>OX451739.1:416299962-417737632 GCA_948472305.1 Vicia faba
ATTGTTGTAAGGAATGTTAGAAGACAATATTTCCATGTGATAGTAATACGGTAGCTCAGCAAATGTGGTGGGACTGGGGGACCTTAATTATTACAACAATCATGGATGAAAGATATGGCAATATTAAATTGTAGAACGACAAATCCAGTCTGGATGTGATTATGATTTGGTTACTTACTATAACTACTATCAAGAAAGAAAAACAATTGAAAATATTTGTTTTTTTGTATTGTAGAAAACAATTGAAAATATTTGTTTTTTTGTATGTAGAAAATGAATTGGAGTATATAACGATGATGATGGCTCGCGCACATGCTCTACCTCATGAGGTTTCACATGCACCTGACGTAACTAATTGACCCACCTTTTTTTTTTTGTTATTTAATGTTTAACATATTATATATCATTAAGATTCGTAGGACCTAGAGTTTCTTATACTTGACCGGCATATTTTAGATATAATATTAAATATAATTTAAGTTGAATATTTGAGATATTATATATAATATTAAATATAATTTAAGTTAGATATTTTGAGATATTATATATAATTTCAAGTATAATTTAAGTTGGTAAATTCAAGTTCAATTAATGTTGTATATAAATAGTCATAATTTACTATTATTATTTGTATAATTCAAGTGAATAATATAATTCTTATTTCTTTATTATTTCACTTTCTCTATTCACTAAAAGTGTCTCACGCACTAACAAATTGGTATTCAGAGCTTCCGGTTATTGTTATTGATCATGTTTTCAAGAATTTCACGTCAGAGATTGTGTTTTCAGACCAAGTGAATCAACCATTGCAAAAATGGTTGGTCATAAGGGCATTCTGAATTATCTTCCAACGGTAAAAATTAGATCTGATGGAAAAAAAAAACAGATGCAATCCTTATTTGGCTTCCAATATACCCTATAAGTGGTTACCGATGGCGTTCCTGCACCGACTGCAGATGCAACCGAAGCACAAAAACTGCCCACAACAAAGTCAAGAAGAAAGATTGCAAGACTGCTTATTGCATTCAGACAGTTATCGATGCTGCTAACTTCGGCAGAATCTCTCATGCTGAAACAACGAAGGAGGCATGAGATATTCTGGTCAAGTATTATGAAGGAGGTGAGAAAGTCAAGATTGTCAAGTTGTAGACCTTGCATCGACAATATGAATTGTTGTCAATGGGAGAAGACAAAAAAGTTGTAAAATATGTGTCGAAGATCCAGAAACTCGTCCATCTCATGAAGGATTGTGGTGAAATCATAACTGATAAGATGGTAGTTGAGAAGGTAATGTGAACATTGGCCTCTCACTTGAATCACGTTACCGTATCTACTCAAGAATCCAATTAACTTGAAACCCTAAAACTGGAAGATTTGATTGGTTTGTTTGAAGCACTATGCCAGAAATGACCTACGAAAGCGCTTTCTTTGGGCTTTAAAAGCGCTTAAAAGCGCTCTCGTAGGTGGCGCTGCTAAAGGTTTTAGTAGCGCTTTTTGTTCAGAAAAAAGCGCTCTCGTAGGCCTACCTATGAAAGCGCTTTTTTCTGAAAAAGCGCTTTCATAGGTGTATTCAGAATGCGTATAAAGTAGGCCTATAAGAGCGCTTTTTGTTCAGAAAAAAGCGCTCTCGTAGGCCTACCTATGAAAGCGCTTTTAAGAAAAAAGCGCTTTCATAGGTAGGCCTACGAGAGCGCTTTTTTCTTAAAAGCGCTTTCATAGGTTTTCTACTGAAAAATCTAAAATTTAAAAAATTTCTAAACCTGCATTTTTTTGCAGCAAACCTGTAATTCTTAAACCGGTATTTTACAATCTAATCTAGAAATACCAATATATATTAGTTTTAATCCAAATACCAAATGTGTAACACCCCTTCTAAATACCCAAATTAAAGGTAAAGATTAAAATCAGAGAAATAAAATTGCACGGAAGGGATGCCACAACACACATCGCATTCCAAAGTTTTTAAGGAAAAACAGACAGGGTATGTTTGAAAGTATAAGCATTCCAACACAAAACAAACATACTATAACTATTTACTTCATTCTCTCGTGCAAACGCAACGGAGTTTCATAATTTCACATCATCTCCATTTATGGAGGAATCAAAACATAATTCAAGGCATCAAGCCATCATAATTCACATAAGCATATATTATCAAGTCTCACATATACAAAACATCATATACACGAATAAGGATTATATACATCATAATCTAAATACAAAATAATCGAGTTCGACACTAAATAAATCCCCCCCCCATGTGTTACTACCAGAGCATCGACTCGACTCTAATCAAAATAAAACAGATTGCAATCCAATGCATCCGTTAGCTAGCGCCTCGCGCTACCGTCCTCGGTACCTGCACAATGCCATCAAAAGCATTGGCCAACAAAAGGGTAAGAATTCCAATAATCATATAACATGTAAGTTTAAGTAAACGAAATGGCAATAAATAAAGCAATACATAATGATCATGTTCATTTTATCACCTGTAGCATCCTTACTCAAGGAATCCATTTCCAACACATTAACCATGTAAACCGATTATCCGAATACTCACATCCTTGGCACATAACCATAATTCAAACAACAACAATATTGGCACATAATCAAACATATCAACACACATACATATCATGCAAAATTATACATGTGACTCACAACACGACTCAACGTATGCAAATGCGGTACCGACTCGTGGACCCAAGGTTCCACCACATATGTTTCCATTCCGGATCAAGGTCACTACGTCTTTTCCCACAATAGGGTCACCGTCTAGATATTATGGACCCAATGTTCCACCACCTATGTTTCCCTTCCGGATCAAGGTCACTACGTCTTTTCCCATCATAGGGTCACCGTCTTTATATTGTGGACCCAATTTTCCACCACCTATGTTTCCCTTCCGGATCAAGGTCACTATGTCTTTTCCCATAATAGGGTCACCGTCTAGATATTGTGGACCCAATGTTCCACCGTCTCTGTTTCAAGACCACCATGCCATGCAATGTACAATATAACCAATGCATGCAATTAAGACTCACAATGATCTTAACATACACATGCCATCAAATCCAACCAATGGAACATCAACTATTGTACATGCATGCATATATATAATTTATCAATCTCAACGTCAAGTAAAATGTATACAAACAAGATTACTTACTCAACCAAAACATAAACCATAAACTATCAACAATTCCAAATCGGAAAGTATATTTCAACATAAAGTCATTATCAACAAAAATCATTTAGTCATGAACAATTCATCACAAGCCTCCCATATCATCATGTAGCATCATCATTTTCATACAAACATGCATATTAAACATAAGCATACATGTTGTCATACCCAATCATTCAAACCATATCAAAACATAATGCATTTTACATTTGATGTATAACTCACAAGATCATTCATTTAGTACACCAAACATCACCAAACACTTCACTAAAATACATAACAATCAAATTCACCTATAAACATAAACACTTTCTCCAATAATCACTTATTAAAATAAGCTCTTAAAGCTACCTAATTCCTCATAATCATATAGAAAATTTCACTAGCTTTCCAACGCATCAAACGGCGCCTAAATCGGAGTTACGGTTCAAAAGTTATGGCCGAAACGATTTTTGGGAAAAACCTACCCGAGCATCAACACGGGTGCCCGTGTGCATCAACACGGCCCGTGTTGATGACTCTGCAACACCATTTTTCACGTTTTTATACTTCCCAAAATCACCCCAATCCATTCCTAATCATCCCCAAACATCCTAAAACCATCTAAATCGAATTCCTACCATATAGCAATGATCTAAGGCATACAATAGGATCAATACCACATCAAAACACCAATCAATTCCATTCATCTCATGCCATCATTTCCTCATTTCTATAGTTTTGCAAAATAGGGCACAAATGGGGTTTCCACCAAAACCCACATTTCATGGTTCTTATTTCATCCTAACTAATACCCATTCATGTTTCATCATCACAACAACCATGACATCAAGAATCCATCATCCCTACAAACCCTAACTCATATAGAATATATCACAACTTTATTCATAGTAAAAGAATGACCAAACCCCTTACCTCAAAGTGTTCTTGCAAAGCTTCATGATCTTTTACCCAATCCAAACCCTAGCCTTTGATGTTCTTGTTTCTTCCTCTTCTCCAAGGTTCTCCTTCTCTTTCTCTTCTTCTTCTCTCTTTTCCTCTTTTCTTTCTTTCTACCTCTTACCAACTATTCTTTCTCTATTTTATAAAACAAACTTTTCTACTACTAACTTCTATCCCTCCAACTTTCTATAATTCTAATTTGGCCCCAACATAATTAATTCAAATTATAGCCCAAGATAGTAATAAATATCAATTAGTCATATTAATTCAATTATACCAATTAATCAAACAAAGCCAAATATTATTACACACCAAATTAATCTTATTCAAAATAATATTTCAACAATATAAATATATTTATTTCATATAATCGAATTAATATTTTAATCGATATCAAATGAATATATTTCTCAAAATAGATATAATTTGATAATTTTGGAAATTAATAATATAAATATTATTTAATCAAATCGGGGTGTTACAACTCTCCCCCACTTAAAAGATTTTCGGCCTCGAAAATTTGACCAAAACGAACAAATCGGGACATGCCTACGCATTCGTCCACCCTTGAACAATACCAAATTACCCAAACATAACTGAACTGCGACACACCACTCATCCTAGGACGTATACTGACGACTTGCAACTATAACTCACTAGCCCAAATCCAACAATCCCGCATACTCGCTAAAACTCAATGCTCGATACCTAAACCATGCTGTGTCACTTTATGCTTGAGATGCCAACCGTAAAACAACTTGGTTAATCCTCAACTTCCCAATCACCCAAAATGGATACGTTCAAAGCGTACACCCATCAAGACACCTCGCAACACCAGCTTCATCAACTCGAAGAATCACTCTTTCATTCTCGATTGATCAACGTCCGTTGATCCTCTGAAATACACGACATAGTTTGACCTCTTCAAATACTGTCCAAATATTTCACTTGTGAAACTTCGATGTATACACTTGACTTCCACGAAGTCTTCCCTTATAACAATTCAATTCCCAGAGTTAAATTAAGTAATCACCATCCTCGCATCGCCGCAACGATTAATACACTGATTTCTTATTCGAAACATTTATCATATTTTCAATCTTCTAAAGTGGTAATCCAAACCAAAACACTCTCTCAAGAACTCTACTCATCAATTTCGTCTCATACTCCTGAAATTACAACATAGTTTGGACTTAGAACCATAACATCAATTTCTATGGAATCCAACATAAACACCGTCGCGACCGACTTCAATCACAAACAGAACATCTTCCTCTATAAAACATCAATCATCTTTAAGTACCTGTGGTTACCAAACCATCACCAAATTCCTTACCGCCAAGACTTATTTTAGTCGTAATCTAATAATCCACCGCGACCATTAGTATCCGGTGAAATCCATATGGTAGTAGTGAACGAATCCTTAATAACCTTCTGAGTTTAATCTCAACAAGCGTCTCAAAACAAACATGCAACATCCTTTCAAAATAATAAATCTCAAATAAGATATTCTTGGGTTATCCTCAATATCAACTTAATAAACTCAACAACAGACGAAGTCTCTTTATAGATCATACTCAACTTGAATTGTCTTCAACAATTCCAATCTCCTTGTCGTTAACATCTGTACCTATAAGGTTCCAATGAGCATAACTGCATCAAACTCTAACCCCCGCATCCGATAATTTTCCATAAGAAAAATCAAATCGTTCCAAGGTAGTAATACACTTTTCCAATTCTATGTCGAAATACATCTTACGTCCAAAACAAAATATCACAACACGTCGCACCAGGTTCTTCAGTACAAAACGAAACCAAAATCAAGGCATTCGCTAAACTTTTCACCGGCTAAAACAAATTCGCTTCCCATTGCGAAGTCCAATTAGTGACTCAACCATTTCGGGTCAAAATACTCACGATCAATACCAACTCATAAAAATATCTTCCATCAAACTCACAAAGTTAACCATCCAAAACAAAAGAACTTCTAAACTATGAATTAGCCCCTTAAAGTCTTCGACAAGACACAAAATAAATCTTCGCGGAACTGTCTAAAATATTGCCGTCTAAGTTGCTTACTTAAGACACTCACGTCCAACAGTTCCAAAACTCCTTCTTTAGGGGACTCAACATGCACCAATCTAACTCCACTACTGATAACGCAACACTCAGATGCTTGCCACAATCCCTTAACTTGATGTAAACCAAATAATATCCATGAACACGAAACAACTCTTCAGCTACTCATGAGAGTACTGTTGGAACATTTCAAAATCTTACCTGACGCATTAGTCACACTAATGACATCAGCTTATACTCGCCCGGACCATACACTATCTTGAAAAGCATTACCTGAACATCTTCAACCCTCACACTAACTCATAGGCAGCCAGACTTCAAAACGATCTCACTAAACACATAAACTCCAAATAACTGCTTCACTTAAATATCAATCCTCTGAAGCAGACACTCGTCCTCAACATCCGCATCATTCCTTGACTACAAACGACACACCAACTTAGGTAACCTTTGCTCTTCTCGAACAACACAATCGGCGCACTCCACGGCGAACCACTCGAACAAACAAACTCTACTAAAACCAATATTCAAGTTGACTCTTCAACTCTAATTCAGAAACAAACATCCCTTAAGGATACTTCGAATCCCAACTAGTTCCAGAAACTAAATCCATCAAAACTTCACCTCGCACTACAGCGGTAATTCACTCACATTTCCACAAAAGCTTTCGGAAGAATCACAACAAGGAGCTCGCTTGCCAAAAATCTTATTTCTCACCAAAATCCAAATTCGCCCACAACTCAAGTAACCATGCACTGCCTTGTGCCAACTCATCTGCTTCACACACTATTAAGTTGGCAAGACAAGTCTATCCCAAACAACATAATTCCCGACTACTATCAACAAGAGATTAAGGATGATCAGTCCCTCAATTTGTCAGTAGACAGTCGACAATCATGAGGTGGTATTAACCATCGTTACCAAACCACAACAGCATCTTCAATCTTACCCCTCAAGGTATTTAAACATAACCATGCTTGAAGCATCAACTGCTCGGCAATACTTACATCCCACAATCGGCGGTATACTGAACCAACCTCTTGCACAAAACTTCAGAGAAGAAACTTCTCCCCCACTTATTTCACACGTACCTCTGCAGACAACGAAAAGGAAACAAACAAGTACCGACAGTGTTTCACACACATGTCGCGTACTAAAAGGGATTAAACACATAAACAACCTGGCCGATAGACCGACCTGCTCTGATACCACTATTGTAACACCCCTTCTAAATACCCAAATTAAAGGTAAAGATTAAAATCAGAGAAATAAAATTGCACGGAAGGGATGCCACAACACACATCGCATTCCAAAGTTTTTAAGGAAAAACAGACAGGGTATGTTTGAAAGTATAAGCATTCCAACACAAAACAAACATACTATAACTATTTACTTCATTCTCTCGTGCAAACGCAACGGAGTTTCATAATTTCACATCATCTCCATTTATGGAGGAATCAAAACATAATTCAAGGCATCAAGCCATCATAATTCACATAAGCATATATTATCAAGTCTCACATATACAAAACATCATATACACGAATAAGGATTATATACATCATAATCCAAATACAAAATAATCGAGTTCGACACTAAATAAATCCCCCCCATGTGTTACTACCAGAGCATCGACTCGACTCTAATCAAAATAAAACAGATTGCAATCCAATGCATCCGTTAGCTAGCGCCTCGCGCTACCGTCCTCGGTACCTGCACAATGCCATCAAAAGCATTGGCCAACAAAAGGGTAATAATTCCAATAATCATATAACATGTAAGTTTAAGTAAACGAAATGGAAATAAATAAAGCAATACATAATGATCATGTTCATTTTATCACCTGTAGCATCCTTACTCAAGGAATCCATTTCCAACACATTAACCATGTAAACCGATTATCCGAATACTCACATCTTTGGCACATAACCATAATTCAAACAACAACAATATTGGCACATAATCAAACACATCAACACACATACATATCATGCACAATTATACATGTGACTCACAACACGACTCAACGTATGCAAATGCGGTACCGACTCGTGGACCCAAGGTTCCACCACCTATGTTTCCATTCCGGATCAAGGTCACTACGTCTTTTCCCACAATAGGGTCACCGTCTAGATATTGTGGACCCAATGTTCCACCACCTATGTTTCCCTTCTGGATCAAGGTCACTACGTCTTTTCCCATCATAGGGTCACCGTCTATATATTGTGGACCCAATGTTCCACCACCTATGTTTCCCTTCCGGATCAAGGTCACTATGTCTTTTCCCATAATAGGGTCACCGTCTAGATATTGTGGACCCAATGTTCCACCGTCTCTGTTTCAAGACCACCATGCCATGCAATGTACAATATAACCAATGCATGCAATTAAGACTCACAATGATCTTAACATACACATGCCATCAAATCCAACCAATGGAACATCAACTATTGTACATGCATGCATATATATAATTTATCAATCTCAACGTCAAGTAAAATGTATGCAAACAAGATTACTTACTCAACCAAAACATAAACCATAAACTATCAACAATTCCAAATCGGAAAGTATATTTCAACATAAAGTCATTATCAACAAAAATCATTTAGTCATGAACAATTCATCACAAGCCTCCCATATCATCATGTAGCATCATCATTTTCATACAAACATGCATATTAAACATAAGCATACATGTTGTCATACCCAATCATTCAAACCATATCAAAACATAATGCATTTTTCATTTGATGTATAACTCACAAGATCATTCATTTAGTACACCAAACATCACCAAACACTTCACTAAAATACATAACAATCAAATTCACCTATAAACATAAACACTTTCTCCAATAATCACTTATTAAAATAAGCTCTTAAAGCTACCTAATTCCTCATAATCATATAGAAAATTTCACTAGCTTTCCAACGCATCAAACGGCGCCTAAATCGGAGTTACGGTTCAAAAGTTATGGCCGAAACGATTTTTGGGAAAAACCTACCCGAGCATCAACACGGGTGCCCGTGTGCATCAACACGGCCCGTGTTGATGACTCTGCAACACCATTTTTCACGTTTTTATGCTTCCCAAAATCACCCCAATCCATTCCTAATCATCCCCAAACATCCTAAAACCATCTAAATCGAATTCCTACCATATAGCAATGATCTAAGGCATACAATAGGATCAATACCACATCAAAACACCAATCAATTCCATTCATCTCATGCCATCATTTCCTCATTTCTATAGTTTTGCAAAATAGGGCACAAATGGGGTTTCCACAAAAACCCACATTTCATGGTTCTTATTTCATCCTAACTAATACCCATTCATGTTTCATCATCACAACAACCATGGCATCAAGAATCCATCATCCCTACAAACCCTAACTCATATAGAATATATCACAACTTTATTCATAGTAAAAGAATGACCAAACCCCTTACCTCAAAGTGTTCTTGCAAAGCTTCATGATCTTTTACCCAATCCAAACCCTAGCCTTTGATGTTCTTGTTTCTTCCTCTTCTCCAAGGCTCTCCTTCTCTTTCTCTTCTTCTTCTCTCTTTTCCTCTTTTCTTTCTTTCTACCTCTTACCAACTATTCTTTCTCTATTTTATAAAACAAACTTTTCTACTACTAACTTCTATCCCTCCAACTTTCTATAATTCTAATTTGGCCCCAACATAATTAATTCAAATTATATCCCAAGATAGTAATAAATATCAATTAGTCATATTAATTCAATTATACCAATTAATCAAACAAAGCCAAATATTATTACACACCAAATTAATCTTATTCAAAATAATATTTCAACAATATAAATATATTTATTTCATATAATCGAATTAATATTTTAATCGATATCAAATGAATATATTTCTCAAAATAGATATAATTTGATAATTTTGGAAATTAATAATATAAGTATTATTTAATCAAATCAGGGTGTTACAAAATGTAATTCAAATACCAAATATTATATATATATACAAATACCATTATAATCAATTCATATCCAAAATATATATACACCATTGTAATTCAATATTAACATGTTTTTAAACGTAATAAAATACACCCTAAGAAATCAGCTATATAACACTAAGTAAATCAATCCTAATCTACATATATATCCAAGGTCCTGATCCTGCAATATGAACATAATAACACGGTCAGTGTTGTATACACAAAACAATATATTCATAATTAACCAATTTTCACACAACAATGTAATCGTACCTTATTATAAGATTCTTAGCTCAATAAAATATTGGCACAACTCCTCTTTGAGTTCTTCCAATTGACGTGGCGAGTAATATGGACAATTGTATTGATCAAAATACTACATTACAAAACAAAATATATGCATGATTTAGTTTAATGTAATAAATTATATGCAAAATCTGATAAGTAATAAAACAAAGTATAAATCCATACCGTGATTGGAATCTCGATTTCATTCATTTGAATGATTTCTTTGATAAACATCAAAACGAAGTATCCGCAATCTATGCCGTTTTGTTGTTGAGGGCACTACATAGAAAAACAAATAAGATTATACACATCTATTGATTTATCAAGTAGCATAAATATTATAAACAAAATTATTGAAATTTATATACCTGTACTTTGATCCAATTAATGTTGTTTGATCTAGACCGTGGTACTCGTGCTCCCCTTTGACATCGGAATACTTGTATTGAACTGATGACAAAATTAAAATATTTATTTAGAACAATGACATTGAAATAATTAAATATATAAACACAAACGAATTTTTAGAATAATGTCACTTACGTATCAATCACTAGCTTCATTTTCGGATAATTTATCCAATCACCGTCAACCGAATTCAGGTAATAGACCACTTCTTTTATGGGTTTGATTGCAAGCAACAACCAGTGACATCTATAAATTAAAGCAACAATTTAGAAGCGAATTTTAATGTAAAAAATACAAATATTAAAAGGAGCTTAGAATGAAAATCTAACCCTGTATTATAAGGCAAAAGATACAAGCTCTCTGTACTGGCAGTTGTCCTGAATCTTTCGACCAAGTGTTCTCTTACTGAATCAGGTTACCTAGAAATTGTTGCTCCGCTAACACGGGAGGAAGACACGAAATGGAATTTATTTGACAATTGATTCCCGCGCATCAATTTGTCAAATAACATCCTTAAATAAAAACATAATTAATATTAGACTATTTCAATTAAATGTTTAAAAAAAATGTTCAACCAATTAAATAATATATTGATCGGGTTACCGGATGTACGAGTGCATCACACTGATGCCTAACTCTCGATGATGAAAGATTTGTTCCATGTCCTCTAATCCAATTGTTTCGGTACATGGAAAACCAAAGACAATTTCATCCACATCGATTTGACGAATTCCATCATTCATCAAATCTGATGTGCCAACTAGTGTCTCCAGACACTGTCGATACCTAGGCACAAATTTACGGACATGAACCTTCTTCTTAGGTGGAACCCTACTACCTTTCTGGCTCACCTGCTGTGACTGATCTTGAGAAGGTACCTTAAAAATCATATAGAATTATGTAAGATACAAAGTTATGCAGTTTTTTATTCCGATCATAAATGAAACACTATAAAAGTACATGTCTTTGCGATGCAATAGACTCGCCGCGCTGCAAAATCCCTTTATCCTTAGATGCGGGTTTTGCAGGAGTCTAAAATTACCATGTATAAAATTCAGGTCAGAACTGTCAGTTGAATACTTAAAGATTCATAATGGTTTTCAACATACCTGATCATCTATGCAGATGAGGTCTGATGGCCATGCCACAAAAGATCCTACTGCATCTCGCAACAATGTGGTCTCCGCAACAATGTCAGGTACCGGTAGCAATGCATTCATATCTAAAACAACATCAACCGATACCTTCATGTGGCCATCCGGGAGCGGTCTATGGTGAATTAAATCTCCCGAGGTGTTGTGCACTTTTCCCTTGCCAACTACCCGATAAGTCAGAGACGCTAGATACAGCTGACAACATGAAATGCCCTAAACCAATAATAACCGTTAGACTTCCTTTAATGTTGACAATAATAACCGTTATAATTATACTTTCTCTAAATATAATGGATTATCATCTTAATTACCTCGGGAAAATTTTGTTGACGGTTGATACTAGCCTTGTCACTAGTTTCTTTCAACTGTGAACTGCTCCTTTCGGCCATATACCTCTCTTTGTCCCTCTGCAGTTCACGGACTTGTGCTTGTAAATCCTGCAATGTTTGCATCACTTCCGCATTGCTAGGATTTCTTTTTCTTGGATTGTTATACAGAGAGGTAGGAGTCACACCATGGCCTTTACCCTTCACTCGTCCCGGATACTCAGCAACACATAGTGCTCGACTGAGTACGCTCCTAATATTCGAGTCATCACCCGAGGATACCGATTGCGATATAGTCTCCTGTAATTCATTTAAATATCGATAATTAAAGACACAACGTTAATTATATATTAATTAACGACATAATGGTATACTTACACACTCATCATAAATATGTTGCAGATCGGAGTTAACAACTTTATCTCTGCCAACACGAGCTTCCTTCCACAGCACATGTGCAGGTAGTGATGTTTCGTCACTCTGCGTCTCCTCCAACTACGCATTGTTACAAATAATAAAATCATCAATACACATTGTTACAAATTAATAATACACATTGAGATAATTAATAAGATCGTAGAATTGAGATTTACTTACAATTTTTTCCTGTAAGCATGCACATCCCAAACGACCTTTTTTATATGGATATGCGGGTTTTGACGCTCTATCCCGATTTACAGCACTCACTTTCTTGAAATTATCGTCTTTTCTTTGGCCCACAAAAGCAACCCATTCTTCGGGTGTAATGAAGCTCTCATATTTTTTTGGTCGTTCAGGTTCCTCTTCAACAAAATTTCCTTCATCGTCTTTAAGAAACTTATTTGTCAAAAAATTTCTCCACCCTCTATGTCTTTTTCCGGCCAAGCTCATTATATACTTTTTGCGGGCATCTTCAATGTTAAAAGACCTCTACAAAAAAACATACGCATAGAGGGTGTTAGTATATGTAATTTAAAAACAATATTGTCGTCAAAATAAAGCAAATAACAACAACCATATATGATACCTTTATCTCGGTCCAAATTCTTTCTTTAGCATCCAACTCTCCTTTTTTCCAGCTAGTAGTGGTGATCGGAATGTGCATACGAACAAGCGTACCGATGTAGCTTGTCAGCTTTGCAGAATTAGGCCCAATTAGTTGGTCATCATTATTTCAATCTACATTATACGTAATACCTCTATCTCTATCACGGATGATTCCCCGCATGATAGTTATGCCTCGTGTGATGTCCTTATCTGAAGTGTCTTGTGGAACATTATCTTGTGGAACATCTCCTTGTGGAACATTTTCTGAATTATCTTGTGGAACATCTCCTTGTGGAACATCGTGATACATTTTCTGTCAAAACGCAAAGTATAAATATTATGAAAAGAATGTTATACTATTAAATATTTCGGACAATGCAAATTCATAGAATGTTATTCAATATTTCGGACAATGGATTAAATAGAATGAAAAGATGGATACTATTAAATTTATGATTAAATAGTTTCGAACTGATAAAGAATGAAAAAGAAATATACCTACATCAAAACATAAATAAAACAATCCTAAATATTTCAAAAAACTAAGATGTCAGATAACAAATTTTCAGTCAAAACGCAAAGTATACACGGAATGAATCCGTATCAAGAAAATGCAACATACGAAAGACAATTTAAGACAAATTCATCACAATATATACCAGTAAGATGTCAGATAACTAATATTTCATAAAATTCCATAAAGCAAAAAAATGAAATGACGTATATTTAAATTTTACTGGATGATATAGGCTATATATATTATACTATAATGAAAAAAATGAAATGATATAGGCAATATATATTATACTATAATGAAAAAAATGAAATGATATAGGCTATATATATTATACTATAATGAAAAAAATGAAATGATATAGGCTATATATATTATACTATAATGAAAAAAATGAAATGGCATATATATACATTTTATTGAATGACATTGTCTATAATTATATATACTATTACCTTTTTCACTAACATCTCTTTCTTTTCTTGGTAGGAATATGTTCTACTCGTCTCGTAACAACGCGGACGGTTGGATTGATCCAAATACCCTCATTATGATCATTTCTAATGCATGATTCATTATCATTTTGATCATTTCTGGTAAAAGATTCAATGTCAACACCAGTATCGCCTTGGTCTCCAATCTTTTCATCAATTACTTTGTTAGAGAAAAGCACTATAGACCATTTCGTACTTGTCGGATCAGTGACATAGAACACTTGTATAGCTTGAGAGGCTAGAATGAAAGGCTCATCTTTGTACCCCGCCCTGTTAAGATTAACTTGCAAAAATCCTGACTTATCCATCCGTATACCATTATTATTTTCAACTCACTTGCAACCGAATATAGGAATATGAAATTTCTCGTAATCAAAGACCCAAATGCGCTCGATAACCCCAAAATACGACATATTTGCAAATTTCGGGTTTAAGTCCTTCACACTAGATATGTGCATTGCTTCAGCTACCAAGGTGACACCACTATTTTGCACAGTACTTTTATCATCTTGTTCTTTGGTATAAAATGTGTATCCATTAATTGCGTATGCGCTATAAGAAAACGCAACCAAACTTGGACCATATACTAAACATCTCAACCTTTCTGTCACTGAGGCGGGATCTGAACGATACTTTGAATAAATATGTTCCTTAAACCATGGTATGAAACTTCGATTGTGCTCTCGTACAATCCAATTCTCATTTCTATTCGAATTTAAACCTCGAAGAACACCCTTGTGTATATCGACATACGGCTCAACCTCAATCTCATTGTGCAAAACATACAAATGCACTTGATCCCGTTCGACCCTTGATACTGTCACAACTTTATTTCCAATTAGCTTCTTACCTTCTTTTTTTTCAACAACATGAGATTTGGGGAGTCCAATTGACTGAACATTTGACAAATATTCAGTACAAAACTCAACCGTTTCTTCAACAATGTATCTTTCGGCAATACAACCCTCTGGTCGACTCCGATTTTCACATACCCTTTTAATATTTTCATATAACGTTCAGCAGGGTACATCCATCTCATATAAGCTGGTCCGCACAATTGTGTCTCTTTCACAAGATGAATGACAAGATGAACCATTATGTCAAAAAACGAGGGAGGAAAATACATTTCAAGCTCACACAAAGTAACAACTATTTCTTTTTGCAATGTTGGCAAGATCTCAGGATCGATCACCTTACTGCAAATTGACTTGAAGAAAAAACACAATTTAGTTATTGCGCTTCTTACCTTTTCTGGCAGAATAGAACGTATACCTATCGGTAGAAAATGTTCCATTATAACATGGCAATCATGCGTCTTTAAACTCTTTAACTTGAGGTCTTTCATAGACACAAGTCTTCTAATATCTGATGAGTAGCCTTCTGGAACTTTAACTTCACTCAGAAACTTACACAATATTTTTTTCTCCTTTCTAGATAGAGTGTAAACAACAGGTGGTAGGTATGTCCGTCTTCCTTTCTTCACGGGTCCCAGTTCAGTTCTTATTCCCATGTCTACCAAGTCCTCCCTTGATTTAAGGCCATCCTTAGACTTCCCTTTTATATTGAGTAACGTACCAATAACACTGTCAAATACATTTTTTTCAATATGCATCACATCAAGAAAATGTCTTACGTACAAAGATTTCCAATATGGCAATTCAAAAAAAATCGACCTCTTCTTCCACCCACCTGTGACAACTTTATGTGCAAAAGGCTTGCCAAACTGAATATTCACATCTTTCACCTTTTCAAAAATTTGTTCACCTGTCAAACCAGGCGGAGCTCTACGTTGTTCGGTATCTCCGTTGAACGCTTTTCTCCATCCACGATACTGATGTTTAGAAGTTAAGAATCTACGATGACCGAGAAAGACATTCTTCTGACAAAGTTTCAATCGCATGGTATCGGTTCCGTCTTCACAAACAGGACACGCTTTTTCACCTTTAATGCTATACCCGGATAGATTGCCGTATGCTGGAAAATCGTTAATTGTTCCAAACAACATCGCCCTCAAGTTGAAACTTTCTTTCCTATAACCATCATAAACCTCCACACCGTTCTCCCACAAAATCTTCAAATCTTCGATTAATGGTTCCAAGTATACGTCTATGTCATTTCCTGGTTGTTTAGGCCCAGAAATTAACATAGACAACATCATGTACTTACGCTTCATACATAGCCATGGAGGTAGGTTATAAATCATAAGAATCACAGGCCATGTGCTATGCGAGATACTTTGAATACCGTGTGGGTTCATTCCATCAGTAGACAATGCCAAGCGAAGGTTTCTTGCTTCTTTTCCAAATTCAGGATAATCATTATCAATTTTCATCCACTGTGGTGAATCTGTCGGATGTCGAAATTTTCCATCAATAATTCTTTCATCTGAATGCCAAGTCAATTGTCTTGAATCGGTTTCACTATGATACATCCGTCTAAATCTCGGGATTATAGGAAAATACCATAAGACTTTTGCCGGAGACAACTTTTTCTTATATCGAGGGGCACCACATTTAGGACACTCATTTAACGATGCATACTCGTTTCGAAACAAAACGCAATCTTTTGGACACGCATGTATCTTATCATAGCTCATGCCAATGGAGTACAACATCTTTTTGGCCTCATACATTCGATTGGGAAGAACATTATCCTCTGGTAGCATATCTTTCATAAGGGCTAATAACTCTGTGAAACTTTTATCCGACCATCCATTGCCGGCTTTTAAGTTGTACAACTTTAACACCGCAGACAATCTTGTGAATTTTGTACAACCATTATACAACGGTTTCTCTGCATCGCTTACCAACCTCTCGAACATTTTGGGACAATCGTTAAGATCTTCTTCAAGCGCTTCTGCAATTTCTTCGACTCGATCATAATCGTATGTATCTGTGCAATCATCATTTGAAACATAGGTCCTTGCATACCCCGATTCAACATTCCCGTTACTTTTCTCACCATGCATATTCCAACATGTATAACTCCTATCAATTCCATACTGAATTAAATGCGATGCCAACTGAACTGCGTCAACCCGGTTCCCATAACAGCAATACAAACAGGGACATGTCATATGACTGGGGTCTTTGGCGTGCGTAACAGCAAACTTAACAAACTCGGAAACACCATTCTCGTAGTCTTTCGACAATCGATTGGAATACATCCATGTCTTATCCATATCAACTAATTAGTGCACAAAACAGTAGTATACTGCGTTTCTGTCAAAACGCAAAGTATACACGGAATGAATCCGTATCAAGAAAATGCAACATACGAAAGATAATTTAAGACAAATTCATCACAATATATACCAGTAATTTGAGGAAGAAAGTTACCTCTCAGATGTTTCGAACTCTAAGAAACGCGGAGAATGAGCGTCGTACGTCGAACTAGGCCGGGAAACGCTGCAATTTCATAGAATGTTATTCAATATTTCGGATCGATTGTCGAAAGATATATACTATTTTAACATAAAGGTTCACAATAAATGTCACATATATATTTTCAATGTTTGGGAAAGCTATGACAATAATACAACACAAATATTAGAAATAGTGAATTCACAAAGTCAACATAAGGTTGATGCGATGAACTGATACTATTAAATAAATGCTTCACATGATTCACCATATTTTTAGTAACAAGTTCATATATCACATTGCATATGGAAATAGGATGAAATGGTTTAAGATACTCAGACTAGAAATGGGGCAGCATTGTTATCATAACACAAGTTAATCGGAAGTTGCTAACAGAAACAAGAAAATTAAGCATTAACATTCACGAAAGATTCAATTAAATGCGGATAAATGTCAAACGGAAAATTAAGGCGAAATATGTACATGGAACCAAGTCCGGACAACATATTTTATTCACAAAAACGCACATAAAATTAGTTCTGAAATCAATTGAAATGGTACTGGTGTTTGACAATTACCAAAACAAACTATTCTAAACGATTAGAAATAATTAATTGAACAATTTTCACGGTCTTCTAATATCGGACAACCTTATACCTCAATAAAGAGTGGCTTGAAAAACCTCAACAAAAACGATGTAACTCAATCGCATTAATCCACAAACGTAACAAAATGCAAGAATAGGCATCAAACAATTTTAAAGTTCAATTGACAAGGTATTCAAGAGTTCCGGTATAATTCGACATCCAAAAGTTATCAACAAAATTTATCCGGATTCAACATCAAATTCACCAATTCACCAAGAAATCAAGACTTATGCATATTCAATAATTCAAATATATCATGAATTTTCAAGAACAAAGTTCAACACAATTCAAGAATCATATAATTGTTTAACAAGTCAACTTCAAGAATCACACCCCAATATTCAATTCAATGTCTTAATATATAAACTCACATGCTTTTATCCAAAGTCAGTGTTTTAAGCTTTTATACAAAATCGGTGTTTTAAGCAAACTCTAATGCTTTTACTTAAAATTTGTCTTTCTATAGTAAAATAGAGGAGCTAGTAACCAATCTGAATCGTCCAAATCTAATAATTAATTCTATGGTTAACTGGAACTAAACCTTGGTGGAAGCAACATTTACCATCCCTCCTTAAACATTACTCATAATCAATACTGGAAGAAAAGCTAGCCCAAAACTCCCAAGAACACAACAATGAATTTCATTGAACCAATTTAAGGCGAAACAGAAATGTAGGTTAAGCTTGTTCAAGATGTAGGTTTTTGTTTAATATAAGATGAACAGATAATGGAACAGATAATGGAAGAAGATAATGGAAGAAGAAGAAACTTACCAAGATGGAGAAGACGGAACGAACGGCGGCGACGACTGAAGAAGACAGAACGAACGGCGGCGACGACGAAGACGACAAAAATGAAGAAGACGAAGAAATGAAGAAGACTGAACGAACGAATTTACCAAGTGAGGGCAAATATCAGATTTAGGGATTTTTAATTTAATTATAAAAACAACCTACGAAAGCGCTTTTAAAAGCGCTTTCGTATGCCCCCTATATGAGAGCGCTTCTGAGGTAAAAAGCGCTTTCGTATGCCCCCCATATAAGAGCGCTTTAGAAAGCGCTTTCGTAGGTCCCCCTTTCAGAGCGCTTTTCAAAAGCGCTTTTATAGGGCCACCTATAAGAGCGCTTTTCAAAAGCGCTTTCGTAGGTTAGATATTTCAAATACCTATGAAAGCGCTTTCTGAAAAGCGCTTTCGTAGGAAACCCTATAAAAGCGCTTTTTTTAAGCGAATTTTTTTTAAAGGCTACGAAAGCGCTTTCTCTTAAAAGCGCTTTCGTAGATGCGCTGCCAAAAATTGTTTTTTTCATAGTGAAGCACATTAGATTAGGATTATCGAAAGGAAAGGAGTTCAAGACTCGATACAAGATCTGCAAGTTCAGTCATGAAAAAGGAACGATTATTCCAACAAATTCAAATGCAAAATCGACAAGACTCGAGGAAAGAAGTCTTGGTCGAACCCTCACAAGCATCAAGTCGAAGATAGAGCTCCTGAATCCTCAAAAAGAGGAGGAGGAAACTATCGAAAGGACAAAGAAGATAAGAAAGGTATGCAATGTTATAACTGTGAAAAGTGGGTCATTTGGCCAAGAAATATTGGTACAAGAAAGACAAGGGATCGACATGCAAGGTTGAAGGAGTGAATCTTACACGCCAAGACTCAGATGATTCTGAAAGTATGGTGGTTATGGCTACATTAGCGGATAACCATGTTGAATCCAATATCTGGTTCCTCGACTCAGGCTATTCGAATCACATGATAGTTTAAAAGATATGGTTGGAAGATTTCGACGAGTCGAAGAAGAGCAAGGTAAAACTTGATGATAATAGTTCATTGCAAGAAGAAGGTACTAGAAACATAGTTTTTCAAATGAGTAATGGAGAGAAGTTATGATGAAAGATATGCTCTATGTACCTAGAATATCTGCTAAGTGTTGGACAACTTGTTGAAAAAGGTTTCTCAGTTGTTATGAAAGATGGGGCTTTAAAATTGTTCGACACCAAGAACAGTTTGGTCTTGAAATCTCCTATGTCAAAGAACAGGACATTTAAGACCATGATCAGTTCGATTGAAGTTCAATGTCTGAAAACTGTTGTCGACCACAAGGATAGTTGGTTATGGCATTTGAGGTTTGCACATTTGAATTTTCGATCACTCAATCAGCTGATTACTCAAGATATGGTAACTGGTATCCCAAGTCTTGAGAAGCCTGACAGACTATGTAAAGGTTTTTTAGTCAGAAATCAATCCAAAAATTATTTCATTTTGAATATGCCAATAAGATCATTCTGCATACTCGAAGTGGTACATTCAGGTGTATGTGGTCCATTCGAAGAAGATAATATTGGTGGAAACAAATATTTTATTTCGTTTGTTAATGAGTATAGTCGAAAGTTGTGGGTCTATGTGATCAAGAGAAAGGACGAAGTATTCGAAATCTTTAAGAGATTCAAGATACTTGTCGAAAACTAGAGTGAGAAGAGGATCAAAGTTCTGCGAGCAAATAGAGGTGGCAAATACACATCTAAGATATTTGAAAATTTATGTGTAGAACATGGTGTCAATCATGAGATAACTGCTCCTTATACGCATCAACATAATGGAATTGCAGAAAGAAGAAACATAACCATATCGAATATGGAAAGATGTATACTGAAGCGGAAGAATTTTCCAAAATCTTATATAGGGGAAGTTATTTTGACTGCAGTTCATATTTTGAACAAGTGCCCTACTAAGAAAATTAAGGACTAGGTTCTTGAAGAAGTGTGGAGTGGGAAACGACCATCAGTAAGTTATTTGAAGGTGTTTTGCTATATGTGTTACAAGCATGTTCTTGATGTAAGGAGAAGGAAGCTTGATGACAAAAGTGAACCTATGATTCTGGTAGGATATCATAAAATTGGTGCATAGATGCTTGTGATTGATGAAAATTCTGTCTGGGATTGAAATTCTAATGATGCAATTAAGAAGCCATTGATGAGTTATGGTTTGGATGAAGAAATAGATGAAGTCGAAGTAAAAGGAATTGCAGATATTCTAGTAGATGTCGAAGCAGTTGATGACATTCTCGAAAATGTCGAAGTCGAAGAGGGTGAGGCTGGTACAAGCAAAATACCTAAAAGAACTAGAGTTCTTCCAGCAAGACTTCATGATTATGAAGTGGTTGGTGATGACGAGGTTACACCAGATGGAGAATTAGTTCATTTTTCTTTACTTGCAATTGCTGAACCAATCAACTATAGCGAGTCTTTGAAGATTAAATAGTGGAATTCTTCTATGGTCGAAGAGTTACAAGCAATCAAAAGAAATAACACATGGGAGTTAGTCAAATTGTCGACACATACAAAAGTTATCAAAGTAAAGTGGGTGTTCAAGTTGAAACACAATGTTGATGGGTGGATAGAAAGACATAAAGCAAGACTATTAGCTCGAGGTTTTCTTCAAAGAGAACGACTCGACTACTCTGAAGTATTTTCTTTAGTAGCAAG
Organism: Vicia faba; assembly: GCA_948472305.1. Classification (NCBI taxonomy): domain Eukaryota; kingdom Viridiplantae; phylum Streptophyta; class Magnoliopsida; order Fabales; family Fabaceae; genus Vicia; species Vicia faba. The sequence goes on from OX451739.1 coordinate 416,321,855, forward strand.
TTTGAAGACTATTCAACAAGTGGTAGCCTTGGCATGCAACCAAGGTTGGTCGACATTTCATTTAGATGTGAAATTAACATTTTTGAATGGTCCTTTAGACAGAGAGGTCTATGTCACACAACCTCCAGGGTTTCTGATTCAGAAGGAAGTGAGTAAAGTGTATACGTTGCACAAAACGCTCTATGGCCTTAAACAGGCACCTAGGGCATGGAACAAGAAGATCAACTCATACTTAGTCGAATTGGGATTTGTCAAATCCAAATCAGAGTATGGTGTCTATGTTTAAGTTATAGCACAAGATATAAAAATATCTATTTATATGTTGATGACTTACTAGTAACTGGAAATAGCTTGGAGAACTTGTCGAAGTTCAAAGAGCTGATGATGAAGGAATTTGAAATGTCAGATCTAGGAAAATCATCTTTTTTCCTAGGCATGGAATTTCAAATGTCGAAACAAGGTATGGTGCTACATCAAAGGAAGTATGTCAAAGATATACTCAATAGATTCAGAATGGATGATTCGAATCTTGCATCCTCACATGTCGAACCAAATGCCAAGTTAGAGAAGAATGAAGAGGAAGACAAAGTTTATGTAATTTTGTTCAAGTAAATTATCGGATCTCTGAGGTATGTATGAAAAAGTAGACCTAACATAGGTTTCATAGTCGGATTAATGAGCAGATACATGAGTCAACCAAGGGTGTCACACATGAAGGTTGCAAGAAGAATCCTGAGATACTTAAAAGGATCGATAAACTGTGTAATACTATTTCGACCAGACTCTAAAAGCAAATAAGCTACATTTAATTATTTTTCATATGTTAATTGGCGTGGAGATAAGGAAGATCGAAGAAGCACATCTAGATATCTCTTTCAAGTATTTGGTGCTCCAATCTCATGGTGCTCGAAAAAGCAACATGTTATGGAATTATCATCATGTGAAGTTCAATATATAGCAGGATCCTATGCTACATGTTAATAAATTTGGATCATATCGGTACTTGAAGAAATGGAGGTCGAAGTGAAGAAACCTATTTTGATGCAAATCGACAACAAGTCAACAATAAATCTGACAAAAAATCTAGTTTTGCATGGAAGAAGTAAGAATATCGAAGTTAGATTTCACTTCTTGAGGTAAAATGTAAATTTAGGTGAACTTGAAGTTAGGCATTGCTCAAGTGAAGCACAATTGGCCGACATTTTCACCAAAGGATTGAAGATCGACAAATTCCTGAATTTGAGAAAGAAAATAGGAATAGTTCAGATTAACTATGATTAGCGTATGTTTGACGACTTGGATTATAGGGGGTTTATTGAGATATTGAATATAATATAAAATATAATCCATGTTATATATATTGATATATTAGATATAATATTAAATATAATCTAAGTTATATATTTTGAGATATTAGATATAATATCAAATATAATCCAAGTTGGTAAGCCCAAGCCCAAGTCCAATTAGAGTTGTATATAAATAGTCATAGTTTGTATCGTTATTTTTACACTTCAAGTGAATAATATAATCCTTATTTCTATATTATTCTCTTTTTCTCTTCTCACTAAAAGTGTCTCATGCACTAACAATAACTAGGTGTTAAGAAATAAGGTTGAAACAACTAAGCTTTAACAAAATGAATTATAGGATGAGGATTGTGCCAGCATATAAGTATATCTTTAGATTATATATTTTTCGATGTGAGATTTTTAATACATTTATTTACGCTCAAGATTAGATATCAGGTGCATGAAAATAAATGGTAGATGACATGATAATGAAAACTTAATAGCAGATGATCTACTGGGTCTTAAATGAGATTCTAATACCATGTTAAGAAATGTGGTTCGGTCTAACTCAACTCTACAAAACTGGATGGTAGGATGAGTATTTTCTCCAATTATAAACACATGTTTATTTCATATCTTGTTCGATGTGAAACTCTTAACACCCGAAAAAAATTACTGAATTAACATAAGGTTTTTTAAGTATCCATCTTAAATATATTTTTAAAAATAAAGTTTTCAAGTTTTTTAGGAGGTGTCTTTAAAATATACAAATTCAAATGATTCATCAAGATGTTCAAATTTAATTTATGAGGTGTCTTTGAGACAAGTAGATCATTTATCCCCTTATCTCTTCCTCATCTGTATGAAAAATTGTCTCTTGTAATCCAAGAAAATGTTTATTATGATTAATGGGTGATGTAATACGGTAGGAGAACTGACTTTAGGATTTTGTGTTTTATCGGAAATGTTGCGGATAGCAAGAGTCGCCATCAACTTTTCTTTTATCCAATAAAGGAAAGGGTGAAAAGAACAGGAAAGACCTTTGAGAATTTTCTTGAGTTCGGGGGGTAGGTTATGAATATGGAAGGTGTTAGCACCCTTTTCATCTGTAGTTATCTATAGGCTCTTAATTGCTATCTCACTTTAAAAATGCTTTGTGCTTGTGTATATTTGAAAATATTTTGAAAATGCCTAAGTGCGGCAATTTTGTAATGATTCTCGTATCGTTGAGAATGTATACAAAAATGTTTGTTTTGAAAATATTTATTGGAAAGAAGTGTTGGTTTTGGAAAGTGTTTTAAAAATTCCAATGTAAAGTAGTTTTCTTTATAATAACTCTTGTATCAGCTCTCAAGAGAGTTTATAAAGTGTTTTGAAAGTAGTTGTTTTAAAAGTGTGAAGTGTGTAAATTGTTTTAGTTTGTGAGGAAGCGATTATGAGAGATATACCTACTAAAAAAGTCTTTGTTCTTTTTCTCCTCCTTTAGATAGTGCTAACCTTCCATTAGTTAGTAGAGAGCCCTATCATTGGATGTGAGGGACATGTGTGGGTCATCGTACAGTCATAAAAGGAAATTTGTAAGACGCTTTAGCAATTACCGTAAGGGACTAAGATCGTTTATCGAAAGCAACATCGAATGGTCATCAACAAACTATGATCTTTGAACCGAATGTCTTTGCTAAATCATATCACGTTCGAGGGACATGACTGTTTCATCCGAAGGCAACAAGTGAAGTTACCCTAGAGGCGCACCTGTGCGAAGTGTTTTGATTTCAAGTATTTTGTCTTGAGATTAGGTTTTCTAATGTTTGCTTTTATGTCTTGTCATACGATCCTATGAAACTAACAGTAATAAGGAAAGCAGTAAATTACGGAAATTAAATGTTCTACGCTATTACAAGGCTTGGGAATGGGGGTACAAATTTATGAATAGGGATGAAAAAAGTAAAGTAAACCCTATTTTATCTATTACATCAATAGTTACAACCTATACAATTGATCTAAGAATGTAAATAAGAAATAAGGAAAAAGAAGAAATTTGAATGTTCTTGTGTTATTAAAAAAATGGTTTGAGTTAGTATGTTTGAAATAAGTGTATGCATCACAATCAATATGAAAGTCATGGAGCATAGCTTTTGATTTTTGTACATATTTCATGCTTCAATGTTAATTTGGTTGAGAAAAATCCTAATAAGGTTCAAGCTATCATGAAATGCTTACTCAAGTGTCAAGATATTTCATGAGAATCAAGACTTATCATAGTAAAATCAAGCTTGGTGAGTAAGGTTGAAAATTTGATCAAAAGACCATAAAAAATCTCTTTAAAAAAACCCTAAAAAAGTAATATCTTGATTTAATTAAAAGATAATGAAATAAAAATATTTTTTTGTGATATTTTTTTATATTCATAAGATAGAGTAGATAAATAAGGAGTATGCAAAAAATCATCTTAAAAGGAGAAATTTTGATTGGTCAAAAAATGTTTGAAGTTTGATATAAAACCAAAGAAAAACAAGTGATAAAAAATTAATGATATAAAACCAAAGAAAAACAAGTGATAAAAAATTAAGTTTGCTTCCACCAAGGCTTGAACTTAGGACCTTAGGGTCACAATTTCAAAATCTTACCATCAGGCCACGCGCATGTATTTGTCAAGGGAGTGCCTTAGTATAAATATATGTGAAAAATACTTCAGAAAGTCACAAAACAGAAAAAAATATGAAGAAAAAAAGAAGCAAAAGGGGGGTTCACTTTGGTTCGAATCCGCGCCCTTAAGGTGAAAGTGACATGAAACGCATGCTGCTTTCCACTAGGGTGGCTATTACATCCAGTTGTAAAACAACAATCATTAAATATAATATGAACTCAATTTTGAAAATTTGAAAATGCCATTTCCTTCTTCTTCCTCCTTCGAGCGCTAGCAGTAACAGTAACAACATATAATTTCCATTTTTTCAAAAATTCTAACTTCCTCATTTTTCTACCATTTCTAAAAATATAAAACCAAACTTGCTTAGAATTTCGCAAGGAATCTAATGGTATTATTTTTTGAAGCTATAACTCAAATATTTTCATGAATTTTTTATTGGTACCAAACGAAAACCTAAGTGATCAGAAAATTTAGTTTCAAAATTCTCATCCCACAGTCAATTAAAACGAAAACTAAATATATGGTTAGCTTCATAGACATGATATCTACATTTTTCCTTTATAAAATAAATGCAAACGATGCTTGTACAGAGATTTCAAAGTTTGAAAAACTTACCTCTTGATGCAAAAATTCAATGTCCTCTACACGACTTCCAGAAGTAATGTGATGCTTGCTTTAGCTTCCTTGGACCTTGGTGAGTATGTTGCAACTCTTACTTTGCCTTGATAGGGTCTGGATTACTCTACTCAAGTCAAGTTGCAAAGTTGGATTTTCAAAATGGTGGATGTTGATAATGGAGTTACACTGGTAAAACAGGTGTTTGGATCATTTATACATGATGTATATGAAGTGTTTGGATGATTTGTTTGGATAAAAGTTGCAAGGTTTGAGATATTCAAAGATTTGGATTTCAAAGCTCAAAAATGGAGTTTTGAGGCCAATTCGGATTTGGGAGACTTTGAGGGGTGTTTTGGAGCTGTTAATTCATGCTATGGCTTACAAATGAGCTCTATATGTATAAGCAAAGGTTAGAGATAATGATATGGCCAGGTTTGTAAGTGATAGAATTTTGGTTTGGTTGAGGTGAAACAACCAAGTTTGTTTGAAAATTATTGTTCTAATGCATCAATAGGGTGGTTGGTAGGCTTAGAGATGTTTCTTTTAAGCATTCATGTTGAGTGTGATCAGAAGAAATAAGTTAGAGTCTCAAGGAGTGGACTTTGTGATTAAAGTAATCTTTATGCAAATGGATATGGATCTTTTTGCAATTTCATCTAAAAATGGTATGATCAAGTGGATAAAGCTTCAAATCTTTGTGTAATGCACCATAATTTTATGTAAATCTCTGATTATGTGGAGATTTAGATGCAACATGGCCTGAAAAGTGAGATTGAATGATAAGGTTATGAGATTTTCTCTTGAGTTCTTCATAAAATGACTTAAAATTCAAGAATGGATGCCCGACTTCATATCTTCGAATCTCCTAGCTCAAGTATGATAAAAATGTGTTCTTGGACATTTATTAAAGCTTGAATCAAGATCTACAACTTTCCTCTTGTGAGTTTTTGCTAAATCAATTTGGATCTTAGTGAAAAATGGCCATAAAGTAGTGACTTTGTTAATAACAAAATACTTAGAATTTTTTTCTAAGTGTTGGGTAAAAATAATCAGAACTTCATGGGCTCATATCTCTTAAATTAAGCACTTTTTGAGGATCACCCCACATTATCAAAGTTGTAGAATTTATAAATACCTACAACTTTCATGTTGAAAGTTTTCCTTGAATTAGCTTGTATGAGGAAGCTTGCTTGTGAAGTTAGGGTTTTTTAGGTACAAAACACTTGAATTTTTTTCTAAGTGTTTGAAAATCTTGACTTTTGACTTTTGTTGAATTTCTTGATTTTTGATGATCAAGTTTGAGAGCTTTGAATATCTTGATGATTCTTGATTTTTGAATTTCAATGTTGATTAAAAAGTCAAAGTTTGACTTTTGTAATTGTTGACTTTTTATCAATTAATTTAATTTTTCAACTGTCAATTGTTAAAATATAGTTTGATTCTACAACTCTTGGTTAGAGTTTTGATGATAACAAATACCAAGAATAAATTATAAAATACAAAGAACAAATATGCACCTTAAAAATTATGTTTTATGTATGCAGAAGTTCTGATCATATCAGCATCAGAAGATAAGCCATAAGTGCTACACGCTGAAGCAATCAGAACATACGCTGAAGATTGATGACCAGAACCTGTGCATAATCAAAGCAAACTCTGACTCTAAACAAGAACATATCAATCCAAGTCATCAATATTCTGAAGCGTCATCAACAGTAAGGAGATAAGATTCTGAAGCGTTACTGCTCATTCAAGACAACATCAATTCCAACGGCTTCTTTCAAACAAGATCTTCTCCAAAAGGAAAGTGCGTTAATGACATTAAACATGCTTTATGATCAACGTCATTCTACTTCCTATATAAACAAGTCAACGTTCAAAAATGAATAACCAACATATGTACAACGATTTTGCTAAGATAACCACTCACGCATATTCAAGCTGCAAGCAATTTCATTTTACTTTTCTAAGCTATAAACCTGTGTAATTTATCACAATTGTGATAAACAGTTTTTGTTAGAAAAACAACAACACATATTGTATAATTATATTGAAAAAGAGTTCCTTGAGATTAACCAGACTGTGGTTGTACTCAAGAAGACTTTAATAGTTGTTAAAGTAGATTTTGTAATCTTGTTGAGATTAGTGGATTAAGACCTCGTTGGAGAGAGGCAAAATCACCTCGAAGGGTGGACTGGAGTAGTTTAAGATCAAACGAACCAGGATAAAAATATTGTGTCATTAAGCTTTTAGATTCAAGTTTTCAATTCAACCCCCCTTCTTGTGTTTTTCACATCTTCAATTGGCATCAGAGTGCCTGGTTCTGAGCTTAAACACTTAACCGTGTCAGTACAAGATCCAAGCATCAGAAAAACACTATGGTGGGACCAAGCCAAAACATCAGCAATGACAACCATGAAGACAAGGACAAATTCAGTGGAAAACCTCCAGCCTTTGATGGATAAAACTTTGACTACTGGAAAGACAAAATTGAGAGTTTCTTTCTGGCTCATGATGCTGATCTGTGGGACATGATGACTAATGGATACACACACCCAGTGGATGGACGTGGTCAGAAGATAGACAGGAAAATGATGTCTGATCAGCAAAAGCGTGAATTTAGAAACCACCATAAGGCCAAAACAATACTTTTCAGCGCCATCTCATATTCAGAATATGAGAAAATATCAAACAGAGAAACTGCCAAGAATATGTTTGACTCTCTGAGAATGAAGCATGAAGACAACATACAAGTCAAAGAATCCAAGGCCCTTGCGCTCATTCAGAAGTATGAGGCATTCAAGATGGAAGATACTGAATCAATAGAAACTATGTTTTCAAGATTTCAAATTCTTGTTGCTGGACTAAAGGTTCTTGACAAAGGGTATTCTACTGCTGATCACGTTAAGAAGATCATCAGAAACTTGCCCAAACAATGGAGGCCAATGGTTACAACACTTAAGCTAGCCAAAGATCTCAACAAAATTTCTCTGGAGGAACTTGTTAGCTCCCTCTGAAGTCACGAGATAGAGCTAGAAGAAGATGAGCCTCAAAAGCAAGGCAAGCCATTAGCCTTAAAATCTAACAGAAAATCTGACTCCAAGGTTTTGCAGGCTGTAGAAGAAACTTTTGATGGATCCTCATTAGAAGAAGATGGACTGTCTCTCCTCTTCAGAAGGGTGAACCAACTGTGGAAGCAGAGACAAAGGAAGTTCAGAAATCCCAGAAGATCAGAGAATCAGAATGAATCCTCCTCCAGATACAGAAAGTCTGAGTCCTCCTCTGGACACAGAAGATCTGAAGGTTCTTCAGGATACAGAAAGCCAAACAACAAAGACATCATCTGCTATGAATGTAACGAGCAAGGGCACTACAAAAGTGACTGCCCAAAGCTTCGGAAGGAAAAGCCCAAAAATAAGTTTCTCAAGGAAAAGAAGAAAAGCCTCATGGCTACATGGGATGATTCTGACACATCTGAAGCTGACTCAGAATCAGATGATGAAAGAGAAAACATAGCTCTCATGGCAAACATATCAGAAGACAGTGAAGCTTCTGGTTCAGACTCAGAATCAGACACTGAAGAGGTATTCCCTGACATTACCATAAACTTTACTAAGGATGAACTTGATGAAAGTCTAAATGAAATTCTGGAAAAGTATCAGCAAATCAGAGTCAAATTCAGGAACCTGAAAAGGAATCTTGCCTCTGACTCTAAAAAGACTGAGAGTCTCAGATTGGAGAATTCTGAGTTAAGAGAAAAAATTTCAAAACTAGAAAATGATTTGCAAAACTCTCAGAAGGAAACAATCTCTAAAACTCCCAACAATGCTGATGAGATCATCAAAGAGTATGATCACAGCTTTTAGAAGTTTCTAGATAAAAACATAGACAGAAGCAAGATGGCTTCAATGATCTATGGAGTTAGCAGAAATGGCAGAAAAGGGATAGGATATCAAGGTAAGGTATCTACACCAAAAAATGCCATGGACTTAGATATAAAACGCACACCACTTAATTCACATTTTATATATGGGCACACACATGACATAAAATACACAAGTAGTGATTATTCTGTGAAACCAAAATTCAATCAGAGTTTTGGTAAAACTAATAAATCAGGACCCAAGAAAATGTGGATACCTAAGGATAAAATCATACATGTGGCAGATATCTTTAGCAACAAGTCTAAGACACCAATCATGGTACCTGGACTCTGGATGCTCGCGACACATGACGGGAAGAAGGCATATGTTCCAAAGCCTAGAACTTAAGCCTGGAGGCTACGTGGGCTTTGGAGGCAACCAGAGAGGAAAAATCATTGGCTCTGGAACAGTAGGTAATGGAAATCTTCCCTCTATAAATAATGTATTATTAGTTGATGGATTAATGCATAACCTGTTATCCATAAGTCAATTAAGTGATAATGGTTATGATATAATCTTCAATCAAAATTCATGCAAAGCTGTTAGTCAGAAAGATGGGACTATCCTATTTAATAGAAAGAGGAAAAACAACATTTATAAAATAAAACTTTCTGAACTAAAAAGTCAGAATGTAAAATGCCTACTTTCTGTTAACAACGAGCAATGGGTCTGGCACAGAAGATTGAGAGATGTTAGTATGAGAAGAATATCTCAGATTAACAAACTCAATCTGGTCAGAGGACTTCCTAATTTGAAGTTCAACTCAGATGCTCTGTGTGAAGCATGTCAGAAAGGCAAATTTGCAAAACCTGCTTTCAAATCCAAAAATGTTGTTTCCACCTCTAAGCCATTAGAACTTCTGCACATTGACTTATTTGGACCAGTAAAAACTGCTTCAGTCAGTGGCAAGAAGTATGGGTTAGTAATCGTAGATGACTATAGCAGATGGACATGGGTAAAGTTCTTAAGGCACAAGGACGAGTCACACTCTGTGTTTGTTACCTTCTGCAACCAAGTTCAGAATGAAAAGGATCTTAGAATTGTCAAAATCAGAAGTGATCATGGTGGAGAATTTGAAAATAAAAATTTTGAATTATTTTTTAATGAAAAAGGAATTCTGCATGATTTCTCTTGTCCTAGAACTCCCCAGCAAAATGGAGTTGTAGAACGAAAGAACAGAACATTGCAAGAAATGGCCAGAACCATGATCAACGAGACTAATGTTGCTAAGATCTTCTGGGCAGAGGCAATTAACATAGCGTGTTACATTCATAATAGAATCTCCATAAGACCTATTCTGGAAAAGACTCCATATGAATTGTGGAAGAACAGAAAGCCCAACATTTCTTATTTTCACCCATTTGGATGCACATGCTTTATTCTGAATATAAAAAATTATTTGAACAAGTTTGACTCTAAAGCACAAAAGTGTATTATGTTAGGATACTCTAAACGCTCAAGAGGGTACAAAGTATACAATACAGAAACACAGATTGTTGAAGAGTCAATCAGTGTTAGGTTTGATGATAAGCTTGACTCTCAAAAGTCAAAGCAGAATATACTTCTTGCAGGTATGGAAGTTGAACTCATAGGTATTGAAGACAACACATCAGAGGTTCTCAACAAAGACACTTCCTCAACAGCAGAAAGAGTCACTACAAGCAATCCAGCACCTTCTATTGATCAACTCCAGAAAAGACTATCCAGAAGCAGCATTGATCACCCAGAAGATACAATACTAGGAAAGAAGGAAGATCCAATCAGAACAAGATCAACATTCAGAAACTCTAAAGAATCCCTCATGGGACTGGTTTCTCTGATTAAACCAACAACAATTGATGAAGCACTTCTGGATAATAAATGGATTCTGACAATGCAAGAGGAACTAAATCAATTCACCAAAAATGACGTATGGGATCTGGTTCCCAAACCAAAAGGATTCAACGTCATTGGTACAAAATGGGTGTTCAGAAACAAACTGAACGAGCAAGGTGATGTCATCAGAAACAAAGCACGACTGGTAGCACAAGGTTATAGTCAGCAAGAGGGGATAGATTATACAGAAACCTTTGCTCCAGTCGCCAGGTTAGAATCTATCATACTTTTAATATCATTTGCTGTTAATAAAGGCATCACTCTATATCAGATGGATGTCAAAAGTGCATTCTTAAATGACTATATAGATGAAGAGCTATATGTGCACCAACCTCCTGGTTTTGAGAATTCCAAAAATCCAGAATATATTTTCAAACTAAAGAAGCCACTCTATGGTATGAAACAAGCTCCCAGAGCTTAGTATGAAAGACTAAGTAACTTTCTGTTAGAAAAGGAATTCACCAGAGGGAAAGTGGACACAACCTTGTTCTGTAAGACAGTTAAGAATGACATATTAGCATGTCAGATTTATGTTGATGACATCATATTTGGATCTACTAAACCCTCTTTGGGAAGAGAGTTTGCTAAATGTATACAGGAAGAGTTTGAGATGAGCCTAATGGGGGAACTTAAATTCTTTCTGGGCATTCAGATAAATCAAATTCCAGAAGGAACTTACATTCATCAGAGCAAATATGTCAGAGAACTTCTGAAGAAATTTGATCTCTCAGAATGTAAGCCCTCAAAGATTTCAATGCATCCCACGTGCATTCTGGAAAAGGAAGAGGTAAGTAAAAAGGTAGAACAGAAGGTCTACAGAGGTATGATTGGTTCTCTTCTCTATCTGACGGCTTCAAGGCCTGACATTCTATTCAGTGTTTGCATTTGTGCTAGATTCCAATCAGATCCTAGAGAATCTCACTTAATAGAAGTTAAGCGAATTTTCAAGTATCTGAAAGGTACTGCTAATCTGGGTTTGTTTTATAGAAAATCAAGTGATTACAGCTTAGTAGGATATTGTGATTCTGACTTTGCTGGAGACAGAGTAGAATGTAAAAGCACTTATGGAAGCTGCCAGTTTCTGGGAGAAAATCTGATTTCATGGTCCAGCAAAAGACAATCCACAATAGCACTATCAACAGCAGAAGTTAAATACATAACAGCTGCTGGATGTAGTACGCAAATGCTCTGGATGAAAAGTCAACTTGAAGACTTCAATATATTTGAGAGTAACATTCCTATCCTCTGTGACAATACTTCTGCTATTTGTCTAAGTAAAAATCATATTTTGCATTCTAGGGCTAAGCATATAGAAATAAAACATCATTTTATTAGGGACTATATTCAGAAAGGGATCCTTAACTTAAAATTCATTGACACAGACCATCAATGGGCTGATGTCTTTACAAAACCTCTTTCTGAAGATAGGTTTAACTTCATTATGAAACATCTCAGCATGAAGCTTTGCCCAAAATAAATTGTTTTATTTACATATCTTAACCTTCAGAACTTTATTATTTTCTATGAACTACTGATCAACCTGCCTTCAGAGTTTTAGAAGTATAGATTGCATCAGAATCTATCCATGAAGATCTGAACGTTTCATTTTAAGGATAGAAGTGTGCTGTTCATGCATACAAACAGTTGTCATCCATTCATCAGCTACCTTCTGAGGCTGAACATGCGCTCACTTTTCTGAAAGGTCAAAAGCGCTGATTGGGTGCATTGAGACACACGTCATGGGCAACCGTTCCAGTATCTTGCTGAATCCCCTAAAATCAGCTGTCATTAATGCTTATAATCATGACTAATTGTTTCTCTTTCTTACTTTTTATGCTTTCAAGAAAATCTATTTAAACTCAAATTTCTCTCTTTACATTCTTTCACTTTTACTCTCTCAAATACCTTATATCGTTTCCAGTTCGTACTTTCAAAAATCCTTTCATCTTTCTCAAATCTTGTGTGAACAATGGCTTCTTCAAGCGTCCAAAACATCAGTACTCAGGAAACTGCTTCTATGGAATAATACGAAGAACCATACAGAATGCTACTCACTCCCATTGATAATCTGGAAGTTCTTTCAGAACTGATTGTTGACTTTGAAAGCTTATAAGAAAATGACTTCAATCTGTATGAAGACGTCAATGCTCAAGGTTGGAACATATATTTTGACCGTCTTCTAGGGCCAACATTTCCAATTCTTATCAAAGAATTCTGGATACATGCTTCCTCCTCAAATCATCAAGTTACCTCTTATGTCACGGGGAAGAATATTGTCATTACAGAAGACCTAATTTCAAGGCTTATTGGTTACAATGGTGGAGGTGTCAGATGTATTGACATGGATGAAAGATGCTCTGATGTAGCTTCTATTGCAAGGGAAATATTTACTCTTGGTCTTCCCTCCAGCAAGATTAGAGATCTGAAGGATCATCATAGAATTTGGGCTAAAATAATTCTGGGATGCATCAATCACAGGAAGCCAACTAGCTCTCCTGATTACATAAACATTGATCAATAGTTTCTGATCTATTTTATCTCAAAGAAGACTAAGGTAAACCTCACTTACTTGTTGTTTAATCATATGAGAACCAGTGTAAAGGAAACAAGAAAAGATGAATGTACCAAAAGGGACTGGATACCCCTAGGAAGACTCATATCAGATATTCTGACAGAGAATAGGCTGATAGAGCATTTGACTGAAGCTCAAGAAATCAACTCACTGGAAGCAACTGCTGGGAAGCCTCTGAACACAAAAACTCTGAAGAAGATGAAAATCATTGAGAATATAAAGAAGGAACCCAACGTTACTTCTTTTGCAACCATCACTTCAAGAAGAATTCCTATGGATGATTTTCCTCTTTTCTCTGAGATTGACTCCAAGCCAGAGATAATTGTCAGATATATGGATGCGTGTAAGGCAGATGGCACTGCACCAGAAATCAATATCCAGGACTTACATTAAGCTACTCCAGAAGTTGTTCTGAAGAAGACCAAGAAGAGGAAAGCTGTAGCATAAGGACCATCTCAGAGGACGCCAAAAGCTGCCAAAAAGAAAGTTAATCCTTTCTATGTTACTGTTTTAGAATCGATAAATTTATCAACATCTGAAACCAAAACTATTGAACCAGAACATCCAACCCCACAAACTTTTGATGACTTTGACATAGGGTTTGATCCATCAGAAACTCTAAGTCTAAATGAAACTGACTCCCTTACTCTTAATCCAAATCCTGAACAAACTCAACCAGAACTTGCCAAAGTTCTGTCTGATATTGACTCATTTGACCAAGACATTTTAGCTCCCACACCACAAAATCCAAATCCTCAACTCCCTGATAATCCAAACTCTGAAACTCCATCAGATATTCCACAACCTGAAATTCCTCATCAACAAGATATTCCACAACCTATCTCTCCACAACAAGAAATTCCACTACCTCTCTCTCCACAACAAGACATTCCTCATCCACCATCACCTCAACCTGAACAACAACAACCAGAAGCTCAACCTTCTGAGAATCAATCTTCTGATATCCACCATGTTTCAACAAACCAATCTGAAGAACCTCATTCAGATTCTGATACAATCCCAATACCGGGAATCACTGAACCACTTGCCATTCGCATGCCTCTCACCATCCTGGACATTCCATAAATTCCTTCTTCTCTGGAGTCCACACCACCAAACTCTCCTACCAGTCCAATCATCATACCTGACTCTCCCACTCCTTCAACCAATAGCAATCCAGCTGACTACGTAAGACTTGTCATTGATCCAATTGTGCTGGAAAGACTAGCTGCTATCTCTCACAAAACTGCCATTCCAAAACCAAAACCAACTGAAACCACATCAGATGTTGGTACAAGTTTATTGATGTTTGAAACAGGGATACAGGAATGGATAACCTCTTTGAAGCATGCTAGTCAGAAGATGACTAATCCTGCTCCTTCTGATTATATATGGACCAAATTTAGATTTTGGCTTAATTCTGAAACACAGAAGCTAAAAGAACAGAGCTATGAACAGGTTCAACGAAATTTCAGTGCTAAGCTAAAGGCTTTTAAAGACCAAGTTCTGAGCCAACTGCTCAAGAAATATATTCTCTCTCTGGATAACACTCCCTGGACAGAGCATCATCCCTCAAATGTAGTTCAACTAGAATCAGAAGGTCTCTCCCTGACTGCTGCTCCAGAAGAGATGATCTCAGCAGATGAAACGGTTCACTGTGATCAGACTGCAGAATGCTCTGAGAAGCGTCTAGATACTGAAGAATCTCCAGCACCTTCCTCAGTCATGCAAACTCTTGAAGAATTGAAGAGAGCAAATGCTATTATCCAAGAAAGGTTGGATAAGCAGGAGGACACAAACAAAGAGATCAAGAGCATCTTGGGAAAACAAGAAGAATCTAATACCCATATCAAGGGCTTGCTGGAAGCTTTGTTCACACGTCTTCCTCCTCCCTCTTAGATTCTTTTCTGTTTTAAATCTGTTTATTTGTAACGTTTTTTCTACCACTTCTGTTCTGAAACTTATCATTGCTTCTTGTTTTTAATATAATTCAACTATTTTGCATCTGATTATATTGCCTTTTTGATAACTGACAAAAGGGGGAGAAAGTAAGATATTTTCAATAACGGTTTACTGAGGCAGAAGTCTCAAACATTCTGGACTACTTAACCTCTATCTTCTGAAAGCTTGAACTGGTACAAACTATGATGAAAGATATAGTTAAACTCTGATGCTCAAGGAACTTAAGTTAAACTCTGATGCTCAAGGAACTTAAGGGAAGTAATCAACTCAGGGGGAGTTTTCTTCTAAACTTTTTATTCTTTATTTTTTATTGAAAAATCTAGTTTTTGTCATCATCAAAAAAGGGGAGATTGTTAGAACATAGTTTGATTCTACA
This sequence comes from Vicia faba, assembly GCA_948472305.1. Classification (NCBI taxonomy): domain Eukaryota; kingdom Viridiplantae; phylum Streptophyta; class Magnoliopsida; order Fabales; family Fabaceae; genus Vicia; species Vicia faba. The sequence goes on from OX451739.1 coordinate 416,337,123, forward strand.
ACCCTTGGTTAGATTTTTGATGATAACTGTTGTACCCCAAAATTTTCCCTCTCATTTTATCAATATTGTTCATCATAAGACTCTTTGAACTCAAGATCAAGCTAGGGTTTGCTCTGCTCAAGACATCTTTCTTGCACTGTTGACCTAAATTAGGGTTTGAGTTTGCACAGGGAGTTTTGGACTTTCAATGCTCAAAGTGACTTTCATACTTCATGTTGGACTTACAAGATTACCTCTACCAAGTTTCAAGCCTTGAATAAAATTTTTTCCCAGTCAATTGTACAGTTGACCTAAAAATCAACTGTATTGGGGAAAAAGTCAACTGTGGCCAATTTACAGTCAAACCTCATAAATTTTGATCCACATCAACATTATAAGCTCATATTAACCATTTGATCAAGTTTGTACCACAACTCCTCAAGAAATTTGATCAGATCATCAAAAGGGCAAAATGGTCATTTTTAGGGTTTTGACTGCAGAAGGGTAATTTCTGACTTTTGACCTAGCCAATGGCAAATTGTGTTCAAGCATGGATTCAAGGACTCAATGGCATCATCTTGACCTATTCACAAGGTTCAAAAGATCTCAATTGCATTGGATTGACAAATGAATTTTTTCAGTCAACTGATCAAAATTTGACTATACACTGAAAAGTCAAACTTTGACTTTCTGGTCAAAATCAAGAGCCAGGAGTCATTTTTCATCAAGATGTGTCAAAACATGAAAATTGTTCATCAAGAAACCTAATTTTGCAAATTAGGGTTTAAGATTGAAAATTTTCATAACTTAGAATTTTTCTAAGTTATGAAATTTTCTTATTTTTTCCCAACTTTACCCAATATTTTCACCTTGATGCAATTGGATTAAAACAAAACTTCTAACATGAAAGTTGTAGTCCTCCACAAAATATACAACTTTGATTCACAAAGTTTTCCCAAAATAAGCTTGGATCTCAAGTTATGATTTTTGGAACAAGGGTCCATGAAACTTTTAACTTGGTGAAATTTTGCCCTAGTTTAGGCAGGATTTTGCCCTATCTTCTTGGCAATTTTTCACCTAGTTCCACTTGGAATCTCAAAATTCATTTCAAAGATGGATTGTAGATAATGTTACAAGCTTTATAAAATGTCCAAGAACTCTCCAAAATTATTTGTGGTTAGGGAGAATCGAAAGCTTGAAGTTGGCAAAAACTCACTTTTGATCCATGGCATGTTCATATTGATACAAGTTGCAAACTCTAATCAGCCTTGTTTGTACTTGATTACAGGTCTCAAAACCATTCCATACTCAATAATTAAATGCAAATCCATTGGTCTAAGGCTTTGTTTTGGTCATGGGAGGATTACACAAAGAATTAACCCTAAAATAGCAAAAAGGCAACATTGCCATTTTTGTCAAAATTGCTTTATGTCAAACCACATCTCTTGAGCCTTGAACAAGATCTGGTACAACACACAATATCCACCAATTGAGGGGGCCAAGATCACAAAGTACCAACTGATAGATAGCATGTACAGGCATGTCTTGCATCATGGCTTGCTTTTGCTTAAAATACAAGAAACTTGTCAAATACACAACAACTTGAACATCTGATAGAACCAACTCTTGCAAGCTTTTGAGACAAGTTTCACACATTTCATTGAACCTGAAACACGAGCCTTTGAGTCCTCAAGCCTTCCAAAACACAAAATCACCTTCCATTTGCAAAACAGGGCACTCCCTTCAGTTTGACTTCCATAACAAAAACCCCTCGTGCGTTTTGCCTCAAACTTGTTCAAACACATTCCACATAACCTATCTAAGCTATCCCAACCATTGAAGAGTGACTGTAACTCCATTTACAAGTTTTACCATTTCTGTTTTTAGCTTGTGCAGGTTGAGTTCTACAAGCTTGTTCAAGCATATTCAAGGCAAATTAGGTATTGGGAAAGGTCAGAGGAAGTTCAAGCAAGCTCCCAAACACCTCAGGCCTCACTGAAAAGCTCCACATTGTTATACATGATTTCAACTGAAACAGGTTTTTATCAACTTCCTATCTCTCTATTTAGGAATCATTAGACTTAGGTTTGTGAATAAAAAATGTAGTATTCATAGCCATGAAGCTGTACATATGCTCAGTTTTCATTTAAGTTAAGCGTGTTAAGAGAATTTGATTCATGAACTTCTTGAAAAAATTAGGTTAGAATTTAGGGCCAGAGAAATTCTCTCTGGTCTTTGAGAGTTAGAATGAGTTCTTTACATGGTTGGATTCGTCTTGAAAAATGCTACAACTTTGATGTTATGAGTTTTTGCATTAGGGCACGTATACAGGTTCTCCATGTTTGAATCAGGTGCGTGCGTTCTTTGACAAAGGTTGAAGATGAAGTTAGTGGGCTGGGCTTGGTTCTGGCCTTGTTTTTGACACCCCCCTCATTGTTGACTGCACCCCCTGGCCCATTTCTTCATATTTTTGTATTTTTTCATTTCTGATTTTATTTTATATTTTCTAAACATAAAAAATACCTAAAAATATTTTCATAAATTTTCACATTTTATTTTATTATTTTATTATTATTTTTAGATTTAAAAATAATTATTATTTGGCATATACCTTTATTTTCTTCAATAAAAACTTATAAGCATTATAGAAATATTATATATTTTATTTTTATTATTCATACATATAAAATAATATTTTTTTTCATATGTTTTATTTTTTAATATTTCTATATATATTTGTATCTATTTTCTTGTACATAAAATAAATAATATAGTATATATTATCTTAAAACAAAAAACTAGGGTTTCCACCCTTATTAAAAATGATATTTTTCTAATATATTTTCATTTTTTGACATTTGTACATATTTCCTTTATTTTTATTTTATTATATATATATATATATATATATATATATATATATATATATATATATATATATATATATATATATATATATATATATATATATATATATATATATATATATATATATATATATATATATATATATATATATATATATATATATATATATATATATATATATATATATATATATATATATATATATATATATATATATATATATATATATATATATATATATATATATATATATATATATATATATATATATATATATATATATATATATATATATATATATATATATATATATATTCTTAAAAGAAAATTAGGGTTTTACCTTTAATTAATAAAATAAAAACAATCTTTTATTTCTTTTATTATATATATACTAAATATTTTTTACATACATAAAAAAATAAACAAAAAAATATTTTGTGCATATTCATAATATTTTGCATACTTATATTTAAATTGTTTAATTATTGCCAATTTATTTATTTGTACCATTTATTCAATTTGGATGTAATAGTAAATATTAGGGTTTTAATTTCTTGCAAAATAATCCCCATTCAAAATTGTATCCCCTTCCCATATCAAATGTTGTAATAATGTAGATTTATTTCGCGCACTTTATGCTTACAAATATGCCATGTTAGAGATTAGGGTTTGTATGCAAAAATCCAAAATAAAAACAAATAGCTTGACTAATGCAAAGACAAAAATCATGTAAACTAACAACACAATGCACACATGCACCCCTAAGGTTTCATCCACTTGTTGCCTTGAAAATGGGCCTGTTATGCATGTTGAGTACTTTGGCAAAACAAAAACAAAACAAAAGATCATAGTCCCTCGATGACGCTATCTTGGTTGCCTATACAAAATGATCTAGTCCCTCAAAGGTTACTAAAGATACTTAGCATAATTGCTATCATGGTCTATATGATGACCCGCGCCTGTCCCGTTTAACATCCAAATACAAGGTTGTTTACCAAATGCAATGGTAAAACAACACTGTCAAAAGGGTTAAAAACGTATAGGAAAGATCTTGAGTAAAATAGGGTAGACAACTCTTAGTTACTTAATCAAAACTTGCAAAAACATCCTTGCTATTTTCAAACATACCTCACAACACAACTTCAAAACATTTCACAAAATAAACTTTCAAACATCGAAATATCTTTTCAAAAGACAAACACCTTTGTATATATTCAAACAAGAATCATTACAAAGGTTGCCTAGACAAGGCCTCTTTTTCAAAGCATTTTCTAAAAACCACACACAAAGCACCATTTCAAACGATTTAAAAGCAAAAGCAAGTGATCTAAACAAGTAACTAAGAGCCCATGGAAAACCATGGATGAAAAGGGTTCTTGCACCTTCCCTTTTCATAATCTACCCCCAGAACCCAAGAAAACATCTCAAAGGTCTTTCCTGTGCTTTTTGACATTTCCTTTGGATAAAATAAAAAGTCGGTGGCGACTCTTGCTAAACCGAAACATTTGCGAACACAAACGCAAAACCTCAAGTTAGTTCTCCCACCGTATCACAGAACTGGCGACTCTGCTAGGGAATATTTCCAAAAGTGGAGTAACCTTAGGGTTTAGATCACCTTTACATGCTTGTCTTGTTTGCTTTGATTTCTTTACATTTGATTCTATTGTTTAGGTTTGAATCCTCTACCCAGATTTGGGAAACATTCATAGGTAAATAGCAATACGTTATGGAAACTGTGCGGGGTATACCGACATGGTTGAAGCAATAGCTATATTAGTGCGACATATTTGTGGGTACCGGTAGCCTTTGAGTCAATCAAAGAGAATACGGGGCCGCTGAGTGATGTCATGAAGCACTGATGGACTTTAGAACCTTTACTTGACCATCTTGGCCTTATTAGGGGTAGTGAGATGACCGGCTTTGGTGCAGTCCGAAGTTGGTAGATACTCGATACTACACTCATTGAGGGTTTTTTCTTGGAATATTTTGGTCGCCAGTAAAGTGGATAAACTAAAACGATGAACACAGAAAATAATCCAGTGATATTGAGCTCCTTAGAACCCGGTTACTATTTATAGGACAGGTTAAGCCAACTAACTTCAAGAGGGTACTTACCTTTGAAACCCCATGCAAGCCTGAAACTAGGATCTTGTGTGATTTGCTTGTACATATATTTGTGCATACATCATGAACATCATGAAGCATCTTTTGCATCCACTAACCATTTCAAGGATTTGGATCTTCATCTATGTTCCTGTTTTATAGGTCATGGAATCACTCCGCAGAAAAACTATTCAGGTCAATTTTGTGAGAATCTCTCCTCTACTCAAGGAGCTTACTTCCAAGATTCCAGAGAATTCTCCCTTCAGTGAAAGACATGGTAGACTTCTCAACCTGGTCAAATCCAACATTGAAGAAGACATGGTGAAAGTTCTCTTCCAATTCTTTGACCCCCTACACCATTACTTCACATTTCCTGATTACCAACTAGTACCTACTTTGGAGGAATTTTCTCAACTCCTGATGATTCCTATTCTCCATCAACTACCCTACAACGGTACGGAAAGAGAGCCAAAGCCTGAAGATGTTGCTCAAGCCTTACACTTGCAACCATCTGATATCAAAGGTCATTGGGAAACCAGAATTAGTGTCAAGGGTTTCTTGGCAAAGTTTCTGTTTGAGAAAGCACAAGAATGCTGGAATTCACTAGATCTGCAAGCTTTTGAGGAGATTGTAGCACTTCTCATCTATGGGTTGGTCTTGTTCCCAAACCCTGATCATCTTATAGATGTGAATGCTATCAAGATTTTCATATCTCAGAATCATGTGCCTACATTTCTTGGGGACATCCTCCACTCATTTTACACACGAACAATGAGGAAAAGAGGTGTTCTCATGTGCTGCACCCCTCTTCTAGCATGGTGGTTTATTTCTCACCTTCCCCAGTCAGTATTAAAGAATGAACAAGGCTTGAGGTGGTCACAACGATTGATGACCCTTACACATTCTGATGTTCATTGGTGTTCTCGGTCCAGAGAAAATGTCATTGTTGTACCCTAAAATTTGCCCTCTCATTCTTCAAGGCCTTTCTCACAAGGATTCTCAAGGTTCAAGCTTGCACAAGTACTTTGGAATTTTCCAGTACCAAAATTAAAAGGAAACTGTCAAAAAGGGGAGAAAACAGATAAAAATAACATTTTGACAAATTTGGAGGAAAACAGGTGTCCTTCGATTCTACATCCTTCGATTGACTCTTGGCCTCCTTCGAATGCAACTTGGATTACATCCTTCGTTTTTAGCAAGAGCCTCTTTCGAATGCAACTTGGATATGTCCTTCATGTTGAACTTAAAGCCTCCTTCGAGTGCAAGTTTAGAAACACCCTTCGATTCAGAAGCCAGGAACTTCCCTCACACTAAAAGGCATTGACTTCCTTTATGTTTGTTTCGACCCAAGCTTCGATTGGGCAATAGCTTCCTTCGAGTTAGCTTGTTTCGACCACAAGCTTCAACTGAGGCAAAGGCTTCCTTCAAACAGGTGTGCTTCGATATCACTCTTGCATTCAACTCAAGACCAAATCTCGTTTGCCAGGCTATGTTGCTTCCAAATCTTTACATAATCAGAAGCTTGTACATGGGTTTTAAACTTTGTCTTTTAGATACTACTATTCTTGGTTAAAGGCTACATACTCTTTCTTTTCATAGAGAGTACTTTTATCACAAAAGCAGCTTTCAACCTGAATTTGGTCTGAGCATAAGCAACGCCAGAAGCATAAGTCACATCTTATGCACCCCAACTGACAAGAGGCCCCCATATGTACTTTCACGTTACATTATTTTATCATTTCTTTGCAAGGCTGGCTTTGGACCACATGTCCATTCTTTCTCTATATATACAGGAACATTTACAAAGCTAAGGGAGGATCTTTGGACCAGAGGAACAAATCTCCCAAATTTTCTCAAACACAACAAATCTCTCAAGTCCCTTCAACACTTGTGAGAACAAACCCAGAATCACATACTTACTTCCTTAGATTCTGAAGAACAAGCACACTTCAGTCTCCTTCGAATCAAAGAAGCATCACACTTGCTTTTTCTCTTCCTTCGAGTCCAGCGTTCCAATCACAGCTATTGACCCCCTCTTTCGAATCCAGCATCCAGGGCCACCACTCAAGGCCCCACATTTATTCAAGGCCTGAAGCAAGGTAAGTTATTCTTACCTTTGAACTTTTCGTTTCATGGCATAGTAATTTCCCCTTTCGTTTTGATTTCTGTTTACCTGAACTTGCTTTAACTATTAAATTGTTTATAAGACAAATACTAGCATGGCCTCAAGCCATGTTGCCATTTAATGCTTTAAATGAAAGAAACAGGAAATAGGTAACGAAGCTTCTGGCTTCTACCCTCTTTCTCCAGGTCACACAAAAGAGACAACCAGGAGGCAAACCATGTCCAGTCGAAAGACACTCCCTCACTGCTTTCAGTCTCCAGTCGAAGGAGGCAGAAAAGCAGATTGCACCTTGCATTAGTTCCAGGCCCAATCGAAAGGCACAACATGCTGACTCCTAAAGCCTGTCAAAAGAAATAGCAAGAAGGGTGAGTCGAAGGTTATTGGCTAACACTCCTGCAGTCGAAGGAAACAAAGAAGGCAGATTCGAAAGGGGCCATGAAGATTTGAGTTGAAGGGTGCTACTGCCTGGGTCGAAGAGCTCATTTTCCTTTCTTTTATTTTGTTTTTGCCTTTACATTTTCTTGCCTTTCAATATTGTTGTAATAGTGTAGGATTTATTTTTTGCACTCTTTATTATTTTTGTATAAATGCTAGTTATTAGGCGTGTATGTCAAGATAAAAACAATAAAATAGGCCACCCTAATCAAAGACTAAATGCATGTAAATAAAACACATTTGCACACTTACACCCTTAGGGTAATTCCACTTGTTGCCTATCGGAAAATAGTTATGTCCCTCGAGCATGGGCATTTTAGCAAAGACCCTCGATAAAAGATCGTAGTCCCTCGATGACCCTCGATGTTGCCTTCGGTAAACGATCTAGTCCCTAAAACGGCATTGCTAAAATGTCCCATATGTTGCCTTCTATGACTATACAAACGTCCCAATGCATGTCCCTTCACATCCAACGATGGGGCTTCTTACCAAATCAATGGTAAGATAGCCACATCTAAAGGAGGAGGAAAAGCACATTTAAGACCTTTCGAGTAGGTAGATTCGCTCTTAGTTACTCGCTTGCTCATAACAAAAATATTTTTATACACCCACACTCTCATCTTTGAACTATTTTTGAAACAAACACTTTGTATGCATTCTTATAGAAATGAGAATCGTTACAAAGTTCCATTTTCAAAATACTTTCAAAAAACACATCTCACAAACACACTTTTGATCTATTTTCGAAACAAACACTTTATAGGCGTTCTTATAGAAACGAGAACCATTATGAAGTTCCATTTTCAAAATACTTTCAAAAAAACCACACACCACAAGCACATTCAAACAAAAGCAAGTGATTTAAGCAAGTAACTAAGAGCCCATGGATAACCATGGATGAAAAGGGTGCTAGCACCTTCCCTTTTCATAATCTACCCCCCGAACCCACGAAAACATCTCAAAGGTCTTTCCTGTGCTTTTTGACCTTTCCTTAGGATAAAATAGAGTCGGTGGCGACTCTTGCTAAACCGAACAAGTGCGAAAACAAACGCAAATCCCAAGCCAGTTCTCCCACCGTATCACAGAACTGGCGACTCTGTTGGGGAGGTTTCTTAAAGTGGGGTTAACTTAGGGTTTTTATATCACCTTTACATGCTTACCTTGATTGCTTTGTTTGATTTACTTTTTGGGTTCCTTGTTTGGATTTGAAATCCTACACCCGGATTTGGGGGCACCCTTTAGGTAAGTAGCAATAAACTGTGAGGGAACTGTGCGGGGTATACCGACATGGTTGAAACAGTAGCTACGTTGATGTGGCACTTTGGTTGGTACCGGTAACCCTTGAGTTGAATCAAGGAGAATACGGGGCCGCCGCGTGGTGTCGTGAAGCATCAATTGACCTTAGAACCTTACTTAACCATCTTGGCCTTTTTTAGGGGTAGTGAGATGACCGACTTTGGTGCAGTCCGAAGTTGGTAGATACTCGATACTACACTCATTAAGGATTTTTTTCTTGGAATATTTTAGTCGCCAGTTAAGTGGCTAAACCAAAACAATGAACATAGAAAATAATCCAGTGATATTGAGCTCCTTAGAACCCGGTTTCTATTTTAGGACAGGTTGAGCCAACTAACTTCAAGAGGGTACTTACCTACAAATCCCATGCAATCCTAAACCTAAGGACTTGTTTGCTCTGTGTGAATATGACTGTCTGTATATACACTTTCTTACTTTTTCATACATGTACATAACATCATAACATCATAACATCATACCATAGCATTTTCAATAACCATTTCAAGGATCTCGAGGGTCTTTTGATGCAGGGTCGCGTTGAACCAGACGTCTACCAAAGGACAAAAGGGTTTGCCTCTAAACAAATGTCGTCAAAGATCAAGTGCAACAACTTGATTCGGGGGCTACGACCCACTTGACATGGTGAGCTTGATTCTCGTGGAAAGACATCCACCGATACAAAGTTCTCCAATCAAGGATGTTCAATTTCTAACATTTTCTTGTGTTTACCCCGCGAGATCCTTGAAAACATGCATCCACGTATCATGCATCATATCATGACAGGTTTCTCCCATACAAGTCTCCTTATCTTCCTACTGTTTATTTCAGTAGAGATGGCTCTAGAGAGGACTGTCAAAGATATCCAGGATCAAAATGCTCAACTTCAAGAAATGTTCTTGAACCTGTCCCAGGGGCAAGAAGAAGTAAAAGCTCTCCTCACAAGGGGCATGGTCCTAGGGAATTCAGGCAGTGTCAGGAATGATTAGTTGGAAGAACTTCAGATTGAGCTGGCAACAATGAAGATCCAGATGATGGGACAACTGGTGGGCCAGATGGCTCTCATCCAGTACTTGGCTCAAAGACAAGAAGAGCTCAGGGTTCTCATCAACAAACTGCTTCGAGATAACCAAGTGGGGAAAACAACTAGGGTTGAAGATCAAGTCATCATTCAACCTCCTTTGAGACAAGAAGATAAGGGAAAAGCTTCTCAACTGGCTTCAGGGTCACAAGCTCAACAACAACCTCGTCGGCGTCAACGGGGTAATCGGCGTAAGTAAAATACGTCTGGAAGACATTTTTCTAAGTCTGACATACCATCATCTCTGATACTGAAACGCTTGTTGGAGGTCAATATACTTGCTTTAAGGGATCCTATTCGGAAGCCCAATACCTCTAATCCTAGCTATCACCCCGACGCGTTTTGTGTATACCACTCCCATAGTCCTAGGCATGACACCGATGACTGTTGGGCTTTGAAAAATAAGATCCAAGACTTAATTGACGAAGGAGTGCTGGAATTCATGCCGGATGGCGAGATGAAAATCTTCCGCTAAGGGTTCTCCATTTGAAATGACAAAGCTCGAACTGAGAGACTTTTGTTCCATTTGAATTTTCAAGTTGTAATTTCTTTTGTTATTCAAACAATTATTTATTGATGTCAAACTCTATTTCATTAATGCATTGCATATGTCTGTCTTGAATTCATCCATTCGTTTTCACTATGCTTTCTACTTTATTTATGACATTTAACTCTTGCTAAAAGTTGCAAACCTTTAGAGGGAGGATGACGAAACAATACCATAATCTCATACAATATGCTTTTAAACAGACCTTGCTGACGATGTACAGGCGTTTCTTTCAAATCCTAAACACTGGAGTTATAAGGAAGATAATCCCTAGTAAACCCCTTCAAGCCAAAGAAGTATAAGTTTTCTGTTTTAACACAAATTGAAACCTTTAATCAAACCAGGGGAATGGTAGTCTCTCAGTTAATTCAAATGCGCTTTAAGCCGCAAACTCTCACTTTGTCATGCAACGAATGACATCAAAAAATATTCCTCTGGAATCAAAAGACGATGATGGTTCCCTATCACATAGGCAGTCATTGTATCTCAAAAAAGTAAAGCCCACTAAGTCAAAACCTATAAAGGAGGCTTAAGAAAGCTGGGGCATCCCGCTGACTGTAATCTCAAAACAAGAACAGTCAGGCAAAAATTAGGGATAATGAGTCAAAAGAACGAGGTTGCTACAAATCCTCAAACAACATGAAAAATGTTGCAAAAATGACTGCCTTCCAACAAATTCAACTTGTGTGAACCATCACCAAAAACGTCATTCCAGACTCATTTGGAGTTCAAACGCACAATTAACTGAGTTTAGGATTGAAGAACATCACGAAGAGCGGGTGGGTACAAATAAACTTTGGGCCTTTATCCTTTGTTTCTTAAACCGTGAACCAAGCCACGTTACAACCCTTTAAAAGTCCTAATTGAAGCATGGGTTAGTTCGAAAGCATACTGTTACAAAAGGTATCCTGACTCCTGTAAGGCTTTACTCAAAATCCTCAGTTGAATTTTTCTTACAAAATTTCTTTACTTGCTAAAAACGCATTTTTCAAAACTTTAAAGACAAGCATAAACTTTGCATTACTTGAATATCACTGTTTGCACGTGGCTATTTGTTTGACAGCAAAGAAATTCATACAATGAATGTTCCGATGAACGAAAGCTCTCTCAGTGAACAAAATCAATTCAAGTAGGATGACACTTCCATCGTCAAAACTCCTATCAACAAGGGGGCATGACATGTCACTATCCAGCACACTTGGGGAAATCCAGTCAAGATTTCAAGAAATATCTCAATTACAGGATAACTTGGGGCAAGTCTCCCTCACCATCACTTGGGGCATTCGAATGTCAAGGTTATGAATAGTCCATGTTTCCTGACAACCCCAAACATCTGATACTAGGGGCAGTGATGAAACCTCTCCGAAATCTTTCTGAAGAGAAATTCAAGCGTCCCTGAGAAGTTTAACATCTCTCTAAACAGACCAGCAGTCACGGGTTTATTTCCCCAACATTTGTCGAGGATTTATTCTCCAAAACAATTACATTTCAAGTTGAAAGGTCGTTCAAAATTTCCTTCATCACCTGCTGGAAGTTACGATCAACATCAAAAATTCCTTCATCACCTGTTGGAATTCAAGGTCGTTCAAAAATTCCTTCATCACCTGTTGGAATTCATGGTCGTTCAAAATTTCCTTCATCACCTGCTGGAAGTTACGATCACATTCAAAAATTCCTTCATCACCTGTTGGAATTCAATGTCGTTCAAAATTTTCTTCATCACCTGCTGGAAGTTACGATCAACATAAAAAATTCCTTCATCACCTGTTGGAATTCAAGGTCATTCAAAATTTCCTTCATCACCTGCTGGAAGTTACGACCAACATCAAAAATTCCTTCATCACCTGTTGGAATTCAAGGTCGTTCAAAATTCCTTCATCACCTGTTGGAAGATACAGTCCAGATATGCTCCAGACACGGTAGCCATTCTGTCACTTATTCAGATCCCAGTTACAGTTTCAGATACACTCCAGACACGGAAGTCATTCTGCTACTCATACAGATCTCAACTTCAGATACAGTCCAGATATGCTCCAGACACGGTAGCCATTCTGTCACTCATTCAGATCCCAGTTACAGTTTCAGATACACTCCAGACACGGAAGTCATTCTGCTACTCATACAGATCTCAACTTCAGATACAGTCCAGATATGCTCTAGACACGGTTTCCATTCTGTCACTCATTCAGATCCCAGTTACAGTTTCAGATACACTCCAGACACGGAAGTCATTCTGCTACTCATACAGATCTCAACTTCAGATACAATCCAGATATGCTCCAGACACGGTTGCCATTCTGTCACTCATTCAGATCCCAGTTACAGTTTCAGATACACTCCAGACACGGAAGTCATTCTGCTACTCATACAGATCTCAACTTCAGATACAGTCGAGATATGCTCCAGACACGGTAGCCATTCTGTCACTCATTCAGATCCCAGTTACAGTTTCAGATACACTCCAAACACGGAAGTCATTCTGCTACTCATACAGATCTCAACTTCAGATACAGTCCAGATATGCTCCAGACACGGTAGCCATTCTGTCACTCATTCAGATCCTAGTTACAGTTTCAGATACACTTCAGACACGGAAGTCATTCTGCTACTCATACAGATCTCAACTTCAGATACAGTCCAGATATGCTCCAGACACGGTTGCCATTCTGTCACTCATTCAGAATTTATCCTCAGTCCAGAGATGCTCCAAATGCAGATACCTTCCTGCTTCTCATCCTTTCACCTATAACATACAATTCAACTTTCTGATATTCCCAACAGAATGAAGTTTCTCATTCTTAAAGCGGCATACAACCTAAACCTGAACTTCTTCCAGACAGGAATAAGCTTTTTCCATAATCCTGAGTTTTTACTCTCCAACAGAATAGCCACTCCGCAACAGTATGGCTATTCCCCACAGAATTCTTATTCCCCAAGCAGAATGAAGACTCTCATTCTCAGCTCCTCACAGAGTATTCAGGTCTCCTCAAAATAGGGATCCCCAGTAGATTGGCATGCAACCCAAACTCCTGATTCTCCAACAGTGGTCCCGAGACTTCTCATGCTTACATGCGCATCCATTTCATTCATCTATCATAAACATTGATGAAATACAGTTCATTGCATCATACATATCATGCAACATAACTTTGTGTTTTAGCTAACATTTTATCCTTTTCAGGATAAGATTAAAAGGCTATCGTTAACAATTAGTCCGATACAGTACGGATACACCCCAGACACGGCGGTCATTCTATTACTCATTCAGAAGTTCAAGTCCGATACAGTATGGATACACCCTAGACATGGCGGTCATTCTATTACTCATTCAGAAGTTCAAGTCCGATACAGTACAAATACACCCCATACACGACGGTCATTCTAATACTCATTCAGACTTCAGCAACCCGATACAGACTAGATACGCTCCAAACACGGCAGCCATTCTATCTCTCATTCAGATTCAACTATCAACCACAAGTTCAGATACGCTCCAGACACAGATGCCATTCTGTCCCTTACACTAGACGTTTGATTCTCCCCAGTGCAGTCGCCATGGAAGTCACTCTTTCACTTATTCAGATCACAGTTACAGTCTCAGATACACTCCAGACATGGAAGTCATTATGCTACTCATACAGATCTCAACTCCAGTTACAGTCTCAGATACACTCCAGACACGGAAGTCATTCTGCTACTCATACAGATCTCAACTCCAGTTACAATACAGATACACTCCAGACACGGATGTCATTCTACTACTCATACTGATCTCAACTTCAGATACGCTCCAGACACGGTTGCCATTCTGTCACTCATTCAGAGTTTATCCCCAACATACAGTTGCTCCATACACAGATATTTCTCTGTTATCCGGATACAATACATATACACTCCAGACACGGCAATCATTCTGATATTCATTCTATATTTAAACACAGTCACAACTCAGATACGCCCCATACACGGACGCCATTCTTTTGCTCATACAAATTCAGTCTCCAGATACAGTTCGAGTGCATTCCAGATACGAATACCATTTTGATACTCATTCTTTTGACCTACAACATTGCAATTCAACAAAGATTCTTGGATGGCATCTTTAAGCCCATCTCCAGCAAGATTCTACCATCTCCAAATGGTATCTTTAAGCCCATTCCTGCAACTATGCTTTGACGAGTGCAAATTTAGGGGCACTCTAGTGTCCAATCATCTTCCACCTTCAAGTCACGAATGGCAGAATTACCAATCTAACTCTTCAGGCGTAAGAAGATTAAACAGGGGCAGCTGTTGTACCCTAAAATTTGCCCTCTCATTCTCCAAGGCTTTTCTCACAAGGATTCTCAAGGTTCAAGCTTGCACAAGTACTTTGGAATTTTCCAGTACCAAAATTAAAAGGAAACTGTCAAAAAGGGGAGAAAACAGATAAAAATAACATTTTGAAAAATTTGGAGGAAAACAGGTCTCCTTCGATTCTACATCCTTCGATTGACTCTTGGCCTCCTTCGAATGCAACTTGGATTACATCCTTCATTTTTAGCAAGAGCCTCTTTCGAATGCAACTTGGATATGTCCTTCATGTTGAACTTAAAGCCTCCTTCGAGTGCAAGTTTAGAAACACCCTTCGATTCAGAAGCCAGGAACTTCCCTCACACTAAAAGGCATTGACTTCCTTTATGTTTGTTTCGACCCAAGCTTCGATTGGGCAATAGCTTCCTTCGAGTTAGCTTGTTTCGACTGAGGCAAAGGCTTCCTTCAAACAGGTGTGCTTCGATCTCACTCTTGCATTCGACTCAAGACCAAATCTCGTTTGCCAGGCTATGTTGCTTCCAAATCTTTACATAATCAGAAGCTTGTACAAGGGTTTTAAACTTTGTCTTTTAGATACTACTATTCTTGGTTAAAGGCTACATACTCTTTCTTTTCATAGAGAGTACTTTTATCACAAAAGCAGCTTTCAACCTGGATTTGGTCTGAGCACAAGCAACGCCAGAAGCATAAGTCACATCTTCTGCACCCCAACTGCCAAGAGGCCCCCCACATGTACTTTCACGTTACATTATTTTATCATTTCTTTGCAAGGCTGGCTTTGGACCACATGTCCATTCTTTCTCTATAAATACAGGAACATTTACAAAGCTAAGGGAGGATCTTTGGACCAGAGGAACAAATCGCCCAAATTTTCTCAAACACAACAAATCTCTTAAGTCCCTTCAACACTTGTGAGAACAAACCCAGAATCACATACTTACTTCCTTAGATTCTGAAGAACAAGCACACTTCAGTCTCTATCGAATCAAAGAAGCATCACACTTGCTTTTTCTCTTCCTTCGAATCCAGCGTTCCAATCACATCTATTGACCCCCTCTTTCAAATCCAGCATCCAGTGCCACCACTCAAGGCCCCACATCTATTCAAGGCCTGAAGCAAGGTAATTTATTCTTACCTTTGAACTTTTCGTTTCATGGCATAGTAATTTCCCCTTTCGTTTTGCTTTCTGTTTACCTGAACTTGCTTTAACTATTAAATTGTTTATAAGACAAATACTAGCATGGCCTCAGGCCATGTTGCCATTTAATGCTTTAAATGAAAGAAACAGGAAACAAGAAATAGGTAACGAAGCTTCTGGCTTCTACCCTCTTTCTCCAGGTCACACGAAAGAGACAACCAGGAGGCAAACCATGTCCAGTCGAAAGACACTCCCTCACTGCTTTCAGTCTCCAGTCGAAGGAGGCAGAAAAGCAGATTGCACCTTGCATTAGTTCCAGGCCCAATCGAAAGGCACAGCATGCTGACTCCTAAAGCCTGTCAAAAGAAATAGCAAGAAGGGTGAGTCAAAGGTTATTGGCTAACACTCCTGCAGTCGAAGGAAACAAAGAAGGCAGATTCGAAAGGGGCCATGAAGATTTGAGTCGAAGGGTGCTACTGCCTGGGTCGAAGAGCTCATTTCCTTTCTTTTATTTTTTTTTTGCCTTTACATTTTCTCGCCTTTCAATATGGTTGTAATAGTGTAGGATTTATTTTTTGCACTCTTTATTATTTTTGTACAAATGCTAGTTATTAGGCGTGTATGGCAAGATAAAAACAATAAAATAGGCCACCCTAATCAAAGACTAAATGCATGTAAATAAAACACATTTACACACTTACACCCTTAGGGTAATTCCACTTGTTGCCTATCGGAAAATAGTCATTTTCCTCGAGCACGGGCATTTTAGCAAAGACCCTCGATAAAAGATTGTAGTCCCTCGATGTTGCCTTCGATAAACGATCTAGTCCCTAAAACGACATTGCTAAAATGTCCCATATGTTGCCTTCTATGACTATACAAACGTCCCAATGCACGTCCCTTCACATCCAACGATGGGGCTTCTTACCAAATCAATGGTAAGATAGCCACATCTAAAGGAGGAGGAAAAGCACATTTAAGACCTTTCGAGTAGGTAGATTCGCTCTTAGTTACTCGCTTGCTCACAACAAAAACATTTTTATACACCCACACTCTCATCTTTGAACTATTTTCGAAATAAACACTTTGTATGCGTTCTTATAGAAACGAGAAACGTTACAAAGTTCCATTTTCAAAATACTTTCAAAAAACACATCTCACAAACACACTTTTGAACTATTTTCGAAACAAACACTTTGTAGGCGTTCTTATAGAAACGAGAACCATTACGAAGTTCCATTTTCAAAATACTTTCAAAAAAACTACACACCACAAGCACATTCAAACAAAAGCAAGTGATCTAAGCAAGTAACTAAGAGCCCATGGATAACCATGGATGAAAAGGGTGCTAGCACCTTCCCTTTTCATAATCTACCCCCCGAACCCACGAAAACATCTCAAAGGTCTTTCCTGTGCTTTTGGACCTTTCCTTAGGATAAAATAAAAAGTCGGTGGCGACTCTTGCTAAACCGAACAAGTGCGAAAACAAACGCAAATCCCAAGTCAGTTCTTCCACCGTATCACAGTCATCATCATTGATCGTTGTGGGGAATTCCCTAATGTCCCATTACTTGGCATTAGGGGAGGCATTACCTACAACCCCGGTTTGGCTCTGAGACAATTTGGGTATGCCCGAAGGGATGGCCCACATGACATGCTGATTTCGGACTTGGTCTTTGACTTCGACAAAGACGCTCAAGGACTTTGACAAAGGTTTATCCGAGCTTGGAGGATGCCCAACAAAGTGGACAGTAAGACACTGGGACACAAGAATTCCATCCCCCTTGAGCCCTACCTCAAGTGGGTACGAACCCGCGCCCAGAGTCTTATGATGCCTTACCCCTACATTCTCCACGTGATCAAAGAGCCTGTTATGGAAGGAGAGGTTCCATACACCCTCCTGCATCCTGACATGCCAACATCATTGGAAGATTTGCAAAAGAGTTGGACACAACTCAAGGAAGAACGAAATACTTTTGAAGCCAGCTTCTACGCCAGTGAGAAGAAGGTTTTGGAACTTACTCGTCGACTCCATGAAGAGCAGACTCTTAACACCTATATCGCACCAAAGAGAATGCGCAATGTCTTTTTACATTAAGAATTTTGTAATATTTTGCCCATGTGGCATTTATGTGCTAACAAATTTCTTCTTATTAATATGACGTGTGTTCTTTTTGTTTGCAACAACTTTGAATTTCTGAATCCTTGAATGCATTACATGAATACATATCATTCATCATATGCATAAATAGGTCTTCACACCAGGTTTCCTTATCTTTCTGCTATTTATTTCTGCAAGATGGATATAGAGCAGACAGTCAAAGACCTACAAGCACAGAATTCACAGTTCCAGCAACTCCTCATGACCTTGGCAAAGGGTCAAGAGGACCTTAAAGCACTGTTAGAAAAAGAGAAGGAGATAAAAAAAAAAGAGAGCCGGTGTGGCCACTTTGGGAAGAAGATTTGAGAACTAATCTAGAAGGGTCCTGGATTTCCCCTCAACATCTGATGAAGGGGTTGGAAAAGGAAAGGGAGTTGCAGTACCATCTGAGTCCGAGGATGAAGAAGAAGAAGAAGAGGATGAAGATTATTCTGGGCAGCAATACCCTCCTGCAGACGACAAGTATAAGAATCTGGAAGAGCGGTTGGCAGCTATGGAGGTACAAAGAGTGCCTGGGTTGGATTTCGAAGAATTAGGCTTGGTTTTTGGGATTGTCATTCCCCCCAAATTCAAAGTTCCTTTGTTCGCTAAATATGATGGTTTGTCTTGCTCGAAGATGCACCTATGGTCTTACATCAGAAAGATCCAACCTCATTCTTCTGATAAGGATCTGTGGGTCCACTTTTTTCAAGATAGTCTTTCGGGTACACAATTGGATTGGTTCTACCAGCTTGAGAGGGCTGACGTACATAATTGGGAGGATCTGGCTGCTGCCTTCTACCGACAATATCAATATAACACAGACTTAGCACCTACTCGTACTTAACTACAGAGTATGGGTATGGTTGCTAATGAGGGCTTTAAGGAGTATGCCCAGAAGTGGAGGGACCTGGCTGGAAGGGTGCAACCACCTTTGTCTGAAAGAGAACTTGTTGATATGTTTTTGGGGATGCTGTCTGGTCCATTCTTTAATCACCTGATAGGGAGTTCATCGGCAGGGTTCATCGAATTAATCTTGATTGGTGAACGAGTTGAAGCTGGCATCAAGAGTGGTAAGATTCAAAAAGATACATCTGCTTCTGCCGCTGTCAAAAAACCTTTTGCAGCCAAAAAAGAGGTGTCAGTTGTTTACACTCAAAAAGGTCGAGGAAGAGTAGAGCGCCAGTCAACGGTGGGGGTTGTAATGATCTAAAAGACTGCAGCTGATCAGCCTAAGAATGATCAACCAAGAACCAACCAACAAAGAGGGGGAAGGCCTGCTAGGCAGTTCACCAAAATAAACATGACGCCTGCCCAGGTTCTTCCCCATGTCTTAAAGCTAAACCTTACAACCTTGAGAGATCCGCCACAAAATCCGAATACAACTTCTCCTTTTTATCATGCCAATGCTAAATGTGCCTATCATTCAGACGACATAGGACACGACACCAACAACTGTTGGGCCCTCAAAAATAAGATCCAAGATTTAATAGATGCCAAGGAGGTAGAATTCGACGCGCCCGAAAAGCCGAACGTGATTTCTGCCCCAATGCTGAAGCATGGTCGCAGTGCCCATGCTATTGAAGAGGATCTATATGTTGCTACTGTTGATGACTTAATGACCCCTTTGCCAATTATCAAGATGAATCTGTTGAAAGCTGGGATCTTCCAAGGTTGTGAAAAAGATTGTTACTTTTGTTCATCCCTACAATCCGACTGTCCGTTATTGAAGTTAGGTGTCCAACGCCTAATGGATAATCAAGAGATCCTCTTTCAGAAAACTCCTGTTACTCCTGTTACTCCAACTCCAATCAACGATATTGCTATAATTACCATTTCCAACAATCTTTCCAAGGTCTCCAAAAGACCTATTAAGATTACACCTGATCCAAAGTTTGTACCGCTGAAGATTACCATGCCGGGGCCTATCCCATATAAGTCCAACAAGACGATACCATGGAATTATGGAGGAGAGATCTTCTACCATGGTGTTAAGCAGATAGAATCAGTCGAAGAGAATTCCGATGAAGAAACTCCTGATGTAGGAAATATTGCAGGGACAAGTAAGATAACTCGTAGCGGAAGAATCTTCTCTCCGGAGATTGCTCCTCCAAGGGAAATCTTCGGACCCTCAAGTGCTCCTGTGCCAGTCAAGATATCTGTGCGAAGTCCAGTGATTGAAGAAATTGTTACTCCCGAAGTTGTACCCTCTGCTGTTACTGCTGATAAAGATAAGGGGATCCAGGAAGCGCCCGTCAGGACGAGGGCTCAGCCTTTGGTTATCCCCGAGACCACCCAAAAGGAAATGGAGGAAATTTTAAAGATAATTAAGAAGAGCGACTATGATTTCGTAGAACAATTGGGGCAAACCCCTTCAAAAATCTCCATGCTGGCCCTATTGCTCTGTTCCGAGGCTCATGCCAAAGCCTTGATCAAATTCCTGAAGACGGCGCACGTGCCTCAAGAAACTTCTGTGGTTTAGTTTCAAGAGTGTGTAGCTAGCCTTACAGCCGACAATGGTCTTGGCTTATCTGATGCCGACCTAACATCTAAGGGAAGAAAGCATAATGATGCGCTGCATGTTTCGGTAGAGTGTAGAGGAACCACACTTGCTCATGTTCTGGTTGATACTGGGTCATCTTTAAATGTCCTGCCAAAGAAAGCATTGGACAGACTAGACTGTGAAGGTTTGACCTTAAAGCCCAGTAATATCATTGTTGGAGCCTTCGACGGTTCTAAGCGAATGGTCCACGTAGAGGTGGACATCCCAATTAAGGTGGGAACATAAATTTTCAACTCTACATTTTATGTGATGGACATCCGTCCTTCATACTCTTGTTTGTTGGGAAGACCTTGGATCCACAATGTTGGGGCAGTCACTTCTTCTCTACACCAAATGCTCAAATACCCAGTTCAGGGTAAAATCATAACAGTTCATGGTGAGGAGGAGTATATGATAAACCACCTTAACTCTTTCCGCTATGTGGAGTTAGATGGTGAATTCATAGAAACACCTTTCCAACACTTTGAAGTGGTTTATCCTGAAGTTGCAACGGCCAAGACAATGACTTCTGTGCCTGCAGTTACCAAGCCTGTGTCCCGGATGTCATCCCTTAAAGATACGAAGGCGGTGATCGAGGAGGGAGGAAGTACAGTGTGGGGTCAGCTACCAGATTTTCCTTTCAAGACAGATAAGTTCGGTTTGGGTTTCATTGTTGCTAGTCAGAAGGATGTGCGTTGCTCCTGGGATGGAGGACCACCATTAAAGATCACTCATCACGGAGTTCATGCTTTGGAAGATGTTGAAGATGGGAGCAATTTTGAAGATTGGATTTTCCCGACCATTGTAGGAGGACTGAACAACTGGGAGGCGAAAGACTTCGTTCCCATTACTTTCATCAATCAGTAATTTATCTTTTGAACATTTTCCGTTGGTCTGTAATAATTTTAAAAAAACAATTCGTACACTCTTTTGCCTTGTGCCTTACCGGGGCATATAGGTCCATTTGTAAGGGTTTTGATTCTTCATTTTCATATGCCATTTTTAATGAATCATGGACGTTTTCATCTATAAACTTTTGTGTTCATTTTCTTTCCGTTTACATTTTATTTTGTTTAAGGATGGCTATCCCTTACACACACCCACACTCACAAAATGAAAGTACCCATCCACTCCGGATTCTATGGGTAACAATTCTACTATAGCCTTCAGTGACTCTGAAGATCTGGTCAATCATGCCGAATACGGATTTGATGAAGACTGTGAAGTTCCTGGAGAGTTGGCTAGACTTCTACAACAGGAAAAAGGGCTATTCTGCCCCATGAAGAGCTGTTAGAGACTATCAACTTGGGTACTGCCGAAGACCGAAGAGAGGTTAAAGTGGGTGCCAACCTGAAGCCAAATGTCAAAGAGAGCTTAGTTCAACTGTTGAATGAATATGTTGAGATATTCGCCTGGTCCTATGAAGACATGCCAGGACTCGACACAGATATTGTGGTTCACCGTCTCCCTACAAGAGAAGACTGTCCACCAATTAAACAGAAGGTCCGTCGAATGAGGCTCGATATGTATGAAAAGATCAAGGCCGAAGTGATGAATCAGTTTAATGTCGGGTTTCTTGTTGTTACTTCCTATCCACAATGGGTTGCTAACATTGTGCCCGTGCCTAAAAAAGACAACAAAGTGAGAATGTGTGTGGACTACTGAGATTTAAACAGGGCTAGCCCTAAAGATGACTTTCCACTACCACACATTGACATCTTGGTTGACAATAAAGCTCAACATAAGGTATTTTCTTTCATGGATGGATTTTCAGGGTATAACCAGATCAAAATGGCCCCCGAAGACATGGAGAAGACTACTTTTGTTACGCAGTGGGGTACCTTCTGCTATAAAGTGATGCCATTCGGACTGAAGAATGCTGGGGTAACCTATCAGCGAGCCATGGTAGCTTTGTTTCATGACATGATACATCATGAGATCGAAGTCTACGTAGATGACATGATAGCCCGTTCACAAACAGAAGAAGAACACCTCGACCATCTGCAAAAGCTGTTTGTCAGGTTGAAGGAGTATAAGCTCAGACTGAACCCTAGCAAGTGTACTTTCGGAGTCAGATCTGGTAAACTCTTGGGATTCATCGTTATCAACAAAGGCATTAAGGTTGATCCTGTCAAAGTCAAAGCCATACACGAAATGCCTGCCCCTCGCACTGAGAAGGAGGTCAGAGGTTTCTTGGGACGCCTAAACTACATTGCAAGGTTCATTTCTCACCTAACATCTACCTGTGAACCAATATTTAAGCTGTTGAAGAAAGATCAGGTGGTTGAATGGAATGATGACTGTCAAGTTGCTTTTGATAAAATCAAGGAGTATTTGCTAGAACCTCCTATCTTAATGCCACCCGTCGAAGGAAGGCTGCTAATCATGTATCTGACTGTTTTGGATAACTCAATGGGGGTGCGTATTGGGCCAACATGACGAGTATGGTCGAAAAGAGCATGCCATTTATTACCTTAGAAAAAATTTTACCAACTGTGAGACTCGTTACTCACTGCTCGAGAAAACTTGCTGCGCTTTGGTATGGGCTGCTCGCCGGCTAAGGCAGTATATGTTGACACATACGACTTTGCTGATTTCTAAGATGGATCCAATCAAGTACATCTTTGAAAAGCCTGCTTTATCTGGAAGAATCGCTAGATGGAAAATGATCCTGACTGAGAATGATATCCAGTATGATGGACATTATGACATTGGACAACATCGAAGGTAACATACCGTATGATGGACCTGAACAAGGATCCCGATGGACCCTGTACTTTAATGGTGCTTCAAATGCACTCGACAACGGTATCAGTGTGGTACTTATCTCTCCGGAAGGTTTCCATACACCTTTCACTGCTAGACTCTGCTTCAGCTGCACCAATAACATGGCCGAGTATGAAGCTTGTATCTTTGGTCTCAAG
Organism: Vicia faba; assembly: GCA_948472305.1. Lineage (NCBI taxonomy): Eukaryota > Viridiplantae > Streptophyta > Magnoliopsida > Fabales > Fabaceae > Vicia > Vicia faba. The sequence continues at coordinate 416,360,609 of OX451739.1, forward strand.
GTTGCGATTGATTTAGGAATCAAATCTTTGGTTGTGTTTGGAGACTCCGCTTTGGTTATCAGTCAAATCAAAGGAGAGTGGGACACTAAACATCCTAACCTCATCCCATACAAAGAACATGTCCTGACATTGTTGCCTCATTTTGAGCAGATTACCTTCGAGCACTTCCCGTGAGAAGAGAATCATCTAGCGGATGCTCTAGCTACAATGTCTTCCATGTTTAAACTTAACTGGGATAATGAGGCTCCCCAAATCACCATTGAGCGGATGGACGAACCTGCACATTGTCACGAGATTAATACCGAAGAAGTAGTGGAACAACCCTGGTTTCACGAAATCAAAAGGTATTTCAAGACTCGAGAATACCCTGAAGGAGCTTCAGTCAACGACAAAAAGTTCTTAAGGAGATTTGCTGCCAAGTTCTTCCTGAGAAATGGTATCCTATACAAGCGCAACCATGATTGTGTTCTGCTTCGTTGTGTGGACAAGGTTGAAGCTGAGCAGATCATGACTGAACTGCATAGTGGTACATTTGGCACCCATTTGAGCGGACATATGATGGCTAAGAAGATTCTAAGGACAGACTACTACTGGTCTACCATGGAAGCTGACTGTCATCAATATTCCCGTACTGGTCACAAATGCCAAATCTATGCTGACAAGGTACATATTCCTCCAGTTCCTCTCAATGTTCTGACAGCTCCTTGGCCATTCGCAATGTGGGGTATCGACATGATTGGAGAGATCAAGCCTACAACATCCAATGGACACCGATTCATCCTGGTGGCCATTGATTACTTTACCAAGTGGGTCGAAGCAGCTTCTTTCGCCTCCGTTACAAAAAATGTGGTTGCCCGCTTCATCAAGTAGAACCTTATTTGTCGGTATGGTATCCCTGACCGTATCATCACGGACAACGGTACAAACCTGAATAACATTATGATCACTGCTCTGTGCGAGCAGTTCAAGATTTGACATCACAATTCATCTCCCTATCGGCCAAAGATGAACGGTGCTGTCGAAGCTGCGAACAAAAACATCAAGAAGATCATTCAAAAAATGACAGTCACCTACAAGGACTGGAATGAGATGTTACCGTTTGCTCTGCACGGATACCATACCACAACGCGTACTTCAACTGGGGCAACCCCCTTTTCTTTGGTATATGGCATGGAAGCTGTTTTACCTATGGAGGTTCAGATTCCTTCCCTGAGAATTATGAAGGATGTTGGTTTAAGTGAAGACGATTGGATTCAGACCCGACTCGATCAACTTAACTTGATTGACGAGAAGCGACTTACTACTGTTTGTCATGGTCAGACGTATCAAAAATGGATGATCAAGGCTTTCAACAAGAAAGTTAGATGTCAGGTGTATCAAGTCGGAGATCTTGTAATCAAGCGGATCATCTTGCCGCAGAGTGATCCCAGGGGAAAATGGACTCCTACTTACGAAGGACCATTTGTGATCAAAAACATCTTTTCTGGGAGGGGCTATCATTCTAACCACCATGGACAGCGACGACCTGCTGCACCCTGCAAACACATACATAGTCAAAAGATACTACGCATAAGCGACCCGACAAGTTGAAAACCCGAAAAGGCGACTTGGGCAAAAATGGGCATCCCGATGAATCGAAAACCCGAAAGGGCGGTTCAGGCAAAAATTAGGGATAAACAAAAAAAATTTGTACACCCGACAAGTTTAAAACCCGAAAGGGCGACTTGGGCAAAAAAGGGTTTCCCGGTGGATCGAAAACCCGAAAGGGCGGTCTAGGAAAAAGTTAGGGAATTAAAGCGTATGACTATGTCTCGTCGAATCACTTTAAGGACAACCTCTTCACGGATAAACTCCAAGCTTCTGATCAATCCAATCATCTATGGACGAAGCGACGAATGGACAAGATACTCAGAGTTGTGAAGGCTATAACAGAATGGGAACCCCATGGAACTGTTGCACATAGCCATCTTTCTTTGTATAAATTTTTTCTCAATTTTATGACAACATTCTCTTACTAGGATGTTTGTTTTCTTTGTACAAAATACTTACACAAAGTTAATACAAAGATACTTCAAAGTGTAGAAAATTGTTTGCCTTTTCTTTCTCTTTACACTTGTGTTTTATTTGAAAACGTCCAATGATTTATTAAATGAGCATATGCATTTGAATGTAATCACTGCTTACAAATAAAACAGAATGAGAAAGAATAATTACTGATAGGATGAGAGTATAGGAAAATGTCTTTAGGCTATTCCAGGACCCCCACAATACATCATCCAGATTCTCGGAGGAACTAAAGCCTTGAAATGCATGCCCCCAACGGAGTTAAGTTTCAAGAATCCCCATCGGAGCTGAGTTTTCAAGTTCCCAATCCCCAGTGGAGCAAAACTTTGAACTACAAACCCTCATTAAGGATGAAACTTCCTTCCCCAGCGGAGTCAAACCTTCGACCTAGGAACACCAGTGGAGACCATCCAATTTCCTCCATTTCCCCCAGAGAGTCGCTTTAAAAACTAGTTAATTCCCCAGAGAGTTATTCTTCCCCAGTGAAGTCGCCGATCGAATCAGCACGTCATTAAGATCCCCAGCGGAAACCATTCAGTTTTTCCCTGATATCCCCAACAGAATGGAGATTCTCATTCTTGAAGTCCCCAGTAGATTGGCATACAACCCAAACTCCTGATCTCCCTAGCGGTATAGCTACTCCCCACAGAGGTTGTCAAAGATCTTGAATCTCTAACGACGGTCATGGATTCATTTTCCCCGACAGCAGTCCAAGATTTTATTATCTCCAGCTATCCAGGATTTATTTTCCTCAGGAAAACAACTAATCAACTTATATGCGCATACATTACATGCATATATCATAGACATTTGATAAAACACATCTTATTGCATCATACATTTCATGCAACATAACTTTGTGTTTCAGCTAACATTCTACCCTTTTCAGGATGAAATTAATAGCTACCTAAGACATATATTCAAAGCTCAGAAAACAGCTTAGGGACGCTCTAGACACGGATGCTCTTTTGTTTGCTAATTCAAATCAAGGGGCAGATTCCTGTTCCAGTTATGAAGCCTGGATTCGACCAGATAGTACCTTGATTATACTGAAGCCCGGAGATTGACTGGAAAATAGTTGAATCCCCTGAAATTTCTTCTGAAGACTGGACGTTGACCAGATAGGAAGTAAGGTATTGTGAAGCCTGGACGTTGACCAGATAGCAATACAACACTGTGAAATCTGGATGTTGACTAGATAACAGTAAGGTATACTGTGAAACTTGGATGTTGACCAAATAGCAGTTTACTCGGCCAATTACTTTGAAGCCCGGATTCAACCGGATATCAGTAGGCCCCAAAATAAAAAAGGAAGCTCGGATGTTGACCTAATAACCATTTGATATCCTTCTAAAGACTGGACGTTGACCAGATAGGAAGTAAAGTATCGTGAAGCCTAGACGTTGACCAGATAGCAGTACAAGACTGTAAAGCCTGGATGTTGACCAGATAGCAGTTCACTGTCACCTCTTCAACCAAGAGATGAATCCCCAGTAGAATAATAGACGGCTGAAGTTCTATTTCAATCACAACAGAAACCAGCATTCCCCGACGTAGTCCTCCTCAACAACAGGTATACGGGCTCTCGCAAAGGAATCTCTTATGCGATTAATCTTCTTGGATGGCATCTTTAAGCCCATCTCCGACAAATATTTTGTCACACTTTTCCAAATAGCATATTTAAGCCCATTCCCTCAGCTACTCCGATGAGTGCAAATTTACGGGCACTCTAGTGTCCAATCCTCTTTTACCTTCGAGTCACGAAAGGCAAACTCGCCAATCTAACTCTTCAGGTTGAAAAAGATTGAACAGGGGAAGCTGTTGTACCCTAAAATTTTCCCTCTCATTTTATCAATAATTTTCATCACAAGACTCTTTGAACTTAAGATCAAGCTAGGGTTTGCTCTGCTCAAGACATCTTTCTTGCACTGTTGACCTAAATTAGGGTTTGAGTTTGCACAGGGAGTTTTAGACTTTCAATGCTCAAAGTGACTTTCATACTTCATGTTGGACTTACAAGATTACCTCTACCAAGTTTCAAGCCTTGAATAAAATTTTTGCCCAATCAATTGGACAGTTGACATAAAAATCAACTGTATTGGGGAAAAAGTCAACTGTGGCCAATTTACAGTCAAACCTCATAAATTTTGATCCTCATCAACATTATAAGCTCATATGAACCATTTAATCAAGTTTAGACCACAACTCCTCAAGAAATTTGATCAGATCATCAAAAGGGCAAAATGGTCATTTTTAGGGTTTTGACTGCAGAAGGCAATTTCTGACTTTTGACCTAGCCAATGGCAAATTGTGTTCAAGCATGGATTCAAGGACTCAATGGAATCATCTTGACCTACTCACAAGGTTCAAAAGATCTCAATTGCATTGGATTGACAAATGAATTTTTTCAATCAACCGATCAAAATTTGACTGTACACTGAAAAGTCAAACTTTGACTTTTTGGTCAAAATCAAGAGCCAAGGGTAATTTTTCATCAAGATGTGTCAAAACATGAAACTTGTTCATCAAGAAACCTAATTTTGCAAATTAGGGTTTAAGATTGAAAAATTTCATAACATAGAATTTTTCTAAGTTATGAAATTTTCTTAATTTTTCCCAACTTTGCCCAATATTTTCACCTTGATGAAATTGGATTCAAACAAAACTTCCAACATGAAAGTTGTAGTCCTCCACAAAATCTACAACTTTGAGTCACAAAGTTTTCCCAAAAGAAGCTTGGATCTCAAGTTATGATTTTTGGAACAAGGGTCCATGAAACTTTTAACTTAGTGAAATTTTGCCCTAGTTTAGGCAGGATTTTGACCTATCTTCTTGGAAATTTTTCACCTAGTTCTACTTGGAATCTCAAAATTAATTTCAAAGATGGATTATAGAGCATGTTACAAGCTTTCTAAAATGTCCAAGAACTCTCCAAAATCATTTGTTGTTAGGGAGAATCGAAAGCTTGAAGTTGGCAAAAACTCACTTTTGATCCATGGCATGTTCATATTGATACAAGTTGCAAACTCTAATCAGCCTTGTTTGTACTTGATTACAGGTCTCAAAACCCTTCCATACTCAATAATTAAATGCAAATCCATTGGTCTAAGGCTTTGTTTTGGTCATGGGAGGATTACACAAAGAATTAACCCTAAAATAGCAAAAAAGCAACATTGCCATTTTTGTCAAAATTGCTTTATGTCAAACCACATCTCTTGAGCCTTGAAAAAGATCTGGTACAGCACACAATATCCACCAATTGAGGGGGCCAAGATCATAAAGTACCAACTGATAGATAGCCTGTACAAGTCTGTCTTGCATCATGGCTTGCTTTTGCTTAAAATACAAGAAACTTGTCAAATACACAACAACTTTAACATCTGATAGAACCAACTCTTGCAAGCTTTTGAGACAAGTTTCACACATTGCATTGAACCTGAAACACAAGCCTTTGAGTCCTCAAGCCTTCCAAAACACAAAATCACCTTCCATTTGTAAAACAGGGCACTCCCTGCAGTTTGACTTCCATAGCAAAAACCCCTCGTGCGTTTTGCCTCAAACTTGTTCAAACACATTCCACATAACCTATCCAAGCTATCCCAACCATTGAAGAGTGACTGTAACTCCAATTACAAGGTTTACCATTTCTGTTTTTAGCTTGTGCAAGTTGAGTTCTACAAGCTTGTTCAAGCACATTCATGGCAAATTAGGCATTGGGAAAGGTCAGAGAAAGTTCAAGCAAGCTCCCAAAAACCTCAGGCCTCACTGAAAAGCTCCACATTGTCATACACGATTTCAACTAAAACATGTTTTATCAACTTCCTATCTCTCTATTTAGGAATCATTAGGCTTAGGTTTGTAAATAAAAAATGTAGTATTCATAGCCATGAAGCTGTACATATGCTCAGTTTTCATTTAAGTTAAGCGTGTTAAGAGAATTTGATTCATGAACTTCCTGAAAAAATCAGGTTAGAATTTAGGGCCAGAGAAATTCTCTCTGGTCTTTGAGAGTTAGAATGAGTTCTTTACATGGTTGGATTCGTCTTGAAAAATGCTACAACTTCGATGTTATGAGTTTTTGCATTAGGGCACGTATACAGGTTCTCCATGTTTGAATCAGACGCGCGCGTTCTTTGACAAAGGTTGAAGATGAAGTCAGTGGGCTGAGCTTGGTTCTGGCCTTGTTTTTGACACCCCTCTCATTGCTGACTGCACCCCCTGGCCCATTTCTTCATATTTTTGTATTTTTTCATTTATTTTTCATTTCTAATTTTATTTTATATTTTCTAAACATAAAAAATACATAAAAATATTTTCATTAATTTTCACATTTTATTTTATTATTTTATTATTTTTTTAGATTTAAAAATAATTATTATTTGGTATATACCTTTATTTTCTTCAATAAAAACTTATAAGCATTATAGAAATATTATATATTTTATTTTTATTATTCATACATATAAAATAATATTTTTTTCATATGTTTTATTTTTTAATATTTGTATATATATTTATATCTGTTTTCTTGTACATAAAATAAATAATATAGTATATATCATCTTAAAACAAAAAACTTGGGGTTTCCACCCTTATTAAAAATAATATTTTTCTAATGTATTTTCATTTTTTGACATTTGTACATATTTCTTTTATTTTTATTTTATTGTATATAATTAATATATATATATATATATATATATATATATATATATATATATATATATATATATATATATATATATATATATATATATATATATATATATATATATATATATATATATATATATATATATATATATATATATATATATATATATATATATATATATATATATATATATATATATATATATATATATATATATATATATATATATATATATATATATATATATATATATATATATATATATATATATATATATATATATATTAAATATTTTTTACATACATAAAAAAATAAACAAAAAAACATTTTGTGCATATTCATAATATTTTGCATACTTATATTTAAATTGTTTAATTATTGCCAATTTATTTATTTGTACCATTTATTCAATTTGGATGTAATAGTAAATATTAGGGTTTTAATTTCTTGCAAAATAATCCCCATTCAAAATTGTATCCCCCTTCCCATATCAAATGTTGTAATAGTGTAGATTTATTTCGCGCACTTTATGCTTACAAATATGCCATGTTAGAGATTAGGGTTTGTATGTAAAAATCCAAAATCAAAACAAATAGCTTGACTAATGCAAAGACAAAAAGCATGTAAACTGACAACACAATGCACACATGCACCCCTAGGGTTTCATCCACTTGTTGCCTTGAAAATGGGTCATGTTATGCATGTTGAGTACTTTGGCAAAACAAAAAAAAACAAAAGATCATAGTCCCTCGATGATGCTATCTTGGTTGCCTATACAAAATGATCTAGTCCCTCAAAGGTTCACTACAAGAAAATTGGCAGATTGCGACATGTATTTTTGTAGATTACGACGGTTAAAACCTTCGCAATTTGCTTTCCACGACGGTTGCTTTACCGTCGCAGAAGTGTGTTTCCCCAACCTATTTCGCGACGGTTACAAAAACTGTCGTTCAAGTTTACGACGGGTTTGGAGCTGACATAATCAAGTATTGGTGACTATTTGATACCATCGTGACTATCTTTGAGTTTCTTTTAATTATTGATGGCGACGGTTCGATACTGTCGTGAATATCTTTTGAAATTGATTAAATTGTTTATGGCGACGGTTCGATACCGTCATGACTTTTGTTGATTATTTTTAATTGTTGATTACGACGGTTCGGTACTGTCGCCATGACTTTTGTTTATGTCTTGATTTTTTTTTATTTTTCTATTATATATATTTTTTATTTAAATTATTATCTATGTAAAAAATTTTAAATATAGTTTTTTTTTGTGTTATTTTTTTCTTTAAATTATTTCTTCTTTAATATATTTATTTATAGTATTATTTTTTGTTTTATTTTCTATCACTTTGTAATATAGTAAAAATAATTTCAATAAAAAATATTTAACATCAAATAAGTATTATAATATCCAAAAAAATGTGTGTTCCATAATCATGTAAAATGCGAGTTCCATAATCATGTCAAGTAGTACAAAAAACCCAAAATATATCAATTCCTAATCTTATAATAATAAGTATCATTATGCCAAAAATACATGAGAAAGTTCACAATCTAATTATCTCGATCATAGCAAAGTCTAATTTGTCCCCCCTGAAGTTCCATTATCTCCAATACGGTAGCTAGACTCAGATGAACGTCTACCATCAGCGGGTGATTCCAATCCCTAAAAAAAGGTATTAAAATAATAATCTTTAAAATAATACTCATAAAATTTAACTTTAAATGCGTCAAAATAATATACCTGTCTTCCACTAAAATTCTGCATTTGCATTAAGAGTTCAATTTCCTTTGTCCTCGCCTTGTCCCTTTGTGTTAAGAATATGATTGCCTGTGTTAATTCATCAATTTTTGAATTCTTTTCTTTAAGTGCATTAATTTCTTCTTGCATTTCCTTTATTTGTTCACTTTCTGCAGAAGAAGATGTCGATCTCGTAGATCTATTAATTTGAGATGGTGTAACTCCAAGTCCCATACTACGAACATATCCATGCTTTTCTTTTCCAAATACTTTCTGAAATGCCTCATTTTCAGACACAGAATCCTTAATTGCAGCTTGTAATTTTTTCTGCACATGAAAAAGAAAAAATTGAGCTATTGTTTATATAACAAGAATAATATATTGGGGGAGAACCTCTTGATCAAATTATGGACTTCCATATATACGTAAAAAGAAGTTGGCACAAACTAGGAGGTGGCACAAACTATTGCAATTGGACTTGAATAATACTGTTGGTATATAATTTTGACATTTTTGCCATGAATAATAAGAAAGCAGTACATTTAGCAATGGTAAGGATTGTTATTCATTATTATTTTGAGTCTCGATCCCCTGCCCCTCCTCAAAAAAATCACTTTATAATATGTATTAAGTGTAGTAGTACTGATGCTTTCAACTTGTGCAGGAGGGATTGTTGCTTTGTATTCTCACCTTTGCAAAAATGCAAAATTTTGTTTGCTTCCTAATCATCAAACATCTGATGAGGAGCTATCTACATATCGCAAGCCTGGTTACTCAAATAGAAATATACCACCCTCATATTTGAAAAAATTCATTGAAAAACATAAGAGCACAAATGAATGAGTTAATATATCAACTAAGGCAATAAAAAAGAAGATATGGATACCTTAGGTTTTAGAAAAAGAATATTATGTTCACTATCTATGACTTTTGTCATGTCCTATTACCTACACTATCTCTCCTGTTATACTCCAAACTCCCTGTCTGGTTCATGGATTGTTTCAAAGAAAAAATCATGGTGTATTGGGTAGGTTCTGCTATGTGACATGGAGTATTGGATAGGTCATGTTGTTAATTTCTGAAAGAAACGTAACAATGTTGTGTGTGAATTTGAAGTATTAGCTTTCGATTCCCTGTACCCCATTTTATTATTATGAACTGATGCCAGTATCAAACCCTATTACATTCAAGTTCTGGCAATGCTCAGCCAATTTATGTGGCTGAGATTTGATAGAAAATTTTAACTTTTGAGGTTTTCTTATTATCTAATAGGATTTTTCCAGTGGTGAGTTATATTTGGGATGGTTCTATTACTATTACCGTTTTTTTCCAGTATTTCAAAAGAATTAACTTGTACTTACATTATTGTTGTATGCATCTTCATTGATAAATGACCCGTTAGGCTTTTTATGAGAAACTGCATACATTTCTCCTCTGCTGTATGTTCGTCCATCTCTCATTTCCTGCAAATAAAAACTAATATAAATTGTTTGTACTATCAAGCAAACGATCAACAACATATAGATTTAGACATACCAACTCATGTTTCTTCCTTGCAAGCGACTTAGATCCGAGTGTATGCGGAGCCTTCAATTTTGCTCTATTTTGGGAATTTTTTTGGGATATTTTCTACATTTGTAACAAATAAAAACATGCATTATAGATAGGGATAACATACAAACCAGAGAAATCTAACAAATAAAAACACTAATGTTACCTGTGTTTTTTCTTTCCGCCTATATTGAACATAAACAGCCCAGTCATTTTCAGGAATGCCTCTGCATTTTGGATAATTTTGAAGATTTTCCTCCAAAGGGAGATCCCATCTATAAAATTCGTGAAACAATGTATGTCGGGCATCCTTCCATTTCCTTGCAGCAGAAGCAAGTACAAAATCTTTGTCACGCCCATCATCCACAAGAAAATGGCGCTAAACATAAAAATATATTAGTTGACAAAGGAAATAATAATCACCATGAAGTTAATTTAAAAAATATGTAATTGTTTATTAATAATACCTTTATCTTTGATTCATAAAACTTTGTTTTTGTATCTGCTGGAACATTCTTCCAACTCTCAAACATTATGGGAATATCTCTAAACATTCTAATAATTATACCCAAATATCCTGCTAGAAAACCAGAAGCCGGTCCTACTGCACAATCATTCTTATTGAATTCAAGTATTATCCATGTTCCATCAGGCTCTGATTTCTCAACCAAGTCTTTCACACATAAACGTGTGTTTGAAACATAACCTTCCTCGTCTATCACATTAAAAAAGTAAACAAATTAATTTCATAACTCAACTATGTAAAAAATTTAAATTATTTATAGATACTTTAACCTTAAATTACTTACTAATGACATTTACATCCCAATACTCAGATTTAGCCACTTTAACAACATCTCCAGTCCCATCTCCTACCACAACATCTTCAGCCTCATCTCCTACCACAACATCTTCAGCCTCATCTCCTAATACAACATCTTCAGCCTCATCTCCTACCACATCATCTTCAGCCTCATCTCCTACCACAACAACTTCAGCCTCATCTCCTAATACAATATCTCCAGTCCCATCTCCTACCACAACATCATCAGCCTCATCTCCTACCATGTCATCTTCATCCTCATCTTCTACCACAACATCTTTTGCAATTTTGATTGACGGAGGGGTTATTGTAGTTTCCATTGGTGGAGGGGTTATTGATGATTTGCGAGTTGTAATTGAATGTAGGCGCTTCTTATTTACTTCAAGCTCTCCAGGTTGTACAAACCTTGAACGGCCCTTCACAAACTAAATAAAATACATTAGTGAATATTAGTAAATAATAAGTACAATTAATTTGTATGGAGTAGTATAGAGAATTTATGACTGACCAGTGATGGTTTGGAAGAAGACTCTGATGATTTGTGAAGGGATTGAGAGAGTGTAGGAAGATTGAGAGCCGCTAACTTTTTCTTATTCTCTGCAATTCTTTTGAGGCGACTATTCTCATATGGTGTAGTCATTGTCTCACAAAAGGCTTCAACTGCAAGTATAGGTATTAAGTACACTAAAAGTAGTAAACATCAAAATTATATATTAGTGAATACAAATTTAATAAACATAACATAAACACAATAAATTAAAAACATAGAGTAACAATGTCATCTAACATATTAATTAGGGATAAGCAACAAAGAACATAGAGTAACAATGGAATATCATACATTAAGTCTCACACAAGTTACAAACAAACTAGATTCTTATCAATAAAAAACTATATGTTAACTATTGTCATCATTTGCCGCTGAAGTTCCAAGATCATCATTTGAAAAGATTTGTTCCAAATTTTGTGATGGATATGGCTCAATGGGTGTCATAATTTCATCATTTCCACCCATGTCATACAAGTCTCTTGGCTTCAAATGAACAGGTATGCTCCATCCTTGTTCACTCTCATCATCTACATAAAAAACCATATGAGCTTCAGATGCTTGAATATATGGCTCATTATCTTCATGTTCACTAGTATGTAGTAGTCTTGCAAAGTTTATAGAGGTAAAACCCAACTTATCTATCTTAATTCCTCTTGGGTTTATGGTATTAGCCCATTCACATTTAAACATGGGCACTGTGAAGCCATCATAGGAAAGCATAATAATATCTATTAATCTTCCATAGTAAGGGACCCCTCCAAATCTCATTTGGGTATCACTATTGCTTGAATAACTTCGTGTCCCAAACATGCCAAAAACTCCACTATTTTGAGTTTTTAAAAGATTGTCTCGTTCCAACGTTCGAAACTTGAATCCATTGACATTGAACGTGGTAAATCTTTTAACTTTATCAAAAGGTCCATGAGCAAGACTAATGAGAACATCTTTATCTGGCCCATGAATGTTGTCAAGATTGTTGCGAATCTATACATGATACAACATTCAATTAGTCTTGTTATTATTAAAAACCAATTCAATAAAACATCTATTTTTGTATGAAAACTCACACGATTGCTGAACCAATGCGCAAACTCCTTATGAACCTTCTTGTCTATCTCAGTAGCACTTCTTTGACTGCGCCTCATTTGGTTTTGAGTAAAACTTCGGAACTGCCTATTTGATTATTCGATATTAGATGTAAAAAAATATTAATAGTATAGATGAAACTACTTAAATGTAATAAAACTACAGACTTTAGATAGTCGTCAACTATTGGACAGTTTGTTAAAACGTGTCTATGAGCCTGCAATTTTTCAGTTGGTGTTAGGGTGTAATAAGAAGATCCACCCACAGGTTTTCCAACTCTAGGAAATAATTCAGCTACACGTGAAGCAGTTTGGATATCATCAATAGGGTCGTCATCTACACGTCCAGGTTGATTCCATCTAGTCTCAATATTTTCTAGATATCTTGAACAAAATGTAAGAATCTCTTCAAAACGGTATCCTTCTGCAATAGACCCTTCTGGTTTTGCCTTATTGCGTACATACGATTTAAGTTTTCCCAAGTACCTATCATTGAACCACAATAACACTAGTTAAAAAAACTTTCTACTTTCTAATTAAGTTAGTAACATTAGAACAAAATCACATAGTTTACCTTTCAACAGGATACATCCATCGATAATGAACAGGACCTCCAAGTTTAACTTCTTCAACAAGGTGAACAACCAAGTGGACCATAACCGTGAAGAACGAGGGAGGAAATAACATTTCCATATGGCATAAAGTGAGGACAATTTGGTTTTGCAATTTTTCCATGTCTTCAATTTTCAATACCTTGGCACATAATTGTCTAAAGAATGAGCACAACTCAATCAATACTGCTGAAACCTCATGAGGTAATGTTGTGCGAATGGCTAATGGTAAAAGTTGTTCCATTAATATATGACAATCATGACTCTTCATCATTCCATTCACCTTGAGATTTACTAAGTCAATGCATCTAGAAATGTTGCTTGAATAACCATCAGGCACCCTAATATTCTTTAAAGTCATTAAAAAATTCCTTTTATTTTTACCTGTTAAACTAAAGGCAGCCGGAGAAATTTTACCATTTTCATCAGGCCAAAGATCAGGTCTTATGCCCATATTTTGAAGGTCTTCTCGAGCTTTATAATGGTCTTTACTCTTTTGCCTATCATTCAGTAGAGTAAATAGGACATTATCGCGCACATTTTTCTCAATATGCATCGGATCAAGATTATGGCGTAGAAGATTATCTTTCCAATACGGAAGTTCAAAAAATATGCTTTTCTTTTTCCATTGTTGAGGATGACCTTTTGTAGGATCACATTGTGTACTATCACCTACTATAGGTTGTTCCTCACGTGTTCTTTTTACTGATTTTTCTTTCACTGCCTTTTTACCAAAGATGACTTCAACATCTTTAACCTTTTCAAAAACTTCATGTCCAGATAATGTTCTCTGTGGACTCCGCATTTCTTGTTCACCATTAAAGCGGATCTTGTTCAATCTAAACCTGTGTCTCCGATCAAGGAAACGACGATGACCCATAAAACACCATTTACGACTAGCTTTAAGACGGAGAGGTGTAGTTTGAAAGTTACACGATGGGCAAGCAAGTCCTGTGTATGTGTTCCACCCAGAAAGTGAACCCAACCCTGGAAAGTCACTAATAGTCCACATCAAATTTGCATGCAACTTGAACATCTCTTTCTTGAAAGAATCATATGTATCCACACCACTTGTCCATAACTCCTTCAGGTCTTTGATTAATGGTTGTAAGTAGACATCAATATTATTTCCTGGTGCCTCTTTACCGGGAATTATCATTGACATTATAAATGATGTCTGCTTCATGCAAACCCATGGAGGAGTGTTATATGGTATGAGAACAACTGGCCAAATAATATTGTTTGTACTCATCACACCAAAAGGATTAAAACCATAACTAGCCAATGCAAGACGCACATTCCGTGGATCTGATGAAAACCAAGTATGTGCCAAGTCAAATTTCTTCCAAGCTTCTGAATCTCTAGGATGCCTCAACATTCCATCATTGTTAGTATCTGTTGCATGCCATCTCATATCCTCTGCCGTTTTTGATGACAAAAATAATCTCTGTAATCGAGGTTTTAATGGAAAATAACGAAGAACCTTGGCAGGAATTTTCTTTTTTTTCTTTTTAACAGAGACATCCTCATTTGTTTTCCATTTTGAAGTGTTGCAATTTTTGCAAGTCTCCCTCTCCTCATCTTCTCCCCAATAAAGCATACAACCGTTTGGACATGCGGGTATCTTTATATAATTCAAACCAAGTTTTGTGATTGATTTCTTGGCTTCATAGAATGAACTTGGAATGTTTGCATATTCAAATGCATCTTTTATTAACTCTAAAATCATTGTCATTGCCTTCTCACTCAATCCACATAAACACTTTATATGGTACAACTTAACCAAAAAAGATAGTCTTGAATATCGTCTACACCCTTCATATAAAGGTTGTTCTCCTTCTCTAGCCAACTCATAATACTCCTTGGCTTCGTTTCTTTCCTGAGTTGAGCTTGGCATCACATAATCTTCTTGTTCAATCTCCAAATTTGACGCAGATGGTATTTCATTTGCATGATTCCCATAAACTCCAAATGCATCGTTGATCATGTTCTGAATAGGTTCTTCGACAATGTTAGTATCTTCTACCATACTTGGAGTAGTACTAGGGGAGATAGTACTAGATCGTACAAAAGACTCTCCGTGATGGATCCACATGGTGTATCCCTGCGGAAATGGTGACCAACTTAAGTGGTCGAACATGTCACTCCTACTCTTTAATTTTCTGAAACCGCAACGTTTGCAAGGACATATTACTACGTCGTTTTCTTTTGCACCTTTAAATGCAAAATCAATAAATTCTTGTATCCCTTTTTGATAAGCAATCGATGATTGTGGCTTAATAATCCATGACTTATCCATTTCTTCACAAAAAAAAATTATATTTTCAGAATTCTAGTACTTACGAGAACATGTTATTTTGAATATAAACAATAGAAAAATAAAAGAGATGAGTTTTATTATTGGTTGTTTAATTTGTTTTTACACACTACATAACAAGTTTATAGGTGAAGCCTTGTGATATCAATTAGTATAATACAGTTTCATGTAACAGACATATATGGATAAATACTTCATATCAATATGTTTACTACATTTAGCTAGGTACTTCAAGAATATTTACTTATGTTGTGTCAGTGTGCGAGTGCGACCTTAATATTGCTTTGTACTAGTATTTTAAAGTGCTTTTGCGGTCCCGTATGAATGCGATTGCAAACATTGCAATTTTGGTTATTACAATTGCTTATAAGAATAATGTATTTGTAAAGGCACACTCAAATTTAAGATAAAATTCTTATAAGATAAAATTCTTTAGTCTAACACTATTAAACAGTGATATAGTAAAGGCACACTCAAATTTAAGAATGAAATCATACCTCAAAGACGCACGAGGGTTTGAAGAGCAGCGAAGCAAGTGGAAGAGAAAAGTTACCTGCAACAAAAACCAAAGCAGCATATCAATAGTTGGTAGAAATCATAGATTTATCAAATAGAAATCTTATATTTTTCAACAGCTCATATCCCTTTAAATCCAACAAAAACATTATTATTTACATTCTAGTCCAGAAGACACTTCATGTTTCAGATGCATGAAAATGTGTCATCAAGATTTAGAATTAAAATTTAAAAACTATGTATTTGGAGAATCATATAAGCACCATTTGTCATATTTCCAGAATCATTTTTAGATAAAAATGGAAAGCTGTTAAGAACCATTTTTCCAGTATGTTTCCTACTTAATTCATTCTTACATGTCTCATTAATAGTTGCCCACGTTGCTCATTAATTAGTTTGACTCACGTGCCTAAATTAAACAATGTAATTACCCTTTTCATTTTACCCGAAAATAAAAAATAAAAGAATATTCTACTAGAGATTTTAAGTTAGGTGTTAGCTACATCTTTTAATACAACAAGATGATAAAAAATATTCTAAAACATCCTCTATGGCCTTACTTTTAACCTCATCCAAATAAGTAATATCTATTGTTTTTTAATTCTATTGAATCAACACTCTCTCAATCCTTTTGGTCTCTTTGTTTCTCATGAGTATATAAATAACCCAAACCTCCAAATATCTTCTTCATTCAAACTTCAAAACTCACATAAAACATATATTACACACAGTAGGCATATATACAAAATTCCAAGTGTAATACACAGTAGGCATATATTACACACAGTAGGATTAAAATATATATTACACACAGTAGGCATAAAATATATATTACACACAGTAGGCATATATTACACACACTCTTCTCTTTCAAAACCAGCAGTAGGCATATATTACACACACTTTTTTGATTTCACCAATTTATATTAGTTTTGATCGAATGATAACTTTCAAATTTTCTTTCAGGCTTTTTAAACACATTTAAGATGAAAAAAACCCGCTCATATAAGAACTTATATTCTGTATCTTTGCTTTTTATACTGTTGATTTAATAAAGGCCTATGACACATGATTCTTTTGTTCACCACAGAATAGGGAACTATTCTTTATGTTAAATTCGATATTTACTCTTTCTCTGAAGAGAACTTATTCTGAATATCCTTTTTCAGAGACCTCAGCAACAACAAATTAAGTGGACAAATCCCCACGGGCTTCGGGGGTCTACAGAACATCTTGTACTTGCTGTAAGAATTTTGCCGCTGCTTCATCTATCATAACTTAAAAATGTAGATGAAAGATACATTTTATTCTAGAAACTGGAAACTGAAATGTTTTTGTTCATTGCTTTCGTTAGTAGACTAAAATAAAAACTAGTGCCGCCAAAATCTTGTAAGTTGATGTGATTCATTTTGGAACTGTTCAATAACTGGGATAATGTTTACTATCTTATCAACTATTTTTGCTGTTAGACAATAATTTGAATGCTATTTATTAACTTTTTGATGTTAACTTAACTAGATTTTTATCTGGGAATCAGCTGTCTGGACTGCTGCCTGACTGGATTGTTAAACCCGACTTTGTGTAAGTTGTCTCTTTATGCTACTTGCTAAAATGTGAAATTGCATAAGCCGTCAATATTAAATATCACATTATAGTATGGAGTGAGCTATCAATTGTTCCATGAAGTTGATCAATTGCTTCATCATGTAAGATTCTGACAGATATTGTATATCTTTATGCAGAGATCTGTCGTATAACAACTTCACTATAGCAAAATTTGAGCAGCAAACTTGTCAACAAGGAAGTGTGTAAGAGTCCTAGCACTGTGTTTTTTTCATTTTTCTTTTAACTTCATGGTTTTCTTGTTTTGTATTTTCATGAACCGACCTGATTCTCAGCCTATTTCCTTATGCCACAAAAACTTGTTTGCGTCTTCTTTGACGGAAAACAGCTTGTAAGTTTTTATATCTCTCGTAATATAAATAATTACCTATTTAGTTGTATATCACTTGTATATGTTACTGAGTGCTAACCTGTCTTCCGCTTCCATTGTTTATCTTCTCAGAGGAAATGTTTCATGTTTGGAAAACTATCAATGTCCTAAAAGTGAGTTTACTTTTCATGGATTTCCTATATCCTTCTATAGTACTGATTGATTCGTCTAGCAGTTGATAACCTATTTCTTCTTTTCCAAGCTTGGTACTCTCTCTACATAAACTGTGGTGGGAAGAGCATAACATAAGATGGAAATAAGACATATGATGATGATTCAGCTGAGATGGAATCAGCAAGATATCATCAAATTGGAACAAACTGGGCACTTATAACTGCTGGTCACTTTTTTGATAGTGGGCGCTCTGACTACTACATATGGTCTAATGCAACAAAGCTTGCCGTCGACAATGGTACTGAACTGTACATGGATGCACGTGTTTCTCCAAATTCTCTTACTTATTATGCATTCTGCATTGGAAATGGAAACTACACTGTGAATCTCCATTTTGCTGAAATAATGTTCAGTGATGATAAAACATTTAGCAGCATTGGAAGACTTGTATTTGACATCTACATCCAGGTGCATGTTTTTTCATTTTATTTTTACCACATGTACTAATCACATGATATGAACCAATTTTTCTTAAAACTAAATTAGAAAAAATAAAATTCAATTCATTCGATACTGTGCATTTGAAGAATTTATATATGGCAGAGAAATTTGGTGTTGAAGGATTTCGATATTACAAAAGAGGCTGGTGGTGTCGGCAAGGCAGTGATTAAAACTTTTACTGCTGGTGTGACTAGAAATGCATTGGAGATTCGCTTAGGTTGGGCTGGGAAAGGAACAACTACTATCCCATTTGGATCAGTATATGGTCCTCTTATATCAGTTTTATGCCTAAAACAACAAATTAGAAAACCTAAAAAATCATAAAAAGAAATAAAACCCTAAAACAACAAATTAGAAAACCTAACATCAATTCAATATATTCAAACTCAAAATCAATCATCACAAAGAGCTCAACCATAAGATTCAAGTGAATCTCCAATGCTGAAATCAATGGCAGAGAATGAGAGAGATGAGAACAATGCAAAAAGTGATACATAAAACTTACTGTGTTTGAAGAGATGAACGCAGAGGATGTTAAACTGCTTGCTGTGCATTTTTTGGTGTGAAGATGAGCGGTTTGAAGAGATTCCTTTCGGTGTCAAGGGGTTTCTTTCAGTGTGGAGAAGAACGGCATGAACGGCATCATGAGTAGAAAAAGTGAACGCAGGAGTAGAAAGTGAATTGATGTTTTATGTATTTTAAGAGCTTTTTAACTTTTTTACGGCGACGGGTGTTTTACCGTCGTGCCCATGAGAATTTTTAAAGGTTTTGGGTGCGACGGTTGTTTTACCGTCGTGAAATGAATTTTAGGACGGATAATTTTACCGTCGTGAAAGGTTTAAGGGTGCGACAGGTGCTTTACCGTCGTGATATGCCTTTTAGGACGGTTAATTTTACCGTCGTGACTAGTTGTTGGTGAAAAATCAATGTTAAAAGTGTTAAATGGGGGCCGAAGGTTGTTTTACCGTCGTAATAATAATATTATGGTGGTTAATTATACCATCGCAAAATAAATATTAGGGACGGTTGGTGTCAACTGTCGTAAACACTGTCTCTATATGTCAATTACGATAATTATCACATAACTGTCGCAATTTTTGTGTCGTTAAACACTAATTTTCTTGTAGTGGTTGCTAAAGATACTTAGCACAATTGCTATCATGGTCTATACGATGACCCGCGCCTGTCCCGTTTAACATCCAAATACAAGGTTGTTTACCAAATGAAATGGTAAAACAACACTGTCAAAAGGGTTAAAAACGTATAGGAAAGATCTTTGAGTAAAATAGGGTAGACAACTCTTAGTTACTTAATCAAAACTTGCAAAAACATCCTTGCTATTTTCAAACATACCTCACAACACAACTTCAAAACATTTCACAAAATAAACTTTCAAACATCGAAATATATTTTCAAAAGACAAACACCTTTGTATATATTCAAACAAGAATCATTACAAAGGCTGCCTAGACAAGGCCTCTTTTTCAAAGCATTTTCTAAAAACCACACACAAAGCACCATTTCAAACAATTGAAAAGCAAAAGCAAGTGATCTAAACAAGTAACTAAGAGCCCATGGAAAACCATGGATGAAAAGGGTGCTTGCACCTTCTCTTTTCATAATATACCCCCCGAACCCAAGAAAACATCTCAAAGGTCTTTCATGTGCTTTTTGACCTTTCCTTTGGATAAAATAAAAATTCGGTGGCGACTCTTGCTAAACCGAAACATTTGCGAACACAAACACAAAACCTCAAGTCAGTTCTCCCACCATATCATAATAACAAATACAAAGAATAAATTATAAAATATAAAGAACAAATATGCACCTTAAAATTATGTTTTATGTATGCAGAAGTTCTGATCATATCAACATCAGAAGATAAGCCATAAGTGCTACACGCTGAAGCAATCAGAACATAAGCTGAAGATTGATGACCAGAACCTGCTGTTGTACCCTAAAATTTTCCCTCTCACTTCATCAACATTTTCTCAATCACAAGACTCTTGAAACTCAAGATCAAGTTAGGGTTTGCTCTGCTCAAGACACCCCCTTGCACTGTTGACCTAAATTAGGGTTTGAGTTTGCACAGGGATGTTTTAAACTACAATGCCCAAAGTGACTTTCATACTTCATGTTGGACTCACAAGTTTGTCCATACCAAGTTTCAAGCCTTGATTCAAATTTTTGCCCAGTCAATTGGACAGTTGACCTAGAAATCAGCTGTATTGGGAAAAAAGTCAACTGTGTCCAATTGACAGTCAAAACTCATGAAATTTGACCCACATCAACATTATGAACTCATATGAACCATTGGATCAAGTTTGGATCACAATTCCACAAGAAATTTGATCAGATCACCAAAAGGGCAAAATGGTCATTTTTAGGGTTTTGACTGCACAAAGGCAATTTTTAACTGTTTGACCTAGCCAATGGCAAATAAAGCTCACACATGGAATCAAGGACTCAATGACATTGTCTTTACCCATTCAACAAATTCAAAAGATCTCAAATGCATAGGATTGACAGATGAATTTTTCAGTCAACTGATCAAAATTTGACTGTACACTGAAAAGTCAAACTTTGACTTTTTGGTCAAAATCAAGTGCCAAGAGTCATTTTTCTAAGTTATGAAAATTTCTTATTTTTTCCTAACTTTGTCCCATTTTTTCACCAAGATGCAATTGGATTCAAACAAAACTTGCAACATGAAAGTTGTATTACATCACAAAGTCTACAACTTTTATTCACAAAGTTTTCTCAAAAGAGGCTTGTATCTCAAGTTATGATTTTTGGAACAAGGGTACCTAAAACTTTTAACTTGGAGAAATTTTGCCCTAATTTAGGCAGGATTTTGGCCCATCTTCTTGGCCATTTTTCACATAGTTCCACTTGGATTTTCAAGTTGAATTTCACAGATGGATTCTAGTACATGCTCCAAGCTTTCCAAATTATCCAAGAACTCAAACACCCTTGTGGTTAGAGAGAATCGAATGCTTGAAGTTGGAAAAAACTCACTTTGATCCATGGCCAATACATGTTCATATCAATTTGCAAATCTGATCTAGCTAGCTTGGTTCACAATTACATGCCTCAAAACCAGTTTGTGCTCCATAATTTAATGCATATCCATTGAGTTAAGGTATTGTCTTGGTCATTAGGGCATTGTACACTAGATTAAGCCTTAAATGGAAAAAGTAACAATGCCATTTTTGCTTAAACTTCACTTTATGTTAAAACAATATCCTTGAGGCATGAGGCCATATCTCTGAGGCAAGATCAAATCTACCAATTCCAGTAACCAAGGGCAAAGTGTGCAGCATGATATAGGACTTGTACAAGCCTGCATTGAGAACATACACACTCTTACTTCAAGAAGAAGAAAGTTGCAAAATACAAGCCATCTTCCACATCTGATAAAACCAACTTACACAAACATTACAAACAAGTTTGGTACCACCTAAGCTATCCAGATCATCCATTGCTAGTTGTAACATCTTTAATACACATTGCAATTTTTGTTTCAAAGCTTTGCAGGTTGAGTTCTGTAGCACGATTCAGGCTACTTCAAAACAAGCCAAGCATTGGAAAAGCTTCAGTGGACCTCAGGCAAGCTCAACAGAACCTCAAACACCCTTGGAAGTTGCTGCATTGGCCAGCTCGAAGTCAACTGAAACAGGTATTTCATGAACTTCTATCTCTCTATTAAGGAATAGTTAGGCTTAGGTTTGTGAATGAAATATGTTGTACTCAAACACCCTTGGAAGTTGCTGCATTTTCCAGCTCGAAGTCAACTGAAACAGGTATTTCATGAACTTCTATCTCTCTATTTAGGAATAGTTAGGCTTAGGTTTGTGAATGAAATATGTTGTACTCATAGCCCTGAAGCCATACATATGCTTAGTTTTCATTTATATTAATCGTGCTAGGAGAATTTCACCCATGAACTTTATGAAAAAACTAGGTTAAGAATTAGGGCCAGAAAAATTCTCTCTGGTCTTTGAGAGTTAGCTTAAGTTTTTTATATGGTTGAATTCGTTGTTTGATGCTCTACAAGTTTTATGTTATGAGTTTTGTCAAAAAATCAAAGAATCAGGAGATAGCATTTTCTGTACAAGGCGCGCGTTTTGGTGTTTGATCAGAGGAAGAAGATGAAATCCTTGGGCTGGGCCTGGTCATTGTTACTTCTAACACCCCATTATTCAGTTTACACCCCCTGGCCCATTTATTTGAATATTTATCATTTTGATATTTTTATTTTTTATTCTGACTTTATTATTTTTTGTCCAAATATAAAAAATTCCAAAAAAATTATTTTATATTTTTTCATATTTATTTGATATTTATTTTATTCTACTAGTATAAATAGGTAAATAATTTATTTTTCTTTTATTAAAACTTAAAGAATAATGTAAAAAAATATGTTTATTTTTTTCATTTACTATTTTATTTATATTTAAAAACATTTTCTTGAATATACACATTTTTTTGTAAATATTTAATTTTTATTTTTGATATATTTAATATGTTTAATATATATATATATATATATATATATATATATATATATATATATATATATATATATATATATATATATATATATATATATATATATATATATATATATATATATATATATATATATATATATATATATATATATATATATATATATATATATATATATATATATATATATATATATATATATATATATATATACTTTATTTTATTAAATAATTAGAGCAAAAATACAAAAATAATACATTTTCATTTTTATTAAAATTTTACACTAAAAATATCTTTTTACAATATACTTTTATTTTTTGTATAAATTAATGTATTATTGTATATATTTAATAAATAATACTATTTACTTAAAAAATTAGAGTTTTTGCTCTAAATAACAAAATAATTAAAATTGATACTTTTTATTATTATTTACATTTCACATTAAAAAATAATTTTTACATACATAAAAACTTTTTGCATAATACATTTTATTTGACATTTATTTATTGTATTTTATTCAATTATTGTACATTTAAATATTGCCTATACATTCGATTTGGTTGTAATAATTTAGAATTTAATTTCTTGTCAAATACCCCCAATTCAAATTTGTACCCCCTCCTTATATCATGTTGTAATAGTGTAGGCTTTAAATTCTCTTAAATGCTTCCAATTATGCCATGATTAGACCTAGGGTTTGTATGCAAAATAAAATCAACAAGTAGTTTGACCTAATCCAAAGATAACCATGCATGAAAACAAACACAATGCACACTTGCACCCCTAGGGTTTTAATCCACTTGTTGCCTTCAAAAATGGGCCATGGTTGCATGTCAAGTACTTTGGCAAAACAAAAACAAAACAAAAGACCATAGTCCCTCGACGACGCTATCTGAGTTGCCTAAACAAAATGATCAAGTCCCTCAAGAAAATTTCCAAAGATACTTGACACTATTGCTATCATGGTCTATACGATGACCCACGCTTGTCCCGTTAACATCCTAACACAAGGTTGTTCACCAAATACAATGGTGAAACAACACTATTAAAAGGGTTAAAAACATAAGAAAGATATTTGAGTAAAATATGGTAGATAGCTCTTAGTTACTTGATCAAGCTTGCAAAAAACATCCTTGCTACTTTTCAAAACACACATCATAACACAACTTCAAAACCCTACTTTCAAACATTGAAAACTTTTCAAAAGACAAAAACATCTTTGTATATATTCAAACAAGAATCATTACAAAGGTCGCCACAATGATGGCCTCTTTTCAAAACATCTTTCAAAATCACACACAAAGCACCATTTCAAACAATTGAAGAGCACCATTTCAAACAATTGAAAAGCAAAACAAGTGATTTAAGCAAGTAACTGAGAGCCCATGGATAACCATGGATAGAAAGGGTGCTAATACCTTCCCTTTCTATAATCTACTCCCCGAACCCAAGAAAACATCTCAAAGGTCTTTCCTGTGCTTTTTGACCTTTCCTTAGGATAAAATAAAAAGTCGGTGGCGACTCTTGCTAAACCGAAACATTTGCGAACACAAACGCAAAACCCCAAGTTAGTTCTCCCACCGTATCACACCTGCGCATAATCAAAGCAAACTCTGACTCTGAACAAGAACATATCAATCCAAGTCATCAATATTCTGAAGCATCATCAGCAGTAAGGAGATAAGATTCTGAAGCGTTACTGCTCATTCAAGACAACATCAATTCCAACGGCTTCTTTCAGACGGGATCTTCTCCAAAAGGAAAGTGCGTTAATGACATTAAACATGCTTTATGATCAACGTTATTCCACTTCCTATATAAACAAGTCATAATTTAAAAATGAATAACCAACATATATACAACGATTTTGCTAAGATAACCACTCACGCATATTCAAGCTGCAAGCAATTTCATTTTACTTTTCTAAGCTATAAACCTGTGTAATTTATCACAGTTGTGATAAAAAGTTTTTTTTAGAAAAACAACAACACATATTGTATAATTATATTGAAAAAGAGTTCCTTGAGATTAACCGGACTGTGGTTGTACTCAAGAAGACTTTAACAGTTGTTAAAGTAGCTTTTGTAATCTTGTTGAGATTAGTGGATTAAGACCTCGTTGGAGAGAGGCGAAATCACCTTGACGGGTGGACTGGAGTAGTTTGAGATCAAACGAACCAGGATAAAAATACGGTGTCATTAAGCTTTTAGATTCAAGTTTTCAATTTAACCCCCCTTCTTGTGTTTTTCACATCTTCATCAATCACTTGCATCTTTGGAAATATCTTGAGCCATGTAATTATGTCAAGATGTTGTATTTGAGTCCTTGAGATCATACTTTAAGCCATTAAGTTATGCACTAGGTTAAAAGTCAATGATCAATCATCTTAATCAAAACCCTAATTTGACAATTTTTTGACCTTTGATGATTTGAGGGCTTTCCTTGAGGAATCATGGTCAACCATTTATCAAATGATGAATATCACCTCAAGATGTTAATGTTGACAAAAAATATTGAAGTTTGACTGTATGTTTGCCATAGTTGAATTTTTACCCAATACAATTGATTTTCAGTCATCTGAGCCATTGACTAAGCAAACTTGTGATGCAAGGCATGAAACTTGGTATGAGAATTCTTAAAGCCATGTGATGAACCATGAAAGTCATTTGATACCCTTGCAGACCAATCTTCTTTGAGAAACACGAAACCCTAGTTGAAGACCCTTGCTTAGGAGGTGAATTTGTCTGATCAACTCTTGAGAATCCTTGAGCAAATAGAGACCTCATGAGAATAGCTTTAAGAAAATGGGAGGAAAATTTTTGGGGTACAATAGATTCCAATCAAGATTTCTCGACATGGTCCCTCCTTCTTTCATCTTATATTTGCGGATAATTATTTGTTTTTCAATAAGGCTAAAGCCTCTCAGGTAAGGTTAGTTATGAATGTTGTTAATAGTTTTTGTAGGGCTTCAAGTTTGAAGGGAAATATCAAGAAATCCAAGTTTTTCCCCATTCTAATATTTCTACACCTAAAGTTTGTAAGTTTGAATCTATTGGAATTCCTACACACTTATAACATCTACAAGTACCTTGGGTTCCCTATGTTGAGAGGTAGAGTAAAAACTTATGATTTTAATTACAATTTAGATAAAATTAATACTCGTATTGTTGTTTGGAATTGCAACTTACTTAGCAGACTAGCTCATGCAACTCTTGTTGAAAGTGTGATCAATGTTATGCCTATCTATAGTATGAAAATCTTTGTCTCCCTAATTTTATTTGTAACAAGATTGATGTGATTGTCTATAATTTTGTATAGGGTCAGAACTGGAGCCATTATATTGGTATGTCTACCTTAACCAAATATTAAAGGAATGAAGCTTTAGGGATCAGAACTACGAGGTATTATAACATTTTGATTTTAAGTAAACATGTTTGGCATCTTCTTAACAACCCTTCAAAGTTACAAGCCCAAATTATTGTTGCATGTAGTAGTCAAAAAGTATAGGTGTGCATGGTATCCTCACAAGGGTAGGGATACTCAGAGGCCATAATAGGTTTATAATAATTTGAAGTGGTTAGGGCTTGCCCGCGGTGATGAGAATCCATGTGTGGTGATATTATTGTGGTTTTTAAAGGACCTACTCACGTGAGGTGAAAGACTCTGTATATTAATGTTGTGCTTTGGGTGTTATATGTAGGCTATTATTTATCCTTATTTCTCCCATTAGGGAAGAAGTATATGTAGGGGCTTTTTAGGCTTTGGGTTTAGCATACACTTAGAGGAAGTAATTGCCCCCCCCCCCCCCCCCCTTTACTATGAGAGACTTTTAACTACCATTTTTTTCATAAGTTGCAGTATGACTCCTTCTCATATGACTAATGGGAGATAACACTACTATACATGTCTCCTGCTACAAGGGCGAGACTTCATACTTCATAAAGGAGGCTCCTAGGTGATTCTTTACCTGAAAAATACCCTACTATCTCCATTGTTTGGGACTCACACAAATATAACACTACATAATCTCTAAAAAATGAGGGCTTATAAAAAGGGCAAAGTTTTTCAAGGCTTATTGCATGTTATATCTCGTAGTATGGGGTATGGCCCTATTGAACGGGAGATGAGCTCATCATCTTGGGGTTAAGTACCTCATCTTGGGGCGAGTTCCTTTGTTGAAGGCGACCTTTTAAATTGGAGGATAGTACCTCATCTAGGGGCAAGTGTCTCGATTGAAGACGAACTTTTTAATGGGAGGCGATTCCCTCAGCTATAGGTGAGTTCCTCAACTGAAGGAGAATATTTTAATGGAAGGTGAGCCCCTCATCTAGGGGGTCCCTTTGTTAAAGAAGAACATTTTAATGGGAGGTGATTCCCTTGGCTAGGGGCGAGTCTCTCAGTTAAAGGCGGGTTGTTTAATAGGAGGTGAGTTCCTCAGCTAGGTGTGAGTCCCTCAACTAAATGCATCCTTTTTAATGGGAGGAAAGAGTAAATTGTTAGTCGGAGGTGAGTCGCCACTTTCTTCTAGATGTTTATGGGTAAAAAAACCTTATTGGAAAAACATTGAGTTCCTTAATTGTTTAAATACGTCAAAATGTTAGTCAACCTTGAAATCTTGAGGGTTCATTGAAGGAAGCATGAGTAAAATTTAATGCATATAATGGTGGTTTTCCTAGGAAACCAAAATTAATTCTCTTTCATTACACGCATACTCTAAGTGTAGGAACTTATCCATTCCTCACGCCAGTCACTACCTTTAGTGAATGCATTATTTACGTGTTTAGGCTTCTACAAAAGAGTTAGCTCATTGTTTGAGAAGGTAGTTTTTTATTTCCTCCAGATTCTAGTTTCATACTTCCTTGGGAAAAACACATTAGTCCATAACTAATCTATAAAGGAAGAAAAAAGAAAGGATAAAAGGTGACATTCCTTTTCTAAGGGCATAAATGATGTAACTCTTGTTCCTTTTTCCTTATCCTTCTCATCTGGAGTTAATGGCCAAAAGGAAAACCAAATGTATTCACGTTCAAGACATAATGTCCATGTATGCCAATCCTAGCATGATAAGCTGTTTTTTTTTGTAGTGGATATTCTAGTATGGAGCATGAAGAGGACATGAACCCTATTCAGAAATAAATAGAGCTAACATGAACACTGTCACCGAGGCCTTTTTCCCCTACTTTCATTTTTACGTGCTTGTTATTCATGAGTATGG
Source organism: Vicia faba (assembly GCA_948472305.1). NCBI lineage: Eukaryota > Viridiplantae > Streptophyta > Magnoliopsida > Fabales > Fabaceae > Vicia > Vicia faba. The sequence continues at coordinate 416,388,864 of OX451739.1, forward strand.
GTTTTTTATCCCCTTTACTCCCTTTAATGCTAATATTTTAACAGTCATTATAGTCGCCCAACCCATATTACTCCCAACGTGTAGGGCATGTTAAGGCTTTTTTTCCAGATAATCTACCTTAACTTGGGGATCCCTCCCACGGTATTGGTACTTATCTCTTTTTATACCATATAAGTTCTTCCTAACTGCGGCCGAATAACTTTGTGTGATCTGCCAGGCATACGTGTGTTGGAACCTTATGTGAGTCCCTATAAGGATTGGAAAGATAGGTTTATGAGAGTTAAGGGGCAAGGCGATGCCTCCCTAGTGACCATTGGAGCCACGGGAACCCCTCACTTTACTTTGTCATGGATGTCAGATCCCTAACTTATATGTGGGTTGGATACAAGCTTCCTTTCTTCTACTGAGAAAAAGATGGTCCAAATCCTGATTTGTTTCTAACCCTTAAGCTTATGTACTTTAATTACCCGAGATAGTGAAGATGGTGATGGAGTCTTTGAGTATTTGGGTAGGATTTATGGTATGATGTGAACTTTCTATCCTAATTCTCAACTGGTTATCTTATGTGTTAATATGAATCATTTTTCCTTTGCTGGAGGACATGACTTATATCATGCTTAACAAAAGGAAATAGTGTTTGATTCATATGCAGGTTACATAACATCACATGGTTTTTCTCTCGCCCCTCCCCCAAAGTGCAATCGTTAATAGAGGAAAGTTAGTTTGAAACCTCCTGGGTTAGTGAGGCTTACCCTCCTAAGATTTTGCGATAGGAGAAGGGTCCTTCTAGTCCACCAGGAAGTCTTCATATAGCAGAAGAGGGCAAGAACACAGGTGGTTGGTCTGCCCCTCTCTATCCTTCTTTATGGAATAACACCTTAAACACAGTGGTGTTCTCTGATTGTCACCTCTCCTTCTCAGAGATATTTTTTGGTGAATATCAGTCACTTCTTACCATGTCTTATACAAGTTTATTCAACCTTTTATAGGTCTAACTTTTGTGGTGCCTTATAGTGTGGAAGGCTTAAAGGGAAAAACATTCTGACACTATTTAAGAACTACAGTCCAAGGTGAACTATGCAATGATGGGTGCTCAAGAAGGAGGGACGAAGATATGGGCACTGAGAGAAAAATGGGATGTTTTGAAAGCATACGACAAAGATCTAGTTACTGTAACTCTTGCCCAGTTTGAAGAGGTAGGGCATTTGGAGCAACATTTCAAATAGACTCGCGGTACCCGGGAAAGATAGGAGGATAAAGCCTCGTCACTCAAGGATGAAGTTATGATAATCTCCGCCCAACATTTTTAATGGGCGAGAAGACATACCACCTTCTTTTACCCCAATTTGGACTTAATACAGATGGATCCCTTTCAGGTGGTTTGGGATGGTCAACTAGTGGATGATAAATAGTTCATCGTGTTTTTACCTTCTTATAATATACTTTTTGTAATATTGAGCTCCCCCCTCTTTATGATTTTTAAATGTTATCAACGTAGCCCCATCTTTATATTTGTATTCTAAGGTACAATGATTTATCATATGGTGGCCAAGAGGTTTCACTTGATCCTCTATCTTGATTGTTAGTAACTTTGGGAAATTTATATCGCCTCCATTATGGATGGGGTCCACAAATCCTCCATGTTTTGGTGGACAAGGATCCCTCTTAGGGATCCAACACCTCAGTTTCCTCTTGGGGGCAACAATAATTCCTCTTAGGGAATTCATCATTTTGATCCCTTCTTAAGGCAAAAAGGATCCCACTTAGGGATCCAACGTTTTGACAACCTCTTAGGGAGAAAATGATCCCACTAAGGGATCTTGTATTTTAATCACCTCTTAGGCAGAAAGGATCCTCGTTTTGATCGCCTCTAAGGGCAACAAGGATCCCACTTAGGGATCCAACATTGTTATATCCTTTGAGAGCAGTAGGGATCCTACTTAGGGATCCAACATTTGTATTTCCTCTAAGGGTAGCAAGGATCCCACTTAGGGATTTAACAACCTGATCGCCTCTGAGGGTGGCAAGGATCCCACTTTGGGACCTAACATTTTGATTGCCTCTTAGGACGGAAATAATCCCACTAAGGGAACCAACATTTTTATCTCCTTTGAGGGAGACAGGGATTCAACGTGTTGATCGCCTCTGTGGGTGGCATGGATCCCACTTAAGGACTCTGTACTTTGATTGCCTCTAAGGGTTGTAAGGTTCCCACTTAGGGGTCCCACATTTTTATTGCCTCTAAAGGCGGAAAGGATCCAACTTAGGGATCTAATATTTTGATCGCCTATGAGGGTGACAAGGATACCACTTAGGGATTCAACATTTTGATCGCCTCTGGGGGTGCCAAGGATCCCACTTAGGGATCCAAAAATTTGGTTACCATTTAGGGCTATCTTCCTCTAAAATTTTAGGATTCCTATTAAAAACGGAATAGCCAGATAACATAGATTCTATGAAATAATAAAACTAGGGACCTCATTAAAAACCCTCACCCTCTGTAAAGCACAGAGGGAAAAGAGTGCACTCTATAACATGTCCTTACAAATGGAAAAGATACAAAACTCGTCTATAAAAATTAACAACAAGATAACAAAACAATGGTAAAGAAAACAAATAAATAATAGTGGAAGAAATTTCACTATATGGCATTCCTCCTGGGCTTTTAATCTTCTATCTCCTCACTGGTATGAGGGAGATCCTCCTTGCCTTTGCAGGCTTCTTCTGGTCACTTCTTCCGCTTTCCAAGCTTTTACGCCTAAAGTGTGGGCCCTTTTTAGCTTCAGGTTCTCTATATAACATTTTTTGGTGATCTCTTTGGATAACTTCCACTCACCCATCAGAGAGAAGTTACTTAATGCTTAAATACAAAATGGACAAGGTGGCGCCCAGCTAGATAAAATTTGGTTTCCCTACATTCATACTATAAGAAAACAGTGCATCAATAACCTAATATCTGACCTTTATTTCTTCAGTTCGGTGCTACTATTTGAAAGTGGTATTCAGAGTGATGTATCATTTTACTTGCACCTGCTCCCAAGAGAATCCCACTAGCCAACCTTTGAAGGGTTTTAGATCATTTAAATCAAGGCAGAGTCTTTTAAACACCTCTTAATGTATAATATCTTTAGAACTTCCTTGGTCTACGAGGACTCTTTTGATATCCCATTCATCACATCCAATGATAATGATCATGGGGTCATAATTATGAGGGTGGATGTTGATTTCACCGTTCTCAGATAAGGCTATTGGGGAGGTCTTTATATTCAGAATTTGGGGAGGTCTTCTATATTCAGAATTTGGCGAGCGTACCTTCTATAGACGAAGCTAGTCTCCCTACCTCCAGCGAATCCTCCCACAATAGTATTGAACGCGTGGTGCACAACTTTTCCGTTTTTGCCTTGGGATGTCTCCTTCCCCTTATTGGGCTTGGTTCTCCCTATGTCGTCTCTTATGTGAGATTTAAATTTGTCTAGTATGCGGGGGGAATTTCCCTTGACACACTTCTTGAGGTGTCCCTCTTAGATCAGCCTATTAATCTCTTTCTTGAGTTGGTAACAATTCTCAATATGGTGTCCTTTGAACTTATGGAGCTTGTACCATCTACCTTGTTCATGACCCATTACATCTTACTTCGAAGCTAGAGGCATGGGGATGTTGTACAGGCGAAGAACCTCGCGTCAGATTTGTTCTATGTGAATGTTCAGAGGTGTGCAACTCTCTGATGTCTTGTCTACTCTCTTACGCACATTCTTGTATTTGATGGGAGAGGTATAATTACTTAACCTCTGGTGGTGTCAACCTTCGGTATTGGGAGCACGCTCTTTGATGCTTCATGAATCCTTCTCGGCATTTCTTTCATCTCCCTTTATGTAACATTATACTTTGGTTACCACATCCACTTCCACTAATGAGAATGTTGGCTTCTGGGCGAGATCGAACTGTCTCACCTTAAGTCCATTTTGGAACACCCTCACAAAAATTTCTTCTTTTGGGGGAATGAACCTGATGGTGGTTACATTAAATCAGGTGAGATAATCCCTTAGTAACTATGATGGAGCTTATCGTATGTTGAATAAGCCAGTGAAGGACATCTTCCTCTAATGGATGACGAAAAAGTGATGCATAATTTTCTTTACCATCTCCTGAGGTATGTAGATGGAAGCTTGGGGTAGACCCATATACCATCACAGGGCGGCGTTCCTGAAGGTTCCAGATAGAAAATTGAATTTCAGGGAGCCAAGTGCTCCAATGATGGTCATTTGTGTGTTGATGGAGGCGACATGTTCATAAGGATCACTGCGCCCATAAAACTTGGCCAGAGAAGGAGGTTTGAATGCATTAGGCACAAGTGTTTCCCATATCTCTTCTGACGGTAGCTGGGATCCAACACTTTTATCTTCCTTGGTTTATTAGATTTTTTCTAGCATTTTTTTATGTTATGTACATTTTTCTCTACTGTCTGATTCTGACAACATAGTCCATCCATTGCAGCGCATATTTCCTCACGGGCATATGCGTCACCACTACCATTGGTATCCTTTAGTGTAGGGGATGAATCCATCTTGTTAACCATGGTTGATAAAGGCTAGGTATATGAGTGGAGGATACATTGAGTGTGGTGATTATGATGAAGAAGGTGTGACCCATATTAGTTTTACTGGAGTCCCATGGTGGGTGCTATTGTACTGGTCAAAATGTAAGGTGTGCATGGTATACCCACAAGGGTATGGATACTCAAAGACCTTAGTAGGTTTGTAATAATTTGGGTTGGTTATAACTTTACCATGATGATGAGAATCCATGTATGGTGATGTTACAGTGGTTTTTAGAGGACCTGCTCACATGAGGTGAGAGGCTTTGTATATTAGCGTTGTGTTTTAGGTGTTATACGTAAGTTATGATCTGTCGTCGCCGTTTCTCCCATTAGAGGATATATATATATATATATATATATATATATATATATATATATATATATATATATATATATATATATATATATATATATATATGAGCCTTTTGTGCCTAGGGTTTAGGAAACTCTTAGATGTAGTAACTGCTTCCCCTTAACTAGGGAAGACTGTGGACTACCTACATTCCTAGCAGTTGCGGTATGACTCTCTCTCACATTACTAATGGGAGATAATGGTATTATACACGTCACCTTCCCCAAGGGCGAGACCTCATACTTCATGAAGGTGGCGCCCAAGCGCCGCCTTACCGTGCGAACACCATGGATTCGCCCATGTTAACAAAGGCTTATAGTTATAAACATCACAAAATTAAGACTGTTTGAATATTTAAACTTCACAAAATTAGCTTAAATTGTGATAGCAACAAAGTGTTTTCATGTTTTATACACAAACAATAACAGTTTCATAAACCTGTTTTCAAAGCAACAATCAAAGCAAAAACCATAAACTTGTTTTCACATGAATACAATTGATCAAGAAAGTCACTAACATCTCCATGTCATACTATGTTAAATGTTGAGTCAACTCAACTAACATGCCAATAAAATATATGCACTCACAACCCAAACTCAACTAAAATCAGCATAATCACTAGGTAAAAACCAAATGTATTGTATTATTATTATTATTATTATTATTATTCAAATCATTTAATACACTTACAATTACCTTGATCCATTCCACTTTGACCTTAATCCATTTCACTTTGACCTTGTTGAAAACCTTGTTAAGAACATGTAACAACCTTGTTGAAAACCTGAATCAAAACAGGTAAAAATACACAAAGAAAACATAGTTAACTAAAGAAAACATTTTCGAAATTTATTGAAACCAAAACAAATTGACAAAGTTAAAATCAAAACCTTAATCACTCTTGATCCATATACACAATTTGTTAAAAGCCTTTAAACAACTGTAAACAACAATAATCATACAATTGAGTTATTAAACTGAGAGAGTGAGAGAATTGATCAGTGAGTAAGAGAAACAACAATAACAATAAAGTATAAAACACAAACTCTAATCACCTGTAAAGTCAGAGAATCGACTCAAAGCTTTTAATCATCTATAAATAACAATAATCATCATAAACCCTAAATTAAAAACAGTAGATTCGAAACACTAATTCAAAAATCCTAAATGAAAAAACCCTAACTAATAAACTTGAGTGAGAAAACTGAGAGCAAAATTAGTGAGAACCTTCGAAAACCATTGAATTTTGAGAACCTTCGAGAACTGGGTGAATTCATCGAACGAGGAGGGTGAGAGAATCTGGGAAGTGAGAAAATTAGAGAGTGAGACGGTGAAAGAAGTAGAGCGCGAAGAGAGTAAAGTAGAACACAAGAAAATTAAATAATGAAGTGAGTGGTGGAGTGAGTGAATAAGGGATTATGACTCATACTGTACTACCCCTTCTCCCAAAACACTGTGTTTTTGATTGGGCGGACTTGGGTACCTGTGGGTCTACTTTTGGTACCCGACCTTATAAACACCCTTTAACCCAAATTTGCAACTTGATTGACCCGTTGGTCCGAACCAAACCTCCCACCTACATTTTTTTCTCAGTTATATCCGAGTTATTACGAGTGGACGGGTTTTGTCCACCCCTTATACCTCTTGCAAATTTAATGACATAGAATTCTACAATATATAAAATTGTTATTGTCAAAATCAAATCAAGCCAATCTAATTTTTTAGAGGTTGAGTTAGATTATATTTTTACATTACATATAAAATAAAATAAGTAAATATTTTATATATTTTATTTTTGGAAAAATACCCATTTTGATTCCTTAACTATAGTCCTTGGTTCACTTTGTCCTTTATCTTTTTTTTGTGCCAATTTGAACACTTAATTTTCAAAAAGATACAAATAAGACCCTTCCGTCAATTGGCCTCAAACGTCCGTCTATTTTATCTACCTGGAAGGTGAGCTGGTATGTTCTTCATCTCTTTTATATGCAATGTTGTTCTGCATTATTCACCATCACCATCATCGTTTTCATCTTGTGTTATTCACGGCCAAAATTGGTTTCACCATCACCGTCGTCGTCTTCATATTCTTACAGTTTTAGGTTCCAACCCCCGTAAGATGAATATCAGAGAACAAACATGAAGACAAAACCTAAATCCCTAAATCATAGAACTTAAAGAATATTTTAGGTATAAATCCAAATTAGAGAACATTACAGAACAACACCAGATCTGAAAAAACACATACCAATGTAGTATAACATAATTATGTTGCAAACACTCATATACCTTCACTCACACACTAACATAACCTCTAAGTCCTTCGACCTCTGAAAGAACCTTCTCTCTACCGCTAATATGAACATACACCACCAAAATCGTGAAGTCCTTCAACCTTCACGAAAACATTCCCTTTGTCGTGAATCCGACCATCCACGATCATTAACACCTTAAATACGAACGTAGTAATGGTGTACATGAGAAATCCATAAAAATAATGAGAAACAAGTTTCCTAGAGCAGTGGTAGTGCACGGTAAGAATTCATTGGTCTGTTCGTAGGAAAATTCAACTTCTGGATCGGTGGGGAGTCGAACAACGTTGAAATTGAATTCATCGAAAACCAGATGAAAATTAAAAATGTGTGTTGTTGAGCACATTTTTCTACAAGGAAATTTCAACGCTAGATGCAAATTATCACAATTTATGTAAGTTTTTTCAGTATTCAAGATCTAGAGATTTTTCTGAGTTTGATTTATTTTAGATTTGGATCTATCAATAATGTCGATGGTGACACTTACGACGACGAAAGTAGAAGAATGAGATATGGGAAAAGGGAGAGAGTGGTTGTGGTCGTGGGCGTAGGTTAAGAGAAGGTTGAGTCACAATTGAATAAGTTAATTATAATAAAAAATTGGATTATGACTCCAACTACCCACTTCAGCAAGTCAAATGACACCTGGAGTATATTTTTTGACTTTGACTAATGATTCACTAACGAAAGGACTAACGTGGTTACATTTTAAAAATTAAGGGACCAATTTGACAAAAAAAAAAGTTAAGGGACCAAACTGAACTATGAACTATAGTTAAGGGACCAAAATGAGAATTTTGCCTTTATTTTTTCAATTCTAAAAATTTGTAATACAATCCAATTCAACTGCACATATTTTCAACATTTAAATTGCATAAAACATGTTATGCAATATCCAATAAAATCCATGCATGTCATAATAAGACTTGATCGTACCTAATCAGAAGGGATTGTCAAGGTCCACCAGCTTTAAGTCTAGTAGTGGTTAAATGTGAAGTGGGGGGTACCTGCAAGACACTTTGATGCCAAAGTAAGGTTTAGAGTAAGTGCAAGTAAGTGTGAGAGTGTGATTGAATGAATGAATACCCGACCCTCTCAAGTCAGAGGATATTTATATCCCTCAGTGCTAGGCCAAGGTCCCTATTGTTGGACTGACCAAGGAGGCCCAAAATGGAGACTATCAGGTCTTACGTGTGTAGTAGAGGCCAACATGTGGTCCCCAACCTGAATAAACTCCTCTGAGTTATCAGGAGAAGGAGGGTGAGGTCTTTTCGGGGTTAAGAAGACTCCGTGACATTCGGAGGTGTTGGGTGTCAGCCCTGCGAGGAGGGTGCTCACGAGGACCTCCTGAATGTCATTGGTCCTCCTCGCCAGTCATGGGGTTGTCCCTGGAGGATGTATCCTAGTCGATGAGAAGAGTGGAATCACTACCCGACATGGTCAAGGAAAGACTCTCTCCTATTGGTTTTCTCTTGTAGCATAGTTGGATTGGGTCTTGTATAATGTTTGGGCTAAGTGAAGACCCAATCCAGAATAGGACCCCCCCAAGTCGTTACTCCTGAGGAAAGGAGTTATGACTTAAGACTAACTTCCTCATATGGTGAGCATATTTTCGTCGGGGTCTTCTACCACGTCGAGGGACGAGGTCGTTTTTAGACGCACCTAATCGAGCGGAGGTTGGAGTTTGCTCACAGAGAACATTTAGTTGCTCCTCGACTCGCGGGGAGATGAAAGTTTGGAGGATGCTTACTTCGTAATCCACGTGGTGTAGCTTTTGGTTACTACTACTTGAGCAGAGATTGGAGTTTATACACGGAGAAAGTTTATCTACTCCTCGACTCACAAAGAGACAAAAGTTCACAGGATGTAGCCACGTGGTGTAGCTTTTTGAATAGAATGATGGCCTAGGGAGTAGGGGTCATTATGACCCTGAGCGCGTGGGTGACAGGGAGATGGATGGTTGATACGATTCTTGATGCGTCGCTTCGTCTTCCGTGCTAGCCTTATAAATAACGCCTAAGATCTCATTTGTAAAATTTCCAAACTCTCACTCTCTCCTTTCTCCCTAGCATCCTCAGTTTTCTACCATCCTCAATTTCCTTCTCCAACCGTAAGCGCCACCGTAACTTCCTCTATAGACTCCCTACCAACCTTAATCAAGTAAGTGTTTCCCAGTGATTATTGTTGTTTATAGTTGATTTTTTTGACAAATCTTATGGATTTCTTGATGAATTTCACTACCTAGGGGATTTTTACTCGGGATATTCATACCTCTTTTCGTGATACTCACGAAATGGCTCGTGAAATTCATTTGATCCCCGTAGAACTCATGAAATTTCTCGGGGAATTCATCCCCTCCTTGCAATGTTCATGGGATTTCTTGGGAGATTCATATTATCCTCGTCAACTTCACGAGGTTAGTCGAGAGGTTCACATTCTCCTCGTGGCGTTTGCAAGTTTGTTTGAGAGATCTATATTCTCCTCGTGGCGTTCACGAGTTTGTTTGCTTTTACTGAACGAGGGTTCGTCGACCTGGTTTGGTCATGGCAAGCCTCTTTCACTTGTGTTGCGATGGAAGGGTGGATTTGATTAAGCTGTCGAATTCACTGGTTTCCTCTGCTTTACAGGTGAAATGGATGAACCAATCAAGACACTCGAGCAGGTCAAGGTAGAAGAAATAAGTGGAGTCGACGAGGGTGTCCACTTGATCGAAATGGTCACTGATCTGTTATTGTCCTGGGTTGGGTCAAAACCCCGAGGAATAGAGTCGTTCTTTAGCCATACGAGGATGGAAGTGTACACCATCGTCGAATATGGCGGCGACCAAGAGGGTTTCCGGCAGAATTTTATGATCTTTCATCCGAAACCCACGGCCAAAATATGCTTTTCTTTCCCGAAAGATCGCTTCCTCATGTACGAGATTGTCTTCAGGGATCTGGGGCTTCGTCTACCCTTCAGTGACTTTCAAATGGGCATCTTCAATTATTTATCATCAGTGCCCTCCTAAATACACCCCAATGCGATTGCTTTTATATGGGATTTCAAGATTACCTGCCGATACTTAAGGATTGGGGCGACGATTCCTTTGTTCTTTAGGGTTTTCCATCTTCAACGGCAGTCTAGAGGGGAAACATAGTTGGATTTCTTTCAAGCAGTCAAAGAGGTTATTCCGGATGTATATGGACTATGTCTGTGACTTTAAAGACAAGTGGTATGTCGTGCAACCTTCGTCTCGAAAGGCAGTGGATGCAGTGTTCAACTCAAAGAGGATTCCTGCTCCTCTTCCCGTCGAGCTAGAAACTCCATCTACAAAGATGGCCCACTTGTGTTTCCCTCCTACAGGGAGTTTGTGGGTGGCCATCTCCGCAACAAAGTCGGCCAATGCTTGGGCTTTAAGGTCTTTCCTACTCTCGTACTGAACTTCGAACTCCAAAAGCTCTAGGGACCATTTCAGCATTCGACCGGCCATGTTTGGTCGACCTAGGAGTTGTCTCATGAGTTGATCTGTTTGTACGATGACTGCGTATGCCAGAAAGTAATATCCGAGTCTCCTCGTCATGTTAATAAGGGCTAAGGTCACTTTTTTAATTTGTTGATATCTGACTTCGAGGCCTTGTAACGCTTTGCTAGTAAAATACATTGGTTTCTTCATGTCTGGTGTTTCGCGGATGAGGGCTGCACTCACGGCCTCAGTGGAGACGGCCAGATAAAGGAACAAAGTTTCCATGCTCTCTGGCCGTGATAACACGGGAGGTTGTGACAGGGCTTGCTTGAGATGGAGGAGGGCTTGCTCGCACTCCTCAGTCCATTCAAAATCTGATTCTTTATGCAAGAGTTTGAAAAATAAGAGTGCATGTTGTGCGGACTTCGCCACGAAGCGAGAAAGCGAGGTGAACATTCTGTTTAGGACTTGTATGGATTTTTTGAGCTTGGCGTGGGGAGCTCGGATAATGCTTTGAATTTTTCGAGGTTGGCTTTGATTCCCCATTCATTAGATAGAAAATGAGAAATTTGGCCGCCTTGACCCCGAATATGCATTTCTCCAGGCTGAATCTCATTTTGCATTGCCTTGCTTGGGCGAAAAGTCTTTTAAGGTGAGCAGCATGGTCATTTTCTGTTTAATATTTGACGATCATGTCGTCCATGTATACCTCGAGCATGTCCCCGATCTCACCACGAAATACTTTGTTCATCATCCGCTGGTATGTTGCCCCTGCATTTTTAGGCTGAAGTGAATTACGTTGTAGTAGTAATTGTTCGACCTAGTTATGAAGGCGGTGCAATGCTTGTCGCTCATCACCATGAGAAGTTGATTATATCTCGAGTAGGCGTCCATAAATGATAAAATTTTGTAGCCGGCTGAGTTGTCGACCAGCATGTCAATGTTAGGTAAATGAAAAGCATCTTTGGGACATGCTCGGTTGAGATCAGTATAATCAACACACATACGCCATTTTCCATTATTTTTCTTAACAAGTACAACGTTTGAGAGTTAGGTTGAATAATGGGCCTTAGAAATAAAATTTTCCCATATAGGGTCTTTTACATCTTTTTCAACAGCCTCTGCTTTTTCGAGAGACTGCCTACGTCTACGTTGTACTACTTCTCTAGTGTTTGGATCCACAGGATGTGTAATTTGTCAAAGATAGAATAGTAATATCAATTATTACATTAGTGTAAAATAGTAGTATTTCTACTAGTATAAATACCATTCTTTGGTTCATATAAATATACACCAATTTTCTTCAAATGACATAAATGATATCATTCTACTTTCTTCTTTACTTCAAAAAGATGAACATTCGAAAGATATAAATCACCTAAAGTAAACAATGTCCTAGGATCAATGTAGTCACTCATGTGAGTAACAAAAATCATCTTTGTTTTGGAAGACTAGCGCTTGTTTGCCAAATTTCACGATTAACAAATTGGTACACCTGGTAGGACCAGTGTCTTGTTTTGTGTCACAAAGTTTGTTTTGTGTTGTTTCTTTATTTTCAAATTGTTTATTTAACCTTCTTACATGATATTAAGGAGTGGGAAATAAGACAAAACCAACGAAACAATACCAAAAAGAAATTACACTAGGAAGATGGTTAATCAACCCAGTAACAATAAGAACTACCCCCTCCTTCGGCAGGAGGAAGTACGGCTGCAATATATGTAACCGAATTGATACTTATTCAAGAGAGTACAATGGGAATCTCAACGAATACTCATAGTGGTCCAGTTTTGTTCCCAGTTCAAACACAACGTTCACCAATGACCCCAAGGCAACTAGGGACGAATAACATCAGACAATTTACGTCTGGATTCACAATGTCAATGGATGATCGTGAACATATTTATGGCATGCCAAAAATGAAGATGGTAAGTTTAAACAATAGTACTTCGATGTTTCCTGATCCATGGATGTCTACCTTTTCACCACTGCAAGGATCAGGATCAGGAGTCAATAATATGGGTCGAATAGTCCCACCCCCAGGATTCGATGCCCAATTACCCACCATAACAACGAATTATGCCGCAACATTTAGACAATAAATGGATGACAGTAACCATGAAATGGTTGGTGTTTTATCCCAAAAAATAGGCATTATTTTTAACCCTTTGATTCAAAGTGCTACCCAAAAAAATCAAAAGAATGCACAGATGAATCAACAATTGGCAGCACAAATGGCGCGAATTGTGGATTTCTTTGGTGCCCCTTGATCCCCAGCTCAACATCCCCATCAAGAGCGGATAAGAGAAAACTATGGAGTGTTTTCAAAGAAAATCAAACAGTTAACTAAGCACAACCAGTTGTGCAGAATATTGGTGAAGTTAACCAACAACAACCCATGGTCTAACAAGCGATACCAAGGGAGGTACAGGCCCCCAAGGATAGTGATGGTTTATCGAAACCAAGATGCAGACGAAGTCCTTCATCAAGTTCGACAGGACAAATTTGTAGGAGAAAATAATTTGGCAGCCATGGTCGAAAGAATAATGGTTCAAAATGGTGTAAATATGGGCTTGAAAGGCCAAACTATATTTCTCCTTTGTCTGAATATATTTTACAGACTAAATTACCAAAGGGTTGGAAAGTCCCAAAGTTCACAAAATTCTCTAGTGACACCAGTGAAGCTACCATCGAACATATAGCCAGGTATCTTACCGAGGCTGGGGACATAACGAATAACAAAAACTTAAGGATAAAATACTTTCCTAGTTTGCTAACCAAAAATGATTTCACGTGGTTCACCATCCTCCCAGCGAATTCCATCCATGATTGGACTCGCTTAGAGAGTTTATTCTATGAGAAATTCTATATGGGATAATCGAAGATCAATCTCAAAGAATTTTCCAGTATGAAGAGAAGGTTCACTGAACCAATTGATGATTACTTAAACAAGTTTTGTTTGTTGAAGGAAAGGTGTTTCACACAAGTGCCTGAACATGAGTTGGTCGAAATGGCCGCAGACGGTTTGGATTACTCCATTCGAAAGAAGTTAAATACCTAATACTTGAGGGACATGGCCCAATTAGCGAACTAGTTTGACAAGTGAAACGTCTAAGGGATGAAAATGTTAGGGCGAATAAAAATAATAGAAAAGAACGGGTTTCATATGTCGAAGTCCAACAAACTTTCTCCTGTCTTAGTGTTCACCACTTTCATTTTGTCCTCCTCTCTTTGGATGCGCCTTTTGACATCATCCTTTTCAGCATGCTAGTTCATATCCACCATGTCCACTTCGAGGTTGAGACCATCAATGAAGATAAGTTAATCAAAACAAGACAAAGGCCATCATGGAAGCGAAAAGAACAATCAACAAAGAAAGAGTTGCAATTTCTACTTGGGGAAATAAATTTCTTAATAAGATTTATTTCAAACTTACATGGACACACTCAGGCCTTATCTCCCCTTCTGTGTTTAGTAAGGAGGCTTCGAATGGAGGTAAGAACATCAAAAGGTGTTTGATAGAATTAAACAATACCTTGTCCAACCTCCAATATTGTCACCCCTCGTAGGACCAAAAGTATGAGATTGTACATATTTGCATCTGATGTAACCATAGGAAGTATGCTCACTCAAGAGGATGAGAATGGCATCGAAAGAGCCATCTACTACCTTATTCGAGTATTGAATGATGCATAAACTAGGTATAGAATTGTAGAAAAATTGCGCCTATGTTTATACTTTTCTTTTACAAAATTGAAATACTATATAAAACCATTTTATGTGCATGTTTCTTCTCACTTCGACATTATTAAGCACATGCTCTCAAAGCCAATCCTGCACAGTCGAATTGGCAAATGAAAACTTCCCTAACAGAGTATTCCTTGACTTTCATGCCTTTAAAAGCTATAAAAGGACAAGTGGTCTCTGATTTCATTGTCGACCAGGCAATGGTCGAAGTTCCTCAAAATTATGGTGAACTTGAACCTTGGAAACTATTCTTCGATGGCTCTACTCATAAAGATGGAACTGGAGTTGGAGTTTTGATTATTTCTCTTGAAAAAATTCAAGTACAAAATTGACGGTCCCTCTTGTTCGAATAATGAAGCAGAATAGGGTCGAAATAAGAGGAGACTCTGAACTGGTGATTAATAAAATAACCAAGGAGTACAAGTGCATAAAAGAAAATTTGATAATGTACTTTGTTATAGAAAATAGGCTGCTTCAAAAATTTGAGTATGTGAACATCAAGCATATCCCTAGACTAAAGAACCAGAAAGCCAATGACACTGCCTCGGGATACAAAGTATCAAAGGAAAAGTTGGAGGATTTGATTGAAGTTCGAGGAAAGTATTAGCTACCAAACTGTCTCCATCAAATTTAGAAAAATCAATAATATAATACTTGAATAATCCAACAATGAATGCAGAAAGGAAAGTCAAGTATCATGCACTAAGTTACATGTTGATGGGTAACGAACTGTTCAAGAAAACACCAGAAGGAATCTTACTCAAATGTTTAGGAGAAAGCGAAGCCTACTTGGCATTGTCAAATGTACATGGTGGGGCATGTGGAGCATATCAAATAGGTCACAAGATGGAGTGGCTTTTGTTTTGATATGTCATGTATTAGCCCACTATATTGAAAGATTGTATAGAATTCGCAAAAGGATGCCAAGAATGCCAAATCCATGCAGGCATTCAACATGCTCCTGTAAGTGAACTACATTCTATAATCAAGCCATGACCCTTCAGAGGTTAGGCACTGGACTTGGTTAGAGAAATTCGACTAGCCTCATCCAAAGGTCAGAGATACATTCTAGTGGGAATCGATTATTTTATAAAATGGATTGAGGCAATACCTTTGGTGAATGTCGATCAAGAAACTATTATTGAATTCATCGAAAGACATATAATTTATAGTTTGGAATCCCATAGACTATTATAATTAACCAGGGACCAGTCTTCACTGGTCGAAAGATGCAGGAATTTGCTAAATAAGTGGGATTCAAATTATTAACTTCCACACCTTATTATGCCCAGGAAAATGGACAAGTTGAGGATGTGAACAAAGTAATTATTGGATTGATAAAAAGGCGTGTGGGAAGGAAGTCAAAGAATTGGCACGATACTTTGGATCAAGCTTTGTGGGCTTGTCGAACGTCTCCCAAAGAAGCAACCAATACTAGGCAATTCCAATTAACCTTTGGGCATGATGCAGTTCTTCAAGTAGAAATACACTTGTAATCAGTATGAATACAGAGGCAGAATGAAATTTCCTCTGACTATTATTGGAAAATGATGATGAATGAACTGGTTGACTTGAATGAAGAAAGATTGCATGCTTTGGAAATCCTAAGGAGACAAAAAGAAAAAATAGCTAAGGCTTACAATAAAAGAGTCAAAGACAAGGTATTTTTAAATTGATGATTTGGTTTGGAAGGTAATACTACCAATGGATCGAAAGAACAAGCTATTGGGAAAATGATCCCCACATTGGGAAGGACCCTTTTGAATCATTCATACATTTTTAAACAACATTTACGAAATAGAAGAATTGGAAGAAGATAGAAGAATCTTGAAGATAAATGACTAGTTAAAAAAGTATAAACATGTGCTTTAGGAATTAAAGGTTATAACAGAATAATAAAACAAAAATAGAAAGCCAACATGGTGTTGCCATAAAATTCAAAATTGCTCTGTTTCAAAGTTATAATTCAAAAGTGCATGAAAAGCATAGAGTAACAATACCATAGATGCCAAGAAATTAAAATGGAAACTTGATCTTCATTCTGTCATATTTGGTTTTCACTAACTTCAACTTATATTCGATAGAGGATTGGACAGTGAGAAGAGCATAGACTTCTTGCCCCAATTTTTCAGCCTTGTCAACATGTCAAACGCTTTGTGTGATCTCTTAGTCGAGTTCAGTATGATCCATCTTCTTGATTTCTTGTTGACGAGCCTCTGCTTGAGAGTTCTTCTCTTGTAATTTTTGGATTTGTTCTTTCCAAAGAGATATGGAACGGGTACAGACGTTAAAGTCCTCTTGCATTGTCTTGAAATATTTCTCCATTTTCTCAGCTTTGTTGGAGGTTTCAAGTGCTTTCTCCCATTCATCCGCTTGAGTAGCCTGATTATCTTGAAGCTCGACGTAACATCTCGTTCCCAATTGAAGTCTGCGTTGATCTGGTCAATCAAAATGCTTATGTCTATCAATATTTCAACAATCTTGGGTGGACAGGTGAATATGTTGAATTTGTTTTTTAATTTCTTAAATCCATAGCATGCAGTGGCATCATTCTTCAAAGTGTTGAGCAAATCAACTTCAAATATTTTTTCTTTAACCTTTTGAATAAGCTGCTCAAATGTTTCAACATTTGAGTCTCCACTTGAAATAGTCTAGAGTAACCTTTGTTTGAGGGAGGCCCTCTATTAGTCACCATCAACTTCACATATTCGAAAAGGTTGTTTTTCTTTAAAGCCTCCATGTCTTTTTGAGAAGGTTTTGGTTGAGCATCGATATCATCTTGGTGACCAACGAAAGTGGCAATGTCTTTTGGATCAACATAGGCATTTGTGTCTTCTTCCTCTTCTTCGTGGAAGTATTTTTCGACATCGTCAGACATATGCTCATGGTCATCCAATAACTCTTAATGAAACTATGCCATCTTTGGAGAAGAATAAGTTAAACCATCATCATCTTGTTCTTCATCGACAAGAGTTCCCTTGTCCACACTTTGGTGTCCCTCATTATCACTTTCAGAATCACTGGGTTATGATTTCTGTGGCAAATTGGAAAAAGGTTCTTTTCCAGGATGGACATTGTCTAATTTATTCACGTAAATGGAAGATCCTTTGTTAGAATATTTGGCAGACAAAGGACAGTACGAAGGAATGCTACTGCTGGGAGGAACTTCATATTGGATAGGAGATAGTGGGTCTGATATCTTGTTAAAAGAAGAATGTTGGTTAAGTCGAATAAATAAAGATGTTTGTGAGGAAAATAATGTAGAATAGTATATACCTTCTACCCTTCGACTCTAGGACTTGAGTTGTCACTTTCAATTTTTTCGAAGGCAAAATTACCAAATGGTTGAGAAATGTTTTTCTTTTTTGGTGTTGGGGGCAATATCTTAATTGTAACAGTATTCTATGGTTGAGAAGTTGCATGAGATAGCTTTGCTTTTTTTCTTCTTTGTCTTTTTTGGTTGTGAGGGAGTAGGAGACATGTCTTCATCATCTTTGACAACATCTAGGATCTCTATAGTATGCTTACGTTTTTTGGGAGTAGTTGGAACCTGGAGGCTTTTGACTAGCCTGTAAAAAGGGCAAAGAAATCAGTAGAATTATATAAGAAATACGGGAACAAAAATACCAGGTAATACCTTAGATGTTGTCTTTGGTTTCTCAATCTCTAGAACAATGCTATTCAATGAAATAATGTTTTGTTTAGGTGCTTCTGTTGATCCTGTCATCAAAATAAGTTTCTCTTTCTTCGGTTATTTCTTTTTGACTGCTAAAAGAACATTATGATAGGGTACATGTTAGTATCAATTACGAAAGAGAAACGTAAAGATGTTTGAAGTGATCAAGAGATCCTTTGGTTCCACACCTTCACATTCATGGGAAAGCATTATGACATGACTTAGATCATAATGAAGGAAGCCTTTGAAACTCTCCAATGTATGCTTAGTCGAAACCACTCGTTCAACAAGTTTTTTAGACTGTTATTTTAAAAAGTTATGATAATTCCCACAAATGAAGCAGTCTGGATAAGGAGGGTAAAACGCCAGGCCAAAATCAGCACTGGATAATTTTGGTAATTTTGGTGGTTCAAGTTTGAAAGCTAGGTCATACATGTCTTCAGGTTTGACACATGAAGGGATTTTCAAATGGGGAAGCATTTTTGTGAACTTCTCTTTCAAAGTTTTTGTTGCATCATTAATGGTTCGACTAAGATTATTTTGGTTGTAAATAGTTTCAAAGTACTTTTGGAATGCCTGGATCTCCTTGATATGAGTCTTCGTACTTTTCTTTGATTGGTCCTGTACAGAGGCAAAAGCTTTGGTCAGATGCTGGGAGAAGAGAGTCACGTCGAACATGTTCGAAGAATAGTGTTTTCTCCATTAATCATCAAAGGCTTTAGTGCAGTAGAAGGATAGACGAAAAGTAACTAGTGTAAGATCAACAAAGTTGGAGTAGCGAGTCATGCGTTTGTCTCATTCAGAAACGGAGAAAGTCATTCTATGAAGGAAAAGGGCGTTTTTCTTCTCGAAGAGTGGTTCGTGAATGAGTTGGAAAAGTACGAATTGTCTTGAGACAGAGTTGGGTTGGTAAGAAAGCAAGGTAATATGGATTTTTATAGGCATAATTCTTGTTATAATTAGCCTAGGGAGTAAGAAGGCTTTTCAGATGGCCAAAGTCTCTACCTCTTAAGTTGGTGAAGCAGCAGAGAGGGGTCTTGTGAACCATTCAGGACCATGAGTCTGTTGGGAAAAAGGAGTCATCGAAGGAGTAAAGCTATGACGTTTAGCAAACATCATAACGTATTTTGTGAAGCACTCCTCTAAGTTTTTTTCATCTTCATTTGGAGTCAACCGAACCAACCCGGTCCCTTTGACAATCCTATTATGGATCTCAGGATCTATTTCATCTACTTGCCCAAAAGTAGAAAGTGAGGGTTCGAATGTGGCATTAAGCCACAACTGGAGAAACCAATATGAGCCAGCTAGCAGTAAGTTGGTACCTACTTCAAACTCCTTCAAATTTGCAGTGGCCTCCCCAAGGCACTCATATAATCCAACTATGATCAATTCACTAAGACAGATATTTCGTCCAGAGTGAAGTTGATTCACCAGAGTTAAAAACCTCTTGGCCACTTGCAAAGATTTGCAACAGAAAATGCATCGAGATATCCACAAAGCAAGGAAAGCTATGTGTTTTGCATTTGATACTTCATCTCCTTCGACATGGTAGTAATCAATATACTTGGTGAAGCCAATATGTTCGACTTTGAAACCTATAGTGCTCTCAGTTGTCTCATAGGGAACAAAACATTCCCCAATGGGTCAAAGGCCAGTGATGGCAGCTATATTAAATAATATGGGGATAACCATTCCACATGGAAGGTGAGAAATGTTATAAGTACAATCCCAGAAGTACAGAGAAGCCATCAGCATATGTGGGCAATAACTTGGCCTAACTTTTGACAATTGGATCAAGTTGAAGATACCCATGGCTTTCCAGACTTAGGATTTTTTTCTTTTCGACTTTGGCTAACCACTCAAGATATTGTCTACTATCTTTCGCTGGACATGACCTAAAGGGCCTTAGGGCATCAGTCATATAGTCTAAATAAAAAGATTTTTCTACATTTGCAGACCCTGAAGGAATTTCTTCCTGAGTATTTTTTGCAGTCCCTACCTTAGGGTTTCTATCAGCATTTTCATCTACATTTTTGGAAGGATTAATCCTGCTAGCTATGGGTTTGGTTACGTGATATTGTCATACCCCAAATTTTCCCTACCCTTATACTATGTTTTGGTTTTTAATTTATTAAATCACGTTGTGTAGGTTTTATTTCTATAGGGGTTTGAAATAGAAAAAATGTGTGTCGATCTATAATGGACCATCAATATCTGATGGCCCATTAAGGGTTCATTCTTTTAAAAGGGATGCGTTTAAAAATCCATTATGTCGTTTGGCTAGCCCATATCAATTTATTTCTAAAGGCCTATGAGACCAAAAGTCTATTTCAAGTGATAAAGGAAGTTGGTGTATTGTTGAAATAGGCCAATCAAAATTTTCTTGATGGCCCAATATTTAATTAGAATTATTGGAAGTCAATTTTTGACTTTTTTTTTATTGTTTTAATTTTATTGATTATGGTTGCTTTTAATATAATTAATTGTTATTAAAATTGGTGGTTATTCTTAACATTATTATTATTATTATTATTATTATTAATTAATATTAGTTTTTAATTTAGATATTATATTATAAACTTCACTGAAATTGATTCTTGTTTTTTATTTAAAAGAAGGGCTCCATGAAATAAATTATTTCTTTTTTAAAAAAGAAGCCCAATAAGACAATAAGGTCTATTTAGTTTTTTTATAAAAATCAATTTGTTTTTGAAAGCCCAATAATAAAATAGCACGACCCGTTTTAGTCTGTTAATTTGTTTTGGAAATTGTTTTTAGATTATTATTACTATTACTTTATTAATTATTATTATTATTTTTAGAGCATTATATATATATATATATATATATATATATATATATATATATATATATATATATATATATATATGACTTAATTAAAAAAAAAGGTACTTTTGTTTTAATCTTTGAGAGACCTTTAAAGAGCAGGCCAATTCGACCCAGAACCAAAATACGTACAGTCTAAAATCCAGTTAGTGTCTGGCCCGAATTTGAATCCAATAAACATCCACTGTTCAAATTGTAAAAGATAACACATGGAAACAGGTAATGTGCTGATCAAACAAGAAAATATACTATTGGACAATCACTATTCAAATTTGCATTCATACATTTGAGTCTTTCCAGAATAAGAACAAGCCATAAACAAAAACAAATTAAAACTTCATAGAATTTATAGACATAATTGTTTCTTTCCTAAAAAAATTCAAGCCCTAATTAAAACCTAATTCAATTTACAGACAATTTTATTTATTTCCTAATAAGCTAATCCCTAAAAAACACTATAAAATATAAAGAATTTAGAACAAAATGGAAACTAAAAAAAAAGGAGGAAAGTTACTACAGAAAATCAGAAAGAAAAATCTATAGAGCAAATTTTTCTTAACAGAGAAAAAGAAGGAGTCGAGCCGTTGTTGCTTCAACCCGCCATCGTCGTCCTCACCATCCACCTATGTCACTTGCGAAACAAAACAAAAGGGCGAGATTAGCCGAGACAAGATCGAAGCAAAGAAGAGAAAGCATGGCTTAGTAACGGATCACTCAGATTCGTTTTCCCTTTTTTACGTTTTTGTATTTGATATAAGGGTTAAATATTGGGCCGAGCCCAATTATTGATTGCACACCCTTTTGTTTTTACTTTACTAACACACTCAAAGTATACCCCCCAGGCAAAATGGGTTAATTCCAAAGTCTGAACTTGGACCCTATTCCTTATACACCTCCCTTTTTGTTGCGTAGATAAAAAACATACCCCCTTGTCTTTTGGGTCTGAATTCAATATCTAAATTCACGCCCATGATATTAACACCTCCCCATTTTACTACCCTACATAATTTGTACCCCCTACGTTTTTTTTTAAAATTATTTTATTATTATTTTATTGTAATTATTTTATTATTTTTATATATTTTTTTATATATTTATATATTATGATATTATATTAACTATTATTTTATAAATTATAGTATTTTCCTAAACAGATTTAAATATATTTTATTTATTGCATTAAATTATTTCTTTTATCATGCATTTAAATAAAATATTTTCATAATTAATATACTAAAAAATATTTAACCAACCACAAATAATTTTCGTAAATCAAATTAACAATTAATCTTCAAAAAGGGTTATAAGTATATTTGAATGGATTGCGTATTCCGTCTAATATCTCCTCTATTCGTACACCTAGATTGAGTATGCGGGAAATTCAAATATAATTCTTAATCCATAAAAAATACAAATCAACTGCGAACTACGAAATGAGACTCTGATTCCTCCTAAGAGGATACATAGGCATACGACTAAAGTTGTGGCGAGTTCCTCTAATTAAAATTAAACCCCTTTTTCCCCTAATAAAATACTAAAAACCCTATTCCCTAAAGATTAATTCTAAACTTTGTATCCTTCTGATAAAGGTAGATGAGTGGTGTCTAACACCTTCCCTTCGTCTAAAACCGAGTCAAAAAACCTAGAATCTCTAACTTTTTATAGGGTTATTCTTTTATATTCCCTTCGTTAGGATAAAAATTATGGATGGTGACTCTTATTTTAAAACCAGTTACAATAACTGGCGACTCTACTGGGGACTCAATCCTAGGCTTAGAAGCCTCTCCTTTAGACTTTAGGGTTTTTCTTTTTTTTTTTGGTTTTTCTTTATTTTGATTTATTTATTTTTTTCATTTATTTTGTTTATTATACTTATCATATTATATCTGTGGTGGGATTTAAATTTTGCAAAATAATATTTTCAAAAACCCTTAGAAAGAAGGTTCATATATTATCCAAGGGGTTACATCAACCCTATGAGTTTATGCGACGACTTCGCCTAGAGTCGGTGGAATTCCACAAAAGGAATACCTCTCGAGAGAAATCCTCTTGGGAAGTGTAATTCCATAAAAAAATTCATGATGAGACTTTTCATGACCTAGAGACAAAAATCTCGGTTTGTAAAGAGACTTCGCTTAATGGAGGCCCTTGTTCCTTTCCCTCTAGTGTTATTCATGACACCCTTAAGAAAACTACCTTATGGGAGGGTAGAATATTCGTATGCCAAGACTAGAAACCTACCTTATAAGGATACCTTTCACAAATCCCACTATAATATGTAAACCCGCAAGGGTTATCTTTTCTTCCACTATTGTCTTTAGCCCATAGGGCTTCCGTCTACGTCATAATCCTTAGCCTACAGGGATTCCTCATTGTTTTTCATTGGCCATAATTTTTAAGGAATTCTTGCCTGTCTCAACCTCTAAGACAATGTGGGATATAATCAAATCCATGTCTATTATTACCTTCGTCCTTAAGGATTTTTTGTCTGTCTCAATCTCTGAGTCAGTGCAGGATATTATAGTGTCTATTAGTAAAACCTATATAGGGCACCCCTATGTCTACCCTCATATTACGTCTACATCACATTGCATATCCATGAAACCTTTTGCATGCCCAAAAAGCCAAGCATTTTTCATACATTTTCATCCACCTGCATAAAGCTCACATCTCTTTCACTCACAGAAAACTTCCACACTTATCCAACTTGATCCAGCTAGCAAAATTCCCGATACTCACAAGAGAACCCAAAGGATGTCTCAAGAAGCCATGGAGGAACTCAAAATAGGCCAAGAATGTTGAAGGAGGAGGTCCACCAGTTAAAGACTCAAATTAACTTGATCATGCAATTATTATTGAGGAGAGAAGGTAACCCTTCGTCATCTCAACCACAAGCCTATTCAACGCCACATATGCTACCACCATGGAAAGTTCCCTCACTTCAACAACAACTACAACAACCCTACCAACAGAAGGGATATGCCCAACAAAGAGGAAGACAAAAACTACCACAAAGGAGATTTGATCCACTTCCCATACGCACAGTCAACTACTATAATATTTACTCAAGGCGTCTTTGGTAGAGAAGAAGTCATTGGATCCTCCAAATGGGACACTCCCACCTAAGTATGATGCAAATTCCAGGTGCGAGTATCATGCTAACTATCCAAGACATAACCTTGAAAGTTGTTGGAGTGTCAGACACAAGGTCCAAGATTTGATCAACAATAAGAAATTGACTTTTGAAGAAGGGATCCCATTGGTGAACGGTCACCCCTTGCTTTGACAAATCCAAATACTAATAAGAATCCCCTAAATTCAGTTGATCGACAAGGGGGTTTATCTCTAGATCATTAGGCATTTATTATTTCAATTTTTGATTTCCTAGTTGTTAATTTTTCTTTTGCTATAAATTTGTATCTTTGGATCAGCAATTCTAATAAAATAATCATGCATGTTTTTGAAATCGATCCATTCCACATATAATCAACGACTTTCTACTCTTCTTTTCAATCTTCCATTGCATAAATTTAACAAACTTTGATGGAGAATGATGAAAATACAAAATAATCGAATTTTGTTGACGTATGTTTTTTAATAGTAAGGCTTAGCTGACGATGTAAGGCATTGTTTCGCTTCCCAAATAGTGGAGATATAAGGAGACAATTCGTAGTTAACCCCCTCGAGCCAGAATTTGGAGTTTTATTCTATTTTTAAAATAAAAAATCTTAATCTTAACCAGGGGCAGGGTAGATTTCAATTAATTTGATGATGCATTCAAATCCCAGGAGAATAAAAAAGATCTAAGCAAAGGTTCAAGCATATCTCTTTCCTTGATACATCATTGAGATAACAATCCAAGTAAAGATTAGAGCACATCATCTTCCCCGCGTTCATCATCCAAGATTGAGGAATCAACTAAGACAAAGTCTACAACGTCTTCTTCCTTAGTACATCAATCAAGATTGAGGAAACAATGAAGACGAAGCTTACAACAATTAGCATTACAGTCACAAGTGTCAAAATCTAAAAGCAAAAAAATAGAAATTCAAAAGAAAAAAAATTAAAAAGGGCCCGCTAAGTCAAAAACAGAAGAAAAAAATTGACTTGGGCAAAAGTTAGGGCATCCCGATGGACCGAAAATTCAAAAGAATCGGTCCATGCAAAATAAGGGATTAAAAATAAATAAATTGGAGAACAAACTTGTAACTGCCATCTCAAGAACCTCAAAGGCTTCTCATCAACTCTTGGATCTTATCAATGCTCGAATCTTATCAATGCTTGGATCCTATCAATGCTCTTCATCAGCGCTTGAATCTTTATCTACGCTTCTCATCATCTGCACGACTACAAAATTTCTCGTGGGAATTAAACGCATATGTTGCATTAATTGAAATTAGGACTGAAGAATATCAAGGAGAATGGGGTGGGCTAAATAAATTTTGAGCCTTATATCTTTTGTTTCTTAAACCACGAACAATGGCCATGTTATAACGTTTAAAAGTTCTAATTGAAGCTAGGTTCACTATGAAAGCATACTCAACAAGATTTGTGTTAAACCGACTTCTATGTTTGTTAAAATTATTAATCACTTCGCTTCTTCAAATATCTATCTCTAATCATCCATTTCTATTCCATATCCAATTTCAATTTCAAGAACTTGCATGTGCATTACATTAGGATTACTTTTCAAAATGTACAATTTTATCTATGAATCAATACTTAGCATCAAGGAGAATTCAAAAGAAAAGGTCTGATCAAAGGCAACATTTCCAAGAATCTTTTAACTAGGGGGAAAACCATCTAGGAGTACCCCTATAAACAGGGGCAAATATTAATGATCGTAGGGGTATATCACTTGAAGATACTATTGATAAGGGATGATCATTCCGAGATTCAATCAACTTCAATCAAAATTCAAAGCACTGTTCAATAAGGGGTATACCTTTCGAAGAAGAATTCCTTAATTAGGTCATATCACAATAGGGTATGATTCGATTTCCTCGTTTTAACAAACCTCTTGAGGTCTTGATAATCAGGGGTAACCTTCCAAGATTCAAATGTTGGGGAAGTACGTACCGGGTTCATCCTACTACATGTAGAGTCCAAATTCTTCAAGCAACTTCAAGTACAAACTTTTCATGCTTCGAATACATGGGGGAAATCTATGTCAAGTTCATGGTGAGATCTAAGTTCTTTCTGAAGGTCCTTCCTCTATATCCTGGAGATTGAAGGGCACATCTTTCAAATTTTCGAATGTTGGGGCAAACCACTGCGAAGCTCGATCAAAAGGATTTGATTCAAAAGGGTTCATCAAAGCCAAACGTTTTCAAGAATATTTTAATCAGGGGCATAATACAAAATAGTGGGGTCATTCATATTATTATCAAACTCTTTCTAAACTCATATCAATGAGAATCTCCTCCAAGACCCTACCAACAAATTGAGGAAAAATAGTCCACATAGGGGCAAGCTCTCTGCATACTCTTATAACCTCCAGTGGATCTTTCTCCTACATCAGCAATCTTCAAGTTCAAATCGAGTATCGGGAAATCATGTTAGCATAACATTCAATCACCATGTGATAAGCAACCTTGTTGCATAAGCAAACCTATACGCTTTAATCATCCATGACTCATCACAGGGGAACCATTCAAAAACCATCCGAGTCATAATCATACAACATATAAATCATGCATTAGGTTTCCTCGGTCTAGAATTAAGTTATACTTATCATCTCATCCATCTGACAAAGTCTGACAGCATGGGTCGAGCATATCTTAAAAAGCCCAATTACATATTCGAATTTCAAAGTCCAACATCCATTTACATATATCCAAGTCACTCATTGCATGCATTAATCAATCATTACATTTCATGCATCAATCAAATTTACACGCATGGCATAAAACCTCGTTTTATGTAAAGATAATCATCATTATTAATTAAGCTATCTAATTCTATGTTAAACCTTGGCAGAAGGTAGCTCATAATTGAATCTCGACAGTAGATTCCCTTGGTTGATCACGGCAGTTGATTATCCAGAAGACCTCGGCAGAAGGTAGCTCACAATTGAATCTCGACAATAGATTCCCCTGGCTGATCACGACAGTTGATTATCCAGAAGACCTCGAAAAAAGGTAGTTTACAATCGAATCTCGGCAGTAGATTCTTCTGGATAATCTCGGCATATGATTTTCCAGAAGAACTCAGCAGAAGGTAATTCTACATCGAATCTCGGCAGTAGATTCTCCTAGATAATCTCAACATATGATTTTCTAGAAGTCCTCGTGTGATACGGTGGTAGAACCGACTATTTAAATACCGGTTTTGCGTTTTTTGTTTGCAAATGTGCGGTAAGCAAGAGTCGTCACCATCTTTTATTTTATCCAAATTAAGGAAAGGGTGAAAAGAACAGAAAAAGACCTTTTCGAGATGTTTTTTGAGTAAGGGGGTAGATTATGGAAAAGGGAGGTATTAGCACCCTTTCCATCTGTGGTTTTCCACGGGCTCTTAGAGGTTTGCTCATTTTTAAAATGCTTTTGTGCTTTGTATGTTTGAAAATGTTTTGAAAGATGCCTTAGTGCGGCGATTTACTCTGCATTTAACTCTTGTATCGGTCCTCAAGAGTGTTAACAAAGCAAATGTTTTTGAAACTATTTTTGAAAAGTAGTATTTGTGTGTAAGTGCAAAAAAAAAGTGTTTTTGAGAAAATTTCTAACATCTATCTACTTTTTATACTCGAAAAGGGTGTTCTTTTCCTCTTTTACTTTAGACAGTGCTATCCTACTATTAGTGAGTAGGTAGCCTTGTCATTGGATGTTGATGGATATTGAAGGGACGTTACAGTCACAAAGGCAATTATGGAGATGCTTTAGCAATTCTGTTTTAGGGGCTAGATCATTTACTGAGAAGGCAACTGTAGGGTCATCGAGGGACTATGATCTTTTAGTTTTATGGGTCTTAGCTAAATCATTCTTGCCTGATGACTATTTTTTAAAGGAAACCAAAGTGGGCGTACCTTAGAGGTGCTAGTGTGCAATTGTGTTGTGTTTTAGTTATTTTTGTCTTTTTATTAAGTTTGCTAGCGTTTGATTTCCGTATTTGTCATACATGTCTAATTACTAGCAGTTAATATGAAAAGAAGTAAAAGAAAATGTAGAAAATAGAAGTCTTACGCTATTACAATGCTTCGGGGAGGGGATTTACATTATACAAGGATAATGGGTGTGATCGATGGGAATATAATTGACTGTTTTGGAATGCTGGTTCGCGTTTGCGTTTGTTTTCGCAAAATGTCGCGGTAAGCAAGAGTCGCGACCGTCCTTTATTTTATCCAACAAGGAAAGGACAAAAGCACAGAAAAATTCCTTTTCGAGATGTTTCTCGGGTTCGGGAGGTAGATTATAGAAAGGGAAGGTATTAGCACCCTTTCTATCCGTGGTTATCCACGGGCTCTTAGGTACTTTCTCACTATGTTTTCAAAAAATTTGCTTTTCTTTGTGTTTGTGGATTTGAGAAGAGTTTTTGTTTTTGAAAGGGGTGTAAGTGCGAAAAGTTTTGTTTTTGTTTTCAAAAGAGCAAGTACTTAAGAACCTCTAACTACTCAAAAAGGAATTAAACTGTGCAAATGTCCTTTAGACAGTGCTATCCCACTATTGAGGAGTAGGTAGCACCGTCGTTGGAGTTTTAAGGGTCAATTCGATTAAGGGACATGTGGTCACTAAAGCAATGTTAGGACGCCTTAGCGGTAACCATAATGTCTTAGATCATTTTATCCGAGGCAACCATTTCGAGGAAACTTATGATCTTTGGACAAGAGGGCGACCTCTAAAACATCCTATACTCAATGACCACGTTCGAGGCAACCAAGTGAGGCGTACCTTAAGAGTGGCATGTGCGAGTGTATTGTTTATCAGTTATATTATCTATGTACATGTTATGGTGAGCTACTGTTGATTTTAGGTTAAAGATTTATCTTGTCATGCATTGCCTATTATTCAAACATCTAACAGTTAATGGTTGCGGAAATTAAATTATGGAAAATAAATCTAAGCTATTACAAGGCGTCGGATATTTACATCGCCAAAAACAAACCCTTGAAAATTAAATTGCGAAAAGTAAATAAAAGCGGTAAATAAAATAAATAAAGTCCTAAGTTAAAACTATTACATTCCCGAAGCAGTTACAATAATATGGATCAAAATAATTCACGCGCGAGAAAAATTAAATCGGAGTGTTTTTTAGGGTTTTGACCCTTTTTATTGAATAAAACAAAGTTTTTGTTATTTTTTGAATTAAAAATTAAGTCCAAATTAATAATTGAATTAATTAATTAAATGAAAATGTTTTTGGGTTTTTATTTTAATTAAGGAAATAAAATAAGAATGATTAAAAGGTTAATAAAAATCCTAATTCTATATTAATTTTAATTTAATGCAAAAGATATTAAAATTGTACCTAATTAAACTAAATAAATTAATTGGTTAAAATTTATTTACAAAATAATAGAATAGTGAAATTAATAAAAACATTATTTTTGGGGTTTTCTGATTTTTATATAAAAATATTACTTGGTTAATTGTTAATAATAATTAAATAAAATAAATAGAGAGAAAAAGAAATAAACCAAAATAAGGGGGTATGGGCTTAATTTGATGGTAGATTCAGCAATATCCAGGCCCGAATTCAATTAGCCTGCTTTGACTTTTGTGACTCTCTGCATGCTCGTTGACTAGGGAGTATGGTGGATGCTCCAATCTGGCCTTTATATCCTGGCCTGAAGCCACTTGGCATATGGAGATCTGGAGGCGCTTGATGATCCACGTTTGGAATGCTACACATGAATATCTGGAGAAAAAATATAACAAAGTTTTGGGGGACCTGGGATTCGAACCCAGGTCCCATTGGTATTACGCACTAACGCTTTGCCAGCTGAGCCATGTTGTTAACTTGTTAGTGGAATATATAACAAATATTATAAAACAAACAATCAATTATGCCTGCCAAAAAATAAAAACGCGCAATTTGTTCAAATAGACCAATCATGCCCAGCCACGTTATCATCTTCTTCATTGAAAAGCCTGGTTATTTACCTGCGGATTTCATCCGCAGCTAAATCCATGGCTTACTCCTAAAATCTTCCCTAGGCTGCAAAAATCAATTCCAAGACCATGGTTCGATTTGTCTGGGGCTCGTGAACACATCCATATCCCTCAATTGGCTTGATTTCACCTGTAGCAAGAATACCCAAAAATAACCTTCCAAACCCTAGGTTCGGTTATATGGTTACAAGCTACCAAAACCAAATCAAATAATGCAAAAACGTTCTAAATGGAACGATAAACATGTTGGTGTCAAGATTTTGTCATAAAAACGCATGAATGAGAGGTTGTATTTTCATGTTCAGAGGCATATTCAGGAACACTTACAGTGCGATTTAGGCAATGGGAATGCTTGGTTTCGATTGGTATTGCTTCACTGGATGTCAAGGAAGAGAGTAGTGTTGAGCTTTTGGTCTGAATTGGCCTCCAAGGTTGTTTTCGATCTCACACTTTTCAAGCTTTTTCACAAACTTGGTATGGCCGTTTCTGCAGAGTTTTGTGAGTATCCTCGGCCTGGCTTCCTTGTGTGCATATAATGGAATGAGTTTAGGTCAAAATTTGGGCCAATATCCATGTGCATTGAAGAACCAAGATTGGATTTTGATCACCATTAACATGTTTCCAAATTTGCATCATATCTGAGATTTTGTGCTTGAATTGACTTGGAACGAGTTTGATTTGATTCATAATGATAATTGCAAGTTGTACAAATCACAAAGATCCCTTTACATCAATTTTTAGATTTTATTTGATTTAATATTGATTTAAAACGAATTAAATCAATAAAAATAAAATAAAATAGAAAAATAAATGAATGGCCATGAAATTATGTATGGGACACTTGTGTGGCATGACAAGAATATATCAAGTGGGAAAAAGTGGGCCCTTTTGTCAAAAATTGGAGTTTTGAGGATAGTTGACTTTTGGCAAATTTGGAAAAATGCCCAACTTCAACAATGTATAACTTCTTCAATTTTGAGCTTTTGGAGGTGTTCTTGAACTTTTTAGAAACCTTGAGATGTCCATTAACCAACCCTTTTGGTATCATCTCATTTTGATGCTAAATTCTCAAGTTATAAGCTTTGGAAAAAATGTGTTTTTGTTGACTTTCAAAAATGACCTATAATGTCCAAATTTGTAACTTTTTGTGAGTGCATTTCTTGATCTTGGGGTGTGAAGATGGATTGTAGGAAATCGCATCCTCTTCAAAATGAGCTTTGTATGGGTCATTTCTCATAAAGTATGATAAAGTTATACTTGGTCAAAGTTGAGTTGACTTTTCCTACAAAACCCTAATTTAGCAACTTTTGAATCTTGATGAATTTTGAGCAATCCTTGATGAATCATGATAAACCCTTGATAAAATGATGAATTATCTTTCAAAATGATAATTTTGACAAAAAATATTGAGGTTTGACTGTATTTGGGACACAGTTGACTTTTGCCCTAGTACAGTCGATTTTTGGGCCTCTTGAGCAATTGACTGACCAAACTTCCTCTGCAAGGCTTGAAATTTGACATGGATGAAATTAAGAACATATTAGTACATTGGGAAGAACTTTAGGTCATTTGGACGCAAGGACCTTGATACAACACAAAACCCTAATTTTGAATTGACTGCCTTAGGAGGTGATTTGACTGTCCAACCCTTGAGCCAACTTGAGCAACTTGGAGATTATTCTTGACATGTCTTGAGAAACATGGGAGGGAAAATTTTGGGGTACAACAATGGGGAATAAAGCAGTGAATATCCTAATTCTATCTATTACATCTGGTAGGCAGATATAATAATAGTAAAAAAATACGAAATTAAATAAACGTGCGTGAAAATAGAAAAGACGTCTAAAAATCCTAAAGAAAATAAATTATTTATTTATTTATTTACAAAATTAGTTTAGTTGGAAAAACATCTAGCCTAATATTTTTTGTGATTTTGATTTTAATGTTAATTAAAAAGATAAATAGTCCACTAAAAAAATAAATAAAATAAACAAAAGCAAAATAAGAGTACAATGAGGCATCCTTCGATTGGAGTGAAAAGGGGTGAGTTCGATCCAAAAGGGAAGAGATATGTCCTCTTCGATTCAGGAGATAGGTCCTCTTTCGATTGGGATAGTGAGTTGCCTTCTTCGATTCAAGAGGCTAATGCTTCGATCCAGAGATGGTATCTCCTTCGATCTGGGATGCTATACCTACAAAAGCACGTTAGCAAAATAAAACACAGAATCTGGGTATCGAAACCCAGGTCCTTCGATCATGTGCGCTGGGTCTTTTCAGGCTTTGTTTGCAGCAAATGTTAGCAAACGAAGAACATGACCTGGGTGCCAAAACCCAGGCCCTTTGATCCTGTCTAGGATGGAAAATCGAATGTAATAACCAGTATGGATATGTTATGCAAACATAAGGTTGGACAATTTACCCTCTCTTACCAATAGGTTGGACCTTTGATTTGGGCGCTTCCTGGATGTAAGCACCTTCGATCTGGGGCTTCTGGGCTTGGCTACTTTTGCTCAAGGGTGGCTTTGCTTGGAAAATTATGGTAGCCTTTGATGGATTTTGTGGGCAACCTATCTCCAATGTTTTTTCATTCTCCTCCTTGGCACTGTATCCTCTCCCTTGTATTTATAGGAGTGTGATGGTCCAGTAACGGCAAGAGACAACAAAT
This sequence comes from Vicia faba, assembly GCA_948472305.1. Classification (NCBI taxonomy): domain Eukaryota; kingdom Viridiplantae; phylum Streptophyta; class Magnoliopsida; order Fabales; family Fabaceae; genus Vicia; species Vicia faba. Next base: position 416,421,606 of record OX451739.1, read on the forward strand.
TAACCATCCTTTTAAGACCATGAGACATGACTCAGACATATTAAAAGCATTACTTTTTTTGAAACGTTCATGTCTCTTTGGAAATCTTGGAATGAACCTGGACACTTGACTCTTTCGAATACCCTCCAACATTTCCCTTCGATTGGCCTATGAGTTGCCTCCTTCGAAGGGACTTTCTATGAACCCTTTGAATGGGTCTTCTGAATGCATCTTCGAATGGAATTATTATGCATGCTTCAAATGGGCCTTCTGAAGGCTTCTTCGAATGGACCTTTTGGAATGCCAATCAAAGGGTCTTTTTCCATACTAATCGAAAGGTACTTGGTTAACATGTCTGTTGAAGCTTCCTGGTTTGAGATGCTAAATCGAAGGATTCTTTACCATGCCAATTGAAAGGCTTGTCATGAGGCCAATCGAAAGGCCTTGTATCCATGCCAATCGAAGGGCTTGGTCATGAGGCCAATCGAAAGGCCTTGTATCCATGCCAATTGAAGGGCTTGGCCACCATGCCAATCGAAGTACCTTGTAGATGCCAATAGAAAGGCCTTATTAAGCAGGCCAATCAAAAGTACTTGTTAAAATGCCAATTGAAAGGCCTTGTTAACAGGCTAATCGAAGGATCTTGTTGACCGCTCGAAAACTTTGTTCTACTCTCTTCGATTTCCTACAGTTGAGACCAATCAAAGTGACGTTAAAATTCCAGTTGAAGACGCCTTTGTTCAGATGCCAATCGAATGTCATTGTGTTTCCATGCCTTCAAAGTACACCCCATCAAAGGACACTTTGACCAACTTCAAAACTTGTTATTTTTTCTTCAAGCAAGTGTTTATGACCTGTTGGTGTAAGCCCTAGAGGCCAATACTTTTGGTACTTGTATCGAATTATTTATTAATAATAAAAGGCATTTCTTTATTATGTTTGCTTTCCAAAATAATAAAGTCCCTAGAATGGTTTATTTGTTTAATGAAATGTTAAGTGTGACTTAATCATGAGATCCCATTAAACATAAGACACTATTCTTAAAGTATCCGTAGTCAAGCTTTAATGTGAAGTGGGATAACATTAAAGCATTAAGATTATTATGAAGATAGATTGATGATAACATCTCATGGATCATAGATAAGGAGTTATCAAGTCTTGAAATAGGTATGAATATTAGGAGTAATATTTATACTGGATTGACCCGCTATGAGAATACTACATAGAATGTTATGCAAAGTGTCATAAGTTATTCTCATGATGATAATGGTGTATACCACCCTTCGACCTGAAACCACTATGGACCCTAGATGTAGAGTCAAGTACTTTATTGCTGATCAAACGTCATCCGTAACTGGATGACTATAAAGACGGTTGATGGGTACTTCAAAAAGCATGCTAAGGGACATGAGTGACCTAGATGGAATTTTCTCATCCTGCATAACAGGATAAATGTATAAGGGCCCAATATTGAACTGGACAAGGGTGACACAGTGTATGCCTTGTGTTCAATATAGACATGAGGGCAAAAGGGTAATTTTACAACACAAATATTATCACGGAAAAGGTTTGGTCAAATCACATGATATTTTCGTGACTTGGGTAACAGTGATGTGTTGCTAGATACCGCTCACTGTTTATTATATTAAATGTGTGATTTAATATAATTGCCAACGTCGCGAAAACCTACAGGGTCACACACATAAGGACAGGTTGATGAGAGATAGAATAAATAAGGAACACCGTAAGGTACGGTGCACTTAAGTGTAATACGGAAAGTGGTAAGGTACCACGTGGATAAGTGATATATGGTACATCATAAGGTATGATGTCCATAAGCTTAATTGGGCTTTTAGCTTATAGCCTTAATTGGGCTTTTAGCTTGTAGCCCACACGAGTGATTCTATAAATAGATCCCTTGTGATGAAGCAATTTCACTTGATGCAATTTTGTTTTTGATTCTCTCTCTCACTCAAGGTTTCCGTTCGTGATCAGTTAGCACTGTGACCGGAAGCGATCTGTTCGTGTGGACTGAGTAGAGGCGTTGTTCTTCATCAACGCTCGTGATCACAACATCAAAGGTCTGAATCGCCACAAGAGGTAAATATTTCTATCACTGACCATGCTCATTCGTAAGGATTGCTAAAGGAAAATTTTAAATTCCGCTGCGCTTTTGATTGCAATTCTCCTTCAAAACTGTTGCATTAGGGTTCATGACGGCACAAGGGTTGTGTTGTTGCAGAGTTATGCGATTAGGGTTGTGAATGCACAAGAGTTGTGCGAAAATGACACCGATTTCAAATGAATTGTTCATTAAAATTTTGCGTCGGGGCGCTGCCCCTTACAACCCCGCAAAGGGGCGTTGCCCCCTTGACCCCCGTCCGCTGACCGGGCAGCGGAACCACCGGCTAACTCTGCGTAGTGTGATCAATCGTCGAAATTTAATTTTCCTTTTTTTTAATTAACAAAATTTAATCTAATAATAAAAGTGTGTTTATTATTATTGTCTTGTGGTGATCAGTTATGGCCTTAGTTTTTTTTCCTTTATTTTGTTTTGGGATTGTAAAATACGGCCTGCGTGTCGTGCCTCTCTCTAAAATTCTTGATGTAACTTCTTTTTCTCATCTCACTCCCTCGTATGTAAAACGAGTTTCTTTTATGTAATGTAATGTTATGAAGAAAGAGAAGAATACAATATCAAAGGAGGATAACCTTGGAGATCTTGCTTGGAGAAGTTTAGATCGTTATTAGGTTAGCTTAGGTTCTCTCATTGGCTTGGGAGAACAATTGCGCTAGGGGCCATAACTGTATCCTTTTATGTATATTGATGCATGTGTTTGTATGTTGATGCATGAGAGAGACGAATTGCATGTTAAGCCGGTGAGATCAAACTAATAAAAAAATCCCTCAAGTTAAATATTAAGTTCATGCTTTCCAAGTTTTAGCACTCATCAAGACTAGTATCGAACAATGTAGGTTTCGCCTACGCGAGGTGCATGTTCTATATTAGTAAGGTGCAATGGGATAATTGTAATATCCAACTGCTAAAACAATGGGTCAAACTTAACTAAACACATTATAATAAGATTATAAATGTTTAGAAGCAAGAGTTAGGAATGATTCATATGATGAATTAGAATAAGGAGTTATTCACCCAACTGAAAATATTCGAGAGTTGTATGAGATACAATTGGAAGGAGTTCCTACCTAAATAACCTAGTTTTGTGTAATCAGCCTAACGCTGACTTAGAACGAAGTGAAATGTGGATCTCGACCCACTAGAAAGTCTTCCAACGGGATTTTCCGAATCAAATAATGAGGGTCATTTGGTTTGAGTAAAATAGTGGGAGCATATTTGATTAAAGGCCTAATTAAATATGTTGTTTTAATGATACTTATATTTTCATTTTTTTGTAGATTACCATGACAACAAACAACCATATTTTGCGATCAATCCTAGATAAGGAAAAATTGTCTGGGACAAATTTCCTGGATTGGCACCGAAATCTGAGGATTATCCTCAAGCACGATAAGAAGCTGTATGTCTTGGAGACACCTGTTCCTGAAGAGGAACCGCCTAGTTCGAAACCTAAGGCAGAAAGAGATGCTTATAAGAAGCATTTTGATGATGCTAACGAAGCCGCTTGTCTCATGCTAGCTACTATGAACTCGGAGTTGCAAAAGCAACACGAGAACATGTCAGTGTTCGATATGATCGGACATCTGAAAATGATCTATCAAGAGCAGGCAAGAAATGAGAGGTTTCAGGTTTCAAAGGCCCTTTTTAACAGCAAGTTATCTGAGGGAAACCCTGTAGGTCCCCATGTACTCAAAATGATTGGGTATGTGGAGAACCTTTAAAGTTTAGGGTTTCCGCTTGGAAAGGAACTTGCAACTGATTTTATCTTGCAATCGTTTCCAGATAGCTTTAATCAGTTTGTCATGAATTTTAACATGAATGACATGGATAAGAGTCTTCCAGAATTGCTAAGCATGTTGAAAACTGCTGAGCAGAATATGAAGACAAAAGGGAAGTCCATTCTGATGGTCAGTAATGGAAAGAAGCTGAACAAGAGGCCTACCAAGCAGGTTGGTAAAGGGAAAGGCAAGGAAGTTGCCAAGCCTAAACCTATTGTTCCTGCTTTGAAGCCTAGTGGAGGCATAACAAAGGAGGGCACTTGCTTCCATTGCGGTAAGACTGGACATTGGAAGAGAAACTTCCCAAAGTACCTGGAAGATATGAAAAATGGATTAGGGACTTCAAATTCAGGTATTTTTGTTATTGAAATTAATTTATCTACTTCTGCATCATAGGTATTAGATACTGGATGCGGTTCTCACATTTGTACTAATGTGCAGGGGCTAAAAAGGAGTAGAGATTTGGCAAAAGGTGAAGTTGACCTACGAGTTGGAAATGGAGCAAAGGTTGATGCTTTAGCCGTAGGAACTTATGTTTTGACTTTACCTAGTGGTTTAATAATTCAGTTAGAGAAATGTTATTATGTACCTGCAATTAGTAGGAATATTATTTCCGTTTCTTGTTTGGACAAGTTTGGTTTTTCATTTATAATAAAGAACAATTGTTGCTCTATTTATTTGAATGATATATTCTATGCTTCTGCACAAATGAACAATGGACTATATGTCCTTGATCTTGAAATGCCAATTTATAACATTAATACTAAACGGATTAAACCTAATGAGTTAAATCCAAGCTACCTTTGGCACTGTCGCTTAGGCCACATAAATGAGAAACGCATTTCCAAACTCCATAAAGATGGACTCTTGGACTCTTTTGATTATGAATCATATGAGACATGCAGATCTTGTTTAATTGGAAAGATGACAAAGTCCCCATTCACAGGAAAAGGTGAAAGGGCTAATGATCTTTTGGCCCTCATACATACTGATGTATGTAGACCACTGAACATACCAGCCAGAGGAGGTTTTCAATACTTCATCATATTTACTGATGATTTCAGTAGATATGGTTATGTGTATTTAAGGAAACACAAATCTGAAACCTTTGAAAAATTCAAGGAATTCAAGAATGAAGTACAAAACCAACTAGGTAAGAATATTAAAGTTCTTCGATCAGATCGAGGCGGTGAATATTTAAGCCTAGAGTTTGATGACCATCTAAAGGAATGTGGGATTTTATTCCAACTTACTCCTCCCGGAACACCACAATGGAATGGTGTATCTGAGAGAAGAAATTGAACCTTGTTGGACATGGTCCGATCCATGATGAGTCATGCCGATCTTCCGAACTCCTTTTGGGGACATGCACTATTGACTGCAGCTTACACACTTAACCGGGTTCCATCCAAAAAGGTTGAGAAGACACCATATGAGATATGGAGTGGTAAGAAACCACATATGTCTTACATGAAGATTTGGGGTTGCGAAGTTTATATGAAACGACAAACTTCAACTAAGCTTGAGCCCAAATCTGACAAATGCTTATTTATGGGGTATCCTAAAGAAACAAGAGGGTATTACTTCTACAATCCTTCTGAGGGCAAAGTGTTTGTCGCTCGAACTAGAGTTTTTCTGGAAAAGGATTTTATTTCCAAAAGAATCAGTGGGAGGAAAATAGATCTTGAAGAAATTCAAGAACCACAAAGCATTGATACACCTATGGAGGAATTAGAGCAGGAAACACTAGTTGTGGAAGAGCAACCTGCTCAAGTAGAACAAGACCAGCGTAGGTCAAGCAGGATACGTCAACAACCTGAGAGATATGGATATCTCATAAGTGATCAGGGTGATGTATTACTCATGGATCAAGATGAGCCTGTGACCTACCAAGAGGCCATAACTGGTCCTGAGTCTGAGAAGTGGCTAGAAGCCATGAAATCTGAAATGGATTCCATGTACACAAACCAGGTTTGGACCTTGGTAGAGCCTCCTATAGGAGTTAACCCTATAGGATGCAAGTGGGTTTTCAAAAAGAAGACTGACATGGATGGTAAGGTACATACCTATAAGGTAAGACTGGTTGCAAAAGGCTATAAACAAATTCATGGGGTTGACTATGATGAAACCTTTTCACCAGTTGCAATGCTTAAATCTGTTTGGATTTTACTTCTATCGCTGCATATCATGATTATGAAATATGGCAGATGGATGTCAAAACTGCTTTCCTTAATGGGAATCTTATTGAGGATGTGTACATGACACAACCTGAAGGATTTGACATACCAGAAGAAGCCCAAAAGATATATAAGTTACAACGATCAATTTATGGATTGAAGCAAGCTTCCAGAAGCTGGAATCTTTGTTTTGATGAAACAGTAAAACAATATGGATTCATCAAGAATGAAGATGAGCCTTGTGTCTACAAGAAGGTTAGTGGGAGCATGATCGTATTCCTGGTATTATATGTAGATGACATATTACTTATTGGAAACGATGTCCCTACCTTGCAACAAGTGAAGACTTGGTTAGGGAAATGCTTTTCAATGAAGGACCTAGGTGAAGCAGCCTATATATTAGGAATCAGGATCTATAAAGATAGGTCACAAAAACTGCTTGGCCTAAGTCAGAGTACATACATAGAAAAAGTGTTGAGACGCTTTAATATGCATGATTCCAAGAAAGGATTCATACCTATGCAACATGGCATGTGTCTGTCAAAAACACAATCCCCTTCAAGTAAGGAAGAAAGGGATCACATGGATAAGATTCCATATGCATCTACAATAGGATCTATCATGTATGCCATGCTATGTACTCGACCAGATGTCTCGTATTCTTTAAGTGCAACGAGTAGGTACCAGTCTAATCCCGGTGATGCTCATTGGGTAGCTGTCAAGAATATCCTTAAGTACTTGAGAAGGACTAAGGACTCATTCTTGATATATGGAGGTCAGGAAGAGCTTGCTATAATTGGATACACCGATGCTAGCTTCCAAACAGATAAGGATGACTTTAGATCGCAATCTGGTTATGTGTTTTGTTTAAATGGTGGCGCTATGAGCTGGAAAAGTTCAAAGCAAGATACAGTTGCTGATTCTACAACCGAGGCTGAGTATATTGCTGCCTCAAATGCAACAAAGGAAGCTGTTTGGATCAAGAAGTTCATTAGTGAACTTGGCATAGTCTATAGCATTGTGGATCCCATTGATCTCTATTGTGATAACAATGGTGCTATCGCACAAGCTAAGGAGCCTAGATCTCACCAACGATCCAAACACATACTTAGGCGTTATCATCTCATTCGAGAGATAATCGACCGGGGAGATGTGAAAATATGCAGAGTACCTACACTTGACAATGTTGCTGACCCATTAACAAAGCCTCTTGCGCAGCTGAAGCATGATGGACATATTAGATCTATGGGTATTAGGGGTATGCATGATTGGCTCTAGTGCTAGTGGGAGATTGTTGGTGTAAGCCCTAGAGGCCAATACTTTTGGTACTTGTATCGAATTATTTATTAATAATAAAAGGCATTTCTTTATTATGTTTGCTTTCCAAAATAATAAAGTCCCTAGAATGGTTTATTTGTTTAATGAAATGTTAAGTGTGACTTAATCATGAGATCCCATTAAACATAAGACACTATTCTTAAAGTATCCGTAGTCAAGCTTTAATGTGAAGTGGGATAACATTGAAGCATTAAGATTATTATGAAGATAGATTGATGATCACATCTCATGGATCATAAATAAGGAGTTATCAAGTCTTGACATAGGTATGAATATTAGGAGTAATATTTATACTGGATTGACCCGCTATGAGAATACTACATAGAATGTTATGCAAAGTGTCATAAGTTATTCTCATGATGATAATGGTGTATACCACCCTTCGACCTGAAACCACTATGGACCCTATATGTAGAGTCAAGTACTTTATTGCTGATCAAACATCATCCGTAACTGGATGACTATAAAGACGATTGATGGGTACTTCACAAAGCATGCTAAGGGACATGAGTGACCTAGATGGAATTTGCTCATCCTGCATAACAGGATAAATGTCTAAGGGCCCAATATTGAACTGGACAAGGGTGACACAGTGTATGCCTTGTGTTCAATATAGACATGAGGGCAAAAGGGTAATTGTACAACACAAATATTATCACGGAAAAGGTTTGGTCAGATCACATGACATTTTCGTGACTTGGGTAACAGTGATGTGTTGCTAGATACCGCTCACTGTTTATTATATTAAATGTGTGATTTAATATAATTGCCAACGTCGCGAAAACCTACAAGGTCACACACATAAGGACAAGTTGATGAGAGATAGAATAAATAAGGAACACCGTAAGGTACGGTGCACTTAAGTGTAATACGGAAAGTGGTAAGGTACCACGTGGATAAGTGATATATGGTACATCATAAGGTATGATGTCCATAAGCTTAAATGGGCTTTTAGCTTATAGCCTTAATTGGGCTTTTAGCTTGTATCCCACACGAGTGATTCTATAAATAGATCCCTTGTGATGAAGCAATTTCATTTGATGCAATTTCGTTTTTGATTCTCTCTCTCACTCAAGGTTTCCGTTCGTGATCAGCTAGCACTGTGACCGAAAGCGATCTGTTCGTGTGGACTGAGTAGAGGCATTGTTCTTCATCAACGCTTGTGATCACAACATCAAAGGTATGAATCGCCACAAGAGATAAATATTTCTATCACTGACCATGCTTATTCGTAAGGATTGCTAAAGGAAAATTTTAAATTCCGCTGCGCTTTTGATCGCAATTTTCCTTCATGACCAACCATGTAAGAGAAGGTCTTGTAAAAAATGAGAGGGCAAATTTTGGGGTACAACAGCTGCCCCTGTTCAATCTTCTTAAACCTGAAGATGTAGATTGGCTTGTCTGCGTTTCGTGATCTGAAGGTAGAAGATGATTGAACACTAGAGTGCCAGGAAATTTGCACTCGTCTGAGATGATACTTGATTGTGTAGATAGTATTGGGAATGAGCTTATAGATGCCATTTGGAAAAGATGACGGGACATCGTCGGAGATGGGCTTAAAGATGCCATCAGAATGTGATGGAGAGTCGTCGGAGATGGGCTTAAAGATGCCATCCAGAAGACGGTTGATTTCATGAGATATTCCTTTGTGGGAATCCTTATTCCTGTTGTTGAGGAGGACTCTACTGAGGAATTTTGGTCTCTATCTTGGAACATAGAGTTTTAGGAGTTTCAGTTGTCTATTACTCTACTGGGGAGTCATCACTTGATTTAAGAGATTGATGTAAACTACTATCTGGTCAGGATCCAAGATTTGCAGTGACTTGCTGAGGATGATAAGGTTGACTGTTATCTGGTCGTGCTCCAGGCTTCACAGTGACTTACTAGGGAAATGGGATTAAACTGTTATCTGGTTGCACCCAGGCTTTGTAGTTTGAAGAAATTAAGCTGTTATTTGGTCGGGTCTAAGCTTCAACTTGAATCTGAGATGTATCGTTATCTGGTCGTATCCAGGATTCGGTAATTTGAAGAAATTAAGCTGTTATCTGGTCGGGTCCAAGCTTCAACTTAAATCTGAGGTGTACCATTATCTGGTCATATCCAGGCTTTAGTAACTAAGCCGTTATCTGGTCGGGTCTAGGCTTCAACTTGAATCTGAGGTGTACCGTTATCTGGTCGTATCCAGGCTTTATAGTGACTGACAGAGTAAACTGCTATCTGGTTAGATTCCAGGCTTTGAAGTGTATGAAGAAGTTAACTGTTATCTGGTCATATTCCAGGCTTCACAGTAACTTAAACTATTATCTGGTCAAAATCCAGGTTTCACAGTGTCTGAAGAAGTGAACTACTATCTGGTCGGATTCTAGGCTTCGCAACACCTTATACTGTTATCTGGTCGAAATCCAAGCTTCACAGTGTCTTGAAGAAGTGAACTACTATCTGGTCGGATTCCAGGCTTCGTAGTAACTGACAAGGTAAACTGCTATCTAGTCGGATTCCAGGCTTTGTAGTGTCTGAAGAAGTTAACTGTTATCTGGTTGTATTCCAGGCTTCGCAGCAACTTAAATTGTTATCTAGTCGAAATCCAGGCTTCACAGTGTCTGAAGAAGTGAACTACTATCTGGTTGGATTCCAGGCTTTGCAGCACCTTATATTGTTATCTGGTCGGATTCCAGGCTTCACAGTTGTCTGAAGAAGTGAACTACTATCTGGTCAGATTCCAGGCTTCGCAGCACCTTATACTGTTATCTAGTCGAAATCCAGGCTTCACAGTTGTCTGAAGAAGTGAACTACTATCTGGTCGGATTCCAGGATTCGCAGAACCTTATACTGTTATCTGGTTGAAATCCAGGTTTCACAGTGTCTTGAAGAAGCGAACTACTATCTGGTCGGATTCTAGGCTTCACAACACCTTATACTGTTATCTGGTCGAAATCTAGGCTTCACAGTGTCTTGAATAAGTGAACTACTATCTGGTCAGATTCCAGGCTTCGTAACACCTTATACTGTTATCTGGTCGGATTCCAGGCTTCACAGTGTCTGAAGAAGTGAACTACTATATGGTCGGATTCCATGCTTCGCAGCACCTTATACTGTTATCTGGTTGAAATCCAGGCTTCACAGTTTCTTCAATTGGAATGGAAATCAAAGATATTTTAGTGTCGATCTGACTGAACCAGAGAAGGTCTTGGGAGGACATTTTTCTGAGGAAATTGATGAAATAGCCCTTCATCAGACGTAGCTTTTGAGAAGACTAACAAGTCACATAAGTAGCGGTGTTTATTTATTTGATCTTTTCCTTGAAAAAGGTAAAGGGTTGTCATATGCAATGTCATGAAGTATGAAATGCATTGTGATGATGTTCTCAAAATAAATGAGATTATACTGTATGCGATGTGTATGCGCATGCCATGGTGTATGAATACGGGATACTATTGAGATGTTTCCCAGTCTAGGAAAATAAATCCCGGACTTCTGCTGGAGAGTATTGGGAAGCTGAATCCTTCATTTATGCTGGGGGTGATGAATGGATATTGTTGTACCCCAAAATTTGCCCTCCCATATTCTCCAAGATTTGTCAAGTCAAGGTCACAAAATTCTCCAAGGGCTATGCAGTTCAACTGTCTCCTATACAGTCAAAACTAGGGTTTGTGTTCTGATCAAAGAAAAGAAGTTTTCAAGGACCCAATCAAGTCTCATATGCCTACAAATATGGTCAAGCATCTTCATATCAAGTTTCAAGGCATTCAGCTCAAAATTGCACAGTCAAAACCCTAGATTGCACTACAGTCAACTGTAGGGGCAAAATGGTCATTTGACAGTCAAAAGTTCAAATTTTTGGTCAACATATCATTTTGAAGCCACAAACATCATTTGATCAATGCTTGATCATGATTCTCAAAATTTGGCTCAGAAATCATCAAAGATGCAAAAGTTGCTATATTTGGACAGCTGAAAAAGTCAACTGAAATTGACCAGGGCATAACTTTCACATGGATTATCAGAAAAATTCCATCCAAAGCTCATTTTGAAGAGAAAGACATTTCCTACAACTAATCTTCATATTCCAAGTCCAAGAAATGCTCTCACAAAAAGTTATCAATTTCAACATTATAGGTCATTTTCAAAAGTCAACAAAAAGGGACTTTAAGTCAAAGGCCATAACTTGAGATTGGTAAATCAAAATGACATGGGACCAAAGGCATTGGTTAAAGGACTCAAAGACCTTTCCAAAATGTCCAAGAACATGTGAAAAGCTTGAAAATTGAGCAAGTTATGCCTTGTGGAAGTTGGGAAATTTTTGGGAATTTTGAAAAGTCAACATTGATGCAAATGATCCAAAAATGCAAATGGGCCCATTTTTCTTCCAAGTTTCTTCATGCCAAGCCTATGCACGACCATTAAGCCCAAGGGGAAGTATTTTCTCAATTTTTAATTATTTATTTGAATTTATATTAATATTAATTCACTTAAATCATTTAAATATGTAGAAAATATAAATTTGACCTAAAAAATCTTTTTGTGCACATTCTACTCTCAATATTTCGTGCTTGTTTGATTATGGAAAGTTTTGGTGTGATTGGAGCATGATTAACACAAATTGCACATGGAAAAGATTTCAAAAAGATCTTACAAAATCAAATATGCAAAACATTGAATTCATGAGATTTTGTTCAATTTTATTGACCTAATGCCTTCACTATATGATCAGGAATCAACCCTAATGGCCAGGACACGAAAAGCTGCGCATAAGAATACTATACAAACTTGAAAAATTGTCCATAAACTCAAGAACTGAAAAGCATTCAAGAGGTGGTTTTAAGCCCTAATTCTTATACAAAAAGCTTCCTCGTGGACTCTTGATCACATTCCAATCAGAAATCATCACCAAAACGCCCTGAATCGGTATCACGATCTCAAACTGTGTCCAAAAATTTCTGGGATCGTGCATCATAATTTATGCATATTTTGCCATTTTGATTGATTGATTCATGTTTATTATAAGTCTCTGATGCTAACCATGCAGTTTAATTGCGTTTTTATGCTCTATACGCGATGTTGCCATGAACGCCTCCTAGGGTTTCTTGAGCTCTCAATTGGGGATTCTCTTGTCCTGTAAAATTGAAACACGAAACTATGACCATTGCCATCAGCTCATCAAGACGAAGAAAGCTTGACCCTCGCGCCTAATTTCTGATCACCATAGCCCTAATCGCTATTTTCTTGAAAGCTGCCTAAAACCACACTTCTAAAACCGTTGCCTATAGCCTTTATGTTTCAGAAAAAAAAACTGGGCGAGGACGATGATGAGTTGGCAAGCAGTGGTTGGGTGTTTTAAATTTCGCGCGTTTAATTACTAGTGCGCTTGGTCTTTCTTTTTGTTGTTTATTCATTATAATATATCAATTGACATTTGGTGGCTCAGTTGGCAACACGTGATGCATACAACCTCCAAGACCTGGGTTCAAGTCCCAGGTCTGTGCAATTTCCATGCTATTTTTCTATACGCGTTCCTATGCAGGCACAATGCTATGGTTCACCATGTTCCATCATCATCCCATCATACACGCGTCTGGCTGCTCCAAATCAATGGCCTAGATCTGAAGAACACGTGCACAAGGGTCAACGCACTAGCACACAACCTAGAAAAGTCAATGGACTCAAGCTTAATGGGCCTGATTTGCTGAACCTTACCTCCAATTTTGGGACTACACCCCACTCTGGTTTGCAATTTCTTTCAATTTTTTACTTATTTTTATTTTATTGTTAATCATCATGTTATTTATTTTATTGCTTTAATTTAATTAAATATTTTTTTACAATACATAAAAAATGCAGAAAATTCAGAAAGGACAAAAATATAATATATATTTATTTTAATTATTTTTCATAAAAAACTTGCATGTAAATTAGTTAATTTAAATTAGGGTTTATTGTTAATTCTTTTCATAATAAATATAAAAAATGTAGAATTAGGTTGATTAACAATTTTGATTCCTTTTCATATTTTTCCCTTTTTCACAGTAATAATTATTTATTTATTTATCTTTTTTTTATATAATTAAATGTATATAAGTAACTTAGATTTAAATTAGGTTAAAAATTCAATCTTTTTCTTAATAACTTAAAAAATATTAGAACTAGGGTTTAGCATTTTATTTTTAATTTCAATAAATTCTTTTTCTTTTAAATCTAAAAAACACAAAAATACCAAAAACGTTTAATTTTTAATTTTAATTTTTTAATTCCTTATTAATTTAATCTTTTTGCAAAAAGGGTCCAACGCCCATTGTTTTTAATTATTTAATTTCGCGCACTTATTTTATGTCGTTTATTATAATTTTGTATCTCTCCCAAAGCATTGTAATTTAAATTTCTCGCATTTTTATTCGCTTTATTTACTTTCCGCTAAATCGGGTCCGGTTTAATTTTGGCGATGTGGACCCGCGCCATTTGTAATAGTTGTAGATTTATTTTCCCGCAAACTTTATAACTGTTAAAAAGCATGCAAGAATGAATGTCATAATTAAAATCAAGCGTAGAACACAACAAACATGACAAGACAAATAATTGAAACATGACACACAATTCGCACACACCACCCCTAGGGTACGCCTCACTGTTGCCTTTCGAAAGGTGATCGTCGAGTAGAGGACGTCTTGGTAAGTCCTCATGATCCGGGAACCTGGCATGAGGGTAGCTTCTAAGGTGTCTTCCCATTGCTCCGGTGATCACCACGTCCCTAAAACTCGAATTGACCCGAACACCTCCAACGGTGGTGCTACCTACCTCTCAATGGTGGGATGGCACTACTTTAAAGGACATTTACACAGACGAATTCCTTAGGGTAGGTAGGTTCTCAAGGATACTTGCTCTAATTTCAAAACAAATCAAAAATACTTTTCACACCAACACTTTTCAAAAGCTTTCAAAGCAAATTTTTCAAACACTCTAACGTACGAGCCGAACTGAAATTTTTCAAAGAAACTTTTTAAAACCCACAGTTGAAAAGCAAACAAACCTTTTGAAAACACAATGAGCAAGTATCTAAGAGCCCATGGATAACCATGGATAGAAAGGGTGCTAACACCTTCCCTTTCTATAACCTACCTCCCGAACCGAGAGCAATCTCTTTAAGGAATTTTTCTGTGCTTTTGTCCTTTCCATTTGGAGAAAATAAAAGACGGTGGCGACTCTTGCTTCTGCGACATTTCGCGAAACCAGCGTTAAACAGTCAGTTCCAGATCCACCGATCACAGAACTGGCGACTCTGCTGGGGATAAAATTAAAGTGAGGTGTACCTTAGGGCTAGCTTGTAACTATGTTTTCAATTGTTTTCCTTGTGTGCTTTAAATTGTGGGTTGCTTGGGAGTTCTATAGATCCTAAACCCGGATCTGGGGATACCTTTCTTAGAAAGTAGCAACAAGGCTGTGAGGGAACTGTGCGGGGTATACCGACATGGTTGAAACAGTCTGCTACGTTGATGTGGCACTTTGGTGTGTACCGGTAACCCTTGAGTTCAGTCAAGGAGAGTACGGGGCCTCCGCGTGGTGTCATGAAGCATCAACAGACCTTAGGAACCTTAATTGAACTATCTTGGCCTCTTTAGGGTAGTGAGATAACTGACTTTGGTGCAGTCCGAGGTTGGTTGATACTCGATACTACGCCCAATTGAGGGTTGCTTTCCTGGAATATTTCGGTCGCCAGTTCAGTGGCTAAATCGAAACGATGAACAATGAAAGCAATCCTGTGATATTGGGAACCTTAGAACCCGGTTACTTCTAATAGGACAGGTTGAACCCACCAACTTCAAGAGGGTAATACCTAGACCCCATGTTGGCCTAAACCCTAAGGGCTTCTCTTGTGTGACTTGTGTGCCTTCGTACTTGACTACTTGCATGCTTGTTATCTGACCCTTGATGCCTTGCAGGTTTTGTTCATAGTCCTTAATTGGGACTTATAACAGGGTGTACTAACCACTTGCAGGTTCTGTTTATAGTCCCTAATTGGGACTCATGACAGGTTTTACTTAGGTTTCTTGCAGGTTTTGTTCATAGTCCTTAATTGGGACTTATAACAGGGTGTACTAACCACTTGCAGGTTCTGTTTATAGTCCCTAATTGGGACTCATGACAGGTTTTACTTAGGTTTCTTGCAGGTTTTGTTCATAGTCCTTAATTGGGACTTATAACAGGGTGTACTAACCACTTGCAGGTTCTGTTTATAGTCCTTAATTGGGACTCATGACAGGTTTTACTTAGGTTTCTTACAGGTTTTGTTTATAGTCCTTAATAGGGACTCATAACAAAGTATACTGAATTTCTTGCAGGGTTTGTTTATAGTCCTTAATTAGGACTCATAACATGGTTTACCTGCACGACCCCATGCATAGCATGACATCATACCATTGCATACATCCTAACCCATTTCAAGGATCTCAAGGGCTTGTGATGCAGGTCATGGTGAATCGATTATCCCAGCAAGGGGCAAAGAGGATTTATCTTCCTCTAGCCAAGGTTGTCAGGGGCTATGACCCACTGGATATGGTGAGCCTTTGACCCTTGAAGAAGGGCTCTCTACAACAGGAAGTTCTTCAATCAAGTTCCCAGTTTCCCACTCTAACAAGTTTCTCTGTTTACCCTGCGAGATCCTCGAAAACATTACATGCATATCATACATCTCATTGCATTGCAGGTATCCCTTTGACAGGTTGCTTACCCTTCTCCGCTGTTTATTTCAGCCGATCGTCATGAATCCTGAATCATCAGCCGAGCAGACTATCAAAGACCTTCAGGCTCAGAACGCCCAGTTCCAAGAGCTGATAATGAATTTGACCCAAGGGCAGCAAGATCTGAAGGCTTTGCTCTTGAAGAAGGACAAGAAAAAGAAGAGGACTGTTCTGTTCAGCCCTAGACGCAGATCTGGGAATACACCGCAGACTGAAACTGAGAGGACTACCCCATCTGTGAGGGAAAGCAGTCACCATGAGAGGGAGGTGCCCAGTCCAGTGGTCTCTGACAATGAAACAGATTTCGACGACGAACAGTACCCTCCGGCTGAGGACAAGTACAAACAGTTGGAGGATAGGCTGAATGCTATGGAGAGCCAACAGGTACCTGGGCTGGATCTTGGAGATTTGGGTTTGTCAACTGGTGTGGTTATTCCTCGGAAGTTCAAAGCACCATCCTTTATTTAGTATGACGGGGCGTCTTGCCCCTAGCTGCATCTAAGGTCCTATGTTCGGAGGATTCAGCCATATACGGTGGACAAGAATTTATGGATCCACTTCTTCCAGGAGAGTCTTTCAGGGACTCATCTCGAATGGTTCTATCAGCTGGATGGGACCAAAGTTCGTAACTGGGAGGAGTTGGCTACTGCTTTCTATAAGCAGTATCAATATAATGCCGACCTTGCCCCCACACGTACTCAACTCCAGGGTATGTCGTTAGGTGCAAGCGAAGGATTTAAGGAGTACGCTCAGAAGTGGAGAGATCTTGCTGGAAGGGTACAACCACCTCTGACCGATCGCGAGCTCGTCGATATGTTCTTGGGGACCCTGTCTGGTACGTTCTACAACCACCTAATTGGGAATTCCTCTGCTGGATTCACAGATCTTATCTTGACTGGGGAGCGAATAGAAGCTGGTATCCGGTCTGGGAAAATTCAAGAGGCTGCACCTTCTGATAAAAAGCCTCATCATGGAAAGAAAGAATCCAATGCCGTGCACGGTAAAAAGAGCCGTCATGAGGCAGGGGCAATCCAAATCTCCAATCCCGGACCTGCTCAACAAGGACAGGGGCAGCAACGAAAGGAGAAACGACAGTATACCAAACTCAACATGTCGCTGGATCAAGCACTGCAACAAATGTTGAAGGCAGGGCTGATCACCTTAAGGGCTCCTCTTCGGAATCCGAACACTTCTGCACCCAACTATCATCCCAACGATAGGTGCGCATATCATTCAGATAGCCCGGGGCATACTACAGACAATTGCTGGCCTCTCAAGAATAAGATTCAAGATATGATCGACGCTGGAGAGATTCAGTTTGAAGTGCCAGAGACTCCGAACATAATCACTGCTCCGTTGCCCAATCATTGAAGCCTTTTGTTTATTTGAATTTTTGAGTTGTACTTTTCTTTGCTTATACAAACAATTAATGTCATAGCAAACTCTTTTATTCTATTAATGCATCGCATATGTCTGTTTTGGGGAATTAATACAATTATTTTTGTTATATTCTTTTCATATTTTTTCTGATGTCAACTCTCGGTTAATAACTCTGAGCCTCTTGAGGGAGGATGACGAAAACGATACCGCGATCATTACAGTATGCTTTTGAACAAACCCCGCTGATGAGGTACAAGCATTGTTTCAACCCCTAAACACTGGAGTTATAAGGATGATAATCCCTCGTCAACCCATCAGAGCCAAAGAAGTAGGAGTTTTTATTTTCAAAAATCAAAACCCTTAATCATAACCTGGGGCAGGGTAGTTCTCTCAGTTGATCCAAGTGCATCTTTACAAAACGAACAAAGACAGTGATGGTTCAGAACAATCAAAAGGACAGGCAGTCATCATCAAAATTCATAAATGAAAAGCCCAAAAAGTCTAAACCTACAAAGGGGACTTATGAAACTGGGGCATCCCGCTGACTGTAATTCCAAAAAGGAAACAGTTCAGGCAAAAAAGAAAGGGATAACAAAATCAGGAAAGAGGTCTCATAAACCCTCAACCAAAGCAAAAATGACTGCCTATTCAAAACAAGTCATCAACATCGGAACCATTATTGGAATATCAAAGCAAAGACTCAAACAAGGTCTAACGTATGATCAACTGAGTTTAGGTTTGAAGAACATCACGAAGAGCGGGTGGGTACAAATAATTTGAGCCTTTATCCTTTGTTTCTTAAACCGTGAACCAAGCCACGTTATAACCCTCAAAAGTCCTAGCTGAAGCATGAGTTAGTTCGAAAGCATACTGTTACGAAGGTATCCTGACTCCTTAAGGCTACGGTAAATACAGAGTTGACATCACGTTTTACAAACAATCACTTGTTTTATGAAAAAAGAATGCATTTTCAAAATCTTCAAGACAGACATAAGCTTGGCATTTTTAACATAACTTTGTTTGCATATGACTTTTTGTTTGAACAGCAGGGAACTTCGCACGATGAAAGCCTAATGAACAAAAGTACTTCCAATCAAGGGGCAGGACATGGCTATTGTCCATTATCTGGGGCAATCCAATCAAGATTCGGAGAATCTCTCAAAAGGCCAAATAGCCTGGGGCAAGTCTCCGCCTGAGTTACTTGGGGCATTCCAACAACAAATCTTGCCCGATCAGACATCTTCCGGTAATATGGCAACATAAACAGCCAGGGGCATCTCCCTGCATTCTAAGAACATGGTCATAGTCGAAAAGATACTACGCATAATCAAAGACCCGCTAGGTTGACACACCTAGGCAAAAATAAGGGCTTCCCGGCGAACCAAAAGGGTTCGGGCAAAATGAAGGGATGAAATGGAAAAATCTGTACACCCGGCGAGTCGAAAACCTGAAAAGGCGGCTTGGGCAAAAATGGGTATCCCGGTGGACTGAAAACCCGAAAGGGCGGTCCAGGCAAAAGTTAGGGATCAAAGCGTACGACTGTGTCCCGTCATCTTATCATCTGCCTACCAGAAGAAGGTTTGACCCTCAACAACTATCAGCACCCCACAAGTGCCTCCCCCATAGAAACAGGGGCAATAAAGGTTGGTCTGAGCAGTCTGATTGTTCTATCCTCCAAAGTATCGGGGTAGGTCCTGTTGAAGAACGTAACCAATACAATTCAATACTTCCCCAGGAGAGTCTAATCTAGTTCCCCAGGAAAGTTGGAATCATCTCCCCAAGCAGTAAGCTTATCCCCAGTAAGTTACGGAAGCTTACCCCTCTCAAGGCACGAACGCGTCGCCCGACTTGATTTAAAGAGTTATTTCCTCAATAGGATATAACTGGGTTATCCTCAGCCAAAAGCCACGGAAAGAGCGTCGTCGACGAAGCCTTCTTACCCCAGCGAAGTCTATCAACACTTCCAACATAACAAGGGTATCCTCAGCGAGTCATCCTTAACAATTCAGCAAAAGCATCTCCTCACAGAGTATTTCTTCCCAGCATGGTCGCTAGAATATCTTTTTCTCCCCGCAGAATCTTCCATTTGCCAAGTTTATTCCGCAACGGAGTCATCTTCTCCTACCGGTATACTTGCAACTATCAACCCCAGCGGAAGCAAAAGCTATTCTTCCACATCAGCCCAGGATGCGACTTCCCGGCACCCGTCAAGGATTTACTTTCCTACGACGAAAACATACATCATAAAACGTCACATACATCATTATAGCATGCATATGCATCATATTACACGAATCTCATTGATCTTGAAGACATACAGTTCATGCATCATGATTTTGCATACAATTATGTTTTGCCTTTTCAGGAAAAAGATCAATACAAATGACTACTATCAAACTATCGCAATTCTGTCTAGATATAGTTTCAGATATGATCCAGAGATGGTGACGTTCTGATGCTGCTTCCAGATTTCCTTCTAGATATAGTTTCAGATATGATCCAGAGATGGTGACGTTCTGATGCTGCTTCCAGATTTCCTTCTAGATATAGTTTCAGATATGATCCAGAGATGGTGACGTTCTGATGCTGCTTCCAGATTTCCTTCTAGATATAGTTTCAGATATGATCCAGAGATGGTGACGTTCTGATGCTGCTTCCAGATTTCCTTCTAGATATAGTTTCGGATATGATCCAGAGATGGTGACGTTCTGATGCTGCTTCCAGATTTCCTGCTAGATATAGTTTCGGATATGATCCAGAGATGGTGACGTTATGATGCTGCTTCCAGGTTTCCTTCTAGATATAGTTTCAGATATGATCCAGATATGGTGACATTCTGATGCTGCTTCCAGATTTCCTTCCAGATATAGTTTCAGATGTAAACCAGATATGGTGACGTTCTGATACTGCTTCCAGAAATCCTTTTTAGATATTCCCCTCTCCGACGATGAGTGTGAGGTGATATTCTTCCTATGTTTCCCTCTCCGACGATGAGTGTGAGGTGATATTCTCCCTATGGTTCCCTCTCCAGCGGTGTGTGAGGTAGTAATCCCTTTTTTAGATGTTTCCCTCTCCGACGATGAGTGTGAGGTGATATTCTCCCTATGGTTCCCTCTCCAGCGGTGTGTGAGGTAGTAATCCCTTTTTCAAGATGTTTCCCTCTCCGACGTTGAGTGAGGTGATGATTCCCTTTCAGATTATAATGGCTTATGGTTTTCTTCCCGATACTGCAAAGATGGTAATTCCCGCCAAGATTTTTCTCAACGAGCGTTATTGAAGCTAAAGTCGCCCAAGGTTCTCTTACCATTCACGCTAAGGCAGTAACCATTCCTGGTTCATTCATCAGCGTTTGAAGCTCCAGACTCAGCTCCTGTAACCAGTCAGGACATATCTATACCAAGCATCTGAAAATCAAGTCCTGCAACGTGTCAGGTACTCATTTTTTCTGTTTTGCAGGTATGCAGGTTCTCGCTAAGGAATCTCCTACGCGATCAACATCCAGATGGCATCTATAAGCCCATCACCCTATCCAGCAACCTAAATGGCATCTATAAGCCCATTCCCCCATCGTCACTACCACTATGTGAGCGCAAATTTCTGGGCACTCTAGTGTCCAATCATCTTTTACCATCGGATTACGAAAGGCACGACAGCCAATCTGCATCCTCAGGTCTAAGAAGATTGAACAGGGGCAATTGTTGTACCCCAAAATTTGCCCTCCCATATTCTCCAAGATTTGTCAAGTCAAGGTCACAAAATTCTCCAAGGGCTATGCAGTTCAACTGTCTCCTATACAGTCAAAACTAGGGTTTGTGTTCTGATCAAAGAAAAGAAGTTTTCAAGGACCCAATCAAGTCTCATATGCCTACAAATATGGTCAAGCATCTTCATATCAAGTTTCAAGGCATTCAGCTCAAAATTGCACAGTCAAAACCCTAGATTGCACTACAGTCAACTGTAGGGGCAAAATGGTCATTTGACAGTCAAAAGTTCAAATTTTTGGTCAACATATCATTTTGAAGCCACAAACATCATTTGATCAATGCTTGATCATGATTCTCAAAATTTGGCTCAGAAATCATCAAAGATGCAAAAGTTGCTATATTTGGACAGTTGAAAAAGTCAACTGAAATTGACCAGGGCATAACTTTCACATGGATTATCAGAAAAATTCCATCCAAAGCTCATTTTGAAGAGAAAGACATTTCCTACAACTAATCTTCATATTCCAAGTCCAAGAAATGCTCTCACAAAAAGTTATCAATTTCAACATTATAGGTCATTTTCAAAAGTCAACAAAAAGGGACTTTAAGTCAAAGGCCATAACTTGAGATTGGTAAATCAAAATGACATGGGACCAAAGGCATTGGTTAAAGGACTCAAAGACCTTTCCAAAATGTCCAAGAACATGTGAAAAGCTTGAAAATTGAGCAAGTTATGCCTTGTGGAAGTTGGGAAATTTTTGGGAATTTTGAAAAGTCAACATTGATGCAAATGATCCAAAAATGCAAATGGGCCCATTTTTCTTCCAAGTTTCTTCATGCCAAGCCTATGCACGACCATTAAGCCCAAGGGGAAGTATTTTCTCAATTTTTAATTATTTATTTGAATTTATATTAATATTAATTCACTTAAATCATTTAAATATGTAGAAAATATAAATTTGACCTAAAAAATCTTTTTGTGCACATTCTACTCTCAATATTTCGTGCTTGTTTGATTATGGAAAGTTTTGGTGTGATTGGAGCATGATTAACACAAATTGCACATGGAAAAGATTTCAAAAAGATCTTACAAAATCAAATATGCAAAACATTGAATTCATGAGATTTTGTTCAATTTTATTGACCTAATGCCTTCACTATATGATCAGGAATCAACCCTAATGGCCAGGACACGAAAAGCTGCGCATAAGAATACTATACAAACTTGAAAAATTGTCCATAAACTCAAGAACTGAAAAGCATTCAAGAGGTGGTTTTAAGCCCTAATTCTTATACAAAAAGCTTCCTCGTGGACTCTTGATCACATTCCAATCAGAAATCATCACCAAAACGCCCTGAATCGGTATCACGATCTCAAACTGTGTCCAAAAATTTCTGGGATCGTGCATCATAATTTATGCATATTTTGCCATTTTGATTGATTGATTCATGTTTATTATAAGTCTCTGATGCTAACCATGCAGTTTAATTGCGTTTTTATGCTCTATACGCGATGTTGCCATGAACGCCTCCTAGGGTTTCTTGAGCTCTCAATTGGGGATTCTCTTGTCCTGTAAAATTGAAACACGAAACTATGACCATTGCCATCAGCTCATCAAGACGAAGAAAGCTTGACCCTCGCGCCTAATTTCTGATCACCATAGCCCTAATCGCTATTTTCTTGAAAGCTGCCTAAAACCACACTTCTAAAACCGTTGCCTATAGCCTTTATGTTTCAGAAAAAAAATCTGGGCGAGGACGATGATGAGTTGGCAAGCAGTGGTTGGGTGTTTTAAATTTCGCGCGTTTAATTACTAGTGCGCTTGGTCTTTCTTTTTGTTGTTTATTCATTATAATATATCAATTGACATTTGGTGGCTCAGTTGGCAACACGTGATGCATACAACCTCCAAGACCTGGGTTCAAGTCCCAGGTCTGTGCAATTTCCATGCTATTTTTCTATACGCGTTCCTATGCAGGCACAATGCTATGGTTCACCATGTTCCATCATCATCCCATCATACACGCGTCTGGCTGCTCCAAATCAATGGCCTAGATCTGAAGAACACGTGCACAAGGGTCAACGCACTAGCACACAACCTAGAAAAGTCAATGGACTCAAGCTTAATGGGCCTGATTTGCTGAACCTTACCTCCAATTTTGGGACTACACCCCACTCTGGTTTGCAATTTCTTTCAATTTTTTACTTATTTTTATTTTATTGTTAATCATCATGTTATTTATTTTATTGCTTTAATTTAATTAAATATTTTTTTACAATACATAAAAAATGCAGAAAATTCAGAAAGGACAAAAATATAATATATATTTATTTTAATTATTTTTCATAAAAAACTTGCATGTAAATTAGTTAATTTAAATTAGGGTTTATTGTTAATTCTTTTCATAATAAATATAAAAAATGTAGAATTAGGTTGATTAACAATTTTGATTCCTTTTCATATTTTTCCCTTTTTCACAGTAATAATTATTTATTTATTTATCTTTTTTATATAATTAAATGTATATAAGTAACTTAGATTTAAATTAGGTTAAAAATTCAATCTTTTTCTTAATAACTTAAAAAATATTAGAACTAGGGTTTAGCATTTTATTTTTAATTTCAATAAATTCTTTTTCTTTTAAATCTAAAAAACACAAAAATACCAAAAACGTTTAATTTTTAATTTTAATTTTTTAATTCCTTATTAATTTAATCTTTTTGCAAAAAGGGTCCAACGCCCATTGTTTTTAATTATTTAATTTCGCGCACTTATTTTATGTCGTTTATTATAATTTTGTATCTCTCCCAAAGCATTGTAATTTAAATTTCTCGCATTTTTATTCGCTTTATTTACTTTCCGCTAAATCGGGTCCGGTTTAATTTTGGCGATGTGGACCCGCGCCATTTGTAATAGTTGTAGATTTATTTTCCCGCAAACTTTATAACTGTTAAAAAGCATGCAAGAATGAATGTCATAATTAAAATCAAGCGTAGAACACAACAAACATGACAAGACAAATAATTGAAACATGACACACAATTCGCACACACCACCCCTAGGGTACGCCTCACTGTTGCCTTTCGAAAGGTGATCGTCGAGTAGAGGACGTCTTGGTAAGTCCTCATGATCCGGGAACCTGGCATGAGGGTAGCCTCTAAGGTGTCTTCCCATTGCTCCGGTGATCACCACGTCCCTAAAACTCGAATTGACCCGAACACCTCCAACGGTGGTGCTACCTACCTCTCAATGGTGGGATGGCACTACTTTAAAGGACATTTACACAGACGAATTCCTTAGGGTAGGTAGGTTCTCAAGGATACTTGCTCTAATTTCAAAACAAATCAAAAATACTTTTCACACCAACACTTTTCAAAAGCTTTCAAAGCAAATTTTTCAAACACTCTGACGTACGAGCCGAACTGAAATTTTTCAAAGAAACTTTTTAAAACCCACAGTTGAAAAGCAAACAAACCTTTTGAAAACACAATGAGCAAGTATCTAAGAGCCCATGGATAACCATGGATAGAAATGGTGCTAACACCTTCCCTTTCTATAACCTACCTCCCGAACCGAGAGCAATCTCTTTAAGGAATTTTTCTGTGCTTTTGTCCTTTCCATTTGGAGAAAATAAAAGACGGTGGCGACTCTTGCTTCCGCGACATTTCGCGAAACCAGCGTTAAACAGTCAGTTCCAGATCCACCGATCACAGATATGATTTGCCGAGGATTGACTCTGCTTGAGAATAACTCTATGGAGGGAGAATGCTTTATTGGAAGATTTAGCCGTTGTAGAGAAATAAACTCTGTTAGGGAATGAACTTCTGTAGTTAGATAAATAAACCCTATCTGGGAGGAGCTTTAATAATTGTTTGAAATTATAAAACTCAGTCGGGTAAAACAGACTTCAGTTTGAAAAGGTAATCCCAGCTTGGGGGAGGAGAGGGCATAACTCTGGTTGTTTCTGCCCTGTGGGGAACATAGATGTCACGGACGTATGCTGAGGATACGGTGATGACTTTGCATCAGGATGTTTTTGCCCCTGTACCTGCTGGAGATTTTGTGGATGGGTCTATGTCGTGATTGTACTTGAACATGTATTGAATGAGTGTCAGAATGACATCTGTCTTTGGATCGTATCTGCATTGTACTTGAAATAGGTATTGAATGAGCGTCAGAATGACATCCGTCTCTGGATGGTATCTGAACTGTATTTGAAGAGAATCTAAATAAGTATCAGGATAACATCCATCTCTGGATCGTACCCAAACCGTTTCTAGATGATAATCTGGAGTAAGTGTCAGGATGACATCCGTATTTGGATCGTACCTGAACCGTTTCTAGATGAGAATCTGGAGTAAGTGTCAGGATTACATCCGTTCTTGGATCGTACCTGAACCGTTTCTAGATGAGAATCTGGAGTAAGTGTCAGGATGACATCCGTTCTTGGATCGTACTTGAACCGTTTCTAGATGAGAATCCGGAGTAAGTGTTAGGATGACATCCGTCTTTGGATCGTACCTAAACTGTTTCTAGATGAGAATCTTGAGTAAGTGTCAGGATGACATCTGTCTTTGGATCGTACCTGAACCATTTCTAGATGAGAATCTGGAGTAAGTGTCAGGATGACATCCGTTCTTGGATCGTACCTGAACCGTTTCTAGATGAGAATATGGAGTAACTGTCAGGATGACATCCGTTCTTGTATCATACCTGAACTGTTTCTAGATAAGAATATGCTTTATTCAGAATGTGTCCATTGAGTAAGTGAAACTCTAATCCGCTTGGGGAATCCTGAGAATCTTGGCGACTTCATTGGAGAATTTTTGTTGGAGCAGTAATTTGGAGATTTTGCTCTGCCGAGGGTATGATAACACCTGGCCTCAATAGGATGCATGCTAAGAACATGGCAGTGACCTTGTAGTAGAATGCCCCTGTCTCGATACTTGTTGTAGAAAATATCAACCGGGGATTTTATAGATGGTGATCAAGATGATAAGTCTTCTACTGATGAACAAATGACAAGATGACGGGATGTAGTCGTTCACTTTAATCCCTAACTTTTTCTTGGACTGTCTTTTCAGATTTTCAGTCCACTGAGATACCCTTTTTTGCCTAAGCCGCCTTTTCAGGTTTTCGACTCACTAGGTGTACATATTTTTTGTTTTTATCCCTAATTTTTGCCCGAACCTTTTTGGTTCACCGGAATGCCCTTATTTTTGCCTAGGCCTGTCAACCTAGCGGGTCTTTTTTATGCATAGTCTTTTCTAACTATGTTCATGTTCACCGGGTATGGAGAATTGTCATTATCCATAGTAGTAAGTGTTGCTACACTGCCAAAAGATGTTTGTTTGATCATACAGGATTCGTTGCTGGAATTCGTGTTTAATTCCCCAAGTGATTCAGATGGAGATCTGTCACTGGCTATTCGGCATTTTTGAGGGATTCCTCGAATCTTGACTTGACTGCCCCAGATCAACTGGATACCATGCCATGCCCCTTGATTATGAAAGGCTTACCAATGGAATGTCTTTCTGTCTGAGGTGATTTTGTTTGTTGAGAAGATTTTTGTTCGGGAGGTAGATTATAGAAAGGGAAGGTATTAGCACCCTTTCTATCTGTGGTTATCCACGGGCTCTTAGGTACTTGCTTACTATGTTTTCAAAAAATTCGCTTTTCTTTGTGTTTGTAGATTTGAGAAGAGTTTTTGTTTTTGAAAGGGGTGTAAGTGCGAAAAGTTTTGTTTTTGTTTTCAAAAGAGCAAGTACTTAAGAACCTCTACCTACTCAAAAAGGAATTAAACTGTGCAAATGTCCTTTAGACAGTGCTATCCCACTATTGAGGAGTAGGTAGCATTGTTGTTGGAGTTTTAAGGGTCAATTCGATTAAGGGATATGTGGTCACTAAAGCAATGTTAGGACGCCTTAGCGGTAACCCTAATGTCTTAGATCATTTTATCCGAGGCAACCGTTTCGAGGAAACTTATGATCTTTGGACAAGAGGGCGACCTCTAAAACATCCTATACTTAATGACCACGTTCGAGGCAACCAAGTGAGGCATACCTTAAGAGTGGCATGTGCGAGTGTATTATTTATCAGTTATATTATCTTTGTACATGTTATGGTGAGCTACTGTTGATTTTAGGTTAAAGATTTATCTTGTCATGCATTGCCTATTATTCAAACATCTAACAGTTAATGGTTGTGGAAATTAAATTGTGGAAAATAAATCTAAGCTATTACAAGGCGTCGAGTATTTACATCGCCAAAAACAAACCCTTGAAAATTAAATTGCGAAAAGTAAATAAAAGCGGTAAATAAAATAAATAAAGTCCTAAGTTAAAACTATTACATTCCCGAAGCAGTTACAATAATATGGATCAAAATAATTCGCGCGCGAGAAAAAATAAATCGGAGTGTTTTTTAGGGTTTTGACCCTTTTTATTGAATAAAACAAAGTTTTTGTTATTTTTTGAGTTAAAAATTAAGTCCAAATTAATAATTGAATTAATTAATTAAATGAAAATGTTTTTGGGTTTTTATTTTAATTAAGGAAATAAAATAAGAATGATTAAAAGGTTAATAAAAATCCTAATTCTATATTAATTTTAATTTAATGCAACATATATTAAAATTGTACCTAATTAAACTAAATAAATTAATTGGTTAAAATTTATTTACAAAATAATAGAATAGTGAAATTAATAAAAATATTATTTTTGGGGTTTTCTGATTTTTATATAAAAATATTAATTGGTTAATTGTTAATAATAATTAAATAAAATAAATAGAGAGAAAAAGAAATAAACCAAAGTAGGGGGTATGGGCTTAATTTGATGGTAGATTCAGCAATATCCGGGCCCGAATTCAATTAGCCTGCTTTGACTTTTTTGACTCCCTGCATGCTCGTTGACTAGGGAGTATGGTGGATGCTCCAATCTGGCCTTTAGATCCTGGCCTGAAGCCACTTGGCGTATGGAGATCTGGAGGCGCTTGATGATCCACGTTTAGAATGCTACACATGAATATCTGGAGAAAAAATATAACAAAGTTTTGGGGGACCTGGGATTCGAACCCAGGTCCCATTGGTATTACGCACTAACACTTTGCCAGCTGAGCCATGTTGTTAACTTGTTAGTGGAATATATAACAAATATTATAAAACAAACAATCAATTCTGCCTGCCAAAAAATAAAAACGCGCAATTTGTTCAAACAGACCAATCATGCCCAGCCACGTTATCATCTTCTTCATTGAAAAGCCTGGTTATTTACCTGCGGATTTCATCCGCAGCTAAATCCATGGCTTACTCCTAAAATCTTCCCTAGGCTGCAAAAATCAATTCCAAGACCATGGTTCGATTTGTCTGGGTCTCGTGAACACATCCATATCCCTCAATTGGCTTGATTTCACCTGTAGCAAGAATACCCAAAAAACAACCTTCCAAACCCTAGGTTCGGTTATATGGTTACAAGCTACCAAATCAAATAATGCAAAAACGTTCTAAATGGAACGATAAACATGTTGGTGTCAAGATTTTGTCATAAAAACGCATGAATGAGAGGTTGTATTTTCATGTTCAGAGGCATATTCAGGAACACTTACAGTGCGATTTAGGCAATGGGAATGCTTGGTTTCGATTGGTATTGCTTCACTGGATGTCAAGGAAGAGAGTAGTGTTGAGCTTTTGGTCTGAATTGGCCTCCAAGGTTGTTTTCGATCTCACACTTTTCAAGCTTTTTCACAAACTTGGTATGGCCGTTTCTGCAGAGTTTTGTGCGTATCCTCGGTCTGGCTTCCTTGTGTGCATATAATGGAATGAGTTTAGGTTAAAATTTGGGCCAATATCCATGTGCATTGAAGAATCAAGATTGGATTTTGATCACCATTAACATGTTTCCAAATTTGCATCAAATCTGAGATTTTGTGCTTGAATTGACTTGGAACGAGTTTGATTTGATTCATAATGATAATTGCAAGTTGTACAAATCACAAAGATCCCTTTACATCAATTTTTAGATTTTATTTGATTTAATATTGATTTAAAATGAATTAAATCAATAAAAATAAAATAAAATAGAAAATTAAATGAATGGCCATGAAATTATGTATGGGATACGTTTTTGGAATGACAAGACTATATCAAGTGGAAAAAAGTGGGCCCTTTTGTCAAAAATTGAGTTTTGAGGATAGTTGACTTTTGGCAAATTTGGAAAAATGCCCAACTTCAACAATGCATAACTTCTTCAATTTTGAACTTTTGGAGGTGTACTTGAACTTTTTGGAAACCTTGAGATGTCCTCTAACCAAAACGTTTTGTATCATCTCATTTTGATGCTCCATGATCATTTTATAAGCTTTGGAAAAAAAGGTGTTTTTGTTGACTTTCAAAAATGACCTATAATGTCCAAATTTGTAACTTTTTGTGAGGGCATTTCTTGATCTTTGGGTGTGAAGATGGATTGTAGGATACTGAATCCTCTTCAAAATGAGCTTTGGATGGGTCATTTCTCATAAAGTATGAGAAAGTTATGCTTGGTCAAAGTTGAGTTGACTTTTCCTACAAAACCCTAATTTAGCAACTTTTGAATCTTGATGAATTTTGAGAAATCCTTGATGAATCATGATCAACCCTTGATCAAATTATGAATTATATTTCAAAATGAGAATTTTGACAAAAAATCTTGAGGTTTGACTGTATTTGGGACACAGTTGACTTTTGCCCTAATACAGTCGATTTTTGGGCCTCTTGAGCAATTGACTGACCAAACTTCCTCTGTAAGGCTTTAAATTTGACATGGATGAACTTAAGAACATATTAGGACATTTGGAAGAACTTGAGGTCATTTGGATTCTAGGACCTTGATGCAACACAAAACCCTAATTTTGAGTTGACTGCCTTAGGAGGTGATTTGACTGTCCAACCCTTGAGCCAACTTGAGCAACTTGGAGATTATTCTTGACATGTCTTGAGAAACATGGGAGGGAAAATTTTGGGGTACAACAGTTGCCCCTGTTCAATTTTCTTAAACCTGAGGATATAGATTGGCTTTCGATCCTTTCGTGATCCGAAAGTGGAAGATAATTGAACACTAGAGTGCCCATAAATTTGGACTCGCATGGTGTAGTATCAGCATTGTGATGTCGGGAATGGCCTTACAGATTCCATTTGGAGATTGTTGGTAAGAGGATGGGATTATAGATGCCATCTGCAGGAGTGTCGATCGCATAAGAGATTCCTTAACAAGAACTTCCACACTTGTTGTTGTAAAAGATTCCACTAGGGGAGTCTAACCTTTGTTGAGATTTAGGAACTTGTTTGTACTTCAACTGAGAGAACGCCTCGACTGAGTCTTAAGAACCTGTCCATAATTCAACTGGGGAGAACATCTTCATCAAGATCTAGGAACTGTCTCGTGCTCAATGTAGTATACCGTTGAGGTTATAGAACTTGTCCACACTATGACGGAGGAGAACATCAAGATCTAGGAACTGACTCGTGCTTAATGGAGTATACCGTTGAGGTTATAGTACTCGTCCACACTATGACATAGGGAAACATCTTCATCAAGATCTAGGAACTGTCTCGTGCTCAATGGAGTATACCGTTGAGGTTATAGAACTTGTCCACACTATGACGGAGGAGAACATCAAGATCTAGGAACTGACTCGTGCTCAATGGAGTATACCATTGAGGTTATAGTACTCGTCCACACTATGATGTAGGGAAACATCTTCATCAAGATCTAGGAACTGTCTCGTGCTCAATGGAGTATACCGCTGAGGTTATAGAACTTGTCCACACTATGATGGAGGAGAACATCAAGATTTAGGAACTGAATCGTGCTCAATGGAGTATACCGTTGAGGTTATAGTACTCGTCCACACTATGACGTAGGGAAACATCTTCATCAAGATCTAGGAACTGTCTCGTGCTCAATGGAGTATACCGCTGAGGTTATAGAACTTGTCCACACTATGACGGAGGAGAACATCAAGATCTAGGAACTGACTCGTGCTCAATGGAGTATATCGTTGAGGTTATAGTACTCGTCGACACTATGACGTAGGGAAACATCTTCATTAAGATCTAGGAACTGTCTCGTGCTCAATGGAGTATACCGCTGAGGTTATAGTACTCGTCCACACTATGACGTAGGGAAACATCTTCGTCAAGATCTAAGAACTGTCTCGTGCTCAATGGAGTATACCGTTGAGGTTATAGAACTTGTCCACACTATGACGGATGAAAACATCAAGATCTAGGAACTGACTCGTGCTAAATGGAGTATACCATTGAGGTTATAGTACTCGTCCACACTATGACGTAGGGAAACTGTCGAGATTGAGAACCTTATCTGAAATTTAACCGAGGATGATTCAATTGAGATTTAAGAACCGATCAGGTCTTCGACGTAGCTGAGAACTTCAACTGTATTTTTCCTGAAAGGTAAAGGTCAGTCGTATGCAATGCATGATATATATCAAGCAATGACGTTCTCAAAATAAATGAGGTTGTGTTGTATGATGTGTATATGCATGTATCATGATGTATGGAAATGTGATGTTTTAGCTGGGGAAAATAGATCCCGGAGTTGCTGGAGAGTAGAGTTGAGTTCTTCGTTTCTGATGGGGATGATGGACAAAGATGATTTGTGAGAATAAACCTGCAGGAGAAAAGAACTCCGTTGGGGAATAAGCTGATGAAGAGATTACTCAGAGGGAATTACTCTGTGGGGAGAGATATTCTACTGAAGATTTTAATGATAACTCCGTTGGGGATTCCGTTGATAAGCTCTGTTGGGGACTTTAATGATGAACTCCGCTGGGGATAGAAAGAACTTCGCTGGGGATGATCTTTCCATTGCAACTTGCTGAGGATAACCCAGTTAGACTCTTGTGAGGATAACCTTCTGAATTGGCTGGGGAGATTTGTTTGTGCTCTGCAGGGGATAGGCTTCCAGAATCTACTGGGGAAGTTGATTCAACTCTGGTGGGGAAGCCTTTTTTAGACTGCGCTGGGGAAATGGCTCCACTAGGGGTATCTTATATTCCACCGGGGAACATTCTTATACTCTGTTGAGGAGTATCAAGACTACAGGGGATACTCTTATACTTGCTGGGGCATATTGTTGTACCCCAAAATTTGCCCTCCCATATTCTTCAAAAATTGCAAAGAGCATGCTTCAAAGGGTTGCACAGTTCAAGGGCCTCCTAACAGTCAAAAACTAGGGTTTTGATTCTAGCAAAGAAATTGAAGTTTCCAAGGGTCCAATCAAGTCCCACATGCCTACAAACATGGTCAAGAATCCTCATGCCAAGTTTCAAGACTTACAGCACAAAATTGCACAGTCAAAAACCCTAATTGCTCAACAGTCAACTGCAGGGGCAAAATGGTCATTTGACAGTCAAAAGTTCAAATTTTTGGTCAACATCTTATTTTTAAGCGACAAACATCATTTGATCAATTCTTGATCATGATTCTCAAAGCTTGGCTCAAAAAGTCTCAAGATGCAAAAGTTTCCATATTTGGACAGTTGAAAAAGTCAATTGTAACTTGACCAAGGCATAACTTCCACATGGATTATCAGAAAAATTCCATCCAAAGCTCATTTTGAAGAGAAAGACATTTCCTACAACTCCTCTTCACACTTCAAGTCCAAGAAATTCTCTCACAAAAAGTTATCAATTTCAACATTTTAGGTCATTTTCAAAAGTCAACAAAAAGGGACTTTAAGTCAAATACCATAACTTGAGATTGGTAAATCAAAATGACATGGGACCAAAGGCATTGGTTAGAGGACTTCAAGACCTTTCCAAAATGTCCAAGAACATGATCAAATCTTAAAAATTGAGCAAGATATGCCTTGTGGAAGTTGGGAAATTTTTGGGAATTTTGAAAAGTCAACTTTGCTTCAAATGCCTTAAAATTGCTAATGGGCCACATTTTCTTCCAAGATTCATCAGCCAAAGCATATGCACGACCATTTGGCCCAAAGGGGATTTATTTCATCATTTTTATTATTTATTTGAATTTTTAATCACAATTAATTCATTTAATTAAATAAAATATGGAAAAAATACTAAACCAATGCATTTGAATCTTTTTATGCAGTGTAATCACTCATTGGATACTCAAGATTTCGTGCATACCAAAATTGTAAAGATTGGCCATGATTGGAATCAAAATCACATGAAAAGATTTGAAAAATATTCATGGAAAATCAAATATCTCATACATCAATGCATTGATCTTTTGGACTTGATTTCAACCCTAATGCGTCCCATACATAAGCACAAACCTAACCCTAATGAGAAGAACCTTCAAGCTGCGCCCCATCTCAAAAACCAAGTTTGCATTTTTGTCAAAAAATCTAAAAACTGAAAACGGCATTAGAGTCAGTTTCAAAGCAAAATACCAATTGCAATAGCTTGCCAAGGCCTCACTGAACCTAACTGCACTCTTTTCCAATCCTCACGCATCAAGAAGTGGTAAATAGAATTCAAAATTTCTCATACTTTATGCATATTCGTGTTTCAATTTACAAGCATTCTCGTTGCATTCTTTCTGTTGATTTGGACTAACCTAACCATTCTAAAGCTAATGATGTCATTTAATTGGATTTTCATGCCCTGTACGAGAATCTACCATTAATGTCTTTTAGGGTTGCAGAGGTTTCAAATTGGGAACTCCTTATTCTGGAAAAATTGGGACATGAGACTAGGGCCATTTGAACCGGAAGCTTCATACGAATCCATCCCATAGGTCGCGCTCAATTTATGAGCAACCAGGACCTATTCGCTATTTTCTTGTTCATCACTTAGTGGGGTTTAAAACCCCCGCTATTCAGTTTGTTTTTTCAGGCAAAATGCAGAACGAGTGGAGAAGAAGGCATGCTGTCAACCGGCCATTGGTCTGTTCAAGTTTAGCGCGTTTTTTTGAATTAACAGCATTAGCATTTTGTTTTGTTATATATTAATTGCATTCCACTATAATGACAAAGAAAGCAAATGGCACAGCTGGTTGATGCGTTGTCCAATAGGTACTGGGACCTGGGTTCGATTCCCAGGTCCCCTCACTCTCTTAATATATTTTGCTTCTATGTGATTCCATGCAGTTTCAATCCAAAAGACTTCCATGCGCCCTATGCTCCAGCATGCCACTTGTCCCACAACATCCATCCAGTGGCCAAGATTCAAGGTCTATGGAATGTCTCAGTCAACGCATCAACACATGATCATTGAAAAGTCAGAAAGGGCCAAGCTTAATGGGCCTAATTACTGGGACAAAACCTCCAAACTGGGGTCAACACCCCCCACTGGTTTGCTTTCCTTCATTCTTTTTTTTTTCTTTCTATTTTCTTTGTTTTATTTAATTTTAATTCTTTAAATTAATATATTTCCATAAAACATAAAAAATAACAAAAAAATCAGAAAGTCACAAAAATATAAAAACATATTTTATTTAAATGTTTTCTTTATAAATAAATTGTATTAATTAATTTAGTTAATTCTAGGTTTAAATTTTAATATTTTTTCTTAATAAACTAAAAAGTGTAGAATTAGGGTTTTAAGTATTGTTTATATATTTCTTTTTCTTTTCTTTCACCATAATTAATTATTAAATATTATTTTTGTAAATAAAATTGTATTAATTAATTAGGTTAATTTTAGATTCAATTTTAACATATTTTTCTTAACAAATTAAAAATAGTTAGAATCAGGTTTTAATTCCATTAATTCTCACTAAAAATCCATAAATACAAAAACTCCAAAAATAATCTCTTTTTCTCATTAAATTTAATTAATTTCATAATTGTAATTTAATTTCCTTAAAAGGGTCCAACGCCCTCGCATTCGATCGTAATTCTATTTCGCGCGCTTATTTTATTTCCTTTTTTTGTAATTATCCCAAAGCCATGTAATAGCTTAATTAGACATTTATATTTCTCGCATTATTTTTTGTTCAAATCGGGTCCTGGATTAATTTGGCGATGTGGACCCGCGCCTTTGTAATAGCGTAGGACTTTTACCTTCTCGCATCTTTTTTTTAACTGTTAATTAACCTGCATGAAAGAATGAATGCTCAAAATAAAAGCAATGCGTAGATCAACAATGCATGAACAAGACAAAAATAAATGAACATGACACACAAATCACACACCACCCCTAGGGTACGCCCCATTGTTACCTTGCCCCTCGAAAGGCGATCGTCGAGTAGAGGACGTTTTAGTAAGTCCTCATGTCCATGAACATGGCATGAGGGTAGCTTCTAAGGTGTCTTCCTATTGCTCTGGTGATCACCATGTCCCGAACCCTCGAATTGACCCGGATACCTCCAACGGTGGTGCTACCTACCTCTCAATGATGGGATGGCACTACTTTAAGGACATTTACACAGACGAATTCCTTAGGGTAGGTAGACGACTCTAGATACTTGCTCTAATTTCAAAAACAAATCAAAAATACTTTTCACACCGACACCTTTTAAAAAAGCTTTCGAAAGCAATTTTTCAAACACTCTTGAGGACCGATACAAGAGTCGAACTGGAATTTTCAAAGAAACTTTTTAAAACCCACAGTTGAAAAGCAAACAAACCATTTTGAAAACACATTGAGCAAGTATCTAAGAGCCCATGGATAACCATGGATAGAAAGGGTGCTAACACCTTCCCTTTCTATAATCTACCTCCCGAACCGAGAGCGATCTCTATAAGGAATTTTTCTGTGCTTTTGTCCTTTCCATTTGGAGAAAATAAAAGACGGTGGCGACTCTTGCTTACCGCGACATTTCGCGAACCAGCGTTAAACAGTTAGTTCCAGATCCACTGATCACACATATCTTTATACTCCGCTGGGGAAGATTAAGATCTTCTGGGGATACCAAGCCTTTTTAGGGCTGATGGTAGATTAACTCTGCTTGGGGAGAGTATTACTGATTTGTTCATAGCTGCAAGTCTCAGTGGGGAGAGCTACCATTATTGTTTTACTCTGTGGGGAGTGACGGTATCTTGGTCATATTCTTCAGCTAAACCTCCCTTGGTACCTTGGTGGACAGAGCAAATAGACCGCTCGGACAATTTTTATTGCCCCTACTTCTGATATCACCCGTAATTAGTCCTTTGTTTCGTATGTAAATATTTATGAGCAGCAATTAATGTCAAATGCATATATCAAAAATGAACATTGGATGTTCTTTGCAAAACAAAACAGATAAAGGAAAAACAATTCGAAATTTGTCTGAAAATGAATTTGTATTGATTTTGAAGTTTGGCCTGTAAATAGGCATTTTTGTACAAGAGGCTGACGTCCTAGTAAGAGAACGCCGTCGAACAAATAGAATCTATACAATTTGTGAAAAGAAATCAAAACATCTATGTGAATAATCCCACTGGGTTCCAACTCGGCTATTGCCTTTATATCTTCAAGCATCTCATCACTTTGCTGCTTAGTTGAAGATGAATCTGATTGATTGGTGCCGTCCGAGCTTGATAGTTGTGATCGGTAGATTTAGAACTGACTGTTTAAAGCTGGTTCGCGAAATGTCGCGGAAGCAAGAGTCGCCACCGTCTTTTATTTTCTCCAACATCGACAGGACAAAAGCACAGCAAAATTCCTTTTCGAGATGTTTCTCAGTTCGGGAGGTAGATTATAGAAAGGGAAGGTGTTAGCACCCTTTCTATCCATGGTTATCCATGGGCTCTTAGATACTTGATCTTATGTTTTCAAAATGTTTGCTTTTCAAAATGTGAGTGGGTTTGAAAAAGATTCATTGAAATATTTCTGAATAACTCTTGTATCTGTCCTCAAGAGTGTTTGAAAAATTTGTTTTGAAAGCTTTTTGAAAGTGTCAGTGTGAAAAGATTTTGATTTGTTTTTGAAGAGAGCAAGTATCTATGAGTCATCTACCTACCCTAAGGAATTAGGCTGTGTAGAAGTCCTTAAGGTAGTTCCATCCCACCATTGAGAGGTAGGTAGCACCACCGTTGGAGGTGTTCGGGTCAATTCGATTGTAGGGACAGTGTGGTCACCGAAGCAACAGTAGGATACCTTAGAAGCTACCCTTACATCCTAGATCCTTTTTAATCCGAGGCAACCGTTTCGAGGTAACTGTTTCGAGGCAACTGGATCATGGACATAAGAGCGACCGCTAAAACGTCCTATACTTGACGACCACGTTTCGAAGGCAACGAGTGAGGCGTACCCTAGAAGTGGTGTGTGTATTGTGTGTTGTTTTCAGTTTATATTTATCTTTGATCATGGCATTGTGAGCTACGCGTTGTTTTTAATTATCATACAAGTCTTTCATGCAATTTAGAATTTAAGAGCGCGGAAAGTAAAATACGGAAAGGTAAAAGCTACGCTATTACAAGGCGCGGGTCTATACATCGCCAAAATACAAAGACCCGTTTTTGATAAAAGATGCGGAAAGTAAATAAAATACCTAATTACTATTACATCCGGAAATCAGTTACATAATAATCAAAAGAAAATAATGCGCGAAAAGAATAAAAATGAACGTCCGAGGGTTTTGACCCTTTGCTTGAAATTAAAGCCTAATTATTATTTAATTAAAGAAAAGAAAGTGTTTTTTTTAAATTTTTTTTGTATTTAATGAAAATAAGAAAAAGAATTAAAAGGAAACCCTAAATCTAGATTATTTTAATTATTAAAGAAAATGTCAAAGTTGACCTAATTTACTAATTAATTAATTTACATGTTTATTTACAAAAATAAATAATAAAAATAATGATGAAAATAATTAATTAAGAAAAAGATAAAAGTGTCAAAACCTAATTCTATAGAATTTTATTTATTAAAGAAAAGATTGAATTTCAAACCTAAATTAACTAAATTAATTATTAACATTTATTTACAAAAATAAATTAGTGAGGAGATTAATAAATAATTAAACATATTTTGTATTTTGATTTTCTGATTTTATTATGAAAAGTTGATTAATGGTGAATTAATAAAAATAATGAAAACAATTAAAAAGAATTAGAAAGAAAAGAAAATTAATTTAAATATACAAACAAAGGGGGGGTGTCTGGCCCATGTGGAGGTAAGATTGAAGAATTCTGGCCCATTAGTCACAAGGCCTTCGTTTGACTTTTCTGATCGTGTGGATACTCATTGACTGGAGCATACCATGGACTTCACTCTGCAGCCTTCAGATTGTGGATCAAGGCCACTTGGCAAGCATGAGCATGGGTACGTATGGTGGACCACTGAACCATTGCTGCATGTGAACGTGTTAAAACAAAAATTATGCATTATGTGGGGGGCCTGGGAATCGAACCCAGGTCCCAATGTTTGCAAGGCACGTCCTCCACCAACTGAGCTAGGCAACGCGTTTGTTAAACTAATAGACAAAAAATATAATATATGAAAAAGACCATTATGCTGGGATATGAAAAAAAACGCGCTAAAGTTTAAACTCTCCAATCACGCTTGGACAGCTATTGTCTTCTTCATCTTTTTCCTGCAAATATAAAACAAGTAGCGGGGGTTTTAAACCCCCACAAACTGAAACTGTGAAAAATAGCGAATAGAAGAGGAGGAAATATAAAAAGGGCGCGATAGGCTTAATGGTTTCGTCTTGTTGCAACGAAATTGTCTATACAGGTTTGGAGGTCCAATTTTACAATATATGGAAACCCCCAATATTGAAGCTCTGAAACCCTAATATCCTTCAATGGTGGATTTCGATTCAGGCAGCCTTAGCACAATTAAGCTATCTCAAACACTTCAGGAAGGTGTCAGTAATATAAATCCACAAGCAAAACATGTTAATGATGCCTGTAAATTGGGTTTCGATTAAGAAAATATTCGATCAAACCAAGACTCTGTTTTACCGTTTCCTTGAGCTATGAGATTGGAAAGTGTTTGCAATACGTTCAGGAGACTCTCAGCAAGGGATTAGAATCCTTTTTAGGCTTTGAAACGCGCTGCAAGTATGAAATCAGTTTCCAAGTTTTTATGAAAATTTTGCAAAGTGATTATGCAGTTTCAGCAGCTTTCACGTGTGTGTATGAGTAGGGTTTCACTCAGCATATGTATGTGAATGATTCTAGGTCAAAAATAAGCCCACAAGTCCATGGATTAATGACTTGAATATTTGATTGCTAATCATATCTTTTTTCAATCTTTTTCCATGAAACCCTTGCCAATTATGGAAGATCTTGTCCCCTTGGATGATGCACGAAATCTTTAGCATATTTGGAGTATATTTGCTGCATAAAAAGATTTGAAAAAGCATATCTTTGAATTTTCCCATAATTAATCTAATTAAATGAATTAATATAAATATAAATTCAATTAATTAATCAAAAATAAGAAAATAAATTATTTTGAGCTCAATGGGTCGTGCATAGGCTTTGGGTAATGATTCAAGGAAGAATTTGAGGCCCATTAGCAAATTTGAAGCTTTTTAGGCAAAGTTGACTTTTGAAAATTCCCAAAAATTTCCCAACTTCTCCAATGCATATCTTGCTCAATTTTGAAGCTATGATCATGTTCTTGGACATTTTAGAAAGGTCTTGAAGTCCTCTAACCAATGCCTTTGGTCCCATGTCATTTTGATTCACCAATATCAAGTTATGGTCTTTGACTTAAAGTGCCTTTTTGTTGACTTTTGAAAATGACCTATAATGTTGAAATTTATAACTTTTTGTGAGAGCATTTCTTGGATTTGAAGTGTGAAGATGAGTTGTAGGAAATGTCACCCTCTTCAAAATGAGCTTTGGATGGGATTTTTCTGATAAACCATGAGGAAGTTATGCCTTGGTCAATCTGCAGTTGACTTTTCAACTGTCCAAAAATAGAAACTTTTGCATCTTGAGACTTTTTGAACCATGCTTGTGGAATCATGATCAAGAATTGATCAAATGATGATTGTGGCTTCAAAATGAGATGTTGACCAAAAATTTTGACTTTTGACTATCAAATGACCATTTTGCCCCTGTAGTTGACTGTGGAGCAATTAGGGTTTTTGACTGTGCAATTTGATGCTGTGAGTCTTGAAACTTGACATATGGATGCTTGACAATGTATATAAGAATATGGGACTTGATTGGACCCTTGAAAACCTCAATTTCTTTGCAAGAACCAAAACCCTAATTTTGACTGTGTTAGGAGGCAATTGGACTGTGCAACCCTTGAGGGATTTTGAAGCTTGATCTTGCCAAATCTTGAAGAATATGGGAGGGCAAATTTTGGGGTACAACAGTTGCCCCTGTTCAATCTTCTTAGACCTGAGGATGTAGATTGGCTGGCGTGCCTTTCGTAATCCGAAGGTGGAAGATGATTGAACACTAGAGTGCCTAGAAATTTGCACTCACATAGTAGAGTGTTAGCAGTGTGATGTCGGGAATGGGCTTACAGATGCCATTTGGAAAGATGATGGATAGGAGGATGGGCTTATAGATGCCATCTGGAGATGTGATAGAACCTTGTCGGGAATGGGCTTATAGATGCCATTTGGGACTGTAATATGAGTTGTGGAGATGGGCTTATAGATGCCGTCGGGAGGTTGTCGATCACGTAAGAGATTCCTTAGCGAGAATTTGCGTACCTGAGAAAGAAAGATAATTACCTGGCCTGTTACATGGGTTGGTCTTCAAACTCTTTATGTAGATGTGCCCTGGCTGGATGCAGCTGTCGAATCTACAATTAGTTACTCACAGATGTGCCCTGGCTAGATACAGGAATCGAATCCGGAAAATAGTCGTCAACAGAAACACCCTGGCAAGATACAGGAATCCGATCTTCAAACTCTTCAGACGTGCCCTGGCAAGATACAGGAATCGAGTCCGGAAAATAGTCGTCAACAGATACACCCTAGCAGGATACAGGAATCGGATCTGGAAAATAGTCGTCAACAGATACACCCTGGCAGGATACAGGAATCGGATCTTCAAACTCTTCAGACGTGCCCTGGCAGCATACAGTAATCGAGTCTGGAATTAGTCGTCAACAGATACACCCTGGCAGGTTACAGGAATCGGATCTTCAAACTCTTCAGACGTGCCCTGGCAAGATACAGGAATCGAGTCCGGAATTAGTCGTCAACAGATACACCCTGGCAGGATACAGGAATCAGATCTTTGAACTCTTCAGACGTGCCCTAGAAAGATACAGGAATCGAGTCTGGAATTAGTCATCAACAGATACACCCTGGCAAGATACAGGAATCAGATCTTCAAACTCTTCAGACGTGCCCTGGCTGGATACAAGAATCGAGTCCGGAAAATAGTCGTCAACAGATACACCCTGGCAAGATACAGGAATCAGATCTTCAAACTCTTCAGACGTGCCCTGGCAGGATACAGGAATCGAGTCTAGAATTAGTCGTCAACAGATACACCCTGGCAGGTTACAGGAATCGGATCTTCAAACTCTTCAGACGTGCCCTGGCAGGATACAGGAATCGAGTCTGGAATTAGTCGTCAACAGATACACCCTGGCAAGATACAGGAATCGGATCTTCAAACTCTTCAGACGTGCCCTGGCAGGATACAGGAATCGAGTCTGGAATTAGTCGTCAACAGATACACCCTGGCAGGTTACAGGAATCAGATCTTCAAACTCTTCAGACGTGCCCTGGCAAGATACAGGAATCGAGTCCGGAATTAGTCGTCAACAGATACACCCTGGAAAGATACAGGAATCGGATCTTCAAACTCTTCAGACGTGCCCTGGCAGGATACAGGAATCGAGTCTGGAATTAGTCGTCAACAGATACACCCTGGCAGGTTACAGGAATCGGATCTTCAAACTCTTCAGACGTGCCCTGGCAA
This sequence comes from Vicia faba, assembly GCA_948472305.1. NCBI lineage: Eukaryota > Viridiplantae > Streptophyta > Magnoliopsida > Fabales > Fabaceae > Vicia > Vicia faba. The sequence goes on from OX451739.1 coordinate 416,463,634, forward strand.
GATACAGGAATCGAGTCCGGAATTAGTCGTCAACAGATACACCCTGGCGGGTTACAAGAATCGGATCTTCAAACTCTTTAGACGTGCCCTGGCAAGATACAGGAATCGAGTCCAGAATTAGTCGTCAACAGATATACCCTGGCAAGATACAGGAATCAGATCTTTAAACTCTTCAGACGTGCCCTGGCAGGATACAGGAATCGAGTCTGGAAATAATTGCTCACAGATGTGCCCTGGATAGATACAGGTATCGAATCTGGAATTGCGACTGTTGATAGTAATTACCTTTGTATTGACCTTTGTCCTGAAAAGACAAAATGTTAGTTGTATGCAATGTCATGATGTATGACATGCGTGATGTCATGAGATGACTGAGGTTGTATGTTCATGATGCATATGTGCATGCTATAATGTATGAAGATGTGATGTTCATGAATGTATTTTTGTCTAGGAAAATAAATCCTTGACGGGTGCCGAGAAGTTAACTCTTGGGCTGATGTTGAAGAGTAGAGTTCTTCGTTTCCACTGGGGGATGATGGTTGCGAGAATAAACCGGTAGTAGAAGATGACTCCGTTGAGGAATAAACTTATTGGAGAGATTACTCTGCATGGAATGCTCTGTGGGAAGAGAGGTACTTTGCTGAGATGTTGATGATAACTCCGCCGGGGATACCATTGATATGTTATATTGGAAGATTTGATGAACTCCGCTGGGGGATAGGAAGAACTTCGCCTGGGACGATCTTTCCGTGACAACTAGCTGAGGATAACCCAGTTATATCCTGGTGGGGAAATAACCTTTGAATAAACCGGGGAGGGGCGTTCGTACCCTGCAGGGGATAAGCTTCCAGAATCTACTGGGGATAAGCTTCCCGAGTCTACTAGGGAGATTGATTGAACTTTCCTGGGGAAACTTTTTAGATTGGACTGGGGAATGACTCTGTTGTTTATCCGGTATTCCGCCGGGGAACAATCTTAGATCAAGACTGCCGGGGATGCTTGTTGAGGAATATTTGTATACTCCGTTGGGGAATGTTGAGATCTTCGGGGAATAATCCAACTTCCATAAGGTTGACTGTAGGCTAACTCTGCTTGGGGAGAATGTTAAGGACTTGCTGGAGGTATTGTGCCTTCTCTGCTCGGGGGGAGTATGGCTTAACCTTGGCTCACTCTCTGGGGAATTAAGGCATCTTGGTTACATTTTTCAGCCGAACTTACCTTGGTACCTTGGTGGACAGAGCCATTAGATTGCTTAGACAACTCATTATTGCCCCTGTTTCTGATGTCACATGTAATTAATCATTTGTTTCATATGCAAATATTTATGAGTTAGCAATTAGTGTCAAATGCATATATCACAATTGAACATTGGACGTTCTTCGCAAAACAAAACAGAAAAAAGGAAAAAACAATTGGCAATTGGTCTGAAAAGTGAATTTGTATTGATTTTTGAATTTGCCTGTAAATAGGCGTTTATGTATAAGAGGCTGACGTCCTTGCAAGAGAACGCCGCCGGACAACAGAGTTTATACAATTTGTACGAAGAAAACAAAACAGCAGTGTGAAAAGAGTAATCCTACTGGGTTCCAACTCTGCTATCGCCTTTATATCTTCGAGCGTCTCATCACTTGGCTGCTCAGTTGAAGGTGAAGCTGACTGATCAATGCCGTCTGAACCTGATGATTGATACCGGATTCTGGATGCAAGGTGATCCAATGAGACATAATATTACGCTTTAATCCCTAACTTTTGCCTGGACCGCCCTTTCGGGTTTTCAGTCCACCGGGATACCCATTTTTGCCCAAGCCGCCTTTTCAGGTTTTCGACTTGCCGGGTGTACAGATTTTTTCATTTCATCCCTTATTTTTGCCCGAAACCTTTTGGTTCGCCGGGAAGCCCTTATTTCTGCCTAGGTATGTCAACCTAGCGGGTCTTTGTCATGCGTAGTATCTTTTTACTATGTCTGCATTGGCGGGGTGAGGAAGGTCGTCACCATCCATGGTGGTTAGAATCATGGTTCCTCCTGAGAAGACATGTTTAACCATAAATGGCCCTTCGTACGTAGGAGTCCATTTTCCCCTGGGATCACTTTGAGGAAGAATGATGTGTTTGATTACCAGGTCCCCAACTTGATACTCTTTTGGTCTGACTTTCTTGTTAAATGCCCTGATCATCCGTTTTTGATATGTTTGACCATGACAAATAGCAGTGAGTCTCTTTTCGTCGATTAGGTTTAGCTGATCAAGTCGAGTCTGGATCCAGTCATCTTCGCTCAAGCCTGCATCCTTCATTATCCGGAGAGAGGGTATCTGGACTTCAATCGGCAAGACTGCCTCCATGCCGTAGACCAAGGAAAAGGGTGTTGCCCCGGTTGACGTCCTTGCTGAGGTACGGTACCCGTGAAGAGCAAACGGTAACATCTCATGCCAATCTTTATAGGTCAGTGTCATCTTCTGCACAATCTTCTTAATATTTTTATTAGCTGCTTCTACAGCCCCATTCATCTTCGGCCGATAAGGAGAATAGTTGTCGTGCTGTATCTTGAATTGCTCGCAGAGCTCAGTGATCATCTTGTTATTAAGATTGGTACCATTGTCCGTAATGATCCTTTCCGGGACGCCGTATCGACAAATCAAGTTGTGTCGAATGAACCGTGCCACGACATTCTTGGTTACGGTAGCGTAGGAAGCTGCTTCAACCCACTTTGTAAAGTAATCAACCGCTACCAGGATGAAGCGATGCCCGTTGGATGCCGTAGGTTTAATCTCGCCGATCATATCAATGCCCCACATTGCAAAAGGCCAAGGTGCAGTCAAGACATTCAGAGGAACTGGAGGAACGTGCACCTTATCTGCATATATCTGGCACTTGTGACATGTCCGAAAATGTTGGTAACAATCGGCTTCCATTATGGACCAGAAATATCCTGCCTGAAGGATTTTCTTTGCCATGGTATGTCCACTGGAATGTGTTCCGAAGGTACCTTCATGTAGCTCTGCCATGATTCTTTCTGCTTCAGTCTTATCCACACAACGCAGTAAGGTTGAATCATGGTTTCGCTTGTATAAAATGCCGTTGCTGAGGAAGAACTTTGCAGTGAACCTTCTCAGAAACTTTTTGTCATTGATGGATGCACCTTCGGGGTATTCTTGAGCTTCCAAGTACCTTTTCACTTCATGATACCAAGGTTTTTCAGTTACCACCTCAGCCTCAAGATCACAACAATATGCGGGTTCATCCAGTTTCCAGATAATGATCCGGCGAGCCTTGTTATCCCATTTGACTTTGAACATAGAAGACATCGTAGCCAACGCGTCCGCCAACTGATTCTCCTCTCTTGGGAAGTGTTCAAAAGTTATCTCTGTAAAATGGGGGATCAACGTCAACACACATTCTTTATAAGGAATAAGATTTGGGTGTTTCGTATCCCACTCGCCTTTGATCTGATTGATCACGAGAGCGGAATCTCTGAAGACACTCAGAAACTTGATCCTTAAGTAAATCGCAGCTTGAAGACCCATGATGCATGCCTCATACTCCGCCATGTTGTTGGTGCAGTTGAAACATAGTCGGGCAGTAAGTGGAGTATGAGTGCCTTTTGGGGATATGATCACAGCGCCAATACCGTTACCCAAAGCGTTGGAGGCTCCGTCAAAGTGCATAGACCATCGGGATCCTTCCTCAGGTCCTTCATCCGGTCCAGATGCTTCACAATCAGTCACTACCATGATGCTCTCGTCTGGAAACTCAAAGTTCATTGACTGGTAATCATCTACTGCCTGGTGTGCCAAATGGTCTGCCAACACACTTCCCTTGATAGCTTTCTGAGTCGTGTACTGGATATCGTATTCTGTTAAGATCATCTGCCATCTTGCTATTCTTCCAGACAGAGCAGGCTTTTCGAATATGTACTTTATTGGATCCATTTTTGAAATCAACAGAGTAATGTGAGTCAGCATATACTGTCTCAGCCGGCGAGCAGCCCATACCAAAGCGCAGCAAGTTTTCTCGAGCAGTGAGTATCGAGTCTCACAGTCGGTAAACTTTTTGCTAAGGTAATAAATGGCATGCTCTTTTCGGCCAGACTTATCATGTTGCCCCATCACACACCCCATTGAGCTGTCAAGTACTGTCAGGTATAGTATTAGAGGTATCCCTTCAACCAGTGGCATAAGAATAGGTGGTTCTTGGAGATACTCTTTGATTCTATCGAAAGCAGCCTGACATTCATCGTTCCAACGTACCACTTGATCTTTCTTCAACAACTTGAAGATTGGTTCACAGGTAGCAGTTAGGTGCGAGATGAATCGGGCAATGTAATTCAGACGTCCTAGAAAGCCTCTGACTTATTTCTCTGTCTTGGGAACTGGCATCTCTTGTATGGCTTTAACCTTGGCAAGGTCCACTTGAATACCTTTGTCGCTCACGACGAAGCCTAGCAACTTTCCAGATCTTACCCCAAATGTGCACTTGTTTGGGTTCAACTTCAGCTTGTACAACTTCAATCGGTCAAACAACTTCTGTAGATGGTCAAGGTGTTCCTCCTCAGTTTGAGACCTTGCAATCATATCGTCGACATATACTTCTATCTCATGATGGATCATGTCATGAAATAAAGCGACCATGGCACGTTGGTAGGTTGCCCCAGCATTTTTCAACCCGAATGGCATGACCTTGTAGCAGAAGGTCCCCCACTGAGTAACGAGGGTAGTCTTTTCCATATCTTCAGGAGCCATCTTGATCTGATTATAACCTGAAAAACCATCCATGAAGGAGAACACCTTGTGCTGAGCAGTATTGTCAACCAGAACGTCGATGTGCGGCAGAGGGAAGTCATCCTTGGGACTCGCCCTATTCAGATCCCTATAGTCAACACACATTCGGACCTTACCATCTTTTTTCGGTACCGGAACCACATTGGCAACCCACTGAGGGTAAGAAGTCACTGCTAGAAACCCGGCGTCAAATTGTTTCATAACCTCAGCTTTGATCTTCTCGAACATCTCTGGACGCATACGGCGGACCTTTTGCTTTACCGGAGGGCATTCTTCCTTGGTAGGCAAGTGATGGACCACAATGTCGGTATCCAACCCAGGCATGTCTTCGTAGGACCAGGCGAAGATTTCCACATAATCATGCAACATCTGAATCAACCGTTGTTTTACGCTGAGCTCTAGATTGGCACCAATCTTGACTTCCTTTCTATATGTCTCAGTACCCAGATTTACCGTTTCCACTGGCTCTTCATGTGGCTGAATGGCCCTCTCTTCCTGGAGTAACAGTCTTGCAAGCTCGCCAGGCACTTCACAATCATCTTCACCTTCGTCTTCGGCTAAGTTGATCGGATTTTCGAAGTCATAACTGGCAGTAGCAGAGTCGTTACCAGTGAGATCCAAAGTGGATTGGAACCTGTATAGGTGAGTGTGTGTAAATATAGCTGTTTTGCAATATATAAAGAAAGAAAGAAAGAAAGGGAGCACAAGATTTGAAATGCGAAAAACGTCCAATGTCTTTATTCATGATATATGGAAATGACAAGTAATAAGCCCTCACAAATGAAGCCACGGTGCCCCGGGTAAGACACCGGGCCATAAAGTTTCACATTGTTGTTTATTACAAATTTAAAAAACAAAGGAATTCATTACTGAGTAACAAAAGTAACAGGTATGTAGTCTTTTGCAATCCAGTTGCCTGGTCCACTGTCAGCCGTTGGGTAGATCCAGCTTTCAAACTCAGATTCTTCCACTTCATCCTCAACCCTGATAGCATTCACTCCATGGTTAGGCATGGGGGCAGTCACCATATTAGGCTTCTCGGGTGCCTCAACCTGAACCTCTTTAGCATCAATAAGGTCTTGAACCTTATTCCTCAGGGCCCAGCAATCATCAGTAGAATGCCCCAGGCTATCAGAGTGATAAGCACAGCGGACATTGGGATTATACTTCGGAGAGGTTGTGTTTACCACCTTCGGAGCCTCTCTGACGGTTACCAAGTTGGTCGATAGCAGTTGCGGCAAGATCTGCGACAAGGTCATACTAAGCCGAGTATATTCTCTTCTGGGTCTCTCACCCCTTGGTTGGTTAGGTTGCCGAGGAGCGGCAGCAGGCTTTGCAATTACCACCGCATTGACAGCTTGGCGGCATTCTGGTTTGTTTTTCCTCCTGGGCCCATACACAACACTGGCTTCCTTCTTGAAAGGCTTTTTCTCAGAGTTCGAGGACGCACCTTTCTGTATCTTTCCTGATTTCATACCAGCCTCTATCCTCTCACCAGTCAGAATGAGATCTATAAACCCTGCAGACGAATTGCCAATGAGATGATTGAAGAACGGCCCGGATAGGGTCCCTAAGAACATGTCCACAAGTTCACGGTCGGTTAACGGCGACTGCACCCTGCCAGCCAGGTCCCTCCACTTCTGCGCATACTCTTTAAAACCTTCTCTCGATCCTAGCGACATACCCTGGAGTTGGGTACGTGTAGGAGCGAGGTCGGCATTGTACTGATACTGCTTGTAAAAAGCAGTATCCAATTCCTCCCAGTTACGAATCTTGGTTCCATCCAGCTGATAGAACCATTCGAGATGAGTCCCTGAAAGACTCTCCTGGAAGAAATGGATCCATAAGTTCTTGTCCACAGTGTATGGTTGGATCTTCCGCACATAAGATCTGAGATGTAGCTTAGGGCAGAATGCCCCGTCATACTTTGCGAAAGATGGTGCTTTGAACTTGTGTGGGATCACCACACCAGAAGATAGACCCAGGTCTCCAAAATCCAACCCAGGCACCTGTTGAATTTCCATGGCATTCAGACGATCCTCTAACTGCTTGTATTTGTCTTCAGCGGGAGGGTATTGCTCTTCATTGAAATCAGTCTCGTTGTCAGAGACCACAGGACTAGGAACCCTTCCCCCTTGGGGACTACCTTTCCCTACAGAAGGACCAGCTTGATCAACCTCATTTTTCAGTGTATTGCCAAACCTTCGGCCAGTGTTGAATAGTACAATTCTCTTCTTCTTCTTCTTAACCAGCAGAGCCTTCAATTCCTCTTGACCTTGGGCTAAACTCATGATCAGCTCTTGGAACTGGGCGTTCTGAGCCTGGAGGGCCTTGATGGATTGCTCAGTAGATGATTCAGGATTCATGATGAGACGAGCTGAAATAAACAACGAAGAACATTAAGCAACCTGAAAAGAAGAGTACCTGTGATACACATGATGAATGGAACGCGTATGATTTATGTTTTCAAAGACAATCGGGATTCAACTTTGTAAACAAAAAGGAAACGCACTTTATTAGATTCAACTTTGAAATTTAAATTGTTCAACAGATTTCCCTTAGGCGTTACATAAAATGGAAATACTGAAATGGGAAATAAAAACTGTAAAAGAACACCCAAAGCTCATCAGTGATCCCAGGGTCTCCTCTTCTCAGTACGGATGTAGTCATTCAAGGCTCGCTCGTTCTCCAACTGCTTTGTCAGCTTCTGGATCTTCAATTCCTGCTCATTGAAATTTTCCCGATAAGAATCCCGTTCTTCTCGTAGTTGCACCCAAGACCTCTTTAGTGTATCAACATCAGTAGGTATCTGAGGAGGGAAAACAGTTGGAGGAGCCCCATCTCTATCAGGATACTCAAGAATGATGGGTCTGACAGCTTCATATGGCATACCATACTTCTGAGCACGGATGCGGACCCATCTGCAGTAGGGTTCCATAGGTAGAGAAGTCTTCGGTCCCAACTCATGTGGGTCAGCTTTGTGAATTCTGTCCCAAGCCTTGATGAACCTACGACGCAGCTCGTCACTATCTACCTGAAACTCAAAACTGATGTGAGGCACCAACATCTCATGAGGCCCTGCTCTTCTGGCTCTTCCAAATTGACGGAGAGCTAGACATGGATTATAAGAGATTCCTCCTTGTGTACCAATCAAAGGAACATTAGGATATTCTCCGCAACGATCAATAACAGCTACCTCATCCAAACCCCTGAAAGTCCAAATGATGTCATTATCAGTGAGAGACATTAACCTATGAGCCCAACCTCTTCCTTCTTTATTCTTCAGCACGAACTTAGGGAGGTGCGAAATAAACCACCTCACTAATAAAGGAATACAACACCACAGAGTTCCTCGTCTTCGGGCAGTACGAGCATAGAGTTGTTGCAGGATATCACCCAAGAGAGTGGGCACAGGGTTCCGAGACATGAAGATCCTTATGGCAGTGATGTTAATGAAGTTATCCGGATTTGGAAACAGAACCAGACCATAGATTAAGAGAGCCAGAATGTCCTCATACGCCCTAAAGTCTAGGTCATTCCAGAAATTGTTAGCTTTACCGATCAAAAACTTGGCCAAGAAACCCTTAACTTTGCTTCTAGTCACCCAGTTGTCCATTACCTCCTTGTAGGTCAAGGGCAGGGCTGCAGCAATCTCCTCAAGCCTAAGGGTCTTTTCCCAACCAGTGAAGGGAGTCTGATCCAAGATAGGGATACCCAGTAAATCAGAGAACTCTTCCAGGGTAGGACCAGCTGGAAGTCTTGAAAGGTGAAGCAGTTATACAAGGGATCATAAAACTGGGTCAGGACACTCATCAGTTGTTGGTGCCACTTTGTAGTGACTAAACCGAGAAGAGAACCATGCCTCTGGATGAAGGAAGTGGTGTTTGGAATTCTGCTAACCAATTCTTCAAGCAACTCTGGTGGGTGAACAAAATTGAACCGGATAGTGTTCCTTCGCACAGGCATCATAATGTCCTACAAAACAGAGCAAAGGTGAAACCCTCTTGTCTTTGAAATGGTCAGTCCTTATGCAGGATGCATGCAATGTCTATGATGGTATGATGTCATGATAAAGCACACCATAAATATTCACAAAGGCAAACATGATAAGGCACACAAATCACACAAGACAGCCCCTTAGGGTTTAGGCCAGCATGGGGTCTAGGTATTACCCTCTTTCAGTTTGTTGGTTCAGACCTGTCCTATCAAAAGTAATTGGGTTCTAGAGGATCCCAATATCACTAACTACCCTCAATCGGTCATAACTCCAGCATCGCAATCTTTTCTTGCGACCAAAACCATCGCAAGAGTTTAGCCTCAATGGGTGTAGCATACTGCTACTGTTCTATTGGCCAAGTTGGGTCATTTAAGGTTCTAAGGTCGGTTGGTGCTTAATGACTCCTCAGAAGACCCATATTCTCCTCGTTGCGACACAAGGGATATCGGTACAGACCAAGGTGCCACACCAACGTAGCCACTGCTTCACCCGTGTCGGTCTATGCCGGACAAGTCCCTCACAGCTTATGCTACCTAATAGGGTATCCCCAGATCCGGGTTAGGATCTATGAAGCTCCAAGACAATACCCACAATAATAAAGCAAATAAAACACAGCAATTGAAAACACAAGTATGAGCTATCCTAAGGTACACCTCACTTTAAGTATTCCCCAGCAGAGTCGCCAGTTCTGTGATCGGTGGATTTAGAACTGACTGTTTAAAGCTGGTTCGCGAAATGTCGTGGAAGCAAGAGTCGCCACCGTCTTTTATTTTCTCCAACATGGACAGGACAAAAGCACAGCAAAATTCCTTTTCGAGATGTTTCTCGGTTCAGGAGGTAGATTATAGAAAGGGAAGGTGTTAGCACCCTTTCTATCCATGGTTATCCATGGGCTCTTAGATACTTGCTCTTATGTTTTCAAAATGTTTGCTTTTCAAAATGTGAGTGGGTTTGAAAAAGTTTCATTGAAATATTTCTGAATAACTCTTGTATCTGTCCTCAAGAGTGTTTGAAAAATTTGTTTTGAAAGCTTTTTGAAAGTGTCAGTGTGAAAAGATTTTGATTTGTTTTTGAAGAGAGCAAGTATCTATGAGTCATCTACCTACCCTAAGGAATTAGGCTGTGTAGAAGTCCTTAAGGTAGTGCCATCCCACCATTGAGAGGTAGGTAGCACCACCGTTGGAGGTGTTCGGGTCAATTCGATTGTAGGGACAATGTGGTCACCGAAGCAACAGTAGGATACCTTAAAAGCTACCCTTACATCCTAGATCCTTTTTAATCCGAGGCAACCGTTTCGAGGCAACTGTTTCGAGGCAACTAGATCATGGGCATAAGAGCGACCGCTAAAACGTCCTATACTTGACGACCACGTTTCGAAGGCAACGAGTGAGGCGTACCCTAGAAGTGGTGTGTGTATTGTGTGTTGTTTTTAGTTTATATTTATCTTTGATCATGGCATTGTGAGCTACGCGTTGTTTTTAATTATCATACAAGTCTTTCATGCAATTTAGAATTTAAGAGCGCGGAAAGTAAAATACAGAAAGGTAAAAGCTACGCTATTACAAGGCGCGGGTCTATACATCGCCAAAATACAAAGACCCGTTTTTGATAAAAGATGCGGAAAGTAAATAAAATACCTAATTACTATTACATCCGGAAAGCAGTTACATAATAATCAAAAGAAAATAATGCACGAAAAGAATAAAAATGAACGTTCGAGGGTTTTGACCCTTTGCTTGAAATTAAATGAAATTAAAGCCTAATTATTATTTAATTAAAGAAAAGAAAGTGTTTTTTTTATGTTTTTTGTATTTAATGAAAATAAGAAAAAGAATTAAAAGGAAACCCTAAATCTAGATTATTTTAATTATTAAAGAAAATGTCAAAGTTGACCTAATTTACTAATTAATTAATTTACATGTTTATTTACAAAAATAAATAATAAAAATAATGATGAAAATAATTAATTAAGAAAAAGATAAAAGTGTCAAAACCTAATTCTATAGAATTTTATTTATTAAAGAAAAGATTGAATTTCAAACCTAAATTAACTAAATTAATTATTAACATTTATTTACAAAAATAAATTAGTGAGGAGATTAATAAATAATTAAACATATTTTGTATTTTGATTTTCTGATTTTATTATGAAAAGTTGATTAATGGTGAATTAATAAAAATAATGAAAACAATTAAAAAGAATTAGAAAGAAAAGAAAATTAATTTAAATATACAAACAAAGGGGGGTGTCTGGCCCATGTGGAGGTAAGATTGAAGAATTCTGGCCCATTAGTCACAAGGCCTTCGTTTGACTTTTCTGATCGTGTGGATACTCATTGACTGGAGCATACCATGGAATTCACTCTGCAGCCTTCAGATTGTGGATCAAGGCCACTTGGCAAGCATGAGCATGGGTACGTATGGTGGACCACTGAACCATTGCTGCATGTGAACGTGTTAAAACAAAAATTATGCATTATGTGGGGGGCCTGGTGTGATCGGTGGATCTGGAACTGACTGTTTAACGCTGATTCGCGAAATGTCGCGGAAGCAAGAGTCGCCACCGTCTTTTATTTTCTCCAACATGGAAAGGACAAAAGCACAGAAAAATTCCTTATTGAGATTAGTTCTCGGTTTGGGAGGTAGATTTATAGAAAGGGAAGGTGTTAGCACCCTTTCTATCCATGGTTATCCATGGGCTCTTAGATACTTGCTCACTTGTGTTTTCAAAATGTTTGTTTGCTTTTCAAGGTGAGTGGGTTTGAAAAAGTTTCTTTGAAAGTTTCAGATCGACTCTTGTATCAGTCCTCAAGAGTGTTTGAAAAGTTGTTTTGAAAGCTTTTTGAAAAGTGTCGGTGTGAAAAGAGTTTTTGATTTGTTTTGAATTAGAGCAAGTATCTACGAGTTATCTACCCACCCTAAGGAATTAGGCTGTGTAAATGTCCTTAAGGTAGTGCCATCCCACCATTGAGAGGTAGGTAGCACCACCGTTGGAGGTGTTCGGGTCAATTCGAGGGTTAGGGACAGTGTGGTCACCGAGCAATAGTAAGATACCTTAGAAGCTACCCTTATACCATTGATCTTTTTATTCCGAGGCAACCGTTTCGAGGTAACTTGTTTCGAGGCAACCGTTTCGAGGCAACTAGATCAATGGAACATAAGGACTCACTAAGACGTCCTGTACTCGACGACCACGTTTCGAGGGGCAAGGCAACAGTGTGATCACCAGAGCAATAGTAGGACACCTTAGAAGCTACCCTTATGCCATGTTCATGGACATAAGGACTTACTAAGACGTCCTGTACTCGACGACCACGTTTCGAGGGGCAAGGCAACAGTGAGGCGTACCCTAAGAGTGGTGTGTGAATTGTGTGTCATTTTCAGTTATTATTTGTCTTGTCATGCATTGGGTGAGCTACGCTTTGATTTTATTTGGGCATTCATTCTTTCATGTGATTAGCAGTTAAAAGGGTGCGGAAAATAAAAATGCGGAAAATAAAGGTCCTACGCTATTACAAGGCGCGGGTCTACATCACCAAATTAAACCAAGACCCGATTTGAATAAAAGCGCGGAAAATAAATGTCCTAATTATCTATTACAAGGCTTTGGGGCAAATACATTATATCCATAAAAGAAATAAAAATAAATGCGAAAAGAAACAAGAATCGAGAGTGCGAGGGCGTTGGACCCTTTAAAGAAATTAAATAGAAATTATAAATTAATTAATGATTAAATAAAGAAAAGAAATTATTTTTATGTTTTTTGGTATTTTATGAAATAAAGAAAGTTAATTGAAATTAGAAATTAAAATAAAAGCCTAGTTCTAAATTTGTTTTTAATTAACAAAAAAAATGTTTAAGTTTTAACCTAATTTACCCTAATTAATTAAATGCCATATTTATTTACAAAATTAATTAATGATTAATAATAATAAGAAGAAAATTTTAATTATTGAGAAAAGGAGTAAAATGCTAAAAACCCTAATTTCTATGTATTTTATTAGTTATTTAAAAAGAATATTAAAATTAAACCTAAAATTAAACTAAATTGGTTATTGGAATTTATTTACAAAAACTATTGATGGATTAAATTAAATAAAACATTTTTCATTTTTTGTGATTTCTGATTTTTTTGGATTTTTATATTAAATTATTAGTTAAATTAAATTAATGATAGAATAATAATTCTTTGTGTTTTTGAGTTTTAAAATTAAGAGAGAAATTAAACCTAAATTAAAGAACTAAGTTAAATTAATAAATTAAATAATTAAAATAAATTATGACATATTTTTGATTTTTTATTATTTTAAGAAATAAAACTAAATAAATTAGTATTTAAAACCTAATTAAGTCTATTTAATTTTAATATTACAAAAAATAATTTAGAGTTTCCTAGAATTTAAAGCCTAATTAATTAATTAAATTTTAAAAAAAAGAAAAATCTGAAATTTATTTGGGTAAGAATATTTTGTGATTTTTTAAATAAAAAGAAAATTAATTTTGTTAATAAAAGAAAATTAAATAAATTAAAATAAAATAGAAAAGAAAATTTAAGGGAAAAAGAAAATGGGCCTGGTTTTTGGAGCAAAAGGGGGGTGTGGATGGCAAAGTTGAGCCCAAACACTGATGGCCTTCCTTGACTTTCTCCAATTCCATATGCCTGCTTTGACTAACGCCCACGGTGGAAGGATGCACATGAGACGTTGGATTTGGATCAGGGGGCAATCTGACGGCTGGATCTCACAAGCGCGTGGTGTGGACTGAAGCTTGAAGCACATGGAATCTACTAAGCCCAGTCAGCTTAAGTAATTGAGTCAGCAACCTGAATGGCCAATCAAAACACAGGAAAAAGCCACGCTTGTGTCAAACTGAGTCAAGCCAAGTCAATGACGCCGGAGCAGTGCTCCGGTCGTCTTCTCCGACGGGGGTGGTTCTGAAAACCTGCGAAAACAGTAAAATTGAAGCAAACAAAATAGCCAGATCAAATAATTAGGGCATGGCGATCCTCATGGTGATGTTTTCATGGTTTAATGCTACCTATTCCCACCAAAATGAAACTCCAAGTAATCTGAACCCTAGCCATGGTGATCTACACTTTGGCCATTAAAGACCCCAAGCGATAGTCTAGACCTGTTCTAAACATTCACTGGAACTCAAAGGTATGGTCAGTAGGGATTAAATTAAGCCATAAGTGAAAATACGATCCATGGAAATTTTGCAAAGTGTATGTTCATGTATCTACAGTTCCAGTCTGCATGGTTATGTGAAAAGGGTGTGTTTATACCTTGTTTTACCTGTAGATCACGATAGGATGGATGGGAAGTCTTGTGGATGGTTGAGCCCTTGAATTCGATCTTGGTGCACTTCTTTGGAATTTTGGAAAAGAATTTTATCTTGGCTGCCTCTCTCCCTCGTCCAATTGCCTTGTGATAGTTTGCATTTAGGTTATGTAAGTGATTCCAATCAGCATTAAGGCCCATAATACCATGCATTCATGCTTAAGATTTTGACATAACTCCATTAACAAACTTTCCATCTTTGTACAAAAATTTGAATTCTTGCTTGATTAGGCCTTGGTACGAATTTGGGATGTTGTATAATGGTGATTCAAAGTTAATCAAAGCCAAATATGTCCCTTAATTAACCTTTTTGATTTTCATTTGATTTTAAAAGATTTAAAATTAATTAAATCCAATAAAATCAAATAAAAATGAAAAAAATTAATTTTAAATATTGAAATAAAAAGTGGGACACGTGGGAAGCATGGCCAAGCTGATTCAAGTGGAAAAAGTGGGCCCTTTTTGTCAAAAATGAAGTTTCAAGGATAAATGATTTTGGCCATTTCACAAAAATTTCCCAACTTCTCCAATGCATACCTTGCTCAATTTTTAAGCTTTGATCATGTTCTTGGATATTTTGGAAAGGTCTTGAAGTCCTCTAACCAATGTCTTTGGTCCCATGTCATTTTGATTTACCAATCTCAAGTTATGGTCTTTGACTTAAAGTCCCTTTTTGTTGACTTTTGAAAATGACCTATAATGTTGAAATTGATAACTTTTTGTGAGAGCATTTCTTGGACTTGGAATGTGAAGGTGAGTTGTAGGAAATGTCCTCCCCTTCAAGATGAGTATTGGATGGGATTTTTTTGATGAACCATGAAAAAGTTATGCCTTGGTCAAGTTACAGTTGACTTTTCAGCTGTCCAAAAATAGAAACTTTTGCATCTTGAGACTTTTTGAGCCATACTTTGAGAATCATGATCAAGCATTGATCAAATGATGTTTGTGGCTTCAAAATAAGATGTTGACCAAATTTTTTGACTTTTGACTGCCAAATGACCATTTTGCCCCTGCAGTTGACTGTGGAGCAATTAGGGTTTTTGACTGTGCAACTTGACCTTGTGAGCCTTGAAACTTGGCATGTAATTGCTTGACAATGTGTATAGGCATATGTGACTTGATTGAGCCCTTGAAAACCTCAACTTCCTTGCAAGAACCAAAACCCTAGTTTGACTGGCTTAGGAGGATGGTTGACTGTGTAGCCCTTGAGTAGACTTTGAATCCTTTGAGGCAAAACTTTGAAGATTATGGGAGGGCAAATTTTGGGGTACAACACCTGGGAATCAAACCCAGGTACCAATGTTTGCAAGGCACGTCCTCCACCAACTGAGCTAGGCAACGCGTTTGTTAAACTAATAGATAAAAAATATAATATATGAAAAAGACCATTATGCTGGGATATGAAAAAAAACGCGCTAAAGTTTAAACTCTCCAATCACGCTTGGACAGTTATTGTCTTCTTCATCTTTTTCCTGCAAATATAAAACAAGTAGCGGGGGTTTTAAACCCCCACAAACTGAAACTGTGAAAAATAGCGAATAGAAGAGGAGGAAATATAAAAAGGGCGCGATAGGCTTAATGGTTTCGTCTTGTTGCAACGAAATTGTCTATACAGGTTTGGAGGTCCAATTTTACAATATATGGAAACCCCCAATATTGAAGCTCTGAAACCCTAATATCCTTCAATGGTGGATTTCGATTCAGGCAGCCTTAGCACAATTAAGCTATCTCAAACGCTTCAGGAAGGTGTCAGTAATATAAATCCACAAGCAAAACATGTTAATGATGCCTGTAAATTGGGTTTCGATTAAGAAAATATTCGATCAAACCAAGACTCTGTTTTACCGTTTCCTTGAGCTATGAGATTGGAAAGTGTTTGCAATACGTTCAGGAGACTCTCAGCAAGGGATTAGAATCCTTTTTAGGCTTTGAAACGCGCTGCAAGTATGAAATCAGTTTCCAAGTTTTTATGAAAATTTTGCAAAGTGATTATGCAGTTTCAGCAGCTTTCACGTGTGTGTATGAGTAGGGTTTCACTCAGCATATGTATGTGAATGATTCTAGGTCAAAAATAAGCCCACAAGTCCATGGATTAATGACTTGAATATTTGATTGCTAATCATATCTTTTTTCAATCTTTTTCCATGAAACCCTTGCCAATTATGGAAGATCTTGTCCCCTTGGATGATGCACGAAATCTTTAGCATATTTGGAGTATATTTGCTGCATAAAAAGATTTGAAAAAGCATATCTTTGAATTTTCCCATAATTAAATCTAATTAAATGAATTAATATAAATATAAATTCAATTAATTAATCAAAAATAAGAAAATAAATTATTTTGAGCTCAATGGGTCGTGCATAGGCTTTGGGTAATGATTCAAGGAAGAATTTGAGGCCCATTAGCAAATTTGAAGCTTTTTAGGCAAAGTTGACTTTTGAAAATTCCCAAATATTTCCCAACTTCTCCAATGCATATCTTGCTCAATTTTGAAGCTATGATCATGTTCTTTGACATTTTAGAAAGGTCTTGAAGTCCTATAACCAATTCCTTTGGTCCCATGTCATTTTGATTCACCAATCTCAAGTTATGGTCTTTGACTTAAAGTGCCTTTTTGTTGACTTTTGAAAATGACCTATAATGTTGAAATTGATAACTTTTTGTGAGAGCATTTCTTGGATTTGAAGTGTGAAGATGAGTTGTAGGAAATGTCACCCTCTTCAAAATGAGCTTTGGATGGGATTTTTCTGATAAACCATGAGGAAGTTATGCCTTGGTCAATCTGCAGTTGACTTTTCAGCTGTCCAAAAATAGAAACTTTTGCATCTTGAGACTTTTTGAACCATGCTTGTGGAATCATGATCAAGAATTGATAAAATGATGATTGTGGCTTCAAAATGAGATGTTGACCAAAAATTTTGACTTTTGACTGTCAAATGACCATTTTGCCCCTGCAGTTGACTGTGGAGCAATTAGGGTTTTTGACTGTGCAATTTGATGTTGTGAGTCTTGAAACTTGACATATGGATGCTTGACAATATATATAAGCATATGGGACTTGATTGGACCCTTGAAAACCTCAATTTCTTTGCAAGAACCAAAACCCTAATTTTGACTGTGTTAGGAGGCAATTGGACTGTGCAACCCTTGAGGGATTTTGAAGCTTGATCTTGCCAAATCTTGAAGAATATGGGAGCGAAAATTTTGGGGTACAACAATAGTTGATACCAAAGTCTGGATGCGAGGTGATCCAATGAGACATAGTGTTACACTTTAATCCCTAACTTTTTCCTGGACCGCCCTTTCGAGTTTTCAGTCCACCGGGATACCCATTTTTGCCCAAGCCGCCTTTCCAGGTTTTCGACTTGCCGGGTGTACAAATTTTTTATTTTCATCCCTTATTTTTGCCCGAACCCTTTTGGTTCGCCGGGAAGCCCTTATTTTTGCCTAGGCCAGTCAACCTAGCGGGTCTTTGATTATGCGTAGTATCTTTTTACTATGTCTGCATTGACGGGGTGAGGAAGGTCGTCACCGTCCATGGTGGTTAGAATCATAGCTCCTCTTGAGAAGATGTTCTTAACCACAAATGGCCCTTCGTAAGTAGGGGTCCATTTTCTCCTGGGATCATCTTGAGGTAAGATAATGCGCTTGATTACCAAGTCCCCAACTTGATACTCTTGTCGTCTGACTTTCTTGTTAAATGCCTTGATCATCTGTTTTTGGTACGCCTGACCATGACAAATAGCAGTAAGTCTCTTTTTGTCAATTAGGTTCAGCTGATCAAGCCGGGTCTGAATCCAGTCATCTTCGCTCAAACCTGCATCCTTCATGATCCGAAGAGAAGGTATCTGAACTTCAATCGGCAAGACTGCCTCCATACCATATACCAAGGAATAAGGTGTTAACCCTGTTGACGTCCGTGCTGAGGTACGGTACCCATGAAGAGCAAATGGTAACATCTCGTGCCAGTCTTTGTATGTCATTGTCATCTTCTGCACAATCTTCTTAATGTTCTTATTTGCTGCTTCGACAACCCCATTCATCTTCGGCCGGTAGGGAGAAGAGTTATGATGCTGTATTTTGAATTGCTCACAGAGCTCAGTGATCATCTTGTTGTTAAGATTGGTACCATTGTCCGTAATGATCCTCTCTGGTACACCGTATCGATAGATCAGGTTGTGCCAAATGAACCATGCCACGACGTTCTTGGTTACGGTAGCAAAGGAAGCTGCTTCAACCCACTTCGTAAAGTAATCAATCACTACCAGGATGAAACGATGCCCGTTGGATGTCGTAGGTCTGATCTTGCTGATCATATCAATGCCCCACATTGCGAAAGGCCAAGGAGCTGTCAAGACGTTCAGAGGAACCGGAGGTACGTGTGCTTTATCAGCATAAACCTGGCACTTGTGACATGTCCGAGAGTGCTGATAACAGTCAGCTTCTATTATGGACCATTTGGAACTGTTGGTGTGTGACAGAACTTTGTCGGGAATGGGCTTATAGATGCCATTTGGAACTGTTGGTATGTGGATGGGCTTATAGATGCCATCTAGGCGTCGATCGCGTAAGAGATTCCTTAGCGAGAACTTGCGTACCTGAGAAAGAGAAATAATTACATGGCCTGTTACAGGGGTTGATCTTCAAACTCTTTATGTAGACGTGCCCTGGCTGGATACAGGAATCGAATCTTTAAACTCTTCAGACGTGCCCTGGCAGGATACAGGAATTGAGTCTGGTACTGTAGTCGTCAACAGATACACCCTGGCAAGATACAGGAATCAGATCTTCGAACTCTTCAGACGTGCCCTGGCAGGATACAGGAATCGAGTATGGTACTGTAGTCGTCAACAGATACACCCTGGCAAGATACATGAATCGGATCTTCGAACTCTTCAGACGTGCCCTGGCAAGATACAGGAATCGAGTCTGGTACTGTAGTCGTCAACAGATACACCCTGGCAAGATACAGGAATCGGATCTTCGAACTCTTCAGACGTGCCCTGGCAGGATATAGGAATCGAGTCTGGTACTGTAGTCGTCAACATATACACCCTGGCAAGATACAGGAATCGGATCTTCGAACTCTTCAGACGTGCCCTGGCAAGATACAGGAATCGAGTCTGGTACTGTAGTCGTCAACAGATACACCCTGGCAAGATACAGGAATCGGATCTTCGAACTCTTCAGACGTGCCCTGGCAAGATACAGGAATCGAGTCTGGTACTGTAGTCGTCAACAGATACACCCTGGCAAGATACAGGAATCGGATCTTCGAACTCTTCATACGTGCCCTGGCAAGATACAGGAATCGAGTCTGGTACTGTAGTCGTCAACAGATACACCCTGGCAAGATACAGGAATCGGATCTTCGAACTCTTCAGACGTGCCCTGGCAAGATACAGGAATCGAGTCTGGTAATGCTAGTCGTCAACAGATACACCCTGGCAAGATACAGGAATCAGATCTGGAATCACGACAGTTGATAGCAATTATCTTTGTATTAACTTTTGTCCTGAAAAGACAAAACGTTAGTTGTATGTGATGTCATGATGTATGACATGCGTGATGAGATTATATGTTCATGATGCGTATATGCATGCTATAATGTACAAAGATGTGAGGTTTATGAATGCATGTTTTCGCCTTAGGAAAATAAATCCTTGACAGATGCCGAGAAGTTAAATCCTGGGGTGATATTGAGGAATAGTGCTTTGTTGTTTCCGCTGGGGATGATAGTTGCAAGAATACCGGTAGGAGAAGATGACTCTGTTGGGGAATAAACTTGATGAAGAGATTACTCTGCAGGGAGTAACTACTCTATGGGAAGAGAGGTACTCTGTTGAGATGTTGATGATAACTTCGCTGGGGATACCGTTGTTACGTTGGAAGTTTTAATAGACTCCGTTGGGGATAAGAAGACTTCGCCGAGGACGATCTTTCCGTGGCTTTTGGCTGAGGATAACCCAGTTATATCCTGGTAGGGAAATAACCTTTGAATAAAGCCGGGGGACGCGTTCATGCTCTGCGAGGGATGAGCTTCCAGAATCTACTGGAGATAAGCTTCGTGCTGGGGAGATGTATTGAATTTTCCTGGGGAAACTTCTGGACTGGACTCTCCTGGGGAAATTCTTGAGATATATCGGGGAAGTGGCTCCATTGAATGTCTAGTATACCGCCGGGGAACAATCTTAGACCAAGACTGCCGGGGATGCTTGTTAGGAATGTCTGTATGATTATGCTGGGGAATGTTGAGATCTGCTGGAGGGTACCCAACTTCCTTAAGGCTGACTGTAGCTCTGCTTGGGGAGAGTGTACTGGCTTGCTGGCTCACTCTCTGGGGAATTAAGATATCTTGGTTATGTTCTTCAGCTGAACTTACCTTGGTACTTTGGTGGACAGAGCAATTAGATCGCTTAGACCACTCATTATTGCCCCTGTTTCTAATGTCACCTGTAATTAATCCTTTATTTTGCATGCAAATATTTATGAGTTAGCAATTATTGTCAAATGCATATATCACAAATTGAACATTGGACGTTCTTCGCAAAACAAAACAGAAAAAAAAAATTGGCAATTGATCTGAAAAGTGAATTTATATTGATTTTTGAATTTTCCTGTAAATAGGCGTTTATGTACAAGAGGCTGACGTCCTAGTAAGAGAACGCCGCCGAATAAAAGAGTTTATACAAATTTGTACAAAGGGAAAACAAAACAGCTTTGTGAAAAGAATAATCCCACTGGGTTCCAACTCTGCTATCGCCTTTGTATCTTCGAGCGTCACATCACTTGATGACCTAGCTGAAGATTAAGTTGATTGACCGATGCCGTCTGAACTTGATGTTGATACCGGATTCTGGATGCGAAGTGATCCAATGAGACATAGTATTACGCTTTATCCCTAACTTTTGCCTGGACCGCCCTTTCGGGTTTTCAGTCCACCGGGATACCCATTTTTGCCCAAGCCGCCTTTTCAGGTTTTCGACTTGCCGGGTGTACAGATTTTTTTTATTTCATCCCTTCATTTTGCCCGAACCCTTATGGTTCGCCGGGAAGCCCTAATTTTTGCCTAGGTATGTCAACCTAGCGGATCTTTTTTATGCGTAGTATCTTTTTACTATGTCAGCATTGGCGGGGTGAGGAAGGTCGTCACCATCCATGGTGGTCAGAATCATGGCTCCTCCTGAGAACACATGTTTAACCACAAATGGCCCTTCGTATGTAGGGGTCCATTTGCCCCTTGGATCACTCTGAGGAAGGATGATGCGTTTGATTACCAGATCCCCAACTTGATACTCTTGTGGTCTGACCTTTTTGTTAAATGCCCTGATCATCCGCTTTTGATACGTCTGACCATGACAAATAGCAGCAAGTCTCTTTTCGTCAATTAGATTTAGCTGATCAAGTCGTGTCTGGATCCAATCATCTTCGCTCAGATCTGCATCCTTCATTATCCGGAGAGAGGGTATCTGTACTTCGATCGGTAAGACCGCCTCCATGCCGTAGACCAAGGAGAAAGGGGTTGCCCCGGTTGACGTCCTTGCTGAGGTACGGTACCCATGTAGAGCAAATGGTAACATCTCATGCCAATCTTTATAGGTCACTCTCATCTTCTGCATAATTTTCTTGATATTCTTATTCGCTGCTTCTACAGCCCCATTCATCTTCGGCCAGTAAGGAGAAGAGTTGTGGTGTTGTATCTTGAATTGCTCGCAGAGCTCAGTGATCATCTTGTTATTGAGATTGGTACCGTTGTCCGTAATGATCCTTTCTGGGACGCCGTATCGACAGATCAGGTTATGCCGAATGAACCGTGCCACAACGTTCTTGGTCACTGTAGCGTAGGAAGCTGCTTCAACCCACTTCGTGAAGTAATCAATCGCCACCAGGATGAAGCGATGCCCATTGGATGCCGTAGGCCTGATCTCACCGATCATATCTATGCCCCACATTGCAAAAGGCCAAGGTGCATTCAGGACGTTTAGAGGAACTGGAGGAACATGCACCTTATCTGCATAAATCTGACATTTATGACATGTCCGAGAGTGTTGGTAGCAGTCGGCTTCCATTGTGGACCAGAAATACCCTGCCCGAAGGATCTTCTTTGCCATGGTGTGTCCACTGGAATGTGTTCCGAAGGTACCTTCATGTAGCTCCGCCATGATCCTTTCTGCTTCAGTTTTATCTACACAACGCAGTTAGGTCGAATCATGGTTTCGCTTGTACAGGATGCCGTTGCTGAGGAAGAACTTCGCTGCGAACCTTCTCAGAAACTTTTTATCATTGACAGATGCATCTTCAGGATACTCTTGAGCTTCCAAGTATCTCTTCACCTCATGGTACCAGGGTTTTTCAGTCACTAACTCTACCTCAAGATCACAACAGTATGCCGGTTCGTCCAGTTTCCAGATGATGATCCGGGGAGCCTCATTGTCCCATTTGACTTTGAACATGGAAGACATCGTAGCTAACGCGTCCGCCAACTGATTCTCCTCTCTTGGGAAGTGTTCAAAAGTTATCTCCGTGAAATGGGGGATCAATGTCAACACACATTCTCTGTAAGGAATAAGATTCGGATGTTTCGTATCCCACTCCCCTTTGATCTGATTGATCACGAGAGCGGAATCTTCGAAGACACTCAGAAACTTGATCCTTAAGTCGATCGCAACTTGGAGTCCCATGATGCACGCCTCATACTCCGCCATGTTGTTGGTGCAGTTGAAACATAGCCGGGCAGTGAGTGGAGTATGAGTGCCTTAAGGGGATATGATCACAGCGCCGATACCGTTACCCAAAGCATTGGAGGCTCCGTCAAAGTGCATGGACCATCGGGATCCTTCCTCAGGTCCTTCATCCGGTCCAGGTACTTCACAATCAGTCACTATCATGATACTCTCGTGTGGAAATTCAAAATTCATTGACTGATAATCGTCTACTGCCTGGTGTGCCAAGTGGTCTGCCAATACACTTCCTTTGATGGCTTTCTGAGTCGTGTACTGGATGTCGTATTCTGTCAAGATCATTTGCCATCTTGCTATCCTCCCAGACAGAGCAGGCTTTTCAAATATGTATTTTATTGGATCCATCTTTGAGATCAACAAGGTAGTGTGAGTCAGCATATACTGTCTCAGCCGGCGAGCAGCCCATACCAAAGCGCAGCAAGTTTTCTCGAGCAGTGAGTATCGGGTCTCACAGTCGGTAAACTTTTTGCTAAGGTAATAAATGGCATGCTCTTTTCGGCCAGACTCGTCATGCTGACCCAGCACACACCCCAAGTACTGTCAGGTATAGTATTAGAGGTCTCCCTTCAACCGGTGGCATAAGGATGGGTGGTTCTTGGAGATACTCTTTGATTCTGTCAAAAGCGGCCTGACATTCATCATTCCAACGTACTACCTGATCTTTCTTCAGCAGCTTGAAGATTGGTTCACAGGTAGCAGTTAGGTGTGAGATGAATCGGGCAATGTAATTCAAGCATCTTAAAAAGCCTCTGACCTCTTTCTCTGACTTGGGAACTGGCATCTCTTGAATAACTTTGACTTTTGCAGGGTCCACTTGAATACCCTTATCACTTACAACGAAGCCTAGCAACTTTCCCGATCTAACCGCGAAGGTGCACTTGTTCGGGTTCAACCTCAGTTTGTACTATTTCAGACGGTCAAACAACTTCTGCAGATGGTCAAGGTGTTCCTCCTCAGTTTGGGACCTTGCAATCATGTCGTCAACATACACTTCTATCTCATGATGGATCATGTCATGAAATAAAGCAACCATGGCACGTTGGTAGGTTGCCCCAACATTTTTCAACCCGAATGGCATGACCTTGTAACAGAAGGTGCCCCACTGAGTGAAAAAGGTAGTCTTTTCCATGTCTTCAAGAGCCATCTTGATCTGATTATACCCTGAAAAACCATCCATGAAGGAAAACACCTTATGCTGATCAGTATTGTCAACCAGAACGTCAATGTGAGGTAGGGGGAAGTCATCTTTGGGGCTGGCCCTGTTCAGATCCCTGTAGTCAACACACATTCTGACCTTACCATCCTTCTTCGGTACCGGCACCACATTAGCAACCCACTGAGGGTAAGAAGTCACTGCAAGAAACCCGGCATCGAATTGCTTCATAACCTCAGCTTTGATCTTCTCAGACATCTCTGGATGCATACGACGGACCTTTTGTTTAACCGGAGGGCAGTCTTCCTTGGTAGGCAAGTGATGGACCACAATGTCGGTATCCAACCCAGGCATGTCTTCGTAGGACCAGGCAAAGATCTCCACATAATCATGCAGCATCTGAATCAGTCGTTGTTTCACGCTGAGCTCTAGGTTGGCACCAATCTTAACTTCCTTTCTGTCCGTCTCAGTACCCAGATTTATCGTCTCCACTGGCTCTTCATGTGGTTGAATTGCCCTCTCTTCCTGGAGTAACAGTCTTGCAAGCTCACCAGGCACTTCGCAATCATCTTCACCTTCGTCTTCGGCTAAGTTGATCGGATTTTCGAAGTCATAACTGGCAGTAGCAGAGTCGTTACCAGTGAGATCCAGAGTGGATTGAAACCTGTATGAGTGAGTGTGTGTAAATACACCTGTTTTGCAATATATATAAAGAAAGAAAGGGAGCGCAAGATTTGAAATGTGAAAAACGTCCAATGCTTTTATTCATGATATATGAAGGTGACAAACGAAAGCCCTAACAAATAAAACCACGGTGCCCCGGGTAAGACACCGGGCCAATAGAGTTTCAAATTATTGTTTATTACAAATCTAAAACAAAGAAGTTCATTACTGGGTGACAAAAGTAATGGGTGTAAAGTCTTTTGCGGTCCAGTTGCTAGGTCCACCGTCAGTCGTCGGGTAGATCCAGCTGTCGAACTCGGATTCTTCCACTTCGTCTTCATCCCCAACAGCATTCACTCCTGGATTGGTAATAAGCACAGGAGGTCTTCCAATCCTCACCTTGCGCACAGCCTTCTGAGCCTCTGCAGTGAAACCCAGCCCAAATTTGTTAGTCTTAGGAGTAAAATCAGGGAGCTTACCCCAGTTTGCACATTCACCTCTTTCAATCACAGCCCGGGCGTCCTTTAAGGAGGCCATCTTCAAAGGAGAAACCTCTTCAACCACTGCTTCTGCTGCTGCCAATGTTTGTGGCACCTCTTCAAAATGTTGAAAGGGGGTCTCAATGAACTCCCCATCCATTTCCACGTACCTGAAGGAGTTGAGGTGGCTGACCATGTATTTCTCTTCCCCTTGCACTGTTACAATCTTCCCCCTGACCGGGTACTTGAGCTTCTGATGCAACGTGGAGGTCACAGCTCCAGCCTTGTGGATCCACGGGCGACCCAGCAAACAAGAATAGGATGGACGGATGTCCATCACATAGAATTTTGAATCCAAGACCTGTGACCCAACCCTGATTGGGATGTCAACCTCACCATGTACCATTCTTTTGGACCCGTCAAAGGCCCAGACAACAATGTTACTTGGTTTGAGCTCTAGACCCTCACAGTCCAGCCTGTCCAGAGCCTTCTTGGGTAGCACGTTTAGTGAAGAACCAGTGTCAACCAGCACGTGAGCAAGAGTAGTGCCCCTGCATTCAATAGAGACATGCAGGGCATCATTATGGTTCTTCCCCTTGGCCGTCAGATCAGCATCAGAGAAACCCAGGCCATTATTAGCGGTTAAGTTGGCCACACAGTCGGTGAATTGATCAGCAGACGTCTCTTGGGGTACGTGAGCCGTCTTTAAGAAAGCAATCAGAGCCTTGGCATGGGCCTCTGAACACAGCAGCAGTGATAGCATGGAGATTTTGGAGGGGGTGTGCCCCAGCTGTTCGACAACGTTGAAATCACTTTTCTTTATTATTTTGAGGATCTCTTCCATCTCCTGCTTGGAAGCCTCAACAATGGTCTTTGGTGCCTCCGTCCGGACAGGCATATCAGCAGCAATCCCCTTGCCCCGAGCGTCAGATGACTCGGCAGCAGGGGTGGAAACTTGATTAGGGGAAGAGACAGGCACACTGGCAGGTGTGATGATCAAAGGCCTCTGAATTACTGGAGGAGCAATGTCTGGTGAGAACAATCTTCCACTACGAGTGACCTTAGCAGGCCCAGTGATGTTGGTGACACCAGTATCAATATTGAACTCTTGCTTCACTCCCAGAACATAAACATCTGCCACATAGTGCCACGGGACAGCTTTATCAGACTTGTAGGGGATGGGCCCTGGAACTGTAATGGTGATGGGAGCAATCTTGTGAACAGGCAAAATTTGGACAGGCTTCTTTGAAGGAGCCTTGGAAGGGTTGTTGAAAATGGTAACAATTGAAACTTCTTCAACAGGGGCAGCAGGAACAGCAGTCTTTTTGAACAAAATCTCTTTGCTATCCATCAGGTTTTGGACGCCTGATTTCAGCAAAGAACAACCAGCAGGGGAATCAACACATAGAGGGCAACCTTTGCTACATCCCGGAAATAAACCGGCTAGCAATAGGTTCCTCTTGATCGTCAGCAGTGGAGTAGCAACATCATCCACAGAAGCTACATACAAATCCTCCTCAACAACATTCACTCCATGCTGGGGCATGGGAGCGGTAACAACATTTGGCCTCTCGGGCGCCTCGAACTATATCTCCTGTGCATCAATAAGGTCCTGAACCTTATTCCTCAGGGCCCAACAATCATCAGTAGAATGTCCCGGGCTATCAGAGTGATATGCGCAACGGGCGTTGGGGTTGTATTTCGGAGATGATGTGTTTACCATATTTGGAGCCTCTCTGACAGTTACCAGGCTAGTTGACAGCAGTTGCGGCAGGATCTGAGAGAGAGTCATGCTGAGCCGAGTATACTGTCGTTTGGGCCTCTCAGCTCTGGGTTGGTTGTACTGTTGTGGAGCAGTAGCAGGCTTAGAAATAACCACCACATTGACAGCTTGGCGATGTTCAGGTTTGTTTTGCCTTCTTGGACCATACACATCACTGGCCTCCTTCTTGAAGGGCTTCTTTTCAGTATTTGAGGAGGCAACCTTCTGTATCTTCCCCGATTTTATACCATCCTCGATCCTCTCACCAGTCAGAATCAGATCAGTAAACCCAGCAGAGGAATTACCAATGAGATGATTGAAAAATGGACCAGATAGGGTCCCCAAGAACATATCCACCAGCTCCCGGTCCGTCAATGGTGGTTGCACCCTACCAGCCAGATCTCTCCATTTCTGTGCGTACTCCTTAAAACCTTCTCTCGATCCTAGCGACATACCCTAGAGTTGGGTGCGCGTAGGAGCGAGGTCAGAATTATATTGATACTGCTTGTAAAAAGCAGTGGCCAGATCCTCCCAGTTACAAATGTTGGTCCCATCCAGCTGATAGAACCATTCGAGGTGAGTCCCTGAAAGACTCTCCTGGAAGAAGTGGATCCATAAGTTCCTGTCTGCTGTGTAAGGCTGGATCTTCCTTACATAAGAACGGAGGTGCATCTTGGGACAGGAAGCCCCGTCATACTTCACAAAGGCAGGTGCCTTGAACTTGTGTGGAATTACCACCCCAGAAGATAACCCCAAGTCTCCGAAATCCAACCCAGGCACACGTTGAATCTCTATAGCATTTAATCTGTCCTCCAGCTGCTTGTACCGGTCCTCAGCAGGAGGGTACTGTTCGTCGTTGAAGTATGTCTCAGTGTCAGAGACCACAGGACTAGGGACCTCTCTCCCTTGGTGACTACCTTCCCCCACAGATGGAGTAGTCCTCTCAGCTTCATTTTGCAAAGTGTTCCCGAGCCTACGCCCAGTGTTGAATAACACAGTCCTCTTCTTCTTCTTATTCTTCTTCAGGAGCATAGCCTTCAGCTCTTGTTGTCCTTGGGCCAAGCCCATGATCAGTTCCTGAAATTGTGCGTTCTGCACCTGAAGGGCCTTGATAGACAGCTCGGTAGATGATTCAGGGTTCATGATGCTGAAATAAACAGCGAAGAACAGTAAGCAACCTGAAAAGAAGAGTACTGTGATGCACATGATGAATGATATGTGTTTATGCAATGCATTCAAGGGTTCAAAAGTTCAAATTTGTTGTAGACAAAAAGGAACACACGTTATCATTAAGGGAATAATTGTTTGATACATCAAAGCCTCATGGGCAAACATTACAAAGCAGATTAATCCCAAAAGACACTACGCATCCTCTTTGGAGCAATGTAGGTGTTGAGATTCTTCTCCTCGTGCAGTAGGCGGGTGAGTTCCAGGACCTTCTTTTCACTAGCATGTAGACTGGTCTCCAGAGAATTCCGTTCTTCCTTAAGCTGGATCCAGCTCTTCTGCATCTCATCCCAGGACGTGGGCATGTCAGGATGTTGAATGGTGTAGGACACCTCTCCTTCCAAGACTGACTCTTTGATTACAGGGAGAACATGAGGATAAGGCATCTCTAACTTCTGGGAGCGGGCGCGTACCCACTTGAGATAAGGTTCCCACGGGATGGAGTTCCTGTGCCCCAGTGTCTTGCTGTCTATCTTACTAGGCATCCTCCAAGCTCTGATAAATCTCTGGCGAAGTCCTTGTGCATCATTGTCGAAGTCAAAAACTATGTCAGGAATTAACATGTCATGAGGGCCATCCCTCCGAGCATAACCAAACTGTCTCCAAGCCAAGCATGGGTTGTAAGTAATACCTCCTCTGATTCCAAGTAAAGGAACATTAGGGTACTCCCCGCAACGATCAATGATAGTGACATCCTCTCTGGACCGAGAGCACCAATGTATATCAGCATGTGTAAGGGTCATCAATCGCTGTGACCACCTCAAACCCCGCTCGTTCTTCAAAACTGATTGTGGAAGGTGCGAAATAAACCACCTTCCCAGGAGAGGAGTGCAGCACATAAGAACACCTCTTTTTCTCATGGTTCGAGTGTAACATGAGTGAAGGATGTCCCCAAGCAACGTAGGTATAGGATTTCTGGACATGAAGATCTGGACAGCACTGATATCTATAAGCTGATCTGGGTTAGGGAACAACACCAAACCATAGACAAGGAGGGCCACAACTTCTTCAAAATCTTGTAGGTCAAGGGAGTTCCAACATTCTTGGGCCTTTTCAAACAGAAACCTGGCTAAGAACCCTTTGATATCACTTCTAGCTTCCCAATGTCCCTTGAGGTAAGATGGTTGTAGGTGTAAGGCCTTAGCAATCTCTTCAAGTTTGGGTTCCTTTTCCGTACCGTTGTAGGGTAGTTGATCAAGGATAGGGATCTTCAGAAGCCGGGAGAACTCTTCCAATGTAGGCACCAGTTGATAATCCAGGAAAGTGAAACAGTGATGCAGAGGGTCAAAGAACTGGAACAAGACCTTTATCATGTCTTCCTCGATGTTGGTGTTGACCAAGCTGATGAGTCTTCCATGTCTCTCATTGAATGAAGAGCTCTCGGGAATCCTGGATATAAGCTCCTTAAGCTGAGGAGGGATCCTTACAAGGCTGATCTGAATTGTCTTCCTGCGAACAGTTTCCATGTCCTACAAAACAAGAACAAAGATGAAGATTCGAACCCCTGAAATGGTTAGTCAATGCATATGATGTTGGATGATGTCATGATGCTATGATTAAACATACCACAAATATTTACAAAGGCAAACATGATAAGGCACACAAGTCACACAAGATAAGCCCTTAGAGTTTAGGCCAGCATGGGGTCTGGGTATTACCCTCTTGAAGTTGGTGGGCTCAACCTGTCCTATTAGAAGTAACCGGGTTCTAAGGGTCCCAATATCACTGGATTGCTTTCATTGTTCATCGTTTCGATTTAGCCACTGAACTGGCGATCGAAATATTCCAGGAAAGCAACCCTCAATTGAGTGTAGTATCGAGTATCAACCAACCTCAGACTGCACCAAAGTCAGTTATCTCACTACCCTAAAGAGGCCAAGATAGTTCAATTAAGGTTCCTAAGGTCAGTTGATGCTTCACGACACCACATGGAGGCCCCGTACTCTCCTTGACTGAACTCAAGGGTTACCGGTACACACCAAAGTGCCACATCAACGTAGCAGACTGTTTCAACCATGTCGGTATACCCCGCACAGTTCCCTCACAGCCTTGTTGCTACTTTCTAAGAAGGTATCCCCAGATCCGGGTTAGGATCTATAGAACTCCCAAGACAGTCCCACAATTTAAAGCAAACAAGTCAAAGTAATTGAAAACACAGTGATCTTAGTCCTAAGGTACACCTCACTTTAAAAGTTATCCCCAGCAGAGTCGCCAGTTCTGTGATCGGTGGATCTGGAACTGACTGTTTAACGCTGGTTCGCGAAATGTCGCAGAAGCAAGAGTCGCCACCGTCTTTTATATTCTCCAACATGGAAAGGACAAAAGCACAGAAAAATTCCTTATTGAGATTAGTTCTCGGTTCGGGAGGTAGATTTATAGAAAGGGAAGGTGTTAGCACCCTTTCTATCCATGGTTATCCATGGGCTCTTAGATACTTGCTCACTTGTGTTTTCAAAATGTTTGTTTTCTTTTCAAGGTGAGTGGGTTTGAAAAAGTTTCTTTGAAAGTTTCAGATCGACTCTTGTATCAGTCCTCAAGAGTGTTTAAAAAGTTGTTTTGAAAGCTTTTTGAAAAGTGTCGGTGTGAAAAGAGTTTTTGATTTGTTTTGAATTAGAGCAAGTATCTACGAGTTATCTACCCACCCTAAGGAATTAGGCTGTGTAAATGTCCTTAAGGTAGTGCCATCCCACCATTGAGAGGTAGGTAGCACCACCGTTGGAGGTGTTCGGATCAATTCGAAGATTAGGGTCAGTGTGGTCACCGAGCAATAGTAAGATACCTTAGAAGCTACCCTTATGCCATTGATCTTTTTATTCCGAGGCAACCGTTTCGAGGCAACTTGTTTCGAGGCAACCGTTTCGAGGCAACTAGATCAATGGAACATAAGGACTCACTAAGACGTCCTGTACTCGACGACCACGTTTCGAGGGGCAAGGCAACAGTGTGATCACCAGAGCAACAATAGGACACCTTAGAAGCTACCCTTATGCCATGTTCATGGACATAAGGACTTTTTAAGACGTCCTGTACTCGACGACCACGTTTCGAGGGGCAAGGCAACAGTGAGGCATACCCTAAGAGTGGTGTGTGAATTGTGTGTCATTTTTAGTTATTATTTGTCTTGTCATGCATTGGGTGAGCTACGCTTTGATTTTATTTGGGCATTCATTCTTTCATGTGATTAGCAGTTAAAAGGGTGCGGAAAATAAAAATGCGGAAAATAAAGGTCCTACGCTATTACATGGCGCGGATCTACATCGCCAAATTAAACCAAGACCCGATTTGAATAAAAGCGCGGAAAGTAAATGTCCTAATTATCTATTACAAGGCTTTGGGGCAAATACATTATATCCATAAAAGAAATAAAAATAAATGCGAAAAGAAACAAGAATCGAGAGTGCGAGGGCGTTGGACCCTTTAAAGAAATTAAATAGAAATTATAAATTAATTAATGATTAAATAAAGAAAAGAAATTATTTTTATGTTTTTTGGTATTTTATGAAATAAAGAAAGTTAATTGAAATTAGAAATTAAAATAAAAGCCTAGTTCTAAATTTGTTTTTAATTAACAAAAAAAATGTTTAAGTTTTAACCTAATTTACCCTAATTAATTAAATGCCATATTTATTTACAAAATTAATTAATGATTAATAATAATAAGAAGAAAAATGTAATTATTGAGAAAAAGAGTAAAATGCTAAAAACCCTAATTTCTATGTATTTTATTAGTTATTTAAAAAGAATATTAAAATTAAACCTAAATTAAACTAAATTGGTTATTGGAATTTATTTACAAAAACTATTGATGGATTAAATTAAATAAAACATTTTTCATTTTTTGTGATTTCTGATTTTTTTGGATTTTTATATTAAATTATTAGTTAAATTAAATTAATGATAGAATAATAATTCTTTGTGTTTTTGAGTTTTAAAATTAAGAGAGAAATTAAACCTAAATTAAAGAACTAAATTAAATTAATAAATCAAATAATTAAAATAAATTATGACATATTTTTGATTTTTTTATTATTTTAAGAAATAAAACTAAATAAATTAGTATTTAAAACCTAATTAAGTCTAATTAATTTTAATATTACAAAAAATAATTTAGAGTTTCCTAGAATTTAAAGCCTAATTAATTAATTAAATTTTAAAAAAAGAAAAATATGAAATTTATTTGGGTAAGAATATTTTGTGATTTTTGAAATAAAAAGAAAATTAATTTTGTTAATAAAAGCAAATTAATTAAATTAAAATAAAATAGAAAAGAAAATTTAAGGGAAAAAGAAAATGGGCCTGGTTTTTGGAGCAAAAGGGGGGTGCGGATGGCAAAGTTGAGCCCAAACACTGATGGCCTTCCTTGACTTTCTCCAATTCCATATGCCTGCTTTGACTAACGCCCACGGTGGAAGGATGCACATGAGACGTTGGATTTGGATCAGGGGGCAATCTGACGGCTGGATCTCACAAGCGTGTGGTGTGGACTGAAGCTTGAAGCACATGGAATCTACTAAGCCCAGTCAGCTTAAGTAATTGAGTCAGCAACCTGAATGGCCAATCAAAACACAGGAAAAAGCCACGCTTGCGTCAAACTGAGTCAAGCCAAGTCAATGACGCCGGAGCAGTGCTCCGGTCGTCTTCTCCGGTGGGGGTGGTTCTGAAAACCTGCGAAAACAGTAAAACTGAAGCAAACAAAATAGCCAGATCAAATGATTAGGGCATGGCGATCCTCATGGTGATGTTTTCATGGTTTAATGCTACCTATTCCCACCAAAATGAAACTCCAAGTAATCTGAACCCTATCCATGGTGATCTACACTTTGGCCATTAAAGACCCCAAGCGATAGTCCAGACCTGTTCTAAACATTCACTGGAACTCAAAGGTATGGTCAGTAGGGATTAAATCAAGCCATAAGTGAAAATACGATCCATGGAAATTTTGCAAAGTGTATGTTCATGTATCTATAGTTCCAGTCTGCATGGTTATGTGAAAAGGGTGTGTTTATACCTTGTTTTACCTGTAGATCACGATAGGATGGATGGGAAGTCTTGTGGATGGTTGAGCCCTTGAATTCGATCTTGGTGCACTTCTTTGGAATTTTGGAAAAGAATTTTATCTTGGCTGCCTCTCTCCCTCGTCCAATTTCCTTGTGATAGTTTGCATTTAGGTTATGTAAGTGATTCCAATCAGCATTAAGGCCCATAATACCATGCATTCATGCTTAAGATTTTGACATAACTCCATTAACAAACTTTCCATCTTTGTACAAAAATTTGAATTCTTGCTTGATTAGGCCTTGGTACGAATTTGGGATGTTGTATAATGGTGATTCAAAGTTAATCAAAGCCAAATATGTCCCTTAATTAACCTTTTTGATTTTCATTTGATTTTAAAAGATTTAAAATTAATTAAATCTAATAAAATCAAATAAAAATGAAAAAAAATTAATTTT
This sequence comes from Vicia faba, assembly GCA_948472305.1. NCBI lineage: Eukaryota > Viridiplantae > Streptophyta > Magnoliopsida > Fabales > Fabaceae > Vicia > Vicia faba. The sequence goes on from OX451739.1 coordinate 416,497,224, forward strand.
AAATATTGAAATAAAAAGTTGGACACGTGGGAAGCATGGCCAAGCTGATTCAAGTGGAAAAAGTGGGCCCTTTTTGTCAAAAATGAAGTTTCAAGGATAAATGATTTTGGCCATTTCACAAAAATTTCCCAACTTCTCCAATGCATATCTTGCTCAATTTTTAAGCTTTGATCATGTTCTTGGACATTTTGGAAAGGTCTTGAAGTCATCTAACCAATGTCTTTGGTCCCATGTAATTTTGATTTACCAATCTCAAGTTATGGTCTTTTACTTAAAGTCCCTTTTTGTTGACTTTTGAAAATGACCTATAATGTTGAAATTGATAACTTTTTGTGAGAGCATTTCTTGGACTTGGAATGTGAAGGTGAGTTGTAGGAAATGTCCTCCCCTTCAATATGAGTATTGGATGGGATTTTTCTGATGAATCATGAAAAAGTTATGCCTTGGTCATGTTATAGTTGACTTTTCAGCTGTCCAAAAATAGAAACTTTTGCATCTTGAGACTTTTTGAGCCATACTTTGAGAACCGTGATCAAGCATTGATCAAATGATGTTTGTGGCTTCAAAATAATATGTTGACCAAAAATTTTGACTTTTGACTGCCAAATGACCATTTTGCCCCTGCAGTTGACTGTGGAGCAATTAGGGTTTTTGACTGTGCAACTTGACCTTGTGAGCCTTGAAACTTGGCATATAGATGCTTGACAATGTGTATAGGCATATGTGACTTGATTGAGCCCTTGAAAACCTCAACTTCCTTGCAAGAACCAAAACCCTAGTTTGACTGGCTTAGGAGGATGGTTGACTGTGTAGCCCTTGAGTAGACTTTGATCCCTTTGAGGCAAAACTTTGAAGATTATGGGAGGGCAAATTTTGGGGTACAACACCTGGGAATCGAACCCAGGTACCAATGTTTGCAAGGCACGTCCTCCACCAACTGAGTTAGGCAACGCGTTTGTTAAACTAATAGACAAAAAATATAATATATGAAAAAGACCATTATGCTGGGATATGAAAAAAAACGCGCTAAAGTTTAAACTCTCCAATCACGCTTGGACAGTTATTGTCTTCTTCATCTTTTTCCTGCAAATATAAAACAAGTAGCGGGGGTTTTAAACCCCCACAAACTGAAACTGTGAAAAATAGCGAATAGAAGAGGAGGAAATATAAAAAGGGCGCGATAGGCTTAATGGTTTCGTCTTGTTGCAACGAAATTGTCTATACAGGTTTGGAGGTCCAATTTTACAATATATGGAAACCCCCAATATTAAAGCTCTGAAACCCTAATATCCTTCAATGGTGGATTTCGATTCAGGCAGCCTTAGCACAATTAAGCTATCTCAAACGCTTCAGGAAGGTGTCAGTAATATAAATCCACAAGCAAAACATGTTAATGATGCCTGTAAATTGGGTTTCGATTAAGAAAATATTCGATCAAACCAAGACTCTCTTTTACTGTTTCCTTGAGCTATGAGATTGGAAAGTGTTTGCAATACGTTCAGGAGACTCTCAGCAAGGGATTAGAATCCTTTTTAGGCATTGAAATGCGCTGCAAGTATGAAATCAGTTTCCAAGTTTTTATGAAAATTTTGCAAAGTGATTATGCAGTTTCAGCAGCTTTCACGTGTGTGTATGAGTAGGGTTTCACTCAGCATATGTATGTGAATGATTCTAGGTCAAAAATAAGCCCACAAGTCCATGGATTAATGACTTGAATATTTGATTGCTAATCATATCTTTTTTCAATCTTTTTCCATGAAACCCTTGCCAATTATGGAAGATCTTGTCCCCTTGGATGATGCACGAAATCTTTAGCATATTTGGAGTATATTTGCTGCATAAAAAGATTTGAAAAAGCATATCTTTGAATTTTCCCATAATTAAATCTAATTAAATGAATTAATATAAATATAAATTCAACTAATTAATCAAAAATAAGAAAATAAATTATTTTGAGCTCAATGGGTCGCGCATAGGCTTTGGGTAATGATTCAAGGAAGAATTTGAGGCCCATTAGTAAATTTGAAGCTTTTTAGGCAAAGTTGACTTTTGAAAATTCCCAAAAATTTCCCAACTTCTCCAATGCATATCTTGCTCAATTTTGAAGCTATGATCATGTTCTTTGACATTTTAGAAAGGTCTTGAAGTCCTATAACCAATGCCTTTGGTCCCATGTCATTTTGATTCACCAATCTCAAGTTATGGTCTTTGACTTAAAGTGCCTTTTTGTTGACTTTCGAAAATGACCTATAATGTTGAAATTGATAACTTTTTGTGAGAGCATTTCTTGGATTTGAAGTGTGAAGATGAGTTGTAGGAAATGTCACCCTCTTCAAAATGAGCTTTGGATGGGATTTTTCTGATAAACCATGAGGAAGTTATGCCTTGGTCAATCTGCAGTTGACTTTTCAGCTGTCCAAAAATAGAAACTTTTGCATCTTGAGACTTTTTGAACCATGCTTGTGGAATCATGATCAAGAATTGATCAAATGATGATTGTGGCTTCAAAATGAGATGTTGACCAAAAATTTTGACTTTTGACTGTCAAATGACCATTTTGCCCCTCCAGTTGACTGTGGAGCAATTAGGGTTTTTGACTGTGCAATTTGATGTTGTGAGTCTTGAAACTTGACATATGGATGCTTGACAATGTATATAAGCATATGGGACTTGATTGGACCCTTGAAAACCTCAATTTCTTTGCAAGAACCAAAACCCTAATTTTGACTGTGTTAGGAGGCAATTGGACTGTGCAACCCTTGAGGGATTTTGAAGCTTGATCTTGCCAAATCTTGAAGAATATGGGAGCGTAAATTTTGGGGTACAACAATAGTTGATACCGAAGTCTGGATGCGAGGTGATCCAATGAGACATAGTGTTACACTTTAATCCCTAACTTTTTCTTGGACCGCCCTTTCGAGTTTTCAGTCCACCGGGATACCCATTTTTGCCCAAGCCGCCTTTCCAGGTTTTCGACTTGCCGGGTGTACAGATTTTTTATTTTCATCCCTTATTTTTGCCCGAACCCTTTTGGTTCGCCGGGAAGCCCTTATTTTTGCCTAGGCCAGTCAACCTAGCGGGTCTTTGATTATGCGTAGTATCTTTTTACTATGTCTGCATTGACGGGGTGAGGAAGGTCGTCACCGTCCATGGTGGTTAGAATCATAGCTCCTCTTGAGAAGATGTTCTTAACCACAAATGGCCATTCGTAAGTAGGGGTCCATTTGCCCCTGGGATCATCTTGAGGTAAGATAATACGCTTGATTACCAAGTCCCCAACTTGATACTCTTGTCGTCTGACTTTCTTGTTAAATGCCTTGATCATCCGTTTTTGGTACGCCTGACCATGACAAATAACAGTAAGTCTCTTTTCGTCAATTAGGTTCAGCTGATCAAGCCGGGTCTGAATCCAGTCATCTTCGCTCAAACCTGCATCCTTCATGATCCGAAGAGAGGGTATCTGAACTTCAATCGGCAAGACTGCCTCCATACCATATACCAAGGAATAAGGTGTTACCCCTGTTGACGTCTGTGCTGAGGTACGGTACCCATGAAGAGCAAATGGTAACATCTCGTGCCAGTCTTTGTATGTCACTGTCATCTTCTGCACAATCTTCTTAATGTTCTTATTTGCTGCTTCGACAACCCCATTCATCTTCGGCCGGTAGGGAGAAGAGTTATGATGATGTATTTTGAATTGCTCACAGAGCTCAGTGATCATCTTGTTGTTAAGATTGGTACCATTGTCCGTAATGATCCTCTCTGGTACACCGTATCGATAGATCAGGTTGTGCCAAATGAACCGTGCCACGACGTTCTTGGTTACGGTAGCAAAGGAAGCTGCTTCAACCCACTTCGTAAAGTAATCAATCGCTACCAGGATGAAACGATGCCCGTTGGATGTCGTAGGTCTGATCTCGCCGATCATATCAATGCCCCACATTGCGAAAGGCCAAGGAGCTGTCAAGACGTTCAGAGGAACCGGAGGTACGTGTGCTTTATCAGCATAAACCTGGCACTTGTGACATGTCCGAGAGTGCTGATAACAGTCAGCTTCCATTATGGACCAGTAATATCCTGCTTGAAGGATTTTCTTTTCCATGGTATGTCCATTGGAATGAGTTCCGAAAGTACCTTCATGCAGCTCTGCCATGATCCTTTCTGCTTCATTCTTATCCACACAACGCAGTAAGGTTGAATCATAGTTACGCTTGTAGAGAATACCATTGCTGATGAAGAACTTGGCGGCGAACCTTCTTAGAAACTTCTTGTCATTAACAGATGCACTCTCGGGGTATTCCTGAGCTTCAAGGTACCTCTTCACTTCATGATACCAGGGCTTTTCTGTTACCTCTTCAGTCTCAAGATCACAACAATGTGCAGGTTCGTCCAATCTTTCAATAATGATCTGGGGAGCTTAGTTGTCCCAATTGACCTTGAACATAGAAGACATTGTAGCTAACGCGTCCGCTAACTGATTCTCCTCTCTAGGGAAGTTCTCAAAGGTTATCTCCTCAAAATGGGGAAGCAATGTCAACACATACTCCTTGTAAGGGATAAGATTTGGGTGTTTCGTATCCCACTCGCCTTTGATCTGACTGATCACGAGAGCGGAATCTCCGAATACACGTAGAAACTTAATCCTTAGGTCAATTGCAGCTCGAAGGCCCATGATGCACGCTTCATACTCCGCCATGTTGTTGGTGCAGTTAAAAAATAGTCGGGCGGTAAACGGAGTATGAGAGCCCTTAGAAGATATAATCACGGCGCCAATTCCATTACCCAAAGCGTTTGAAGCTCCATCAAAGTACATGGACCATCGGGATCCCTCCTCAGGTCCTTCATCCGGTCCAGGTGTCTCACAATCAGTCACTACCATGATATTCTCGTTTGGAAATTCAAAGTTCATAGACTGGTAATCATCCACTGCCTGATGTGCCAAATGGCCTGCCAATACACTTCCCTTGATTGCTTTTTGAGTCGTGTACTGGATGTCATACTCAGTCAGGATCATCTGCCATCTTGCTATTCTTTCGGACAAGGCAGGCTTTTCGAGGATATACTTGATTGAATCCATCTTTGAAATCAACAGAGTGGTGTGAGTCAGCATATACTGTCTCAGTCGGCGAGCTGCCCATGCCAAAGCGCAGCAATTTTTCTCAAGCAGTGAGTATCGGGTCTCACAGTCAGTAAACCTTTTTCTAAGGTAATAAATAGCATGCTCTTTTCGGCCAGACTCGTCATGCTGCCCCAGCACACACCCCATTGAGTTATCGAGCACTGTCAAGTATAAGATCAAAGGTCTCCCTTCAACTGGTGGCATTAGAATGGGTGGCTTCTGGAGATACTCTTTGATTCTTTCGAATGCGGCCTGACATTCATCGTTCCAACGTACTACTTGATCTTTCTTCAGCAGCTTGAAGATTGGTTCACAAGTAGCAGTCAGGTGTGAGATGAATCGGGCAATGTAATTCAGTCGTCCTAGAAAGCCTCTGACCTCTTTCTCTATCTTGGGAGCTGGAATCTCTTGTATGGATTTCACTTTGGCAGGGTCCACTTGAATACCTTTGTCGCTCACGACAAAACCCAGTAGCTTACCAGACCTCACCCCGAAGGTGCACTTGTTCGGGTTCAATCTCAGCTTGTACAACTTCAACCTGTCAAACAGCTTCTGTAGATGGTCAAGGTGTTCCTCCTCAGTCTGTGACCTCACAATCATATCGTCGACGTATACTTCAATCTCATGATGGATCATATCATGAAACAAAGCAACCATGGCACGCTGATACGTTGCCCCATCATTTTTCAACCCAAAAGTCATGACCTTGTAGCGAAAGGTGCCCCATTGAGTAACAAAGGTGGTCTTCTCCATATCCTCGGGAGCCATCTTTATCTGATTATATCCGGAGAAACCATCCATAAAGGAGAATACCTTGTGCTGAGCAGTATTGTCAACCAGAACGTCGATGTGAGGTAGAGGGAAGTCATCCTTAGGGCTTTCCCTGTTCAAATCCCTGTAGTCAACACACATTCGAACCTTACCATCTTTCTTCGGTACTGGAACCACATTGGCAACCCACTGAGGGTAAGAAGTAACTGCTAGAAAACCGGCGTCAAACTGTTTCATAACTTCAACCTTGATTTTCTCAGACATTTCCGGGCGCATACGGCGAACCTTCTGTTTTACAGGAGGGCAATCTTCCTTGGTAGGCAGGCGATGAACCACAATGTTAGTATCTAACCCAGGCATATCTTCGTAGGACCAGGCAAAGATCTCAACATAGTCATGCAGCATCTGAATCAACCGTTGTTTCACACTAAGCTCCAAATTGGCACCGATCTTGACTTCCTTCTTGTCTGCCTCAATACCCAGATTCACTGTTTCCACTGGCTCTTCATGTGGCTGAATGTACCTCTCTTCCTGGAGTAGCAGTCTTGCAAGTTCACCTGGCACTTCGCAATCATCTTCACCTTCGTCTTCGACCAAGTTGATCGGATTTTCGAAGTCATAACTGGCAGTAGCAGAGTCGTTACCAGTGAGATCCAGAGTGGATTGAGACCTGTATATGTGAGTGTGTGTAAAATAGCCGTTTTGCAATATATAATGAAGAAAAACAAGGAGCGCAAAATTTGAAATGCAAGAAACGTCTAATGCTTTTATTAATGATATACGAAAATGACACACAAAATCCCTCACAAATGAAGCCACGGTGCCCCGGGTAAGACACCGGGCCATAAAGTTTCAAAACATTGTCTGTTACAAATTCAAAACAAAGAGTTCATTACTGGGTAACAAAAGTAATAGGGATGAAGTCCTTTGCTGTCCAATTGCTTGGTCCCCCGTTGGTCGTAGGATAGATCCAGCTGTCGAATTCAGACTCCTCCATATCATCTTCAATGGCATTTACTCCCGAGTTGCTGATGAACATGAGAGGTCCTCCAATCCTTGCATTACGAACAACCCTTTGAGCTTCTGCAGTGAAACCCAAACCAAATTTGTTAGTCTTCTGAGTGAAATCAGGAAGTCGGCCCCAATTTGCACACTCACCCTTCTCAATAATAGCCCGGGCATCCTTTAAGGAAGCCATCTTCATAGGAGAATCTTCAACCGCAGTCTCAGCTGATGCCAGTGTCTGAAGAACCTCTTCAAATTGTTGAAATGGGGTCTCAATGAACTCCCCATCCATCTCTACGTACCATAACGAGTTGAGGTGGCTGACCATATACTCTTCCTCCCCTTGAACTGTCACAATCTTTCCTCTGACAGGGTACTTCAGCTTCTGGTGGAGCGTTGAGGTCACAGCTCCAGCTTTGTGGATCCATGGATGACCCAGCAAGCAAGAATAGGATGGCCGAATGTCCATCACGTAGAACATAGAATTGAAGACCTGAGAACCAACTTTAATTGGAATATCAACCTCACCATGCACCATCCTTTTAGACCCATCAAAGGCCCTGACAATGATGTTACTTGGCTATAGCTCCAACCCTTCGCAATCCAATCGGTCTAGATCTTTCTTGGGTAAGACGTTCAATGAGGAACCAGTGTCAACCAATACATGTGCAAGAGTAGTGCCCCTGCATTCAATGGAGACATGCAGGGTGTCGTTGTTGTTCTTCCCCTTAACGGTCAAATCGGCGTCGGAGAAACCCAAACCATTATCAGCAGTTAAATTGGCCACACAATCGGTAAACTGATCAGCTGATGTCTCTTGTGGAACATGGGCAGACTTCAGGAAGGTAATCAGAGCCTTAGCATGGGCCTCTGAACACAATAATAGTGACAACATAGAAATCTTGGATGGGGTTTGCCCCAGCTTCTCAACCACGTTATAATCACTCTTCTTAATAATCTTCAGAATCTCTTCCATCTCCTATTTGGAAGCTTCAACAGTAATAGTCTTTGGTGCCTCCGTCTGGACAAGCACGTCAGTGGTGATCCCTTTGCCCCAAGCATTAGATGACTCAGCGACAGGGGTAGAACTAAGAATTTGATCAGGAATGGTAGTAGGTACACTTGCAGGTGTAATGATAACAGGTCTTCAGACAGTTGGTGGAGTAATATTAGGTGAGAAAAGTCTACCACTGCGGGTGACTTTAGCAGGTCCAGTAATGTTACTGACGCCGGTATCAGCATCCAACTCTTGCTTAACTCCAAGAACATAAACATCAGCCCCATAGTGCTAGGGGACAGCTTTGTCAGAGGTGTAGGGGATGGGCCCCGGAACAGCGATAATCATAGGTGCGATTTTCGGAACAGACGTAATTCTAACAGGCTTCCTCGAGGGAGCCTTAGAAGAATTGTTGAAAATGGTAACGATGGCAACTTCTTCAGTAGGAATGGAAGGAACAACAATCTTCTAAAGTAGAATCTCCTTATTATCCATCAGGTTTTGGATACCTGACTTCAGAAATGGGCAACCAGCAGGTAAAACAGAACACATATGGCAACCTTCGCCACAACCCGGAAATAAACTGGCTAGCAACAGGTTCTTCTTGACAGTCATCAGAGGGGTAACAATATCATTCACGGAAACTACAAACAAGTCTTCCTCTACAGCGTTTACTCCATGCTTGGGCATGGGAGCAGTTACAACATTGGGCCTCTCGAGCGCCTCAAACTCAATCTCCTTTGCATCAATTAGGTCTTGCACCCTGTTCCTCAAAACCCAACAATCATCTGTATTATGCCTCGGGCTATCAGAGTGAAAAGCGCAGCGGGCATTAGGGTTATACTTTGGTGATGTGGTACTTGGATTCTTCGGAGCTTCTTTTAGAGTCACCAGATTGGTCTTCAGTAACTGTGGCAGAATCTGAGACAAAGTCATGCTGAGACGAGTGAATTGCCTTCGAGGTCTCTCATCCTTTTGTTGATTGTGATGCTGAGGAGCACCAGCAGGTTTTAAAATAACAACCGCGTTGACAGCTTGGCGGTGTTCAGGTATATTCTGTCTTCTCGAACTGTAGACAACACTGGACTCTTTCTTAAACGACTTTTTCTCGGTGCTCGATGAGGCACCCTTCTGTATCTTCCCAGCCTTAATACCAACTTCAATCCTTTCACCAGTCAAAATAAGATCTGTAAACCCAGCTGAAGAGCTCCCAATATGATGGTTAAAGAATGGACCAGACAGGGTCCCTAAAAACATGTCAATAAGCTCACGATCAGCCAAAGGTGGTTGCACCCTTCCGGGAAGGTCTCTCCATTTTTGAGCATACTCTTTAAATCCTTCACCCGTTCCTATTGACATACCCTGGAGTTGGGTACGTGTAGGAGCGAGGTCGAAGTTGTACTGATACTGCCTATAGAATGCAGTAGCCAAATCCTCCCAGCTGCGGATACTGGCTCCGTCCAACTGATAGAACATCTCGAGCTGAGTCCCTGAGAGACTGTCTTGAAAGAAATGGATCCACAAGTTCTTATCAGCAGTGTAAGGCTGGATTTTCCTCACATATGACCGGAGGTGCAACTTTGGACAGGAAACTCCGTCATACTTGGCAAAGGCAGGTGCCTTGAACTTGTGGGGAATCACCACCCCAGATGATAGACCTAGATCTCCGAAGTCCAGACCGGGCACCTTCTGTATCTCCATAGCGCTTAAACGATTTTCTAGATGTTTGTACTTATCCTCAGTAGGAGGATACTGTTCTTCATCATAGTCCATCTCGTTGTCGGATACCATAGGGCTAGGAGCCCTCCTTTCTTGTGGACTATCTTTCCCTTCAGATGAGGTGGTCAGATCAACTTCATTTTGTAGCCCGTTTCCAAACCTGCGTCCAGTGTTGAACAAGATGGTCCTCTTCTTCTTCTTCTTCCTCTCTTTCAGAATTAGGGTCTTCAAGTCTTGCTGACCCTTAGCTAGGCTCATGACCAGCTCTTGAAATTGGGCATACTGGGCCTGGAGGGCTTTGATAGCTTGCTCAGTGGAAGGTTCAGCAGACATGATGATTGAGCGCTGAAATAAACAGCGAAGAAGATAAGATACCTGTAACGGGTACCTGCTTATGGAGTGCATGGGATGAAATGCGTATGATTTATGATTTCAAAGACAATCATGATTCAAATTTGTAAACAAGAAAGGAAGCACACTTTATTAGATTTAAACTTCAAAATTTAATTTGTTCAACAAATTTCCCTTAGGCGTTACAAGAATGGAAATACTAAAAAAGTAAACAAAAACTATAAAAGAAATCATCAAAGGTCCATCAATTCTCCCATGGTATCTTCTTCTCAGTGCGGACATAATCATTCAGGATCCGCTCGTTCTCCAGTTGCCTAGTCAGCTTCTGAATCTTCTGCTCTTGTTCATTGAACTTCTCTCGGTACGAATCCCGTTCATCCCTCAACTGCATCCAAGACCTCTTCAGTGTCCCAATATCAGTGGGCATATAAGGGTGGAGAATAGTTGGAAGAACCCCCTCCTCATTAGCAACTTCAAGAGTGACAGGCCTGACAGCTTCATATGGCATTCCTAGCTTCTGGGCACGGATGCGGACCCATCTGAGATATGGCTCCATTGGCAGAGAAGTCTTTGGACCCAATTCATGTGGATCAGATTGGTGAACTCTGTCCCAAGCCCTTATGAATCTACGACGCAGCTCGTCGCTATCTCCCTGAAAATCAAAGATGATATGAGGCATTAACATCTCATGATGCCCTTCTCTTATGGCTCTTCCAAACTGACGGAAAGCTAAGCACGAATTGTAAGAAATTCCTCCATGGGTTCCTAGCAGGTGAACATTGGGATACTCTCCACAGCAATCAATGATAGTCACCTCATCCATACCTTTGAGAGTCCAAATAATGTCATTATTAGAAAGATACATCACCCTATAAGCCCAGCCCATTCCTTCTTTTTTCTTCAGTACGGACTTAGGGAGGTGCGAAATAAACCACCTCGACAGTAAAGGAGTACATCACATCAAAGTTCCCCGCTTTCGGGCAGTACGAGTATAAAGCCAATGAAGGATGTCACCCAAGAGAGTGGGTACAGGGTTCCGAGAGATGAAGATCTTTATGGCATTAATATCAACAAAAGTGTCAGGATTCGGAAACAATACCAGACCATAAATCAAGAGAGCCAGAATATCCTCATACGACTTGAAGTCTAAGCTGTCCCAGAAGTAGTTAGCCTTGCCAACCAAAAACTTAGTCAGGAAACCCTTAGCCCAACTTCTAGTCTCCCAGTTAGCCATTACCTCCTCCTTGGTCAAGTGAAGGCCTGCAGTAATTTCTTCGGGCTTAAGGGTCTTTTCCCAACCAGTAAACGGAGTCTGTTCCAGGACGGAGATACCGAGCAGCTCAGAGAACTATTCTAGGGTAGGCACCAGCTGGAAGTCCTGGAAAGTAAAACAATGGTACATCGGATCATAGAATTGGACCAGAACACTCATCATTTGCTCGTCCAATTTTGAGGTGACCAAACTGAGGAGAGAACCATGCCTTTTGATGAAGGAAGTAGTGTCTGGAATCCTGATAACCAAATCTTTAAGCAGGGTAGGTACTTGGACAAAGTTGATCCGGATAGTATTCCTACGCATGGGCATCATGATGACCTACAAAACGGGGCAAAGATGAAACCCTTTTGTCTTTGAAATAGGTTAGTCCTTATGTAAAATGTATGCAATGTTATGATGTCATGGTAAAGGCACACCACAAGTATCCACAAAAGGCAAACATGGTAAAGGCACACAAGTCACAAAAAGAGCCCTTAGATTTCAGGCTGGCATAGAGCTTAGGTACTACCCTCTTTCAGTTCATTTGGTTAAGACCTGTCCTAAAAATAGTAACCGGGTTCTAGAGGATCTCAATATCACTTACCACCCTCAATCGGTCATAATTCCAGTTTAGCAACCTTTTCTTGCAGCCGGAATCATCGCGAGAGTTTAGTCTCAATGAGTGTAGCATACTGCTACTGTTCTATGGCCAAGTTGGTCAATTTAAGGTTCTAAGGTCAGTTGGTGCTTAATGACTCCTTAGAAGACCCATATTCTCCTCGTTCCAACACAAGGGATATCGGTACAGACCAAGGTGTCACACCAACGTAGCTACTGCTTCATCTGTGTCGGTCTACGCAGGACAGATCCCTCACAGTTTATTTCTACTTACCTAAAGGGTATCCCCAGATCCGGGTTAGGATCTATAGAACTCCGATACAAGCCCACAAAATTAAAGCATACAAAGCATACAATTGAGAACATAGTGATCTAATCCTAAGGTACTTCTTACTTAATATTCTCCCCAGCAGAGTCGCTAGTTCTGTGATCGGTGGGAGTAGAACTGACTGTTTTGCAATGCTGGTCCGCGTTTGCGTTTGTTTTTGCAAAATGTCGCGGTAAGCAAGAGTCGCCACTGTATTTTATTTTATCCAACGAGGAAAGGACAAAAGCACAGAAAAATTCCTTTTCGAGATGTTTCTAGGGTTCGGGAGGTAGATTATAGAAAGGGAAGGTATTAACACCCTTTCTATCCGTGGTTATCCACAGGCTCTTAGGTACTTGCTCACTATGTTTTCAAAAATTTTGCTTTTCTTTGTGTTTGCGGATTTGAGAAGAGTTTTTGTTTTTGAAAGGGGTGTAAGTGCGAAAAGTTTTGTTTTTGTTTTCAAAAGAGCAAGTACTTAAGAACCTCTACCTACTCAAAAAGGAATTAAACTGTGAAAATGTCCTTTAGATAGTGCTATCCCACTATTGAGGAGTAGGTAGCACCGTCGTTGGAGTTTTAAGGGTCAATTCGATTAAGGGACATGTGGTCACTAAAGCAATGTTAGGACGCCTTAACGGTAACCCTAATGTCTTAGATCATTTTATCCGAGGCAACCGTTTTGAGGCAACTTATGATCTTTGGACAAGAGGGCGACCTCTAAAACATCCTATACTAAATGACCACGTTCGAGGCAACCAAGTGAGGCGTACCTTAAGAGTGGCATGTGCGAGTGTATTGTTTATCAGTTATATTATCTTTGTACATGTTATGGTGAGCTATTGTTGATTTTAGGTTAAAGATTTATCTTGTCATGCATTGCCTATTATTCAAACATCTAACAGTTAATAGTTGTGGAAATTAAATTGCGGAAAATAAATCTAAGCTATTACAAGGCGTCGGGTATTTACATCCCCCAAAACAAACCCTTGAAAATTAAATTGCGAAAAGTAAATAAAAGCGGTAAATAAAATAAATAAAGTCCTAAGTTAAAACTATTACATTCCAGAAGCAGTTACAATAATATGGATCAAAATAATTCGCGCGCGAGAGAAATTAAATCAGAGTGTTTTTTAGGGTTTTGACCCTTTTTATTGAATAAAACAAAGTTTTTGTTATTTTTTGAATTAAAAATTAAGTCCAAATTAATAATTGAATTAATTAATTAAATGAAAATGTTTTTGGGTTTTTATTTTAATTAAGGAAATAAAATAAGAATGATTAAAAGGTTAATAAAAATCCTAATTCTATATTAATTTTAATTTAATGCAAAAGATATTAAAATTGTACCTAATTAAACTAAATAAATTAATTGGTTAAAATTTATTTACAAATAATAGAATAGTGAAATTAATAAAAACATTATTTTTGAGGTTTTCTGATTTTTATATAAAAATATTAATTGGTTAATTCTTAATAATAATTAAATAAAATAAATAGAGAGAAAAAGAAATAAACCAAAATAGGGGGGTATGGGCTTAATTTGATGGTAGATTCAGCAATATCCAGGCCCGAATTCAATTAGCCTGCTTTGACTTTTGTGACTCCCTGCATGCTCGTTGACTAGGGAGTATGGTGGATGCTCCAATCTAGCCTTTAGATCCTGGCCTGAAGCCACTTGGCGTATGGAGATCTGGAGTTGCTTGATGATCCACGTTTGGAATGCTACACATGAATATCTGGAGAAAAAATATAACAAAGTTTTGAGGGACCTGGGATTCGAACCCAGGTCCCATTGGTATTACGCACTAACGCTTTGCCAGCTGAGCCATGTTGTTAAATTTTTAGTGGAATATATAACAAATATTATAAAAAAAACAATCAATTATGCCTGCCAAAAAATAAAAATGCGCAATTTGTTCAAACAGACCAATCATGCCCAGCCACATTATCATCTTCTTCATTGAAAAGCCTGGTTATTTACCTGCGGATTTCATCCGCAGCTAAATCCATGGCTTACTCCTAAAATCTTCCCTAGGCTGCAAAAATAAATTCCAAGACCATGGTTCAATTTGTCTGGGTCTCGTGAACACATCCATATCCCTCAATTGGCTTGATTTCACCTGTAGCAAGAATACCCAAAAAACAACCTTCCAAACCCTAGGTTCAGTTGTATGGTTACAAGCTACCAAAACCAAATCAAATAATGCAAAAACGTTCTAGATGGAACGATAAACATGTTGGTGTCAAGATTTTGTCATAAAAACGCATGAATGAGAGGTTGTATTTTCATATTCAGAGGCATATTCAGGAACACTTACAGTGCGATTTAGGCAATGGGAATGCTTGGTTTCGATTGGTATTGCTTCACTGGATGTCAAGGAAGAGAGTAGTGTTGAGCTTTTGGTCTGAATTGGCCTCCAAGGTTGTTTTTGATCTCACACTTTTCAAGCTTTTTCACAAACTTGGTATGGCCGTTTCTGCAGAGTTTTGTGTGTATCCCCGGTCTGGCTTCCTTGTGTGCATATAATGGAATGAGTTTAGGTCAAAATTTGGGCCAATATCCATGTGCATTGAAGAATCAAGATTGGATTTTGATCACAATTAACATGTTTCCAAATTTGCATCAAATATGAGATTTTGTGCTTGAATTGACTTGGCACGAGTTTTATTTGATTCATAATGATAATTGCAAGTTGTACAAATCACAAAGATCCCTTTACATCAATTTTTAGATTTTATTTGATTTAATATTGATTTAAAATGAATTAAATCAATAAAAATAAAATAAAATAGAAAAATAAATGAATAGCCATGAAATTATGTATTGGACACGTGTGTGGCATGACAAGACTATATCAAGTGGAAAAAAGTGGGCCCTTTTGTCAAAAATTGGAGTTTTGAGGATAGTTGACTTTTGGCAAATTTGGAAAAATGCCCAACTTCAACAATGCATAACATCTTAAATTTTGAACTTTTGGAGGTGTTCTTAGACTTTTTAGAAACCTTGAGATGTCCTATAACCAACCCTTTTGGTATCATCTCATTTTGATGCTCAATGCTCAAGTTATAAGCTTTGGAAAAAAAATGTGTTTTTGTTGACTTTCAAAAATGACCTATAATGTCCAAATTTGTAACTTTTTGTGAGTGCATTCCTTGATCTTGGGGTGTGAAGATGGATTGTAGGAAATTTCATCCTATTCAACATGAGCTTTGGATGGGTCATTTCTCATAAAGTATGAGAAAGTTATACTTGGTCAAAGTTGAGTTGACTTTTCCTACAAAACCCTAATTTAGCAACTTTTGAATCTTGATGAATTTTGAGCAATCCTTGATGAATCATGATTAACCCTTAATCAAATGATCAATTATATTTCAAAATGAGAATGTTGACAAAAAATCTTGAGGTTTGACTGTATTTGGGACACAGTTGACTTTTGCCCTAGTACAATCGATTTTTGGGCCTCTTGAGCAATTGACTGACCAAACTTCCTCTGCAAGGCTTGAAATTTAACATGGATGAACTTAAGAACATATTAGGACATTGGGAAGAACTTGAGGTCATTTGGATGCAAGGACCTTGATGCAACACAAAACCCTAATTTTGAATTGACTGCCTTAGGAGGTGATTTGACTGTCCATCCCTTGAGCCAACTTGAGCAACTTGGAGATTATTCTTGACATGTCTTGAGAAACATGGGAGGGTAAATTTTGGGGTACAACAATGGGGAATAAAGCAGTGAATATCCTAATTCTATCTATTACATCTGGTAGGCAGATATAATAATAGTAAAAAAATACGGAATTAAACAAACGTGCGTGAAAATAGAAAAGACGTCTAAAAATCCTAAAGAAAATAAATTATTTATTTATTTATTTACAAAATTAGTTTAGTTGGAAAAACAACTAGCCTAATATTTTTTGTGATTTTGATTTTAATGTTAATTAAAAATATAAATAGTCCACTAAAAAAATAAAGAAAATAAACAAAAGCAAAATAAGAGTACAATGAGGCATCCTTCGATTGGAGTGAAAAGGGGTGAGTTCGATCCAAAGGGGAAGAGATATGGCCTCTTCGATTCAGGAGATAGGTCCTCTTTCGATTGGGCTAGTGAGTTGCCTTCTTCGATTCAAGAGGCTAAGGCTTCGATCCAGAGATGGTATCTCCTTCGACCTGGGATGCTATACCTACAAAAGCATGTTAGCAAAATAAAACACAGGATCTGGGTATCGAAACCCAGGTCCTTCGATCCTGAGCGCCGGGTCTTTTCAGGCTTTGTTTGCAGCAAATGTTAGCAAACGAAGAACATGACCTGGGTGCCAAAACCCAGGCCCTTTGATCTTGTCTAGGATGGAAAATAGAATGTAATAACCAATATGGATATGTTATGCAAACATAAGGTTGGACAATTTACCCTCTCTTACCAATAGGTTGGACCTTTGATTTGGGCGCTTCCTGGATGTAAGCACCTTCGATCTGGGGCTTCTGGGCTTGGCTACTTTTTCTCAAGGGTGGCTTTGCTTGGAAAATTATGGTAGCCTTTGATGGATTTTATGGGCAACCTCTCTCCAATGTTTTTTCATTCTCCTCCTTGGCACTGTATCCTCGCCCTTGTATTTATAGGAGTGTGATGGTCCAGTAACGGCAAGAGACAGCAAATTAACCATCCTTTTAAGACCATGAGACATGACTCAGACATATTAAAAGCATTCCTTTTTTTGAAACGTTCATGTCTCTTTAGAAATCTTGGAATGAACCTGGACACTTGACTTTTTCGAATACCCTCCAACATTTCCCTTCGATTAGCCTATGAGTTGCCTCTTTCAAAGGGACTTTCTATGCACCCTTCGAATGGGTCTTCTGAATTCATCTTCGAATGGAATTCTTATGCATTCTTCGAATGGGCCTTCTGAAGGCTTCTTCGAATGGACCTTTTGGAATGCCAATCGAAGGGTCTTTTTCCATACTAATCGAAGGGTACTTGGTTAACATGCCTATTGAAGCTGCCTAGTTTGAGATGCTAAATCGAAGGATTCTTTACCATGCCAATTGAAAGGCTTGTCATGAGGCCAATCGAATGGCCTTGTATCCATGCTAATCGAAGGGCTTGGTCATGATGCCAATCGAAAGGCCTTGTATCCATGCCAATTGAAGGGCTTGGCCATCATGCCAATCAAAGTACCTTGTATATGCCAATCGAAAGGCCTTATTAAGCAGGCCAATCGAAAGGTACTTGTTAAAATGCCAATCGAAAGGCCTTGTTAACAGGCTAATCGAAGGATCTTGTTGACCGCTCGAAAACTTTGTTCTGCTCTCTTCGATTTCCTTCAGTTGAGACCAATCAAAGTGACGTTAAAATTCCAGTTGAAGACGCCTTTGTTCAGATGCCAATCGAATGTCATTGTGTTTCCATGCCTTCAAAGTACACCCCATCAAAGGACACTTTGACCAACTTCAAAACTTGTTATTTTTTCTTCAAGCAAGTGTTTATGACCAACCATGTAAGAGAAGGTCTTGTAAAAAACGAGAGGGAAAATTTTGGGGTACAATAGCTGCCCCTGTTCAATCTTCTTAAACCTGAAGATGTAGATTGGCTTGTCTGCGTTTCGTGATCTGAAGGTAGAAGATGATTGAACACTAGAGTGCCCATAAATTTACACTCGTCTGAGATGATACTTGACTGTGTAGATAGTATTGGGAATGAGCTTATAGATTCCATTTGGAAAAGATGACGGGACATCATCGGAGATGGGCTTAAAGATGCCATCAGAATGTGATGGAGAGTCATCGGAGATGGGCTTAAAGATGCCATCCAAAAGACGGTTGATTTCATGAGATATTCCTTTGTGGGAATCCTTATTCATGTTGTTGGGGAGGACTCTACTGAGGAATGTTGGTCTCTATCTTGGAACATAGAGTTTTAGGAGTTTCAGTTGTCTGTTACTCTACTGGGGAGTCATCACTTGATTGAAGAGATTGATGTAAACTACTATCTGGTCAGGATCCAAGATTTGTAGTGACTTGCTGAGGATGATAAGGTTGACTGTTATCTGGTCGTGCTCCAGGCTTCACAGCGACTTACTAGGGAAATGGGATTAAACTGTTATCTGGTTGCACCCAGGCTTTGTAGTTTGAATAAATTAAGCTGTTATTTGGTCGGGTCTAAGCTTCAACTTGAATCTGAGATGTATCGTTATCTGGTCATATCCAGGATTTGGTAATTTGAAGAAATTAAGCTGTTATCTGGTCGGGTCCAAGCTTCAACTTAAATCCGAGGTGTACCATTATCTGGTCATATCCAGGCTTCGGTAATTAAGCCGTTATCTGGTCGGGTCTAGGCTTCAACTTGAATCTGAGGTGTACCGTTATCTGGTCGTATCCAGGCTTCATAGTGACTGACAGAGTAAACTGCTATCTGGTCAGATTCCAGGCTTTGAAGTGTATGAAGAAGTTAACTGTTATCTGGTCATATTCCAGGCGTCACAGTAACTTAAACTATTATCTGATCGAAATCTAGGTTTCAGTGTATGAAGAAGTGAACTACTATCTGGTCGGATTCCAGGCTTCACAACACCTTATACTGTTATCTGGTCGAAATCCAGGCTTCACAGTGTCTTGAAGAAGTGAACTACTATCTGGTCGGATTCCAGGCTTTGTAGTAATTGACAAAGTAAACTGCTATCTAGTCGGATTCCAGGCTTCGTAGTGTCTGAAGAAGTTAACTGTTATCTGGTTGTATTCCAGGCTTCGCAGTAACTTAAATTGTTATCTAGTCGAAATCCAGGCTTCACAATGTCTGAAGAAGTGAACTACTATCTGGTTGGATTCCAGGCTTTGCAGCACCTTATATTGTTATCTGGTCAGATTCCAGGCTTCACAGTTGTCTGAAGAAGTGAACTACTATCTGGTCAGATTCCAGGCTTCACAGCACCTTATACTGTTATCTGGTCGAAATCCAGGCTTTACAGTTGTCTGAAGAAGTGAACTACTATCTGGTCGGATTCCAGGATTCGCAGAACCTTATACTGTTATCTGGTTGAAATCTAGGCTTCATAGTGTCTTGAAGAAGCGAACTACTATCTGGTCGGATTCTAGGCTTCGCAACACCTTATACTGTTATCTGGTCGAAATCCAGGCTTCACAGTGTCTTGAAGAAGTGAACTACTATCTGGTCAGATTCCAGGCTTCGCAACATCTTATACTGTTATCTGGTCGGATTCCAGGCTTCACAGTGTCTGAAGAAGTGAACTACTATATGGTCGGATTCCAGGCTTCGCAACACCTTATACTGTTATCTGGTTGAAATCCAAGCTTCACAGTTTCTTCAATTGGAATGGAAATCAGAGATATTTTAGTGTCGATCTGACTGAACCAGAGAAGGTCTTGGGAGGACATTTTTCTGAGGAAATTGATGAAATAGCCCTTCGTTAGACGTAGCTTTTGAGAAGACTAACATGTCACATAAGTAGCGGTATTTATTGATTTGATCTTTTCCCTGAAAAAGGTAAAGGGTTGTCATATGCATGTCATGATGTATGAAATGTATTGTGATAATGTTCTCAAAATAAATGAGATTATACTTTATGCGATGTGTATGTGCATGCCATGGTGTATGAATACGGGATGCTATTGAGATGTTTCCCAGTCTAGGAAAATAAATCCCGGACTTCTGCTGGAGAGTATTGGGAAGCTGAATCCTTCATTTCTGCTGGGGGTGATGAATGGATATGATTTGCCGAGGATTGACTCTGCTTGAGAATAACTCTATGGAGGGAGAATGTTTTATTGGAAGATTTAGCTGTTGTAGAGAAATAAACTCTGTTAGGGAATAAACTTCTGTAGTTAAATAAATAAACCCTATCTGGGAGGAGCTTTTATAATTGTTTGAAATTATAAAACTCGGTTGGGGAAAACAGACTTCAGTTTGAAAAGGTAATCCCAGCTTGGGGAAGGAGAGGGAATAACTCTGGTTGTTTCTGCCCTGTGGGGAACATAGATGTCACGGACGTATGCTGAGGATACGGTGATGACTTTGCATCAGGACATTTCTGCCCCTGTACCTGCTGGAGATTTTGTGGATGGGTCTATGTCGTGATTGTACTTGAACATGTATTGAATGAGTGTCAGAATGACATCTGTCTTTGGATCGTATTTGCATTGTACTTGAAATAGGTGTTGAATGAGCGTCAGGATGACATCCGTCTCTGGATCGTATATGAACTGTATTTGAAGAGAATCTGAATAAGTATCAGGATAACATCCATCTCTGGATCGTACCCAAACCGTTTCTAGATGATAATCTGGGGTAAGTGTCAGGATGACATCCGTATTTGGATCGTACCTGAACCGTTTCTAGATGAGAATCTGGAGTAAGTGTCAGGATGACATTCGTTCTTGGATCGTACCTGAACCGTTTCTAGATTAGAATTTGGAGTAAGTGTCAGGATGACATCCGTTCTTGGATCGTACTTGAACCGTTTCTAGATGAGAATCCGGAGTAAGTGTCAGGATGACATCCGTCTTTGGATCGTACCTAAACCATTTCTAGATGAGAATCTGGAGTAAGTGTCAGGATGACATCTGTCTTTGGATCGTACCTGAACCGTTTCTAGATGAGAATCTGGAGTAAGTGTTAGGATGACATCCGTTCTTGGATCGTACCTGAACCGTTTCTAGATGAGAATCTGGAGTAACTGTCAGGATGGCATCCGTTCTTGTATCATACCTGAACTGTTTCTAGATGAGAATATGCTTTATTCAGAATGTGTCCATTGAGGAAGTGAAACTCTAATCCGCTTGGGGAATCCTGAGAATCTTGGCGACTTCATTGGGGAATTTTTGTTGGAGCAGTAATTTGGAGATTTTGCTCTGCCGAGGGTATGATAACACCTGGCCTCAATAGGATGCATGCTAAGAACATGGCAGTGACCTTGTAGTAGAATGCCCCTGTCTCGATACTTGTTGTAGAAAATATCAACCGGGGATTTTATAGATGGTGATCAAGATGATAAGTCTTCTACTTATGAACAAATGACAAGATGACAGGATGTAGTCGTTCGCTTTAATCCCTAACTTTTTCTTGGACTGTCTTTTCAGATTTTCAGTCCACTGAGATACCCTTTTTTGCCCAAGCCGCCTTTTCAGGTTTTCGACTCGCTGGGTGTACATATTTTTTGTTTTTATCCCTAATTTTTTCCCGAAGCTTTTTGGTTCATCGGAATGCCCTTATTTTTGCCTAGGCCTGTCAACCTAGCGGGTCTTTTTTATGCATAGTCTTTTCTAACTATGTCCATGTTCTCCGGGTATGGAGAATTGTCACTGTCCATAGTAGTAAGTGTTGCCACACTGCCAGAAGATGTTTGTTTGATCGTACAAGATTCGTTGCTGGAATTCGTGTTTAATTCCCCAAGTGATTCAGATGGAGATCTGCCGCTGGCTATTCGGCATTTTTGAGGGATTCCTCGAATCTTGACTTGACTGCCCCAGATCAGCTGGATACCATGCCATGCCCCTTGATTATGAAAGGCCTACCAATGGAATGTCTTTCCATCTGAGGTGATTTTGTTTGTTGAGAAGATTTTTGTTCATCGAATATCTATCGTGCGAATTTCTCGACATTTGAACAAATATTCATATGCAAACAATGATATTTTAAGAATGCAAAGCTTATGTCTGTCTTGAAGTTTGAAAATTCATTTTTTAGTAAAACAAACAAATTTTGTAAAAGTGTGATGTCAACTCAGGATTTATAGCAAACCTTACAGGAGTCAGGATACCTTTTGTAACAGTATGCTTCCGAACTAACCTATGCTTCAGTTAGGACTTTTAAGGGTTATAATGTGGCCTGGTTCACGGTTTAAGAAACAAAGGATAAAGGCTCAAAATTTATTTGTACCCACCCGTTCTTCGTGATGTTCTTCAGTCCTATGCTCAGTTAATTGTGCACTTAGATCCCAATTGAGTTCAGCATCTTGTCCTTGATGTTCCGGTGATGGTTCGGATACTGACAGTTTATTTGAAAGAGGCAGTCATTTTGTAATCTTTTTTTGTCGAGGATTTGTAGGACCTCTTTATTTTTGATTTTACTATCCCTGTCTTTTTCCTGAACTGTTTCTTTTGTGATTACAGCCAGCGGGATGCCCCGGTTTTTGACGATTAATTGGAACCATCATCGTCTTTTGATTTGGAAGGACGCCTTCGATGCCATTCATTGTGTACGAAGCGGATGATTGCGACTGAATACGCACCTGAATTAACTGAGAAAACTACCCTGCTCTAGGTTATGATTAAGGGTTTTAATTTGTGTGAAAATAAAAACTCCTACTTCTTTGGCTCAAAGGGTTTGACTAGGGATTATCTTCCTTATAACCCCACTGTTTGGGATTTGAAACAACGCTTATACATCGTCAGCAGGGTCTGTTCAAAAGCATACTGTAGAGATTGTGGTATCATTTTCTTCATCCTCCCTCTAAAGGCTCAGAGCTTTTGATAGAGAGTTGGATATCACAAAAGGAAAGCAATTTGCATATAGTGAATACGAATGAATTGATTCAAAGCAGACATATGCAATGCATTGATAAAGTAACAAAGTTTGACATGAATAAATGTTCGAACAAATCAAAAGACAATTGCAAATTGAAAACTCTAATGAACGAAAAACCTTCTTATTAGAATTTGTCACTTCAGATGGCGTGCCTTGGAGGAATGACAGAAAAATTCCAGTTGACCATCTTGTGTGAATTCCAATTCTCCTTCATCAATCAGGTCTTAAATTTTGTATTTCAACGTCCAACAGTTATCAGTGTCATGCCCTGGACTGTTGGAGTGATATGCACATATTGCATCAGGATTGTAAGTAGGCAAGGAAGTATTGGGATTCGTAGGAGGATCCCTCAACGTGACCAAATTCAACTTCAACATGTGTTGCAGGACTTGCAACATTGGTATGTTGAGTTTGGTATATTTCCTAGTGAGTGAATTCCGCTTATGCCGATTACCCTGTGGTTGTTGGCGAAGTTATGGTTGAACCCTTGGCGTAACATTCGTCTAGAAAGGCCTTCTATCCGAGCTAACTTTTTGTATCATCAGGTGTTGATTAATGACTTAATCCCCAGCCTCGTCTGCTTGCTTCATACGGTTGTATCCGTCTTGATGAAGTTTGTTGATAATGGCTCTCAGCTCTTCTTATCCCCGAGCTAGGCATTGGATAAGATCCATCTGCCCCAGCATCTGGGTTCTCATTGCTTCTACCTCGGCTTGCAGTTGTTCCAACTGTTCATCCTTATTGTCTTCAGGACTTTTCTTGGCCAAGTCCCCAACAAGGAGTGCTTTCAAATCTCCCTGCCCCTGAGTCAGAGTCAGGAACATTTGTGGGAATTGAGCGTTTTAAGCTTGAAGGTCTTTGATTGTTTGTTCGAGAGCCATTTCTTTACTTGCTGAAATAAACAGCGAATAAGATGAGGACCCTGCTTTGAAACATGTTTATGCAATAACATGTATGATATGCGTATGCAATGTTTTCAAGGACTTGCGGGGTAAACAAGAAGATGTCAGCAGTTGAAATTTGTATCTTTGATTGAAGAACTTTCATGTCGTTGAACATCCTTCTACGAGAGTCAAGCTCACCATATCAAGTGGGTCATAGCCCCTGACTCAAGTTGTCGTGTTTTGATCTTTTGATGGTATTGGCTAGGGGAAAATAAATCCCGTTGCCCCTTGCTAGACGTCTGATGTTATGATGTGTATGTTATGCGTTAAGCAAAAGTGTAAGGTTATGTAAGCAAGTAAACCCTGCAAAGAAATCAAGTTGTTAGACAATAAAGGCAAACAAGTCACACAAGCAGCCTTAGGTTTAGGCTTGCATGGGATTTGTAGGTAAGTACCCTCTTGAATGTTTATTTGGCTCAACCTGTCCTATGAATAGTAACCGGGTTCTAAGGAGCCTCAATATCACTGACCTTCCCTTCAGAAATTGTTTCAGCTCCGCACCAAAGTATCGCGGCCGAAAAATCCTGAAAGTCTAGCCTCAATGAGTGTAGTATCGAGTATCAACCAATCTTCGGTCGAAAACAAATCCAGTTATCTCACTACATACTAATGGATATGATGAGTCAATTAAAGGTTCTAAAGGTCAGTTAGACCTTAGTGACACTATGAGTAAGCCTAATGTTATCCTTAACTTACTCAAGGAACATTAGTACAATCCAAAGTATCACGCTAACATAGTCACCACTTCGTCCGTATCGGTCTATGCCGTACAACCTCCATGGTTTATTGCTACTTACCTAATAAGGTTCCCCAGATCTAGGTGTAGGATCTTTTAGTAACAACCCAAGCAAACCCTTAAAGATAAAGCAATCAAAGCACAAAATAGTTTAACAATGAACTAACTCTAAGGTAAACCCCGCTTTTTTTGAAATCCCCAGCAGAGTCGCCAGTTCTGTGATACGGTGGCAGAACCGACTGTTTATATACTAGTTTTATGTTTTTTGTTCGTAAATATGCGGTAAGCAAGAGTCGCCATCGTCTTTTCTTTTATCCAAATTAAGGAAAGGGTGAAAAGAACAGAAAAAGACCTTTTCAAGATGTTTTTTGAGTAAGGGGGTAGATTATGGAAAGGGAAGGTATTAGCACCCTTTTAATCCATGGTTTTCCTCGGGCTCTTAGAGGCTTGCTCATTTTTAAAATGCTTTTGTGCTTTGTGTGTTTGAAAATGTTTTGAAAGATGCCTTAGTGAGGAGATTTACTTTGCGTTTAACTCTTGTATCGGTCCTCAAGAGTGTTAACAAAGCAAATGTTTTTGAAACTGTTTTTGAAAAGTAGTATTTGTGTGTAAGTGCAAAAAAAAGTGATTTTGAGCAAACTTCTAACAGCTATCTACTTTTTGTACTCGAAAAAGGTGTTCTTTTCCTCTTTTCCTTTAGACAGTGCTATCCTACTATTAGTGAGTAGGTAGCCTTGTCGTTGGATATTGAGGGACATCGAAGGGATGATACATTTACAAAGGCAATTATGGAGATGCTTTAGCAATTCTGTTTTAGGGACTAGATCATTTACCGAGAAGGCAACTGTAGGGTCATCAAGGGACTATGATCTTTTGGTTTTACGGGTCTTTGCTAAAGCATTCCTGCCTTATGACTGTTTTTCAAAGGCAACCAAAGTGGGCGTACCTTAGAGGTGATGGTGTGCAATTGTGTTATGTTTCAGTTATTTTTTTCTTTTTATTAAGTTTGCTAGCGTTTGATTTTAGTCTTTGTCATACATGTCTAGTTACTAGTAGTTAATATGAAAAGCAGTAAAAGAAAATGCAGAAAATAGAGGTCATACGCTATTACAATGCTTCGGGGAGGGGATTTACATTATACAAGGATAATGGGGAATAAAGCAGTAAATATCCTAATTTTATCTATTACATCTGGTAGGCAGATACAATAATAGTAAAAAAATACGGAATTAAATAAACGCGCGTGAAAATAGAAAAGACGTCTAAAAATCCTAAAGAAAAGAAATCTTTTTTGTTGTTTTTGGTATAAAAGAAAATAAGGCCTAAGTCTATTTAATTTTAATTTTAAGAAAAAAGATGGTAAATTAAATAATTAATTTATTTACAAAATTAGTTTAGTTGGAAAAACAACTAGCCTAATATTTTTTTGTGATTTTGATTTTAATGTTAATTAAAAAGATAAATAGTCCACTAAAAAATAAAGAAAAGAAACAAAAAAAAATAAGAATACAATGAGGCATCCTTAGATTGGAGTGAAAAGGGGTGAGTTTGATCCAAAGGGGAAGAGATATGGCCTCTTCAATTCAGGAGAGAGGTCCTCTTTTGATTGGGCTAGTGAGTTGCCTTCTTCAATTCAGAAGGCTAAGGCTTCGATCCAGAGATGGTATCTCCTTCGATTTGGGATGCTATACCTGTAAAAGCACGTTAGCAAAATAAAACACAGGACATGGGTATCGAAACCTAGGTCCTTCGATCCTGCGCACGCTGGGTCTTTTCAGGCTATGTCTGTAGCAAATGTTAGTAAACAAAGAATGTGACCTAGGTGCCAAAACCCAGGCCCTTTGATCCTGTTTAGGATGGAAAATCGAATGTAATAACCAGTAAGGATATGTTATGCAAACACAAGGTTGGACAATTTACCCTCTCTTACCAGTAGGTTGGACCTTCGATTTTGGCGTGTGATACGGTGGCATAACCGACTGTTATACTGGTTTGCATTTTGTATTCACAAATGTCGCGGTAAGCAAGAGTCGCCACCAACTTTTATTTTATCCAACAAAGGGAAAGGAAAAAGAACAGAAAAAAACCTTTTTCGAGAATGTTTCTGAGTACGGGGGTAGATTATAGAAAGGGGAGGTGTTAGCACCCTTTCTATCCATGGTTTTCCATGGGCTCTTAGGTACTTTCTCATTTTGAAATTGCTTGGTTGTGCTTGTTTTGAAAAGTTTTACTTCGTGATAACCCTTGTATCGGTCCTCAAGAGTGTGACGAAGTTATTTTGAAAACTGTTTTGAAAAGTGTTTGTAAAATTTATTTGTTTGAGCAAGTACCTAGGAACTAATCTACCTACTCGAAAAAAGTTTGTTTGTTTTCCTTTAGACAACGCTATCCTATTATTAAGGAATAGGTAGCACCGTTTTTAGAGTTTTAAGGGACGTTCGAAGGGACAAGTACGATCACAAAAGCAATGTTAGGAAATTTTAGTAATCATCCTAAATCCTTAAAGATCTTTTTCCGAGGCAACATCCGAATGGGTCATTTTAGATCTTTTGGGACTAGAGGACGACCACTAACATTCCCTATACTTCATGACCGTTTACCGAAGGCAACCGAAGTGGAGTAAGCCCAAGGAGTGATCATGTGCAAGTGTTTTTTTTTCAGTTTATTGATCTTTGCACATTTAGGGTTTTCTACTGTATTATTTTCAATTTGTCTTTCCATACAATCCTATTAACATACATCTAACAGCTTATAGTTTGCGGAAATTAAAATGCGAGAAATCAAAGTCCTGGCTATTACAAGGCTTTCGCAGATACATAATTATTTTGACTGTAAATAAAGATGCGGAAATTTAAAAACCCTAATTACTATTACAAACTCGGAGCAGTTACAATAATAGAAAAAGGAAAGTAAAAGGCGCGTGCGCGAATTAAATGTGAGAAATAATTGGAAAACCTAAAAATCTAATTGAGAAAATATTTAGGTTATTTTTTGAGAAAAATCATGTTATGTACAACATTAAACCCTAATTCTAGTTGATTTTAATTATACAAAAAAGAATTAAATTGCCTTAATTTAATTAAACTAATTAATTAATAAAATATTAAAAAAAAACGATTTTTGATGTTTTTATGATTTTTTGATTAAATAAAAAAAGCATGATTTATGGTGTTATTTGAAAAAAGAAATAATTAATAAATAATAAAAAGGAATTAAAACAAAAAAAAAAAGAAAAGAATTGGGTCTGTTTGATGAGCAATTAGGGGGGGTGCTCTGCCAAATTCTGGTTAGGCTCAAAGATGGCCCAGGGTCTGGCGTTTGGTCCAGTGCTTCTCTCCTCTAATGGTACATGGTAGTCTCTTAATGCTGGAGCGTAAGATTTGTATGATGATGGATCTCAGGGCTGAGATCTAGGGTGCACGGTGGACGTTAGGCTATGAAGCACGCTGGATTTGCAAGGAATTATTCAAAAAATAAGAAAATGTTTGGACTTGGGATCGAACCCAGGTCATTTGCTTCACATGCCCATACTCCTTTCCATCTGCACTGCATTGTTTAATTGTTAATACAATAAGATGAATACAATATAAGGTAAGCCATGTAGTTTCCTCCAAAAAACGCGTGAATTTCAAATGGACCAATGGTTGATTGCCACGCCTTCATCTTCTTACCAGAAGTGTTGTTTTAGATACCAGACTTATACCTACGGACATTTTCCATAATTATAAACCAGCAAGCTTAAAAAATTCATAAGACGCATGATAAATTAATTCTAGCTATACCAATCAACTCGTCTTGATCTCACGAGTATCATGGAACCCTTTTCTTGGCCTAATTTTACCTGTACAGAGAAGCCCTAAAATGGTTTCTTAAACCCTAGCCATGGCAATCATTAATATATGTATCAAAACGCCAATTAAATTATTCCAGCATGTTGCAAATATGTCAATAATCATAAATACATCATTAGAATATGCTTATGATGCAAGAATTGTTGTAATCGATTTTGAAAAAAAGGGCAAACTGTGTGAAGGCTATGGGACGATCCTGGACTTGGGAATGCTTGTAATTGATCGTGTTAGCTTCAGGAGATGTCCAGGAAGCGATTAGAAGCTTTGAATGGCCTTGAATCTCCCCCTAGGTTAGAAATCAGATCCACACTTTTTGTCCAATTTTTGAGTTTTCTTCTTCAGTTCTCACGACTGCAACCCTTGTTCTTTTGGCTTGTGTGTGTTCTATATATGCAGTGTGATGAATTAGGGCAACAAAAACATATTGAATCTTTTCCAATCATGGAAATTGAATGTGATTTGTTTGGTATATGAACCATACTAATCATGCTATTTTTGACTCAACTTGCCTTGATTCGATTTGATCTGATTAGGCCAGCTCGATTAGATTTGATTCTAACAAAAATCAGATCAAAAAATCAATCTTTTATATTTTTTTGCCATTTATTTGATTTAATTTGACCTTTAATAAATAAAAATCAAAATAAAATAAATAACTAGAGCAAATAATATATGGATGTTGATTTGGGTCATGGACCATGTCTTCAACAAGATACAATCATGAAAAGCTAGGCCTATTTGACAAAAAAATGCACTTTTGAGCACATTTGACTTTTGGCAATTTTCCAAAAAATGGCCAACTTTGACAATGCATATCTCTTCCAATTTTAACCCTAGAGAGGTGTTCTTGGACTTTATGTAAATATTAGGATGTCCCCTAAACAACCCTTTTGGTTTCATCTCAATTGGGTCTTCCATTTTCATGTAATAAGCTTTAACCCAAAAGGTGTTTTTGTTGACTTTTCAAAAGGACCTATAATGTAGAAATTCATATCTTTTTATGAGTGCATCTTTTGAACTTGAGGTCTGAATATGAGTTGTAGGAAATTATATTTTCTTCAAGATGAGCCTTGGATGAGAAATTTTTGATAAAATATGAGAAAGTTATGCTTGGTCAAAGTTTGGTTGACTTTTCTTGAGAAACCCTAATTTAGCAACTTTTGAGTTTTGATGAATTAGGAGCATTCCTTGAGGAATCATGATCAACCCTTGATCAAATGATGGATATCACTTCAAAATGTTTATGTTGACCAAAAATCTTGAAGTTTGACTGTATGTGGGTCACAGTTGACTTTTGACCTAATACACTTGATTTTCAAGCATTTGAGCAGTTGACTGAGCAAACTTCTTGTGCAAGGCATGAAACTTGACATGGATGATCTTGAGAACATATTATGACCATGGAAAAGATTTGAGTCCTTTGGAGCTCACCCATCTTTATGAAAAGGGAAACCCTAGTTGGAGGTTCCTTGCTTTAGGAGAGGGTTTGTCTGATCAACTCTTGGGTATCCTTGAGCAAGTTAAGGATCTCCATGAACATATGTTGAGTAA
The DNA here is from genome assembly GCA_948472305.1 of Vicia faba. Taxonomy (NCBI): domain Eukaryota; kingdom Viridiplantae; phylum Streptophyta; class Magnoliopsida; order Fabales; family Fabaceae; genus Vicia; species Vicia faba. The sequence continues at coordinate 416,526,992 of OX451739.1, forward strand.
AATGGGAGGGCAAATTTTGGGGTACAACAGCGCCCCTGTTCAATCTTCTTAAACCTGAGGATGTAGATTGGCTTGTCTGCCTTTCGTGATCTGAGGGTGGAAGATGATTGGAAACTAGAGTGCCCAGAAATTTGCACTCGCATGGAGTAATATTGATTGGTGATATCAGGAATGGGCTTACAGATGCCATTTGTAAGTTGACAGAGAATCGTTGGAGATGGGCTTAAAGATGCCATCCAAAAAATATATCGATCGCATAAAAAGATTCTTTTGCGAGAATTCTTGTACCTGTCGCTGAGGAGGACTTCACCGAGGAAAGTTGATTTGTGTATTGGGAGATGGAGTATAGGAGCTTCGGTTGTCCATTACTCTACTGGGGAATTAATTCTCGATTGAGGAGGTGAAAGTGAACTGCATATTTTGTCAGGGTCCAGGTTGCACAGTGACTTAGTGGGGAAAGGTGAACTTGACCGTAACTGGTCGGGTCCAGGTCTTACAGTGATGTAAACTGTTATCTGGAGATAAGAGAGAAGGAACCTGGATAGTAGGGTTGCTTCGAGGTGAAAGCCTGGATAGTAGGGCTTATGAGAAGGAACATGGGTCGTAGGGTTACTTCGGGATGAAAGCCTGGATAGTAGGGCTATGAAAGAAACCTGAGCCGTAGGGTTACTTCGAAATGAGAGCCTGGATAGTAGGGCTATGAGAAGGAACCTGGATAGTAGGGTTACTTTGGGATGAAAGCCTAGATAGTAAGGCTATGGGAAGGAACCTGGATAGTATGGTTACTTCGGGATGAAAGCCTGGATAATAGGGCTATGAGAAGGAACCTGGATAGTAGGGTTACTTCAAGATGAAAGCCTGGATAGTAGGGCTTATGATAAGGAACCTGGGTCGTAGGGTTACTTCGGGATGAAAGCCTGGATAGTAGGGCTATGAAAGGAATCTGGGTCGTAGGGTCACTTTGAAATGAGAGCCTGGATAGTAGGGCTATGAGAAGGAACCTGGATAGTAGGGTTACTTAGGGATGAAAGCCTGGATAGTAAGGCTATGGGAAGGAACCTAGGTAGTAGGGTTACTTCGGGATGAAAGCCTGGATAATAGGGCTATGAGAAGGAACCTGGATAGTAGGGTTACTTCGAGATGAAAGCCTGGATAATATGGCTTATGAGAAGGAACCTGGGTCGTAGGGTTACTTCGGGATGAAAGCCTGGATAGTAGGGCTATGAAAGGAACCTGAGCCGTAGGGTTACTTCGAAATGAGAGCCTGGATAGTAGGGCTATGAGAAGGAACCTGGATAGTAGGGTTACTTCGGGATAAAATCCTAGATAGTAAGGCTATGGGAAGGAACCTGGATAGTATGGTTACTTCGGGATGAAATCCTGGATAATAGGGCTATGAGAAGGAACCTGGATAGTAGGGTTACTTCGAGATGAAAGCCTGGATAGTAGGGCTTATGAGAAGGAACCTGGGTCGTAGGGTTACTTCGGGATGAAAGCCTGGATAGTAGGGCTATGAGAAGGAACCTAGATAGTAGGGTTACTTTGGGATGAAAGCCTGGATAGTAGAGCTATGAGAAGGAACCTGGATAGTAGGGTTACTTCGGGATGAAAGCCTGGATAATAGGACTATGAGAAGGAAACTGGATAGTAAGGTTACTTCGGGATGAAATCCTGGATAGTAGGGCTATGAGAAGGAACCTGGATAGTAGGGTTACTTCGAAGTGATAGTGTAGATTAGTTGACCCGTTTGGTTTTGGGAATTGAGTTTCCATTGGTCGTCTGCAGACGTGACCTGTATAACTGCTGGATTTGTTGAAGATAATTGTCTTTCCTGAAAAGATGCCAGGGTTAATTATATGCAATGCATGAAATGCCTTGTGAGATGATGTTCTCAAAATAAATGAGATCCTGTTGTATATGATATGTATGCGCATGTCATGATGTACGTACATGAAATGCTATTGGGGTATGTCCGAGTCTGGGAAAATAAATCCCTGACTGCTGCTGTAGAATATATCATTCCTGACTGTTGTAGAGAATTGTGGTTCTTCTACTTCCGCCGGGGATGGTGAACGGAAATGACTATGTTGGAGATTTACTCTTTGTTATTTATGAATATTCTATCAGGGAGAGATTCTGTTTGAGAATAACTCTGCGGGGAACAACTTGGAAAGTGAATTTCCATAGCTGAAGTAATGAGCTCTGTCGAGGATTGAGCTTCTGCATCCAGAGAAATAAACTCTGCTTGGGAGATAAAATTTACTGACCCGCTCGCGATTATGAAATTCGACTGGGGGATATAGCTGTCATGTTTCTGAATGACCCTGGCTGGGGAGATTATTTCCTGTTTTGGGAAAGCCGACATCAATTCTTTTAAATCCTTTTACTCTATGGGGAGTTTATGTACTGATGATTATGCTCCAAAGCTGTCTCTGTCCCGGTACCTGCTAGGCAGAGTAACTGTCGGGTTTGACACTTCTTGTTTTTGCCCCTGTTTCTGGAATTACGAGTAATTGTCTTTTTGTTTCTTATGTAAACATTTATGAGCAACAATAATATTCAAATGCATATGTCAAGAATAAATCATTGGACGTTCTTGCAAAACAAAACAGAAAAAGAAAAAGTCAAAGTTTCTTGTGAAAATGATTTTGTATTGATTTTTAAAATTCGCCTGTAATAGGTGTTTTCGTACAAGGAGGTTGACGCTCTAGTAAGAAAACGCCGCCGTAAAACTAGAAGCTATACAATTTTGTGCAAAAGAAAATATTTATGTGCAACAATCCCAGTGAGTTCCAACTCTGCTATTGTCCTTATGTCTTCGAGCGTCTCTTCACTTTGCTACTTGGCCGAAAGTTGATTAGATTGATTGGTGTCGTCCAAGCTTGATAGTCGATACCGAAATCTAGTCGCAAGATGATCCAATGGTACATAGTGATACGCTTTACATCCCTAACTTTTTCCTGGACTGCCCTTTCGAGTTTTCAGTCCACCGGGATACCCTTTTTTAGCCAAGCCGCCCTTTCAGGTTTTCGACTTGCCGGGTGTACAAATTTTTCCATTTTCATCCCTTATTTTTTCCCGAACCCTTTTGGTTCGCCGGGAAGCCCTTATTTTTGCCTAGGCCAGTCAACCTAGCGGGTCTTTTAATCAGGCGTAGTATATTTTCACTATGTTTTCATTGACAGGGTGAGGAAGGTCGTCATTGTCCATGGTGGTTAGAATCATAGCTCCACCCGAGAAAATGTTTTTAACCACAAATGGCCCTTCGTATGTGGGGGTCCATTTGCCCCTGGGATCACCTTGCAGCAGTATGATGCGCTTGATCACTAGATCCTCGACTTGATATTCTTGACGTCTGACTTTCTTGTTAAAAGCCTTGATCATTCGCTTTTGATACGTCTGACCATGACAAATAAAGGTAAGTCTCTTCTCGTCGATTAGATTAGTTGATCAAGTCGAGTTTGGATCCAGTCATCTTTGTTCAAACCCGCACCATTCATAATCCTGAGAGAAGGTATCTGGACTTCGATGGGTAGGACTACCTCCATGCCATATACCAGAGAATAGGGTGTTGCCCCTGCTGACGTCCGTGCTGAGGTACGGTATCCATGAAGAGAAAATGGTAGCATGTCATGCCAGTCTCTGTATGTCACTGTCATCTTCTATACAATTTTCTTGATGTTCTTGTTAGCCGCTTCAACAGCGCCATTCATCTTCGGCCGGTAGGGAGAAGAGTTATGATGTTGTATCTTGAACTGTTTACAGAGCTTGGTGATCATTGTGTTGTTGAGATTCGTACCATTCTCAGTAATAATTCTCTCTAGCACACCATACCGACAGATTAGATCATGTCGGATAAACCGCGCCACGACGTTCTTGGTCACAGTAGCAAAAGAGGCCTCCTCAACCCATTTCGTGAAGTAATCAATGGCCACTAGAATGAAGCGATGTTCATTGGAAGTAGTGAGCATGATTTCTCCGATCATGTCAATGCCCCACATTACAAAGGGCCACAGAGTTGTCAAGACGTTCAAGGGAACCAGAGGCACATGCACCTTATCAGCGTAGATTTGGAACTTATGACAAGTTCGGGAGTGCTGATAACAATATGCTTCCATAGTGGACCAGTAATATCATGTACGTAGGATCTTCTTAGCCATGGTATGTCCACTGGAATGGGTCCCGAAGGTACCTTCATGTAGATCTGTCATAATCCTCTCTGCTTCTCTCTTGTCTACACACCGTAGTAAGGTAGAGTCATGATTACGCTTGTAGAGGATTCCATTATTGAGGAAGAATTTCATGGCGAACCTTCTCAGAAACTTCTTATCATTGACAGATGCCCCTTCGAGATACTCTTGAGTCTCGAGATACCTTTTTACTTCATGGAACCAGGGTTTATCTGCTACCTCTTCAGTATCAATTTCACAGCAGTGTGCTGGTTCATCCAACCTCTCAATGGTGATTTGGGGAGCTTCGTTGTCCCACCTAACTTTGAACATAGAAGACATGGTAGCTAGCGCGTCTGCTAACTGATTCTCCTCTCGCGGGAAATGTTCAAAAGTTACCTCCTCAAAGTGTGGGAGCAATGGCAGCACATGCTCTTTGTATGTGATGAGATTCGGTTGCTTCTATCCTATTCGCCTTTGATCTGACTTATTACAAAGGCTGAATCCCCGAAAATGTCCAATAACTTGATCCTGAGGTTAATAGCGGCCTTGAGACCCATGATACAAGATTCATACTCCGCCATGTTGTTAGTGCAGTTGAAACATAGTCGGGCGGTGAATGGAGTATGACAAACCTCAGGAGATATGATTACAGTGCTGATGCCATTACCAAGTGCGTTCAAAGCTCCGTCAAAAACCATAGTGCATCGAGATCCCTCTTCGGGTCCTTCATCCGGTCCAGGTTCTTCGTAGTCAGTCACCAGCATAATAGTCTCATCCGGGAACTCAAAATTCATGGATTGGTAGTCATCCACGGCCTGATGAGCCAAATGATCAGCCAATACACTCCCCTTGATTGCTTTCTGGGTTGTATATTGTATATCATACTCAGTTAAGACCATCTGCCATCTTGTTATTCTTCTGGAGAGAGCGGGTTTCTCGAAGATGTATTTGATTGGATCCATCTTAGATATCAATAAAGTAGTGTGGGTCAGCATATACTACCTTAGTCAGCGAGCAGCCCATGCCAAAGTGTAGCAAGTTTTCTCGAGCAGTGAGTATCGTGTCTCACAGTCGTTAAACTTTTTGCTAAGATAGTATATTGCGTGCTCTTTTCGACCAGACTCGTCATGCTGCCCCAGCACACACCCCATTGAATTGTCTAGCACTGTTAAGTACAATATCAAAGGTCTTCCCTCAACCGGAGGCATCATAATTGGCGGTTCTTGAAGGTATTCCTTGATTCTTTTGAAAGTTGTCTGGCATTCGTCATTCCACTTTACCACTTGATCTTTCTTCAGAAGCTTGAAGATGGGCTCACAAGTAGCAGTTAGATGTGAAATGAACCTGGAAATATAATTCAAGCGTCCCAAGAAACCTCTAACTTCTTTCTCTGTACGGGGAGCTGGGATTTCTTGTATGGCCTTTACCTTCGCAGGGTTTACTTGGATGCCTTTGTCGCTGACAATGAAACCCAAGAGCTTACCAGACCTTACCCCGAAGGTGCACTTGTTCGGATTCAACCTTAACTTATACGTCTTTAACCTGTCAAACATCTTTTGTAAATGATCAAGGTTCTCTTCCTCAGTTTGAGACCTGGCTATCATGTCATCAACATAAACCTCGATCTCATGGTGGATCATATCATGGAACAAAGCGACCATGGCGCGTTGATAAGTTGCCCCAGCATTATTCAACCCAAAAGGCATCACCTTGTAACAGAAGATGCCCCACTATGTGATGAAGGTTGTCTTTAGGAGCCATCTTGATCTGGTTGTAGCCAGAGAAACCATCCATGAAGGTGAAGATTTTGTGATGCACGGCGTTTTCAACAAAAATGTCAATGCAAGGAAGTGGGAAGTCATCCTTGGGGCTTGCCTGTAATCCATACACATCTGTACCATACCGTCCTTCTTAGGTACCAGAACGACGTTAGCAACCCACTGTGGATAGGGGGTGACAGCTAAGAACCTTGCGTCGAACTGCTTCATGACCTCTGCCTTGATCTTATCTGACATTTAAGGGCGCATACGACAGACCTTCTGTTTAACCGGAGGACAGTCTTTCTTAGTCGGCAGACGATGTACCACAATATCAGTGTCTAAACCTAGCATGTCTTCATATGACCAGGCGAAGATCTCAATGTAGTCGTGCAACATTTGTACCAACCGTTGTTTGATCTTAACTTCCAGATTTGCACTGATCTTGACTTCTTTTCTGTCTATCTCCTTGCCCAGATTTATCGTCTCAACTGGATCTTCATGAGGTTGTATATCCCTTTCTTCCTACTATAATAGTCTAGTAAGTTCTCCAGGCACCTCACAATCATCCTCACCTTCGTCTTCGGCTTGGTTGATTGGATTTTTGAAGTTATAACTGGCCGTAGCAGAGCTGTTATCAATGAGATCCATAGTGGATATGGATCTGCAGTATGATACATGAGTGTGCGTAAGAGCATAACTGTTTTGATAAAGTGAAAACATAAAAGAAAAACAGAGAGTGCAAAATTTGTATGCAAGGAACGCCCAATGTTTTATTGATGATATATAAAATGACAAATAATAGCCCTCACAAACAAAGCCAATATGCCTCGGGCAAGGCACAAGGCTGTAGAGTTTAAATTGTTTATTATAAATCTCAAAACAAGTAAGACAATTACTACGGAATAAAAGAAACTGGTATAAAGTCCCTAGCCGTCCAGTTACTCGGTCCACCGTTGGTAGTTGGGTAGATCCAGCTGTCAATGTCAGAGTCTTCCTCACTATCTTCAATGACAGAGACAACCTCAATAGCATTGATTCCCGAGCCATGCTTGGGCATGGGTGCAGTTATGACATTGGACTTTTCCGGAGCATCGAACTTAATTTCCTTGGCCTTAATCAGATCATGTACCTTATTTCTCAGAGCCCAGTAGTCATTTGTATCGTGGCCGGGACTCTCGGAATGGTAGGCACACCGAGCGTTTGGATTGTACCGAGGAGATGTGGTGTACAGATTCTTGGGAGCCTCTTTCAAGGTTGCCAAGTTGGATCTCAGCAGATGGGGTAGAACTTCAGCCAACGTCATGTTAATCCGGGTAAATTGCCGTTGTGGTCTTTCCACCCTTTGTTGATTGTTGCATTGTGGAGCAACCGCAGGCCTATGTATCATTACAGCATTTACTATCTGACGGTGTTCATCTCTATTTTGACCTCTTGTGCTATAGATAACACTAGCTTCCTTTTTACCAGTGAAAGGCTTCTTTACCGAACTCAAAGAGGCATATTTCTGTATCTTACCGCTCTAGATCCCAGCTTCTACCCTCTCTCTAGTTAGAATCAGCTTGGTGAAACCAGCTGACGAGCTGTCGATCAAATGATTAAAGAATGGACCAGATAGCGTCCCCAGAAACATATCGACCAACTCCCTATCAGACAACGGGGGTTGGAATCTTCCAACCAAGTCTCTCCACTTCTGTGCATAGTCCTTAAAGCCTTCACTTGTAGCCATGGACATACTATGGATTTGAGTACGAGTAGGAGTAAGGTCGGCGTTGTATTGATACTGCTTATAAAAAGCAGCATCCAAATCTTCCCAGTTTCGGACATTGGTTCCCTCCAGCTAGTAGAACCATTCAAGCTGAGTCCCTGACAGACTATCTTGAAAGAAGTGAACAAACAAATTTCTATCAGCGGTGTGGGGCTGGATCTTCCTTACATAGGAACAGAGATGGAGTTTTGGGCAAGACACCCCATCGTATTTTGCAAAAATTGGAGCCTTAAACTTCTGCAGGATGACCACTCCCGATACCAATCCCAATTCTTTGAAATCCAACCCAGGTATCCTCTGGACTTCCATAGAACTCAGACGATCTTCCAATTGCTTGTATCTATCCTCAGTAGGAGGATACTGCTCATCATTGTAGTCTATATCATTGTCAGAAACTTCAGGGCTGGGGTTATTTTCCCTTGTCTCTCTTTCTTGATTCTCCTCTTCCTTGGATGAAGAGGTCCAATCGATTCATTGCTTTAACGACCCCCCGAATCTTCTGCCCATATTCAGAATACCATAGACCCTCTTCTTTTTCTTTTTCTCCTTCAGGATGAGGGCTTTCAGATCCTCCTGCCCTTTCGCCAGATTTATGAACATCTGTTGGAATTGGGCATTTTGTGCCTGAAGATCCTTGATGCTTTGTTTGGAAGACATTACTGCTGAAATAAACAGCGAAGAAGATGAGAAACCTGTTATGGTACCTGTTTATGTGATGCTATGGATGGGATGCGTATGCAATGATTTCAAGGATTCTTAAAGGCTCAAATTTGTTTAACCAAAAGGAACACACGTTAATTGCATTAATAAAGTTCGATTTTTTACAAAGAATTCCCTTTAGGCTTACAATTAAACAAAACAAAACTTAAAGCAACAAAAAGAAACAAGGTCTCCCAGGAGCGCATCCTCTTTGGTGCAATGTAGGCGTTTATGTTCCTTTCTTCATGAAGTAGCCTAGTGAGTTCCAGGACCTTCTTCTCGTTAGCATAGTACTGAGCTTCAAATGTTTCCCGCTCCTCTTTGAGTTGAACCCAGGACTTCTGTAACTCTTCATGATCAGTTGGCATGTCAGGATGATGACCAAGGGAAGTAGTATCTCCTTCCATAATTGGTTCCACAGTTATTGGTAGTATTGTACCCCAAAATTTTCCCTCTCATATTCCTCAAAACATTGCAAGAAAAATCTCCAAGTGGCTCAAGATTGCTCAAGAGTGAGTCAGACAAGCTATCTCCTAAGGCAGTCAAACCCAAATTAGGGTTTTGTGTTGCATCAAGATCCTTGAGTCCAAATGACCTCAAGTTCTCCCTAATGTCCTAATATGTTCTCAAGATCATCCATGTCAAATTTCAAGCCTTGCAGAGGAATTTTGCTCAGTCAATTGCTCAAGGGTCCAAAAATCGACTATGTTAGGGCAAAAGTCAACTGTGACCCAAATACAATCAAACTTCAAGATTTTTTGTCAAAATTCTCATTTTGAAGGATATTTCATAATTTGATCAAGGGTTGATCATGATTCATCAAGATTGCTCAAAATTCATCAAGACTCAAAAGTTGCTAAATTAGGGTTTTGCAGGAAAAGTTAACTCAACTTTGACCAAGCATAACTTTCTCATACTTTATGAGAAATGACCCATTCAAAGCTCATTTTGAAGAGGATGAAATTTCCTACAATCCATATTCATACCCTAAGATCAAAAAATGCACTCGCAAGAAGTTATAAATTTGGACATTATAGGTCATTTTTTAAAGTCACCAAAAACACCTTTTTTGCCAAAGCTTATAACTTGAGCATGGAATATAAAACTGAGATGAGACAAAAATGGTTGGTTATAGGACATCTCAAGATTTCTAAAAAGTCCAAGAACACCTCCAAAAGTTCAAAATTGAAGAAGTTATGCATTGTTGAAGTTGGACATTTTTGCAAAATTGCCAAAAGTCAATTGTCCCCAAAACTTCAAATTTTGTCAAATGGGCCCATCCTTTTCCACTTGATTTGAGTTTGCATCATTGTCCATGTTTCCTAGCTTCAGCCATGAGCCCATATTTTATTTTATTTTATTTTAATTTTTATTTGAATTTATTCATTTTAAATCAAATTAAATCATATAAAATCCAATGCTTTGATAACACAATATTTTTTTGATATTTCAGGCTTTGATTATCATCATTAACATCATCAAATTTGTATCAAGCCAAACCATGTGCAAAAAGATTGAGATTGGACAAATTTGGAAGGTTTTAAAGAAGAGATCAAATCAAATATGTATGCATTGATATGAAAAGATTGAGTCCATAATTTCTACCCTAATACACCACACATTACATAAGCAAGCAAAGGCAATCGAGATCAAGGTTGGAAATTGCAGAGAGAGGCCGTACAAGATTGAAAAAATACACAAAAAATCTTGAATTTGAAATCATAGTTAGAGGCATTTTCAGAAGCCAGGACCTATCTCAATCGCTCCCTGGGTGTTCACACAAGCGATCTGGATCAAAAGCGAGCATTCTCAGACCTTCACAAGCGCTGTAAGTGTCATGATACCTAGCCATGTTCTTGAAATCGTAACTCTCCATTCTTACATCTATAATGAAAATTACTTGCATATTTGTAATCCCCACAACATTTCTAAGCTATTTGCATCATTCAATTTTGTTTATCTAACCTGTAATGTAAAACGCCATAGCTAGGGTTCTTGGAAGCGTTTTTGGGGTTTTTCTTTTCAGGTGAAATTAGGCTACAAGATGGATGTGGTTGTGACCGGGAGGGAAGGACGAGTGCAACCATGCCCTTAGAATTCATTTTTATGGCCTGAGATGGATTTTAGGATGGGCCTACGCTTTTAGCTGCGGATTCAAATCCGCAGGTAATGTTGTTACAGGTTTCAGGACAGGGACGATGAGGTGTCCCTTGCCCATAGGTCCATTCAAAAAAATAGCGTGTTTTTTATTTATTTGCTGGCATATGATTTTGTTTTTAAATAATATATATCATTTATATTCATATAACAATTGAAACAGCGTGTCCCAGTGGTCAGCGTGTCCAATTCCAAGGTGTTAGTGGCTGGAGGTCAGGGGTTCGATCCCTGCCTCCAGCGCTTTACATTTTCCCCTTGTTTTTCATGTAATCAGGTGTTTGCTCAAGCGTGCAGTATACCATGCGCCATCAGTTGTCTAATTGCCAGATGGCCAAAGGCCAAATCTGAGGGTCCAAGCTGAAGGTCCACCATGGGCATTGGTCCACCCAGGCATATCAGATCCATAAAGTCAACCAAGGCCAGCCACTAATGGGCCTTCCCATTGCTATCAACACTCCCAATTTCAGGCTCATACTCCCTCTTTTATTTACTTTGTTTATTCATTTTATTTGTTTTATTATTTTTTGTTTAATTTACTAACCAATATCAAAAATTATTTTCTTTATCAAATAAAAATCACAAAAAATATTTTTATTCAATCAAATTTATATTTTTATTAATAAACACTAATTAATTAATTTAGGTTTTAATTAGAATAACTTTAACCTATTTTTTGTAAATAATTAAAATTAAATTAGATTTAATTAGGTTTTAATTACTAACCTTAATTATTTTATTTTTCTTTCTTAAAAAATTAAAAACCCAAAAATAATTTATTTTTATTAATTAATTTATTAATTTAATTTAGTAATTAATTTAGGGTTAATTTCTTTCTTAAAATAAAAACAACAAAAAGATGTATTCTTTAAAGGGTCAAAACCATAATCTTGCACCCGATTAAATTTTGCGCCGCGATTTATTTTCTTTTATCTAATAATGTACTTGCACTCGGATTGTAATAGTTGAATAAGACTTTTATTTATGTTTATCGCTTTATTTATTTTCAAAGGGTTTGGCTTTGGCGACGTAAATACCCGACGCCTTGTAATTTAAATTTCGCATTTTATTTCCCGCAAATTATAAACTGCTAGATGTTTGACAATAGGGTTTGCATGACAAGACTGAATGTTTTAACCTAAAACCAAATTAGATCACCATTAACATGTACAAAGATTAAAAAAAATAACTGAAAACGACACACTCGCACATGCGCACTCCTAGGGTACACCCCACTTGGTTGCCTTCGTACACGGCCATTGAGTATAGGTCGTTTTAGAGGTCGTCCTCTTGTCTAAAAGATCATAGTCGCCTCGAAATGGTTGCCTCAGATATAATTGCCTCAAACAAATGATATAAGACATTAGGGTTACCGCTAAGGCGTCCTAACATTTCTTTGGTGACCGTAAGTCCCTCATTCGAATTGACCCTCAAACTCCAACGAGGACGCTACCTAATCATTCATAGTGGGATAGCATTGTCTAAAGGACATTAGCATAGAATGATTCCTTTTTCGAGTAGGTAGATGGTTATTAGATACTTGCTCTTTCAAAAAGCAAAATCTTTTTTACACTTACACTCCTTTTCGAACAAAGTTTTCAAAAACACTTCATACGCTCTTGAGGATAAAAGTAAGAGTTAAATCAAAGTTTTCAAAACAAAAACTTTTTCAAACCCACAAGCACAAAGAAAGCAATTTTGAAAACAATTGAGCAAGTACCTAAGAGTCTGTGGATAACCACAGATAGAAAGGGTTCTAACACCTTCCCTTTCTATAATCTACCCCCCGAACTCGAGAAATATCTCGAAAAAGGAATTTTTCTGTGCTTTTTTCCTTTCCTTGTTGGATAAAATAAAAGTAGGTGGCGACTCTTGCTTACCGCGACATTTTACGAAAACAAACGCAAAACGCAAACCAGCATTCCAAAAAACAGCCAGTTCTTCCCACCGTATCACAGAACTGGCGACTCTGCTGGGGAGTTAATAAGTGGGGGTACCTTAGGATTAGTTCATAATGTTTTCAATTGCTTGATTTGTATGATTTATCTTTGTGGGTTTGAATCAGAGTTACTATATATCCTAACCTGGATCTGGGGGATACCTTTAGGTAAGTAGCAATAGACTGTAAGAGAACTGTACGGCGTAGACCGATACGGTTGAAGCAGTAGCTACATTAGTGTGGCACTTTAGTTTGTATCAATATCCCTTGTGGTGCAACAAGGAGAATATGGGTCTGCTAAGGGGTCATTAAGCACCAACTGACCTTAGAACCTATAATTGACCAACTTGGCCATAGAAAAGTAGCAGTATGCTACACTCATTGAGACCAAACTCTCGCGATGATTTCGGCCACAAGAAAAGGTTGCTAAATTGGAATTATGACCGATTCAGGGTGGTCATTGATATTGAGATCCTCTAGAACCCGGTTACTATTTCTAGGACAGGTTGAACCAACTAAACTGAAAGAGGGTAATACCTAGACCCCATGCAAGCCTACACTTAAGGCTGTTTGTGTGACTTGTGTGCCTTCAAACTTGAACTACTTGCACGTTCTTGTTATCTGACAACATGAGTTCATTGCAGGTTTTGTTTACAGTCCTTATCCAATAATTTGGATTTATTGCAGGGTTTACTTACATCACCTCGTATTTTTGCTTAAACGCGTAGCATACACATCATAACATCATACCATAGCATTTCCTTAACCATTTCAAGGATCTCAAGGGTTTGTGATGGAGGTTATGGTAAATCATACGTCTAACAAAGGGCAAAGGGGATTTATTTTCCTCTAACCAATGTCGTCTAGAGATCAAAACACGATGGCTTGAGTCGGGGGCTATGACCCACTCGATATGGTGAGCTTGACTCTTGAAGAAGGGCTCTTAACGACACGAAGTTTCTTAAAACAAATTATAACAATTTCTTGTTTACCCCGCGAGATCCTTGAAAACATTGCATACATATATCATACATATCATTGCATAACAGGTCCCCCAATACAGGTCTCTCATGTTCTTGCTGTTTATTTCAGCAATGGCTCTCCAACAAGACAACCAAGACCTTCAAACTCGAGAAGCTCAGTTCAGGGACATATTCCTAAACCTATCCAAGGGGAAGGAAGAGTTGAAAACACTCCTCGTTGGGAACTTGGTCAAGAAAAGTCCTGAAGACAATAAGGATGAATGGCTGGAACAACTGCAAGTTGAGTTAGGTGCCATGAAAACCCAGATACTGGGGCAGATGGCTTTTATCCAATGTTTATCCCGGGAACAAGAAGAGCTGAGAACCATTATCATCCAGCTTCATTAAGACAGATACAACAGTATGAAGCAAACAATCTGGGCCAGGGACCAAGTCATTAACCAGCCTCCAAGAAGACAAGAGTTTGGTATGGTGAAGAATGGACCTCTCCAAGTTGCTACTACCTCACAGGTCCAACAACAACCGTGCCATAAACAACGGGTTAATCAGAGGCAGTTTACCAAGATAAACATGTCGGTGTCCCAAGCTTTGCAACACCTATTGAGATTGAATCTGGCGACGTTGGTAGGACCTCATCTGAATCCTAAGACATATTCACCCAACTGCAATCCTGATGCAAGGTGTGCATACCATTCTAACAGCCCGAGGCATGATACTGACGACTGTTGGAAGTTTAAGTACAAAATTCAAAACCTGATTGATAAAGGAGCATTGGAATTCACACAAGATGGTCAGGCTGAGTTCTTCTACCATCCCTCCAAGTCTCACCATTTGAAGTGACAAGTCCTGAGACAAGAAGACTTTTTGTTCATTAGAATTTTCAATTTATAATTTTCTTTGATTTGTTCAGACATTTATTCATATCAAACTTTGTTACTTTATCAATGCATTGCATATGTCTGTTTTGAATCAATCCATTCGTATTCACTATATTCAAATTGCTTTCACTTTTGTGATGATCAACTCTCGATTAAAAATTCTAAGCCTTTAGAGGGAGGATGACGAAAATGATACCAAAATCTCTATAGTATGCTTTTGAACAGACCCCGCTGACGATGTACAGGCGTTGTTTCAAATCCTAAACAGTGGAGTTATAAGGAAGATAATCCCTAGTCAACCCCTTTGAGCCAAAGAAGTTGGAGTTTTTCTTTTCACAAAATTAAAACCCTTAATTATAACCTGGGGCAGGGTAGTTTTCTCAGTTAATCCAGGTGCACAATGAATGGCATCAAAGAATTCCTTCCAAAACAGAAGACGGTGATGGTTCCCTATAATCGTCAAGACAGGCAGTCATTATCTCTCGAAACAAAAGCCCATTAAGTTAAAACCTATGAAGAAGAATTAAGAAAAAAACGGGGGCATCCCGCTGGCTGTAGTCACAAAAACAAACAGTTCAGGCAAAAGACAGGGATAATAAAAATCAAAAAGAAAGAGATCCTACAAACTCTCAACAAAAATGACTTCCTGTTCAAAATAAATTGTCAGTATCTAAACCATCACTGGAATATCAGAGCAAAGACTCAAACGGGATCTAATGCACAATTAGCTGAGTTTAGGATCGAAGGACATCACGAAGAACGGGTGGGTACAAATAAAATTTGAGCCTTTATCCTTTGTTTCTTGAACCGTGAACCAGACCATGTTATAACCCTTAAAAGTCCTAGCTGAGGCATGGGTTAGTTTGAAAGCATACTGTTACGAAAGGTATCTTGACTCCTGTAGGGCTTGCTATAAAACCCTGAGTTGACATCACATTTTACAAAAATTTGCTTGTTTTATTGAAAACTGCATTTTCAAAGAACTTCAAAACAGACATAAGCTTTGCATTCTTAAAATAACATTGTTTGCATATGACTATTTGTTCAACAGCAGAGAAAGTCGCACGACGAATATCTAGTGAACAAAAACTTCTTCAATAAAAAGGGTCACCTCAAGTGGAAAAAATCACTTCCAACCAAGGGGCAGACATGATCATTGTCCATCATCTGGGGCAGTTAAGTCAAGATTCAAGGAATCTCTCAAAGATGCCAAATAGCCAGGGGCAAATCTCCATCTGAATCACTCGAGGCATTGAACATGAATTCCAGCAACGAATCTTGCATGATCAAACATCTTCTGGTAGTATGGCAACACAACACTACCAATAGTGACAACTCCCTACATCTTGAGAGCATGGACATAGTCAGAAAATACCGCGCATGAATAAAGACCCGCTAGGTCGATCGGCCTAGGCAAAAATAAGGGCTTCCCGGCGAACCAAAAGGGTTCGGGCAAAAATTAGGGATAAAAACAAAAAAGATTTGTACACCCGGCAAGTCGAAAACTTGAAAAGGCGGCTTGGGCAAAAAAGGGGTATCCCGGTGGACCGAAAATCTGAAAAGACAGTCCATGCAAAAGTTAGGGATCAAAGCGTACAACCATGTCCCGTCATCTTGTCACTTGCCTATCAGAAGAAGACTTGTCATTTCAATCGAAAGTTACCAAGCACCTCATAGGTTGGGATAATACTCGATTCGCAAAGCCTTTGCAGGCACCTTCTCCCGCAGATACAGGGGCAGAAAAGTCCCGATGCAAAGCCATCATCATATCTTTGGCATGCGTCCCAGTAACATCCACTCCCCGCAGAGTGAGAAAAGGACAATGATGTTAATTCTCCCCAACTGAGACTCGTAACTGTGCATGAATCAATAATATTCTCCCCGAGCAGAGTTTATCTACCATCAGCACTGAAAAGTCTTATCATCCCTGGAGGAGTATAAAATATCCCCAGTAGAGTTTGAAAGTTCTCCCCAGCGCAGTCTGAAAAAGCTTTCCCAATGGAGTTTGGAGAACCATCCTCAGTAGACTTTGGAAGATTATCCCCAGAAGAGCCTAAAAGGTTATCCCCGGTGAAGTTGCAACTGAAAGATCATCCCCAGCGGAGTTCTTTCCTTTCACAAACAAGAAATTTAATCCCCAAAAGGATTCAGTATTACCAGCAACAGTAGTTCATCCCCAGCGGAATTTATCGGTAGAATCCTCTACCGAGCATCT
This sequence comes from Vicia faba, assembly GCA_948472305.1. Classification (NCBI taxonomy): domain Eukaryota; kingdom Viridiplantae; phylum Streptophyta; class Magnoliopsida; order Fabales; family Fabaceae; genus Vicia; species Vicia faba. The sequence continues at coordinate 416,543,557 of OX451739.1, forward strand.
CTTCCCCCCAGAGTTAATCTCCTCATCAGTTTATTCCCCAGCGAAGTTATCCTCTCCTGCAGGTTTATTCTCACAATCATCTTCGTTCACCATCCCCAGCGGAAATAAAGAATTCAAATATTTTCTCCAGCAGCTATCCGGGATTTATTCTCCCTAGCTAAAAACATTACATTTCCGTACATCATGACACATGCATATACGCATCATACAACACAATCTCAATTATTTTGAGAACATCATTGCTTGATATATATCATGCATTGCATACGACTGACCTTTACCTTCCAGGAAGGACGTAGTTAAGTTCTCAGCTATGAAGCTTTTACCCAAGTCGAAATACTGACCGGTTCTTAAATCTCAACTGAATTATCCTCGGTTCAATTACAGATAAGGTTCTAAATCTCGACAATTCTCCTCCGTTGAAGTACAGACAGTTCTTAAATCTCAACAAAATTATCCTCAGTTGAATTACAGACAGTTCCTAGATCTCGATGAAGATGTTTCCCTCAGTTGAAGTACTGACCGGTTCTTAAATCTCAACTGAATTATCCTCGGTTAAATTACAGATAAGGTTCTAAATCTCGAAAAATTTCCTCCGTTGAAGTGTGGACGACTTCTTAAATCTCAACAGAATTATCCTCCATTGAAGTACAGACAGTTCCTAGATCTCGATGAAGATGTTTCCCTCAGTCAAAGTACTGACCGGTTCTTAAATCTCAACTGAATTAGTCTCGGTTGAATTTCAGATAAGGTTCTAAATCTCGACAATTTTCCTCCGTCGAAGTGTGGACAAGTTCTTAAATCTCAACAGAATTATCCTCCGTTAAAGTACAAACATTTCTTAGATCTCGATGAAGATGTTTCCCTCAGTCGAAGTAATGACCGGTTCTTAAATCTCAACTGAATTATCCTCGGTTGAATTACAGATAAGGTTCTAAATCTCAACAATTTTCCTCCGTCGAAGTTTGGACGAGTTCTTAAATCTCAACAGAATTATCCTCGGTTGAATTACAGACAGTTCCTAGATCTCGATGAAGATGTTTCCCTCAGTCGAAGTACTGACCGGTTCTTAAATCTCAACTGAATTATCCTCGATTGAATTACAGATAAGGTTCTAAATCTCGACAATTTTCCTCCATTGAAGTATGAACGAGTTCTTAAATCTCAACAAAATTATTCTCCATTGAATTACACACAAGTCATAGATCTCGATGAAGATGTTTCCCTCAGTCAAAGTACTGACCGGTTCTTAAATCTCAACAGAATTATCCTCGGTTGAATTACAGATAAGGTACTAAATATCGACAGAGTTCCCCCCAGTTGAATTACAGACAAGTTCTTAAAACTCAGCAGAGATGTTCTCTCAGTTGAAGTACAGGCAAGTTCCTAAATATCAACAAGATTAGACTTCCCCGACGGAATCTTCCACAACAACAGGTATACAAGCTCTCGCTAAGGAATATCTTATGCGATCGACACCCCTTCAGATGGCATCTTTAATCCCATCCTCCCGCCAACAATCTCCAAATGGCATCTGTAAGCCCATCCCGATATCACCAGGCTGATACCACTTCATGTGAGTGCAAATTTCTGGGCACTCTAGTGTTCAATCATCTTCCACCTTCGGATCACGAAAGGCATGAAAGCCAATCTACATCCCCAGGTTTAAGAAGATTGAACAGGGGTAGCTTTTGTACCCCAAATTTTTTCCTCTCATATTCCTCAAAGCATTGCAAGAAAAATCTCCAAGTGGCTCAAGATTGCTCAAGAGTGGGTCAGACAAGCTATCTCCAAAGGCAGTCAAGCCCAAATTAGGGTTTTGTGTTTCATCAAGATCCTTGAGTCCAAATGACCTCAAGTGATCCCTAATGTCCTAATATGTTCTCAAGATCATCCATGTCAAATTTCAAGCCTTGCAGAGGAAGTTTGCTCAGTCAATTGCTCAAGGGTCCAAAAATCGACTGTGCTAGGGCAAAAGTCAATTATGACCCAAATACAGTCAAACTTCAAGATTTTTTGTCAACATTCTCATTTTGAAGGATATTTAATAATTTGATAAAGGTTTTATCATGATTCATCAAGGATTGCTCAAAATTCATCAAGACTCAAAAGATGCTAAATTAGGGTTTTGTAGGAAAATTCAACTCAACTTTGACCAAGCATAACTTTCTCATACTTTATGAGAAATGACCCATCCAAAGCTCATTTTGAAGAGGATGCAATTTCCTTAAATCCATCTTCATACCCCAAGATCAAAAAATGCACTCACAAGAAGTGATAAATTTGGACATTATAGGTCATTTTTGAAAGTCACCAAAAACACCTTTTTTTTGCCAAAGCTTATAACTTAAGCATGGAATATCAAACTGAGATGAGACCAAAATGGTTGGTTAGAGGACATCTCAAGATTTCTAAAAAGTCAAAGAACACCTCCAAAAGTTCAAAATTGAAGAAGTTATGCATTGTTGAAGTTGGACATTTTTGCAAAATTGCCAAAAGTCAATTGTCCCCAAAACTTCAAATTTTGTCAAATGGGCCCATCCTTTTCAACTTGATTTGAGTTTGCATCATTCTCCACGTTTCCTAGCTTCAGCCATGAGCCCATATTTTATTTTATTTTTATTATTATTTGAATTTATTCATTTTAAATCAAATTAAATCATATAAAATTCAATGCTTTGATAACACAAGATTTTTTTGATATTTCAGGCTTTGATTATCATCATTAACATCATCAAATTCGTATCAAGCCAAACCATGTGCAAAAAGATTGAGATTGGACAAATTTGGAAGGTTTTAAAGAAGAGATCAAATCAAATATGTATGCATTGATATGAGAAGATTGAGTCCATAATTTCTACCCTAATACACCACACATTACATAAGCAAGCAAAGGCAATCGAGATCAGGGTTGGCAATTGCAGAGAGAGGACGTACAAGATTGAAAAAATACACAAAAAAGCTTGAATTCGAAATCATAGCTAGAGGTATTTTTAGAAGCCAAGATCTATCTCAATCGCTCCCTGGGTGTTCACACAAGCGATCTGGATCAAAAGCGAGCATTCTCAGACCTTCACAAGCGCTGTAAGTGTCACGATACCTAGACTTGTTCTTGAAATCGTAACTCTCCATTCTTGCATCTATAATGAAAATTACTTTCATATTTGTAATCCTCACAACATTTCTAAGCTATTTGCATCATTCAATTTTGTTTATCTAACCTGTAATGTAAAACGCCATAGTTAGGGTTCTTGGAAGCATTTTTGGGGTTTTTCTTTTCAGGTGAAATTAGGCTATAAGATGGATGTGGTTGTGACCGGGAGGGAAGGACGAGTGCAACCATGCCCTTAGAATTCATGTTTATGGCCTGAGATGGATTTTAGGATGGGCCTACGCTTTTAGCTACATATTTAAATCTGCAGGTAATGTTGTTACAGGTTTCAGGACAGGGACGATGAGGTGTCCCTTGCCCATAGGTCCATTCAAAAAAATAGCGCGCATTTTTTTATTTGCTGGCATATGATTTTGTTTTTATATAATATATATCATTTATATTCATATAACAATTGAAACAGCGTGTCCTAGTGGTCAGCATGTCCAATTCCAAGGCGTTAGTGGCTGGAGGTCAGGGGTTCAATCCCTGCCTCCAGCGCTTTGCATTTTCTCCTTGTTTTTCATGTAATCAGGTGTTTGTTCAAGCGTGCAGTATACCATGCACCATCAGTTGTCTAATTGCCAGATGGCCAAAGGCCAAATCTGAGGGTCCAAGCTGAAGGTCCACCATGGGCATTGGTCCATGCAGGCATATCAGATCCACAAAGTTAACCAAGGCCAGCCACTAATGGGCCTTCCTATTGCTATCAACACTCCCAATTTCAGGCCCATACTCCCTCTTTTATTTACTTTGTTTATTCATTTTATTTGTTTTATTATTTTTTGTTTAATTTACTAACCAATATCAAAAATTCTTTTCTTTATCAAATAAAAATCACAAAAAATATTTTTATTCAATCAAATTTATATTTTTATTAATAAACACTAATTAATTAATTTAGGTTTTAATTAGAATAACTTTAACCTATTTTTTGTAAATAATTAAAATTAAATTAGATTTAATTAGGTTTTAATTACTAACCTTAATTATTTTATTTTTCTTTCTTAAAAAAACAAAAACCCAAAAATAATTTATTTTTATTAATTAATTTATTAATTTAATTTAGTAATTAATTTAGGGTTAATTTCTTTCTTAAAATAAAAACAACAAAAAGATGTCTTCTTTAAAGGGTCAAAACCCTAATCTTGCGCCCGATTAAAGTTTGCGCTGCGATTTATTTTCTTTTATCCAATAATGTACTTGCACCCGAATTGTAATAGTTGAATAGGACTTTTATTTATTTTTATCGCTTTATTTATTTTCAAAGGGTTTGTCTTTGGCGATGTAAATACCCGACGCCTTGTAATTTAAATTCCGCATTTTATTTCCCGCAAATTATAAACTGCTAGATGTTTGACAATAGGGTTTGCATGACAAGACTGAATGTTTTAACCTAAAACCAAATTAGATCACCATTAACATGTACAAAGATATAAAAAAAACTGAAAACAACACACTCGCACATGCGCACTCCTAGGGGTACACCCCACTTGGTTGCCTTCGTACATGGTCATTGAGTATAGGTCGTTTTAGAGGTCGTCCTCTTGTATAAAAGATCATAGTCGCCTCGAAACGGTTGCCTCGGATATAATTGCATCAAACAAATGATCTAAGACATTAGGGTTACCGCTAGGCGTCCTAACATTGCTTTGGTGACCGTAAGTCCCTCACTCAAATTGACCCTCAAACTCCAACGACGATGCTACCTACTCATTCATAGTGGGATAACATTGTCTAAAGGACATTAGCATAGAACGATTCCTTTTTCGAGTAGGTAGATGGTTCTTAGATACTTGCTCTTTCAAAAAACAAAATATTTTTTACACTTACACTCCTTTTCAAACAAAGTTTTCAAAAACACTTCATACGCTCTTGAGGAAAGAAGCAAGAATTAAATCGAAGTTTTCAAAACAAAAACTTTTTCAAACCCACAAGCACAATGAAAGCAATTTTGAAAACAATTGAGAAAGGTCCTAAGAGCCCGTGGATAACCAAGAATAGAAAGGGTGCTAACACCTTCCCTTTTAACAATTCTTCATCGGGTTTTGCAGTGACCAAGTTGAGCAACCGACCATGCTTTTTAGTGAATGGAGAACTTTCAGGGACCCTTAATTCCAGGTCCTTTAGTTGGAAAGGTACTTTCACAAGGTTAATCTGTATAGTGTTCCTACGGACGGATGCCATATCCTACAAAACAAAGCAAAAATGAGCCCTAGGAAATCCTTGAAATGGTTAGTTATAATATGCCATGCTTATGATGCCATGATTATGCTATAAAATCACATGTATAGCAAACAATAAGCAAGTCACATCAAATCCTTAGGTTTAAGGCATGCATGAGTTTTAAGGTCATACCTCTTGAAGTTGGATTGGTACAACCTGTCCTATAAATAGTAATCGGGTTCTAAGGGATCTCAATATCACTGATCTTTCCCCCAGCTTCGTTTAATAGACGATATAATCGCAACCAAACAAAACTCAAGAGTCAAGTCTCAATGAGTGTAGCATCGAGTATCTGTCGACCTTGGGAATACACCAAAGCCGACCATCTCGCTACGTCCTACTGGACAAGTTATGCAATTAAGGGTTCTAAGGTCAGTTGATACTTCACGACACCACGCAGCGACCCCGTACTCTCCCTGATTGACTCAAGGGTTACCGGTACCAACCAAAGTGCCACATCAATGTAGCTACTACTTCAACTATGTCGGTATACCCCGCACAGTTCCCTCACAGTTTATTGCTACTTACCTAAAAGGTGTTCCCCGATCCGGGTGTAGGATCTATATAACCCCAACAAAACCCTTGAATATAAAGCAGTCAAAGCAAAAGACAAGCTAGCAAGTTAAAAAATGACCTAGATCCTAAGGTATACCCCACTTATAAAATCCCCAGCAGAGTCGCCAGTTCTGTGATACGGTGGCAGAACCGACTGTTATACTTGTTTGCATTTTGTATTCGCAAATGTCGTGGTAAGCAAGAGTCGCCATCGAATTTTATTTTATCCAACAAAGGGAAAGGAAAAAGAACAGAAAAAACCTTTTTCGAGAATGTTTCTGAGTATGGGGGGTAGATTATAGAAAGGGAAGGTGTTAGCACCCTTTCTATCCATGGTTTTCCATGGGCTCTTAGGTACTTGCCCATTTTTAAATTGCTTGTGTGTGCTTGTTTTGAAAAGTTTTACTTCGTGATAACCCTTGTATCGATCCTCAAGAGTGTGATGAAGTTGTTTTGAAAACTGTTTTGAAAAGTGTTTGTAAAATTTGTTTGTTTGAGCAAGTACCTAGGAACTAATCTACCTACTCGAAAAAAGTCTGTTTATTTTCCTTTAAACAGCGCTATCCTATTATTAAGGAATAGGTAGCACCGTCGTTGGAGTTTTAAGGGACGTTCGAAGGGACAAGTACGATCACAAAAGCAATGTTAGGAAATTTTAGTAATCATCTAAATCCTTAAAGATCTTTTTCCGAGGCAACATTCGAATGGGTCATTTTAGATCTTTTGAGACTAAAGGACGACCACTAACATTCCCTATACTTCATGACCGTTTACCGAAGGCAACCAGAGTGGAGTAAACCCTAGGAGTGAGCATGTGCAAGTGTGTTTTTTTTCCAGTTTATTGATCTTTGCACATTTAGGGTTTTCTACTATATTAATTTCAATTTGTCTTTCCATACAATCCTATTAACATACATCTAACGGCTTATAGTTTGCGGAAATTAAAATGCGAGAAATTAAAGTCCTATCTATTACAAGGCTTTCGCAGATACATAATTATTTTGACTGTAAATAAAGATGGGGAAATTTAAAAACCCTAATTACTATTACAAACTCGGAGCAGTTACAATAATAGAAAAAGGAAAGTTAAAGGCGCGTGCGCGAATTAAATGCGAGAAATAATTGGAAAACCTAAAAATTTAATTTAGAAAATATTTAGGTTATTTTTTAAGAAAAATTAGGTTATGTACAACATTAAACCCTAATTCTAGTTGATTTTAATTATACAAAAAAGAATTAAATTGCCTTAATTTAATTAAACAAATTAATTAATAAAATATTTTTATAAAAAAATGTATTTTGATTAAATAAAAAAAGCATGATTTTTGGTGTTATTTGAAAAAAGAAATAATTAATAAATAATAAAAAGGAATTAAAACAAAAAAGAAAAGAATTGGGCCTGTTTGATGAACAATTAGGGGGGTGCGCTGCCAAATTCTGGTTAGGCCTAAAGATGGCCCAGGGTCTGGCGTTTGGTCCAGTGCTTCTCTCCTCTGATGGTACATGGTAGTCCCTCAATGCTGGAGCGTAAGATTTGTATGATAATGGATCTCAGGGCTGAGATCTAGGGTGCACGGTGGACGTTAGGCTATGAGGCACGCTGGATCTGCAAGGAATTGTTCAGAAAATAAGAAAATGTTTGGACCTGGGATCGAACCCAGGTCCTTTGCTTCACATGCCCATACTCCTTGCCATCTGCGTTGCATTGTTTAATTGTTAATATAATAAGATAAATACAATATAAGGCAAGCCACATAGTTTCCTCCAAAAAATGCGCGAATTTCAAATGGACCAGTGGTTGATTGCCACACCTTCTTCTTCTTCCCAGAAGTGTTGTTTTATATACCATACTTATACCTACGGACATTTTCCATAGCTATAAACCTGCAAGCTTCAAAAATTCATAAGACACATGATAAATTAATTCTAGCTATACCAATCAACTCGTCTTGATCTCACGAGTATCATGGCACCATTTTCTTGGCCTAATTTTACCTGTACAGAGAAGCCCTAAAACGGCTTCTTAAACCCTAGCCATGGCAATCATTAATATATGCATCAAAACGCCAATTAAATCATTCCAACATGTTGCAAATATGTCAATAATCACAAATACATCATTAGAATATGCTTATGATGCAAGAATTGTTGTAATCGATTTTGAAAAAAAGGGCAAACCGTGTTAAGGCTATGGGACGATTCAGAACTTGGGAATACTTGCAATTGATCGTGTTAGCTTCAGGAGATGTCCAGGAAGCGATTAGAAGCTTTGAATGGCCTTGAATCTTCCCCTAGGTTAGAAATCAGATCCACACTTTTAGTCCAATTTTTGAGTTTTCTTCTTCAGCTCTCACGACTATAACCCTTGTTCTTTTGGCTTGTGTATGTTCTATTTATGCAGTGTGATGAATTAGGGCAACAAAAACATATTGGATCTTTTCCAATCATGGAAATTGAATGTGATTTGTTTTCTATATGATATCTTTCCAAAACCATCCTAATCATGCTATTTCTACCTCAATTTTCCTTGATTCGATTTGATCTGATTAGGCCAGCTTGATTAGATTTGATTCTAACAAAAATCAGATCAAAAAATCAATCTTTTATATTTTTTGCCATTTATTTGATTTAATTTGAGCTTTAATAAATAAAAATCAAATTAAAATAAATAAATAGAGAAAATAATATATGGATGCTGATTTGGGTCGTGGACCATGTCTTCAACAATATACAATCATGAAAAGCTAGGCCTATTTGACAAAAAATGCACTTTTGAGCACATTTGACTTTTGGCAATTTTCCAAAAATGGCCAACTTTGACAATGCATATATCTTCCAATTTTAACCCTAGAGAGGTGTTCTTGGACTTTTTAGAAAGATTTGGATGTCCCCTAAACAACCCTTTTTGTTTCATCTCAATTGGGTCTTCCATGTTCATGTAAGAAGCTTTAACCTAAAAGGTGTTTTTGTTGACTTTTCAAAAGGACCTATAATGTAGAAATTCATATATTTTTATGAGTGCATATTTTGAACTTTAGGGATGAATATGAGTTGTAGTAAATTGGATTCTCTTCAAAATGAGCCCTGGGTGAGAAATTTCTGATAAAATATGAGAAGGTTATGCTTGGTCAAAGTTTGGTTGACTTTTCCTGAGAAACCCTAATTTAGCAACTTTTGAGTTTTGATGAATTAGGAGAATTCCTTGAGGAATAATGATAAACCCCTTATAAAATGATGGATATCACTTAAAAATGTTGACATTGACCAAAAATCTTGAAGTTTGACTGTATGTGGGTCACAGTTGACTTTTGACCTAATACGGTTGGTTTTCAAGCATCTGAGCAGTTGACTGAGCAAACTTCTTGTACAAGGCATGAAAATTGACATGAATGATCTTGAGAACATATTAGGACCATGGAAACTATTTGAGGCCTTTGGAGCTCACCCATCTTGATGAAAAGGGAAACCCTAGTTGGAGGTTCCTTGCTTTAGGAGAGGGTTTGTTTGGTCAACTCTTGGGTATCATTGAGCAAGTTGAGGATCTCCATGAATATATGTTGATTAAAATGGGAGGGAAAATTTTGGGGTACAATAGGGCACTTCCTGGATGTAAGCACCTTCGATCTGGGGCTTCTGGGCTTGGCTAATTTTGTTGAAGGGTGGTTTTGCTTGGAAAATTCTGGCAGCCTTTGATGAATTTTGTGGGCAGCCTCTCTCCAATGTTTTTTCGTTCTCCTCATTGGCATTGTATCCTTGCCCTTGTATTTATATGAGTGTGATTGTCCAGTAACGACAAGAGACAACAACTTAACCATGCTTTTAAGACCATGAGACAGGAATCCGACATATTAAAAGCATTCCTTTTTTTGTAAATCTTGGAATGAACTTGGACACTTGACTCTTTCAAATACCCTCCACCGTTTCCCTTCGATTGGCCTATGAGTTGCCTCCTTAGAATGGACTTCCTATGCACCCTTCGAATGGGACTTCTGAATGCGTCTTCGAATGGACTTCTTATGCATGCTTCCAATGGTCCTTCTAAAGGCTTCTTCGAATGGACCTTTTGGAATTCCAATTGAAGGGTCTTTGTCCATACCAATCGAAGGGTACTTGGTTAACATGCCTGTCGAAGCTTCCTGGTTTGAGATGTTAAATCAAAGGATTCTTTTCCATGACAATCGAATGGCTTATCATGAGGCCAGTCGAAAAGCCTTGTATCCATGCCAATTGAAGGGCTTGGTCATGAGGCCAATCGAAAGGCCTTGTATCCATGCCAATTGAAGGGCTTGGCCATCATGCCAATTGAAGTACCTTGTAGATTCCAATCGAAAGGCTTTGTTAAGAAGGTAAATCGAAAGGTACTTGTTAAAATACCAATCGAAAGGCCTTCTTAACAGGCCAATCGAAGGATCTTGTTGACTGCTCAAAAACTTTGTTCTGCTCTCTTCGATTTCCTTCAGTTGAGACCAATCGAAGTGACGTTAAAATGCCAGTAGAAGACACCCTTGTTCAGATTTCAATCGAATGTCATTGTGTTTCCATGCCTTCAAAGTACACCTTATCGAAGGACACTTTGACCAACTTCAAAACTTGTTATTTTTTCTTCAAGCAAGTATTTATGCCCAACCATGTAAGACAAGGTCTTGTAAAAAATGAGAGGGCAAATTTTGTGGTACAACACCTCGGTATGAGGTAATTCTACATCGAATCTTGGTAGAAGATTCCCCTGGTTGATCTCAACATATGATTATCCAGAAGACCTCGACAAAAGGTATTTCTCAATCGAATCTCGGCAGAAGATTCCCCTGGTTGATCACGACAGTTGATTTTTCAGAAGACCTCGGTAGAAGGTAATTTCATAATAGAATCTTGGAAGTAGATTCTCCTGGGTACATCTCAGCGGTTGATTTCCAAGAAGACCTCGGCAAAAGGTATTTTCTCGACAAAATCTCGACAGTAGATTTCTCGTCAAAAATCAAGCATGACATACACATAACCACATCGAAATCTCAAGGTCATGCACAACATTTTGTGCACCTAACATACGAAAACACCAAAGAACATTTGATAAAGCATCAAAATTTATTCTGGTTGGAAAAACATCGAAAGATAATTCACGCCTATTTCTACACCCACGCCTATGTCTATGACTATGTCAACATCCACACCAACGTCCACATCTACGCTTGCACCTACGATACAGACATCAAAATCTTGCTGAAACTTTTCACCAAATTCAAATCAACTTGGAGATATAATAATTGACAACAAACAATGTCGGGAAGTAGGTGACTACAAGAACCCGATGGTTTAACGAAGGAGAATTATTAAAAACATTTTCAAAATACTTGGGGCATACACACTCAATACATATACACTCTGGGTTCCATACTGATTTTAGACATCATGCACATACATCACACATGGAATTTCTCAAAAACATACTTTAGGAAGAACCAATATCTTTGGGCTCTCCATCAGATTATTACCTTGTTTAAAAACAGATACAACCAGAAAAAATCTGATCTCATCTCTAATTTAGTTATCTAAGATTTGATCATCAAAACAACTTCCTCTACAAACATAAGCCATTGCATCAGTCTCCATGGAGCAATGCGTTTTCCTCCTCTATGATCTAGCTTATTGCGTCAGGCTCTATGCAGCAATGTGCGAAATCGGTAGTTTAACTCATTACATCAGGCTCCATGCAGCAATGTGTTTCCTCCTTTGCGATATTAACTCATTGTGTCAGGTTCCATGCAACAATGTGTGAAATTCGCAATTTAATTCATTTCATTACTCCCCATGAATCAGTGCATTCCTTCCTCTGCGATATAGTTCATTGCGTCAGGCTCCATGCAGCAATATGTGAAATCTGCAATTCAACTCATTGCGTCAGACTCCATGCAAAAATGTGTTTCCTTCTTCCCGATCTAGCTCATTGCGCCAGGCTCCATACAGTAATGTGCAAAATATGCAATTCAACTCATTGCGTCAGGCTTCATGCAACAATGTGTTTCCTTCTTTGCGATCTAGCTCATTGTGTCAGTCCATACAGTAATGTATGAAATCTACAATTCAACCCATTGCATCAGTCTCCATGCAGTAGAGTATTCCTTCCTCTGTGATATAGTTCATTGTGTCAGGCTCCATGCATAAATATATGAAATCTACAGTTTAACCCATTGCGCCAGTCTCCATGCAACAATGTGTTTCTTTATCTACAATATAATCCATTGTATCAGTCTCCATGCAGCAATGTTATTATCAAAACTTTCTCCATTGTGTCAGACCCCATGCTGCAATATACGAAATCAGCAATTCAACTTATTGCATCAGTCTCCATGTAGCGATGTCATTATCAAATTTGTTCCATTGCGTCAGTCTCCATGCATCGGTTGTCATTATCAAACTTGTTCCATTGCATCAGTCTTCATGCAGCAATGTTGTTATCAAACTTTTTCGTGATATAACCCATTGCATCAGTCTCCAGGAAGCAATGTCGTTATCAAATTTCTTCCTCGATATAACTCATTACCTTAGTTTCCATGTGGAGATGTAGTTATCAAGATCTTATCAAATATCTATCCCCTAGGTTGTGATAGATATACGAAATAAATTTACGTAACCCATTGCGTCAAGCTCTATGCAGCAATGTACGGAATCTGCAATTTAACTCATTGCATCAGTCTCCATGCAGCAGTGTTATAATCAAGTTTCTTCCTCGATATAACTCATTGCCTCAGTCTCCGTACAACGATGTAGGTATCAAGCTCTTTTCAAATATCTACCCCCTAGGTTGCGATAGATATGTGAATAAACTTGCATAATCCATAGCTTCAGTGTCCATGCAGCAATATGTTATCAGACTTCATTTTATTAATCCCCTTGGTTACGATGAACAAACAAAATAAAATCAAACCAAAACTTACTATATTAGTCTCCAAGCATTAGTAAGTTAACTTTGCAAAACTTGTATTATTTTACCTCCTAGGTTATGGTAAATATGCAAATAATCTCTTCTTAAATATTGATGGTGTGATATGGTGGGAGAACTGACTTGAGGTTTTGCATTTTATCACAAATATTGCGGTTTAGCAAGAGTCGTCACCGACTTTTCTTTTATCCAAAAGGAAAGGTGAAAAAGCACAGGAAAGACCTTTGAGATGTTTTCTTGAGTTCGGGGGGTAGATTATGAAAAGGGAAGGTATTAGCACCCTTTTCATCCATGGTTTTCCATGGGCTCTTAGTTACTTGCTAGATCACTTGCTTTTGTTTTGAAATTGTGCTTGGTGTGGTTTTTGAAAGTATTTTGAAAAAGAGGCCATTGTTTAGGCAATTTTATAATGATTCTCGTTCGTAAGAATGTATACAAAGACGTTTGTCTTTTTGAAAATATTTTCAATGTTTGTAAGATGTTTGGAAATGTGTGTGTTTGTTTTGAAAATATCAAGGATATTTGTTTGAAATGGAGCAAGTAATTAAGAGCAAACTACCTACTCAAATGTCTTTCTTGTTTATTTTCTATTCCTTTGACATTGTTGTCTTACCATTGATTTGGTAAGCAACCCTATCTTTGGATGTTAACGGGACGGGCGCGGGTCATCGTATAACCATGATTAGCAATGTTGCAAAGTATCTTAGCATTTTTGAGGGACCAAGACCATTTTGTAAGGCAACTTAGAATAGCGTCATCGAGGAACTATGATCTTATAATTGTTTGTTTTGCCAAGATACTTCGCATGCGTAATATGGCTATTTTTGTATAAGGCAACCAAGTGGAGAAACCCTGAGGATACTTGTGTGCAAGCGTGTTATTTTCATGCTTGATTTTGTCTTGTATTTAGGATTTTCTATTTGATTTGTTTTTTATCTTGCCATACAAACCCTAATTACTAACATGGTATATAAAAGTGGTAAATTGCGTAATTTAAAGATTACTACGCTATTACAATATTGTATGGGAGGGGGGAATACAAATTATAAATGGGGATTTGCAATAATGTGGATCTAATTAAGCTATTACAACCAAATTAAATTTATACGAATGTTTGAATAAATAAATATACAATATAAATATGCAATGATATGTATGCAAGAAAAAGATTTTTGTTTTGTTGTTTTTATATGAAAAGGGTTTTGACTTAAATTTAATAAACTTAAGAAAAAGAAATTAATTCTTGAAAATAAAAGTTAACCCTAATTTCTAATTTAAAAGAAAATAAAGTTCTATAGGTATTATTTTTATGTATTTTTTGTATTAAAAATAATAAACAATATCTTATGAAAATATTTAGTTTTTATATGTGAAAAATAAATATTTTACAAGTATGAATAAAAAGGAATAAAATAGTTAACCTAATTCTATTATATTTACAAGTTTATTTAAGAAAGAAATAATTAATATATAGTTTAATAAAAATATTTTTTATGTGAAAATAAAATAAAATAAACAAAATTCAAAATTTATCATGTTTATATTTTTTATGATTTTTATGTGTTAGAGAAAATATTTTAATAAAAAAAATATGAAAATAAAATAAATAATAGAAGATTGGGCCAGGGGTGCTGCAAGCAAACAAGGATTAGTGTGTTAGAAAAAAAAAGGAAGCCCAAGAACCAAGCCCATCTGGCCAAAAAAGCCAAAACTAAAACTGAAAAAATGGGAAAAATGTAAAAGGTAGCGCCAAGGTTCGAACCCATGACCTGGTCCTTGCCAGCGCGCTACCTTGCCACTGGGTTGGTTGTACATCCGTTGGTTTATATGAAACAATAAAAACATAACATAAGAAATTTCCTTGCCCTGTACTTCATCTTCTTCCTCAAGCTGGCCAGAACTCCTGTATCTTTCTCATTTCTCCATGAAAATGAAAACTTCCAACATGAAAATGATAGTACTCATTCCCACGATTTCAACCATATAACTTATGGAAACTAACAATCAAAGATTAAAACGAATTTTGAAAGCCCTAATTTTATACCTAATTTTTACAGGAATTTGAATGGTAAAATTTTCTATACATAATGATTAGAAATGAAATCTATGCATATGGTTAGCTTCAGCACTATAATATCTACATTTTTCTTTCACAAATCGTGGCCAATGGATGCCTGTATGAAGAGATAGAAGTTGGAATTCTTACCTCTTTCAGCTGAGATCGTGAATGGAGTTTGAATGATATTTAGGAAGGCTTGAAGGTTGCTTTAGCTTGCTTGAACCTCCCTGAGTGTGTTCCAATCCTTGCCTTGCTTTGGAAGTGCCTGGAACTTTCTATCCAAGTCAACCTGCAAGCTTGAAAAACAAAAATGGCAGATGAAGAAGGAGGAGTTACAGTGCATGGATGATGGTCTGGATCACTTAGATATGAGGTAGTTAAAGTGTTTGAATGATTAAAAATTGAAATGCACGAGCAAATTGATGGATTGCTATGCTTGGACACAAACTGCAAGTTTTGACAGTTTTTTGGTGATATGGAGTTTTGGAGTGTTTCATACCTCGAGCAATCGTGTTCTCAACTGTAATCTATTTTTGTATTAGTATGGAAAAGGTTTTTAGTCAGCTCTTCAACAAATTTTTGAGTTGTAGGCTTTTTGCACACTTTCCTGCTTTTGAAGCAAGGTGAAGGGACAAGTCTCCACATGCTTGTACTGGCCTGCTTGGAGTTGGTATAAGCTCTATACAAATTGCTTTAGGTCTGTAGGACTTGTGTGTGCAGAGAAGACAAGTCCAATGCTCAAGAATTGAAAAGTTGCAAAAGTTAAGCTTTTCCAAAATGGCAATGGCAACTTTGTGCCATTTATGGAATTAAAGCTTTGACAAAGACCTTTGGGCTTGGATTAACGCTTTGTCAACTGAATACGAATTAAATTATAAAGTTAGAAACAAGTTTGAGACCTGTAAAGCAAGAATTAGGCAGCATAGGTTCAAATTTGAATTTTGTTCTTCATGAAATGGCTTGAATTCAAAGTGAGAAATTGCCAACTTCATCTCTTCGATTCTCCCCACTCAAAAATGATCTCAAGGAGTTCTTGGACATTTTGGAAAGCTTGAAATGTGCTCTATAACTAATATTTGAAATTAATTTCAAGATTCCTCTTGGAACTAGGTGAAAAATTTCTATGAAGTTAGGTCAAAACCCTGCCTAAATTAGGGCAAACTTTCACTAAGTTATTTAGTTCATGAGCATGTAATCATAAAATTATATCTTGAGATAAAAGAATCTTTATGGACAAATGTGTGAAGCAAAGTTGTATATTTCATGGAGGTCTACAACTTTCATGGTGGGAACTTTCTTTGAATCATCTTGCATCATGGTGGAAATTTGGCTTAAAGTTGAGAAAAAATAAGAAATTTTCTATACTTAGAAAAATTTCTAAGTTAAGAAAATTTCAAATTTTAAAACCAAATCTTCAATCTTTGATTTCTTGATGAAAAAGTTTCAATTTTTGACATGTTTTGATGAATTGTGATCCTTGGCACTTTATTTTGACCAAAAAGTCAAAGTTTGACTTTTTAGTGTACAGATGACTTTTGATCAGTTGACTGCAAATTTTATCTGTCAATCCAATAAAAATGCAATGTTTTGAACCATGTCATTAGGTAAAGATGATACAAATGAAACCTTGGAATCATGCTTCAAACTGATTGGTCATTTGTTAAGTCAAGAATCAGAAATTGCCCTTTCTCAGTCAAAACCCTAATTTTGACCATTTTGCCCTTTTGGTGATTTGATCAAATTTCTTGAGGAATTATGGTCCAAACTTGATCAAATGATACATATGAGTCTAAAATGTTGATGTGGATAAAAAATTATGAAGTTTAACTGTAAATTGGCCATGGTTGACTTTTTCCCCAATACAATTGATTTTTAGGTCAACTGTCCAATTGATTGATCAAACATGTGATTCAAGGCTTGAAACTTGACATGAGTAATCTTAGGGGTCCGTGATGATACTTGAAAGTAATATGAAGCATTGATAATCCAAAAATCCTTATGCAAACTTAAACCCTAGTTTTGGGTCATCAGTGCAAGATGAGATGTCTTGAGTTGATCAAACCCTAATCCAGTCTTGAGTCAAAGAGATCTTGTGAGAAAAGTCTTGATAAATGAGAGGGAAAATTTTGGGGTACAACATCTGCCCCTGTTCAATCTTCTTAAACCTGAAGAGTTAGATTGGTGAGTTTTGCCATACGTGACTCGAAGGTGAAAGAATGATTGGACACTAGAGTGCCCAGAAATTTGCACTTGATGATGCGTGGTTGAGGGAATGGGCTTAAAGATGCCATTCAATACTGTTTGTTGAATTGTAAGTTGTAAGCTGAAAGAATGAGTGTCTGAATGGAGTCCATGCCTAGAGCGTATCTGTATTGTATCTGTAAGTTGTGTCCGAAATGAATATCAGAATGGCATCCGTGTTTGGAGTGTATCTGTACTGAATCTGAGTTTGAAGTTTGAATGAGTATCCGAATGGAATTCGTGTCTGGAGCGTATCTGAACTATATCTGTGAGCTATAATTTGAATGAGTATCAGAATGGTATCCATGTATGGAGCATATCTGAATTGTATCTGTATTTGAAATCTGAATGAGTATCAGAATGGCATCCGCGTTTGGAGCATATCTGAACTGTATCTGAAAATTGAAACTGAATGAGTATCAGAATGGAATCCGTGTCTGGAGAGTATCTGAACTGTATCTGAAAGTTGAATCTGAATGAGTATCAGAATGGCATCCGTGTCTGGAGCGTATCTGAATTGTATCTGAATTATAATTTGAATGAGTATCAGAATGGCATCCGTGTCTGGAGCGTATCTGAATTTGAAGTCTGAATAAGTATCAGAATGGCATCCGTGTCTGGAGCGTATCTGTACTGTATCTGATTTATAATTTGAATGAGTATCAGAATGGCATCCGTGTTTGGAGCGTATCTGAACTGTATCTGAATTTGAAGTCTGAATGAGTATCAGAATGGAATCCGTGTCTGGAGCGTATATGTAATGTATCTGAGTTGTAATTTAAATGAGTATCAGAATGGCATCCGTGTCTGGAGTGTATCTGAACTATATCTGAATTTGAAGTCTGAATGAGTATCAGAATGACATCCGTGTCTGGAGCGTATCTGTATTGTATCTGAGTTGTAATTTGAATGAGTATCAAAATGGCATCCGTGTCTGGAGCGTATCTGAACTATATCTGAATTTGAAGTATGAATGAGTATCAGAATGGCATCCGTGTCTGGAGCGTATCTGTACTGTATCTGAGTTGTAATTTGAATGAGTATCAGAATGGCATCCGTGTCTGGAGCGTATCTGAACTGCATCATGATTGCATATTGTCAGTGGTAACTGTTTAATCTTATCCTGAAAAGGGTAAAATGTTAGATAAAATACAAGGTCATGTTGCATGAAATGCATGATGCAATGTATTGCATTATCAATTTTTATGATATATGGATGCAATGTATGCGCATGTGAGCTGATTTGCTGTACTGCTGTTTGTTTGAAGAAAATAAATCCCTGCATGCCGCTAAGGATGTGTTGAATTTTTATGTCCTAAAGTTGAAGTACTGATGAAATTTTTGTTGAGAGAGATAAGTTTTGTTGTGAGGGCAATGCCATGTACTACTTGTAAGATCTGCTTGGGGAATCTTGAGAATTTTTGACGACTTCTACTGGGGATTAATAATTTGAAACCTTGTTCCGCTGGAGATTTAAACGACGTACTGTAGGGGATTTCTCATGGAATCTCCTAGATACATTTCCCTAATCTTTCAACCTATCAGTAATTATCTTTATTATTTTGTTTATTTGTAAACAGTAATCATGTTCAAATGCATATGTTCATTAATTAATCATTAGACTTTTTTGTAAACAAAACACAAGTGTAAAGAAAAAAGATAAGTAGTTTTTTTGCACTTTCAAAGGGGCATCTTTGCATTGACTTTGAGTAAATATTTCGTACAAAGGAGACAAACATTCTAGTAAGAGATTGTTGTCGTAAACAAGAAAATTTTAATACAAAGAAAGATAGCTATGTGTAATAATCCCATGGGGTTCCCATTCTGCTATAGCCTTTGTATCTCTGAGTATCTTGTCTATTTGCCTTGTCCGAAGATGATTGAATTGATCAGAAACTGAGTTTGTCAGTGGGAGTCAAAGGTTGTCTGTCAAATGATCTGACGGGACATAGTCATACGCTTTTTATTCCCTAACTTTTATCTGGACCGCCCTTTCTGGTTTTCAGTCCACCGGGAAACCCTTTTTTGCTCAAGTCGCCCTTTTGGGTTTTCAACTTGCCGGGTGTACAAATTTTTTTTATTTATCCCTAATTTTTGCCTAAACCTTTTGGTTCATCGGGATGCCCTTGTTTTGCCTAGGTATGTCAACCTAGCGGGTCTCTTATGCATAGTATCTTTTGACTATGTCCGTGTTCACAGGGTGTGGCAGGTCGTCACTGTCCATGGTGGTCAAGATCATTGCTCCACCGGAGAATATGTTTTTGATTACAAATGGTCCTTCATAGGTTACAGTCCATTTGCCCCTGGGATCACTTTGTGGCAAGATGATATGCTTGATCACTAGATCCCCAACTTGATATACTTAACGTCTGACTTTCTTGTTGAAGCCCTTGATCATCTGCTTTTGATACATCTGACCATGGCAAACAACAGTAAGTCTCTTCTCATCAATTAAATTCACTTGATCAAGTCGAGTCTGGATCCAATCGTCTTCATTCAACCCTGCATCTTTCATAATCCTCAGAGAGGGGATTTGAACCTCAATAGGCAAGACAACCTCCATGCCGTAAACCAAAGAATAGGGTGTTTCCCCGGTTGATGTGCGAGTCGTGGTACGGTACCTGTGGAGAGCGAATGGTAACATCTCATGCCAGTCTTTGTATGTGACTGTCATTTTCTGTATGATCTTCTTAATGTTTTTATTTGCAGCTTCGACAACACCATTCATCTTTGGCCGATAGGGAGAAGAATTGTGATGCTGAATTTTGAATTGCTCGCACAAGGAGGTGATCATAGTGTTGTTGATATTTGTACCATTGTCAGTGATGATCCTTTTTGGGATACCATACTGGCAGATAAGGTTTTGCTTAATGAAGCGGGTAACAACATTCTTGGTAACAGAGGCGAAGAAAGCTGCTTCGACCCATTTGGTAAAATAGTCAATGGCCACTAGGATGAAGCGATGTCCATTGGAGGCCGTAGGCTTGATCTCTCCAATCATATCAATTCCCCACATAGCAAAGGGCCAAGGAGTCGTCAAGACATTCAGAGGAACCGGGGGTACATGCACCTTGTCAGTATAAATTTGACACTTATGGCAGGTCCGAGAGTATTGATAACAATCTGCCTCCATGGTAGACCAATAATATCCTGCCCGTAGGATTTTCTTTGCCATCGTATGCCCACTAGGAGGGTGCCAAAAGCACCTTCATGTAATTCAGCCATGATCTTTTCAGCTTCAACCTTATCCATACACCGAAGCAAAATGGAGTCATGATTGCGTTTGTACAGGATGCCATTACTAAGGAAGAACTTATCAGAGAATCTCCTTAAGAACTTCTTATCATTGATTGAAGCTCCTTCTGGATATTCTTGATCCTCGAGATACCTTTTGACTTCGTGAAACCAAGGCTGGTCCACTACTTCTTCAGTATTAATCTCGTGACAGTGTGCTGGTTCATCCATTCGTTCGATGGTGATCTGGGGAGCCTCATTATCCCAATTAAGTTTAAACATAGATGACATTGTGGCTAAAGCGTCTGCTAGCTGATTTTCTTCTCGCGGGAAATGCTCGAAGGTAATCTTCTCAAAATGTGGTAGCAATGTCAAAACATGTTCTTTGTAAGGGATAAGGTTTGGGTGCTTAGTGTCCCACTCCCCTTTGATCTGATTGATGACCAAAGCTGAATCTCCAAACACGTCTAAGGATTTGATTCCCAAGTCTATGGCATCTCTGAGACCGAAGATACATGCTTCGTACTCCGCCATGTTGTATGTGAAGTTGAAGCAAAGTATGGCAGTAAAGGGAGTATGACACCCTTTTGTAGATATGAGTATGGCGCCGATACCATTACCAAGTGCATTGGATGCCCCATCAAAGAACAGGGGCCACCGGGATCCTTGTTCAGGTCCGTCATATGGCCTGAATTCTTCACAGTTGTATAATGTCATGATGTCTTCATCCGGGAATTCAAACTTTATGGACTGATAGTCTTCTACATCTTAATGAGCAAGATGATCAGCCAATACACTGCCTTTTATATCTTTTTGGGTAGTATACTGTATGTCGTATTCCGTTAGGATCATCTGCCATCTAGCTATTCTACCAGAAAGAGCAGGCTTGTCGAAGATATATTTTATCGGATCCATCTTAGATATCAACAAGGTAGTATGAGTCAACATATACTGTCTTAGCCGGCGAGCAGCCCATGCCAGAGTGCAGCAAGTTTTCTCGAGCAGTGAATATCTGGTTTCACAGTCGATAAACTTTTTACTCAGGTAATAAATAGAGTGCTCTTTTCGGCCAGACTCGTCATGCTTCCCCAATACACACCCCATTGAGTTTTCTAAAACAGTTAGATACATGATCAACGGCCTTCCCTCGACTGGTGGTATCAACACAGGAGGCTTTTGTAAGTATTCTTTGATTTTGTCAAAAGAAACTTGGCATTCACCATTCCATCTGACTACTTGATCTTTCTTCAATAGCTTGAAAATTGGCTTACAAGTAGCTGTTAAGTGAGAAATGAATCTGGCAATATAGTTCAAGCGTCCCAAGAATCCTCTAACTTTCTTCTCAGTACGAGGAGCAGGCATCTCTTGTATTGCTTTAACTTTGGCAGGATGGACCTCAATACCTTTGTTACTGACAAAAAAACCTAAGAGTTTACCGGACCGTACTCCAAATGTGCACTTGTTTGAATTCAACCTCAGCTTATACTTCTTCAGTCTCTCAAACAACTTTTGTAAGTGATCAAGGTGTTCTTCTTTCGTTTGCGATCTGGATATCATATCGTCTACGTAGACCTCTATTTCATGATGTATCATATCGTGAAATAAAGCTACCATGGCGCGTTAATAGGTTTCCCCAGCATTCTTCAATCCGAATGGCATCATCTTGTAGCAGAATGTACCCTACTGTGTGACAAATGTAGTTTTCTCCATGTCCTCAGGTGCCATTTTGATTTGATTATAACCTGAGAATCCGACCATGAAGGAAAACACTTTGTGTTGTCCGGTGTTGTCAACCAGGATATCAATGTGGGGGAGTGGAAAATCATCTTTAGGGCTCGCCCTATTCAAATCTCTATAATCCACACGCATTCGTACTTTTCCATCTTTTTTAGGTACGGGAACAATGTTGGCGACCCATTGAGGATAGGAAGTGACAGCCAAGAATCCAGCATTGAATTACTTCATGACCTCCGCTTTAATCTTTTCTGACATATCAGGTCTCATGTGGAGAACCTTTTGCTTTACTGGCGGGCAGTCTTCTCTTGTAGGCAGATGATGTACCACGATGTCTATATCAAGTCCCAGTATGTCTTCATATGACCAGTTAAAGAT
Organism: Vicia faba; assembly: GCA_948472305.1. Classification (NCBI taxonomy): domain Eukaryota; kingdom Viridiplantae; phylum Streptophyta; class Magnoliopsida; order Fabales; family Fabaceae; genus Vicia; species Vicia faba. The sequence goes on from OX451739.1 coordinate 416,566,072, forward strand.
CTCAACATAGTCATGTAACAACTGAGTCAGGCGCTCTTTGACACTGGGTTCCAAATTGGCACCCACCTTGACCTCTTTTTTATCCTCCACGGTACCCAAGTTGATTGTATCCACAGGTTCTTCGTGAGGCTGAATGGCTCTTTCCTCTTGTTATAGCAGTCTAGTAAGTTCCCCTGGTACCTCACAATCTTCCTCTCCTTCGTCTTTGGCTTGGTAGATTAGATCCTCAGAGTTACAAAAGGACATAGCAGTATCGTTACCCATGGGATCCAGAGTGGATGGGTACCTGCATTTGTGAGTGTGGGTGTGTGTAAGGGTATAGCCACCTTTAAAAGAAAATGTAAAAGAAAAACAATGATCCAAAAAGTTTGCATGCGAAAAATGTCCATGATTCATTGAATGTCATATGAAGATGAAAATAACAACCCTTACAAATGGACCATTGTACCTCGGGCAAGACACAAGGTTTTAGGAGTGCGAATTGTTTGTGAATATTACAGATCCAACAACAAAAAGAAAAGATAAATTACTGAGGGATGAAAGTTATTGGGATAAAGTCTCTGGCCTCCTAATTGCGAAGTCCTCCATTGATAGTCGGAAAGATCCAATCCTCCAAGATGCAATCCTCTTCACCATCTTCTATCGCGTTGACCTCTCAATTGCTAATCTTCAAGGGTGGCCCTCCAGCACGGGCACGGTGTACAACCTTTTGAGCACTTAAAGTGAAACCTAATCCAAACTTATCAGACTTATACGGGATGTCTGGAAGTTGCCCCCAGATGGTGCATCCTCCTTCCTCTACTACTGCTTTGGCGTCCTTCAGAGATGACATCCGGAGTGGACGTCTTGTAATCTTGGGAATCTGGGACACAGTCTTGGTCACTGCAATCTCTTGGGGGACCTCTTCGAAGTGTTGAAAATGAGTTTCAATGAACTCACCGTCCAATTCCATATACCGAAAGGAATTGAGATGGATAATCATGTATTCTTCCTCTCTGTGGACAGTTATAATATTTCCTTGAGCCGAATATTTCAACATCTGGTGCAATGTAGAGGTGACAGCGCCAGCATTATGGATCCATGGTCGTCCTAGCAGACAGGAGTAAGAGGGGCGGATGTCCATTACATAAAAGGTTGAATTGAAAGTTTGAGTTCCAACCTTTATGGGGATATTTACCTCCCCGTGTACCGTTCTCTTCGAGCCATCAAATGCCCTTACTACTATGTTACTTGGTTTTAACGTCAATCCTTCGCAGTCAAGTCTGTCAAGAGCTTTCTTCGGCAAAACATTCAAACATGAGCCAGTATCCACCAAGACATGGGCCAGAGTTGTGCCCATACATTCCACAGAGACATGTAATGCCTCGTTGTGCTTTCTTCCCATTGGTGTTAAATCAGTATCTGAGAAGCCTAGGCCGTTATCCGCTGTCAGACTGGCCACACAATCTTGAAATTGGTCAGCAGACGTCTCTTGAGGCACATGTGCTGTTTTAAGGAACTTCACCAAGGCTTTTGCATGTGCCTAGGAACACAGTAGTAATGCTAGCATGGACATTTTGGAGGGATTTTTCCCCAACTGTTCGACTACATCGTAGTCGCTCCTATTTATAATTTTTAAGATCTCTTTCATTTCTTTCTTGAAAGCTTCAAGAATAGTCAGTGATTGAGCCTTCGTCCGGACAGGCTCTTCTTGAATACTTTTTCCTCGGGTTTCAGCAGTAGGAGTGTTGGTAGGAATGACAATAGGGGTTGTAACAGCTTCATCAATAGGAGCACTTGCAGAGATGATTATGGGTACGGAAGTAACCTTCGGAGCAGCCACTGGTCCAAAAACTGCCTTTGAAGGGGAAATCTTTGGAGAAAAGATTCTACCACTTCAGGTAATTTTACTGGTTCCGGCAATATTGATAATGTAGGAATCTTCTTCTTCGGAGTTTACCTCTTCGGCGGACAACCCATCTTGTTTGATGCCATGGTAGTAAATGTCCCCACCGTAATTCCACGGCACAGTCTTGTCTGATTCATATGGGACTGGCCCAGGCATTGTGATTATTAGAGGAGTTGCTTTCGGAACCGATGTAATTCTAACGGGTTTTTTGGAAACCATGGAAGAATTGGCGGATATGGTAATGATTGAAACATCTTCAACAGAAACAGATGAAACAGGAGTACTTTCAAACAGAATCTCTTTGTTGTCTATGAAGCGTTGAATGCCTATTTTCAATAAAGGGAAATCAGTTGGTGAGGATAAGCAGAGGTGGCAAACTTCATTACATCTCGGGAACACACCGACTTTCAACAAATTTATCTTAATGATTGGAAGTGGAGTCACGAGTTTATCAGCTGTGGTAACAAACAAATCTTCTTCAATAGCATTGGTGTTGTGACCATGTCTGGTCATGGGAGCAGAGATAACATTTGGCTTCTCGGGAGCATCAAACTCAATTTCCTTTGCTTCAATGAGATCTTGTATTTTGTTTTTCAAGGCCCAACAGTTATTGGTATCGTGCCCAGGACTTTTGGAGTGATATGCGCAACGGGCATTGGGGTGATAATGAGGGGATGTCGTGTTGGGATTTTTCAGAGCTTCCTTCAGGGTTACCAAATTGGATCTCAACAGATGCGGTAATACTTGAGACGGAGTCATGTTGATTCTGGTGAATTGTCGGACTGGCCTCTCCACCCTTGGTTAGTTACTTCTTTGTTGATCAGACGTGGGCTTTGGAATCATAATAGCCCCTACCATTGGTCGGCGCTCGGCTCTCTCTTGGTTTCTTTATGGATAAACAGGAGATACCTCTTTCTTACTGATAAAAGGCTTCCTCACAGCTTTAGAAGAAGACGAATCCTTCTGAATCTTTCCATTTCTTATGCCAGCTTTCACCCTCTCTTTGGTCAGTATTAACTCAGTAAATCCTGCAGATGAGCTTTCAATTAAATGGTTGAAGAAAGGGCCCGATAAAGTGCCTAAGAACATGTCCACCAATTCCCTTTCAGACAGAGGGGGTTGGACTCTCCCTGCCAGATCTCTCCACTTCTGTGCGTAATCCTTGAAACCCTCATTGGAAACCATAGTCATACTCTGAAGTTGAGTACGGGTAGGCGCCAAATCGGCATTATATTGATACTGCTTATAGAAAGCTGCGGCGAGATCTTCCCAATTATGGACGTTGGCTCTTTCTAGTTAGTAAAACCAGTCGAGTTGTGTTCCAGATAGACTATCCTGGAAAAAGTGCACCCACAAGTCTTTGTCAGCGGAGTGTGGTTGGATTTTTCTCACATATGATCGGAGGTGCATATTAGGGTATGACACTCCATCATATTTTGCAAACAAAGGTACTTTGAACTTCGGGGGAATCATAATCCCAGATACTAGTCCCAAGTCTTCAAAATCTAGGCCTGGTACCCTTTGTATTTCCATTGCGTTCAAACGCTCTTCGAGGTGTCTGTACTTGTCATCAGCTGGAGGATATTTTTCCTCAGAGTAGTCTTCCTCTTCTTCCTCCTCGGATGCTGGGTCTTTGTTCACTTCCTGGGTTTAATTATCCCCTTCGCCTGATGATGTCACAAAGTCCAAAGTTCGTCTGGTTTGTCCTTTAAACCTTCTCCCCATGATTACAACACCGGTTGATTTCTTCACTTTCTTCTTCTTCTCTTTGGCCAACAGAGTCTTCAAATCCTCCTGTCCTTTTGTTAGAGCCAAGAGCATTTGTTGAAACTGAGTGTTCTGCGCCTGGAGATCTTTCATAGTCTGTTCAACATCCATCTCACTGAAATAAACAGTAGAAGGATAAGGTGACCTGTATGATGTTATGATGAATGATATGTGCATATGCAATGTTTTCAAGGATTTCAAAGATTCAAGTTCGTTTTAGACAAAAAGAAACACACGTTATATTAATAAGATAAAGTTTGAGTACATCAATGCCCCTTGGGAAAAATAATATAAAACTCTAAGATAAAAAAGTAGTGCGCATCCTCTTTGGTGCAATGTAGGCATTTAGATTCTGCTCCTCATGAAGTAGCCTAGTGAGTTCCAAAACCTTCTTCTCGCTTGCGTAGAATTGGGCTTCGAAAGCATCTCACTCTCCTTTGAGTTGTATCCAATCCCTTTGTAGGTCTTCAAGATATATGGGCATGTCAGGATGTAGGATAGTGTATGGAACTTCTCCCTCCTTACCAGGCTCAATGATCACCGGGAGGATGGAAGGATAAGGCATCATGATACTTTGAGCACGAGTTCGTACCCATTTGAGGTAAGGATCAAGAGGGATGGAATTCTTGTGCCCCAAAGTCTTGCTATCTACCTTGTTTAGCATCCTCCAAGCTCGGATGAATCTTTGATGAAGACCTTGATCGTTGTTGTCGTAATCGAATACCAAACCTTGAATCAGCATCTCGTGCGGGCCATCCCTTCGGGCAAACCAAACTGTCTTAAAGCTAAGCATGGGTTGTAGGTGATGCCTCCCCTAATACCAAGTAGAGGGACATTAGGGAATTTCCCACAACGGTCAATAATGATAACATTCTCTTTGGATCGGGAGCACCAATGAATGTCTGAATGTTTGAGCGTTGTTAACCTTTGTGACCACCTTGAACCTTGCTCATTATTTAAGACTATTTGGGGAAGATGAGAAATAGACCACCTTGCCAGGATATGAGTGCAACACATAAGGACACCTCTTTTCCTTATTGTACGAGTGTGAAAAGAGTGTAGGATATCCCCAAGCAATGTAGGCACCGGGTTGCGTGACATGAAGATTTTGACGGTGCTCACATCTATGAGTTGGTCAGGGTTGGGGAACAAGACCATCCCATAGATAAGAAGAGCCACAATTTCCTCAAAGGCTTGAAAATCTAAGGAATTCCAACAGCTTTGGGGTTTTTCAAACAAGAACTTCGCTAAGAAGCCTTTGACACCACTTATAGTTTCCTAATGAGTTGTGACATCAGATGAGTGCAAGTTCAGAGCTTGAGCAATCTCTTCTGGCTTTGGATCTCTTTCCGTACCATTGAATGGTAGTTGATTGAGAATGGGAATCCTCAAGAGTTGGGAGAATTCTTCCAAAGTAGGCACAAGTTGATAGTCAGAAAATGTGAAGCAATGGTGCAAAGGATCAAAGAACTGAAAGAGCACCTTCATCATATCCTCATTAGTGTTGGAGGTGACCAAGTTGAGTATACGACCATGTCTCTCGTTGAACGGAGAGTTCTCAGGGATCCTTGAAGCTATCTCCTTAAGTTGTGGAGGAATTCTTACAAGGTTGACTTGGATAGTTTTCTTGCGAAGTGAATCCATATCCTACAAAACAAGAACAAAGATGAATCTCCAAAATCCTTGAAATGGTTAGTGGATGCATGTGATGTTCATGATGTCCATGATGTTATGTAAAAGTATGCATATACAAGCAAAGCAATCAAGTTCTTAGTTTTAGGCTTGCGTGGGGTTTTATATGTAAGTACCCTCTTGAAGTTTAGTTGACTTAAACCTGTCCTAATAATAGTAACCGGGTTCTAAGGAGCTCAATATCACCAGATTGTTTCTTTGGTCATTGTTTCGGCTCAAGCCTCTTTAATGACGACCGAAATATCCCAAGAAACCAAACCTCAATGAGTGTAGTATCGAGTATCTACCAACTTCGGACTGCACCAAATCCGGTCATCTCACTACATCCTAAAGGCCAAGTTGGTCAAGTAAAGGGTTCTAGAAGTTCATTAGTGCTTCACGACATCACTCGGAGGCCCCGTATTCTCTTTGATTAACTCAAAGGCTACCGGTACCCACAAATATGTAACACTAACATAGCTATTGCTTAGACCATGTCGGTATACCCCGCACAGTTTCCACAATGTATTGTTATTTACCTATAATATATCCCAAATCCGGGTAGAGGATTTCAAACCCAAACAAAGAACCATAATGTAAAGCAAACAAGTCAAACAATATAAGCAAATAAATATGATCTAGCCCTAAGATAACCCCACTTTTAAAAAACTCCCCAGCAGAGTTGCCACTTATGTGATACGGTGGAAGAACTGACTTGAGGTTTTGTGTTTTGTCGCAAATGTTGCGGTTTAGCAAGAGTCACCACCGACTTTTCTTTTATCCAAAAGGAAAGGTGAAAAAGCACATGAAAGACCTTTGAGATGTTTTCTTGAGTTCGGGGGGTAGATTATTGAAAGGGAAGGTATTGGCACCCTTTTCATCCATGGTTTTCCATGGGCTCTTAGTTACTTGCTAGATCACTTGCTTTTGTTTTGAAATTGTGCTTGGTGTGGTTTTTGAAAGTATTTTGAAAAAGAGGCCATTGTTTAGGCAATTTTATAATGATTCTCGTTCGTAAGAATGTATACAAAGACGTTTGTCTTTTTGAAAATATTTTCAATGTTTGTAAGATGTTTGGAAATGTGTGTGTTTGTTTTGAAAATATCAAGGATATTTGTTTGAAATGGAGCAAGTAATTAAGAGCAAACTACCTACTCAAATGTCTTTCTTGTTTATTTTCTATTCCTTTGACATTGTTGTCTTACCATTGATTTGGTAAGCAACCCTATCTTTGGATGTTAACGGGACGGGCGCGGGTCATCGTATAACCATGATTAGCAATGTTGCAAAGTATCTTAGCATTTTTGAGGGACCAAGACCATTTTGTAAGGCAACTTAGAATAGCGTCATCGAGGAACTATGATCTTATAATTGTTTGTTTTGCCAAGATACTTCGCATGCGTAATATGGCTATTTTTGTATAAGGCAACCAAGTGGAGAAACCCTGAGGATACTTGTGTGCAAGCGTGTTATTTTCATGCTTGATTTTGTCTTGTATTTAGGATTTTCTATTTGATTTGTTTTTTATCTTGCCATACAAACCCTAATTACTAACATGGTATATAAAAGTGGTAAATTGCGTAATTTAAAGATTACTACGCTATTACAATATTGTATGGGAGGGGGGAATACAAATTATAAATGGGGATTTGCAATAATGTGGATCTAATTAAGCTATTACAACCAAATTAAATTTATACGAATGTTTGAATAAATAAATATACAATATAAATATGCAATGATATGTATGCAAGAAAAAGATTTTTGTTTTGTTGTTTTTATATGAAAAGGGTTTTGACTTAAATTTAATAAACTTAAGAAAAAGAAATTAATTCTTGAAAATAAAAGTTAACCCTAATTTCTAATTTAAAAGGAAATAAAGTTCTATAGGTATTATTTTTATGTATTTTTTGTATTAAAAATAATAAACAATATCTTATGAAAATATTTAGTGTTTATATATCAAAAATAAATATTTTACAAGTATGAATAAAAAGGAATAAAATAGTTAACCTAATTCTATTATATTTACAAGTTTATTTAAGAAAGAAATAATTAATATATAGTTTAATAAAAATATTTTTTATGTGAAAATAAAATAAAATAAACAAAATGAAAAATTTATCATGTTTATATTTTTTATGATTTTTATGTGTTAGAGAAAATATTTTAATAAAACAAATATGAAAATAAAATAAATAATAAAAGATTGGGCCAGGGGTGCTGCAAGCAAACAGGGATTAGTGTGTTAGAAAAAAAATAGGAAGCCCAAGAACAAGGCCCATCTGGCCAAAAAAGCCAAAACTGAAACTGAAAAAATGGGAAAAATGTAAAAGGTAGCGCCAAGGTTCGAACCCATGACCTGGGCCTTGCTAGTGCGCTACCTTGCCACTGGGGTGGTTGTACATCCGTTGGTTTATATGAAACAATAAAAACATAACATAAGAAATTTCCTTGCCCTGTACTTCATCTTCTTCCTCAAGTTGGCCAGAACTCCTGTATCTTTCTCATTTCTCCATGAAAATGAAAACTTCCAACATGAAAATGATAGTACTCATTCCTACGATTTCAACCATACAACTTATGGAAACTAACAATCAAAGATTAAAATGAATTTTGAAAGCCCTAATTTTAAACCTAATTTTTATAGGAATTTGAATGCTAAAATTCTCTATACATAATGATCAGAAATGAAATCTATGCACATGGTTAGCTTCAGCACTATAATATCTACATTTTTCTTTCACAAATCGTGGCCAATGGATGCCTATATGAAGAGATAGAAGTTGGAATTCTTACCTCTTTCAGCTGAGATCGTGAATGGAGTTTGAATGAGATTTAGGAAGGCCTGAAAGTTGCTTTAGCTTACTTGAACCTCCCTGAGTGTGTTCCAATCCTTGCATTGCTTTGGAAGTTCCTGGAACTCTCCATCCAAGTCAACCTGCAAGCTTGAAAAACAAAAATGGAAGATGAAGAAGGAAGAGTTACAGTGCAGGGATAATGGTCCGGATCACTTAGATATGAGGTAGGTAAAGTGTTTGAATGATTAAAACTTGAAACGCACGAGCAAATTGATGGATTACTATGCTTGGACACAAACTGCAAGTTTTGACAGTTTTTTGGTAATATGAAGTTTTGGAGTGTTTCAGTCCTCTAGCAATCGTGTTCTCAACTTTAATCTCTTTGTGTATTAGTATGGAAAATGTTTTTAGTTAGCTTTTCAACAAATTTTTGAGTTGTAGGCTTTTTGCACACTTTCTTGCTTTTGAAGCAAAGTGAAGGGACAAGTCTCCACATGCTTGTACTGGCCTGCTTAGAGTTGGTATAAGCTCTATGCAAATTGCTTTAGGTCTGTAGGAATTGTGTGTGCAGAGAAGACATGTCCAATGCTCAAGAATTGAAAAGTTGCAAAAGTTAAGCTTTTCCAAAATGGCAAGAGCAACTTTGTGCCATTTATGGAATTAAAGCTTGGACAAAGACCTTTGGGCTTGGATGAAGGATTTGTCAACTGAATAAGCATTAAATTATTTAGTGAGAAACAAGTTTGAGACCTGTAAAGCAAGAATTAGGCAGCATAGGTTCAAATTTGAATTTTTGTTCTTCATGAAATGGCTTGAATTCAAAGTGAGAAATTTCCAATTTCATCTCTTTGATTATCCCTACTCAAAATTGATCTCAAGGAGTTCTTGGACATTTTGGAAAGCTTGCAATGTTATCTATAACTCATCTTTGAAATTCATTTCAAGATTCCTCTTGGAACTAGGAGAAAAATTGCCATGAAGTTAGGTCAAAACCCTGCCTAAATTAGGGCAAAATTTCACTAAGTTATTTAGTTCATGAGCATGTAATCATAAAATTATATCTTTAGATCCAAGCATCTTTAGGGGAAAATGTGTGAAGAAAAGTTGTAGATTTCATGGAGGTCTACAACTTTCATGTTGGGAACTTTCTTTGAATAATCTTGCATCATGGTAGAAATTTGGCTTAAAGTTGAGAAAAAATAAGAAATTTTCTATACTTTGAAAATTTTCTAAGTTAAGAAAATTTCAAATTTTAAAACCAAATCTTCAATCTTTGATTTCTTGATGAACAAGTTTCACATTTTGACATGATTTGATGAAATGTGATCCTTGGCACTTGATTTTGACCAAAAAGTCAAAGTTTGACTTTTTAGTGTACAGATGACTTTTGATCAGTTGACTGCAAATTTTATCTGTCAATCCAATAAAAATGCAATGTTTTGAACCATGTCATTAGGTCAAGATGATACAAATGAAACCTTGAAATCATGCTTCAAACTAATTGGTCATTTTTTAAGTCAAGAATCAAAAATTGCCCTTTCTCAATCAAAACCCTAATTTTGACCATTTTGCCCTTTTGGTGATTTGATCAAATTTCTTGAGGAATTATGGTCCAAACTTGATCAAATGATACATATGAGTCTAAAATGTTGATGTGGATAAAAAATTATGAAGTTTGACTGTAAATTGGCCATGGTTGACTTTTCCCCAAATACAACTGATTTTTAGGTCAACTGTCCAATTGACTGATCAAACATGTGATTCAAGGCTTGAAACTTGACATGAGTAATCTTAGGGGTCCATGATGATACTTTAAAGTCATATTAAGCACTGATAGTCCAAAAGTCCTTGTGCAAACTTAAACCCTAGTTTTGGGTCATTAGTGCAAGATGAGATGTCTTGAGTTGATCAAACCCTAATCCAGTCTTGAGTCAAAGAGATCTTGTGAGAAAAGTCTTGATAAATGAGAGGGCAAATTTTGGGGTACAACAACGGGTTATCCGCGTCGTCATATCTAAGTTAAATTTACTTTGGTACGAACGCTGGTTAGATGATACATCATCATCTACGCCTACTTTTCACATTCATGGGAACACTGTACAACATATTCTTATAATCCTTCGGACAAATTTTAGGGTCTTCCAATATTTAACAAATTTCTGATCAGAACGTGTGAGACCTGCATATTCTCATACTATTCGATTGAAAAATGATTAAATAGGGGCAGCTGTCATATCCCAAATTTTTCCTACCCTTATACTATGTTTTGGTTTCTAATTCAGTAAATCACGTTGTGTAGGTTTTATTTCTATAGAGGTTTAAAACAGAAAAAAAGTGTGTCGATCTAAAATGGGCTATCAATATCTAAAGGCCCATTAAGGGTTCATTCTTTTAAGAGATGTGTATTTTTATAGAAAGAGGTACATTTCAAAGAGGTTGTTTAAAAATCCATTATATCGTTTGGCTAGCCCATATCAATTTATTTCTAAAGAACCATTAGACCAAAAGTCTATTTCAAGTGATAAAGGAAGTTGGTGTATTGTTGATCAAATAGGTCCATCAAAATTTTCTTGATGGCCCAATATTTAATTAGAATAATTAGAAGTCAATTTTTGACTTTTTTATTATTTTTTTTAATTTTATTGATTATGGTTGTTTTTAATATAATTAATTGCTATTATAATTGGTGGTTATTCTTAATATTATTATTACTAATTAATATTGGTTTTTAATTTAGATATTATATTATAAACTTCATTGAAATTGATTCTTGTTTTTTATTTAAAAGAAGGGCTCCATAAAACAAATTATTTCTTTTTAAAAAAAGAATCGCAATAAGACAATAAGGCATTTTTTATTTATTTATAAAAAACAATTTGTTTTTGAAAGCCCAATAATGAAATAGCACGGCCGGTTTTAGTTTGTTAATTTTTTTTGGTAATTGTTTTTAGATTATTATTACTATTACTTTATTAATTATTATTGTTGTTTTTAGAGCATATATATATATATATATATATATATATATATATATATATATATATATATATATATATATATATATATATATATATATATATATATATATATATATATATATATATATATATATATATATATATATATATATATATATATATATATATATATATATATATATATATATATATATATATATATATATATATATATATATATATATATATATATATATATATATATATATATATATATATATATATATATATGACTTAATTAAAAAAAAAAGAGGATACTTTTATTTTAATTTTTGAGAGGCCTTTAAAGAGCATGCCCAATTCAACCCAGAACCAAAATACGTACAGTCCAAAATCCAGTTAATGTCTGGCCCAAAATCAAATTCAACAAACATCCACGGTTCAAATTGTAAAAGATAACGCATGGAAACAGGTATTGTGCTGATCAAACAAGAAAATATAGTATTGGACAATCACTATTCAAATCTGCATTCATACATTTGATTCTTTCCAAAATAAGAACAAGTCATAAACATAAACAAATTAAAACTTCATAGAATTTAAAGACATAATTATTTCTTTCCTAAAAAAATTCAAGCCCTAATTAAAACCTAATTCAATTTACAGACAATTTTGTTTATTTCCTAATAAGTTAATCCATAAAAAACACTATAAAATCTAAAGAATTTAGAATAAAATGGAAACGAAAAAAAAGGAGAAAAGTTACTACAGAAAATCAGAAAGAAAAATATACATAGCAAGTTTTTCTTAACGGTGAAAAAGAAGGAGCCGAGTCGCTATTGCTTCAACCCACCATCGTCGTCCTCACCTTCCACCTCTGTCACCTGCAAAACAAAATGAAAGGACGAGATTAGCGGAGACAAGATCGAAGCAGAGAAGAGAAAGCATGGCATGGTAACAGATCACTCAGTTTCTTTTTCCCTTTTTTACATTTTTGTATTTGATATAAGGGTTAAACATTGGGACGAGCCCAATTATTGACTGCACACCCTTTTATTTTTACTTTACTAACACGCTAAAAGTATACCCCCCAGGCAAAATGGGTCAAGTCCAAAATCTGGACGTGGACCCTATTCCTTATACACCTCCTTTTTTGCTGCGTAGATAAAAAAATACACCCCCTTGTCTTTTGAGCCTGAACCCAATATCTAAATTCAGGCTCATGCTATTAATACCTCCCCATTTTACTACCCTACATAATTTGCACCCCCTACGTTTTTTTATAAAAATTATTTTATTATTATTTTATTTTTTTTATATTTTCCTTTTTTTATATATTTATATATTATAATATTATATTAATCATTATTTTATAAATCATAATATCTTCCTAAACACATTCAAATATATTTTATTTATTGCATTAAATTATTTCTTTTGATCATGCATTTAAATAAAATATTTTCATAATTAATATACTAAAAAATATTTAACCAACCACAAATTATTTTCGTAAATCAAATCAATCTAACAATTAATCTTCAAAAAGAGTTATAATTATATTTGAATCGACTGTGTATTTCGTGTAATATCTCTGCTATTCGTACACCTAGATTGAGTATGCGGGAAATTCAAATATAATTTTTAATCCATAAAAAATACAAACCAACTGCGAACTACGAAATGAGACTCTAATTCCTCCTAAGAGGATACGTAGGCATACGACTAAAATCGTGGTGAGTTCCTCTAATTAAAATTAAACCCCTTTTTTCCCTAATAAAATACTAAAAACCTCATTTCCTAAAGATTAATTCTAAACCTAGTATCCTTATGAACAAGGTAGATGAGGGGTGCCTAACACCTTTTCTTCTTCTAAAACCGAGTCAGAAAACCTAGAATCTCTAACTTTTTATAGGGTTATTCTGTTATATTCCCTTCCTTAGGATAAAAAGTAAGGGTGGCATCTCTTATTTTAAAATAAGTTACAACAGATATGTGTGAAAAAATATTTAAGTTTCTCCAGATCATAAACATTTACCATAGGGATCATATATCCTAAGGTATCATCAACAAGAGTGAAAGGAATAATTACCCGTGACTCATAAATGGCACATTATTCTGCAGAAAGAGTAGGTGTTGGCACAAACTCTTAATTTCCAAACAAAATGGGTTTTGTTACGTGAGCAATAGGATTAGAAGCAACGTCCTTGGTGTTCTGCAGGTCCTTAGCATATTTTATTACTCTTCTTAGAGGGCGCCATTGATGAAGAAAGTTTTAAAGATGAACGATTTTTTGGAAGAAGAGAGATTGAAAAAAATAACAAGGTTTTTGGAAACTGAAAGCAGAATAATGTTGTTTAAAGAATAAAATATTATATAAGAGAGAATTACAAACATTTCATATTTTCTTTTTGTCCATCAAAAAGATGGTGGGGCATGTGTTGTTATCTCATAAGGTGACAAGATGGTTGCTTTTTGGAAAAACCACGATTTAAACATTGTAGCAATGATGGAAGAACTGAACTGCACATAATTCGATAATACATTTGGAAAGATGGTCATCATGACCATGGCATCACAGTAGTAAATGATCATAATGATGCGTCGAAATTGAGGATTCGCAAAAAATGTCTATTTCTTCAAGTATTTTGAAAGGAAACATTTTTGGGGGGCAATTTGATAGCTGGAAATTTTGACGACTTGAGTTGGTGTTGAGAAATGAAGGACGTCGAACAAAAGATAGCTCTTAAAATAAATATGAGAATATTTTATGAAGCTTTCCTATGTATAATTAATCTTGTTAAATATTGAAGAAAATCCTATGTTTGTGAATGAGTGGGACGAAGGATATTTGAAATTTCCGATTTTGTTTATTTTGACAAGTCATATTGGTTGATTTAGCGCCTCGAAAGGAAGAAGATTTTGAATTCAAATGGTTTGATCTTATCCAAAAGGATGCATGGAAGTCTGAAGATTCGAAGGACATGCAAATATCGGACATGGCATTCTTTTAGAGAAAGACTGTTATGGTCCAATTAGTATAAATTAGAATATTTATGTTAGGATTTTAGGGTGTTCACAATTTGTACAAATACTCAATATTACTCAAAGTACCAACATTTACCAAGAAACGAGTTTCCTGAAAATGAAGTATGAATCACCAAGTTTTATTAAATTGTCAATTTATCTTTACAAGAATTCTTTTAATTCCTTTTACATTTATTCAAAGTCTTTTTATCTTCATGTAGTTACTTTACATAGTGTTACAATTACTTAACAAATTAACCATAACCTTCGAAAAGATGAACATTCAAAAGATATAAATCACTGAAACTAAACACATGTCCTAGGATAAATATAGTCGATCCTGTGAGTAACCAAAATCATCTTTGTTTTGGAAGACTAGCGCTTGTTTACAAAATTTCACGGTAAACAAATTGGCACACCTGGTGGAACCAGTGTCTTGTTTCGTGCCACAAAGTTTGTTTTGTGTTGTTTCTTCCGTTTCAAATTGTTTGTTTAACAAAGATAAATATTAATTTGGAAAAACAAAGATAAAAAAAAGAATTTGGAAAGGCGCCAAGTGAGAAATACTAATTAAAAAATTGAGAAAAAAATATAAAATGCATCAATCGGGTGTCAAAGCAAGCTCACTAGTAGCTATATTCCCACAGTTTCTTAAAAAATGAGGGAAAAGGTTGTTTATTTTATAAAAAATAAAACATGACGCTCCTAGGACCTATACCCTCGGGTTTTTTTATTCGAGGTGTAAGCTTCATTTAAAAAATGTTATTTGTAGTAATGAACATTTAATCAAAGGCGTGGTTGCTATAATCGTATTAAAAGACGTGGTGGTTATGCTCAATTTGAGGGTCCTAGGCGAGGCAGATATCACGGTCGAAGCCACTTTTGTGGACGAGTTTATGTGAATAATTATAGATTTTCCGAATATGACCAATCTAATAGGAATCATCAAGGTAGGCGTAATTATATCCAAGAGGGTCCCTCGAGGAATCAAGATGATTTATGCTATAGATGCAGAAAGAAAGGTCATTGGTATAAGACATGTATAACCCCATAAGATTTATGTAAAAGATGTTAAAATATTAGATGTAATGAAATATTAGATATAATCCAAGTTGTGTAATTCAAGTCCAAGCCCAATTAGGGTTTACTAGCCTACTTAGTGTACAAGTTAGTTGTATATAAATAGACTAGTTTGTAACAATTCAAGTCAATAATATAATACTTATTTCCTTTATTCTCTCTTTCTCCCCTCACTAAAAATACCTCACGCATTAACAAATTGGTATCTAGAGCTTCGGTTAGATTCTTGATCGTGTTTTCAAGAATCACACATGAGAGATCATATTTTCAGGACTGTGGGTTGTTCACTAGCAATCGCTGCAAAGATGAATGGTAATAATAGCATTCTGAATTCTCTTCCAATTCTTGATGGCAAAAATTGGATTCGATGGAGAAAACATATGCAATATCTGTTTGGCTGTCATGAAATCCTATAAGTTGTTACCAATGGTAATCTTATGCTGGCTGTAGATGCAACCGACACACAGAAAACCCCCCGTAACGAATCTAAGAAGAAGGATTGCAAGATTGCGTATTGCATTTATACGGTAGTCGATGCGGTAAACTTTAATAGGATCTCTTATACTGAATCGGAAAAGGAGGCATGGGATATTCTTGCCATGTACTATGAAGGATGTGAGAAAGTCAAGATTGTCAAGTTGCAGACCTTGCATCGACAATATGAATTGTTGTCGATGGGAGAAGACGAAAAGATTTTAGAGTATGTGTCGAAGGTTTAGAAACTCGACCATCTCATGAAGGGTTGTGGTGAAACCCTAACTGATAAGATGATAGTTGAGAAGGTAATGCGTACTTTGACCTCTCACTTTGATCACGTCATTATAGCTATTCAAGAATCCAATCAACTTGAAACCCTAAGATTTGGTTGGTTTGTTAGAATCGTGTGAGATTAGGATTATCGAAAGGAAAGGAGTTTAAGATTTGATATAAGCTTTGCAAGCTCAGTTATGGAAAAAGAATGGTGGTTCCAATAAATTCAAAGGCAAGTCCTACAAGACTTAGTGCAATAAGTCTTGGTCGAATCCCCATAAGAATAAGGTCGATGATAGGGCTTCTGAATCCTTGAAAAGATGAAGAGGAAACTATCAAAAGGACAAAGAAGATAAAAAAAAGGTGTGTAGTGTTATAACTGTGAAAAGTGGGGTCACTTATCCAAGAATTATTATTATAGGAAAGACAAGGGATCAACATGAAATGATGAAGGAGCGAACTATGCATGCCAAGGTTCATATGATTATGAAGATATGGTAGTTATGGCTGCAGTTGTAGATAACCATGTCGAATCCAAGATATGGTTCCTCAACTCAGGCTGCTCGAATCACATGACTTGTCAAAAGGTATGGTTGGTATATTTTAATGAGTTAAAGAAGAACAAGATCAAACTTGTTGATAATAGCTCGTTGCAAGCAGAAGGTACTGACAATATAGTTTTTCAAATGAGTAATGAAGGGAAACATATGATCAAATATGTAATCTATGTACCTGGAATAAAGTGCAACCTGCTAAGTGTTGGACAACTAGTCGAAAAAGGTTTCCCAGTTGTAATGAAAGATGGAGCTTTAAAATTGTTTGACACCCAGAACAATTTGGTCTTAAAATCTTTGTTGTCAAATAATAGGACGTTTAAGACCATGGTCATTTCGATAGAAGTACATTGTTTAAAAATTGTTTTCGACCACAAGTATAGTTGGTAATGGCATTTGAGGTTTGGACATTTAAACTTTCGATCACTCAATCAACTAATTACTCAAGATATGGTAATTGGTATCCCAAGTTTTGAGATGCTCGACAAACTCTATAAAGGTTGTTTAGTCGGCAAATAATCTAGAAATTATTTTGTTTTGACTATGCCAATTAGATCATCCTGCATACTCGAAGTCGTACATTTATATGTATGTGGTCCATTCAAAGAGTAACCCATTGGTGGAAACAAGTATTTTGTTTCGTTTGTTGATGAGTTTAGTTGAAAGTTATGGATCTATGTGATCAAGAGAAAGGACAAAGTATTTGAAATCTTTATGATATTCAAGATACTTGTCGAAAAGCAGAGTGAGAAGAAGATCAAAGTACTGCTAACAGATGGAGGTGGCGAATACACATCCCAGATGTTAGAAGATTTTTGTGCAGAACATGGTTTCAATCATGAGGTAACTTATCCTTATATGCCTCAACATAATTGAATTGTAGAAAGAAGAAACAAAACCATATTGGATATGGCGAGATGCATATTGAAGCAGGAGAATTTGCCAAAATCTTTTTGGGGAAGAAGTTGTTTCGACTGCAGTTTTTATTCTGAATAGGTGCCCTACCAAGAAATTGAAGAATAAGGTTCCTGAAGAAGTGTGGATTGGAAGACGACCACTAGTGAGTCATCTGAAGGTGTTTGGCTCTATGTGTTACGAGCATGTTTCTGATACAAGAAGAAGGAAGCTTGATGACAAGAGTTAACCTAAGATTCTTGTAGGATATCATAAAGTTGGTGCATACAGGCTATTCAATCCAATTAATGAGAAAATTGTAATAAGTCGAGATATTTTGATTGATGAAAATTCTGCCTAGGATTGGAATTCTAATGATGCAATTAACAATCCATTGATGAGATATGGTTTCGACGAAGAAACTGATGAAGTCAAAGTCATAGAAATTGCAAATATTATAGTTGAAGTTGAAGTTGTTGCTGAAATTCCTGACACTATCAAAGTCGAAGAGGGTGTGGCTAGCTTAATCCAAAGACCTCAAAGAACTAGAGTTCTTCCAACAAGAATTCAAGATTATTAAGTGGATGGTGATGATGAAGTAACACCAAATGGAGAATTAGTTCATTTTTCTTTACTTGCAAGTGTTGAACCAATTAACTATAATGAGAATTTGAAGATTAAATAGTGGAAGTTTACTATGGTCGAAGAGTTACAGGAAATCAAAATAAACAACACATGGGAGTTATTCGAATTTCCAGCACACACAAAAGCTATCAAAGTAAAGCGGGTGTTCAAGTTTAAAAATGTTGATGGGTACATGACAAGACATAAAGTAAGATTAGTAGCTCGAGGATTATTTCAAAGAGTAGGACTCGACTACTTTGATGTATTTTCTCCAGTAGCAAGATTGGAGACTGTTCGACTAGTGGTAGCATTGACATGCAATCAAGGTTGGTCAATATTTCATTTGGGTGTGAAATCAGCATTTCTAAGTGTTACTTTAGGTTAAGAGGTCTATGTCACACAACCTCCTGGGTTTGTGATTCAGAAGGAAGCGAGTAAAGTATATAAGTTACACAAAGCGCTCTGCGGTCTCAAGCAGGTACCTTAGGCATGGAACAAGAATATCGACTCATACTTGGTCAAATTGGGATTTGTAAAATGCACGTCTGGGTATGGTGTCTATGTTCAGATTGTAACACAATATATAACAATAATCTACTTATATATCGATGACTTGCTAGTAACTGGAAATATCTTGGAGAACTTGTCAAAGTTCAAAGAGCTGATGAAGATGGAATTTGAAATGTCAAATTTAGGGAAATTGTCTTATTTTCTAGGAATGGAATTTCAAATGTCTAAGCAAGGTATGGTGCTACATCAAAGGAAGTATGTCAAAGAGATACTCAAAAGATTCATAATGGATTATTTGAATCTTGCATCTTCACATATCGAACCAAATGTGAAGTTGGAGAAGAATAGAGAGAAAGACAAAGTCAGTGTAACTTTGTTCAAGCAAATTGTAGGATCTCTGAGGTATGTGTGCAATAGTCAACCTGATAAAGGTTTCACAATCAGATTAGTGAGCAGATACATGAGTGAACCAAGGGTGTCACACATGAAGACGGTAAGAAGAATTCTAAGATACTTAAAATGATCTATAGACTATGGAAATCTATTTTTACGAGACTCTGAAGACAAAGAAGCAACTATTACTTCTTTTTCAAATGATAATTAGTGTGACGATAAGGAAGATCAAAGAAGCATAACTAGATATTTCTTTCAAGTATTTGGTGCCTCAATCTTATGGTGCTCGGAAAAGCAACCTGTAGTGGCATTATCATCGTGTGAAGCTGAATATATAGCAGGATCCTACGTTGAATTTCTAGCAATTTGGATCAGATCGGTACTTGAAAAAATGAAGGTCGAAGTGAAGAAACCTCTTGTGTTGCAAATCGACAACAAGTCAGCCATAAATCTGGAAAAGAATTCAGTTCTGCATGGAAGGAGTAAGCATATTGAAGCTAGATTTCACTTCTTAAGGGAAAAGGTAAATCGAGGTGAACTTGAAGTTAGCCATTGCTCAAGTGAAGCATATTTGGCCGACATTTTAACCAAAGGATTGAAGATCGACAAATTCATTAATTTGAGAAATAAATTAGGAATAGTTCAGATCGACTATGACTAGTGTAGGTTTGACCACTTGGATTATGGGGGGGGGGGGGTATGTTGAAATATTAGATATAATAAAATATTTTATATAATCCAAGTTATGAAATTCAAGCCCAAGCCCAATTAGGGTTTGTTAGCCTACTTAGTATACAAGTTAGTTGTATATAAATAGACTAGTTTCTAAATCAGTTTGTAACAATTCAAGTCAATAATATAATATTTATTTCCTTTATTTTGTCTTTCTCCCCTCACTAAGAGTCCCTCACGCACTAAGAAAAGAAATAAGACATTTGTAGAGGAAAAAGGAAATAAAATAAATTTTGACGAAATTGAACCTGAAAATGATATTACCTATCTTGAGGTTGTTGATTTAGTTGAAGGAATAATGGTTCAAGTAACTATTTGAATAATGTGTGTTGTGCTAGTATTAATTTTATATTTAAACTATGTATCAACTTAAGAATTTGTATGTTGTTTGGTGTATATAATGTTTGCATGAAATAATAATATGTTGTTAATTTACTCTTTTTTTAATCTTATTTCTATTTTAAGAAGGTTAGATATGGAACATGTCAAAGACATTTGTATTCTGGACAGTGGAACTACCCACACAATCTTAGAAAGTAATAAATATTTTACTGAAATAAATCATAATAAAGGTGTAATAAATACAATTTCAGGTTCTTCATATTTGATTGAAGGAACATGTAATGCTATGTCCATATTATCAAATGAGACAAAGTTTGTCATGAATAATACTTTGTACTCTCCAAAATCAAAGAGAAATTTGTTGAATTTTAATGACATATATTGTCAAAGATATGATATTGAAATTGCAACTAAAAGTAACTTGAAATACATTAATATTACTGCTAATGTTTTGGGAAAGAAGAAAATTTTAGAAAAACTACCAAAATTGGCTTCTGAATTACATTATACATACACGCATGAAATTGAATGTAATTTATTAGTAAAAGAATATTCCAAAATTGTGACTTTGCGGCATGACCGTTTAGGTATCCTGATTCAACAATCATGTATAAAATAGTTGAAAGTACACGTGTTCATCAATTGAAAAGTTTAAAACTTACAAAAAAAAGATAAACCATGTGAAGCTTGCTCTATTGGAAAATTAATAACAAAGCATTCGTCAGGCAAGATTCAGACAAAATCACATGTATTTCTTGAAATAATTCAAGGCGATATAGGTAGACATATCATGCACCGTTAGTACTATTAAGGTACTTTATGGTATTAATTGAAGCATCTAAGAGATAGACATATGTGTATGTTTACTATCAAGTCGTGATATGGCATTGGCTAAATTTCTTGCACAAATAATTAGACTAAGGGCTTAATTCCCTGATTATACTATAAAGAAAACGAAACTTGACAATATTGATGAATTTACATCTAAAATAATTATTGCATGTTGATCGGGACTTTATAAGTCTGTCGGGATACTAACTGCAAGTATACAGTTCAGTCGTTCTAGTTTTAAAAGATTATCGAACCCACAGAGACTGAGGATCAATCGCATACGATCTAATGCTACAGTTTGTCTAACTAAGCGATGAATATTCGATTTTTGGGGGAAATAGTTTAATTAAAAGTAATAGTACTAATTATATCGATATGTGATAATCGGACTTAGGGAATTCGATGAATCGCTTGGCCTATAAAGTATTTCGGTAAAAGCTAATTGTTTAAAAACCTGAGACATACACTCTCGTGTTTATGAAATAAGTCATGCTATTAAACCTAGTGGATGCACTTTAAATTTAATAACACTTTTTGAAAAAAATTTGAATTTAATTAATTTATTAAAACACTCTCGTGTATTTAAAATCAATGCTTCGTTACCATTATCTGGGTTGAACCCCAGCTCTCGCATGCAAGTTCTTGCCTTAATTAATTTCCCACTCTCGTGGCAAAATCGTGTTAATTAACCTCTCACTCTCGTGACAAGGATAGTTAAATTAATCTTGGAAATTGGAAACCAGAAATTGTTTCATAAATATTTTTGGCCAAGGTATCATTGAATTCTTTCAGTTCTTACGGTCACATACCGGTATTAATAATTTAGCCAGACATAATTAACTTAACAGCAATACAGTTTAAAATATGATTCATGGCAATAATTGGCATATTATAAAAACTGAATAAATAATAATTGCAATATAAAAAAAACCTGGAATTAAAGATGCTATAGTAATCTTGAGGTAATACAGTAATCCAATCTTCGAGCTTGACTTGCATTAAGAAATTCGTGTTAATTCTTGAAAGAAGAATTAACACTTAAAAATAGAAACTAATGCTTTGAATGAAAATTACAAGAAAATGAAAGCAGAATTCCAAAACAAGCAAATTGGAAAATAACTGTAAAAATAAAAAATATTTGTTCTGAGTAAAATTCTTCGACCCTTGGATTGTGCCTTGGTACTCATATATATATAGCAGGAAAAATCAGCAGTTTAATTTGAATTCTTGATGAAGTCTTCGTGGAGAAAATGTAGGAGCAGTAATAGTG
Organism: Vicia faba; assembly: GCA_948472305.1. Classification (NCBI taxonomy): domain Eukaryota; kingdom Viridiplantae; phylum Streptophyta; class Magnoliopsida; order Fabales; family Fabaceae; genus Vicia; species Vicia faba. The sequence continues at coordinate 416,588,163 of OX451739.1, forward strand.
GTGGCAATAAAATAGGAGACTCAATAGAAAGAGGGAGAACGAGTCTGCCCTTCACGCCCACGTCTTCAATCCATGCATAACGTCCACCTTCACGCGCGTGACGGTCGTCACAGGTGGGTGACGGTCGTCACACGCTGAAGTGGTGCCTTACGCTCTTCAGGTGTGTGTGACGAGCGTTTCCTTATGTTGTGGGGTGTTACGCCCGTCACAGGGGCGTGACGACCGTCACAGATCCAGAAGTCCAAACTTAGCATTTTTTATTCTTTTTCTCTTTGTTTTTCGTCTAGCCTTCTTCATGTTGTCCTTTTTCATCGGTTTAAGTCGACAAGTGTTATACCTGCAAAAAGACAAATAATCTTGGAATAATCGGGGGTTAGACGACTTAATGAAATATAAAATCGGTAAAAAGTACGTTAATTATACGATATGTTTTCTCGTTATCAAATTCCCCCATACTTAAACCTTTGCTTGTCCTCAAGCAAATAGTCATTCGAAAGGTCGGACAAGTTTTCGTCAAGCGCATAAGCATGACATACCTTGGATTTTTAAAGTGGTTTCAGGAAATCCTCGTTGGTTCGGCCAATACTTGAGTAAAACACTAAAGATACGCTAATGACGCAAGAAATAAGCTTACCCGTAGACTTCCATTTTAAACGAGCTATCCAACAGTTCCGTTATAACTCTGCTCGGAGTTCCTAGTATCTATTTCTCCCAGTTTCATTCTGGCGCAATCACATTAAGCCCTTTGCCTTAGCACGCACGTAGTGGAGTAACCGGTTAGTGACTTTGATCCTTTAGCACGGGGTCTGGTACACGAATGTGGCAACCCTACATATGTTATCCAAATTGGAGGTTGTGGGGGATCGGGCCGTAGCACGCCCTACCGAGTTCAGAACCAGATACCTCTGAACCAACCAACACTGGATTCCTTCATTATTTGCTCAGCTCTTATATGTGCCCGTATATTTTGGTACACAAATTTTCTTTTCTTTTAGCAGCGAGATATGAAGGATATTTTTAGAATCAGGCATCAAACACTTATATTTATCGATTCTCCACGTGGTTTGTGTCAAGACGGTGTTGACTGCTAGTATAAACTACTAGGGGTTACTTCTAGAACTTGAAACTCCAGATATCGGTATAATGGTTATTGAAACGGATCGCGTAAGTAGGAAGTCCACGGTGACAGAACCGTATCGATCTTGTTATGTCGTTTTCGGCTTCCTCAACTGGGATTTCGTTAAAATAGGTATGTCGGGCTAATGCGAAAAATAAAATTTTTTCGGTATGGCAAAATAAAGCGAAGAATTTGGATCGAGACATATCGTAAGAATTCACTAGTTTTATTAAAGATAGAAAGGTACCTCTCCCACACAAAATCCGACATTGTCCTCAATGTTGGGGTATATATGCGGGGAAGTACAATTACAAAAACAAAAGGAAAAGAAATGAAACAGAAAAATAACAAATTACATAGAAATTAAAGAAAGAGAAACTACTGGTGACCACGTCCTCTGCTCCTGGTGCGAGAGCGTCTGGTAGGAGTGGCTTCAGCGTCGGTGTCTTGGAAGCCATAGGTGTTCATATCTAACCTCTCATTCATGTTGCGCTGCCCAGTCAAGATCTGAGCGTTTTGGGCGCACAGAGACTCGAATTGCTCATCTTGCCTCCTTTCAAGCGCCGCATTCATTTGATTTTGCATGTGGAGGGCGCAGAGGATATCTTCAAGATTGATAGGAGGAGGTGCAGATGAGGATCCAGGGATGTCGTGGACAGACGGAGCACTATCCAAATCTTCTTGTATATCGTCTGCGGCGGCTGCAGGTTAGTCTTCATGGGCAGGTGCAGGCTCTGCGGGAACTTCAGGGTCGAACAACCAGTTTGCTCGGTTACTTGGATCGATTCGGTCCCTGTTCGGCAAAATGATATTCTGATAGACGGTATTCCTGATTACGGGGTGGAATCTGCCGTCTTCCCGCTCGTAGATGAGGTGTGCGGCTTTGCAGTGATCCAAGGTTAGCAAAGCCGGTGCCATAGAAGGCAAGGTTGCGAGAGCAACACCGTAATTTAGACCAATGGCAATTGAAGTAACCAGCCCTCCGAAATAGAAAGGTTTTCCACCTCTAGCACAAATAGAGTGGATGTGAGCAAGCAGGAACGGGGCAGCATTTATCTTTTGCCCAGTGAACGCGCAATGTAGAAAGAAGAGCTCCTTGGAGTTGAGCTTATGGTTGCTGTCGCGGGCGAAGATGGTGTTACTAAGGATGCGATGAAAGTAGCGGATGGCCGGATTGTGAATGTGGGTGGCGTTGAGGTGGTCGTAGGATCCGGCACGGATGTTCGTTAAACTGTGCCATAAGTTGAAAGCCTCCTCACCAAAACTATCCGGAACCCGAAAATGAGCACCTTCGTCCAAATAAAATCCCATAAGCCTCGCGATGTCGGATTGAGGAAACTCGTGCTCAATGCCAAACATGCGAAACTTCGCCACGCCTGACAATTGGTTTGTGACACCCGGCGGAGTGAGGTAAACAAACAAACTCAAGAACTCAAGAGTAAGAGTTTCGTAGATTGGTCTTGGTTCGTGAAAAAGGTTCCACAAATCCACGCTTTGTAATAATCGGCGGACACTGTCGAGTAGTCCCAAGCTTCATAGGCAGTCGATGTCAATGTACCTTGTGGGTTGGAGACCTCGACGTTGGAATTTTTGAAACTTTGCTCGTTGATTCTCCCCAGGTTCGCCGATTCTGAAATTGATGGCTTGAGCGTTTGGATTGTTTGCCATGGTGGAGGTAGGATTTGGTTTGGGAATGTGAGAATGGGAGATTGTAAGGATGGTAATTTGGTGTTGGGAGTTTAGAAATTGGGAGGAAAAAAATGGAGTGAATAGGTGGTTTTTCGTGTGTTGTAGTGACAATGGAGGAAGGAAATGGTTTATGAAGAGGAAAGTTGTAACGGTTCCCTGCAATAGCCGTTGTGGTCTCTGTTTGCGTGACGGTCGTCACAAGGGTGTGACGCTCGTCATGAGGTAAAGAGGCGCGTTACGCTCGTCACAAGGGTGTGACGGTCGTAACGCAGACAGAGTCATAAATAAGAGATCCGTTACAGGACCGTTGGAGAGTGATGAGTTTATTATTTTTCTTGGTAATTGGATTTTTGAAGAATTTATATTTTTTGGTTTATTTGAAATGTTTTAATTAATTATTTAATTAATTAAAGTTTTAAGCAGTAAACAAAACATAGACAGTAAATAAAACAGTAAACTGGGAAAGAAATTAAAATAAACTTTAATTGAATAAATGAATAAATTCATGACAATTGTTTCAAAGTAACTAAAAAATAAAAGAAAATGATAATGTTGAAATAATAACTAAACTAAGAATCCTAAACTAAAAATCCCCCCCACACTGAAACTTAACAGTGTCCTCACTGTACGTGAAAATGAAAGAGAGAAGGAAATGAAATAACGATGGCAACTCTAGCCACGGGGAGGTGGAAACAAATGCTGATGCATGTAGTCCAACTGATCAATCACCAAGTCCATGAAGGTGATGAAGTCCACCCTGAGAGAAGTCAGCTCGCCCCGCATGTCCGTAATGGCCTCATGTAGGGAGTCTAGGGTAACAGCAGGTGGAGGTGGAGTAGTCTCAGGAACCTGAGGCGCGGGTCTCGGCAGAAGTAGCCTCCTGTTCCCAAGGATCAGGGAGATCATGGTATCCTGGCGGTGTAGCAGGATCTTCTTCAGCATTAGCAGTGTTTGGAACCTCATAAATGTCAATTGTAGATGGTGAGGAGGGTGGTGAAGCAGGATGGTGAAGATCAAACAGCCAGTTATCTCGGTTGTGCACACTGGTTCTTGGGTCTGGAAGCTTAAAGTGGTGGACGATCTGATGATTAACTAGCAGGTCAAATGAATCTGGTCCAAGGTTTCCGATCATGCTAGTGTTGAAACAAAAAGCAATGTCCATCGGCTTTATGCCATAAAGCGGAGCAGAACCGAGCATAGGATGACGGAGTCCAATGGCATTAGACAGCATGGTAACTAACCCACCCAATAAAATCGGTGCATTTGGGGTCTGGATGATCCTCTCCATATTAGTGAGCATATAAGCTGCACCATTCACCAGACGGTTCTGGGATGCACAATACATAATAAACAGCTCATCGCGGGATACAGACGTGACATTTTGCTGTTTGCCAAAGATAGTGTGGGCTATGATCTTGTGGAAATACCTGATAGCCGGGTAATGAATGCATTTAGAGTACATATTTGACGGCTCAGGATGGTTAACAGCGGCTATGCTCCCCCAGAAATAGTCAAGCTCAGATACAGGCAAAAGGTTCTCTTGTGTCATGGTAATAACATCGGGTCCAAAAGGGAACCCAAGAAGCTGGCTAAACTCCCGCAGGTTGTAAGTGTAATCCATGTTAAACATTCTGAATGTAATCAACCCACGGTTGAATCCCATTCCATGATTTGGAATGAAACTCAAGGTGCTGAGAAACTCCAGAGTCAGCCTTTTGTAGGTACAGAACCTTCGACGGATAGGAGCGGTGTCCCAACCTATCTGATGCAGCAAGTACATGACACTCTCGCGAATGCCAAGGGCAGCCATAGCATGATCATCTGCGTATATAGTAGGACACATCTCCCGTTCACCCAGGTCTGTAAACCGTCTTCTCTGGTGTCGGCCTCGCAATTTGACATTCATGAAGTTTGCACAATCCATAGCGCGAGATGTGAAAGAAAAAGAAATACCCCCCTGAAAATATTTGATAAATGTTTGAAAGAAAAGGAAATTAAGTAAGTATTTTCGGGTTAGGAAATTGCCAAAGTTAAATTAAAAAGAAAGATGAAAGGGAGAAATAAAAAAACAGAAGAAAAATAGAAAGGAGTAAGAAATGCAATCATGAAAATGTTTTAAATATTAAGAAAAAGAAAAGAAAAATAAAAGCATGTTAAAGCGGAAAAAATAATTAAAGTAAAAACATGGGTTGCCTCCCACGAAGCGCCTTTATTTTATGTCGACGGCTCGACAGTAAGTACCTATTCAGTTAGGTAACGGGGTAGGCGGCTCACTTAACTGAAGATAAGCCGAGAAGTCGATATTTCCGACGTTGAAATAGTGCTTTAAGCGCTGGCCATTAACTATGAATGGTTCGATAGAACTACCTTTAATTTCTATCGCGCCACTTGGGAAAACCTTGCTAATTTCGAACGGTCCGGACCATCTGGAACGTAATTTTCCCGGGAAAAGTTTTAGTCTAGAGTTGAATAGGAGTACGATGTCTCCTTCCTTAAAGTCTTTCCGTGAGATACGCTTATCGTGCCATTTTTTTGTTCGTTCTTTATAGATTTTAGCATTTTCATAAGCGTCTAAACACAATTCTTCTAGTTCATGGTTATCTAACACTCGTTTCTCGCCAGCACTCTTATAATTTAAGTTAATGGTTTTTATCGTCCAATAAGCTTTATGTTCTAATTCTACTGGCAAATGACAAGATTTTCCATAAACTAACTTGAACGGCGTTGTTCCGATAGGAGTTTTGAAAGCTGTCCGATATGCCCAAAGAGCATCGTTTAGCTTGGAGGACCAGTCTTTTCTGGATGTGGCTACGGTTTTCTCAAGTATCTGTTTTATCTCCCTATTTGACACTTCCACTTGTCCACTTGTTTGAGGATGGTATGGTGTGGCTATGCGATGTTTAACGCCATATTTGGAAAGTAACCTTTCGAAGATTCTAGAGATAAAATGGGAGCCACCATCGCTGATCACTAGTCTAGGTACACCGAATCGTGGGAAGATAATATTCTTGAATAGTTTTAGTACCACACGTGTATCGTTTGTGGGTGCGGCGATGGCTTCAATCCATTTTGATACATAGTCGACGGCTACCAAAATATATTTATTTCCAAAAGATGCGGGGAAAGGTCCCATGAAATCAATTCCCCACACATCGAAAACTTCTACTTCGAGGATTCCTTTTTGCGGCATTTCGTCATGTCTAGATATATTTCTTGTGCGTTGACATCTATCGCAGTTCATAATTGCTACATGGACGTCTTTCCATAAGGTAGGCCAAAAGAAGCCAACTTGAAGTATTTTTGCACAGGTTTTCGATGTACTAGCGTGTCCACCATAGGGGGCGGAATGGCAATGGGAAATGACGTTGTTTATTTCATCATTGGGAATGCAGCGACGGTAGATACCATCGGCGCCTCTTTTAAAGAGTAACGGTTCATCCCAAAAGTAGTGTTTAAGGTCATGGAAAAATTTCTTCCGCTGTTGGTACGTCAAATCAGGTGGTAAAACACCGGCAGCTAAATAGTTGACGAAGTCAGCGTACCATGGTAATGCGGTATTAGTACAAATGGATTTTACTACCGCAGTTGTGAAAGTTTCATTGTGTGGATCTAAACTGTCGGTAGGGTTTGTTTCTAGCTTGGCAATGAGGCGTTCATAAGGGAAATCTTTGTTTATGGGAACACTCTCGGTTTGGATTCCATCTAATCTCGATAAATGGTCAGCTACCACGTTTTCAGTTCCTCTTTTGTCTTTTATTTCTAAGTCAAACTCTTGTAGGTGTAAGATCCATCTGAGTAATCGCGGTTTGGCGTCCTTCTTGCTTAGTAAGTATCGGATCGCAGCATGATCCGTATAAATAATGATTTTAGCGCCTACTAAGTAGGAACGAAATTTGTCCAATGCGAATACCACAGCTAAGAGTTCCTTCTCCGTAGTGGCGTAATTCATTTGTGCGGGGTCGAGTGTTCTGCTTGCGTAGTAGATAGCGTGAAGCTTCTTTTCTTTGCGTTGTCCTAGGACTGCGCCTACAGCATAATCGCTCGCATCGCACATTATTTCAAATGGTAAATTCCAATCAGGAGGTTGCATAATAGGTGTTGAGATTAAGGCCTCTTTTAGTGTCTCGAATGCGTTCAAGCATTTATCGTCGAAAATAAACTCAGCCTCTTTCATTAATAACTCAGTTAGTGGCTTGGTGATTTTAGAGAAATCTTTTATGAAACGTCGGTAAAAACCCGCGTGTTCTAGAAAACTTCGTATTTCTCTAACTGTTTTGGGTGGTTGAAGGTTTTTGATAATTTCGATCTTTGCTTTGTCGACTTCAATCCCTCTGTTTGATACAATGTGACCCAACACAATTCCTTGTCTCACCATGAAGTGACATTTTTCCCAGTTGAGCACTAGGTTGACATTAACACAGCGTTTCAGTACTAATTCAAGATTTGTTAAACATCCATCGAAACTCTCTCCACAGACAGAGAAATCGTCCATGAATACTTCCATGATTCCGTCTAGAAAGTCTGCGAAGATTGCCATCATGCATCGTTGGAAAGTTGCAGGTGCATTACATTGTCCAAATGGAATTCTCCGGTATGCAAAGGTACCATAGGGACATGTGAACGTAGTTTTCTCTTGATCGTCAGGATGAATGGGAATTTGAAAGAATCCTGAGTATCCATCAAGATAGCAGAAATGGGAATGTTTGGCTAAACGCTCGAGCATTTGATCAATGAATGGTAATGGGAAATGGTCTTTGCGCGTAGCTTTGTTTAGTTTTCTATAATCGATACACATTATCCATCCTGTTTGCGTATGTTGCGCTACCGATTTGCCTTTTGTATTTGTTATAACTGTAACACCTCCTTTCTTAGGCACCACATGAACTGGACTGACCCAGTTGCTATCTGATATTGGGTATATGATGCCTGCCTCTAGTAGTTTTTGCACTTCCTTCTTAACTACTTCACTTAGGATAGGATTTATTCGTCTTTGATGTTCTCTAGAAGTCTTGCAGTCCTCCTCCAGCATAATGCGGTGCATACAGAGAGAAGGGCTTATTCCTTTTAGGTCTGATATATTATAGCCTAACGCGGTTGGATATTTCCTTAACACACTAAGAAGTTTTTCGGTTTCGATCTCTCCTAATTCGGCATTGACTATAACTGGTCGTTCGAGTTCTTTATCTAAGAATTCATACCTAAGATCTTCAGGTAATGTTTTAAGTTCTATACCGGGTTTCTTATTGGTTGAGTCAGGATTGGGTGTTAAGGCTACACATTCGCTTAGGTTGGCATCTAAGTGTTCCTGTTTCCAGTCTTCGTTCTTGAGGATAGTCGGCGTCTGAATTTTCAGCATCTCAGAGTAGGTGTCCTCTTGGCATTCAAGTTCTTTTACACATTCATCAATGATATCTAGGAGACAACATGAGTCATCTATAGCAGGGGCTTTAAAGAATTGGGAAAGAATGAATTCTACTTTTTCTTCTCCTACCTCGAAGGTAAGTTTCCCTTTCTTAACGTCAATTATGGCTCCTGCAGTCGCTAAAAATGGTCTTCCTAGTATGATGGGAATGTTTGAATCTTCCTTAATGTCCATTATTATAAAGTCAGTCGGTATGTAAAATTGTCCTATTCGGACAGGAATGTTCTCTAGCATACCAACAGGAAATTTGACTGATCTGTCTGCTAGTTGTAGGGACATCTTGGTAGGTCTCATGTCGCCTAATTTGAGCTTCTCGCAAATAGATAAGGGCATTAGACTGACACTGGCTCCTAAATCGCATAGAGCTTTGTCTATGACAGATTTTCCAATTACACATGGTATGGAGAAACTACCAGGATCTTTTAGCTTCGGAGGCATGTTATTTTGAATTATGGCGCTACATTCGGCAGTTAGCATAACGGTTTCGTTTTCAACGATTTTTTTCTTATTAGCCAATATTTCTTTTAGGAATTTAGCATATGACGACATTTGGGTTATAGCTTTTGTAAATGGAATAGTGACGTTTAGTTATTTCAGAAGTTCTACAAATTTCTTGAATTGTCCCTCGTTTTTAGATTTTGCAAGTCTTTGAGGGTATGGAATTGGTGGTTTGTATGGTGGTGGAGGCACATAAGGTTTTTCTGAAGCCTCTCTATTCTCATTCGCGTCTTCCTCTACATTTTCAGATTGATCTTTCGGCTTCTCTATTTCTTTTTCGGGCTTTTGATACATGGTCGGGTTTTGGAGTCTAGGATCTACCGGTCCATCAAGGGCTGTCCCACTTCGTAATGTGATAGCATTTGCATGTCCTTTGGGATTGGGTTGTGGCTGTCCAGGAAATGTACCAGCAGGTGTGGCAGAACTAGCTTGGTGTTGTGCTAGTTGGGAGATTTGGGTTTCTAACATTTTGTTGTGAGTAGATAGGGCATCTACCTTGTTTGCTAATAGCTTCAGTTGTTCACCGGTTTGAACGTTTTGATTGAGGAGTTCTTTGTTTTGTTGGGCTTGATTAGCGATAAAATTTTCCATTAGGATTTCAAGGTTAGATTTCTTAGGAATGTTAGGAACATTACCAGCGGGTTTTTGATAACCTGGAGGTACAGCAGGTGCTTGGCCAGGTGCATATAAAGCGTTATTTCTCTTGTACGAGAAGTTAGGATGGTTCTTCCAACCAGGATTATAGGTATTGGCATAAGGATTTCCTTGAGTGTAATTTACCTGATCAGCCGTTATTCCTGCTAAGATTTGACATTCGGTTCCAACATGACCAGGTACTCCACAAACTTCGCAGCTTGGGGTAACTGCAGCTACGGTAGCTGCAGGAGGTAAGGTCAAGCTTTCTATTTTTTGGGTAAGAGCATCTACCTTAGCATTAACTTTATCTAGGCTACTAATCTCGTACATCCCGCCTTTGGCTTGAGTCTTCTCCACATATGTTCTTTCTCCTCCCCACTGATAGTGGTTTTGAGCCATGTTTTCAATGAGTTGGTTAGCTTCGTCATAAGGCTTGTCCATCAGTGTAACACCTGCGGCGGCATCTATAGATAGTCTTGTGTTGTACAAGAGTCCATTATAAAACGTGTGGATTATTAGCCATTTTTCTAGTCCGTGATGTGGGCACATTCGCATCATATCTTTGTAGCGCTCCCATGCATCGAATAGTGATTCAGTATCCTTCTGCCTAAATCCGTTGATTTGGGCTCTTAGTGCAGCGGTTTTGCTTGGGGGAAAGTATCGTGCTAAGAATACGATCTTCAGTCCTTCCCACGTAGTGACGGAATTTGATGGTAAGGATTGCAACCAAGCCCAAGCTCTATATCTTAGTGAAAAAGGGAAAAGACGTAATCTTATAGCATCTTTACTAACACCATTCGCTATAACTGTGTCGGCAAATTGAACGAATTTTGTAAGATGTTCATTTGGATCCTCAGAAGGATCTCCAGAGAATTGGCGTTGTTGGATAGCTGATATCAATGACGACTTTAACTCGAAATTGTTTCGGTTTATTGCTGGAGCAGCAATGCTGTTATGAGGCTCTTGTTGTGATGGAGCTGCGTACTCTTTCAGTGGACGAAGCCTTTGTTCTTCGGCCATGTCTAATTCTGGATTGGTTTCGGTTTCAGAGGAAGAATTAGAATCAGTTTCAGAATCAATCTTGATTTCTGGTTTGGGTAAAGGAATAGCGTGATTTAAACAGTAATCCCTGACTGCACGTCTTACGGAAAGAATGCGTTCAGGTTCGTCCGTCGATTTGTCAAGTGGTTCGCCTTATGAGCGAGTCCTTGGCATACAAATCGACAAAGGGTGTTTGTTGCTTAGTCTAAACGCGCAACAGAAGAATCGTAATTAATTGACTACCAGTCCCCGGCAACGGCGCCAAAAACTTGATCGGGACTTTATAAGTTTGTCGGGATACTAACTGCAAGTATACAGTTCAGTCGTTCTAGTTTTAAAAGATTATCGAACCCACAGAGACTGAGGATCAATCGCATACGATCTAATGCTACAGTTTGTCTAACTAAGCGATGAATATTCGATTTTTGGGGGAAATAGTTTAATTAAAAGTAATAGTACTAATTATACCGGTATGTGATAATCGGACTTAGGGAATTCGATGAATCGCTTGGCCTATAAAGTATTTCGGTAAAAGCTAATTGTTTAAAAACCTGAGACATACACTCTCGTGTTTATGAAATAAGTCATGCTACTAAACCTAGTGGATGCACTTTAAATTTAATAACACTTTTTGAAAACAATTTGAATTTAATTAATTTATTAAAACACTCTCGTGTATTTAAAAATCAATGCTTCGTTACCACTATCTGGGTTGAACCCCAGCTCTCGCATGCAGGTTCTTGCCTTAATTAATTTCCCACTCTCGTGGCAAAATCGTGTTAATTAACCTCTCACTCTCGTGACAAGGATAGTTAAATTAATCTTGGAAATTGGAAACCAGAAATTGTTTCATAAATATTTTTGGCCAAGGTATCATTGAATTCTTTCAGTTCTTACGGTCACATACCGGTATTAATAATTTAGCCAGACATAATTAACTTAACAACAATACAGTTTAAAATATGATTCATGGCAATAATTGGCATATTATAAAAACTGAATAAATAATAATTGCAATATAAAAAAAAACCTGGAATTAAAGATGCTATAGTAATCTTGAGGTAATACAGTAATCTAATCTTCGAGCTTGACTTGCAGTAAGAAATTCGTGTTAATTCTTGAAAGAAGAATTAACACTTAAAAATAGAAACTAATGCTTTGAATGAAAATTACAAGAAAATGAAAGCAGAATTCCAAAACAAGCAAATTGGAAAATAACTGTAAAAATAAAAAATATTTGTTCTGAGTAATATTCTTCAACCCTTGGACTGTGCCTTGGTACTCATATATATATATAGCAGGAAAAATCAGCAGTTTAATTTGAATTCTTGATGAAGTCTCCGTGGAGAAAATGTAGGAGCAGTAATAGTGGTGGCAATAAAATAGGAGACTCAGTAGAAAGAGGGAGAACGAGTCTTCCCTTCACGCCCACGTCTTCAATCCATGCATAACGTCCACCTTCACGCGCGTGACGGTCGTCACAGGTGGGTGACGGTCGTCACACGGTGAAGTGGTGCCTTACGCTCTTCAGGTGTGTGTGACGAGCGTTTCCTTATGTTGTGGGGTGTTACGCCCGTCACAGGGGTGTGACGACCGTCACAGATCCAGAAGTCCAAACTTAGCATTTTTTATTCTTTTTCTCTTTGTTTTTCGTCTAGCCTTCTTCATGTTGTCCTTTTTCATCGGTTTGAGTCGACAAGTGTTATACCTGCAAAAAGATAAATAATCTTGGAATAATCGGGGGTTAGACGACTTAATGAAATATAAAATCGGTAAAAAGTACGTTAATTATACGATATGTTTTCTCGTTATCAAATTCCCCCATACTTAAACCTTTGCTTGTCCTCAAGCAAATAGTCATTCGAAAGGTCGGACAAGTTTTCGTCAAGCGCATAAGCATGACATACCTTGGATTTTTAAAGTGGTTTCGGGAAATCCTCGTTGGTTCGTCTAATACTTGAGTAAAACACTAAAGATACGCTAATGACGCAAGAAATAAGCTTACCCGTAGACTTCCATTTTAAACGAGCTATCCAACAGTTCCGTTATAACTCTGCCCGGAGTTCCTCGTATCTATTTCGCCCAGTTTCGTTCTGGCGCAATCACATTAAGCCCTTTGCCTTAGCACACACGTAGTGGAGTAAACGGTTAGTGACTTTGATCCTTTAGCACGGGGTCTGGTACACGAATGTGGCAACCCTACATATGTTATCCAAATTGGAGGTTGTGGGGGATCGGGCCGTAGCACGCCCTACCGAGTTCAGAACCAGATACCTCTGAACCAACCAACACTGGATTCCTTCATTATTTGCTCAGCTCTTATATGTGCCCGTATATTTTGGTACACAGATTTTCTTTTCTTTTAGCAGCGAGATATGAAGGATATTTTTAGAATCAGGCATCAAACACTTATATTCATCGATTCTCCACGTGGTTTGTGTCAAGACGGTGCTGACTGCTAGTATAAACTACTAGGGGTTACTTCTAGAACTTGAAACTCCAGATATCGGTATAATGATTATTGAAACGGATCGCGTAAGTAGGAAGTCCACGGTGACAGAACCGTATCGATCTTGTTATGTCGTTTTCGGCTTCCTCAACTGGGATTTCGTTAAAATAGGTATGTCGGGCTAATGCGAAAAATAAAATTTTTTCGGTATGGAAAAATAAAGCGAAGAATTTGGATCGAGACATATCGTAAGAATTCACTAGTTTTATTAAAGATAGAAAGGTACCTCTCCCACACAAAATCCGACATTGTCCTCAATGTTGGGGTATATATGCGGGGAAGTACAATTACAAAAACAAAAGGAAAAGAAATGAAACAGAAAAATAACAAATTACATAGAAATTAAAGAAAGAGAAACTACTGGTGACCACGTCCTCTGCTCCTGGTGCGAGAGCATCTGGTAGGAGTGGCTTCAGCGTCGGTGTCTTGGAAGCCATAGGTGTTCATATCTAACCTCAAGGTGTTAAGCTCTGACAGCGCCTCATCTAACCTCTCATTCATGTTGCACTGCCCAGTCAAGATCTGAGCGTTTTGGGCGCACAGAGACTCGAATTGCTCAGCTTGCCTCCTTTCAAGCGCCGCATTCATTTGATTTTACATGTGGAGGGCGCGGAGGATATCTTCAAGATTGATAGGAGGAGGTGCAGATGAGGATCCAAGGATGTCATGGACAGGCGGAGCACTATCCAACTCTTCTTGTATATCGTCTGCGGCGGCTGCAGGTTGGTCTTCGTGGGCAGGTGAAGGCTTTGCGGGAACTTCAGGGTCGAACAACCAGTTTGCTTGGTTACTTGGATCGATTCGGTCCCTGTTCGGCAAAAGGATATTCTGATAGACGGTATTCCTGATTACGGGGTGGAATCTGCCGTCTTCCCGCTCGTAGATGAGGTGTGCGGCTTTGCAGTGATCCAAGGTTAGCAAAGTCGGTGCCATAGAAGGCAAGGTTGCGAGAGCAGCACCGTAATTTAGACCAATGGCAATTGAAGTAACCGGCCCTCCGAAATAGAAAGGTTTTCCACCTCTAGCACAAATAGAGTGGATGTGAGCAAGCAGGAACGGGGCAACATTTATCTTTTGCCCAGTGAACACGCAATGTAGAAAGAAGAGCTCCTTGGAGTTGAGCTTATGGTTGTTGTCGCGGGCGAAGATGGTGTTACTAAGGATGCGATGAAAGTAGCGGATGGCCGGATTGTGAATGTGGGTGGCGTTGAGGTGGTCGTAGGATCCTGCACGGATGTTCGTTAAACTGTGCCATAAGTTGAAAGCCTCCTCACCAAAACTATCCGGAACCCGAAAATGAGCACCTTCGTCCGAATAAAATCCCATAAGCCTCGCGATGTCAGATTGAGGCAACTCGTGCTCAATGCCAAACATGCGAAACTTCGCCACGCCTGACAATTGGTTTGTGACACCCGGCGGAGTGAGGTAAACAAACGAACTCAAGAACTCAAGAGTAAGAGTTTTGTAGATTGGTCTTGGTTTGCGACAGAGGTTCCACAAATCCACGCTTTGTAATAATCGGCGGACACTGTCGAGTAGTCCCAAACTTCGTAGGCAGTCGATGTCAATGTACCTTTTGGGTTGGAGACCTCGACGTTGGAATTTTTGAAACTTTGCTCGTTGATTCTCCCCAAGTTCGCCGATTCTGAAATTGATGGCTTGAGCGTTTGGATTGTTTGCCATGGTGGAGGTAGGATTTGGTTTGGGAATGTGAGAATGGGAGATTGTAAGGATGGTAATTTGGTGTTGGGAGTTTATAAATTGGGAGTTTATAAATTGGGAGAAAAAAATGGAGTGAATAGGTGGTTTTTCGTGTGTTGGGGTGACAATGGAGGAAGGAAATGGTTTATGAAGAGGAAAGTTGTAACGGTTCCCTGCAATAGCCGTTGTGGTCTCTGTTTGTGTGACGGTCGTCACAAGGGTGTGACGCTCGTCATGAGGTAAAGAGGCGCGTTACGCTCGTCACAAGGGTGTGACGGTCGTAACGCAGACAGAGTCATAAATAAGAGATCCGTTACAGGACCGTTGGAGAGTGATGAGTTTATTATTTTTCTTGGTAATTGGATTTTTGAAGAATTTATATTTTTTGGTTTATTTGAAATGTTTTAATTAATTATTTAATTAATTAAAGTTTTAAGCAGTAAATAAAACATAGACAGTAAATAAAACAGTAAACTGGGAAAGAAATTAAAATAAACTTTAATTGAATTAATGAATAAATTCATGACAATTGTTTCAAAGTAACTAAAAAATAAAAGAAAATGATAATGTTGAAATAATAACTAAACTAAGAATCCTAAACTAAAAATCCCTCCCACACTGAAACTTAACAGTGTCCTCACTGTACGTGAAAATGCAAGAGAGAAGGAAATGAAATAACGATGGCAACTCTAGCCACGGGGAGGTGGAAACAAATGCTGATGCATGTAGTCCAACTGATCAGTCACCAAGTCCATGAAGGTGATGAAGTCCACCCTGAGAGAAGTCAGCTCGCCCCGCATGTCCGTAATGGCCTCATGTAGGGAGTCTAGGGTAACAGCAGGTGGAGGTGGAGTAGTCTCAGGAACCTGAGGCGCGGTCTCAGCAGAAGTAGCCTCCTGTTCCCAAGGATCAGGGAGATCATGGTATCCTGGCGGTGTAGAAGGATCTTCTTCAGCATTAGCAGTGTTTGGAACCTCATAAATGTCAACTGTAGATGGTGAGGAGGGTGGTGAAGCAGGATGGTGAAGATCAAACATCCAGTTATCTCGGTTGTGCACACTGGTTCTTGGGTCTGGAAGCTTAAAGTGGTGGACGATCTGATGATTAACTAGCAGGTCAAATGAATTTGGTCCAAGGTTTCCGATCATGCTAGTGTTGAAACAAAAAGCAATGTCCATCTGCTTTATGCCATAAAGCGGAGCAGAATCGAGCATAGGCCGACGGAGTCCAATGGCATTAGACAGCATGGTAACTAACCCACCCAATAAAATCGGTGCATTTGGGGTCTGGATGATCCTCTCCATATTAGCAAGCATATAAGCTGCACCATTCACCGGACGGTTCTGGGATGCACAATACATAATAAACAGCTCATCGCGGGATACAGACGTGACATTTTGCTGTTTGCCAAAGATAGTGTGGGCTATGATCTTGTGGAAATACCTGATAGTCGGGTAATGAATGCATTTAGAGTACATATCTGACGGCTCAGAATGGTTAACAGCAGCTATGCTCCCCCAAAAATAGTCAAGCTCAGATACAGGAAAAAGGTTCTCTTGTGTCATGGTAATAACATCGGGTCCAAAAGGGAACCCAAGCAGCTGGCTAAACTCCCGCAGGTTGTAAGTGTAATCCATGTTAAACATTCTGAATGTAATCAACCCACGGTTGAATCCCATTCCATGATTTGGAATGAAACTCAAGGTGCTGAGAAACTCCAGAGTCAGCCTTTTGTAGGTACAGAACCTTCGACGGATAGGAGCGGTGTCCCAACCTTTCTGATGCAGCAAGTACATGACACTCTCGCGAATGCCAAGGGCAGCCATAGCATGATCATCTGCGTATATAATAGGACACATCTCCCGTCACCCAGGTCTGCAAACCGTCTTCTCTGGTGTCGGCCTCGCAATTTGACATTCATGAAGTTTGCACAATCCATAGCGCGAGATGTGAAAGAAAAAGAAATACCCCCCTGAAAATATTTGATAAATGTTTGAAAGAAAAGGAAATTAAGTAAGTATTTTCGGGTTAGGAAATTTCCAAAGTTAAATTAAAAAGAAAGATGAAAGGGAGAAATAAAAAAACAGAAGAAAAATAGAAAGGAGTAAGAAATGTAATCATGAAAATGTTTTAAAGATTAAGAAAAAGAAAAGAAAAATAAAAGCATGTTAAAGCAGAAAAAATAATTAAAGTAAAAACATGGGTTGCCTCCCACGAAGCGCCTTTATTTTATGTCGACGGCTCGACAGTAAGTACCTATTCAGTTAGGTAACGGGGTAGGCGGCTCACTTAACTGAAGATAAGCCGAGAAGTCGATATTTCCGACGTTGAAATAGTGCTTTAAGCGCTGGCCATTAACTATGAATGGTTCGATAGAACTACCTTTAATTTCTATCGCGCCACTTGGGAAAACCTTTCTAATTTCGAACGGTCCGGACCATCTGGAACATAATTTTCCCAGGAAAAGTTTTAGTCTAGAGTTGAATAGGAGTACGATGTCTCCTTCCTTAAAGTCTTTCCGCGAGATACGCTTATCGTGCCATTTTTTTGTTCGTTCTTTATAGATTTTAGCATTTTCATAAGCGTCTAAACGCAATTCTTCTAGTTCATGGTTATCTAACACTCGTTTCTCGCCAGCACTCTTATAATTTAAGTTAATGGTTTTTATCACCCAATAAGCTTTATGTTCTAATTCTACTGGCAAATGACAAGATTTTCCATAAACTAACTTGAACGGCGTTGTTCCGATAGGAGTTTTAAAAGCTGTCTGATATGCCCAAAGAGCATCGTTTATCTTGGAGGACCAGTCTTTTCTGGATGTGGCTACGGTTTTCTCAAGTATCTGTTTTATCTCCCTATTTGACACTTCCACTTGTCCACTTGTTTGAGGATGGTATGGTGTGGCTATGCGATGTTTAACGCCATATTTGGAAAGTAACCTTTCGAAGATTCTAGAGATAAAATGGGAGCCACCATCGCTGATCACTAGTCTAGGTACACCGAATCGTGGGAAGATAATATTCTTGAATAGTTTTAGAACCACACGTGTATCGTTTGTGGGTGCGGCGATGGCTTCAATCCATTTTGATACATAGTCGACGGCTACCAAAATATATTTATTTCCAAAAGATGCGGGGAAAGGTCCCATGAAATCAATTCCCCACACATCGAAAACTTCTACTTCGAGGATTCCTTTTTGCGGCATTTCGTCACGTCTAGATATATTTCCTGTGCGTTGACATCTATCGCAGTTCATAATTGCTACATGGACGTCTTTCCATAAGGTAGGCCAAAAGAAGCCAACTTGAAGTAATTTTGCACAGGTTTTCGATGTACTAGCGTGTCCACCATAGGGGGCGGAATGGCAATGGGAAATGACGTTGTTTATTTCATCATTGGGAATGCAGCGACGGTAGATACCATTGGCGCCTCTTTTAAAGAGTAATGGTTCATCCCAAAAGTAGTGTTTAAGGTCATGGAAAAATTTCTTCCGCTGTTGGCACGTCAAATCAGGTGGTAAAACACCGGCAGCTAAATAGTTGACGAAGTCAGCGTACCATGGTAATGCGGTATTAGTACAAATGGATTTTACTACCGCAGTTGTGAAAGTTTCATTGTGTGGATCTAAACTGTCGGTAGGGTTTGTTTCTAGCTTGGCAATGAGGCGTTCATAAGGGAAATCTTCGTTTATGGGAACACTCTCAGTTTGGATTCCATCTAATCTCGATAAATGGTCAGCTACCATGTTTTCAGTTCCTCTTGTCTTTTATTTCTAAGTCAAACTCTTGTAGGAGTAAGATCCATCTGAGTAATCGCGGTTTGGCGTCCTTCTTGCTTAGTAAGTATCGGATCGCAGCATGATCCGTATAAATAATGATTTTAGCGCCTACTAAGTAGGAACGAAATTTGTCCAATGCGAATACCACAGCTAAGAGTTCCTTCTCCGTAGTGGCGTAATTCATTTGTGCGGGGTCGAGTGTTCTGCTTGCGTAGTAGATAGCGTGAAGCTTCTTTTCTTTGCGTTGTCCTAGGACTGCGCCTACAGCATAATCGCTCGCATCGCACATTATTTCAAATGGTAAATTCCAATCAGGAGGTTGCATAATAGGTGTTGAGATTAAGGCCTCTTTTAGTGTCTCGAATGCGTTCAAGCATTTATCGTCGAAAATAAACTCAACCTCTTTCATTAATAACTCAGTTAGTGGCTTGGTGATTTTAGAGAAATCTTTTATGAAACATCGGTAAAATCCCGCGTGTCCTAGAAAACTTCGTATTTCTCTAACTGTTTTGGGTGGTTGAAGGTTTTTGATAATTTCGATCTTTGCTTTGTCGACTTCAATCCCTCTGTTTGATACAATGTGACCCAACACAATTCCTTGTCTCACCATGAAGTGACATTTTTCCCAGTTGAGCACTAGGTTGACATTAACACAGCATTTCAGTACTAATTCAAGATTTGTTAAACATCCGTCGAAACTCTCTCCACAGACAGAGAAATCGTCCATGAATACTTCCATGATTCCATCTAGAAAGTCTGCGAAGATCGCCATCATGCATCGTTGGAAAGTTGCAGGTGCATTACATAGTCCAAATGGCATTCTCCGGTATGCAAAGGTACCATAGGGACATGTGAACGTAGTTTTCTCTTGATCGTCAGGATGAATGGGAATTTGAAAGAATCCTGAGCATCCCTCAAGATAGCAGAACTGGGAATGTTTGGCTAAACGCTCGAGCATTTGATCAATGAATGGTAATGGGAAATGGTCTTTGCGCGTAGCTTTGTTTAGTTTTCTATAATCGATACACATTCTCCATCCTGTTTGCGTACGTTGCGCTACCGATTTGCCTTTTGTATTTGTCATAACTGTAACACCTCCTTTCTTAGGCACCATATGAACTGGACTGACCCAGTTGCTATCTGATATTAGGTATATGATGCCTGCCTCTAGTAGTTTTTGCACTTCCTTCTTAACTACTTCACTTAGGATAGGATTTATTCGTCTTTGATGTTCTCTAGAAGTCTTTCAGTCCTCCTCCAGCATAATGCGGTGCATACAGAGAGAAGGGCTTATTCCTTTTAGGTCTGATATATTATAGCCTAACGCGGTTGGATATTTCCTTAACACACTAAGAAGTTTTTCGGTTTCGATCTATCCTAATTCGGCATTGACTATAACTGGTCGTTCGAGTTCTTTATCTAAGAATTCATACCTAAGATCTTCAGGTAATGTTTTAAGTTCTATACCGGGTTTCTTATTGGTTGAGTCAGGATCGGGTGTTAAGGCTAAACATTCGCTTAGGTTGGCATCTAAGTGTTCCTGTTTCCAGTCTTCGTTCTTGAGGATAGTCGGCGTCTGAATATTCAGCATCTCAGAGTAGGTGTCCTCTTGGCATTCAAGTTCTTTGACACATTCATCAATGATATCTAGGAGACAACATGAGTCATCTATAGCAGGGGCTTTAAAGAATTGGGAAAGAATGAATTCTACTTTTTCTTCTCCTACCTCGAAGGTAAGTTTCCCTTTCTTAACGTCAATGATGGCTCCTACAGTCGCTAAAAATGGTCTTCCTAGTATGATGGGAATGTTTGAATCTTCCTTGATGTCCATTATTATAAAGTCAGTCGGTATGTAAAATTGTCCTATTCGGACAGGAATGTTCTCTAGCATACCAACAGGAAATTTGACTGATCTGTCTGCTAGTTGTAGGGACATCTTGGTAGGTCTCATGTCGCCTAATTTGAGCTTCTCGCAAATAGATAAGGGCATTAGACTGACACTGGCTCCTAAATCGCATAGAGCTTTGTCTATGACAAATTTTCCAATTACACATGGTATGGAGAAACTACCAGGATCTTTTAGCTTCGGAGGAATGTTATTTTGAATTATGGCGCTACATTTGGCAGTTAGCATAACGGTTTCGTTTTCAATGATTTTTTTCTTATTAGCCAATATTTCTTTTAGGAATTTAGCATATGACGGCATTTGGGTTATAGCTTTTGTAAATGGAATAGTGACGTTTAGTTGTTTCAGAAGTTCTACAAATTTCTTGAATTGTCCCTCGTTTTTAGATTTTGCAAGTCTTTGAGGGTATGGAATTGGTGGTTTGTATGGTGGTGGAGGCACATAAGGTTTTTCTGAGGCCTCTCTGTTCTCATTCGCGTCTTCCTCTACATTTTCAGATTGATCTTTCGGCTTCTCTATTTCTTTTTCGGGCTTTTGATACATGGTCGGGTTTTGGAGTCTAGGATCTACCGGTCCATCAAGGGCTGTCCCACTTCGTAATGTGATAGCATTTGCATGTCCTTTGGGATTGGGCTGTGGCTGTCCAGGAAATGTACCAGCAGGTGTGGCAGAACTAGCTTGGTGTTGTGCTACTTGGGAGATTTGGGTTTCTAACATTTTGTTGTGAGTAGCTAGGGCATCTACCTTGTTTGCTAATAGCTTCAGTTGTTCACCGGTGTGAACGTTTTGATTGAGGAATTCTTTGTTTTGTTGGGCTTGATTAGCGATAAAATTTTCCATTAGGATTTCAAGGTTAGATTTCTTAGGAATGTTAGGAACATTACCAGCGGGTTTTCGATAACCTGGAGGTACAGCAGGTGCTTGGCTAGGTGCATATAAAGCGTTATTGCTCTTGTACGAGAAGTTAGGATGGTTCTTCCAACCAGAATTATAGGTATTGGCATAAGGATTTCCTTGAGCATAATTTACCTGATCAGCCGTTATTCCTGCTAAGATTTGACATTCGGTTCCAACATGACCAGGTACTCCACAAACTTCGCAGCTTGGGGTAACTGCAGCTACGGTAGCTGCAGGAGGTAAGGTCAAGCTTTCTATTTTTTGGGTAAGAGCATCTACCTTAGCATTAACTTTATCTAGGCTACTAATCTCGTACATCCCGCCTTTGGCTTGAGTCTTCTCCACAGATGTTCTTTCTCCTCCCCACTGATAGTGGTTTTGAGCCATGTTTTCAATGAGTTGGTTAGCTTCGTCATAAGGCTTGTCCATCAGTGTACCACCTGCGGTGGCATCTATAGATAGTCTTGTGTTGTACAAGAGTCCATTATAAAACGTGTGGATTATTAGCCATTTTTCTAGTCCGTGATGTGGGAACATTCGCATCATATCTTTGTAGCGCTCCCATGCATCGAATAGTGATTCAGTATCCTTCTGCCTAAATCCGTTGATTTGGGCTCTTAGTGCAACGGTTTTGCTTGGGGGAAAGTATCGTGTTAAGAATACGATCTTCAGTCCTTCCCACGTAGTGACGGAATTTGATGGCAAGGATTGCAACCAAGCCCAAGCTCTATCTCTTAGTGAAAAAGGGAAAAGACGTAATCTTATAGCATCTTTACTAACACCATTCGCTATAACTGTGTCGGCAAATTGAACGAATTTTATAAGATGTTCATTTGGATCCTCAGAAGGATCTCCAGAGAATTGGCGTTGTTGGATAGCTGATATCAATGACGTCTTTAACTCGAAATTGTTTCGGTTTATTGCTGGAGCAGCAATGCTGTTATGGGGCTCTTGTTGTGATGGAGCTGCGTACTCTTTCAGTGGATGGAGCCTTTGTTCTTCGGCCATGTCTAATTCTGGATTGGTTTCGGTTTCAGAGGAAGAATTAGAATCAGTTTCAGAATCAATCTTGATTTCTGGTTTGGGTAAAGGAATAGCGTGATTTAAACAGTAATCCCTGACTGCACGTCTTACGGAAAGAATGCGTTCAGGTTCGTCCGTCAATTTGTCAAGTGGTTCGCCTTATGAGCGAGTCCTTGGCATACAAATCGACAAAGGGTGTTTGTTGCTTAGTCTAAACGCGCAACAGAAGAATCGTAATTAATTGACTACCAGTCCCCGGCAACGGCGCCAAAAACTTGATCGGGACTTTATAAGTTTGTCGGGATACTAACTGCAAGTATACAGTTCAGTCGTTCTAGTTTTAAAAGATTATCGAACCCACAGAGACTGAGGATCAATCGCATACGATCTAATGCTACAGTTTGTCTAACTAAGCGATGAATATTCGATTTTTGGGGGAAATAGTTTAATTAAAAGTAATAGTACTAATTATACCGGTATGTGATAATCGGACTTAGGGAATTCGATGAATCGCTTGGCCTATAAAGTATTTCGGTAAAAGCTAATTGTTTAAAAACCTGAGACATACACTCTCGTGTTTATGAAATAAGTCATGCTACTAAACCTAGTGGATGCACTTTAAATTTAATAACACTTTTTGAAAACAATTTGAATTTAATTAATTTATTAAAACACTCTCGTGTATTTAAAAATCAATGCTTCGTTACCACTATCTGGGTTGAACCCCAGCTCTCGCATGCAGGTTCTTGCCTTAATTAATTTCCCACTCTCGTGGCAAAATCGTGTTAATTAACCTCTCACTCTCGTGACAAGGATAGTTAAATTAATCTTGGAAATTGGAAACCATAAATTGTTTCATAAATATTTTTGGCCAAGGTATCATTGAATTCTTTCAGTTCTTACGGTCACATACCGGTATTAATAATTTAGCCAGACATAATTAACTTAACAGCAATACAGTTTAAAATATGATTCATGGCAATAATTGGCATATTATAAAAACTGAATAAATAATAATTGCAATATAAAAAAAACCTGGAATTAAAGATGCTATAGTAATCTTGAGGTAATACAGTAATCCAATCTTCGAGCTTGACTTGCAGTAAGAAATTCGTGTTAATTCTTGAAAGAAGAATTAACACTTAAAAATAGAAACTAATGCTTTGAATGAAAATTACAAGAAAATGAAAGCAGAATTCCAAAACAAGCAAATTGGAAAATAACTGTAAAAATAAAAAATATTTGTTCTGAGTAATATTCTTCAACCCTTGGACTGTGCCTTGGTACTCATATATATATAGCAGGAAAAATCAGCAGTTTAATTTGAATTCTTGATGAAGTCTCCATGGAGAAAATGTAGAAGCAGTAATAGTGGTGGCAATAAAATAGGAGACTCAGTAGAAAGAGGGAGAACGAGTCTGCCATTCACGCCCACGTCTTCAATCCATGCATAACGTCCACCTTCACGCGCGTGACGGTCGTCACAGGTGGGTGACGATCGTCACACGATGAAGTGGTGCCTTACGCTCGTCAGGTGTGTGTGACGAGCGTTTTCTTATGTTGTGGGGTGTCACGCCCGTCACAGGGGCGTGACGACCGTCACAGATCCAGAAGTCCAAACTTAGCATTTTTTATTCTTTTTCTCTTTGTTTTTCGTCTATCCTTCTTCATGTTGTCCTTTTTCATCGGTTTAAGTCGACAAGTGTTATACCTGCAAAAAGACAAATAATCTTGGAATAATCGGGGGTTAGACGACTTAATGAAATATAAAATCGGTAAAAAGTACGTTAATTATACGATATGTTTTCTCGTTATCACATGTCAATTGAAATTACTATTGAACATCTTGTTTCTCATGTACATACACAAAATGGTTTAGTCGAGTCATTAATCAAAAGTTTTCAATATATTATATTTTTTTTCTATTCTCCCCTCTACTTAAATAGAAAATTCTATTTATTTTTATTTCATTAATCACACTAATTCCCTTAATTCCTCATAATTCTACACACTTTCCTATTTTTATTTGAAATTCTATTTCACTACCCACTCACTATTTCTCTCAATTTCTACTAATTAATTTATTAAATTAATTAAATAAATTCTACCAATTTTCCTTAATTTTATATAAGTTCTAATTTAACACTAAAATCAATATTCTTCACTTCTACATAACTTAACAATTAAAAAATAAATAAACTCTACCCAACAACTCATTAAACTGTATAATATTAATTAATCACTCAAAGACGCTCTAAAATTAAATAAAAATTGTTATAATAATTAATAAAAATATTATAATAAAATCAAGGTGTTACACTTTTGCTCCATCACTTATTTGAGTGAGACTTTAGCTCTTCAAGATATGTCTTTTCTCTATCCTTGTTCCTTGAACCCTTACCATTAAAATATCAATCTTCTCTTGAGGAACCTCTAAGAGTTGTATGAGCTATGATGTTGGTAGAAGCAGCGTTGGGTTTCCACTTCTTCTTTGTGTGAACTTTCTTGCCTCCTTTGTTCTTCAGTTTTGATTGAGGATATCCATGTAATATGTAATAATAAGGCCTTTTATGCTCATATATACCATAATGATGACATATCAGATAAGGGCTCTTGAGACTTCTGTGATGAGGGAGCACATATTTACACAATGCTGAGACATATGATCCATCATCAAAAACTCAATCTCTTTTTAATGAAGAACAAACTTTATTGGGGGAATCTTCTTGATTTTCTTGTTCATGCTAGACTCAAGACATATTCCCTTGGACATCTTTCCAACCTTCAATGTTTCATCAAGCATATTTCAACCATTGTTCAAAGTACTCTCATATTTTTTATCATGTTTTCTAGTTTGGAGTTTATTAATGACACATCATTTTCAAAAAATTTAACGGGTGAGACAAGCTTCTCCATTTCCTTCTGAAGCACACCTATGGTTCTCTTCTAATTTTCTTCAGTCAAACAAGATTCTTCCCACTTGGTGTACAAGAGCCTATATGATGTTTCAATCTCTTTTTTTGTCAAATCACCACTAGTTGATTCACATTCAGACATCCATTTACTAGTGAAAGTTGTAATTGTGTTGGTTTTTTCATCTTCACTCTCATTATCATAATTAGACCATATAACAATCATTCTCTTTTCGTGCTTCTTGAGAAAGGTAGAGCACTCAACTTTAATATGTTCATATCCTTCAAATTCAAAGCATCTCACTCCCCTGTACTTGTCTTCTTCTTTGCCTTTATTTTGGGGACCAATGTCAGGCATCTTGTCTTGACCATTTTCCCTCCATTGTTTGTCCAACATTCTCAAAGGATTGTTGAAATTTCTACCAGCTAAAGATACAAAATATGAAAATATCTCTTTAGTATCCTTTGTTAGAACAATATTTGGATTTGTGTTTAAATCTTTGTGTTTTGATGATAACAATGCATATATTTTATGAAGAACAATTTTAGCTCTAATGATTTCATTGAGTATGTAGATATCAGAATTCTGGATAGTCTTAATCGATATATCATTAGAATCACTTTATCACTCAGAAGAATAACCATTGAGTTTGTTTCTAATGAAACGTCAATAGTTTTATTGAATGTTGAATGTTCGACAAGAAAAGATTCTCCATGAGTTTCTAAGAAGAACTCAAGCTTCCAACGCAAAGGCCAGAAGACAAGATTTGTTCATCAGAAGAGTTGCTGCTCACATTTCTAAAGACAAAGACAAGTTTTTGAAGACTCGGATAGTTCATAGAATACGTACTTAAATTCAACATCAGAAGTATTCCATCATAAGAAAGGATGAAAGAAAGAAAGATCTTTTGGACTCAAATCAACATCACAAAGTCCATCAGAAGACAATATCAAAGGATGATATCTTCTCAAGTCAATCTACTCAAAAGAAGTAATATTCGTAAGAAAATAAATATCATCAGAAACACCAATGCACTCACTAGTAAAACTATTGTGACCATTTCTAAAGAAACATCAGTAGTTCTAAGGAATGTTGAATGTCCACCAGAAAGGGAATCAAGTTTGTTTTCAAGAAAGCGTTACTATTAGAAACGTAGATCTCTGATATCCAAAATAAATAATTCAAGATCAGAAATCAAGATGTAGCTGACATAAGTTGTTGCTTCTAGCTTATTCCAAATATCTGAATTCAAGAGATCAGAAAGAAAGGAATTCAACGTTAAAATCATATGTACTGATATAAGCTTTTGCTTCAGAAATCAGACATCAAATATGCAGCTCAGAAAAGATGATTATCAAAGATCAAGACAAGATCAAAACGAAGTGGGTCAGAAAAGCTTTCACTTAAAGAAGTTGTTCCTCAGATAAGTTGTTGCTTGTATATCTGAAGACAATGTTCAAACATCTGAAAGACTCTGACTCTACAACAACGAAAAATCTTCTGGATCATTATCACTCCTCAATCAGAAATCAATCCAGCAAGAACAAAGAATCAAACCTCAAGAATTTAAAGACTTGTTAATCAGAAAGGTTGTTGTCTCAATATCTGATTACAAGATCCAACATCAGAAAAGATTTTGATATCATCAGAAAAGCTTTCACGTACAATGACAAGACTTGTTTCTCTGATAGGCTGTTGTCAATCATCCTGAAGACAAGAATCCACTAATGAGATTATGAAATGAAACATCTTCTCACTAAATCTTCATCTCTCAGATCAGATCAGAAATACGCCTTCAAGACTAGTTCTAGATCAGAAGAAAAACTTTGTGTTTTAGATAGGTTGTTTCCCATAATTCTGAAGATAAAATTTGGTTTTGACCACTCTGATGTGCTTGCGCTACAATAACAAATTAGTTTATGAACTACTCACCAGTCATTCATCATAAGAACAAAGACAAGTGATTGATCTCTTCCAAGCTTAATACTTCAGAATCAGAAGTACATCGTCAGAAGATAAAGATCAAGAAAATTAGTCAAGAAGAATACAGTATAAACAGTACACCACAAATTCCACTATCATGATATTGCTCGTACTATTAAAAGAAGTTATCTCCCACATTTCATGCTAATAAATACAAGCAGTAGGCTAAGGAAAGTGACGTTTCGTACTGTTCCAAACCTCTCTTGAATATATCCATTGGGAATCAACCGTTGGAAGGAGAAATGAATTTTCTATCCTTATAACGAATATTTTTGAAGTATATAAAAGGAGATAAATGAAATGAAGAAAAGTGTTGAAAAGCCATGGAAGCAAATGTTGTTGGAGCTGTTACGCTGAACATGCTGAAGCTAACCAAAAAAAAAAGAAAGAAGATGAAAAATAAGAATTCTACAAGATGATACTCAAATTCTTATCAAATACATCTTGGTAGAAATATGAAGAAGCAAAGAGTTGTTGCTCATAGCTTGCTCAACAAAGAAGATGAAGACAAGAAGACTACAAGATGTTACACTCAAATTTTGATTGTATTCATCTTTGTAGAAACATGTAAACATAATAGTTGTTGCTCATATTGTGTTATATCTTTAGTTCTTCATGTAAATTATTTGTACACAAGAATTGTTGCTCATAATTGTATCAAACAATCAGGACTTAATCATTTGTATAATCTGCTTAGAAAGAAGCAATCATGCAAACAAAAACTTTATCAACTAAATGTTGATGGTTTCTTGAGAGACTCGGTTGAGTCAGAATTCTCAAGAAGACTTTGGTTGCATGTCATTATGGAATCCTGTTAAGAGACCATTATTGGTCAATTCTTATAGGGTCAATGATCGCTATATCTCTTAGGGGACCAGGAAGATCAGAATTCTTAAGAGATCACTAGATGAGGATCATTGCGAGAAATCCTCTCTAGAAAGACCAAGTTGGTCATATTTCTTATAGGGTCAATGATTGTTATATCTCGTAGAGATCACCGAATGTATCATTGTATTATTCCTTGAGAGACTCAGTTAAGTCAGGATTCTCAAGACATAGGTTTGCGGTATTTGCAGAATTGGCAATAAGGATCAGCTGAACTTGTTAGGGTTGTCAGTAAGGTTTATCAGAATTATTGTTATGATTGTAATCATATTTGATTATAGTGGATTAAGTCCTTGTTGAAGGCAACATCACCCGAGGAGGGTGGACAAGATGTAGCCTAGTTAATGGTGAACTTGAATAAACTGAATGTGTCTCTTTTTATTTCTAGCATTCTATATTCTTTCATATATTTATCAAATAGTTTTTTAAAAGGAAAATATTTTGAAAACCCGATTCAAACCCTCGTTTCTTATTTTTTTCTCTACCTTAATCCTTATCACCCTGACCTACCTTCTCTTGAGTATTAGATACAAAAGCTACACTTTTATTTTTCTTTTTTTATCTCTTATTTATAGAAACTTCAAAGGTTTGTAGGGGTCTAATGAGTTCATCAACCTTCAAGGTGCTTAAATATTTGACTTCTTTTATAGCAGTTACCTTCACGTCAAACTTCTGAGGCAAAGATCTGATGATATTTCTTACCAACTTCTCTTATAACATCATATCTCCAAAAGAAAAAGATATGTTGGCTATATCACATAATCTAATATTAAAATTAGATATGGATTCATCTTTCACCATCTTTATATTTTTAAACTCAGTTGTGAGGAGTCGTATGTAGCCTTGACATCCTAATCTTCGATGTGCCTTCATGATCCGTCTTGAGTATCTCTCAAGCTTCTGTTGCTTCAGTACAAGTGTTGATTAGTCTGAACATATTCTTATCAACACCTTTGAATATGTAATTAAAGGCTTTTTCCTTTCCAAGAGCTTCATCATCTTCATCTTTGGACCAACAAGCTTCAGACTTTACACTTTTAGAACCATTTTGAGAAGTGATCACAAAATATTTCCAACCTTTAACCACGGTCTTCCAAACGTTTCATCATATAAATTTAAGAAAAGCAGCCATCATGACTTTCCAATAGTCATAATTAGTTTCATCCAAAATATGTGGCATGTGGCTGATCATCCATCCTTTGTGTTGTCCATCTGAATAGAAAATATCTTCTCCAGAACTCTCAAATAGTACAGAATGTCTGATCTAATATCAATTGAAACTACATTCAATTCAAGTTTATAAAATCAATTCATTCATAAATCATAATCATTATTATTACTTTATTATCAAACACATACGCAAAACAATCTAAGATAAAAAAAATTGTCATAAAATTATTGCGTTTAAAAAAAAAAGACATTTGATCAAATACAAGTGGTATTGGAAGTTAGATGAATATATTAATATGACATTATTTTTTTCTCAAAAGATAAAACTTATAGACACTTTTAACTTAATGTGTGCAATGTCATTTTAAACCTAGAAATCAACATCATACAAAAGTATTGTTTAACAATTTAAACAAAAAAACAAACAAACAATGTTTTATCGTGATTAACTTACCACTTACTCGAGTTATAATTTTACATAGATTATAATATTATTTAATATTTTCTAATAAATATTAATAGTATTATTGAAAATTTAAAGTTTATAGCCGCACAATCAAGTATGATAATACTTTAATTGATATACGAGAATCTTAATGAATTTGTCATTTAGAAGATGGATAATTGAATTGAGGTATATGAGTATTGTATATAAATTATTTTTAATTTTGATTTTCAAGCATCTCTTCTAACATCCATATTTTGGTTGACTTCGAGTCCTTGCCACCACAATTACGAGACATTGTCTGATTTGGATATGAGAACTCTCGTAACTTTATTTTTTTTAAAAAGGCGCATTGTTGAATTGTAGTGTATATATATATATATATATTATATATGATGTCATCTTTACTCAATTCCTAAAAAATAAGAGACTATTTTGGCATTAGCTAGTTCAAAAAAGATACTTATCAAGTCTAAACTATCATAACATGC
The DNA here is from genome assembly GCA_948472305.1 of Vicia faba. NCBI lineage: Eukaryota > Viridiplantae > Streptophyta > Magnoliopsida > Fabales > Fabaceae > Vicia > Vicia faba. Next base: position 416,618,267 of record OX451739.1, read on the forward strand.
TTAATTAAAGTTTGAATCATGGTTAAAAGAGAGATTCATATTCAATGTTCAACATGTTTTAAATAAAGATATTTTAAATGGGGATAACTTGTGTGGAGAAAAAGGTATGATATAACTATTAAAAATATATGGTTAATATTTTCAATTTTCATGACCTTACTAATGTGTGCTAACTCGTGATTAAATTTTGGTTTTCTTATACATATTAGTTTTTCGTAGCATGAAATTTTGGTTTCTAAATATCGATTTCATGAAATTGATCTCGAGAGCATGAAATTTTGGTTTACATTCTGTTTTCACCTAGATAAGGTGAGCTTTCCATTCTTCATGACCAATTCACGTTGCTTACATTTAAAAACCGCTATAAGTAGCTATAATTTTGATTTAAAAGTATTTCAAATGCTCCTGTTTTATTGTGAAGGGGAGCCACTATCCTTTTCCTAAATTTTATTAAACTTGTATTAATTTTTTTCTTTCAAATAGCATAGTTGTTGCAATTCTAACCTTTAAAGATGAATAGGTGGGATTAGAGGTGTTTGAGATTATATTTAGATAGGTTTTAAGACAAAAACTCATCTGATTTTAAAATAAACTTATTTATAGTTGAGTTCGATTTTTTTGATGATATATTAAAAAAATCGATCCAATCGGATCCAATTTATATGGTTTAATTTAGATCAGTTTTTGAATATCCAAATTTAAACGATATTTTTATTAATATTATAAAAATACTAATAAATCATAAATTTGATATAATATATAACATATAATATATTAAAGTTAACATTACAAAATGAGAATGATCGATTATGGTTGAAATAATAAAAATAAATAGATTAAATCAAACTAATAAATATTATTAAAAAATAATTATCATCTAATAATAAATTCAGGTAACATATCATCCTAATAAAAAATAAATAAGTATAAAAATATATACATCAGCCTAAGTTCGGTTTGGATTGGTTTGGATCAGTTTTGAAAAATCAATTCAAAATCTGATCTGAACCTAACTGTTTTCACAAAATGACATCTAAACACATCTAATACAGTTTTTATTTGAATTAGTTTGAATTTGAACACCCCTAAATGGGACATCGCGGATTCAAACTTGCGTCCCTGCATCTAATATCCTTGCGCATCTATTAAGTGAGTTGGCTTAACAAGAATGTATTAATTATTATTTTAGCATGACATATTTTGAGTTTATAGCTTATAAACTTATATGATAATAAAAGACTTGTTTGGTAACGATTTTTCTTATAGCTTATTTTATTGACTTCTAATTTATTTTATAATCACTAATTCAAATAGAATTTTAGATTATAGTTTATACCTTATCATTTTTTCTTCCAATTTTAACCTTATTATTTAATTAAAACTCATTTTTATCCTTTATAATTTATTTTTATTTAAAATAAAATAATTAATTACTAAATAAAAAATATATTATTTTATATTTATTAGCGAGTCAAAATATTAATTTTACCAAACACTTTATAAATTATAAACTATCAATCAATAACTATTTTACATAAAATATTAATTAACTTATCAGCTAACTACTATTTTTAACAAACAAAGTCTTTATTTACTTTTAATATAAAAAATTTAATTGTCATAATTTTTTATAATTATATTCTTATTAATGTAATTAAAGAAATAATTTTATGTCCTTGTTGTCATTTTCATGTAATGAATGTGGGATTACTACCCGTTAATATTAATCAATAATAATAATAATAATAATAATAATTAAATAAATAATTATTATGTTTTTTTAATATTATAATTAATTATTATGATTATTTATTTATTAATAAATGAATTAATAAATATAATCATTAACCTACTTAAATTTCCAATGTTATATTATGTATGCTTAATCCAAAACCTATTTTCAATCATATGACTTTTGTGTTATCAATCATGGAAGTTTGTATTAGATTGACTACAAAAACATGAAGAGGTAAAAGAGCACTTTTATATTAAGGGTTTAGTGACAGAGTTATGTGTTTAGAAACCGATTATTTTGATTACAGTAATTTTTACATTTATACCCAATCAATCTAAATAAAGAGAAAATTACATGTTTTTATTTGTCATTTTTATGTAATAAAATGAATTAATAAATAAAATTATTAACTTACTTTAAATTTTGACTTAATTAATGATGGGGTCTTTTAATTTAATTTCAGATTTCACTTAATCGCTTATCTAATCACTATTACAGAAAACACATACAATAATAATTATGAAACATATAATAACGGTAGCGTATCCGTTGTTAAGTTGTGTGTGATTATATATATATATATATATATATATATATATATATATATATATATATATATATATATATATATATATATATATATATATATATATATATATATATATATATATATATATATATATATATATATATATATATATATATATATATATATATATATATATATATATATATATATATTGGTTATCACAACGGGCGTGTGTTCATTGTTATAAATTATAGCACGCTACTTATAACTACGATTTACGGAAACAGCCCAACAACATCATTAGTAGATTTTATTATTCTGGATATCGTTCTTCTTATAACAATGGCTGGATTAACAACCGTTGTGATATAATTTATGTTTTCTTTAATAAAAGAATTTCAGTTTTACAATCTGAATGTCTCTTGCTCTCTTCACTTTACACCCCTATAATTTTCAAATAATAATAGTTGTTAGAAATTAAATAACATTATTGGAAATTATAACAAACAATATATTATGAATGAAAAATATAAAATACTTACTTGTTAATTTTCTCATTTTTCTTCTTGATGATCGTTACAAATAGCATGCATATCATTTCTATCAACTTCATATGAATTAGACACTTGTGTTGCGTAAAAAGAAGTGGCAGCAATATCAAAATTTTCATTATCATTATAAAGAATGTGTTTTCCTTTGAGAATAATTGACCATTTTCTCGATAAGTCCGTAGAGTCTTTGACATAAAAAAAATATTTCACTAAAGTAACCATGATGAATGATTCGCTCTTATAAGTTGTCTTGCCAAGATCAACCCGTATGAATCCCAACTCATCAGTCGGTACACCATTGGAATTGGAGATCCACTTGCATTTAAATAAAATGCACTTTGAAAGTAACATAGTTAATCTAAAAAATCTCCTAAATGACGCCATAAAATGTGGTGGTTGCCAAAATAGGATTCTTATCTTTCGAACTAGAGAAATATATGAATTTGGTCTCGACCATAACCCCACTATTTTGTATTATGCTACAATCATCTTTTGCTTTTGTATACAAGGAATAATTAGAAATATCGTATGTCGTCCAAGTTATCACAGTAAATTTTGGCATGTACGACAACCATTTAAGTGTCTCGGATGCACCACCATCATTAGAAACCCTCTTATTAAACCAACTTATGAATTTCTTGTTATGTTGTGTCAACAACCACTTGTCATGCATTTGGAGATTTTTTTTCTTTATAATTGTTTTGTTCTCTTCTATGTAAGGTTCAACTACACTAAGATTGTTCAATATACAAAAATGTGCTTCAAGAACTACATCTTGACTCATTATCTTAACATTTAAACCTTGAGTACTTGTACCATCAAATCTGTCAGCATGACGAGATTTTGAAATTCTAATAGACCTTGTTTCTGACAAATATTTTGAACAAAACTCAATAGCTTCTTATGTGATGTAAATTTCAACGATTGAAACATCCAGTCAATGATGATTCTTTGTATATACTTTAAATATCTTCATGTATCTCTCTATAGAATACATCCACCTTAATTAAATTAGACCACAAAACCTGATTTCTCTGACTAGATGAACAAGTAAGTGAACCATAATATCTAAAATCGATGGAGGAAAATACATATCCAATTGACACAATATTATTGCAGGCTCTTCTTCTAATTCATCTTATATTTTAAAATCAAGAACTTTATTACATATAGCATTGAAGAATAAGCACAATCTGGTTATAGTTACTCTTACATTTTTTTGGAAAGATGCCACAGATAGCCACTGATAGAAGTTGTTGCATCAAGACATGACAATCATGAGATTTTAAGCCAATTAACTTGAGATCTTTCATTGATACAAGTTTCTTGACATTTGAAGAGTAACCTTGGGAAACTTTTATACCTTGCAAACACTCGCAAAAACTTTTCTTTTCCTTTTTAGATAGAGTATGACATGCTGGAGGCAAATAAGATCTTTTTCCTCTATCTTTTGGAGCCAAATGTTGTCTAATACACATCGCCACCATATCTAAACATGAACTCCAATCATCTTTAGTCTTTCTTGGAATGTTTAGAAGTGTTCCTATCAAACTATCACACACATTTTTCTCCACATGCATCACATAAAGGCAATGTCTTACATCAAGACTAAAATAATATGGAAGCTCAAAGAAAATCGATCTCTTTTTCCAAATATTCATCTCAACAGGACCGTCTTTATTCTTTCCAAATACAAAATTAAGGTGTTCTTGTCATTGATAAAATTTATCGACAGTTAAAGGTTTAGGAACACGTCTGTATTCTTTCTCTCTGTTAAAAGCCTTCCGCAATCTACGATAAGGATGATTGAGTTTTAGAAATTTTTGATGCCCAAGGTAAATGGTCTTTTTTCCAAACTCAAGTTGGTGAAAACATGTATCATATTCACATATAAGACACATTTTATGTTCTTTGACATTGTATCCAACCAAATTTTCATATGCATGAAAGTCATTGATTGTGCATAATAATATTGCATATATCTTAAACTTTTCACTGGAATATACATCATCAACGACAACACCTTTATCCCAAAAAAGTTTTAAATCATCAATTAATGGACTTAGATAAACATATATGTCATTTCCAAGTTGTCTTGGTGCAGAAATCATCATACTTAACATCATATACTTGCGCTTCATGCTCAACCAATGAGATAGGTTATAAATCGTGAGAAGAACAGACCACAAAGAATGGTTAGTACTCATATTACTAAAGGGGTTAATTCCATTTTTGGCAAGCCCAAGCCTAAGGTTTATTGGCTCAAGGCCAAAATCCAGAAACAATGAAACAATTTTCTTTCATTGCAAAGAATCAACTCCATGGCGAATGTTTCCATCATATTTTCTTTTGTTTGCATGCCATCTTATATTCTTTGTGTCAGTTGCATTAACAAAAAGTCTCTTAAACCTTGAAATTATTAGCAAGTACCATTACACTTTAGCAGAAGGACGCTTCTTACTTACACTATCATCGTCATCACCATTGTTGTTCTTCAACTTGTAGCGCGACTCACCATATTCTGGACATTGATCCTAATTTTATACTTTTTCCTGTATAATATGCAATTATTAGGGCATGCATGTACTTTTACATACTCCAAACCCATTGGACACTATATTTTCTTGGCGTCATAACAACGACCCGACAAATTGTTATCTTCTGGTAGCATTTGTTTCAATAAATCAAGCAATTATGAGAAACTTTTATCCAGCCACCCACTTTTTACCTTCAGATTAAAATTTTTTAACAACACAGACAATCGTGTAAAACTGGTGCACCCCTTATATAAAGACGCATCTTTGGCGCTGCACAAATTATCATAAATACGAGTTTTAGATAAAATAATTCTCTCATATCACGGATCATATCTTCTAGTCGATCATCCATATATTCACCATCTTCATCCATTTGTGGTGACTCATTTGAATTATTACTCATTTCTCCATGCCACGTCTATGTCATATAATTTTAACCTATTTCATCACAACATAGGTGATGCAATATTTCTTTTTTCGAATGTTTTTTGATATTCCTGCAAACACCACAAGGACAATAAAAGATACCATTATTGTCAGGAACATTTCTTTCCAGCGAATTTTAGGAATTCAAGAACTCATTTCTCATACACCAGACCTCAGACCTAATCTATCAGCTTCCATCCAACTACGATCCATAACAAATGCTGAAATTTATATAAAATGACTATTGTGAACGTCACACTAATGCTACACCAAACTAAAAGCATATGCAGTAAATCTGAATAAAACATGAAACCATACTAATCTAAAGCATATTCAGTAAACAAAAACCGTTTATTCTTGAAAGAAACAAGTAACCATTGATTCACCCAAAACATTCAGAAGCGTCGGAGAATGGTAACATACCAAATATTCGAAAAGGATGGTGAAAATTTCACTTCCAGAAATGATTCTTCGAAGAGGATGGTGAGGATTACGCTTCTAGAAATGATTCTTCAAAGAGTATGGTGAAGATTTTGTTTCCAGAAATGATTCTTCGAAGATGATGGTGAATATTGTTGGGCTTAAGCTCCATTCCTATATGGAAAAATACCCAAATATGAATAACCCATTTGTCTCACTTATATAAGTGGAGAGTGTCAATTTAGGGTTACGAGAAATAGAGAGAAAATAAGGATTCAAAAGAGAGAAAAGAGGAGAGAAACTCATTTCCATTTTTCTGCACGGGTCTCACTAAATTGACGATTCCTGATTCGTTAGCTATTGGATCAAACTCAAATTTGGAGGGTAGGTTCGTAACACCTATATCTAACTTTTGACTATTGGGATCCTCAAAACAAAGTCTGATCTGAGAGATAATTGCTTCGTATTGAAGCTGCGGATTTGGATAATTTTTCAGCTTTTTGGATTCTTATTTGTAAGCTAGTTTTCTTTGTGATTTATGGTTGTTATCAATATTTTGTGAACTACTTTAAGACTCTCTTATAACCTCAATTAATTATAGTGGAGCTATTTCTTTGATCTGGACGACTTGTGGTTTTTACTATCATATTGATGAGTTTTCCACGTTAAAAATATTGGTGTTCTTTTGTGCCTTTATTTGTTTGGTTTGTCGTCTTATATTTATTGTTGATCCTCAAGGTTCCTAAAAGTAAGAAGAATTATATATCATTTGCGTATTATTCTGTTATTTTGTCTTAATCTCCCATCAGACTGGCATCAGAGCTCTTGGTTAAGGGCTATTTTACTTGTTTGAATGATGGAGTCAAATACAAAGATGAAGATGGTATTATTGAATGGTTATAATTACCATTTATGGAAAAGCAAGATGAAAAACTTATTGTTTGTGAAGAAATTGCATTTACCAGTTTTTAGTTTCGTAAAGCCGGATTCTGTGTATGATGAAGAATGGGAGTTTGAACATCAACAAATATGTAATTTTATTCGATAATATGTAGAAGATAATGTTTATAATCATATTGCTAATGTGATACATGCAAAAAAATTGTGGGATAAGATATAGTCCTTGTATGCCTCTAAATCATGGAATAACAAATTATTCTTGTTGAATAGCTTCATAAGTTTTGAGTATAAGGAGGGGACTTCTATTTCAGATCACTTGAGTGAATTTCAAGGGCTCTTTGATCAGATTTCAGGAATGAGTATTAAATTTGATGATGAACTTTTAAGACTATTTTTATTGCTATCTTTACCAGGGTCTTGGGAGATGTTTCGAGTTTCTATCACAAGTTCTGCTCCTAAAGGTGTTGTTTCTTTGGAAACGGCTAAGGGATGTATTCTTAATAAAGAGATAAGAAGGAAGGCACAAGGTTCTTCATATCAATTTGAGGTACTTTTCACTGAAAATAGAGGGACAAGTCATAAAAAAAGAACTGAAGAGTGGTAGAGAGAATAGCAGAAGCAAGTCCAAACCACGATACAAGAATATGGAGTGTCATTACTTCCACAAAATAGTACATGTACAGAAGTATTGTTATCAGTGGAAAATGGATAACAAAGTCAAGAAAGGTAAGTCTAAACAAATAGATCATGATGATGATCGTGTTACTACTACTACTTGCAATGATCTTGTTATTCTACGTGATCATATGAGTCTGCTAACCTTGTATCAGATGAGAGCATGTGGATAGTTGACAGTGGTTCTACATTTCATGTACACCAAGGAAGGATTTCTTCACATATTATACTTCTGGTGACTTTGGAGTGTTAAAGATGGGTAATGATGGCGTATCTAAGGTAATTGGTGTTGGTGATATTTTCTTGCAAACCAACATGGGAATGCAATTGTTGCTTAGAGGTGTTAAACATGCTCTAGATGTCTGCTTTAGTTTGATCTTTGCGTATATGCTTGATGATTATGGTTATGATAATCACTTTGGTTCAAAAAAGTGGAAACTCAACAAAGGTAACTTGGTTGTGGCTAGAGGGGAAAAACTTTCTAAACTGTATTGGATAAAAGCTTTGGTTGCTAGGGACAATGTGAATGCTATCAGCATTGAAGCATCTTTGTAGAACTGAAGACTTAGTCATATTAGTGAAAAGGGGCTGCATATTTTGGCTAAAAAGGATGTTCTTCAAGGATTAAATAATGCAAATTTAGAGAAGTTTTCTCATTGTATGGTTGGTAAATAGACTAGAGTATCTTTCAAGAGACATCCTCCCTCAAGGAAATCAAAGTTGCTTCAATTGGTACATTATGATGTATATGGGCCATTAAAGGTAAAAAAATTTAGTGGTGCACTTTATTTTGTTATCTGTATTGATGATTGTTCCAGGAAACTATGGGTTTATGCCTTGAAGACAAAAGAACAAGTGTTGGAGAAGTTCAAAGAATTACATGCTTTAGTAGAGAGATAGACAAGCGAGAAGCTGAAATGTGTTCGTTCTAATAATGATGGTGAGTATTATGGACCATTTGATGCCTATTGCAAGAATCATGGTATTGCACATGAAAATATTCCTCCTAAAACTCCTTAATTGAATGGTTTAGAAGATAGGATGAATCAAACACTAATTGAGAGAGTAAGGTGTATGCTCTATAAAGATAAATTTCCAAATAATTATTGGGGTGAGGCACTTTATACGACGGTGCTTGTTCTTAATCTCACTCCTACTATTGCTTTGAACAGTGAAGTTCCAGACAAGATTTTGGTTGGAAAGAATATCAAGTATGATCATTTGAGAGTCTTTGGTTGTAAGGCTTTTGTGCATATTATAAAGTATGAAAGATACAAGTTGGATGCAAAGTCAAAACAATGTATATTCATCAGCTATGGGAAATATGAGTTTGGTTACATGTTATATGATCCTGTAGGGAAGAAGCTTATCTGAAGCCGCAATGTAGTATTCATAGAAGACCAAAATATTGAAGACAATGATAAGGTAGAGAAGACTACGCCCAATAAAGATATTAGTTTGTCTAATACTGATCCAGTTCGGTTACCTAATCATAATCTATATGCTATTGGTGGTGATGATCATAATGGTGATCCATATGATTATGTTGATGATCAACAACTTGGAGATGAGGTAAATATTCTAACTAATGATGATGATGAAGGGGAAAATTATATGACACAATATGAGAATATTGGTGAAGCTCCATAATCATCTCAAGTTAAACTTAGGAGGTCTATCAAGCATAAACAACCTTCTACAAGGTATAATTCTGATGAGTATGTAACCTTGACTGGTGAGGGTGAATCTGAGTGTTTTCAAGAGGCCATGGAAAGTGATGAAAATCAAAAGTGGTTGGATGCAATGCATGACAAAATTAAATCATTGTATGATAATCACACTTATGATTTAGCGAAGTTGCCTAAAGGTAAAGCGACTTTAGAAAACAAGTGGATTTATAGAGTTAAACATAAGAGTAACTCTAAGTCTCCAAGATATAAAGCCAGATTAGTGGTGAAAGGTTTCCTTCAAAGAAAAGGTGTTAATTTTAATGAGATTTTCCCACTTGTTGAGATCTCATCAATCAGAACCGTGTTGAGTTTAGTTGCTACTCTTGATTTAGAGTTTGAGCAAATAGATGTGAAAACGACTTTCCTTCATGGTGATTTGGAGGAAGAGATATGCATGAACAACTAGATGGTTTTCAAGTTAAAGGAATATAATATCATGTTTATAGATTGAGAAAGAGTTTACATGGGTTGAAGCACGCTCTAAGGCAATGGTACAAGAAATTTAAGTATGTTATATGTGATCAAGGATACTAGAAGACTACTTCAGATCATTGTGTCTTTGCTCTAAAAAAATTCTAATGATGACTTTATTTTCCTGTTGTATATGTTGATGATATGATTATTGTAGGCAAAAATATTTCTAACATTTACAGGTTAAAGAAGCAGTTGAGAGAGTCATTTTCCATGAAAGACATGAGAGCAACTAAGTAAATTCCTGGTATTAGAATCATGTGTGATAGAAAAAAGAAGAAACTTTGGATGTCACAAGAACATTATATCGAAAGATGCTACAAATATTCCAAATGTAAAGTTCTAAGGCAATAAGCACCCCCTCTTACTACTAATTTCAAATTGAGTTCCAATCAAAGTTCTTCAAGTGAAGACGAAGTGTTTGATATGAAACATGTTTCTTATGTGTATGTTGTGGGTAGTTTGATGTATGCAATGGTGTGTACAAGACCAGATATAACACATGTTGTTGGTACAGTCACTAGACTTTTGTTAAATCTAGGTAGAGAGCTTTGAAATGTTGTAAAATGGATTTTAAGTTATCTTCGCGGTACTACTTGTATGAGGCTTTGCTTTGGATGAGATAAGCCTACCTTAGTGGGATACTTTGACTCTGATATGGTTGTAGACATTGGTTCTAGAAAGTCCACTTCGGGCTACATGATTAAATTTGCAGGGGAAGTTATGGCTTGGCAGTTGATAAGTGCAAATTGTAGTTATTTTTGTATATACTTTTTGTTGCACTTGTCACTCTTTGTAGTTAATAATCGTTGAATAATCCTGACTTTTGTGTAAATACATTTAGTTTGTGTTTATTTGTGTTTTTGTGTATATAGTATACCTTTTGATGTTTTCTATTCATTTTGTATGTATTTATTGCATTTAGAGCATCGAGGAATAAGGTGTTGAAGACACGACTTTGGATGCATGTTTTCAGAATAAAAAACCCAGTTTTGAGAAGTTCTTCTCAGGAGGCCACACTAAGCGCATCCTCTAGCATGCTACACGCAATTTTTAAAAATTTGGCAGAAGATTTGTAATTGAGCTTGCTTAGCGCGGTTTTAGCTGGTTTAGTGTGTATATATCAGGAAGCCCGCTTAGCGCGGTGAGCCCGTTAAGCGCAGTGTGCTGAGATCAGTTTTGTATAAATAGTTTAGAAACACATTTTCTAGGTTTTTATCATCTGTTTCCCTCTTGGAGGAGATCAGATCCAATTCTTTGTAGCTACTTAGAGGTTCAAGCAACATCATTGGATGGTTCATCATGTCGATTGGCTATGGGTGGTCTCGGATCGTGTTGACACCATGAGAAGTTTCCTATTCATATCCTTCTTTCCTATGTATCATTCCTATGGTGGGTGTTATATGTATATCTTTACTCTTATTTTAAGTATATTTGTTGATCATGGAATTATATGAAATCTCTTTTACAAATTAATACAAGTGTTTATTCTTGATTTTTGCTTAATCGTGGAGTTTTAGTTTGTTGTAGACATATGCTTTCCGAATCTCTTTCTTGAATGAATATCTATTAGGTCCTAGACTCTAGACATAGATTTAGGATTAATATTCATGTGGGTATAAGTTATGAAATGCATTCGGGTTATTTGAGTCGGTTGAGAGATCGTCGACGAAACAATACGAGTGATGTCTCACTTTGCGTTAGAGATAGACTTAGTGTGAGCGATATGTGATGATATTGACAAGTGATTTAGGTCGTGTGCAATTGATCCATAAGTTTAAGTATTTGACAGGTGAAGTGAAATGCGATTCCAGAATAAATTCTCTTAGGCTGTAGATGATTTTTTATCTCTTTCTTTATTTGCTTTATTTTCTTTTCCTCACTTTTTCTGTAAACCCTTTTTCCAAACTTAGAAGGATTAAAACTGTTGAACGATAGTTTTTCCCTCTCACCAATGTCTATGGACACGATACGATAACCTAAATATCACCCGGTAAAAATAATGCTTTACTTTTTACTTGCCGCTTTACCGCTTCAGTAAAATGGCATTGTTACCAAGGATTGGTGCAAGGGCCTCCCTTAAGTGGAGCCTCATTGTAGACTGGAACTTTTATCTCTAAGGTCGTACAAGGTCTCACCAAGAGATTTTGGTTTAAGGGTTGTACAAAGAGTCATAGGTTTCATTCCAATGTCCTACCCCCCAAGAGGATATCTCTTGAGACGTATTCCTTTCGTGGAATTCCATCGACTTTAGGAGAAGTCTTCACATAAACTCATAGGGCTGATGTATCCTATTGGCTAATAGACGAACCTTCTTTCTAAGGGTTTTTGAAAATAAATTTTTTGAAATAATAAAATCCCACCATATATTAGTAAAATAAATAATATAATAAGCAAAAATAAATAAGCAATTAAATAAGCAAGAATAAAAACCCAAAAACAAGAAAACCCAAAAAAACCCAAAAACCAAAAGAGAAGGCTTCCAAACCCTGGGGTTGAGTCCCCAATAGAGTCGCCAGTTGTTGTAACCGGCTTAAAATATAAAGTTGCCACCCTTAATTTTTATCCTAAGGATAGGAGTATAAAGGTTAACCCTAATTTTGACAGAGATTCTAGGTTGTTGGATTCGTTCTTAGACGAAGGGAAGGTGTTAGGCACCCCTATCTACCTTGTTCACAAGGATACTAGGGTTTAGAAGTGAAATCTTTAAGAAATAGGGTTTTAGTTTTTTAATAGGGGAACTCGCCATAAATTTAGTTGGAATCAGAGTCCCAATTCGTAGTTCGCAGTTGGTTGGTGATTTTTATGGATTACGAAGATATTTGAATTTCCTGTGTACCTAGTCTAAGTGTGTGAATAGCAGAGTTTGTTAGACGAAGTGCGCAGTCGATTAAAATATTTTCGTAATCATTTTTGAAAATTGATTGTTGGATTTAATTTGATTATGAAAAATAATTTATTGTCGGTTAAATATTTTTTAATGTATTAATTGTAAAAATATCTTATTAATGCATGATGAAAAATAAATTTAATGCAATAAAATAAATAAATATTTGGAGGAATTTTAGAAAAAATAATATTTGATTAATAATACTAATAAATGCAATATTATGATTTATAAATATATGTAAATATAAAATATAAAAATTATAAATAATAAATAAATAAAATAAACAAAATAAGAAAACGCAGAGGGGTGTAAATTATATTGGGCTAGTAAAAAGGGGGATATGTGTAGCAGGGCCCTGAATTCAGATATTGAATTCAGGCCAAACGCATGGGGAGTTTGAAATAGAACTGCGTAGCAAAAGTTGGGGGGTATGAGGGAGTAAGGGTCCAAGTCCAGATATTTGACTTTGCCCATTAGGCGTAGGGGGTGAGGATTCTGTACGCGTTAGTAAAACAAAATGGAGGGACGCGTAATAGTAGCGAGCCTGGCCCAAAGGGGTTTGGGAGTCTGTTTGGACTCCATACGGGCAGTTGTATGGTGCTACGGAGGGCGTGCATTTTTTTCTGTTTGATGGTGATCATGTAGTGATTGTTGTGGGCGCATAGTAACATTCAGGGAATCAGGCGTACAGGATTATTGAAGGCCTTGTATTTTTTATTTTACGAAACACTCCGTTCATTTTTTTCCTTCTCTCTCTCAACCCGGTTCTCTCGCCTCTCTCTTATATCCCCAAACAGAAAACCCTACCCCCCCCCCCCTTTCAACCTTAATCTGCAACGGTGCATGTTCTCACCCAGCCCCTCAAATCAAACCCCACCCAACCCTCAGATCAAACATAACAACATCAATTGCAAAGAAAACAAAAAAAAGAAAAGCTAAGTGATTCGTTACCTTTAATCTCGCGCTCTGTGTTGTTCTGATGTTTGATTTCTTAGCTAATCTCATCCTTTCCATTTGTTTTACAGGTATGGAGGTGACAACCAAGGTGATGATGAAGGTGCGGCGGCGGTTTGAAGACAAATCTTAGGGTTTCAGAAATTGAAACCCTAGATCTTCGCGACGAGAAGGCTCCAAGGAAACAAGTTGTTTGCCTCTTCTTCTTTATGTTTTGTCTCTTATTCTTTCTATTTCTTTTCTTCCCCCCCCCCCCCCCCCCCCCCCCGATTCTCTTAGAATTAAGGTTAATTTATAGGCTTAGGTTTAGATAAATTAGGAATTTTTTTTGTTTGTTGTTACAAATTGCTGATTAGGGATTAGTTTTGATTTAGTTGTAATTGTTTTGATTGTGTTATGAATTAGTATTAAGCTCTATGCCGAGATTGATTTGATTATGTTCTATTTTGATTTAAGATTTGATCCAGATTATGTATTAAGTTTTGGGTAATTCAATGCAAGATATTTGTTTTTGTTTTATTATTGATTTGAACAATAACAGTTTTTGGCTTAAAACAAGCATTTTTCTTTCCTTCGATCTGAACAGTAGATGTTTCAGTCTTGCAATAAAATATATTTTTTGATTTGGATTGGTCCTGTATTGGACCGTGTGATTTAGAAGGCCTTTTTTGCTTATTAGTCAACATTTTTCAAATAAATAAACAAATATAAGTTTTATTCAGGTTTATAATATAATGCTTTTAATATTGTTACTGATAATAAGTTAGTATACAATATAATAATTATCTTAAAACAAAACAATTTCCAAAAACCTGTAATAGGCCAACTTGATTTGATTTATTGGGCCTTACAAAAAATAAATCGCTTATGGTCCCCTCTGATTAAACATACACCCCTTAACCTTTATTTGAAACAAGCTTCAATACTCTTAGTGGGCCGGTCCAATTAATCCATAAACCCCTTAAGTAAACAGTATACCCCTTCCATTTATTCATAAATGGGTTTAACAAATACCCTTCTTGCAATAGGTATACCCCCTTTTATAGTTATTCAAAAATGGGCTGTCAATTTTACCAGCACCCCTCCCCTCCCCCTTGCAAGAGAGAGCGAATGGACCCTCAATTCAACATGGGCCTTTCTGATTTAGAAAGGTCCAAGCATTTCTAATAATATAAACCCTTCAAGATTTTAAACTGGACCAAAAGTAAATAGAAAAATAAACCTTAACCCAAAGTGAAGTGGACTTAGCAAATGGGTTGCTAACCCCCCTAACCTAAGATACACCCTATAAATGAAGCTTTTAATGGGCTTAAAATTTTACATGGGATTTTCTAATTTAGAAAATCCCATTAATTTCTTAATAAGGTAAAAAAAACCTTTTTTATGAATTTAAACCTCAAGCAAATGATAACTCTGAAATTTAATAAGGGATAAAAGATTTAGAAATTAGTAGGGTAAATTTGGGGTATGACAGCTTCCCCTATTTAATTACCTTTCGATTGAACAGTGCGATAATACGCAGGTCTCGCATGTTCTGATCGGAAGATTATTAAATATTGGAAGACCCCAAAATTTGTCCGAAAGATTATAAAGATACGTTGTACAACGTTCCCATGGGTATTCAGATTAGGCATAGATGATGATGTATCATCTTACCAACATTTGAACCAAAGTTTTGATTTTAACTTAGACATGACGAAACGGATAACTCATCAGTATCTACAAGAGATTGTAGATTTTTTGCATACTTACCATGACCTAGGAGGTAAATGATACAAGTTTTGAAAAGTGATGACTTACTAATGCTTGGAGAATAATATAGTAAGTTTTGACCTAGGGGATGAATAAAACAAAGTTTAATAACACATTGTTGCAGGGAGACTGATGCAATGGATTATGCAGATTTCATTATGTTTTATAACTACCTAGGGAGTAAACAGTACAAGGGTAAACCTATGTATTTATCACAACCTATGGGATAAAAGACAATAGGGGCGGGCTTTAGTTATTCATTACAACCTAGGGGATAAATAATATAACCCTAAGAATTCGCATATCTATCGCAACCTAGGGGATAAATAACTGAAGAAGCTTGATAACACATCGCTGCATGGAGACTGGCATAATGAGTTATATCGCAGATTCCGTCCTATTTACTACAACCTAGGGAGTAAATAATACGAGGATAAATTCACGTATTCATTACAACCTAGGGAATGAATAATAAGAATCGGGCAATCCGCACTCTACCACTACCTAGGGGGTAGATGATTGAAAAATCTTGATAACACATTGTTGCATGGAGATTGACGCAATGAGTTATATCGTAGATAAAAAAGATGTTTTTGATGATCAAATCTTAGATAACAAGATCAAAGATGAGATCAGAATTTTTACCGATTGGGTCTATTCTCAACCAAGGTAAATGCTTGTTTTGATGATCTGACAAAGGGCCTTCAGATATTGGTTTTACCCAAAATGTGTTTGAAAAAATTCCATGTATGTTGCATAATGTCCTAGATTGATATGGAACCCAGAGTGTATGCACGTCCAGTGTGTTGTGTGCGCCCCAAATATTTACATATGTACAAAATGTTTGTATATGCCCTAAAATGTTATGAAAAGTATTTTTGATATTCTCTCTTCTAAACCATTGGTTTTGTGTTACCACCTCCTTGATGTTGTATGTTGTGGTATATTTGAATTGATTTGAATAAGATGAAAAGTGTATGAGGATATTGATATTTGTATCGTAGGTGCATGCGTAGGTGTGGATGTATTCGTAGACCTATTTCGATGTTTTTCTAACTAAAATAAACTTTGATGTTTTATCAAATGCTCTTTGGTATTTCCGTATGTTAGATGCACCAACTGTTATGAATGACCTTGATACTTTAAGATGCGTACGTCATGCTTGGTGTGAGGCTTTTAATGGGAAATCTACTGTCGAATTTCCAAGGAACTTATTACTGAGATTTAATTGGGAACTACCTTCTGCCAAGGTCTTCTAAATAACCAACTGCCAAGATCAACCATGGGAATCTACTGTCGAGATTCGATTGAGAACTACCTTCTGCCGAGGTCTTCTAGATAATCATTTGCCGAGATTAACCAAGAGAATCTACTGCCGAGATTCTGTTGAGAAACTACCTTCTGCCGAGGACTTCTGGATAATCAACTGCCGAGATCAACCAGGGGAATCTAATGCCGAGATTCGATTATGAACTTCCTTCTGTGGAGGTCTTCTAGAAAATCATCTGCCAAGATCAACCAGGGGAATCTACTGCAAAGATTCTATTATGAACTACCTTCTGTCGAGGTCTTCTGGATAATCAACTACTGAGATCAACTAGGGGAATCTACTGCCGAGATTTAATTGTGAACTACCTTTTTCCGAGGTATTCTGGATAATCAACTGCCAAGAAAAACCAGGGGAATTTACTACCGAGATTCTATTGTGAACTACCTTCTGCCGAGGTCTTTTGGAAAATCTTCTACCGAGATCAACCAGGGGAATCTAATGCCGAGGTTCTGTTGAGAACTACCTTCTGCTGAGGTCTTCTAGATAATCAACTTCCGAGATCAACTAAGGGAATCTACTTCTGAGATTTTGTTGAGAACTACCTTCTGTCGAGGTCTTCTGGATAATCAACTGCCAAGATCATCCAGGGGAATCTACTGTCAAGATTCAACATAGAATTACCTTATGCCGAGGTCTCTCAGAAAATCAACTGCGGAGATCAACCAGGGGAATCTCTTATCGAGATTCAACGTAAAATAGATAACTTGATTTGTCAATGATTATTGTCTTTATATGCAATATGGTTTATGCTATGCATTATGCTTTATGATTATGACTCGAATTCTTTTTAAATGGTGCCCCTGTTATGGGAAAATAAATGATTAAGACTCGGAGAGGTTACTAGTGCAACAAGAATGATTATTGAAAAAGTGGTAGGGTATTATGCTGACATGACTTTCTGATACTCTTTTTTAAACTCGAAGGTTATGAATGTAAAAGAGAGGTCCATTGGGGATTCTGAAAGTATGAAGAGAACTTGCCTTTTGTGTCCTATCTTGCCCCAACGTTTGAATTTTGAAACACCGTGCCCTTGATTAACTAAGCCTCAGAATGATTTTCCCTTGATGAACCATTTAGAACCGGTTTCTGAGTCTCGCAGTGGTCTACCCCAACATTTGAATTTTGAAAGTCATGCATCTATCCTTAGTACTTGAAGGAGTGTCCTAAGAAGGAACTTGGATCCCGCCATTTTGAGATACAGTTTTTGATATAGGTTTCCCCAAGTGTCTCTTGAAAAGTAGGCCTTTTATTAACTGGTGTTTTGAGAAGTGATCTCAGTTGATCAAATCTTAGAATGTGTTCCCCTAGTCAACAAGATCCTCAAATGATGTACCCCTATGATCATTAGGATTTTTCCATGTTTGTATGAGTCATATTAGATGCTTTCCCCTTAGCTAGAAGCTTCTTAGAAATGTTGCCTTTGATCAGACCATTTTGGAAATCTTCTTGATGCTAAGTATTGACTATTAAGTAAAATTGTCCCCTTTGAAAAGTAATCCTAATGTGATGCACATGCAAGTTCTTGAAATAGAAATTGATTATTGAAAAGAAATGGATGATTAGATATGAATAAGTGGCAACGTGGTTTAGTGATAATTTAACAAATATTAAGAATCAATTTAACACAAATCTTGTTGAGTATGCTTTCATAGTGAACCTCGCTTCAATTAGGACTTTTGGAGGTTGTAATGTGTCTTGGTTCATGGTTTAAAAAACAAAGGATATAAGTATCAAAATTTTATTTATACCATCCCCCATTCTCCATATATTCTCCATTCCTAAATTCAATTAACCCAATGGACGTGTTCAGCCTGTAAGAGAATTTCCGTAGTCGTGATGATGAGTAGAAGCATTGATAAGATTTAAGCACTTGGTGAGAAGCATTGATGTTTATTGATGTGGCAGTCACAAGATTGTTATCTAATTCATTTATTTTCAATCCCTTATTTTTGCATGGACTAATTCTTTTTAATTTTACGGTCCATCAGGATGCCCTAACTTTTGCCTAAGTCAAAAAAAATTTCTTTTTGTTATTGACTTAGCGGGCTCTCTTTTTTTTTGAAATTTTTCTTTTGAGATTTTTTTCCAGGAAAGTTGCGAATGCCATGTTTGATTTTTTTGCGAGCTTCATCTTTATTTCTCCTTCAATGTTGTATGACGTAAGTGAGAAAGCAAATATTATAAGCTTTATATTCATTGTTTTCTCGATCCTGGATGATGTATGCAAGGAAGAGGATGTGATTGAATCTTTTGCATAGATAGATTGGTTCTCTTAAGATTAGAATGTATCCATGAATTAATTGAAATTTACCCTGCCCTTGGTTAAGATTAAGGGTTTTTAGAAAATAGAAATAACTCCAACTTCTGGCTTTAGGGGGGTTAACTATGGATTATCTCCTTATTTCTCCACTGTTTAGGAAGTGAAACAATGTCTTACATCGTCAGCTAAGTCTTACTATTAAAAAGCATACGTCAGCAAAATTTGATTATTTAGTTTACATCATTCTCCCTCGAAGTTTTTAAAAGAAAATTAGGAATGGAAGAGAGAAAATAAGAATGAAAAGTCATTGATTATTTATGGAATGGATCGATTTCAAAAACATGCACGATTATTTATTCGAATTATTGATCACAAAGTACAATGTTTATAACAAATAACACTTAGCAAGAAATAAATTACACATGATAAAGCCTAATTACCCTAGGGATGGGCTTCTTTAGTGATCCACAAATTTTTTCGAGGGGCTTTTTGAGGTTGTGCTTTTATCTGGGTGAGGGTTTTCCCACCATATGCCGCCATCTTCTTCAAGAGTCAATTTCTTATTGTCAATCAGCTCTTGTACCACTTCTCTGAGTGAATTGCATTCTTCAATCTAATGCCCCACTACTATGTTGTACCCCAAAATTTTCCCTTCCTTTTCTCAAAGGATCATCTTGGACTCTCAGGTTTGCTTCTATCAAGTTCCATGTCTTGAATTACAACTTTTAAAGAAAATCACTGACAAGGACAAAATGGTCAAAAGCACACTGAAAAAGTCAAACTTTGACTTTTAAATCAAAAATCAAGTTTCAACAATTATATTTCATCAAGACATGAAACTAGTTCATCAAAATCAGAAGTCAGAAATTACTCTGAAAAAATCAAATTTCTAAATATTTGGAAAATTTTCTAAGTGTTAAGAGAATGTGATACTTCAGAACTTCTGAGTCAGCCTCCACGCAAGCGCAGTCAGAAGTTGAAAATATGGTTTAGAACATAGTCTTCAATCAGAACATGACTCTTCAGCCTCCACGCAAGTGCAGTCAGAAGTTGCAAACATGGTTCAGAACATAGTCTTCAATCAGAACATGACTCTTCAGCGTATGGAGGTTACGTTTCTGATCTTCTATGATCAGAACATCACCAAATCCCAAAACCTCTTTTAAACAACCTGCTACACTGCTGCAACACATTACTCTAACCAGCAGTTAATCCAGTCCACGCCTGTATCTTCCCAAATCTTGTATTTGTACCAAATACAAAAAGCTGTGATCAAAAAGCGATGGAACAGTGTGCCAAAAAAGTTTAAATCCCATTTGTCCCCCCCCCCCAAAAAAAAAATCACAGCAAATTCACTTATAAATAAGTTGCTCTATCACACTTTCAAGGGGCTGGATTTTAGAGAGAGAGAATCACAAAAAGAGAGAAAAGGAAACTGTGAAACCTTCATAAAAAATCTAGAAATCCCAAACAGAAAACAAAACCTTTGTTCTTCCCTTTGAAACAAAGAACTTGGCGTTCTTCTCTTCCGTTGCTCTTGCCGACCTCAGAACCTTTAAAGGCAGAAGACCAAGTTCCAAACACATGCTCCAGGTTCAAGGTAAGTCTTTCTAACTTTGCATTTTTTCCCCATTCAGAACATCATTAAACATGTAAATATCATAGTATTTATTTTGTCTATATCATTGCATGAATAGAAAAACTATGGGTCATAACTTCTTGATTAAGGCTAGGCTCAGGATCAGGATTAGAACTTCTGTAAACTGTTGTGATATTTGTCCTTCTGATTTACTGTTTGTTGAAAACTGAATAGATTACCGATGTGCTGATTAAAGATCAAAATGTAACACAAAACTTCTGTTTTTCATTCACCATTTTAACACACAGAACTTCTAGGATTTTCTCACTGTTTAAGCACGCAAAACTTCTGAGTTCTATTCACTATTTTAACACACAGAACTTCCATGATTTTTCTCACTGTTAACACACACTGAACTTCTGATACTTAGATGCTGATAACGCACTGGACTATTGATGTTCACTCACTGACTTAGCACGAATACAAAACTTCTGATGTTTCCACTCATTATTTTAATATGCCCATAATTTCTAAGATCTTCTCACTGTTCTAACACTCAAAAGTTCAGCATATAGAAACCCAGAATTTATGTATCTTCTCTCTAACGTTTCTTGCAGGACTTCAGAGTTTACCAATCAGAACTTCTGATGCCCACTGACGTTTCTTTATGAGTCACCACGTATCTGGCTTCAGAACTTCTGACCCTTGTTGGTTTGCTTGCAGCAGCACGTTGTTTCTATCTTTCATTTGTTTTCCTTTTTATCAATTTTAATACTTTTTTCTTTACCAACACAAAAAAGGACATAAAAATATTTTCCTTTTACTAATTAATTTTTTGAGACAAAACTCTTTTTTAAACAAGTCCTTTTTCTTTATTTCTTATGTTGTACATTTCAATATGGTTGTAATAGTAACTTAGGATTTAATTTTACTTGCAACCCCCATTCATAAATATGTACCCCCATCCCCCTAATGATTGTAATAGCGTAGGATATTTACTTTCCGCACTTTTATTGCTTTCATCTGTTGTTAACAATTAGGGCGTGTATGGCAAGATATGAAATTGACAAATAGGTCACCCTAATCAAGACTAAATGCATGCAATCAAAAACACTTGTACACTAGCACCCTTAGGGTAGTACCACTTTGTTGCCTATCGGAAAAATAGTCATGTCCCTCGAACATGGGCGTTTTAGCGAAAGACCCTCGATAAAAGGTCGTAGTCCCTCGATGACCCTCTATGTTGCCTTCAGTAAATGATCTAGTCCCTAAAACGACATTGTTAAAACGTACCATAGGTTGCCTTCTATGACTATACAAACGTCCCAACGCTCGTCCCTTCATATACAACGATGGGGCTTCTTACCAAATCAATGGCAAGATAGCAACATCTAAAGGAGGAGGAAAAGAACATTTAAGACCTTTTGAGTAGGTAGGTTCGCTCTTAGTTACTCGCTTTCTCACGACAAAAACATTTTATACACTAACACTCTCATTTTGAAACATCTTTGAAAACAACACTTTGTACGCGTTCTTATAGAGACGAGAACCATTACAAAGACACCTTTTCAAAATCACTTTCAAAAACACATTTCACAAACACATCTTTGAACTATTTTCCAAACAAACACTTTGTACGCGTTCTTATAGAGACGAGAACCATTACAAATACGTTTTCAAAATACTTTCAAAACCCACACCACAAGTACATTTAAACAAAAATAAGTGATCTAGCAAGTAACTAAGAGCCCATAGAAAACCATGGATGAAAAGGGTGCTAATACCTTCCCTTTTCATAATCTACCCCCCCCCCCCCCCAAACCCGAGAAAACATCACTAAAGGTCTTTCCTGTGCTTTTCCACCTTTCCTTTTGGATAAAAGAAAAGTCGGTGGCGACTCTTGCTAAACCGCAACATTTGGGAACACAAACGCAAACCCTCAAGTCAGTTCTCCCACCGTATCACAGAAAAACGATTTCTCTCACTTTACATCTTCTTGCATAGTTTATTCTTTTTTTGCATTATAAATTATGTAATTGTCAAAGCCTTGTAATAGTGATTAGGGTTTACTTTACTTGTCATTCCCATTTGTACATTTGTATACCCCATCCCCATAATGATGTAATAGCGTAGTAATTTTACTTTGCGCAATTTATCGCTTTCATATCAATGTTAGTAATTAGGGTTTGTATGGAAAGATAAAACCAACAAATAGAAAACCTAATCCAAGACAAAATCAAGCATGAAAATAACACACTTGCACACAAGCACCCCTAGGGTTGCTCCACTTGGTTGCCTTACACAAAAATGGCCATATTACGCATGCGAAGTATCTTAGCAAAACAAACAAACATAATATCATAGTCCCTCGATGACGCTATTTAGAGTTGCCTTACAAAAATGATCTTAGTCCCTCAAAAATGCTAAGATGCTTTGCAACATTTCTAATCATGGTTATACGATGACCAACGCCCGTCCCGTCTACATCCAAAGATAGGGTTACTTACCAAATCAATGGTAAGATAACAATGTCAAAGGAAAATAAAATGAACAAGAAAGACATTTGAGTAGGTAGTTTGCTTTTAGTTACTTGCTCCATTTCAAACAAACATCCTTGCTATTTTTAAAACAAACACACAGATTTTCAAACATCCTATAAACATTGAAAACATTTTCAAAAAGACAAACATCTTTGTATACATTCTTACGAACGAGAATCATTACAAAGATTGCCTAAATAATGGCCTCTTTACAAAATACTTTCATAAACCACACAAAACACATTTTCAAACAAAAAGCAGGTGATCTAGCAAGTAACTAAGAGCCCATGGAAAACCATGGATGAAAAGGGTGATAATACCTTCCCTTTTCATAATCTACCCCCCAAACTCAAGAAACAATCTCAAAGGTATTTCCTGTGCTTTTTTACCTTTCCTTATTGGATAAGTCGGTGGCGACTCTTGCTAACCGCAATATTTGCGATAAAACGCAAAACCTCAAGTCAGTTCTTCCAACGCATCACAGAACTAGCGACTCTGCTGGGGAATTAACTATTTTAAAGTGGGGTTACCTTAGGGATAGATCATATTTATTTGCTTACATTGCTTGATTTGATTGATTTACATTATGGTTCTTTGTTTGGGTTTGAATCCTCCACCTGGATTTGGGAAACATTATAGGTAAATAGCAATACATTGTGGATACTTTGCGGGGTATACCGACATGGTCTAAGAAATAGCTATGTTAGTGCAACATATTTGTGGGTACCGGTAGCCTTTGAGTCAATCAAAGAGAATACGGGGCCGCTGAGTGATGTCATGAAGCACTAATGAACTTCTAGAACCCTTTACTTGACCAACTTGGCCTTTTAGGATGTAGTGAGATGACCGGATTTGGTGCAGTCCGAAGTTGGTAGATATTCAATACTACACTCATTGAGGGTTGGTTTCTTGGGATATTTCGGTTGCCATTAAATATGCTTGAACTGAAACGATGAACAAGGAAATAATCCAGTGATATTGAGCTCCTTAGAACCCGATTACTATTACTAGGACAGGTTTAAGCCAACTAAACTTCAAGAGGGTACTTACCTATAAGACCCCATGCAAGCCTAAACTAAGGACTTGTTTGATTTGCTTGTACATATATACTTGTGCATAACATCATGGACATCATGAGCATCATATGCATCCACTAATCATTTCAAGGATTTTGGAAATTCATCTTTGTTCTTGTTTTGTAGGATATGGATTCACTTCGCAGGAAAACTATCCAAGTCAACCTTGTAAGAATTCCTCCACAACTCAATGAGCTAGCTTCAAGGATCCCTGAGAACTCTCCATTCACCGAGAGGCATGGTCGTCTACTCAACTTGGTCACCTCCAACATAGAGGAGGACATGATGAAAGTTCTCTTCCAGTTCTTTGATCCTTTGCATCATTGCTTCACATTTCCCGACTATCAGCTTGTGCCCACTTTGGAAGAATTCTCTCAACTCTTAAGGATTCCATTTCTCAATCAAATACCTTTCAAAGGTACGGAAAGAGATCCAAAGCCAGAATATATTGCTCGAACCCTGCACTTGCACTCATATGATATCACAACCCATTGGGAAACTAGAAGTGGTGTCAAAGGCTTCTTATCAAAGTTCTTGTTTGAGAAGGCCCAAAGTTGTTGGAATTCCTTGGACTTGCAAGCATTTGAGGAAATTGTGGCTCTTCTTATCTATGGGATGGTCTTGTTCCCCAATCCCGACCAACTCATAGATGTGAGTGCTGTCAAAATCTTTATGTCACGCAATCAGGTGCCTACGTTGCTTGGAGATATCTTACACTCTTTTCACACTCGTACAATAAGGAAAAGAGGTGTTCTTATGTGGTGCACTCCTCTCCTGACAATATGGTTTATTTATCATCTTCCCCAATCAGTATTAAAGAATGAGCAAGGTTTGAGGTGGTCACAAAGGTTAATGACGCTCAAACATTCAGATGTTCATTGGTGCTCCTGATCCAAGGAGAATGTTATCATTGTTGACCGTTGTGGGGAATTCCCTAATGTCCCTCTACTTGGAATTAGGGGAGGCATCACCTACAACCCATGCTTGGCTCTAAGACAGTTTGGTTATGCCCGAAGGGATGGCCCACATGATATGCTGATTCAAGGCTTGGTATTCGACTACGACAACGACGATCAAGGTCTTTGCCAGAGATTCATCCGAGCATGGAGGATGCTAAACAAGGTTGATAGCAAGACTTTGGGGCACAAGAATTCCATCCCTCTTGAGCCTTACCTCAAGTGGGTACGAACCCGCGCTCAAAGTCTTATGATGCCTTATCCTTCCATTCTCCCGATGATCATTGAACCTGCTAAGGAGGGAGAAGTTCCATACACTATCCTACATCCTGACATGACCACATCTCTTGAAGACCTACAAAGGGATTGGATACAGCTCAAAGGAGAGCGTGATACTTTCGAAGCCCAATTCTACGCAAGTGAGAAGAAGGTTTTGGAACTAACTAGGCTACTACATGAAGAGCAAACTCTAAATGCCTACATTGCACCAAAGAGGATGCACACTACTTTTTTATCTTAGAGTTTTGTATTATTTTGCCCAAGCGGCATTGATGTACTCAAACTCTATCTTATTAATATAACGTGTGTTTCTCTTTTGTTTAAAACGAACTTGAATCTTTTAAAATCCTTGAAAACATTACGTATGCACATATCATTCATCATAACATAAACAGGTCTTTGCAACAAGTTTCCTCATCTCTCTATTTTTTATTTCAGTAAGATGGATCTCGAACAGACAGTCAAAGATCTTCAAGCTCAAAACATGCAGTTTCAATAGTTACTCACAACTTTGGCCAAAGGACAAGAGGAGCTGAAGACTCTGCTAGCAAAAGAGAAAAAGAAGAAAGAGAAGAAACCAACTGGCGTGGTAATCATGGGAAGAAGGTTTCAAGGACAGGCTAGAAGAACCTTGGATTTTCCAGCAACATCTGATGAAGGAGAAAGAAAAGGAAAAGAAACAGCAGTTCCGTCAGAGTCTGAAGAAGAGGAGGAAGAGGAAGATTATTCCGAGGAACAGTATCCTCCAGCGGATGATAAATACCGACATCTTGAAGAGCGTCTAAATTTTATGGAAATATAGAAAGTACCAGGTCTAGACTTTGAGGAATTGGGGCTAGTGTCAGGAATTGTGATCCCACCAAAGTTCAAAGTGCCGCTATTTGCAAAATATGATGGGGTGTCATGTCCCAAAATGCACCTCCGATCATACGTAAGAAAGATTCATCCGCACTCTACCGACAAAGATTTGTGAGTCCATTTTTTCCAAGATAGCTTATCCGGAACACAACTTGATTGGTTTTACCAATTGGAAAGGGCCGACGTCCACAACTGGGAAGATCTTGTCGTTTCTTTCTATAAGCAATACCAGTACAATGCAGATTTGGCGCCTACCCGTACTCAACTTCAGAGTATGGCTATGGTTTCGAATGAGGGTTTCAAAGATTACACGCAGAAATGGAGAGATCTAGCTGGAAGAGTGCAACCCCCTCTGTCTGAAAGGGAGTTGGTGGATATGTTCTTGGGTACTCTATCAGGCCCTTTCTTCAACCATTTGATTGGGAGCTCATCTGCTGGGTTTACTGAGCTAATATTAATCGGAGTAAGGGTGGAAGCTGGTATAAAAAGTGGGAAGATTCATAAGGATGTGTCTGCCTCTACAGCTATGAGAAAGCCTTTCACTGGGAAGAAGGAGGTATCTACTGTCTATTCACAAAGGAATCAAGGAAGAGTTGAACGCCGACCAATGGTGGGGGCCGTCATGATCCTAAAGCCTACATCTGATCAACCAAGAAGTAATCAACCGAGGGTGGAAAGGCCAGTCCGGCAATTCACCAGGATTAATATGACTCTAGCCCAGGTTTTACCACACCTTCTGAAATTGAATCTGGAAACTTTAAAGGAGGCCCCAAAGAACCCCAATACTGTGTCCCCTCATTATCACCCAAATGCCAGATGCGCATACCATTCTGAAAGTCCAGGTCACGACACTAACAACTGTTGTGCCCTGAAAAATAAAATTCAAGACCTTATAGATACAAAATAAGTTGAGTTTGACGCACCTAAAAAACCAAATGTCATTTCGGCTCTGATGCCTAGGCATGGTCACAACACCAATACTATCGAGGAAGATTTATTTATTGCCACAGTGGATGAACTTTTGACTCCGCTCCCAATCATCAAGATGAATTTGTTGAAAGCTGGTGTATTCCCAGGTTGTAAAGAAGACTACCATCATTGCTTATCCTCATTAACTGTTTGCCCTTTGTTGAAGACATGCATCCAACGCCTGATAGGCAATCAAGAAATTTTGTTTGAAAAAGCTCTTGTTTTACCTATTCCTGTTGAAGATGTTTTGATCATAACCATCTCCGCCAATCCTTCCAGGGTCCCTAAAAGACCCGTTAGGATTACATCGATTCCACAAACTACTCCTCTTAAGATCACAATGCCCGGGCCGGTCCCGTATGAGTCAGATAAAACAGTACCATGGAATTACAGTGGAGAAATCTACTACCATGGTGTCAAACAAGATGAACTGAATGCCGAAGAAGTGAGCTCCGAAGAAGAAAACTCTGACATTAGAAATATTGCCGGAACTAGCAAGGTTACCCGTAGTGGTAGAATCTTCTCTCCGAAAATTGCCCCTCCAAAGGAAAGTTTTGGACCCATGGCTGCTTCAAAGGTTACCTCCGTACCAATAATCATACCTGCAAGAACTCATATCAATGAAGACGACACAACTCCTGTTGTTATCCCCACCAATACTTCTGCTACTGATGTTCTAGGAAAAGGTATTCAAGAAGATCCTGTCAGGACGAAGGCTCAACCACCGACCATCCCCGAAACCTCCAAGAAGGAAATGGAGGAGATCCTGAGGATAATAAAGAAGAGTGACTATGACGTGGTTGAACAATTGGGGCAAACCCCCTCCAAGATCTCCATGCTGGCTTTGTTGCTGTGTTATGAGGCACATGCGAAAGCTCTGGTGAAGTTTCTAAAGATAGCACATGTGCCACAAGAGACATCCGCTGACCAATTCCAAGATTGTGTGGCCAGTTTGGCAGCTGATAATGGCTCAGGTTTCTCTGATGCAGATCTGACACCAAAAGGGAGAAAACACAACGAGGCATTACATGTCTCTGTGGAGTGTAGAGGAACAACCCTAGCCCATGTATTGGTAGACATTGGCTCATCTTTGAACGTTTTACCAAAGAAAGCTCTCGATAGATTGGATTGCGAAGGATTGACCTTGAAACCCAGTAACATAGTCGTAAGAGCTTTTGATGGTTCAAAGAGGATGGTCCACGGGGAGGTGGACATCCCCATAAAGGTTGGAACTCATACTTTCAACTCAACTTTCTATGTAATGGACATCCGCCCCTCTTACTCCTGTCTGCTAGGACGGCCCTGGATCTATAATGCTGGTGCTGTCACCTCTACACTACACCAGATGCTGAAATACCCGGTCCATGGAAAGACTATCACTGTCCACGGAGAGGAAGAGTACATGATTAGCCACCTAAATTCTTTTCGGTATGTGGAATTGGATGGCGAGTTCATTGAAACTCCTTTTCAACATTTCGAAGAAGTCTCTCAAGAGGTAGCAGTAACCAAGACGGTATCCTCGATCCCCAAGATCACAAGACCTCCACTTCGGATGTCATCTCTAAAGGACGCCAAGACAGTAGTAGAGGAGGGTGGATGCACCATCTGGGGGAAGCTTCCAGACATTCCGTATAAATCTGACAAGTTTGGCTTGGGGTTTACTTCAAGTGCTCAAAAGGCTGTGCGTCGTGCCCGTGCTGGAGGGCCACCTTTGAAGATTAGCAACCAAGAGGTTAATGCAGTGGAAGACAGTGAAGAAGATGGAAGCTTGGAAGATTGGATATTTCCTACTGTAAACGGAGGACTTCGCAACTGGGAAGCCAGAGACTTTGTTCTAATAACTTTCATCTCTCAGTAATTTATCTTTTACATTTCTGTTGGACTTGTAATATACACAAACAATTTGTACATTTTCAACCTTGTGTCTTACTCGAGGCACAATGGTCCATTTGTAAGGGTTTTTATTTCATCTTCATATCACATTCAATGAATCATGGACGTTTTTCACATACAAAATTTTTGTGTTCATTGTCTTTCTTTTACATTTATTGTTTAAAGATGGATATACCCTTACACGCACCCACACTCACAAATGCAGGTACCCCTCCATTACGGATCCCATGGGTAACTATATCGCTATGGCCTTTAGTGACTCTGACGATCTAATCTACCAAGCCGAAGACGAAGGCGAGGAAGATTGTGAAGTACCAGTGGAATTGGCTAGACTACTACAACAAGAGGAAAGAGCTATTCCGCCTCATGAGGAATCGTTGGATACAATCAACTTGGGTACCGAGGAAGATAAAAAGGAAATCAAGGTGGGCTCCAATCTAGAGCCAAGTGTCAAGGAGCGTCTAATTCAGCTATTGCATGATTATGTTGAGATCTTTTCCTGGTCATACGAAGACATGCCAGGACTTGACACAGACATCGTGGTACATCATCTGCCAACAAGAGAAGACTGTCCACCAGTGAAACAAAAGGTCCGCCGCATGAGACCTAACATGTTGGAGAAGATAAAAGCAGAGGTTATGAAGAAGTTCAATGCTGGGTTCTTGGCTATCACTTCTTATCCTCAATGGGTTGCCAACATTGTTCCCGTGCCTAAAAAGGATGCCAAAGTACGAATGTGTGTGAATTATAGAGATTTAAACAGGGCCAGCCCTAAAGATGATTTTCCACTTCCCCACATCGATATCCTGGTTGACAATACGGCCCAACACAAGGTATTTTCCTTCATGGACGGATTCTCAGGCTATAACCAAATCAAAATGGCACCTGAGGACATGGAGAAAACTACATTTGTCACACAATGGGGCACATTCTGCTACAAAGTGATGCCATTCGGACTGAAGAATGCCGGAGCAACCTATCAACGCGCCATGGTAGCTTTGTTTCATGATATGATACATCATGATATAGAGGTCTATGTAGATGACATGATAGCCTGATCACAAACTGAAGAGGAGCACCTTGGTCACTTGCAAAAGTTGTTTGACAGGTTGAAGGAGTACAAACTAAGGTTGAACCCAAACAAGTGCACATTCGGAGTCCGGTCTGGTAAACTCTTAGGTTTCATTGTCAGCAACAAAGGCATCGAGGTTGATCCTGCTAAGGTTAAAGCAATACAAGAAATTCCTGCTCCTCGCGCTGAGAAGGAAGTCAGGGGGTTCTTGGGACGCCTGAACTATATAGCCAGATTCATTTCTCACCTAACATCTACTTGTGAACCAATCTTCAAACTATTGAAGAAAGATCAAGTAGTCAGATGGAATGATGAGTGTCAGATTGCTTTTGATAAAATCAAAGAGTATTTAAAAGAGCCTCCTATTCTGATGCCGCCAGTTCAGGGAAGACCGTTAATCATGTATCTGACCGTTTTAGAAAACTCAATGGGGGTGTGTATTGGGGCAGCATGACGAGTCTGGCCGAAAAGAGAATGCTATTTACTACCTGAGAAAAAAGTTTACCGACTGTGAAACCAGATATTCACTGTTCAAGAAAACTTGCTGCGCTCTGGTATGGGCTGCTCGCCGGCTAAGACAGTATATGTTGACTCATACTACTTTGTTGATATCTAAAATGGATTCGATCAAGTACATCTTCGAAAAGTCTGCTCTGTCTGGGAGGATAGCTAGATGGTAGATGATCCTAACAAAATATGATATACAATACACTACCCAGAAAGCTATAAAGGGGAGTGTGCTAGTTGATCATCTTTCTCATCAAGCTGTAGAAGATTATCAGTCCATGAAGTTTGAATTCCCGGATGAAGACATCATGACATTAGACAACTGTGAAGAAATCAGACCATATGACGGACCTGAACAAGGATCCTGATGGACCCTGTTCTTTGATGGGGCATCCAATGCACTTGGTAATGGTATCGGTGCCGTACTCATATCTCCGGAAGGATGTCACACTCCCTTTACTTCCAGACTTTGCTTCAACTATACGAACAACATGGCGGAATACGAAGCATGCATCTTTGGTCTCAAGGCTGCCATAGACTTGGGAATCAAATCTTTAGATATGTTTGGAGATTCAGCTTTTCTCGTCAGTCAGATCAAAGGAGAGTGGGACACTAAGCATCCAAACCTTATCCCTTACAAAGAACATGTCTTGACATTTCTGCCACATTTTGAGCAAATTACCTTCGAGCATTTCCCGCGAGAAGAAAATCAGCTAGCAGATGCTCTAGCCACAATGTCATCCATGTTTAAACTTAATTGGGATAACGAGGCTCCACAGATCACCATCGAACGAATGGATAAACCAGCACATTGTCACGAGGTTAATACTGAAGAGGTAGTGGACCAACCTTGGTTTCATGAAGTTAAGAGGTATCTCGAGGCTCAAGAATATCCAGAAGGAGCTTCAATCAATGATAAAAAGTTCTTAAGGAGATTCTCTGCCAAGTTCTTCCTAGGTAATGGCATCCTGTACAAACGCAATCATGACTCTATTCTGCTCTGTTGTATGGATAAGATTGAGGCTGAAAAGATCATGGCTGAATTACACGAAGGTACTTTTGGCACTCACTCCAGTGGGCATACGATGGTGAAGAAAATCCTACGGGAAGGCTATTATTGGTCTACCATGGAAGCAGATTGCTATCAACACTCACGGACCTGTCATAAGTGCCAAATTTATGCTGATAAGGTCCACGTACCTCTGGTTCCTCTAAATGTCTTGATGGCTCCTTGGCCCTTTGCTATGTGGGGAATTGACATGATTGGGGAGATCAAGCCAACAGCCTCCAATGAACACCGTTTCATCCTAGTGGCCATTGACTATTTTACAAAGTGGGTCGAAGCAGCTTCCTTCGCATCCATTACTAAGAATGTTGTTGCTCGCTTCATCAAGAAGAATCTCATTTGCCGATACGATATCCCAGAAAGGATCATCACTGATAATGGCACCAACCTTAACAATACTATGATCACCGCCTTGTACGAGCAGTTCAAGATTCAACATCACAATTCATCCCCCTATCGGCCAAAGATGAATGGTGCTGTTGAAGCTGCAAATAAAAACATTAAAAAGATCATACATAAAATGACAGTCACCTACAAGGACTGGCATGAGATTCTACAATTTTCTCTCCACGGGTATCGTACCACGACTCGCACATCAACTGGAGAAACACCCTATTCTTTGGTTTATGGCATGGAGGCCGTCTTGCCTATTGAGGTTCAGATCCCCTCTTTGAGAATTATGAAGGATGCAGGTTTGAATAAGGACGATTGGATCCAGACTCGACTTGATCAACTGAACTTAATTGACGAAAAGAGACTTGCTGCTATTTGCCATGGTCAGATGTATCAAAACAGATGATTAAGGCTTTCAACAAGAAAGTAAGACGCCAAGTATATCAAGTTGGAGATCTAGTGATCAAGCGCATTATCTTGCCACAAAGTGATCCCAGGGGAAAATGGACTCCTACCTATGAAGGGCCATTTGTAATCAAGAACATATTCTTCGGTGGGGCGATGATCTTAACCACCATAGACGGTGACGACCTGCCACACCCTGTGAATGCGTACATAATCAAAAGATACTACGCATAAGAGACCCGCTAGGTTGACACACCTAGGCAAAACAAGGGCATCCCAGCGAACCAAAAGGTTCGGGCAAAAATTAGGGATAAAATTAAAAAAAATCTGTACACCCGGCAAGTTGAAAACCCGAAAGGGAGACTTGGGCAAAAAAGGGTTTCCCAGTGGACTGAAAACCCGAAAGGGCGGTCCAGGTAAAAGTTAGGGAATTAAAGCGTATGACTATGTCCCGTCGGATCACTTTGACGGACAACCTCTTCACTAACCAACTCGGAGTTTCTGATCAATTCAATCATCTTCGGACGAAGCAACAAATAAACCAGATATTCAGAGATACGGAGACTATAGCAGAATGGGAACCCCATGGGATTATTACACATAGCTATCTTTCTTTGTATAAAGTTTTTCTTGCTTTTTCTTATGGCATCATTTTCTTACTAGAATGACTGTCTCCTTTGTACAAATATTTATTCAAAGTCAATACAAAGACATCTCTTTGAAAGTACAGAAAACTATTTGTCTTTTTTTCTTTACACTTCTGTTTTATTTGCAAAAACATCCAATGATTCATTAATGAACATATGCATTTGAACATGATTACTATTTACAAATAAAAAAAATGAGAAAGACAATTACTAATAAGTGGAAAGAGCCGGAAAAACGTCTCTAGGCTATTCCATAAGCAATCCCCACAATACGTCATTTAGATCCCCAGCGGAACTAAAACTTCAAATTATTAATCCCCAGTAGAGATCGTCAATTTTCTCAGGATTCCTCAAAACAATATATGGCATTGCTCTCATAACAAAATACAGTCAGTACTTCAGCTTCCAGACATGAAAATTTAACATATCCTCAGCAGCATTCAAGGATTTATTTTCCTCAATCGAACAACAATACAACAAATCAGCTTACATGCGCATACATTGCATCCACATATCATAAACATTGATAAAGCAAATACATTGCATTATACATTTCATACAACATAACCTCGTATTTTAGCTAACATTTTACCCTTTTCAGGATAAGATTAACAGCTACCGTTAACAAAGTGCAATCAGATACAGTACGAATACGCTCCAGACACGGAAGCCTTTCTGATAATCATTCAGATTTCAAGTTCAGATACAGTACGGATACGCTCCAGGCACAGAAGCCATTCTGATACTCATTCAATTTTCAAGTTCAGATACAGTACGGATACGCCCCAGACACGGAAGCCATTATGATTCTCATTCAGACTTCAAGTTCAGATACAACACAGATACACTCCAGACACGTATGCCATTCTGTTACTCATTCAAACTTCAAGTTCAAGTATAGTACGGATACGCTCCAGACACGGAAGCCATTCTGATACTCATTCAATTTTCAAGTTCAGATACAGTACGGATACGCCCCAGACACAGAAGCCATTCTGATTCTCATTCAGACTTCAAGTTTAGATATAACACAGATATGCTCCAGACACGGATGCCATTCTGTTACTCATTCAGATTTCAAGGTTCAGATACTGTTTGGATATGCTCCAGACACGATGCCATTCTTATATTCATTCAGATTCAGACTTCAGATACTGCACAGATACGCTCCAGACACGGATGCCATTCTGTTACTCATTCATATTTCAAGGTTCAGATACAGTATGGATATGCTCCAAACAAGGATGCCATTCCGATACTCATTCAGATCCAGACTTCAGATACAGTATGGATATGCTCCAGACATGGATGCCATTCTGATTCTCATTCAGACTTCAAGTTCAGATGCAACACGGATATGCTCCAGACACGGATGCCGTTCTGATGCCCATTCAGATACAATATGGATACGCTCCAGACACGGATGCCATTCTGATACTCATTCCTTCAGCTTACAACTCACGATTCAACAAACATTTTTAGATGGCATCTACAAGCCCATCTCCAACAAGATTCTATAACTTCTCCAAATGGCATCTTTAAGCCCATTCCCTCAACCACACATTGTCGAGTGCAAATTTATGGGTACTCTAGTGTCCAATCATCTTTCACCTTCGAGTCATGTATGGAAAAACTTTCCAATCTAACTCTTCAGGTTTAAGAAGATTGAACAGGGGCAGCTGTTGTACCCTAAAATTTTCCCTCTCATTTGTCAAGTATTTTCTCACAAGATATTCTACGACGACAAGTTTGCAGCATTGATACATCAATTTAGGCTTGAAATTGGCACAAGGGCAAAATGGTCAATTACATACTGGAAGGTCAAACTTTGACTTTTTGGTCAACATTACATTCCAAAGATCAAATTTCATCAAGACATTCAAGAATATGAAACTTGTTCATCAAGAAATCAAAAAATTCAAATTTCATCTTTGAAAAGTCAAAATTTCAAACTTAGAAATTTTTCTAAGTGTTGGAAAATTCATGTTTTTTCACAACTTTATACAAAATTTCTAACATGATGCAAGATGATTCAAAAGAAACTTTCAACATGAAAGTTGTATATCTCCATGATATCTACAACATTTCTTTACACAACTTCTCCTAAATATGCTTGGATCTCAAGTTATAAATTCATGAAGTCATGACATTTTCATTTAACACTTAGAGAAATTTTCAACAGATTTTGTGCAGGATTTTATCCCAACTTCTTGGCATTTTTTCACATAGTTCCAAGATGATTTTTTCAAAATGGCCAATGTGATACGGTGGGAAGAGAACTGACTGTTTTTGGAATGCTGGTTCGCGTTTTGCGTTTGTTTTTGCAAAATGTCGCGGTAAGCAAGAGTCGCCACCGACTTTTATTTTATCCAACAAGGAAAGGAAAAAAGCACAGAAAAATTCCTTTTTCGAGATTTTTCTCGGGTTCGGGAGGTAGAATATAGAAAGGGAAGGTGTTAGCACCCTTTCTATCCGTGGTTATCCACGGGCTCTTAGGTACTTGCTCATTGTGTTTTCAAAATTTTCTTTTCTTTGTGTTTGTGGGTTTGAAAGAGTTTTTTGTTTGAAAGGAGTGTAAGTGCGAAAAGTTTTATTTTGTTTTGAGAGAGCAAGTATTTAAGAACCATCTACCTACTCGAAAAAGGAATTAATATGTACAAATGTCCTTTAGACAACGCTATCCCACTATTGATGAGTAGGTAGCATCGTCGTTGGAGTTTTAAGGGTCAATTCGATTAAGGGATGTGTGGTCACTAAAGCAATGTTAGGACGCCTTAGCGGTAACCCTAATGTCTTAGATCATTTTTTCGAGGCAACCGTTTAGAGGCAACTATGATCTTTATACAAGAGGACGACCTCTAAAACTTCCTATACTCAATGACCACGTTCGAAGGCAACCAAGTGAGGTGTACCCTAAGAGTGCGCATGTGCGAGTGTATTGTTTCGGTTAATTTTATCTTTGTACATGTCATGGGTGAGCTATGTTGATTTTAAGTTCATACATTTGATCTTGTCATGCATTCCCTATCATCAAACATCTAACAGTTAATAGTTGCGGAATTTAAACCTGCGGAAATTAAATCTAAACTATTACAAGGCGTCGGGTATTTACATCGCCAAAGACAACCCTTGAAATTAAAATGCGGAAAATAAAAGAAAGCGATAAAATCATTCAAAGTCCTATTTAAAGCTATTACATTCCGGAAGTAATTACAATATTAGAATAAAATGGATCGCGTGCGAGGAATTAAAACGGCGCATTTTTTAGGGTTTTGACCCCTTTTTATTAAAGAAAAGATTTTTGTTATTTTTGTTAACAATTAAATTAATTTATTAAATATTTTTGGATTTTTGAATATTTAAAGAAATAAAATAACTTGGTTAAAAGTTAGTAAAAACCTAATTCTACATTAATTTTAATTATTTTGCAAAAGATATTAAAAGTTAAACCTAATTAAAGCTAAATCAATTAAATTAATTTATTTACAAAAATAAAATGATGAATTTAATTTTAATAAATAAAAATAATATTTTTTGTGTTTTTGATTTTATGAGAAAAAATTTAATTGGTTAGTAATAATAGAAATAACTAATTAAAACAATAAAACAATTAAATAAATATAATGAAAAGAAAATAAACCAAGGGGGTGTTGGGCCCAAGAGGAGGTGAGATCAGCAATCTCCAAGCCCAATTATGCTAGCCTGCTTTGACTTTCCAGGATCTTACGCGCGCCTGTTGACTAGAGTACATGGTGGATGTCAAATATGGGCCACCAGATCTGGCCTGTAGGCCATCTGGCGCTTGGAATCTGAAGGTGTATGGTAATCTACATGCTTGAGTGTGTATTGGATTATCTGTGGAAAAACAATACAAAGCAAATTGGTGGACCTGGGATTCGAACCCAGGTCCCATGGGATTTTGACACGCTTCCCTTACCAACTCAACCACTGCATCTTTTTGTTAAATGAATAAATAACAATTATTATAAAGAACAAACAATTAATATGCAGGAATAAAAAACAAAAGCGCGCGAGATTTGAAACAGCCAACGGGGGAGGGACACGTGATCATCTTCTTCGTTGAAACACTGGTTTTCTTACCTGTGGATTTTTATCCACAGCAAGATCCATGAGTTCGTTCTAAAATTAATTCTAGGTTGTAGAAATACAATCCAAGGTGTTGTACCCCAAAATTTTCCCTCTCATTTCATCAACATTTTCTCATCACAAGACTCTTGAAGTTCAAGATCAAACTATGGTTTGCTCTGCTCAAGACCCCTCCTTGCACTGTTGACCCAAATTAGGGTTTGAGTTTGCACAAGGATATTTTGACTTAAAATGCCCAAAGTGACTTTAATACTTCATGTTGGACTCACAAGTTTGCCCATACCAAGTTCCAAGCGTTGATTCAAATCTTTGCCCAGTCAATTGAACAGTTGACCTAGAAATCAACTGTATTGGGGAAAAAGTCAACTGTAGCCAATTGACAGTCAAACCTCATGAAATTTGACCCGCATCAACATTATGAACTCATATGGACAATTTGATCAAGTTTGGATCACAATTCCACAAGAAATTTGATCAGATCATCAAAAGGGTAAAATGGTCATTTTTAGGGTTTTGACTGCACAAAGGCAATTTTTGACTGTTTGACCTAGCCAATGGCAAACCAAGCTCACTTATGGACTCAAGGACTCAATGACATTGTCTTTACCCATTCAACAAGTTCAAAAGATCTAAATTGCATAGGATTGACAGATGAATTTTTCAGTCAACTGATCAAAATTTAACTGTACACTGAAAAGTCAAACTTTGACTTTTTGGTCAAAATCAAGTGCCAAGGGTTATTTTTCATCGATACATGTCAAATTATGAAACTTGTTCATCAAGAAACCAAAAAATGCAAATTAGGGTTTAAAATGGAAAATTTTCATAACTTAGAAATTTTCTAAGTTATGAAATTTTCTTATTTTTTCCTAACTTTGTCCCATTTTTTTCATCAAGATGAAAATGGATTCAAACAAAACTTGCAACATGAAAGTTGTAGTCCATTGCAAATTCTACAACTTTGATTCACAAAGTTTCCTCAAAAGAAGCTTTTATCTCAAGTTATGATTTTTGGAATAAGGGCCCATAAACTTTTTAACTTAGTGAAATTTTGCCCTATTTTAGGCAGGATTTTGACCTAACTTCATGGCAACTTTTCACCTAGTTCCAAGAGGAATTTCAAGTTGCATTACAAAGAGTATTGTAGTACATGTTCCAAGCTTTCCAAATTGTCCAAGAACTCCTCAAACACCCTTGTGGTTAGAGAGAATCGAATTCACAAAGTTGGCAAAAACTCACTTTTGTTCATGGCCAAGGCATGTTCATGGCAACTTGCATTTTCAAATCAGCTTGTGTAATGCTAGCTTGCAGGCCTCAAAACCAGTTTTACACACCTTAATTTAATGCATAACCATTGAGTTGAGGGATAATTTTGTTCATTTGGGCATTACATGCAAGTTTAAGCCTTAAGTAGTAAAAGGTGAATTGCCATTTTTGCCTAAAGTTGCTTTATGTCAAATACTAAATCCTAGAGGCATGGGGCCAGATCTCTGAAGCCAAATCAAATCTACAAATTACAAGTCTCAAGGGCAAAAGTTGCAGCATACATTAGGCATTGTACAGGCCTGCATAACCACACACACTTCTTTGCTTCACATAGAAGAAATCTTGCAAAACTGAACCAAC
The DNA here is from genome assembly GCA_948472305.1 of Vicia faba. Taxonomy (NCBI): domain Eukaryota; kingdom Viridiplantae; phylum Streptophyta; class Magnoliopsida; order Fabales; family Fabaceae; genus Vicia; species Vicia faba. The sequence continues at coordinate 416,657,400 of OX451739.1, forward strand.
TTCCTCATTCCTGTCAACACAACCAAAAACAAAATTTATGAACACACTCCATACATCAAACCAAGCTTGAAACATGACTCAATCATCCCTCATACCCCCTAATACCCCAAAGCACTGTTTTGCTGCAAAAACAGGGCATCCCTGCAAATTGAGTTGCACAACTCAGTTTGCTCGTGCGTTTTGGCCAAAACAAGTTCAAACACATTCCTTTCTATCCACCTAAACTATTCCAATCCCTAAACACCAGCTGTAACACCCCTAACCTCATTTGCCATTTTCATTTTTCAGCTTTGCAGGTGAACTTCCATAGCACGATACAGGGTGTTTCAAAGCAAGCCAGGTGTTTGAGAAGCTTCCTTGGACCTCAGGCAAGCCATACAGAAGCTCAAACTCCATTGAAGGTGGCCACATAGCTCTACACGATCCAAGCTGAAACAGGTAATCCATGGACTTCTATCTCTCTATCTAGGAAGAGTTAAGCTTAGGTTTGTGAATGAAACATGTCCTACTCATAGCCCTGAAGCCATACATGTGATCACTTTTCATTTATGTTAAGCGTGCTATGAGAATTTTAGCCATGAACATGAGAAAAAATTTAGGTTAAAATTTAGGTCCAGAGAAATTCTCTCTGGACTTTGAGAGTTAATCCAAGTTTTTTACATGTTTGAATTCGTTATTTGATGCTCTACAATGTTTATGTTATGAGTTTTATCAAAAAATCAAAGAATCAGGAGTTAGTGTTGGACAAGGAAAGGCGCGCGTTTTTTGTTTCAAACAGAGCTGGAGGTTGAAGATGATGGCTTGGGCTGGGCCTGAGCCATCCTTACTTTTTGCACCCCCTTTTTTAGTTTGCACCCCCCTGGCCCAAATAATTAAATACTTGTCATTTTTATGATTTTATTTTTTATTCTGACTTTATATTTTTTTCTCAAATATAAAAAATACCAAAAATATTTTTCCACATTTTTTTTCATATTTATTTGATATTTGTTTCATTTTATTAGCATACGTATATAAATAATACAAACCCTTTTTACTAAAACCCTAAAAAAATAGTATAAAAAATATGTTTATTTTTTAGTTATTATTTTTATTTACATCTTGAAAATATTTTATCAAATATACATTTTTTTATATACATAAATAATTAATTTTATCTTTTATATTTAATAGGTTTAGTAAATATATATATATATATATATATATATATATATATATATATATATATATATATATATATATATATATATATATATATATATATATATATATATATATATATATATATATATATATATATATATATATATATATATATATATATATATATATATATATATATATATATATATATATATATATATATATATATATATATATATATATATATATATATATATATATATATATATATATATATATATATATATATATATATATATATATATATATATATATATATATATATATATACACTTGTGTATTTTATTTTATTAGATACTTAAGACAAAAATATAGAAATAATACGTTTTTATTTTTATTAATATATGACACCAAAAATACCTTTTTTTTTATAATATACTTTTTTTATTTTTATATAAATTAATATATATTGTATATAATTAATAAATATTACTATTTATTTAAAATTAGGGTTTTGCCCTAAATGACAAAAATATTCAAATTTGACTTTTTTTATTTTGTTTATATTTCATATTGAAAAATACTTTTACATACATGAAAAAATCATTTTGTGCATAATACATTTCATTTATTTATTGTATTTGTTTCAAATATTGTACAATTAAATGTTGTAAGTTGTATATTCAATATGGTTGTAATAATTTAGATTTTATTTCTTTGTCAAGTATCCCCAATTCAAACTTGTACCCCCATCCTCATAATCATTGTTGTAATAGCTTAGCATTTAAATTTTCGCACTTAAAAGCTTTCAATTATGCCATGCTTAGAGAATTAGGGTTTGTATGCCAAAATCAAATTAACAAGTAGTTTGACTTAATCGAAGATAAACATGCATGAAAAACAAACACAATGCACACTTGCACGCTTAGGGTTACTCCACCTGTTGCCTTCAAAAATGGGCCATGGTTGCATGTTGAGTATCTTTGGCAAAACAAAAACAAATGAAAAGATCATAGTCCCTCGATGACGCTACCTCAAGTTGCCTAAAAAATGATCAAGTCCCTTAAGAAAAATTTCCAAAGATACTTGACACTATTGCTTTCATGGTCTATACGATGACCCGCGCCCGTCCCGTTAACATCCTAACACAAGGTTGTTCAGCAAATACAATGGTGAAACAACACTGTTAAAAGGGTTAAAACATGAGAAAGATCTTTGAGAAATTTAGGATAGATAGCTCTTGGTTACTTGATCAAACTTGCAAAACATCCTTGCCATTTTTCAAAACACACATCACAACACCATTTCAAAACCCCACTTTCAAAACATTGAAAACTTTCCAAAACACCTTTATATAAATTCAAACAAGAATCATTACAAAGGTTGCCACAACAAAGGCCTCTTTTCAAAACATCTTTCAAAATCACACACAAAGCACCATTTCAAACAATTGAAAGCACCATTTCAAACAATTGAAAAGCAAAGGCAAGTGATCTAAGCAAGTAACTAAGAGCCCATGGATAACCATGGATAGAAAGGGTGCTAATACCTTCCCTTTCTATAATCTACTCCCCGAACCCAAGAAAACATCTCAAAGGTCTTTCCTGTGCTTTTTGACCTTTCCTCAGGATAAAATAAAAAGTCGGTGGCGACTCTTGCTCAACCGAAACATTTGCGAAAACAAACGGAAAACCCAAGTCAGTTCTCCCACCATATCACAGAACTGGCGACTCTGTTTGGGGAAAACTTTAAAAGTGGAGTAACCTTAGGGCTTAGATCACCCCTTTGCATGATTAATTGTTTGCTTTGATTGCTTTACATTTTGGTTCTCTTGTTTGGGCTTGAAATCCTACACCCGTATTTGAGAAACATTCATAGATAGCAATACGTTTTGGAAACTGTGCGGGGTATACCGACACGGTTGAAGCAATAGCTATATTAGTGCGACATATTTATGAGTACCGGTAACCCTTGAGTTCAATCAAAGAGAGTACGAGGCCGCTGAGTGATGTCACTAAGCACTAATGACCTAGAACCTTACTTGACCATCTTGGCCTTTTATTAGGGGTAGTGAGATGACCGGCTTTGGTGCAGTCCGAAGTTGGTAGATACTCGATACTACACTCATTGAGGGTTGTTTTCTTGGAATATTTTGGTCGCTAGTTAAGTGGCTAAACCAAAACAATGAACATAGAAAACAATCCAATGATATTGAGCTCCTTAGAACCCGGTTACTATTTAGGACAGGTTTTTAAGCCAACTAAACTCAAGAGGGTACTTACCTATGAAACCTCATGCAAGCCTGAAACTAGGGTTTTGTGTGACTTGCTTGTACATGTGCTTGTGCATACATCATGAACATCATAAAGCATCATATGCATCCACTAACCATTTCAAGGGTTTGGATCTTCATCTTTGTTCTTGTTTTGTAGGTCATGGAATCTCTTCGCAGGAAAACCATTCAAGTCAACCTTGTGAGGATCCCTCCTCAACTCAAGGAGCTTACATCCAGAATTCCACAAAATTCTCTCTTCAGCGAAAGACATGGTAGACTTCTCAACCTAGTCAACACCAGCATTGAAGAAGACATGGTGAAAGTGTTGTTCCAATTCTTTGACCCCCTTCACCACTGTTTCACATTTCCCGACTACCAATTGGTGCCTACTTTGGAGGAATTTTCTCAACTCCTGAGAATTCCTATTCTTAATCAACTACCCTATAACGGTACAGAAAAAGAACCAAAACCTGAAGATGTTGCTCAAGCACTACACTTGCAACCATCTGACATCAAGGGACATTGGGAAACCAGAAGTGGTGTCAAGGGCTTCTTGGCAAAGTTCTTGTTTGAGAAGGCACAAGAGTGTTGGAATTCCTTGGATCTGCAAGCCTTTGAAGAGATTGTGGCACTCCTTATTTATGGGTTTGTCTTGTTCCTAAATCCTGACCAACTTATAGATGTGAATGCCGTCAAGATTTTCATATCCAGGAATCCCATACCTACATTGCTTGGGGACATCCTCCACTCATTTTACACACGAACAATGAGGAAGAGAGGTGTTCTCATGTGCTGTACTCCTCTCCTTGCAAGGTGGTTTATTTATCACCTTCCACAATCAGTTTTGAAGAATGAACAAGGCTTTAGGTGGTCGCAACGATTGATGACCCTCACACATTCTGATGTGCATTGGTGTTCTCGGTCCAGAGAAAATGTCATCATCATCGATCATTGTGGTGAGTTCCATAATGTCCCATTACTTGGCATTAAAGGAGGCATTACCTACAACCCTTGTCTAGCTTTAAGACAATTTGGATATGCTCGGAGGGATGGCCCTCATGACATGCTGATTCCTGACCTAGTTTTTGACTTCGACAATGATGCGCAAGGACTTCGACAAAGGTTCATCAGAGCTTGGAGGATGCCTAACAAGGTGGATAGTAAGACACTGGGGCACAAGAATTCCATCCCCCTTGAGCCTTACCTCAAGTGGGTACGAACACGCTCTCAGAATCTTATGATGCCATATCCTCACATTCTCCCGTTGATTAAAGAGCCTGTTAAGGAAGGAGAGGTTCCATACACCATCCTATATCCTAGCATGCCAACATCATGGGAGGAGATGCAAAAGAGTTGGATCCAAATCAAGAAAGAACGGGATACTTTTGAAGCCAGCTTCTACGCCAGTGAGAAGAAGGTTTTAGAGCTCACCCGCCGACTCCACGAGGAAGAGACTCTCAACACCTACATCGCACCAAAGAGGATGCACAATGTCTTTTTACCTTAAGAAGTTTTGTAATATTTGGCCCATGGGGCATTTATGTACTAACAAAATTTCTTCTTATTAATATGACGTGTGTTCTTTTGGTCTGCAACAACTTTGAATTTCTAAATCCTTGAATGCATTACATGAATAAACATATCATTCATCATATGCACAAACAGGTCTTCAAGCCAGGTTTCCTTATCTTTCTGCTGTTTATTTCAGCAAGATGGATTTGGAGCAAACCGTGAAGGACCTACAGGCACAAAATTCACAATTTCAACAACTCCTCATGACCTTGGCAAAGGGTCAGGAGGATCTCAAAGTTCTGCTAGCGAAGAGTAAAGAGAAGAAAAAGAAAAAGAGACCGGGGGTAGCTACTTTCGGGAGAAGATTTGAGGGTGATGCTAGAAGGGCTCTTGAGTTTCCGTCAACATCCGATGAGGGGATTGGCAAAGGGAAAGGAGTCACTATACCTTCTGAATCTGAGGCAGAAGAGGAGGAAGAGGAAGCAGACGAAGACTATTCAGAACAATAGTATCCACCAGCGGATGACAAGTACAAAAACCTTGAAGACAGATTGGCAGCTATGGAGTTGCAGAGGGTGCCTGGATTGGATTTTGAGGAGCTGGGGCTTGTGGCTGGGATTGTTATCCCTCCTAAATTCAAGGTCCCAACATTCTCTAAATACGACGGTCTGTCTTTCCCTAAGATGCACTTGAGGTCGTATGTTAGGAAGATCCAGCCACATTCATCCGACAAAGATCTCTGGGTGCATTTTTTCCAAGACAGCTTGTCTGGTACTCAGTTAGATTGGTTTTATCAGCTTGAAAGGTCAGAGGTCCATAATTGGGAAGACTTGGCAGCCACTTTCTATCGTCAGTATCAGTACAACGCTGATTTGGCGCCAACCCGTACTCAGCTATAGAGTATGGGAATGGCTTCAAATGAAGGGTTCAAGGAGTACGCCCAGAAGTGGCGCGACCTGGATGGAAGGGTGCAGCCACCTCTATCAGATAGGGAATTAGTGGATATGTTCTTGGGGACCCTATCTGGCCCTTTCTTCAACCATCTAATCGGAAGCTCTTCAGCAGGATTTACTGAGTTAATTTTGACGGGCGAGAGGGTAGAAGCCGGTATCAAAAGTGGAAAAATTGAAAAGGGTGCTTCCGCATCCACAGCTGCTAGAAAACCTTTCCCAGCCAAGAAAGAAGCATATGCCGTGTACACTAAGAGAAATCGGGAAAGAGAGGAACGTCGACCAACAGTGGGGGCCGTGTTAATCCAGAAGTCCGCATCAGACCAGCCTAGAAATAACCAACCAAGGAATGATCAACCCAGAACTTATCAGCAAAGGCCACCACGGCAGTTTACTCCAGTAAATATGACACCTGCTCAAATCCTCCCACATCTCCTGAAGTTGAATCTCACTAATATTAAAGAGGCGCCAAAGAATGTAAATACCACCTCTCCATCTTACAATCCAAAAGCCAAGTGGGCTTACCATTCCGACAGTATTGGGCACGATACTAATAACTGCTGGGCACTCAAGAACAAAATTCAGGATTTAATTGACACCAAAGAGGTCGAGTTTAACGCTCCTGAAAAGCCAAATGTTATATCCGCGCCAATGCCCAAGCACGGTCACAATGTGCATGCTGTTTTGGAAAATCTCCATGTTACTGACGTTGCCGATCTGTTGACTCCATTGCTAGTGGTAAAAGAAAATCTGTTGAGAGCCGGGATCTTTCCTGGTTGTGATGAAGATTGCTACTTTTGTGTGAATATTCAAGATGACTGTCCAATGTTGAAGTCAGGTGTCCAACGCCTGATGGATACTCAAGAAATACTTTTTCAGAAAACTCCTGCTAACACTTTCAATCCAATTGCTCCTGATACTTGTGATACCTCAACCAATGACATTGCTATCATTACCATTTCCGACAATCCTCCCAAGGCTTGCAAAAGGCCTGTCAGGATTACACCTAGCTCCAAATGTGTACCTCTCAAGATCACCAGGCCGGGACCTGTCCCGTACCAGTCAAGTAAAATGATACCGTGGAACTATGGGGGAGAAATCTTCTACCACGGCGTCAAGCAAATCGAAACATTCCAGGAAATCTGTGAAGAAGACCTTGATGTAGGAAACATCGCGAGTACTAGAAAGATCACCCGCAGTGGCCGGATCTTTTCTCCGGAGATTACTCCTCCCCGAGCAGTCTTCGGACCCTTAAAAGCTTTTGCACCTGTTGGACCCTCTGTGCAAGGCCCAGTGATTGAAGAGTTAAACACTCTTGAAGAAAGACCATCCGCTGATAACACCGACAAAGGTAAGGGGATAATGAAAGAGCCTGTCAGGACGAAGGCTCATGTTGTGGTTATCCCTGAGACCACACAGAAGGAGATGGATGAGATCCTAAAAATAATCCGCAAAAGTGACTACGATGTGGTAGAACAACTGGGGCAAACCCCCTCCAAAATCTCAATGCTAGCTCTCCTGCTCTATTCAGAGGCCCACGCCAAGGCTCTGATTAAATTCTTGAAAACAGCACATGTCCCCCAAGAGACTTCAGCTGACCAATTTCAAAATTCTGTAGCCAGTCTTACTGCTGACAACGGCCTGGGTTTTTCCTACGCTGACCTAACTCCTAAGGGAAGGAAGCACAATGATGCATTGCATGTTTTGGTTGAATGTCGAGGAACCACTCTCGCCCATGTCTTGGTCGATACCGGTTATTCCCTAAATGTGCTGCCAAAGAAGGCCTTAGACCGTCTGGATTGTGAAGGTTTGACCCTCAAACCTAGCAACATTATCGTCAGAGCTTTCGATGGTTCAAAAAGAATGGTTCATGGGGAGGTTGATATTCCCATCAAGGTAGGCACCGAAGTGTTTAACTCCACCTTCTACGTGATGGACATCCGTCCGTCATACTCATGCTTGCTGGGAAGACCCTGGATTCATTATGCTGGGGCGGTCACCTCCTCTTTACATCAGATGCTGAAGTACCCTGTTAAGGGTAAAATCATAAATGTGCATGGCGAAGAGGAGTACATGATTAGTCATCTCAATTCCTTTCGATATGCGGAGTTAGATGGCGAATTCATCGAAACACCTTTTCAGCATTTCGAGGAATTTTCTCCCGAGGTTGCAGTTGCAAAGACAGCAGTTGAGGTACCTATCATTCCCAAACATGTGGTTAAGATGGCATCTCTCAAAGATGCAGAGGCTGTGATTAAGGAGGGGAAGAGCACAATGTGGGGACAGTTGCCTGACTTTACCCATAAGATAGACAAGTTTGGTTTAGGGTTTACTGCGGCGGGACAAAAGGCTATGCGTCGCTCCAAAATTGAAAAGACACCCATCAAGATTTCTCTCCGTGGAATCAATGCTATAGAAGGTGAAGATGAGGAAAGCCACTTTGAAGATTGGATCTTCCCAACGGTCGAAGGGGGTTTGAGAAATTGGGAGGCAAAGGATTTTGTCCCTATCACCTTTATTAATCAGTAATCTTTATCTTTGAACAATTTCCAGTTTTTATGGTCTGTAATAACTGATACAATTCGCACACTGCTTTTTCACCTCATGCCTTGCCCGGGGCATGTAGGTCCATTTGTAAGGGCTTGATTCTCTTCATAATCATATGCCATATTTTAATGAATCATTGGACGATTTTTCATTTATAAACTGTTGTGTTCATTTCCTTTCCTTTTGCATTTTAGTTTGTTTAAGGATGGCTATCCCTTACACACACCCACACTCACAAATGCAGGTACCCATCCACTCTGGATTCCATGGGTGACTATTCTGCCGTATCCTTCGACAACTTTGAAGATTTGGTCAATCAAGCTGAATACGAAGACGACGAAGATTGTGAAGTACCGGGAGAGTTAGCCAGACTTCTACAACAAGAAGAGAGGGCCATCTTACCTCATGAAGAGTTGTTGGAAACCATCAACCTAGGGACAGAGGAAGATAGGAAGGAAGTAAAAGTGGGTGCCAACCTGGAACAAAGTGTCAAGGAGCGCTTAGTACAGTTGTTGAATGAAAACGTTGAAATCTTCGCCTGGTCTTATGAAGACATGCCAGGGTTAGACACAGATATCGTGGTTCATCGTCTCCCCACAAGAGAAGATTGTCCACCGATCAAGCAAAAGGTTCGCTGAATGAGGCTTGACATGTCTGAGAAAATTAAGGCTGAAGTAATGAAGCAATTCAACACTGGCTTTCTAGCCGTTACATCCTATCCACAATGGGTTGCTAACATTGTGCCCGTACCCAAAAAAGACGGCAAGGTTAGAATGTGTGTAGACTATCGGGATTTGAACAGGGCTAGCCCTAAAGATGATTTTCTGCTGCCGCATATCGACATCTTGGTTGACAACACAGCTCAACACAAGGTTTTTTCCTTCATGGACAGATTCTCGGGCTACAACCAGATCAAAATGGCCCCCGAGGACATGGAGAAAACTACCTTTGTTACACAATGGGGTACCTTCTGCTACAAGGTGATGCCGTTCGGACTGAAGAACAAAGGGGCAACTTATTTACACGCCATGGTAGCTTTGTTTCATGATATGATACATCATGAGATTGAAGTTTACGTAGACGATATGATAGCTCGATCACAAACAGAAGAGGAGCACCTTGAACATTTGCAGAAGCTGTTTTCCAGGTTGAAGGAGTACAAACTCAGACTGAATCCAAGCAAGTGCACCTTTGGAGTTAGGTCTGGTAAACTTCTGGGATTTATTGTCAGCAACAAGGGTATTGAGGTTGATCCTGCTAAAGTGAAGGCCATACAAGAAATGCCTGCTCCCCGTACTGAAAAGGAGGTTAGAGGATTCTTGGGACGCTTGAACTATATTGCCAGGTTCATCTCTCATCTGACGTCTACCTGTGAACCAATTTTCAAACTATTGAAGAAGGATCAGGTAGTTAAATGGAACGACGATTGCCAAGTTGCTTTTGATAAGATCAAGGAGTACTTATTGGAACCTTCTATTCTGATGCCACCCGTCGAAGGAAGACCGTTGATCATGTATCTGACTGTTTTGGACAACTCAATGGGGTGCGTGCTGGGCCAACATGATGAGTCTGGTCGAAAAGAGCATGCCATTTATTACCTTAGCAAAAAGTTTACCGACTGTGAGACTCGCTACTCACTGCTGGAGAAAACTTGTTGCGCTTTGGTATGCGCTGCTCGCCGACTAAGGCAGTATATGTTGACTCACACCACTTTATTGATTTCCAAAATGGATCCTATCAAATATATCTTCGAGAAACCTGCTTTATCTGGAAGAATCGCTAGATGGCAAATGATCCTGACTGAGTATGACATCCAGTATACTACCCAAAAAGCTATAAAAGGGAGTGTACTAGCTGACCATCTAGCTCATCAAGCTGTCGAAGACTATCAATCTATGAGATTCGACTTCCCAGACGAGGACATCATGACTTTAAACAACATCGAAGGTAACGGACCGTATGACGGACCTGAAAATGGATCCCGATGGACCATGTACTTTGATGGTGCTTCAAATGCACTCGGCAACAGTATCAGTGTGGTACTCATTTCCCCAGAAGGTTTCCATACACCCTTCACGGCCCGACTTTGTTTCAGCTGTACCAACAACATGGCCGAATATGAAGCTTGCATCTTTGGTCTCAAGGCTACTATAGACCTGGGGATCAAATCTTTGGTTGTATTTGGGGACTAGGCTTTGGTTATCAGTCAAGTCAAAGGAGAGTGGGACACCAAACATCCTAATCTTATCCCATACATAGAACATGTCTTGACATTGCTGCCTCATTTCGAGCAGATTACTTTCGAGCATTTCCCGCGAGAAGAGAATCAGCTAGCAGATGCTCTGGCTACAATGTCTTCCATGTTTAAACTCAACTGGGATAACGAGGCTCCCCAAATTACCATCGAGCGAATGATCGAACCTGCGCACTGTCATGAGATTAATACCGAAGAAGTAGTGGAACAACCCTGGTTTCATGAAATCAAAAGGTATCTCCAGACTAGAGAATACCCCGAAGGAGCTTCCGTCAATGACAAAAAGTTCTTAAGGAGATTTGCTGCCAAGTTCTTCCTAAGCAATGGAATCCTTTATAAGCGCAGCCATGATTGTGTTTTACTTCGTTGTGTGGACAAAGTTGAAGCAGAGTTGATCATGACTGAGATACACAGTGGCACGTTCGGCACCCACTTGAGTGGACATACGATGGCTAAGAAGATTCTAAGGGCAGGCTATTACTGGTCAACTATGGAAGCTGATTGCTATCAACATTCCCGTACTTGCCATAAATGCCAAATCTATGCCGACAAGGTACATATCCCTCCTGTTCCTCTCAACGTTATGACAGCTCCTTGGCCATTCGCAATGTGGGGCATTGACATGATTGGAGAGATCAAGCCCACAACATCCAATGGACATCACTTCATCTTGGTCGCTATTGATTATTTTACAATGTGGGTCGAAGCAGCTTCCTTTGCCTCTGTTACAAAGAATGTGGTTGCCCGCTTCATCAAGCAAAACCTCATATGCCGGTATGGTGTCCCCGACAGGATCATCACAGACAACGGTACAAATCTGAACAATATTATGATCACCGCTCTATGCGAACAGTTCAAGATTTATCATCACAATTCATCTCCCTATCGGCCGAAGATGAACGGTGTTGTTGAAGCCACGAACAAAAACATCAAGAAGATCATTCAGAAAATGACAGTTACCTACAAGGACTGACATGCAATGTTACCGTTTTCTCTGCATGGATATTGTACCACAGCACGTACTTCAACAGGGGCAACCCCATTTTCTTTGGTATACGGCATGGAAGCTGTTCTACCCATGGAGGTTCAGATTCCTTCCTTAAGGATTATGAAAGACGCTGGTTTGAGTGAAGACGATTGGATTCAGACCCGACTTGATCAACTTAATTTGATCGATGAGAAACGACTTACTACTGTTTGCCATGGTCAGACTTATCAAAAACGGATGATCAAGGCCTTCAACAAGAAAGTCAGACGTCAGGTATATCAAGTTGGAGATCTGGTAATCAAGCGGATCATCTTACCGCAAAGTGATCCCAGGGGCAAATGGACTCCTACTTACGAAGGACCATTTGTGATCAAGAGCATCTTTTCTGGTGGGGCAATGATTTTGACCACCATGGACGGCAACGATTTGCCACACCCTACGAACGCAGACATAGTCAAAAAATACTACGCATAAAAGGACCCGACAAGTTGAAAACCTGAAAGGGCGACTTGGGCAAAAATGGGCATCCCGGTGAACCGAAAACCCGAAAGGGCGGTTCAGGCAAAAATTAGGGATAAAAAAAAAATCTGTACACCCGGCAAGTTGAAAACCCGAAAGGGCGACTTGGGCAAAAAAGGGTTTCCCGGTGGATCGAAAACCCGAAAGGGCGATTCAGGAAAAAGTTAGGGAATTCAAGCGTATGACTATGTCTCGTTGGATCACTTTAAGAACGATCTCTTCACCAACAAGCTCCAAGCTTCTGATCAATCCACTCATCAGCGGACGAAGCAGCGAATGGACAAGTATTCAGAGTTATGAAGGCTATGGTAGAATGGGAATCCCATGGAATTATTACACATAGCCATCTTTCTTTTGTATAAATTTTTTCAATTTTTATGACAACATTCTATTACTAGGATGTCTGTCTCCTTTATACAAAGATATTCATAAAAAGTTAATACAAGTACAATTCCAAGTACAGAAATTTGCTTTGCCTTCCTTTTCTTTTTACACTTATGTTTTATTTGAAAAAACATCCAATGTTTTGTTAAATAGGCATATGCATTTGAATATAATCATTGCTTACAAATAAGAATCGGAAAAAAAAGATGATTGTTGTTAGGTTAAAGGCATAGGCAGATATCTTGATGCCCTCCAGAAGAAATCCCCAGCGGAATTAAACTTCAAGATCCTCAACAGAGTTAAAATTCGGAATATATTTCCCCAACACAGTTGAACTTCAGGATCCTCAGCAGAGCAAAAAGCTTTCTAAAAAGCTGGATTCCTCAGTTAAAGTGCATTCCAGAACTTAATACCCCTCAGAGTCAAGTTTCAAGATCCCCAATGGAGTCCAAAAACCTTGAAATATCCTATCCCCAAAGGAACCAGAATAGTAAACATTCTCCCCACAAAGATACTTCCCAACAGATTGAAGATTCTCAGTTCTTTTTCTCCAGCATAAGCCTCCCAGGTTTTAAACTTCTCAGTAGAGATTTTCAGAGCTGTCCTTGTTCCCTAAGCGGTCATCAGTCAACATGGATTTCTCATCTTCAGTAATCAAAATTTTGCCATCCCTTGCAGCAGTCAAGGATACACTTTCCCGGGCAGCAGTCAAAGAATCCTTTATTTCCAGCTATCCGGATTTCATCTATCCTCAGCAAGACAGCTCATCATCTTACATGCGCATTCATTACATTCATGAATCATAAACATTAATATAACATATATATTTCATCATACATTTCATGCAACATAATTTTGTGTTCAGCTAACATTTTTACCCTTTTCAGGATAAGATTAAAAGGCTAATCATGGACAGTTATCCAGTTATAGTTTCAGATACGCTACAGACATGGAAGCCATTCTGTTACTCATTCAGATTCAAATTCCAGATACAGTACGGATACACCCCAGATACGGCGGTCATTCTATTACTCATTGAAAGTTTCAGGTCAGATACAGTACAGATACACCCCAGATACGGCGGTCATTCTACTACCCATCCAGACTTCAGCAATCAGATACAGACTAGATACGCTCCAGACACGGCGGCCATTTTATCTCTCATTCAGATTCAATTATCAACTTCAAGTTCGGATATGCTCCAAACACGGATGCCATTCTGGCCTTTACATCAGCAGATTGATTCTCTCAGTGCAGTCGCCCCGGAAGTCATTCTGTCATTTGTCCAGATCCCAGTTACAGTCTCAGATATGCTCCAGACACGGAAGTCATTCTGCTACTCATACAGATATTAAGTCCAGATACAGTCCGGATGCGCTCCAGACACGGTTGCCATTCTGTCACTCATTCAGAGGTTATCCCCAGCACACAGTTGCTCCATACACTGATATTCCTCTTATATCCGGATAAAATACAGATACACTCCAGACACGGCAGTCATTCTGATATTCATTCTACATTCAAATACAGTTACAACTCAGATATGCCCCAGATACGGACGCCATTCTTTTTCTCATACAAACTCAGTCTCCAGATACGGTTCAAATGCATTCCAGACAGGGATACCATTTTGATCCTCATTCTTCTGACCTACCATATTGGAATTCAACAAAGACTCTTCGATGGCATCTTTAAGCCCATCTCCAGCAAGATTCTACCGTCTCCAAATGGCATCTTTAAGCCCATTCCCGCATCTATGTCTTGACGAGTGCAAATTTACGGGCACTCTAGTGTCCAATCTCCTTATACCTTCGAGACGCGAAAGGCAAACTTGCCAATCTAACTCTTCAGGTTTAAGAAGATTGAACAGGGGCAACTGTTGTACCCCAAAATTTTCCTTCTCATTTCATCAAAATTTTCTCATCACAAGACTCTTGAAGTTCAAGATCAAACTAGGGTTTGCTCTGCTCAAGACCCCTCCTTGCACTGTTGACCCAAATTAGGGTTTGAGTTTGCACAAGGATATTTTGACTTAAAATGCCCAAAGTGACTTTCATACTTCATGTTGGACTCACAAGTTTTCCCATACCAAGTTTCAAGCCTTGATTCAAAACTTTGCCCAGTCAATTGAACAGTTGACCTAGAAATCAACTGTATTGGGGAAAAAGTCAACTGTAGCCAATTGACAGTAAAACCTCATGAAATTTGACCCACATTAACATTATGAACTCATATGGACCATTTGATCAATTTTGGATCACAATTCCACAAGAAATTTGATCAGATCATCAAAAGGGTAAAATGGTCATTTTTAGGGTTTTGACTGCACAAAGGCAATTTTTTACTGTTTGACCTAGCCAATGGAAAACCAAGCTCACTTATGGACTCAAGGACTCAATGACATTATCTTGACCCATTCAACAAGTTCAAAAGATCTCAATTGTATAGGATTGACAGATGAATTTTTCAGTCAACTGATCAAAATTTGACTGTACACTGAAAAGTAAAACTTTGACTTTTTGGTCAAAATCAAGTGACAAGGGTTATTTTTCATCAAGACATGTCAAATTATGAAACTTGTTCATCAAGAAACCCAAAAATGCAAATTAGGGTTTAAAATGGAAAACTTTCATAACTTAGAAATTTTCTAAGTTATGAAATTTTCTTATTTTTTCCTAACTTTGTCCCATTTTTTTCATCAAGATGAAAATGGATTCAAACAAAACTTGAAACATGAAAGTTGTAGTCCATTGCAAAGTATACAACTTTGATTCACAAAGTTTCCTCAAAAGAGGCTTTTATCTCAAGTTATGATTTTTGGAATAAGGGCCCATAAACTTTTTAACTTAGTGAAATTTTGCCCTATTTTAGGCAGGATTTTGACCTAACTTCATGGCAACTTTTCACCTAGTTCCAAGAGGAATTTCAAGTTTCATTACAAAGATGGATTGTAGTACATGTTCCAAGATTTCCAAATTGTCCAAGAACTCCTCAAACACCCTTGTGGTTAGAGAGAATCGAATTCACAAAGTTGGCCAAAACTCACTTTCGTTCATGGCCAAGGCATGTTCATGGCAACTTGCATTTTCAAATCAGCTTGTGTAATGCTAGCTTGCAGGCCTCAAAACCAGTTTTACACACCTTAATTTAATGCATAACCATTGAGTTGAGGGATTATTTTGTTCATTTGGGCATTACATGCAAGTTTAAGCCTTAAGTAGTAAAAGGTGAATTGCCATTTTTGCCTAAAGTTGCTTTATGTCAAATACTAAATTCTAGAGGCATGGGGCCAGATCTCTGAAGCCAAATCAAATCTACAAATTACAAGTCTCAAGGGAAAAAGTTGCAGCATACATTAGGCATTGTACAGGCCTGCATAACCACACACACTTCTTTGCTTCACATAGAAGAAATCTTGCAAAACTGAACCAACTTCCTCATTCCTGTCAACACAACCAAAAACAAACTTTATGAACACACTCCATACATCAAACCAAGCCTGAAACACGACTCAATCATCCCTCATACCCCCTAATACCCCAAAGCACTGTTTTGCTGCAAAAACAGGGCATCCCTGCAGATTGAGTTGCACAACTCAGTTTTCTCGTGCGTTTTGGCCAAAACAAGTTCAAACACATTCCTTTCTATCCACATAAACTATTCCAATCCCTAAACACCAGCTGTAACACCCCTAACCTCATTTGCCATTTTCATTTTTCAGCTTTGCAGCTGAACTTCCATAGCACGATACAGGGTGTTTCAAAGCAAGCCAGGTGTTTGAGAAGCTTCCTTGGACCTCGGGCAAGCTATACAGAAGCTCAAACTCCATTGAAGGTGGCCACATAGCTCTACACGATCCAAGCTGAAACAGGTAATCCATGGACTTCCATCTCTCTATCTAGGAAGAGTTAAGCTTAGGTTTTTGAATGAAACATGTCCTACTCATAGCCCTGAAGCCATACATGTGATCACTTTTCATTTATGTTAAGCGTGCTATGAAAATTTAAGCCATGAACATGAGAAAAAATTTAGGTTAAAAATTAGGGCCAGAGAAATTCTCTCTGGCCTTTGAGAGTTAATCCAAGTTTTTTACATGTTTGAATTCGTTATTTGATGCTCTACAATGTTCATGTTATGAGATTTGTCAAAAAATCAAAGAATCAGGAGTTAGTGTTGGACAAGGAAGAGTGCGCGTTTTTTGTTTCAAACAGAGCTGGAGGTTGAAGATGATGGCTTGGGCTGGGCCTGAGCCATCCTTACTTTTTGCACCCCCTTTTTCAGTTTGCACCCCCCCTGGCCCAAATAATTAAATACTTGTCATTTTTGTGATTTTATTTTTTATTCTGACTTTATATTTTTTGCTCAAATATAAAAAATACCAAAAATATTTTTCCACATTTTTTTCATATTTATTTGATATTTGTTTCATTTTATTAGCATATGTATATAAATAATACAAACCCTTTTTACTAAAACCCTAAAAAAATAGTATAAAAAATATGTTTATTTTTTAGTTATTATTTTTATTTACATCTTGAAAATATTTTATCAAATATACATTTTTTTATATACATAAATAATTAATTTTATCTTTTATATACATTATTTTTTATATATACTTGTATATTTTATTTTATTAGATGCTTAAGACAAAAATATAGAAATAATACATTTTTATTTTTATTAATATATGACACCAAAAATACCTTTTTTTTATAATATACTTTTTTTATTTTTATATAAATTAATATATATTGTATATAATTAATAAATATTACTATTTATTTAAAATTAGGGTTTTTCCCTAAATGACAAAAATATTCAAATTTGACTTTTTTTATTTTGTTTATATTTCATATTGAAAAATACTTTTACATACATGAAAAAATCATTTTGTGCATAATACATTTCATTTATTTATTGTATTTGTTTCAAATATTGTACAATTAAATGTTGTAACTTGTATATTCAATATGGTTGTTATAATTTAGATTTTATTTTTTTGTCAAATATCTCCAATTCAAACTTGTACCCCCATCCCCATAATCATTGTTGTAATAGCTTAGCATTTAAATTTTCGCACTTAAAAGCTTTCAATTATGTCATGCTTAGAGAATTAGGGTTTGTATGCCAAAATCAAATTAACAAGTAGTTTGACTTAATCCAAGATAAACATGCATGAAAAACAAACACAATGCACACTTGCACCCTTAGGGTTACTCCACTTGTTGCCTTCAAAAATGGGCCATGGTTGCATGTTGAGTATCTTTGGCAAAACAAAAACAAATGAAAAGATCATAGTCCCTCGATGACGCTACCTCAAGTTACCTAAAAAATGATCAAGTCCCTTAAGAAAAATTGCCAAAGATACTTGACACTATTGCTTTCATGGTCTATACGATGACCCGCGCACGTTCCGTTAACATCCTAACACAAGGTTGTTCATCAAATACAATGGTGAAACAACACTGTTAAAAGGGTTAAAACATGAGAAAGATCTTTGAGAAATTTAGGGTAGATAGCTCTTGGTTACTTGATCAAACTTGCAAAACATCCTTGCCATTTTTCAAAACACACATCACAACACCATTTCAAAACCCCACTTTCAAAACATTGAAAACTTTCCAAAACACCTTTGTATACATTCAAACAAGAATCATTACAAAGGTTGCCACAAAAAAGGCCTCTTTTCAAAACATCTTTCAAAATCACACACAAAGCACCATTTCAAACAATTGAAAAGCAAAAGAAAATGATCTCAGCAAGTAACTAAGAGCCCATGGATAACCATGGATAGAAAGGGTGCTAATACCTTCCCTTTCTATAATCTACTCCTCGAACCCAAGAAAACATCTCAAAGGTCTTTCCTGTGCTTTTTGACCTTTCCTTAGGATAAAATAAAAAGTCGGTGCCGACTCTTGCTCAACCGAAACATTTGCGAAAACAAACGCAAAACCCAAGTCAGTTCTCCCACCGTATCACACAAGTCCATGGTTCACTTTGTCTCTCCTTCTTGAGCACGTCTATACCCATTATTTGTCCCAATTTTTCCTGTAAAGCAAACGCCTAAAAACAAGGAACGAAAACCCTAGGTTCGGGTGTTACATTACAGGCCATAAAAATGAAATCGAATATTGCAAAAAGCTTAGAAATCACACAAGGATCATAACCATGCCAATAATTTGTCAAAAAAATGCAAGAATGAGAGGTTGCAGTTTCGTGTACAGGGGTATGTTCAAGGGGACTTACAGCGCGTTTGATGAGGTTTCAGGGCTTGTGACTGGTTGCTTTTGCTTCAGTGGATCTCCAGCAAGAGGTCTATGTTGAGATTTTTCCTTGAATTGGACTCTAAGGCTGATTTCGATTTCAAACTTTTCAAGCTTTTTTCAAGTTTTGGTATTGCATTTTGTGCAACCTCTAGGTCGTGTTCTTTGTGCCTTTGCATTGTGTGAGTATAATCGAGTGAATTAGGTTTAAATTTGGGCCTTGAATCCATGAACATTGATGTTTGAAGATTTGATATGAATCACCATTAAAAAGCTTCTAAAATTGTCTCAAATCAAATATTTTGTTCATAACATGGCATGATTCGGATTTTATCTTGTCCGTGATGATATTTAAGACCTATAATGATAAAAAAGATACCAAGTTATTAAGATTTGGATTTTATTTGGATTTAAATTGATTTAAAATGAATTAAATCAATGAAAATCAAATAAAATAGAAAAATTAATAAATGGACATTAGACTGAAGATAGAGCACGTGTGTAGTGTGACAAGATCAAATCAAGTGCAAAAAAGTGGGCCCATTTGGCAAAGTTTGAAGTTTCGGGGATAGTTGACTTTTGGCAATTTTGGAAAAATGCCCAACTTCAACAATGCATAACTTCTTCAATTTTGAACTTTTGGAAGTGTTCTTTGACTTTTTAGAAACCTTGAGATGTCATCTAACCAACCCTTTTTGTCTCATATCATTTTGATATTCCATGCTCAAGTTATAAGCTTTGGAAAAAAAAAGTGTTTTTGTTGACTTCCAAAAATGACCTATAATGTCCAAATTTGTAACTTTTTGTGAGTGCATTTATTGATCTTGGGGTGTGAATATGGATTGTAGGAAATTGCATCCTATTCAAAATGAGCTTTTGATGGTTCATTTATAATAAAGTATGAGAAAGTTATGCTTGGTCAAAGTTGAGTTGACTTTTCCTACAAAACCCTAATTTAGCAACTTTTGAATCTTGATGAATCATGATCAAACCTTGATAAAATGATGAATTATCCTTAAAAATGAGAATGTTGACAAAAATCCTGAGGTTTGACTATTCATAGGTCACAATTGACTTTTGCCCTAGCACAGTCGATTTTTGGACCTCTTGAGCAATTGACTGACCAAACTTCCTCTGCATGGCTTGAAATTTGACATGGATGAACTTGAGAACATATTAGGACATTGGGAAGCACTTGAGTTCATTTGTATGTAAGGACCTTGATGTAACACAAAACCCTAATTTTGAATTGACTGCCTTAGAAGGTGATTTGACTGTCCAACTCTTGAGCAATCTTGAGCCATTTGGAGATTATTCTTGACATGTCTTGAGAAATATGGGAGGGAAAATTTTGGGGTACAACATTTGCCCCTGTTCAATCTTCTTAAACCTGAGGATATAGATTGGCTTTCGGGCCTTTCGTGATCCGAAGGTGGAAGATGATTGAACACTAGAGTGCCCAGAAATTTGCACTCGCATGAACTGGTATCAACATTGTGATGTCGGGAATGGGCTTACAGATGCCATTTGGAGATTGTTGGTAGGTGGTTTTGTATTCTTTGACGGGATTGTCTTCTTTGACTGGATTGTCTTCTTTAACTGGATTGTCTTCTTTGACTGGATTGGCCTCAGAAAAATCTTTAGGAATCGATTTAACTGGTTTTGTCTCCATTGACAAGGTTGGCCTCAGAAAAATCTTTAGGAATCGATTTAACTGGTTTTGTCTCCATTGACGGGTTGGCCTCAGAAAAATCTTTAGGAATCGATTTAACTGATTTTGTCTCCATTGACGGGTTGTCTCCTTTGACGGGTTGTCTCCTTTGACTGAATTTGTCTCCTTTGACTGAATTTGTCTCATTTGACTGTATTTGTCTCCTTTGACTGAATTTGTCTCCTTTGACTGAATTTGTCTCCTTTGACTAAATTTGTCTCCTTTGACTGTATTAGCATCATAAAAATCTTTAGGAATCGATTTAACTGGATTTGTCTCCTTTGACATAGCTAAGAACTTAACTGCATCTTTCCTGAAAGGTAAAGGTCAGTCATATGCAATGCATCATATGGATCAAGCAATGATGTTCTCAACATAAATGAGATTGTATTATATGATGTGTATATGCATGTATCATGATGTATGGAAATGTGATGTTTTAGCTAGGGAAAATAAATCCCAGAGCTACAGGAGAATAAAGTTGAATTCTTCGTTTCCGCTGGTAATGACGACCGAAGGTGATTGTGAGAATAATCCTATATGAGAAGATAACTCCGTTGGGGAATAAACTGATGAAGAGATTACTCTGAGGGGAATTACTCTGTGGGGGAGAAATGCTCTGCTGAGGATTTTAATGATAAACTCCACTGGGGATTCTGCTGATAAACTCCGCTGGGGATGGATTACCATTGCTGGTGATACTGAATCTGTTGAGGATTAAATTCCTGCTGGTGAAAGGAAAGGACTCCGATGGGGATGATCTTTCTGTTGCAACTTGCTAGGGATAACCCTGTTAGACTTTTGTGGGGATAATCCTCTGAGTTCTGCTGGGAATGATCCTTCGAACTTGGCTAGGGGATTTATTGTTGTACTCCTTTGGGGATAGACTTCCAGAGTCTACTGGGGATGATGATTCAACTCCGTTGGGGAAGCTTTTTAGACTACGCTGGGAAATATTGACTCCACTGAGGGTATCTTGTATTCTACCGGGGAACATTCTTATACTCCGTTGAGGGATATTAAGACTGTCGGGGATACTCTGATACTTGCTGGGGGATATTCTTATACTCTGCTGGGGAATATTAAGAACTTCTGGGGATACTCTTATACTTGCTGGGGAATATCTTTATACTCCGCTGGGGAATATTAAGACCTTCCGGGGATACCAAGCCTTTTTTAGTGTTGTTTGCGGATGAACTCTGCTTGGGGAGAGTATTGTTGATTCATTCACGGTTGCAAGTCTCAGTTGAGAGAGCTACCATTATTGTCTTACTCTGCGGGGAGTGAGAGTACCTTAACCATATTCTTCAACTGAATATACCTTTGTACCTAGTGGTCAGAGCAACTAGACAGTTCAGACACTTCTTATGCCCCTGTTTCTGCTATTACCCGTAATTTATCTTTCGTTTCGCATGTAAATATTTATGAGCAACAATTAATGTCAAATGCATATATCAAAAATGAACCTTGGACGTTCTTTGCAAAACAAAATATATAAAAGAAAAATAGTTTTGAAATTTTCTGAAAATGAATTTGTATTGATTTTGAAGTTTGGCCTGTAAATAGGCGTTTTTGTACAAGGGGCTGACGTCCTAGTAAGAGAACGCCGCCAAATAATAGAATTTACATATTTGTGAAAAGAAAAAAAAATAGCTATGTGAATGATTCCACTGGGTTCCAACTCTGCTATTGCCTTTATGTCCTCGAGCATCTCATCGCTTTGCTACTTGGTTGAAGATGAATCAGATTGCTTAGTGTCGTCAGAGCTTGATAGTCGATACCAATGAGACATAGTGTTACGCTTTAATCCCTAATTTTTGCCTGGACCTCCCTTTCGGGTTTTCAGTCCACCGGGATACCCTCTTTTTCCCAAGCCGCCTTTTCAGGTTTTCGACTTGCCGGGTGTACAGATTTTTTTTCATTTTCATCCCTTATTTTTGCCCGAACCCTTTTGGTTCGCCGGGAAGCCCTTACTTTTGCCTAGGCCAGTCAACCTAGCGGGTCTTTAATTATGCGTAGTATCTTTTCACTATGTCTGCATTGACGGGGTAAGGGAGGTCGTCACCATCCATGGTGGTTAGAATCATAGCTCCTCCTGAGAAAATGTTCTTAACCACAAACGGCCCTTCGTAAGTAGGGGTCCATTTGCCCCTGGGATCACCTTGAGGTAGAATAATGCGCTTGATTACCAGGTCCCCAACTTGATACTCTTGTCGTTTGACTTTCTTGTTAAATGCCTTGATCATTCATTTTTGGTACGTCTGACCATGACAAATAGCCATAAGTCTCTTTTCATCGATTAAGTTCAGCTGATCAAGTCGGGTCTGAATCCAGTCATCTTCACTCAAACCTGCATCCTTCATGATTCGAAGAGAGGGTATCTGAACTTCAATAGGCAAGACTGCCTCCATACCATATACCAAGGAATAGGGGGTTTCCCCTGTTGACGTCCGCGCTGAGGTACGATACCCATGAAGAGCAAATGGTAACATCTCGTGCCAGTCTTTGTATGTGACTGCCATCTTCTGCACGATCTTCTTAATGTTCTTATTAGCCGCTTCTACAGCCCCATTCATCTTCGGCCGGTAGGGCGAAGAGTTGTGATACTGTATCTTGAATTGCTCGCAGAGTTCAGTGATCATCTTGTTGTTGAGATTGGTACCATTGTCCGTAATAATCATCTCTGGTACACCATATCGACAAATAAGATTATGCCGAATGAATCGTGCCACGACGTTCTTGGTTACGGTAGCAAAGGAAGCTGCTTCAACCCACTTTACAAAATAATCAATTGCTACCAGGATGAATCGATGCCCATTAGATGTCGTAGGTCTGATCTCGCCGATCATATCAATGCCCCACATTGCAAAAGGCCAAGGTGCCGTTAAGACTTTTAGAGGAACTGGAGGTATGTGCACCTTATCAGCATAGACTTGGCACTTGTGACATGTCCGAGAATGCTGATAACAGTCGGCTTACATTGTGGACCAGTAATATCCTTCCCGAAGGATCTTCTTTGCCATGGTGTGTCCACTGGAATGAGTTCCGAAAGTACCTTCATGTAAATCTGCCATGATCCTTTCTGCTTCATTCTTATCCACACATCTTAGTAAGGTTGAATCATGGTTACGCTTGTAAAGAATGCCATTGCTGATGAAGAACTTCACCGCGAACCTTCTCAGAAACTTTTTGTCATTAACAGATGCACCCTCGGGGTATTCTTGAGCCTCAATATACCTTTTTACTTCATGAAACCAGGGCTTTTCTGTTACCTCTTCAGTCTCAACATCACAGCAATGTGCAGGTTCGTCCAATCTTTCAATGATAATCCGGGGAGCTTCGTTGTCCCAATTGACTTTGAACATAGAAGACATCGTAGCTAACGCGTCCTCTAACTGATTCAACTCTCTAGGGAAGTGTTCAAAGGTTATCTCCTCAAAGTGGGGAAGCAACGTCAACACATACTCCTTGTAAGGAATAAGATTTGGGTGTTTCGTATCCCACACACCTTTGATCTGACTGATCACGAGAGCGGAATCTCCGAAGACACTCAAAAACTTAATCCTTAGGTCAATTGCTGCTCGAAGACCCATGATGCACGCTTCATACTCCGCCATGTTATTGATCCAGTTGAAACATAGTCGAGCGGTGAATGGAGTATGAGAGCCTTTAGGAGATATGATCACGACGCCAATGCCATTACCCAAAGCGTTTGAAGCTCCATCAAAGTACATAGACCATTGGGATCCTTCTTCAGGTCCTTCATCCGGTCCAGGTGTCTCACAATCAATTACCAACATGATATTCTCGTCCAGAAATTCAAAGTTCATAGACTGGTAATCATCCACTGCCTGATGTGCCAAACGGTCTGCCAATACACTTCCTTTGATTGCTTTTTGGGTTGTGTACTGGATGTCATACTCAGTCAAGATCATCTGCCATCTCGCTATTCTTCCGGACAAGGCAGGCTTTTCAAAGATATACTTGATTGGATCCATCTTAGATATCAACAAAGTAGTGTGAGTCAGCATATATTGTCTCAGCCGGTGAGCAGCCGATGCCAAAGTGCAACAAGTCTTCTCGAGCAGTGAGTATCGGGTCTCACAGTCGGTAAAGTTTTTGCTAAGGTAATAAATAGCATGCTCTTTTCGGCCAGACTCGTCATGTTGACCCAACACACGCCCCATTAAGTTATCGAGTACTCTCAAGTATAAGATCAGAGGTCTCTCTTCAACTGGAGGCATCAGAATAGGTGGCTCTTGGAGATACTCTTTGATCCTTTCGAAAGTGGCTTGGCATTCATCGTTCCAACGTACCACTTGATCTTTCTTCAGCAGCTTGGAGATTGGTTCATAAGTAGCGGTCAGGTGTGAGATGAATCGGGCAATGTAATTCAGACGTCCTAGAAAGCCCCTGACTTCTTTCTCTGTTCTGGGAGCTAGCATCTCCTGTATGGCTTTCACCTTGGCCGGATCCACTTGAATACCTTTCTCGCTCACGACGAAACCCAGTAGCTTACCAGATCTCACCTCGAAGGTGCACTTGTTCGGGTTTAACCTCAACTTGTACAACTTCAACCTGTCAAACAGCTTCTGCAGATGGTCAAGGTGTTCTTCCTCAGTCTGGGACCTTGCAATCATATCGTCGACGTATACCTCAATATCATGATGGATCATGTCATGAAACAAACCAACCATGGCAAGCTGATATGTTTCCCCAGCATTCTTCAATCCAAAAGGCATGACCTTGTAGCAAAAGGTACCCCACTGAGTAACAAAGGTCGTCTTCTCCATGTCTTCGGGATCCATTTTGATCTAATTATAACCTGAGAAACCATCCATGAAGGAGAAGACCTTATGCTGAGCAGTGTTGTCAACCAGAACGTCAATATGAGGTAGAGGGAAGTCATCCTTGGGTCTTTCCCTATTCAGATCCCTATAGTCAACGCACATTTGGACCTTACTGTTGTACCCCAAAATTTGCCCTCCCATATTTCTCAAAATATTTCAAGAAAAATTCACAAGTCCAACCCGGCGCGTCATATTCAGGTATTCTTTCGCCAAGATATCTCTGATAACGTATTCTCAAATTCAGGTTCGGCTCAAGAGTCAATTCTTTAAAGAAGGTATCCGAATGTGTGAGTTTTCTCGAAGAAATATGGTGAAAAAGTATGCTGAAAGTGCAGTTTTTACGCGCTAAAAAATTCATAACTTGAAGATCGTGTCTCGTTTTGAACCCGTTCCGGTGGCCAAAATTCCGTCTTGACATTATCTACGTTTTCATCTCTCACGGCTGGAAGCCAATTTCGATCAGAAGGTCTTCAAAAATGTGGATTTATCAAGTATTTTCGTACAGAAAATTTGTGACAGAAGTTTATTTGCGTCATGTTCAGAAAATCATAACTTGGTCGATTTTCATCATATCGAGCTGGTTCCGGCGCCAAAATTTCACAAATTGAGTTTCCTACATTTTGACATAAGGTATTGAGTTCAAACAGTATTCAAAAGGCCTTCATTTTTTGCTCAGAGTGCGTGACACGCTGAAAATCCTGAATGCTGAATATTATTTCATCTGGGCCGAAACTTCGAAAATTCATAACTCGGTCAATTTTTATCGGATTGGGCTCATATTTTTACACAAGGTCACTGACTCATAGATCTACAACTTTGATTCAAAAGTCGAGACCGGATTATGCTCCGATCAATACCAGTTTTTTATTGAAGAACGTGTCAGAGTCGACACTGGAGCCCAAAATAAGTTTGTCTGAGCTGAAACTTCAAAAATTCATAACTAATTCACCATTTATCCGATTGAGCCGATTTTCGGACAGGAGTTAGTTCTCGATGTCGGCTACATTTTGTTTTCAAATTTCAACTTCAAAAACTGCACTTAAGTCCCTGCAATTTACCCTGGAAAGTGACGAACTCAAATGAACATTGGAGGCCCAATTGCACATTCAAAGCCTATTTTCTTTACCCTAATTTCCATTATATAATCACCTTCTTTTCACACAAACCAGAGGGGAGAAAAAACTTTGCCACAACACTGTTAGAATATCAAATTCTTTCAAGAACCCTAACACCTTGAAATCCTTATTACAAATCTCTCTCTCACTACAAACAAGCCATCTCAGTTACAAACCAACATCTCACTACTTCTTCAGTAAGGGTAAGGCTGGCTTGATCTCCATGATCAAAAGGGCATAAAAGCATTCGTGTCACTACTTTTCCAGTAAGGGTAAGATTGATTTGATCTCCATGATCAAAATGGTATAATCATTCATACATGTCATATTGTGCCTAAACATTAAATTTCTTCATATATTGGCTTTATTTGCATTTTTATGATTTTATTTAATGTGTTCATGAGATTCAACACTGCAGATTTTAGACAGGATCCCATGCAGGTTCATTAAGGAACGTTGAGGCCAAAACACAAATGGCCAAAAGTCAAAAGCCAAATGGCCAAAACAGAACAGCTTACACATGACACCAATACATGGCGAGGCAGACATCTTGAGAAGGTTAAGGAACGTTGAAGCCAGAACACAAATGGCCAAAAGCCAAAAGCCAAATGGCCAAAACAAAACAGTTTACACATGACGCCAATAGCTGTTTCACCCCTCCAATCAGGCTCGTATACTCCTAAACTCGCTCTATATTTGTATTATGTTCCTTTAATTAATTAATCGTTATTATTTTTATTAATCACTAACCAATTAACATTTTTTCCTAATAAAATCAAAATACAAAATATGTTTAATTATTATTAATCTCATCATTAATCTATTTTTTGTAAATAAATAACTAACAATTAACCTAGTTTAATTTAGGTTTTAAACTTTAATCTTTTTCTTAATAAATAAAAAATATCTAGAATTAGGTTTTTTGACATCTTCATCTTTTTCTTAATTAATTATTTTTCTCATTATTTATTATTATAATTACTATTTATTTTTGTAAATAAACATGTACATTAATTAATTAGTAAATTAGAGTAACTTTAATATTTCTTTTTATTAATAATTAAAATAATTTAGAACTAGGGTTTTCTTTAATTAATTTTCTTTATTTTCATAAGTACAAAAAACATAAAAAACATTTCCTTTTCTTTAAACAAATAATTAATTAGACTTTAATTTCATTTAATTTCTCAAAAGGGTCAAAACCCTCGGACGTTCAATTAATTCTTTTCGCGCATTATTTTCTTGGTGATTATTATGTAACTGCTTTCCGGATGTAATAGTAATTAGGTTTACTGCATTTATTTACTTTCCGCATCTTTTATCAAACGGGTCTTTGTACTTTGGCGATGTATAGACCCGCGCCTTGTAATAGCGTAGCTTTTATGTTTCCGTCTTTTAATTTTCCGCACTTTTAAATTCTAACTTGTATGAAAGAATGTATGCTAATTAAAAACAAGCGTAGCTCACAATGCCATGATAAAAGATAATTGTTAAACTGAAAACAACACACAAATACACACACCACTTCTAGGGTACGCCTCACCTGTTGCCTTCGAAACGTGGTCGTCAAGTATAAGACGTTTTAGTAAGTCCTTATGTCCATGATCCAGTTGCCTCGAAATAGTTGTCTCGAAACGGTTGCCTCGGAATAGTTGCCTCGAAACGGTTGCCTCAGATTAAAAAAAGGATCAAGGACATAAGGGTAGCTTCTAAGGTATCCTAACTGTTGCTTCGGTGACCACACTGTCCCTACAATCGAATTGATCCGAACACCTCCAACGGTGGTGCTACCTACCTCTCAATGGTGGGATGGCACTACCTTAAGGACATTTACACAGCCTAATTCCTTAGGGTAGGTAGATGACTCATAGATACTTGCTCTATTCAAAAACAAATCAAAACTCTTTTCACACCGACACTTTCAAAAAGCTTTCAAAACAATTTTTCAAACACTCTTGAGGACCGATACAAGAGTTATTCAGAAATCTTTCAAAGAAACTTTTTCAAACCCACTCACATCTTAAAAAAGCAAACTCTTTGAAAACATAAGAGCAAGTATCTAAGAGCCCATGGATAACCATGGATAGAAAGGGTGCTAACACCTTCCCTTTCTATAAATCTACCTCCGGAACCGAGAAACGTTCTCATAAGGAATTTTGCTGTGCTTTTGTCCTTTCCATGTTGGAGAAAATAAAAGACGGTGGCGACTCTTGCTTCCGCGACATTTTGCGAAACCAGCTTTAAACAGTCAGTTCTAAATCCATCGATCACAGAACTGGCGACTCTGCTGGGGAAACTCTAAAGTGAGGTGTACCTTAGGATAGCTCATACTTATGTTTTCAATTGCCTGATTTGTGTGCTTTAATATTGTGGGCCTGTCTTGGGAGTTCTATAGATCCTAACCCGGATCTTGGGGATACCTTCTTAGAAAGTAGCAACAAGACTGTGAGGGAACTGTGCGGGGTATACCGACACGGTTGAAGCAGTCTGCTACGTTGATGTGGCACTTTGGTGAGTACCGGTAACCCTTGAGTCAAGTCAAGGAGAGTACGGGGCCGCTGCGTGGTGTCGTGAAGCATCAACTAACCTTAGGAACCTTAATTGAACCATCTTGGCCTCTTTAGGGTAGTGAGATAACTGACTTTGGTGCAGTCCGAGGTTGGTTGATACTCGATACTACACTCAGTTGAGGGTTATTTTCTTGGAATATTTCGATTGCCAGTTCAGTGGCTAAATCGAAACGATGAACACAGAAAGCAATCCAATGATATTGAGACCTTTAGAACCCGGTTACTTCTGATAGGACAGGTTTTGAGCCCACCAACTTCAAGAGGGTAATACCTAGACCCCATGCTGGCCTAAACTCTAAGGGCTACATGTGTGACTTGTGTGCCTTCAAATCTGAATTACTTGCGCATTCTTGTTATCTGACAGCAGGAGTTTCTTGCAGGTTTTGTTTACAGTCCTTAATCTGGACTCATAACAGGGTTTATCCATATTACTCCATGCATAGCATAACATCATACCATTGCATACATCTTGCATAAAGACTAATCCATTTCAAGGATCTCAAGGGTTTGTGATGCAGGTCATAATGAACCAACTGTCTAGCAAGGGGAAAAGAGGATTTATTTTCCTCTAGCCAAGGTTGTCAGGGGCTATGACCCACTAGATATGGTGAGCCTTGACTCTTGAAGAAGGACTCTCAACAATATGCAATTCCTTCAACCAAGCTACCGGATCCCAACTCTAACAATCTTCTTGTTTACCCCGCGAGATCCTTGAAAACATTGCATGCATATCATACATATCATTGCATAACAGGTACCCTTTTGACAGGTCACTTACCTTCTTCGCTGTTTATTTCAGCAATGGCTTCCCAACAAGATAACCAGGTTGTTCATGCTCAAGAGACTCAGTTCAGGGAGATCTTCCTAAGCCTATCCAAGGGGCAGGAAGAGCTGAGGGCACTCCTCGTGGGGAATTTGGCCAAGAAAAGTCCCGAAGATGACAAGGACGAACGACTGAAACATCTACAAGCTGAGGTGGATGCAATGAGAACCCAAATGCTGGGGCAAATGGCTCTCATCCAAGGCTTAACCCAGGAGCAAGAAGAGTTGAGGACCATGATCAGTCAGCTTCATCAAGACATGAAGTAACCAGTCCAAGTCAGGGACCAAGTCATTAATCAGCCTCCAAGAAGTCAAAGGTTTGGTTCAATGAATAGACCTCTCCAAGCTGCTACTACTTCACAGGTCCAACCACAACCCCGCCCAGAGCAACAGGTTGATCAGAGTAAGCCTAGCAGGTCCAGGAGGTAATTCACCCAGCTCAACGTGTCACTGTTTCAAGCTTTACAACACCTGTTGAGTTTGAATCTGATTACACTAAGGGCTCCTCCCCGGAATCCCAACATCTCTGCTCCTAACTATCATCCCAACAAAAAATGTGCATACCACTTCGATAGTCCTGGACATGACACTGCCGACTGCTGGGCTCTGAAGAACAAGGTCCAGGACCTGATTAATGAAGGAGCAGTGGATTTCACCAAAGTGGGTCAGGCTGAGTGCTTCTACCATCCCTACAGGATTCACCATTTGAAGTAATAAGTCCTGAGATGAGAAGACTTTTTGTCCATTAGAATTTTCAAGTTGTAATTTTCTTTTGATTGTTCAAACGATTATCATGTCAAACGTTGTTATTGCATTAATGCATCGCATATGTCTGTTTTGAATCAATATATTCGCATTCGCTATATTCAAACTGCTTCCATTTTTTTTTTATGTCAACTCTCAATTAATAATTCTGAGCCTCTTGAGGGAGGATGACGAAAACGATACCACGATCTTTATAGTATGCTTTTGAACAGACCCCGCTGATGAGGTACAGGCATTGTTTCAATTCCTAAACACTGGAGTTATAAGGAAGATAACCCCTCGTCAACCCCTTTGAGCCAAAGAAGTTGGAGTTTTTCTTTTCAAAAATTAAAACCCTTAATCATAACCTGGGGCAGGGTAGTTCTCTCAGTTGATCCAAGTGCATAACGAATGGCACCAAAGAGGTCCTTACAAAACAAAAGACAATGATGGTTCCGAATAATCATAAAGACAGGCAGTCATTACCAAAAAAAAAAAACTAAAGCCCAATAAGTCAAAACCTATGAAGGAGACTTACAAAAACTGGGGCATCCCGCTGACTGTAATCACAAAAAGGAACAGTTCAGGCAAAAAACAGGGATAACGAAATCAAAAAAAGAAAGAAGTCCTGCAAACCCTTATAAAAATGACCGCCTGTTCAAAATAAATTGTCAATATCCGAACCATCACTGGAATATCAGAGCAAAGATTCAAACAGGATCTAATGCACGATTAGCTGGGTTTAGGATCGAAGAACATCACGAAGAACGGGTGGGTACAAATGAAATTTGAGCCTTTATCCTTTGTTTCTTAAACCGTGAACCAGGCCATGCTACAACCTTTAAAAGTCCTAGCTGAAGCATGGGTTAGTTCGAAAGCATATTGTTATGAAAGGTATCCTGACTCCTTAAGGCTTGCGGTAAAATAACGAGTTGACATCACAGTTTACAAAACAAAAATCCACATGTGTTTTTACTGAAAAAACTGCATTTTCAAAAAATCCGAGACAGACATAAGCTTTGCATTTTTAACATAACTTTGTTTGCATATGACTTTTTGTTCGAACAGCATAGAAGTTCGCACGACGGATGTCTAATGAACAAAAGCACCTCCAATCAAGGGGCAGGGCATGATCATCGTCCATCATCTGGGGCAGTCCAGTCAAGATTCAGAGAATCTCTCAAATGCCTAATAGCCTGGGGCAAATCTCCGCCTGAGTCACCTGGGGCATTGGACATGAGCTCCAGCTACGAATCTTGCCTGATCAAACATATTCTGGTCGCATGGCAACACAACAACAGGGGCATCTCCTTACATTCTGAGGGAATGGACATAGTCAAAAAAATACTGCGCATAATCAAAGACCCGCTAGGTTGACACACCTAGGCAAAAATAAGGGCTTCCCGGCGAACCAAAAGGGTTCGGGCAAAAATAAGGGATGAAAATGAAAAAAATCTGCACACCCGGCAAGTCGAAAACCTGAAAAGGCATCTTGGGCAAAAATGGGTATCCCGATGGACTGAAAACCCGAAAGGGCGGTCCAGGCAAAAATTAGGGATCACAGCGTACGACTATGTCCCGGCATCTCGTCACTTGCCTACCAGAAGAAGATTTGTCAAACCGGCAGTCATCAAGCACCTCCACAGATACTCTCGCAAAAAACTGGGGCAATAAGAATCATCCGATTTGTACAAGCTGCTTTATCCTCCAGGTACCAAGGTAGGTTCGACTGAAGAACGTAATCAAGATACCTTAATTCCCCATAGAGTGAGACAGGATCCAACAATTCTCCCCAAGCAGAGTGGGTCTCCAATCAGCCCTGAGAAGGCCAATACCTCCAGCAAGTCAGCAACACTCTCCCCAAGCAGAGTTAGCTTACTGTCCGCCTTAAGGAAGTTGGATTATCCCCTGAAGATCTCAATATTCCCCGACGGAGTATACAAACATTCCTAACAAGCATCCCCGACAATTTTGATCTCAGATTGTTTCCCCAGTGGAATACCAGACATCCCAGTGGAGCCACTTCCCTAGTGCAGTCCAAAAGTCTCCCCAGGAGAACTCAATCAATCTCCCCAGTAGATTCAGGAAGCTTATCCCCAGTAGATTCTGGAAGCTTATCACCTGCAGAGTACGAACGCTCCCCCGGCTTTATTCAAAGGTTATTTCCCCACCAGGATATAACTGGGTTATCCTCAGCCAATTGCCACGGAAAGATCGTCCCCGACGAAGTTCTTCCTATCCCCAGCGAAATTCATCAAATCTTCCAACAGAGCTCAACAATGGTATCCCCAGCGGAGTTATCATCAATCTCAGCAAAGTACCTCTCTTTCCCCACAGAGTTTACTCCCCGCAGAGTAATCTATTCGCCAAGTTTATTCCTCAACGGAGTCATCTTCTCCTACCGGTATTCTTGCAACCATCATCCCCAGTGGAAGAGAAGCTCTACTCTTCCACATCAGCCCAGGATTCAACTTCCCGGCACCCGTCAAGAATTTATTTTCCTAGACGACAATACATTCATAAACATATCACATTTCATACACCCCACTTACATACAAAATGCATGCACATACGCATCATGAACATACAATCTCATTTATTCCGAGAACATCACGCATGTCATACATCATAACATCGCATACAACTAACGTTTTGTCTTTTCAGGACAAAGGTCAATACAAAGATAATTACTATCAACTGTCGTGATTCCAGATCCGATTCCTGTATCTTGCCATGGAGTATCTGTTGACGACTAATTCCAGACTCGATTCCTGTATCTTGCCAGGGCACGTCTGAAGAGTTTGAAGATCCGATTCCTGTATCTTGCCAGGGTGTATCTGTTGACGACTATTTTCCGGAATCGATTCCTGTATCTTGCCAGGGCACGTTTGAAGAGTTTGAAGATCCGATTCCTGTATCTCGCCAGGGTGTATCTGTTGACGACTATTTTCCGGACTCGATTCCTGTATCTTTCCAGGGCATGTCTGAAGAGTTTGAAGATCCGATTCCTGTATCCTGCCAGGGTGTATCTGTTGACGACTAATTCTAGACTCGATTCCTGTATACTGCCAGGGCACGTCTGAAGAGTTTGAAGATCCGATTCCTGTATCTTTCCAGGTGTATCTGTTGACGACTAATTCCAGACTCGATTCCTGTATCTTGCCAGGGCACGTCTGAAGAGTTTGAAGATCCGATTCCTGTATCTTGCCAGGGTGTATCTGTTGACGACTATTTTCCGGACTCGATTCCTGTATCCTGCCAGGGCACGTCTGAAGAGTTTGAAGATCCGATTCTTGTATCTTGCCAGGGTGTATCTGTTGATGACTAATTCCAGACTCGATTCCTGTATCCTGCCAGGGCACGTCTGAAGAGTTTGAAGATCCGATTCCTGTATCTTGCCAGGGTGTATCTGTTGACGACTATTTTCCGGACTCGATTCTTGTATCTTGCCAGGGCACGTCTGAAGAGTTTGAAGATCTGATTCCTGTATCTTGCCAGGGTGTATCTGTTGACGACTATTTTCCGGACTCGATTCTTGTATCTTGCCAGGGCACGTCTGAAGAGTTTGAAGATTTGATTCCTGTATCTTTCCAGGGTGTATCTGTTGACGACTATTTTCCGGACTCGATTCTTGTATCTTGCCAGGGCACGTCTGAAGAGTTTGAAGATCTGATTCCTGTATCTTGCCAGGGTGTATCTGTTGACGACTAATTCCAGACTCGATTCCTGTATCTTGCCAGGGCACGTCTGAAGAGTTTGAAGATCTGATTCATGTATCTTGCCAGGGTGTATCTGTTGACGACTAATTCCAGACTCGATTCCTGTATCTTGCCAGGGCACGTCTGAAGAGTTTGAAGATCCGATTCCTGTATCTTTCCAGGGTGTATCTGTTGACGACTATTTTCCAGACTCAATTCCTGTATCTTGCCAGGGCACGTCTGAAGAGTTTGAAGATCTGATTCCTGTATCTTGCCAGGGTGTATTTATTGACGACTAATTCCAGACTCGATTCCTGTATCTTGCCAGGGCACGTCTGAAGAGTTTAAAGATCCGATTCCTGTATCTTGCCAGGGTGTATCTGTTGACGACTAATTCCAGACTCGATTCCTGTATCTTGCCAGGGCACGTCTGAAGAGTTTGAAGATCTGATTCCTGTATCTTGCCAGGGTGTATCTGTTGACGACTAATTCCAGACTCGATTCCTGTATCTTGCCAGGGCACGTCTGAAGAGTTTGAAGATCCGATTCCTATATCTTGCCAGGGTGTATCTGTTGACGACTAATTCCAGACTCGATTCCTGTATCTTGCCAGGGCACGTCTGAAGACTTTGAAGATCCGATTCCTGTATCTTGCTAGGGTGTATCTGTTGACGACTAATTCCAGACTCGATTCCTGTATCTTGCCAGGGCACGTCTGAAGAGTTTGAAGATCCGATTCCTGTATCTCGCCAGGGTGTATCTGTTGACGACTATATTCCAGACTCAATTCCTGTATCCTGCCTGGGCACGTCTGAAGAGTTTGAAGATCCGATTCCTGTATCTTGCCAGGGTGTATCTGTTGACGACTAATTCCAGACTCAATTCCTGTATCCTTCCAGGGTACGTCTGAAGAGTTTGAAGATCTGATTCCTGTATCTTGCCAGGGTGTATCTGTTGACGACTATTTTCCAGACTCGATTCCTGTATCTTGCCAGGGCACGTCTGAAGAGTTTGAAGATCCGATTCCTGTATCTTGCCAGGGTGTATCTGTTGACGACTATTTTTCCAGATTCGATTCCTGTATCTAGCCAGGGCGCATTTGTGAGTAGCTGATTGTAGACTCGATACTTGTATCCGGCCAGGGCACATCTACATGAAGAGTTTGAAGATCAACCCCTGTAACAGGCCAGGTAATTATCTTTCTTTCTCAGGTACGCAAGTTCTCGCTAAGGAATCTCTTACGCGATCGACAACTTCTCGATGGCATCTATAAGCCCATCCACATACCAACAGTCTCCAAATGGCATCCATAAGCCCATTCCTGACAAAGCTCCGTCACAGCTCCAGATGGCATCTATAAGCCCATCCCCCCATCCATCACTTCCAAATGGCATCTATAAGCCCATTCCCCCTACATCACATTGCTGATACTACACCATGTGAGTGCAAATTTATGGGCACTTTAGTGTTCAATCATCTTCCACCTTCGGATCACGAAAGGCATGCAAGCCAATCTACATCCTCAGGTTTAAGAAGATTGAACAGGGGCAACTGTTGTACCCCAAAATTTGCCCTCCCATATTTCTCAAAATATTTCAAGAAAAATTCACAAGTCCAACCCGGCGCGTCATATTCAGGTATTCTTTCGCCAAGATATCTCTGATAACGTATTCTCAAATTCAGGTTCGGCTCAAGAGTCAATTCTTTAAAGAAGGTATCCGAATGTGTGAGTTTTCTCGAAGAAATATGGTGAAAAAGTATACTGAAAGTGCAGTTTTTACGCGCTAAAAAATTCATAACTTGAAGATCGTGGCTCGTTTTGAACCTGTTCCGGTGGCCAAAATTCCGTCTTGACATTATTTACGTTTTCATCTCTCATGGCTGGAAGCCAATTTCGATCAGAAGGTCTTCAAAAATGTGGATTTATCAAGTATTTTCGTACAGAAAATTTGTGACAGAAGTTTATTTGCGTCATGTTCAGAAAACCATAACTTGGTCGATTTTCATCGTATCGAGCTGGTTCCGGCGCCAAAATTTCACAAATTGAGTTGACTACATTTTCACAGAAGGTATTGAGTTCAAACGGTATTCAAAAGGCCTTCGTTTTTTGCTCAGAATGCGTGACACGCTGAAAATCCTGAATGCTGAATATTATTTCATCTGGGCCGAAACTTCGAAAATTCATAACTCGGTCAATTTTTATCGGATTGGGCTCATATTTTTACACAAGGTCACTGACTCATAGATCTACAACTTTGATTCAAAAGTCGAGACCGGATTATGCTCCGATCAATACCAGTTTTTTATTGAAGAACGTGTCAGAGTCGACACTGGAGCCCAAAATAAGTTTGTCTGAGCTGAAACTTCAAAAATTCATAACTAATTCATCGTTTATCCGATTGAGCCGATTTTCGGACAGGAGTTAGTTCTCGATGTCGGCTACATTTTGTTTTCACATTTCAACTTCAAAAATTGCACTTAAGTCCCTGCAATTTATCCTGGAAATTGACGAACTCAAGTGAACATTGGAGGCCCAATTGCACATTTAAAGCCCATTTTCTTTACCCTAATTTCCATTATATAATCACCTTCTTTTCACACAAACTAGAGGGGAGAAAAAACTTTGCCACAACACTGTTAGAATATCAAATTCTTTCAAGAACCCTAAAACCTTGAAATCCTTATTACAAATCCCTCTCTCACTACAAACAAGCCATCTCAGTTACAAACCAACATCTCACTACTTCTTCAGTAAGGGTAAGGCTGGCTTGATCTCCATGATCAAAAGGGCATAAAAGCATTCGTGTCATTACTTTTCTAGTAAGGGTAAGATTGATTTGATCTCCATGATCAAAATGGTATAATCATTCATACATGCCATATTGTGCCTAAACATTAAATTTCTTCATATATTGGCTTTATTTGCATTTTATGATTTTATTTAATGTGTTCATGAGATTCAACACTGCAGATTTTAGACAGGATCCCATGCAGGTTCATTAAGAAACGTTGAGGCCAAAACACAAATGGTCAAAAGCCAAAAGCCAAATGGCCAAAATAGAACAGCTTACACATGACACCAATACATGGCGAGGCAGACATCTTGAGAAGGTTAAGGAACGTTGAAGCCAGAACACAAATGGCCAAAAGCCAAAAGCCAAATGGCCAAAACAAAACAGTTTACACATGACGCCAATAGCTGTTTCACCCCTCCAATCAGGCTTGTATACTCCTAAACTCTCTCTCTATTTGTATTATGTTCCTTTAATTAATTAATCGTTATTATTTTTATTAATCACTAACCAATTAACATTTTTTTTCTAATAAAATCAAAATACAAAATATGTTTAATTATTATTAATCTCACCATTAATCTATTTTTTGTAAATAAATAACTAACAATTAACCTAGTTTAATTTAGGTTTTAAACTTTAATCTTTTTCTTAATAAATAAAAAATATCTAGAATTAGGTTTTTTGACATCTTCATCTTTTTCTTAATTAATTATTTTTCTCATTATTTATTATTATAATTACTATTTATTTTTGTAAATAAACATGTACATTAATTAATTAGTAAATTAGAGTAACTTTAATATTTCTTTTTATTAATAATTAAAATAATTTAGAACTAGGGTTTTCTTTAATTAATTTTCTTTATTTTCATAAGTACAAAAAACATAAAAAACATTTTCTTTTCTTTAAACAAATAATTAATTAGACTTTAATTTCATTTAATTTCTCAAAAGGGTCAAAACCCTCGGACGTTCAATTAATTCTTTTCGCGCATTATTTTCTTGGTGATTATTATGTAACTGCTTTCCGGATGTAATAGTAATTAGGTTTACTGCATTTATTTACTTTCCGCATCTTTTATCAAACGGGTCTTTGTACTTTGGCGATGTATAGACCCGCGCCTTGTAATAGCGTAGCTTTTATGTTTCCGTCTTTTAATTTTCCGCACTTTTAAATTCTAACTTGTATGAAAGAATGTATGCTAATTAAAAACAAGCGTAGCTCACAATGCCATGATAAAAGATAATTGTTAAACTGAAAACAACACACAAATACACACACCACTTCTAGGGTACGCCTCACCTGTTGCCTTCGAAACGTGGTCGTCAAGTATAAGACGTTTTAGTAAGTCCTTATGTCCATGATCCAGTTGCCTCGAAATAGTTGTCTCGAAACGGTTGCCTCGGAATAGTTGCCTCGAAACGGTTGCCTCAGATTAAAAAAAGGATCAAGGACATAAGGGTAGCTTCTAAGGTATCCTAACTGTTGCTTCGGTGACCACACTGTCCCTACAATCGAATTGACCCGAACACCTCCAACGGTGGTGCTACCTACCTCTCAATGGTGGGATGGCACTACCTTAAGGACATTTACACAGCCTAATTCCTTAGGGTAGGTAGATGACTCATAGATACTTGCTCTATTCAAAAACAAATCAAAACTCTTTTCACACCGACACTTTCAAAAAGCTTTCAAAACAATTTTTCAAACACTCTTGAGGACCGATACAAGAGTTATTCAGAAATCTTTCAAAGAAACTTTTTCAAACCCACTCACATCTTAAAAAAGCAAACTCTTTGAAAACATAAGAGCAAGTATCTAAGAGCCCATGGATAACCATGGATAGAAAGGGTGCTAACACCTTCCCTTTCTATAAATCTACCTCCGGAACCGAGAAACGTTCTCATAAGGAATTTTGCTGTGCTTTTGTCCTTTCCATGTTGGAGAAAATAAAAGACGGTGGCGACTCTTGCTTCCGCGACATTTTGCGAAACCAGCTTTAAACAGTCAGTTCTAAATCCACCGATCACAGAACTGGCGACTCTGCTGGGGAAACTCTAAAGTGAGGTGTACCTTAGGATAGCTCATACTTATGTTTTCAATTGCCTGATTTGTGTGCTTTAATATTGTGGGCCTGTCTTGGGAGTTCTATAGATCCTAACCCGGATCTGGGGGATACCTTCTTAGAAAGTAGCAACAAGACTGTGAGGGAACTGTGCGGGGTATACCGACACGGTTGAAGCAGTCTGCTATGTTGATGTGGCACTTTGGTGAGTACCGGTAACCCTTGAGTGAAGTCAAGGAGAGTACGGGGCCGCTGCGTGGTGTCGTGAAGCATCAACTAACCTTAGGAACCTTAATTGAAACATCTTGGCCTCTTTAGGGTAGTGAGATAACTGACTTTGGTGCAGTCCGAGGTTGGTTGATACTCGATACTACACTCAGTTGAGGGTTGTTTTCTTGGAATATTTCGATCGCCAGTTCAGTGGCTAAATCGAAACGATGAACACGGAAAGCAATCCAATGATATTGAGACCCTTAGAACCCGGTTACTTCTGATAGGACAGGTTTTGAGCCCACCAACTTCAAGAGGGTAATACCTAGACCCCATGCTGGCCTAAACTCTAAGGGCTACATGTGTGACTTGTGTGCCTTCAAATCTGAATTACTTGCGCATTCTTGTTATCTGACAACAGGAGTTTCTTGCAGGTTTTGTTTACAGTCCTTAATCTGGACTCATAACAGGGTTTATCCATATTACTCCATGCATAGCATAACATCATACCATTGCATACATCTTGCATAAAGACTAATCCATTTCAAGGATCTCAAGGGTTTGTGATGCAGGTCATAATGAACCAACTATCTAGCAAGGGGCAAAGAGGATTTATTTTCCTCTAGCCAAGGTTGTCAGGGGCTATGACCCACTAGATATGGTGAGCCTTGACTCTTGAAGAAGGACTCTCAACAATATGCAGTTCCTTCAACCAAGCTACCGGATCCCAACTCTAACAATCTTCTTGTTTACCCCGCGAGATCCTTGAAAACATTGCATGCATATCATACATATCATTGCATAACAGGTACCCTTTTGACAGGTCACTTACCTTCTTCGCTGTTTATTTCAGCAATGGCTTCCCAACGAGATAACCAGGGTCTTCATGCTCAAGAGACTCAGTTCAGGGAGATCTTCCTAAGCCTATCCAAGGGGCAGGAAGAGCTGAGGGCACTCCTCGTGGGGAATTTGGCCAAGAAAAGTCCCGAAGATGATAAGGACGAACGACTGAAACATCTACAAGCTAAGGTGGATGCAATGAGAACCCAAATGCTGGGGCAAATGGCTCTCATCCAAGGCTTAACTCAGGAGCAAGAAGAGTTGAGGACCATGATCAGTCAGCTTCATCAAGACATGAAGCAACCAGTCCAAGTCAGGGACCAAGTCATTAATCAGCCTCCAAGAAGTCAAAGGTTTGGTTCAATGAATAGACCTCTCCAAGCTGCTACTACTTCACAGGTCCAACCACAACCCCGCCCAGAGCAACAGGTTGATCAGAGTAAGCCTAGCAGGTCCAGGAGGCAATTCACCCAGCTCAACGTGTCACTGTTTCAAGCTTTACAACACCTGTTGAGTTTGAATCTGATTACACTAAGGGCTCCTCCCCGGAATCCCAACATCTCTGCTCCTAACTATCATCCCAACAAAAAATGTGCATACCACTCCGATAGCCCTGGACATGACACTGCCGACTGCTGGGCTCTGAAGAACAAGGTCCAGGACCTGATTAATGAAGGAGCAGTGGATTTCACCCAAGTGGGTCAGGCTGAGTGCTTCTACCATCCCTACAGGATTCACCATTTGAAGTAATAAGTCCTGAGATGAGAAGACTTTTTGTCCATTAGAATTTTCAAGTTGTAATTTTATTTTGATTGTTCAACCAATTATCATGTCAAACGTTGTTATTGCATTAATGCATCGCATATGTCTGTTTTGAATCAATATATTCGCATTCGCTATATTCAAACTGCTTCCATTTTTTTTTATGTCAACTCTCAATTAATAATTCTGAGCCTCTTGAGGGAGGATGACAAAAACGATACCACGATCTTTACAGTATGCTTTTGAACAGACCCCGCTGATGAGGTACAGGCATTGTTTCAATTCCTAAACACTGGAGTTATAAGGAAGATAACCCCTCGTCAACCCCTTTGAGCCAAAGAAGTTGGAGTTTTTCTTTTCGAAAATTAAAACCCTTAATCATAACCTGGGGCATGGTAGTTCTCTCAGTTGATCCAAGTGCATAACGAATGGCACCAAAGAGGTACTTACAAAACAAAAGACAATGATGGTTCCGAATAATCATAAAGACAGGCAGTCATTACCAAAAAAAAAAAAAAATAAAGCCCAATAAGTCAAAACCTATGAAGGAGACTTACAAAAACTGGGGCATCCCGCTGACTGTAATCACAAAAAGGAACAGTTCAGGAAAAAAACAGGGATAACGAAATCAAAAAAAGAAAGAGGTCCTGCAAACCCTTATAAAAATGACTGCCTGTTCAAAATAAATTGTCAATATCCGAACCATCACTGGAATATCAGAGCAAAGATTCAAACAGGATCTAATGCACGATTAGCTGGGTTTAGGATCGAAGAACATCACGAAGAACGGGTGGGTACAAATGAAATTTGAGCCTTTATCCTTTGTTTCTTAAACCGTGAACCAGGCCACACTACAACCTTTAAAAGTCCTAGCCGAAGCATGGGTTAGTTCGAAAGCATACTGTTATGAAAGGTATCCTGACTCCTTAAGGCTTGCGGTGAAATAACGAGTTGACATCACAGTTTACAAAACAAAAATCCACCTGTGTTTTTATTGAAAAAAATGCATTTTCAAAAAATCCAAGACAGACATAAGCTTTGCATTTTTAACATAACTTTGTTTGCATGTGACTTTTTGTTCGAACAGCATGGAAGTTCGCACGACGAATGTCTAATGAACAAAAGCACCTCCAATCAAGGGGCAGGGCATGATCAT
The DNA here is from genome assembly GCA_948472305.1 of Vicia faba. Taxonomy (NCBI): domain Eukaryota; kingdom Viridiplantae; phylum Streptophyta; class Magnoliopsida; order Fabales; family Fabaceae; genus Vicia; species Vicia faba. The sequence continues at coordinate 416,699,576 of OX451739.1, forward strand.
CGTCCATCATCTGGGGCAGTCCAGTCAAGATTTAGAGAATCTCTCAAATGCCTAATAGCCTGGGGCAAATCTCCGCCTGAGTCACCTGGGGCATTGGACATGAGCTCCAGCTACGAATCTTGCCTGATCAAACATATTCTGGTCGCATGGCAACACAACAACAGGGGCATCTCCTTACATTATGAGGGAATGGACATAGTCGAAAAAATACTGCGCATAATCAAAGACCCGCTAGGTTGACACACCTAGGCAAAAATAAGGGCTTCCCGGCGAACCAAAAGGGTTCGGGCAAAAATAAGGGATGAAAATGAAAAAAATCTGTACACCCGGCAAGTCGAAAACCTGAAAAGGCATCTTGGGCAAAAATGGGTATCCCGATGGACTGAAAACCCGAAAGGGCGGTCCATGCAAAAATTAGGGATAACAGCGTACGACTATGTCCCGGAATCTCATCACTTGCCTACCAGAAGAAGATTTGTCAAACCGGCAGTCATCAAGCACCTCCACAGATACTCTCGCAAAAAACTGGGGCAATAAGAATCATCCGATTTGTACAAGCTGCTTTATCCTCCAGGTACCAAGGTAGGTTCGACTGAAGAACGTAATCAAGATACCTTAATTCCCCAGAGAGTGAGACAGGATCCAACAATTCTCCCCAAGCAGAGTGGGTCTCCAATCAGCCCTGAGAAGGCCAATACCTCCAGCAAGTTAGCAACACTCTCCCCAAGCAGAGTTAGCTTACTGTCAGCCTTAAGGAAGTTGGATTATCCCCTGAAGATCTCAATATTCCCCGACGGAGTATACAAACATTCCTAACAAGCATCCCCGACAATTTTGATCTCAGATTGTTTCCCCAGTGGAATACCAGACATCCCAGTGGAGCCACTTCCCTAGTGCAGTCCAAAAGTCTCCCCAGGAGAACTCAATCAATCTCCCCAGTAGATTCAGGAAGCTTATCCCCAGTAGATTCTGGAAGCTTATCACCTGCAGAGTATGAACGCTCCCCCGGCTTTATTCAAAGGTTATTTCCCCACCAGGATATAACTGGGTTATCCTCAGCCAATTGCCACGGAAAGATCGTCCCCGGCGAAGTTCTTCCTATCCCCAGCGAAATTCATCAAATCTTCCAACAGAGCTCAACAATGGTATCCCCAGCGGAGTTATCATCAATCTCAGCAAAGTACCTCTCTTTCCCCACAGAGTTCACTCCCCGCAGAGTAATCTATTCGACAAGTTTATTCCCCAACGGAGTCATCTTCTCCTACCGGTATTCTTGCAACCATCATCCCCAGCGGAAGCGAAGCTCTACTCTTCCACATCAGCCCAAGATTCAACTTCCCGGCACCCGTCAAGAATTTATTTTCCTTTGTTGTCTAGTTGCTTGGTCCACCGTCGGTCGTAGGATAGATCCAGTTGTCGAACTCAGACTCTTCAACATCGTCTTCAATGGAATTCACTCCCGAGTCGCTGATGAACACGGGAGGTCTTCCGATCCGTGCATTCCGAACAGCCCTGTGAGATTCTTTCTCTATAACAGCCCGGGCATCCTTTAAGGAAGCCATCTTCGTAGGAGAATCTTCATAGGAGAATCTTCAACAACAGTTTCAGCTGATGCCAATGTCTTAGGAACCTCTTCAAAATGATGAAATGGGGTCTCAATGAACTCCCCATCCATCTCTACATATCGGAAAGAATTGAGGTGACTAACCATGTATTCTTCCTCTCCTTGAACTGTCACAATCTTCCCTTTGATCGGGTACTTCAGCTTCTGGTGGAGCGTTGAGGTCACGGCCCCAGCTTTGTGGATCCATGGACGACCCAGCAAACAAGAATAAGATGGCCGAATGTCCATCACATAGAATGTAGAATTGAAGACCTGAGAACCAACCTTGATCGGGATATCAACTTCACCATGTACCATTCTTTTAAACCCATCAAAGGCCCTAACAACAATGTTACTTGGTTTCAGCTCCAACCCTTTGCAATCCACCCGGTCTAGAGCTTTTTTAGGCAAAATGTTTAATGAGGAACCAATATCCACTAATACATGAGCAAGAGTAGTGCCCCTGCATTCAATGGAGACATGCAGGGCATCATTGTGATTCTTCCCCTTAGCATTTAAGTTGGCGTCAGAGAAACCCAACCCATTATCAGCAGTCAAATTGGCCATGCAATCTGTAAACTGATCAGCTGATGTCTCTTGTGGTACGTGGGCAGTCTTCAGGAAGGTAATCAGAGCCTTGGCATGGGCCTCTGAGCATAGCAACAGTGACAACATAGAAATCTTGAACGGGGTGTGCCCCAGCTGTTCAACTACGTTGTAGTCACTCTTTTTGATGATTTTCAGAATCTCTTCCATCTCTTGTTTAGAAGCTTCAACAGTAATCGTCTTTTGTGCCTCCGTCTGGGCAGGCACATCAGTGGTGATCCCTTTGCCCCGAGTGTTAGATGACTCGGCGACAGGGGTAAGAATAGGAACTTGAACAGGAATGGTAGCAGGTACACTGGCAGATGTAATAACAACAGGTTTTCGGGTAGTTGGTGGAGAGATATCAGGCGAGAAAAGTCTTCCACTTCGGGTGACCTTAACAGGGCCAACAATATTGCTGACATCAGTATCAGCATCCAACTCTTGCTTAACTCCATGAAAATAAACATTAGCCCCGTAGTGCCAAAGGACAACTTTATCAGAGGTGTAGGGGATGGGCCCCGGAATAGTGATGATCACAGGTGCGATTCTTGGAACAGATGTAATCCTAACAGGCTTCCTCGAGGGAGCCTTGGAAGAATTGTCGAAAATGGTAATGATGGCAACTTCTTCAGAATGAATTACGGGAACCACAGTCTTCTCAAATAGAATTTCTCTACTATCCATCAGGCATTGGATACCTGATTTCAAAAGCAGACAACCGATAGGTAGAACAAAACACATACGGCAACCTTCGTCACAACCCGGAAATAAACCAGCTAGCAACAGGTTCCTCTTCACAGTTATCAAAGGGGTAACAATGTCATCCACGGAAACCACCAACAGGTCTTCTTCTATAGCATTCACTCCATGCTTGGGCATAGGAGCAGTCACAACATTAGGCCTCTCGGGCGCCTCAAACTCTATCTCCTTCGCATCAATTAAGTCCTGTATCTTATTCTTCAAAGTCCAGCAATCATAGGTATTATGCCCCGGGCTATCAGAGTGATAAGCACAGTGGGCATTAGGGTTATACCTCGGTGATGTTGTATTTGAATTCTTTGGGGCTTCCTTTAGAATCACCAGATTAGTCTTCAGCAACTGTGGCAGAATCTGAGATAAGGTCATGCTGTGACGAGTGAACTGCCTCTTAGGTCTCTCATCCTTTTGTTGATTGTTGTACTGAGGAGCACCAGCAGGTTTCGAAATAACAACTGCATTCACAACTTGGCGGTGTTCAGGTCTATTCTGTCTTTTCGAACTGTAGACAACACTGGACTCTTTCTTAAACGGCTTCTTCTCAGTGCTTGACGAAGCACCCTTATGTATCTTACCAGCCTTAAAACCAGCCTCAATCCTCTCACCAGTCAAAATAAGCTCTGTAAACCCAGATGAAGAGCTTCCAATCAAGTGGTTGAAAAATGGACCAGACAGGGTCCCCAGAAACATGTCCACAAGCTCCCGATCAGCCAAGGGTGGTTGTACTCTACCGGCGAGGTCCCTCCACTTCTGAGCATAATCTTTGAATCCTTCACCCGTTCCCATTGACATACCCTGGAGTTGGGTACGCGTATGAGCAAGGTCAGAGTTGTACTGATACTGCCTGTAGAAAGCAGTAGCCAAATCTTCCCAACTGCAGATACTGGCTCCGTCCAACTGATAGAACCACTCAAGCTGAGTCCCTGAGAGACTGTCCTGAAAGAAATGGATCCATAGGTTTTTATCAGCAGTGTAAGGCTGAATCTTCCTCACATATGACCGGAGGTTCAACTTCGAACAAGAAACTCCGTCATACTTAGAGAAGGCTGGTGCCTTGAATTTATGGGGAATCACTATCCCAGATGATAGACCTAGATCACCAAAGTCCAGACCAGGCACTTTCTGAACTTCCATAGCACTCAACTGGTCTTCTAGTTGTTTGTATATGTCCTCAGCCAGAGGATACTGTTCTTCGTCGAAGTCCGTCTCGTTGTCGGAGACCACAGGGCTAGGAGCTCTCCTTTCCTCTTGACTATCTTTCCCTCCAGATGAGGTGGTAAAATCAACCTTATTCTGTAGCCTGTTTCCAAACTTGTGCCCTGTGTTAAACAGGATTGTCCTCTTCTTCTTCTTCTTCTTCTTCTCTTTCAGAATCAGGGTCTTCAGATCTTGCTGAGCCTTAGCTAGATTCATGAACAGCTCTTGGAATTGAGCATTCTGGGCCTGGAGGGCCTTGATGGCTTGCTCAATTGAAGGTTCAGCAGACATGATAAGTGCTGAAATAAACAGCGAAGAAGATAAGAGACCTGTAATGGGTACCTGTTTGTGAAGTGCATGGGATGCAATGCGTATGATTTATGATTCATCTTCCTCAACTGATGCCATTAAGGCGTTACATGAAAAGAAATACTGAAAAGTAAATAAAACTAGAAAGGAAATCATCAAAGGCCAATCAGCGTTCCCATGGTCTCTTCTTCTCAGTACGGACATAGTCATTGAGAATCCGCTCGTTCTCTAGCTGCCTAGTTAACTTCTGGATCTTCTGCTCTTGCTCGTTGAACTTTTCCCGGTAAGAATCTCGTTCTTCTCTCAGCTGCATCCAAGACCTTTTTAGTGCCCCAATGTCAGTGGGCATATGAGGATGGATGATGGTTGGAGGAACCCCTTCTTCATTAGCAACTTCAACAATGATAGGCCGGACGGCTTCATATGGCATACCCAGCTTTTGGGCACGGATACAGACCCATCTGAGGTATGGCTCCATTGGAAGTGAATTCTTTGGACCCAATTCATGTGGATCAGATTGATGAACTATATCCCAAGCCCTTATGAATCTGCGGCGTAGCTCGTCACCATCCCTTTGAAAATCAAAGATGATATGAGGCATTAGCAGCTCATGAGGTCCTTCTCTTCTGGCACGCCCAAACTGATGTAAGGCTAAGCATGGATTGTAAGAAATTCCTCCATGGGTTTCTATCAATGGAACATTAGGGTACTCCCCATAGTGATCAATGATAGTCACCTCATCCATACCCTTGAGAGTCCAAATGATGTCATTATACGAGAGAGACATAACCCTATAAGCCCAACCCATGCCTTCTTTGTTCTTCAGCACTGACTTGGGAAGGTGCGAAATAAACCACCTTGACAACAATGGAGCACAACACATCAAGGTTCCCCACTTTCGAGCAGTACGAGCATAGAGTTGATGAAGGATGTCACCCAAGAGAGTGGGTACAGGATTGTGAGAAATGAAGATATTTATCGCATTTACATCAACAAAGGAGTCAGAGTTCAGAAACAATACCAAGCCATATATCAGAAGAGCCAGAATATCCTCGAATGCCTTGAAGTCTAGGCTATCCCAGAAATAGTTAACCTTACCAACCAAGAACTTAGTCAGAAAGCCCTTTTCTCCACTTCTAGTCTCCTAATTAGCCATTACCTCTTCTTTGGTCAAATGAAGGGCTGCAGCAATCTCTTCGGGCCTAAGGGTCTTCTCCCAACCAGTAAACGGGGTCTGCTCCAGAACAGAGATACCGAGCAGTTCAGAGAACTCTTCTAGGGTTGGAACCAGCTGATAGTCTTGAAAAGTAAAACAATGGTACATCGGATTATAGAATTGGACTAGGACACTCATCATCTGCTCATCCAATTTGGAGGTGACCAAACTGAGAAGATAACCATGCCTCCTGATGAAGGAAGTAGTGTCAGGCATCTTGGCAACCAACTCTTTAAGCAAGGTGGGAACCTGAACAAAGTTGATCCGGATGGTATTCTTACGCATGGGCATCATGATGACCTACAAAACAGAACAAAGATGAATCCCTCCTGTCTTTGAAATAGGTTAGTCTTATGCAAGATGTATGCAATGTTATGATGTCATGATGTCATGATAGTAGGCACACCACAAGTATCCACAAACAGCAAACATGGTAAAGGCACACAAGTCACACAGAGAGCCCTTAGATTTCAGGCTGGCAAGGAGCTTAGGTACTACCCTCTTTCAGTTCAGTTGGTTTAAACCTGTCCTAAAAATAGTAACCGAGTTCTAGAGGATCTCAATATCATTGACTACCCTCAATCGGTCATAATTCCAGTTTAGCAACCTTTTCTTGCAGCCGGAATCATCGCGAGAGTTTAGTCTCAATGAGTGTAGCATACTGCTACTGTTCTATGGCCAAGTTGGTCAATTTAAGGTTCTAAGGTCAGTTGGTGCTTAATGACCCCTTAGAATACCCATATTCTCCTTGTTCCAACACAAGGGATATCGGTACAGACTAAAGTGCCACACCAACGTAGCTACTGCTTCAACCGTGTCGGTCTATGCCGGACAGTTCCCTCACAGTTTATTGCTACTTACCTAAAGGGTATCCCCCAGATCCGGGTTAGGATCTATAGAAACTCCGATACAAGCCCACAAATGTAAATCATACAAAGCATACAATTGAAAATACAATGATCTAATCCTAAAGTACACCCCACTTATTCTCCCCAGCAGAGTCACCAGTTCTGTGATATGGTGGGAAGAGAACTGACTGTTTTTGGAATGCTGGTTCGTGTTTTGCATTTGTTTTCGCAAAATGTCGCGGTAAGCAAGAGTCGCCACTGACTTTTATTGTATCCAACAAGGAAAGGAAAAAAGCACAGAAAAATTCCTTTTTCGAGATGTTTCTCGGGTTCGGGAGGTAGATTATAGAAAGGGAAGGTGTTAGCACCCTTTCTATCTGTGGTTATCCACGGGCTCTTAGGTACTTGCTCATTGTGTTTTCAAAATTTGTTTTTCTTTGTGTTTATGGGTTTGAAAGAGTTTTTTGTTTGAAAGGAGTGTAAGTGCGAAAAGTTTTATTTTGTTTTGAGAGAGCAAGTACTTAAGAACCATCTACCTACTCGAAAAAGGAATTAATTTGTAAAAATGTCCTATAGACAACGCTATCCCACTATTGATGAGTAGGTAGCATCGTCGTTGGAGTTTTAAGGGTCAATTCGATTAAGGGATGTGTGGTCACTAAAGCAATATTAGGACGCCTTAGCGGTAACCCTAATGTCTTAGATTATTTTTTCGAGGCAACTATGATCTTTAGACAAGAGGACGACCTCTAAAACTTCCTATACTCAATGACCACGTTCGAAGGCAACCAAGTGAGGTGTACCCTAAGAGTGCGCATGTGCGAGTGTATTATTTCGGTTAATTTTATCTTTGTACATGTCATGGGTGAGCTATGTTGATTTAGTTCATACATTTGATCTTGTCATGCATTCCCTATCATCAAACATCTAACAGTTAATAGTTGCGGAATTTAAACTTGCGGAAATTAAATCTAAACTATTACAAGGCGTCGGGTATTTACATCGCCAAAGACAACCCTTGAAATTAAAATACGGAAAATAAAAGAAAGCGATAAAATAATTCAAAGTCCTATTTAAAGCTATTACATTCCAGAAGCAATTACAATATTGGAATCAAATGGATCGCGTGCGAGAAATTAAGACGGTGCATTTTTTAGGGTTTTGACCCCTTTTTATTAAAGAAAAGATTTTTGTTATTTTTTTGAATTAAAAGAAACTAAATCTAAATTAACAATTTAATTAATTAATTAAATATTTTTGGATTTTTGAATATTTAAAGAAATAAAATAACTTGGTTAAAAGTTAGTAAAAACCTAATTCTACATTAATTTTAATTATTTTGCAAAAGATATTAAAAGTTAAACCTAATTAAAGCTAAATCAATTAAATTAATTTATTTACAAAAATAAAATGATGAATTTAATTTTAATAAATAAAAATAATATTTTTTTTTTATGTTTTTGATTTTATGAGAAAAAATTTAATTGGTTAGTAATAATAGAAATAATTAATTAAAACAATAAAACAAATAAATAAATATAATGAAAAGAAAATAAACCAAGGGGGTGTTGGGCCCAAGAGGAGGTGAGATCAGCAATCTCCAGGCCCAATTATGCTAGCCTGCTTTGACTTTCCAAGATCTTACGCGCGCCTGTTGACTAGAGTACATGGTGGATGTCCAATATGGGCCACCAGATCTGGCCTGTAGGTCATCTGGCGCTTGGAATCTGAAGGTGTATGGTAATCCACATGCTTGAGTGTGTATTGGAACATCTGTGGAAAAACAATACAAAGCAAATTGGTGGACCTGGGATTCGAACCCAAGTCCCATGGGATTTTGACACGCTTCCCTTACCAACTCAACCACTACATCTTTTTGTTAAATGAATAAATAACAATTATTATAAAGAACAAACAATTAATATGCTGGAATAAAAAACAAAAGCGCGCGAGATTTGAAACAGCCAACGGGGGAGGGACACGTGATCATCTTCTTTGTTGAAACACTGGTTTTCTTACCTGCGGATTTTTATCCGCAGCAAGATCTGTGGGTTCGTTCTAAAATTAATTCTAGGCTGTAGAAATACAACCCAAGGCCATGGTGTGCTTCGTCTCTCCTTCCTGAGCACGTCTATACCCATTATTTGTCCCAATTTTTCCTATAAAGCAAATGCCTAAAAACAAGGAACGAAAACCCTAGGTTCGGGTGTTACATTACAGGCCATAAAAACAAAATCAAATATTGCAAAAAGCTTAGAAATCACACAAGGATCATAACCATGCCAATAATTTGTCAAAAAAATGCAAGAATGACAGGTTGTTGTTTCGTGTACAGGGGTATGTTCAAGGGGACTTACAGCACGTTTGATGAGGTTTCAGGGCTTGTGACTGGTTGCTTTTGCTTCAGTGGATCTCCAGCAAGAGGTATATGTTGAGATTTTGCCTTGAATTGGACTATAAGGCTGATTTCGATTTCAAACTTTTCAAGCTTTTTTCAAGTTTTGGTATTGCAGTTTGTGCAGCCTCTAGGTCGTGTTCTTTGTGCCTTTGCATTGTGTGAGTATAATAGAGTGAATTAGGTTTAATTTTGGGCCTTGAATCCATGAGCATTGATGTTTAAAGATTTGATATGAATCACCATTAAAAAGCTTCTAAAATTGTCTCAAATCAAATATTTTGTTCAAAACATGGCATGATTCGGATTTGATCTTGTCCATGATGATATTTAAGACCTATAATGATCAAAAAGATACCAAGTGATTAAGATTTGGATTTTATTTGGATTTAAATTGATTTAAAATGAATTAAATCAATGAAAATCAAATAAAATAGAAAAATTAATAAATGGACATGAGACTGAAGATAGAGCACGTGTGTAGTGTGACAAGATCAAATCAAGTGGAAAAAGTGGGCCCATTTGGCAAAATTTGAAGTTTTGGGGATAGTTGACTTTTGGCAATTTTGGAAAAATTCCCAAGTTCAACAATGCATAACTTCTTCAATTTTGAACTTTTGGAAGTGTTCTTTGACTTTTTAGAAACCTTGATATGTTCTCTAACCAACCCTTTTGGTCTCATATCATTTTGGTATTCCATGCTCAAGTTATAAGCTTTGGAAAAAAGGTGTTTTTGTTGACTTCCAAAAATGACTTATAATGTCCAAATTTGTAACTTTTTGTGAGTGCATTTCTTGATCTTGGGGTGTGAAGATGGATTGTAGTACATTGCATCCTATTAAAAATTAGCTTTGTATGGGTCATTTCTCATAAAGTATGAGAAAGTTATGCTTGGTCAAAGTTGAGTTGACTTTTCCTACAAAACCCTAATTTAGCAACTTTTGAATCTTGATGAATCTTGAGCAATCCTTGATGAATCATGATCAAACCTTCATCAAATGATGAATTATACTTCAAAATGAGAATGTTGACAAAAATCTTGAGGTTTGATTGTTCATAGGTCACAGTTGACTTTTGCCCTAACACATTCGATTTTTGGACCTCTTGAGCAATTGACTGACCAAACTTCCTCTGCAAGGATTGAAATTTGACATGGATGAACTTGAGAACATATTAGGACATTGGGAAGCACTTCATTTGGATGTAAGGACCTTGATGCAACACAAAACCCTAATTTTGAATTGACTGCCTTAGGAGGTGATTTGACTGTCCAACTCTTGAGCAATCTTGAGCCATTTGGAGATTATTCTTGACATGTCTTGAGAAATATGGGAGGGCAAATTTTGGGGTACAACAGCCAACATGAAAGTTATAGAGGGTGTTCCAAGCTTTCCAAAACATCCAAGATCATGAATTTATCATATTTGAGCTAGGAGATTCAAGGGCATGAAGTTGGGCATCCACCCTTGATTTGCAAGTCATTCTATTGAAGAACACACAACAAAACCCTTATTCTATGCTGCATAATCTTATGTTGCAGGCCTTCTTGCTTGAAAATCTCTACATAATTTAATGTTACACCCACTTTTGAGCTATTACCCAAGTGTTTAAGCCATTGTCCAAAGGATCTTTCCATTTATGGCATAAAGGCACCATTGCTATTCTTGAAAAGCAAGCTTTTTGTACAAAACTTGTCTTGAGCCCATACTTTGTTTGTTTCTGATTTTACTCCACCATAAAACATGGAAATCAAACCCTCTAAACCAGCAACTTTGGTACTTCACCTTGGGACCATGGAGTACTTGACATAGTTTGGTACTTACATCCCAACCAAACCATAACATGTTGTGTTGTAAACATATTCAACCTTTGTTCACAAGTCCTTTGCCTATAAATAGAAGAAGCATTTTCAAGACAAAGAGGTTAGAAAAAATAGAGAGAGGTTAGAGAAAATAGAGAGAAAAGCCATAAAAATAGAAGGAGAAACTAACACTCAAAAATCATTTTGCTGTCAAAAACCAGATTTCTACACAAAACCTCCATTTTTGAGCTTTGAAGTCCAAATCTTTGAACCTCATACCTTGCAAGTTTTCTCCAAAACAAACCATCCAAACACTTCATATACACCATATAGAAGTTGTTAAAACATAAGAGTAACTTCGGTAACATCAATATCACCATCTTCAAAACTCAAAAGCATACATTGCAACTTGACTCGGTTGGAGTGGTTCAACCATTTTCAGCTTAAAATGAAGGTTGGAGCTACTTCAAGAAGGTTCAAAGGAGCTTGATCAATCACCACTTTACACCCGAAAACATTTGTGCGTGTCCTAAAGCTTCCTCTTCGAGAGGTAAACTTTCTCAAACTGTGATCTCATTATTCATACATCATTTGCTTTTTGCGCTCAAAAGATATAACAGGACAGATTAAAGAGAAAAAACTAACAAAAAGCCAGACCAGAGGTTGACACGGGTTCCCGTGTCACATAACACGGCCCGTGTCAGCTTATTTGGGTTGGAAAACATAGTAAAATGCAGGTACAGAGGCTGACACGGGTGCCCGTGTCAATCGACACGGCCCGTGTCAGAGTTACTGGTGCGTACATGACCAAAAAAGGATGAACAGGGGCTGACACGGGCGCCCGTATTAGGTGACACGGCCGTGTCAGGATGTCTGGACCAAAAAATGCATAAAAGTCATGGACAGGTCCTGACACGGGTGCCCGTGTCCCCCGATACGGCCCGTGTCAGCTCGGGCACCAAATTTCTTGATTTTTGGAGTTTGTTTAGGTTCTTTTGGATATATTGCATTGCTTGGAAATGACCTAACTTTATAAAACCTTTTTATTCAAATAAAACCTCAAAAAAACAATTTTCTAAACAATTAACTTAGACTTAGGTTTTTCTTCAATGAAATTAATTACAAAACCTTTTGCAATAAAAAACCCTAAAAAACGATTTCTCTCACTTTACATCTTCTTGCATAGTTTATTCTTTTTTTTGCATTATAAATTATGTAATTGTCAAATCCTTGTAATAGTAATTAGGGTTTACTTTACTTGCCATCCTCATTTGTACATTTGTATACCCCATACCTATAATGATGTAATAGCGTAGTAATTTTACTTTCCGCAATTTATCGCTTTCATATCAATGTCAGTAATTAGGGTTTGTATGGAAAGATAAAACCAACAAATAGAAAACCCTAATCCAAGACAAAATCAAGCATGAAAATAACACACTTGCACACAAGCACCCCTAGGGTTGCTCCACTTGGTTACCTTACACAAAAATGGCCATATTACGCATGCGAAGTATCTTAGCAAAACAATAAGATCATAGTCCCTCGATGACGCTATTTAGAGTTGCCTTACAAAAATGATCTTAGTCCCTCAAAAATTCTAAGATGCTTTGCAATATTGCTAATCATGGTTATACGATGACCAACGCCCGTCCCGTCTACATCCAAAGATATGGTTACTTACCAAATCAATGGTAAGATAACAATGTCAAAGGAAAAGAAAATGAACAAGAAATACATTTGGGTAAGTAGTTTGCTTTTAGTTACTTGCTCCATTTCAAACAAACATCCTTGCTATTTTAAAAACAAACACACACATTTTCGAACATCCTACAAACATTGAAAACATTTTCAAAAAGACAAACATCTTTGTATACATTCTTACGAACGAGAATCATTACAAAGATTGCCTAAATAATGGCCTATTTACAAAATACTTTCATAAACCACACAAAGCACATTTTCAAACAAAAAGCCAGTGATCTAGCAAGTAACTAAGAGCCCATGGAAAACCATGGATGAAAAGGGTGTTAATACCTTCCCTTTTCATAATCTACCCCCCGAACTCAAGAAACAATCTCAAAGGTCTTTCATGTGCTTTTTTACCTTTCCTTATTGGATAAAAGAAAAGTCGGTGGCGACTCTTGCTAACTGCAACATTTGCGATAAAACGCAAAACCTCAAGTCAGTTCTTCCACCGCATCACACATAGGTTGATGGCGCTCAAACATTCAGACATTCATTGGTGTTCCCGATCCTTAGAGAATGTTACTATTGTCGACCATTATGGAGAATTCCCTAATGTCCCTTTACTTGGCATTAGGTGAGGTATCACCTACAACCCCTACTTAGTCTTAAGACAGTTTGGTTACGCCCGAAGGGATGGCCCATATGAGATGCTCATTCAAGGTTTGGTATTTGACTACGAGAACGACGATCAAGGTCATCGCCAGAGGTTTATCCGAGCTTGGAGGATGCTGAACAAGGTAGATAGCAAGACATTTGGGCACAAGAATTTCATCCCTCTTGAGCCTTACCTCAAATGGTTACGAACTAGAGTCTTATGATGCCTTAACCTTCCATTCTCCCGGTAATCATTGAGCCTATTATGGAAGGAGATGTTCCATACACTATCCTACATCCTGACATGACCACCTCTCTTGAAGACTTACAAAGAGATTGGATACAACTCCAGGGGGAGCGAGACACTTTCGAAGCCCAATTCTACGCCAGCGAGAAGAAGGTTTTGGAACTCACTAAGAAACTTCATGAGGAACAGACTCTGAATGCCTACATCGCACCAAAGAGGATGCATACAACCTTTTTATCTTAGAGTTTTTGTATTGTTTTGCCCAAAGAGGCATTGATGTACTCAAGCTTTAATTTATTAATATGACGTGTGTTTCCTTTTTGTCTAAAACAAATTTAAATCTTTAAAATCCTTGAAATCATTGAATATTGTGATACGGTGGGAAGAATTGACTATTTTTGGAGTGCTTGTTTGCATTTTGCGTTTGTTTTCGCAAAATGTTGCGGTAAGCAAGAGTCGCCACCGACTTTTATTTTATCCAACAAGGAAAGGAAAAAAGCATAGAAAAATTCCTTTTTTGAGATATTCTGAGTACGGGGGGTAGACTATAGAAAGGGAAGGTATTAGCACCCTTTCTATCCATGGTTTTCCATGGGCTCTTAGGTACTTGCTCATCATTTTAAAAATTGTTTTCTTTGTGTTTGTGGGTTTGAAAAGTTTTTGTTTTAAACTTCGATTTAACTCTTGCTTCTGTCCTCAAGAGTGTAATGAAGTGTTTTTGAAAACTTGTTTGTAAAAGTGTAATTGTGGAAAAGTTTTGTTTTGGATGAGCAAGTATCTAATAACTAATCTACCTACTCGAAAAAGGAATCGTTATATGCTAATTTCCTTTAGACAATGCTATCCCACTATTAGTGAGTAGGTAGCACCATCGTTGGAGTTTAAGGGTCAACTCGAAAGAGGGACATACAGTCACTAAAGCAATGTTAGGACGCCTTAGCGGTAACCCTAATGTCTTAGATCATTTGTTTGAGGCAACAATATCCGAGGCAACCATTTCGAGGCGACTATGATCTTTTAGACAAGAGGACGACCTCTAAAACGACCTATACTCAATGACCGTGTACGAAGAAAACCAAGTGGAGCGTACCCTAGGAGTGTGCATGTGCGAGTGTGTTGATTTCAGTTATTTTTATCTTTGCACATGTTAAGGGTGATCTAACTGTTTTTTAAATTAGGCATTCATTTTTGTCATGCAAGCCCTATTATCAAACATCTAACAGTTGTATAATTTGCAGAATTAAAAGGCGGAATTTAAACTAAATTATTACAAGGCGTCGGGTATTTACATCGCCAAAAGCAACCCTTTGAAATTTAAATGCGAAAAAATAAATATCCTAATTAATTATTACAAGCCAGAAGCAGATAAATCAATAATTAAGTAAGGAAAAATAAATCGCGCGAGTGAATTGGATCCAATGCGGAATTAGGGTTTTGACCCTTTTAAAAGAAAATGTTTTTTTGTTGTTTTTATTTTTTAAGAAAAAGAAATTAATCCTAAAATTAAATACTAAATTAATTATTAAATAAATTAATTAATGAAAAATAAATGACATATTTTTGGAGTTTTTGTTAATTTAGGAAAGAAATAAAAATTATTAAATTAAGGTTAAAACCTAATTAATTCTAATTGATTTTATTTATTTACAAAATAAATTAAGGTTACCTAATTAATATCCTAATTAATTAATTAGTATTTATTAATAAAAAATAAAAGTCTGGATTTTAATTGGGTAAAAACATTTTTTGTGATTTTTTGATAAAAAAGGAATTAATTTGGTTAGTAATTAAAATAATAAAATAAAATAAATAAAATAAATAAATGAAATAAACAAAATAAAAGAAAAGTATAGAAAATGGGCCTGATTTGGGTGTGTAGAAAGCAATTTCGCTGGCCCATTTGCTGAAGGTCCAATTGACTTTTCTAATTCAGTGCCTTGGCGTTGACTTGGCCTTTTGATGCTCCTCCAATATTGGCCACCAGATCTGGCCATCTGGCCATCTGGCATGTTGATTGGTGAGGAAGCATGATGGATCTCCTGCTTAGGCGCGTACTGGATTGCCTGAAAATAAACATGAAAATGCAAATTGCTGGAGGCAGGGATCGAACCCCTGACCTCCAGCTTCTGGATTCTTTAACGCTAACATGGCGACCGCTGGGCCATGCTGTTCTATTTGTTAACAAAATATAAAATAACAATAATATAAGAAACAAACGCGTTAGTGGAATTTTGGCGCGGAATTCAAACAGGCCAACAGAGGGGTGACAACGCATCATCCCCTTCCTCCATCCGTTGCTAAAACTCTGTAACACTTATAGCTACGGACGCTGGCCTTCACTACAAGTCGTGCTTGTTCAAAAATCTCCTACAGGCCATGAAAATGGTTTCTAGGACCATGGTTGAACTCGTCATCTCCTTCTGATTGCAACCATGACCATTATTAGGGCCAATTTTTCCTGAAACGAAAATCCCTAAATCAAACTCAAAACCCTAGCAATGGTGATCCATGATACAGAGCATATAAATGAAATTGGTTATTACAAAAAGCTTGCAAATGATGTATGGATTAAGAATATGCAATTATTTCATGTTAACAATGCCTAAATTTGAAAATACGAAATCAAGAATATAGTGAATCCGTGGATGACTTACAGAGCTCTGGGAGGCTTGAAAATACATGGTCTTGGTTGCTTTCGCTTGTGGAGATGGCCAGGAAGAGATTGAGATACTTGCCAAGCCTTGAGGATGCCTCTATGCCATATTTCGATCTCAAACTTTTTCTTGTTTTAAATTTGGTTCTGCCTCTAGAACTGATCTCCAACCCTTCTTTTGGTCTGCACACGACCTTTATGTAATGCACAATGCATTAGGGTTGTTTTTACTGTCCAAATCTTCCTCTATCAATGCTTGAATATTTGATTTTAATTGCTTTTACAACCTTCCAAATTTGGCTTGATTTGAATCTTTTTGTGTACAATTTCTTTGATACAAGTTTGATATGGTGCAAGCTGTCCATTGAAACCTGAAATCATCTAAAGATCTTTGGTTATCAATATTTTTGATTTTATTTTATTTAATTTGGTTTAAAATGAATTAATTCAAATAAAAATCAAATTAAATAATAAAAATATAATATGGACACATGGCCAAGGCTAGAGAACGTGGGAAATAATGCAAACTCAAAACAAGTGAAAAAGAATGGGCCCATTTGGCAAAATTTGAAGTTTTGAGGATAGTTGACTTTTGGCAATTTTGCAAAAAAGTCCAACTTCAACAATGCAAAAATTCCTCAATTTTGACTCTTTAGAGGTGTTCTTGGACTTTTTAGAAAGCTTGAGATGTCCTATAACTAACCCTTTTGGTCTCATCTCATTTTGATATTCCATGCTCAAGTTAGGAGCTTTGACAAAAAAGGTGTTTTCGTTGACTTTCTAAAATGACCTATAATGTCCAAATTCATAACTTCTTGTGAGTGAATTTTTTGATCTTTGGAGATGAATATGGATTGTAGGAAATTTCATCCTCTTCAACATGGGCTTTGTATGGGTCATTTATCATAAAGTATGATAAAGTTATGCTTGGTCAAAGTTGGGTTGACTTTTCCTACAAAACCCTAATTTAGCAACTTTTGAATCTTGATGAATTTTGAGCAATCCTTGATGAATCATGATCAACCCTTGATAAAATGATGAAATATACTTCAAAATTAGAATGTTGACAAAAAAATCTTGAAGTTTGACTGTTTGTAAGCCACAATTGACTTTTGCCCTAACACAGTCGATTTTTGGACCTTTGAGCATTTGACTGAGCAAACTTCCTCTGCAAGGCTTGAAACTTGACATGGATGATCTTGATAACATATTAGAACATTGGTGAGCACTTGGGACCATTTGGAATTGAGAATCCTATTGCAACATGAAACCCTAATTTGGGGTAGACTGCCTTAGGAGAGAGCTTGTCTGACCAAACCTTGGACTACCTTGAGCAACTTGGAGAACTTTCTTGCAATGTTTTGAGAAATATGGGAGGGAAAATTTTGGGGTACAACAGCTGACCCTGTTCAATCTTCTTAAACCTGAGGATGTAGATTGGCTATCTTGCCTTTCGTGATCCAAAGGTGGAAGATGATTGAACATTAGAGTGCCCTGAAATTTGCACTCGCATGAAGTGATAATTGCCTTGTGATGTCGGGAATGGGCTTACAGATGCCATTTGGAGATTGCTGACAAGGGGATGGGCTTAAAGATGCCATCTGAAGGAGTGTCGATCACATAGGAGATTCCTTAGCGAAAGCTTGTATACTTGTTGTTGTGGAAGATTACGCTGGGGAATAAACTGATCTTTGTTGAGATTTAGGAACTCACCCGTAATTCAACTGAGGTGTCGAGATTTAGGAACTTGCCTGTAATTAAACTGAGGTGTCGAGATTTAGGAACTTGCCCGTAATTTAATTGAGGGGAAACATCTTCGTCGAGATTTAGGAACTCGCCCGTAATTCAACTGAGAAAAATTCTCTGCTGAGATTTAGGAACTTTTCAGTAATTCAACGGAGGAAAACTTTGTCGAGATTTAGGACCTTGTCTGTAATTCAACTGAGAAAACATCTCTGCTGAGATTTAAGAACTTGTCAGTAATTCGACTGGGGAAACATCTTCGTCGAGATTTAGGAACTCGCCCGTAATTCAACTGAGAAAACTTCTCTGTGGAGATTTAGGAACTCGTCAGTAATTCAACGGAGGAACACTTTTTCGAGATTTAGGACCTTGCCTGTAATTCAACTGAGAAAACTTCTCTGCTGAGTGTTTACAGTGATTTCTAGTAAACAACCTCTAGTCTTCCAATTTACTAATTTATTATTGGTTACTTGCAGGATCGACTAGATTGATCCTAGAACACATGTGTCATAACTTAGTTTTATGTTCATATCTATTATATTGATAGACTTATACTGTATGTTAAATTTGAAGACGAGATTCTTAGGAAAGATTTCTAAAATGGTCTATAGGAATAAACTAAATGAATGTATGCAGGAAAGGCTTCGAATTAAACTTAGGCTTGAATGTAAAGGTAATTCTAAAATGGCTTGAATGTGAAAATAAGTGTTTGACTAAAAGGATAAAGTAAAAGTAAATCGAAGGATTTAAGGGTAAAAATACTGTCTAACGAAATGACTGTGTTTAAAGACAAATAAAACAAAGGAAATGCAAGGAGATCGAAGTATTTAAGGACAACGAAATAACTATAATGCAAGGAAGTGTAAGTGTTTAAAGGACAAGGGAATACTGTAAAGTAAGGGAATGTAAGGATGTAAAGAGAAAGGAAATACTGTAAAGGTGATCGAAGGATTTAAAGACAACGAAATACTGTAAAGTTGAATTAAATATAACAAGACTTGTATTGAAATTGTAAAAAGGTAGTGATGTTCAACACGTACATTGTATCTTCTGACTCGTTTTCCTTAATTCACGGAAGTAATGAGTATTTTGAGATATTTTAGTACATAAAAGTGAACATATCTAAATCTAACATAAGAACACCTATTTATAGTGTTTCGACCCTAACGGCCCTACTCTAAAATCACGCCACGTTCGAAGCATGCAGGCTTCCTATGCTTGCTGACTTCCACGCGTCTTCTAGAATGGCGCTCTTTATTTGAAATTCGAAATCTGTACCAATCGAAGCATCTTGCGAAATCTGTACCAATCGAAGCATCTTGTTGCTTTCGAATTAATCCAATTACTTGGATCGTTTACAACTTCTGGCACCCTTACATAAAGGAGGTCTTTTGTAATTCGAACACCAAAAAAGTCCAAATCGAAATCTGCTGGAACTTGAATAATCCTTTCAACATAAAGACTCCATATCTTCCATCAATATCCAATATTGATATTAATCCCCTTAGGTACTTCATTCGAAATATTATTTTGATAGCGGTTTCTTCCTTATTCGAAATAGGCAGCTAACAACTCGTCAGTAATTCAACGGAGGAACACTTTGTCGAGATTTAGGACCTTGCATGTAATTCAACTGGGAAAACATCTCTACTGAGATTTAAGAACTTGTTAGTAATTCGACTAGGGAAACATCTTCATCGAGATTTAGGAACTCGCCCGTGATTCAACTGAGAAAACTTCTCTGTTGAGATTTAGGAACTTATCAGTAATTCAACAGAGGAAAACTTTGTCGAGATTTAGGACCTTGTCTGTAATTCAATTGAGAAAACATCTCTGCTGAGATTTAAGAACTTGTCAGTAATTCGAATGGGGAAACATCTTCGTCGAGATTTAGGAACTCGCCCGTAATTCAACTGAGAAAACTTCTCTGCTGAGATTTAGGAACTCGTCAGTAATTCAACGGAGGAAAACTTTGTCGAGATTTAGGACCTTGCCTGTAATTCAACTGAGAAAACTTCTCTACTGAGATTTAAGAACTTGTCAGTAATTCGACTGGGGAAACATCTTCGTCGAGATTTAGGAACTCGCCCGTAATTCAACTGAGAAAACTTCTCTGCTGAGATTTAGGAACCTGTCAGTAATTCAACAGAGGAAAACTTTGTCGAGATTTAGGAACTTGCCTGTAATTCAACTGAGAAAACTTCTCTGCTGAGATTTAAGAATTTGTCAGTAATTCGACTTGGGAAACATCTTCGTCGAGATTTAGGAACTCTCCCGTAATTCAACTGAGAAAACTTCTCTGCTGAGATTTAGGAACTTGTCTGTAATTCGACGGAGGTAAAAGCTTCATAGCTTGAATTTTGTGAGAATCTGATTGTATCTTTCATGAAAGGTAAAGGTTAGCTGTATGTAATGCATGATATGTATCAAGCAATGATGTTCTCAAAATAAATGAGATTGTGTTGTATGATGCGTATATACATGTGTCATGATGTATGGAAATGTGATGCTTTTAGCTGGGGGAAATAAATCCCAGATAGCTGCTGGAAAAAAGAGTTGAATTCTTCGTTTTCTACTGGGGATAGCGAATGAAGATGATTATGAGAATAAGCCTGCGGGAGAGAATAACTCCGCTGGGGAATAAACTGATGAGGAGATTACTATGTGGGGGAAGAGATGCTCTGTAGAGGATTCCGTTGGTAAATTAAATTGGGGATGAATTTTCGTTGGTGGTGATACTGGATCCAGTTGGGTATTTTGTGAAAGGAATGAACTCCTCTGGGGATAATCCTTCAGTTGTGACTTCACTGGGGATAACCTTTTAGACTCTACTGGGGATAACCTTTCAAAGTCTACTCGGGATGATTCTCCACACTCCACTGGGGAAGCTTTTTCAGACTGCGCTGGGGAGAATTTTCAAACTCCACTGGGTATATTTTATACTCCATCGGGGATGATAATACTTTTCAGTGTTGATGGTAGATAAACTCTGCTTAGGGGGAATATTACCGACTCATTCGTGGTCGCAAGCCTCAGCTGGGGAGAGTTAACACCTGCTGACTTTTCTTACTCTGCAGGGAGTGAATGCACCTTAGCCATATTCTTCAGCTAAATCTACCTTCATACCTAGTGGAAAGAACAGTTGTAAAGCTTGGAAAATTATTACTTGCCCCTGTTTCTGATATTACGAGTAATCATCTTTTGTTTCGCATGTAAATATTTATGAGCAGCAATTAATGTCAAATGCATATATCAAAAAATGAACATTGGACGTTCTTTGTAAAACAACACAGAAAAAGGAAAAACAGTTTGAAATTTCTCTGAAAATGAATTGTATTGACTTTGAAGTTAGGCTTGTAAATAGGCGTTTTTTGTACAAGAGGATGACGTCCTAGTAAGAGAACACCGCCGAGAAATAGAGTTTATACAATTTGTGAAAACTAAACAAAACAGCTATGTGAACAATCCCACTGGGTTCCAACTCTGCTATCGCCTTTATGTCCTCGAGCATCTCATCACTTTGCTGCTTGGTTGAAGATAAATCAGATTAATTAGTGCCGTCCGGGCTTGATAGTCGATACCGAAGTCTGGTTGCAAGGTGATCCAATGAGACATAGTGTTACGCTTTGATCCCTAATTTTTGCCTGGACCACCCTTTCGGGTTTTCAGTCCACTGGGATACCCTTTTTTGCCCAAGCCGCCTTTTCAGGTTTTCGACTTGCTGGGTGTACAGTTTTTTCATTTTCATCCCTTACTTTTGCCCGAACCTTTTTGGTTCGCCAGGAAGCCCTTATTTTTTCCTAGGCCAGTCGACCTAGCGGGTCTTTGATTATGCGTAGTATCTTTTCACTATGTCGGCATTGACAGGGTGAGGAAGGTCGTCACCATCCATGGTGGTTAGAATCATAGCTCCTCCTGAGAAAATGTTCTTAACCATAAATGGCCCTTCGTAAGTAGGGGTCCATTTGCCCCTGGGATCACCTTGAGGTAAGATAATACACTTGATTACCATATCCCCAACTTGATACTCTTGTCGTCTAACTTTCTTGTTAAATGCCTTGATCATCCGCTTTTGATACGTTTGACCATGACAAATAGCATTAAGTCTATTTTCGTCGATTATGTTCAGCTGATCAAGTCGGGTCTAAATCCAATCATCTTCGCTCAAACCTGCATCCTTCATAATCCGAAGAGAGGGTATCTGAACTTCAATGGGCAAGACGGCCTCCATGCCATATACCAAGGAATAAGGGGTTGCCCCTGTTGACATCCTCGCTGAGGTGCGGTACCCATGAAGAGCAAATGGTAACATCTCGTGCCAGTCTTTGTATGTCACCGTCATCTTCTGCACAATCTTCTTAATGTTTTTATTAGCCGCTTCAACAGCTCCATTCATCTTCGGCCGGTAGGGAGAAGAGTTGTGATGTTGTATCTTGAACTGCTTGCAGAGCTCGGTGATCATATTATTGTTGAGATTTGTACCATTGTCCGTAATGATCCTCTCTGGTACACCATATCGACATATCAGATTGTACGGAATAAACCGTGCCACGATGTTCTTGGTTACAGTAGCAAAGGAAGCTGCTTCAACCCACTTCGTAAAATAATCAATAGCTACCAGGATGAAACGATGCTCGTTGGACGCAGTAGGTATGATCTCGCCGATCATGTCAATGCCCCACATTGCAAAAGGCCACGGAGCTGTCAAGACGTTCAGAGGAACTGGAGGTATGTGCACCTTATCGGCATAGACTTGGCACTTGTGGCAGGTCCGAGAATGCTGATAACAGTCGGCTTCCATGGTGGACCAATAATATCCTGCCCGTAGGATTTTCTTTGCCATGGTGTGTCCACTAGAATGAGTTCTGAAAGTACCTTCATGTAACTCTGCCATAATTCTTTCTGCCTCGTTCTTATCATTACATCGCAGTAAGGTTGAGTCATGGTTACGCTTGTAAAGGACGTAATTACTGATGAAGGACTTCGCCGCGAACCTCCTCGGAAATTTCTTGTCATTAACAGATGCACCCTCGGGGTACTCCTGAGCCTCGAGATACCTCTTTACCTCATGAAACCAGGGTTTATTTGCCACCTCTTCAGTCTCAATATCACAGCAATGTGCAGGTTTTTCCAACCTTTCAATGATAACCCGGGGAGCTTCGTTATCCCAATTGACTTTGAACATAGAAGACATCGTAGCCAACGCGTCCGCCAACTGATTCTCCTCTCTAGGGAAGTGTTCAAAGGTTATCTCTTCGAAATGTGGAAGCAATGTCAACACATACTCCTTGTAAGGAATAAGATTTGGGTGTTTCATATCCCACTCGCCTTTGATCTGAATAATCACGAGAGCGGAATCTCCGAAAACACTTAGAAACTTAACCCTTAGGTCAATTGCTGCTCGAAGACCCATGATGCACGCTTCATACTCCGCCATATTGTTGATGCAGTTGAAACATAGTCGGGCGGTGAACGGAGTATGAGAGCCTTTAGGAGATATGATCACGGTGCCAATGCCATTTCCCAAAGCGTTTAAAGCTCTATCAAAGTACATAGACCATCGGGATCCTTCCTCAGGTCCTTCATCCGATCCAGGTTCTTCACAGTCAGTCACTATCATGATGTTCTCATTCGGGAATTTAAAGTTCATGGAATGGTAATCATCTACATCCTGATGAGCCAAATGATCCGCCAACACACTTCCCTTGATTACCTTTTGGGTCATGTATTGGATGTCATACTCAGTCAAGATCATCTGCCATCTTGCTATTCTTCCGGATAAGGCAGGCTTTTCGAAGATATACTTAATTGGATCCATCTTTGATATCAATAGAGTAGTGTGAGTCAGCATATACTGTCTCAGTCGGCGAGAAGCCCATGCCAAAGCGCAACAAGTTTTCTCGAGCAGTGAGTATCGGGTCTCATAGTCGGTAAACTTTTTGCTAAGGTAATAAATAGCATGCTCTTTTCGGCCAGACTCGTCATGCTGTCCCAGCACGCATCCCATTGAATTATCGAGTATTGTCAAGTATAAGATCAAAGGTCTCCCTTCAACTGGAGGCATCAGGATAGGTGGCTCTTGGAGATATTCTTTGATCCTTTCGAAAGCGGCCTGACATTCATCGTTCCATCTTACCACTTGATCTTTCTTCAGTAGCTTGAAGATCGGCTGACAAGTAGCAGTCAGGTGTGAGATGAATCGGGAAATATAGTTCAGACGTCCCAGAAAGCCTCTGACTTCTTTTTCTGTTCGGGGAGTTGGCATTTCCTGTATAGCTTTCACCTTTGCAGGATCCAATTGAATACCTTTATCACTTACGACGAAACCCAGCAGTTTACCAGATCTCACCCCGAAGGTGCACTTGTTCGGGTTTAACCTCAGCTTATACAACTTCAACCTGTCAAATAGCTTCTGAAGGTGGTCAAGATGTTCTTCATCAGTCTGGGATCTTGAAATCATGTCATCAACATATACCTCAATCTCATGATGGATCATGTCGTGGAACAAAGCGAGCATGGCGCGCTGATACGTTGCCCCATCATTCTTCAATCCGAAAGGCATGACTTTGTAGCAAAAGGTACCCCATTGAGTAACAAATGTTGTCTTCTCCATGTCTTCGGGAGCCATTTTAATCTGATTATAACCGGAGAAACCGTCCATAAAGGAGAAGACCTTATGTTGTGCAGTGTTGTCAACCAGAACGTCGATATGAGGTAGAGGGAAATCATCCTTGGGGCTCGCCCTGTTTAGATCCCTATAGTCAACACACATTCAAACCTTACCATCCTTCTTCGGCACAGGAACCACGTTGGCAACCCACTGCGGGTAAGAAGTAACTGCTAGAAAACCAGTGTCAAACTGTTTCATAACTTCAACCTTGATTTTCTCAGACATCTCTGGGCGTATTCGGAGAACTTTCTATTTCACTGGAGGGCAGTCTTCCTTGGTAGGCAGGCGGTGAACCACGATATCGGTATCCAACCCAGACATGTCTTCATAAGACCAGGAAAAGATCTCAACATAGTCGCGCAGCATCTGAATCAACCGTTGCTTAACACTAGGCTCCAGATTTGCACCGATCTTGACCTCTTTCTTGTCTACCTCTGTACCCAGATTCACTGCTTCCACTGGCTCCTCATGCGGCTGTATGGCCCTCTCTTCCTGAAGTAACAGTCTAGCAATTTCACCAGGAATTTCGCAACCATCTTCACCTTTGTCTTCGGCTAAGTTGATCGAACTTTCGAAGTCATAACTGGCAGTAGCAGAGTCGTTATCAGTAGGATCCAGAGTGGATGTAGACCTGTATATGTGAGTGTGTGTGTAAAATAGTTGTTTTGAAAGATAGAAAAAGAAAAACAAGGAACGCAAAATTTGTAATGCAAGAAAACATCCAATGCTTTTATTAATGATATATGGAGATGACAAATATAAAGCCCTCACAAACAAAGCCACGGTGTCTCGGGCAAGGCACCGGGCCGTAAAGTTTAAAATTGTTTGTTACAAATTCAAAACAAAAAGTCTTATTACTGGGTAATAACAGAAAAGGGCATAGAATCCTTCGCTGTCCAATTGCTCAATCCACCATCAGTAGTCGGGTAAATCCATCTGTCGATGTCAAACTCTTCTTCATCATCCCCAATAGCATTCACTCTCGCGTCATGTTTGGGCATAGGTGCCGTTATGACATTAGGATTCTCTGGCGCTTCGAACTCAATCTCCTTAAAATCAATCAGATCCTGTACTTTGTTCTTCAAGACCCAAAAGTTATTCGTATCATGCCTCGGGCTATCAGCGTGAAAAGCACAGCGGGCGTTCGGATTGTACATCGGTGATGTAGTGTTAGGATTCTTTGGGGCCTCCCTCGGAATCACCAAGTTGGTCTTTAGCAATTGTGGAAGAATTTGAGATAAAGTCATGTTGAGCCGAGTAAATTGTCTTTGCCGCCTCTCGGCTATTGGTTGATTATTACGTTGTGGCGCAACAGCAGGTCTTGATATAACAACGACATTGACTGCTTGGCGGCGCTCATGTCTATTATGGCTCTTTGTGTTGTAAACTACGCTGGATTACTTCTTAATAGGCTTCTTTTCGGTACTTGATGAAGCACCCTTCTGTATTTTGTCGCTCTTGATACCGGCCTCAACTCTTTCCCCGGTCATAATCAGCTCAGTAAACATGGACGATGAACTTCCAATCAGATGATTAAAATATGGACCAGACAAGGTCCCCAGAAACATATCTACTAACTCCCTGTCAGCCAGCGGGGGTTGTACTCTTCCAGCAAGGTCCCTCCATTTCTGAGCATAGTCTTTGAAACCTTCGCTCGCACCCATAGACATACCCTGAAGTTGGGTACGTGTGGGAGCAAGGTCGGAATTGTATTGGTATTGCTTGTAAAAAGCAGCAGCAAGGTCCTCCCAATTACGGACGTTAGCTCCTTCTAGTTGGTAAAACCATTCAAGTTGATTCCTTGAAAGACTATCTTGAAAGAAATGAATCCAGAGGTTCTTATCGGCAGTGTATGGTTGAATCTTTCTAACATACGAGTGAAGGTGAAGCTTTGGGCAGGAGACTCCATCGTAATTAGAAAAGACAAGCGCTTTAAACTTGTGGGGAATCACCACCCCAGATGCCAAACCCAAATCTCTAAAGTCCAGACCAGGGACTTTCTGGATCTCCATTGCGATCAACCGGTCTTACAGCTGTTTATACCTGTCCTCAGCCGGAGGATACTGGTCTTCATCAAAGTCGGTCTCATTGTCAAAAACCACAGGGCTAGGAGCCCCCTTTTCTTCTTGGTTTTCTCCCCCTCCAGATGAGTGAGACAAATCAACTTCTTCCCGCAAATTGTTCTCGAATCTGCGACCCATATTCAGGAGGACCGTCTTCTTCTTCTTCTTCTTCTTATCCTTCAAGATAAGAGTCTTCAGATCTTGCTGACCCTTGGCCAAGTTCATGAACATCTCCTGGAACTGAGCATTTTGGGCTTGAAGAGCCTTGATAGCTTGATCAGTTGATGTTTCAGAAGACATGATGCTGAAATAAACAGCGAAGAAGATGAGAAACCTGTAACGGTACCTGTAATGAGGTGCATGGAGGTGGAATGCGTATGATATGATTTCAAATACTTTTAGGAGATTCAAATTCATAAACCAAAATGAAACACACTTTTATTAGATAAAAACTTGAAACCAATGTTTAACAGATGCCTTTAAGGCGTTACAAAAAAAAGAAATACTGAAAAGTAAATCAAAACTAGAAACAGCAAAAGACATCAGCGCTCCCATGGTCGTTTTCCATTAGTGCTGAAATAGTCATTGAAGACCCGCTCATTCTCCAGCTGTCTTGTAAGCTTCAGAATCTTCTGCTCCTGCTCATGATACTTCTCTTTGTAAGTATCCCTTTCTTCCCTTATCTGGATCCAAGACCTTTTCAGTGCCCCAATGTCAGAGGGAATATGAGGATGGATGATGGTAGGAGGAACCCCTTCTTCATCAGCATTCTCAAATATCAAAGGCAAGACAACTTCGTATGGCATCCCGAGCTTTTGAGCATGGGCTCGAACCCACCGGAGATATGATTCCATCGGAAGAGAAGTCTTCATTCCTAGCTCATGCGAATCAGACCTGTTGACCCTATCCCAGGCTCGTATGAATCTGTGACGATGTCCCTCAGTATCTCCCTGGAAGTAAAAAACAATGCTTGGAAGCAGCAACTCATGAGGTCCGTCCCTCCTAGCTCGCCCAAACGGCGTAAGGCCAAACAAGGATTATAGGTGATCCCTCCTTTGATTCCTAGCAATGGAACATTGGGGTATTCCACACAGCGATCATGTTGTACCCCAAAATTTTCCCTCTCATATTTCTCAAAACATTTCAAGAAAAATCCCCAAGTGACTCAAGGTTGCTCAAGAGTTGGACAGACAAGCTATCTCCTAAGGCAGTCAACCCCAAATTATGGTTTTGTGTTGCATCAAGATCCTTGAGTCCAAATGACCTCAAGTGCTCCCCAATGTCCTAATATGTTCTCAAGATCATCCATGTCAAGTTTCAAGCCTTGCAGAGGAAGTTTGCTCAGTCAATTGCTCAAAGGGTCCAAAAATCGACTATGCTAGGGCAAAAGTCAATTGTGACCTATAAACAGTCAAACTTCAAGATTTTTTGTAAACATTCACATTTTGAATGATATTTCATCATTTGATCAAGGGTTGATCATGATTCATCAAGGATTGCTCAAAATTCATCAAGACTCAAAAGTTGCTAAATTAGGGTTTTGTAGGAAAAGTCAACTCAACTTTGACCAAGCATAACTTTCTCATACTTTATGAGAAATGACCCATCAAAAGCGCATTTTTAAGAGGATGCAATTCCATACAATCCATCTTCACACCCCAAGATCAAAAAATGCACTCACAAAAAGTTATAAATTTGGACATTATAGGTCATTTTTGAAAGTCAACAAAAACACCTTTTTTGCCAAAGCATATAACTTGATAATGGAATATCAAAATGAGATGACATCAAAAGGGTTGGTTATAGGACATCTCAAGATTTCTAAAAAGTCCATGAACACCTCCAAAAGTTCAAAATTGAAGAAGTTGTGCATTGTTGAAGTTGGACATTTTTGCAAAATTGCCAAAAGTCAACTATCCCCAAAACATCAAATTTTGTCAAATGGGCCCATCCTTTTCCACTTGATTTGAGCTTGCATAGTTGCCCATGTGTCCTAGTTTCAGCCATGATCCCATATTTTATTTTTATTATTTTATTTGATTTTTATTTGAATTTATTCATTTTAAATCAAATTAAATCATATAAAGTCTAAAACTTTAATAACATGAGATCTTTTGGCTATTTCAGGATTTGATTACCACCATTAACATCATCAAAATCGAATCAGACCAATTCATGTGCAAAAAGATTGAGATTTGGCAAAATTGGCAAGTTTGTAAAGGGAGATAAAATCAAATATGCTAGCATTTATGGGAGAAGATTTGAGCCAAGTTTGTAGACCTAATACACTAAGCATTACATAAGGAAGCTGAAGACACGAAAACAAGGGTTGGAGGCTGCAGGAAGAGGCAGAACAAGATTTGGAAAAAGTCACAAAAAATTTGAAATCAAAATCGTGCTTAGAGGTGTTTTCAAAGGCTGAGACTTGTCCTAAACGCTTCCTGGGTGTTCACTCAATCTACCTGGATCAAAAGCAAGCTTCTTCAGTCCCTATAACGCACTGTAAGTGTCACGATAACCACCCTTGTTCTTGATTTCGCAACTCTGAATTTATGCATCCTTTTCATGAATCAATACCATATTCTGAATCTACATGACATTTGCAAGCGTTTGGCATTATCCAATTGCTTTTATCTGGCCTGAATAAAGAACCACCATAGCTAGGGTTCTTCGTTCATTTTTTGGGGTTTTCTATTTCAGGTAAAATTGTGACTCAAGAAGGGCATGGTGTTGATCAGGAAGCCATAACGAATCCAACCATGTTCTTGGAATGGATTTATTTGGCCTGGAATGAATTTTGGAACATGCATGCGCATTTAGCTGCGGATTCAAATCCGCAGGTATTTTTACAGGTTTTAAAGGACAGGGATGAACTCGTGTCATCCACCTGTTGGCCCTTTTAAAATCACGCGTGCGTTTTTTTGTTTTGCTGGCATATGATTTTGTTTTTATATAATATATATCATTTATATTCATATAACAATTGAAACAGCGTGTCCCAGTGGTCAGCAAGTCCAACTCCAAGGCGTTAGTGGCTGGAGGTCAGGGGTTCGATCCCTGCCTCCAGTGCGTTGCATTTTCTTTGTTTTTCATGTAATCAGGTGTTTGCTCAAGCGTGCAATATACCATGCGCCATCAGTTGTCTAATTGCCAGATGACCAAAGGCCAAATCTGAAGGTCCAAAGATGAAGGTCCACCCTAGACCAAGTCCAAGCGTGCACATTGGATTCCACAAAGTCAAACAAGGCCAGCTGCAATTGGGCCACATAATTGCTAGTCATACCCCCATTTCAGGCCCAAACCCCTTTCTCTTTTTATTTTATTTACTTTGCTTTATTATTTTGTTTTATTATTTTTTATTTCATTTACTAACCAATCACAAAATTCTTTCTTTTATAAAATAAAAACCACAAAAAATATTTTTATTCAATCAAATTTTTATTTTATTAATAAACACTAATTAATTAATTTAGGTTTTAATTAGAATAACTTTAACCTATTTTTTGTGTGTAAATAATTAAAACTAAATTAGATTTAATTAGGTTTTAATTACTAACTTAATTATTTTGTTTTTCTTTCTTAAAATAATAAAAACTCCAAAAATAATTTATTTTTTTATTTAGTTAATTAATTTATTAATTTTGTAATTAATTTAGGTTAATTTCTTTCTTAAAATAAAAAACAACAAAAAAGATATTTTCTTTCAAAAAGGGTCAAAACCCTAAAACTCGCACTCGATTTAATTTCCCGTACGCAATTTACTTTCTTTTATCCAATAATGTACTTGCTCCCGGATTGTAATAGTTGAATAGGACTTTTATTTATTTTTTATCACTTTATTTATTTTTAAAGGGTTTGTCTTTGGCGATGTAAATACTCGACGCCTTGTAATTTAAATTCCGCATTTTATTTCCGCAAATTATAACTGTTAGATGTTTGATAATAGGGTTTGCATGACAAGACTGAATGTTAATCTTAAAATTAAATTAGACCACCTTTAACATGTACAGAGATAAAAAATAACTGAAAACGACACACTCGCACATGCGCACTCCTAGGGTACACCCCACTTGGTTACCTTGTACGCGGTCATTGAGTATAGGTCACTTTAGAGGTTGTCCTCTTGTCTAAAAGATCATAGTCGCCTCGAAATAGTTGCCTCGGATATTGTTGCCTCATACAAATGATCTAAGACATTAGGGTTACCGCTAAGGCGTCCTAACATTTCTTTGGTGACCGTATGTCCCTCATTCGAATTGACCCTCAAACTCCAACGATTGTGCTACCAACTCATTAATAGTGGGATAGCATTATCTAAAGGAAATTATCATAGAACGATTCCTTTTTCGAGTAGGTTGATAGTTCTTAGATACTTGTTGTTGTACCCCAAAATTTGCCCTCCCATTTTCCTCAACATTTTCTCACCACAAGACCCTTGGAGCTCAAGATCAAGTTAGGGTTTCCTCCGCTTAAGACTCCTCCTTGCACTGTTGGCCCAAATTAGGGTTTGTGTTTGCACAAAGATGTTTTGACCTAAAATGCCTAAAATGACTTTCATACTTCATGTTAGACTCATAAGTTTATCCATACCAAGTTTTAAGTCTTGATTCCAAACTTTGCCTAGTCAATTGGACAGCTGACCTAGAAATCAGCTGTATTGGGGAAAAAATCAACTGTGGCCAATTGACAGTCAAACCTCATGATTTATGACCCACATCAACATTATGAACTCATATGATCCATTTGGTCAAGTTTGGATCACAATTCCACAAGAAATTTGATCAGATCACCAAAAGGGCAAAATGGTCATTTTTAGGGTTTTGACTGCACAAAGGCAATTTTTGACTGTTTGACCTAGCCAAAGGCAAACCAAGCTCACATATGGACTCAAGGACCCCATGGAATTGTATTGACATGTTCAACAAGTTCAAAAGATCCCAAATGCACAAGATTGACAGATGAATTTTTCAGTCAACTGAGCCTAAATTGACTGTATACTGAAAAGTCAAACTTTGACTTTTTGGTCAAAATCAAGTGTCAAGATTCATTTTTCATCAAAACATGCCAAATCATGAAGCTTGTTCATCAAGAAATCAAAAATCACAAATTAGGGTTTGAAATGAAGGATTTTCATAACTTAGAATTTTTCTAAGTTATGAAAAACCCTAATTTTTTCCTAACTTTGTCCCACTTTCTCATCAAGATGCATTTAGATTCAAACAAAAGTCAAAACATGAAAGTTATAGTCCATTGAAAAATCTACAACTTTGATTCACAAAGTTTCCTCAAAAGAATCTTGTAGCTCAAGTTATGATTTTTTGAATAAGGTTGCAAAACCATTCTTAACTTAGAAAAATTTTGACCTATTCTAGGCAGGATTGTTGCCTAACTTCATGGACACTTTTCACATGTTTCCACTTGGAATTTCAATTTTCATTACAAATATGGATTGTAGTACACATTCCAAGCTTTCCAAAATGTCCAAGAACTCATCAAACAACCTTGTGGTTAGGGAGAATCGAATTTGGCAATATAGGCAAAACTCACTTTGCTCATGGCCAATTTTCATGTTCATACACTTAGGCATTTTTGAACTCAACTTGCACTCCTAGATTACAGGTCTCAAATCTCATTTACACTCATAAATTCAATTCTAATCCATTGTGCCAAGACCTTATTTTGTATGTTCAACCATTGCATACAAGATTGAGCCATAAATGGAAAAAGCACTTTATCCATTTTTGAAAAGCATGGCTTTATGTCAAGTTTGCAATCCATGAAGTACATGCCATATCTCTGAGGCACAAGTTATGAGACATATCCCACTGATCAAGACAAGGCTTTGCAGCATGTTTAAGGGGCCTGCATAAGTTTGTATTTGAACTTGGCATTTTGACTTAGAAAAGAAGCAACTTGCATAACTAACCACATCCCTCATTCCTGTAAAAACAAGCTTAAGCAAACTTGTTAGACACATTCCAAACATCAACCTTGACCTGAAACACGAGCCAACCAAGTTCCAAACCTTCTCATTCATCAAAACAGAGTTTTGTGGAAAAATAGGGCATAAGCTGCAGTTTGAATCCCATAGCTCAATCCACTCGTGCATTTTCATCCAAACTAGTTCAAACACATTCCCTACCATCCATACAAACTGTCCCAAGCATTGGAAGCAGACTGTAACACCTCTAATCAGTTTTGCCATTTTCACTTGTCTCTCTTGCAGGTTGACTTCTGCAGCTTGATATAGCAAGATTCAAAGCACACCAAACATTGGAATAGCATCCCTGGACATCAAGCAAGCTATACAAATCCTTACCTTGCCTTGAAGGTACCTCCATTGCCAAGCACGATCCAAGCTGAACAGGTAAGTTCATGGATCTCTATCTCTCAATCTAGGAAGAGTTAGGCTTAGATTTATGAATGAAAAATGTCATGCTCATGGCCCTGAATCCACCCATATCCTCACTTTCCATTTATATTGCATGTGCTGATAGAATTTAAGACCTGAACATTGAAAAAAAACTAGGTCAGGAATTGGGGGAAAAGAAATTCTCTCTCATTTCTGAGAGTTAGGTTAACTTCTTTATATGTCTAGAATCGTGGCTTCAAGCTCTACAGGTTTTATGTTTTAAGTTTTTGTTAAAATTCAAAGGATCAAGAGATAGCAGGGACAAAGCAAAACGCGCGTTTTTTGTTTGAATCTGGCCAGAGGTTGAAGACAAAGTTCTTGGGCTGGGCCTGAGTTTGATTTTCTGTTTACACACTCATTTTCCACTTACACCCCCTTGGCCCATTGTGTTTATTTTTATCATTTTTTGACTTTTTCTTTTTGTTTCTGATTTTTTATTTTTTGTTTAAATATAAAAAATATAAAAAATATTTTTTACCTTCATTTTGTATTTTTTAGGCATTTATTTGTTTCATCTAGTTATATATGTAAATAAATAATACAAAATATACTTTTGTTTAAAAATACAAAGAATAATACAAACACTTTTATTTTCTGATTTTTATTTTATTTTATCTTTTGAAAACATTTAATAAAAAATATACTTTTTTTTTGTAAATATTAAAATATTTTATTTTTTGTATATATTTAATACATAATATAAATATATATATACTTAGAATATTTGGGATAAAAGTACAAAAATAATACATTTTATTCTTATTAATATTTAACCTCAAAAAAATACTTTTTTACAATATACTTCCTTTTATTTATTTTTGTACATAATTAATAAATATTATATATATTAAATAATCAATACCTTTTATTTAGCAAAATTAGGGTTTTTTCCCTAAAATATGAAAATATTCAAAAACTAACATTTTCTTATTTATTTTTATTTCACTTGGGAATAAAATATACACTTACACAAAAATACCTTCACATACATATTGCTTTATTATTATACATCTTTATATTTATATTTGCGCGATTCGATTTGGTTGTAAATATTGGATACTATCCTCCTATGAAGTCTCATCCCCATTTGAACATTTGTACCCCCCTTCCTATGATCATTGTGTAATAACTTAGGACTTTTAATTTCACATTTTTAAGTTTTCTAATTATACCATGATAGACTTAGGGTTTTGTATGCAAATCAAAAACAATAAATAACTTGACCTAATTCCAAGATAAATAAACATGAAAATGGACAACACTAGTCACACTTGCACCCCTAGGGTATTCCACTTGTTGCCTTCAATAATGGGCCATATTGCATGTTAGGTATCTTTGGCAAAAACAAAACGATTTCAAATGATCATAGTCCCTCGATGACGCTTTCAAAATTATTTAGAAATGATCAAGTCCCTTAAAGAAAAATTGCCCAAAGATACTTGGCACCATTGCAATTATGGTCTAAACGATGACCCGCGTCCGTCCCGTTCACATCCTAACACAAGATTGTCCACCAAATACAATGGTGGAACAAAATTGTTAAAAGAGTTAAAGACATAGCAAAAATCTTTGAGTAAACTTAGGAGTAGACAATTCTTGGTTGCTTGCCAATTTTCAAAACAAAAACACTTTCCTATTTTTCAAAACACACATCACTACACTTTCAAAACAAACTTTCAAAAAAAAACATTGGAAACTTTTCAAAAGACATACACCTTTGTATACATCCCAACATGGATCAATACAAAGGTTGCCACCACATTGGCCTCTTTTCAAAACATTTTTCAAATACACGCACAAAGCACCATTTCAAACAATTGAAAATCAAGGCAAGTTGATCTAAGCAAGTAACTAAGAGCCCATGGATAACCATGGATAGAAAGGGTGCTAATACCTTCCCTTTCTATAATCTACTCCCCGAACCCAAGAAAACATCTCAAAGGTTTTTGTTGTGCTTTTTAACCTTTCCTTAGGATAAAATAAAAAGTTGGTGGCGACTCTTGCTCAACCGAAACATTTGCGAAAACAAACGCAAAACCCAAGTCAGTTCTCCCACCGTATCATAGAACTGGCAACTCTGCTGGGGACTTAACTTAAAAGTGGAGTAACCTTAGGGCTTAGATCATCATGTTTTCATTTGTTTGCTTTGTTTGTTTTATATTTGTGGGCTTTGCATCGGGGTTTTATAGATCCTAACCCGGATCTGGGAAATACCCTTTTAGGTAGCATAATCTGTGAGGGACCTGTCCGGCGTAGACCGACATGGGTGAAGCAGTGGCTACGTTGGTGTGACACCTTAGTCCGTACCGATATCCCTTGTGTTGCAACGAGGAGAATATGGGTCTTCTAAGGAGTCATTAAGCACCAACCGACCTTAGAACCCTAAATTGACCTAACTTGGCCATAGAACAGTAGCAGTATGCTACACTCATTGACGCTAAACTCTCGCGATGGTTCTGGCCGCAAGAAAAGATTGCGATGCTGGAGTTATGACCGATTGAGGGTAGTCAATGATATTGAGACTCTCTAGAACCCGGTTACTTTTGATAGGACAGGTTTTAACCAACGAAACTAAAAGAGGGTAATACCTAAAATTCATGCTGGCCTAAACCCTAAGGGCTGTCTTGTGTGACTTGTGTGCCTTATCATGCTTGCCTTTGTGAATACTTGTGGTGTGTTTTATCATAGCATCATACCATCATACCATTGCATGCATCCTGTATAAGGACTAACCCATTTCAAAGACAAAAAGGTTTCATTTTTGCTCTGTTTTGTAGGACATCATGATGCCCGTGCGTAGGAATACTATCCGGTTCAACTTTGCCCAACCACCTACTTTGCTCAAGGAATTGGTTGATAGGATTCCAACCACTACTTCTTTCATCAAGAGGCATGGTTCTCTCCTTGGCTTAATCACTTCAAAGTGGGACCACCAACTGATAAGTGTCCTGACCCAGTTTTATGATCCCCTGTATCATTGCTTCACCTTTCAAGACTTCCAGCTGGTCCCTACCCTGGAAGAATTCTCTGCTTTGCTTGGTATCCCTGTTTTGGAGCAGACTCCATTCACTGGTTGGGAGAAGACTCTTAGGCCTGAAGAGATTGCTGCAGTCCTTCCCTTGACTAAAGAAGAGGTATTGGCTAACTGGGAAACTAGAAGTGGAGTTGAGGGCTTTTTGGTTAAGTTTCTGGTCGGCAAAGCTAATGGTTTCTGGAATGACTTAGACTTCAAGGCGTACGAAGACATTCTGGCTCTTTTAATCTATGGTCTGGTATTGTTTCCAAATCCTGATACCTTTATCAATATCTATGCCATAAGGATTTTCATGTCTCGGAACCCTGTACCCACTCTCTTGGGTGATATCCTGCAACAACTCTATGCTCGTACTGCCCGAAGACGGGGAACTCCATGGTGTTGTGCTCCTTTACTAGTGAGGTGGTTTATTTCGCACCTTCCTAAGTTCGTGCTGAAGAATGAAGAAGGAAAGGGTTGGGCTCATAGGTTAATGTCTCTCACTGATAATGATATTACTTGGACTCTCAGAGGTTTGGATGAGGTAGTTGTTATTGACCGTTGCAGAGAATATCCTAATGTTCCTTTGATCGGTACCCAGGGAGGAATCTCTTATAATCCATGTTTAGCTCTCCGTCAGTTTGGAAGAGCCAGAAGAGTAGGGCCTCATGAGATGTTAGTTCCTCACTTCCATTTTGAATTTCAGGTAGGCAGTGACAAACTACGCCATAGATTCATTAAGGCTTGGGACAGAATTCACAAAGCTGACCCACATGAGTTGGGGCCGAAGACTTCTCTACCTATGGAATCCTATTGCAGATGGGTCCGCATCCGTGCTCAGAAATTAGGTATGTCGTACGAAGCTGTCAGGCCTATCATTCTTGAATCTCCTGATGAAGACGGGGTTCCTCCAACTGTCCTCCCTCCTCAGATACCCACTGATGTTGATACACTAAAGAGATCTTGGGCGCAGCTACAGGAAGAACGGGATTATTATCGGGAAAAGTACAACGAACAGGAACAAAAGATCCAGAAGCTGACTAAGCAATTGGAGGAGGAGCGGGTCCTGAACAACTATATCCGTACTGAGAAGAGGAGGCCATGGGAGCACTGATGGGCTTTGGATGTTCCTTTTACCGCTTTTATTTCCTTTTTCAGTATTTTCATTTCTGTAATGCCTAAGGGCCAATTGTTGAACAATTTAAAGTTTGAATCTAATGAAGTGTGTTTCCTTTTGGTCTACAAAGTTGAATCTCGATTGTCTTTTGAAAACATAAATCATATGCATCTCATTACATCATATGAATAACAGGTACCCTTTTCTTACAGGTTGCTTAATCTTCTTCGCTGTTTATTTGAACAGTCATCATGAATCCTGAATCATCCAACGAACAAGCTATCAAGGCCCTCCAGGCCCAAAACGCCCAGTTTCAAGAGCTGGTCATGACCTTAGCCCAAGGCCAACAAGAGTTGAAGGCTTTGCTTTTGAAGAAGAAGAAGAAGAAGAGGACTGCACTGTTCAACTCTGGACGGAGGTTTGGGAATACACTACATAATGAGGCTGATCAGGCTACTTCCTCTGCAGAGAAAGATGGCCCCCAAGGGGGAGGAGTTCCTAGTCCTGCAATCTCCAACAACGAGACGGATTACAACGACGAACAATACCCTCCCGCCGAAGACAGGTATAAGCAACTAGAGGACCGTTTAAGTGCCATGGAGATTCAAAATGTGCCGAGGCTGGATTTTGGTGATTTAGGCTTATCTTCTGGGGTGGTGATCCCACACAAGTTCAAGGCACCTGCCTTTGCGAAGTACGACGGGGCT
The DNA here is from genome assembly GCA_948472305.1 of Vicia faba. NCBI lineage: Eukaryota > Viridiplantae > Streptophyta > Magnoliopsida > Fabales > Fabaceae > Vicia > Vicia faba. The sequence continues at coordinate 416,737,257 of OX451739.1, forward strand.
TCCTGTACTAAGCTGCATCTCAGATCTTATGTAAGGAAAATCTAACCTTATACTGCAGACAAGAACCTTTGGATTCATTTCTTCCAAGATAGCCTTTCAGGGGGTCAACTCGAATGGTTCTATCAGCTGGAGGGAACCAGTATTCGAAGCTGGGAGGACTTGGCTACCTCCTTTTATAAGCAATATCAATACAATGCTGATCTCGCTCCTACTCGTACCCAACTCTAGGGTATGTCACTAGGGACGGGTGCAGGTTTTAAGGAATACGCACAAAAGTGGAGAGACTTGGCTGGCAGGGTGCAGCCACCGCTGACGGACTGTGAACTTGTCGACATGTTCCTAGGGACCCTGTCTGGTCCGTTCTTCAACCACCTGATTGGTAATTTTTCTGCTGGGTTTACAGATTTGATCTTAACGGGTGAGAGAATAGAAGCTGGCATCAAGTCGGGGAAGATACAGAGAGGTGCCTCCGCGAGTATTGAAAAGAAGCCCTTCAAAAAGGAAGCCAGAGTTGTTTATGGTCCCAGAAGACAAGTTAAGCCGGAACGCCGCCCAACCGTCAACGCGTTGGTAATTTCAAAGCCTGTTGCTGCTCCTCAGCAGTATAATCAACCAAGGGGTGAGAGACCCAAGAGGCAGTACACTCGGCTTAGTATGACCATGTCTCAGATTTTGCCGCAACTTCTATCAACCAATATGGAAACTGTCAAAGAAGCTCCGAAGGTAGTGAACACAGCTTCTCCGAAGTACAACCCCAACGCCCGTTGTGCTTATCACTCTGATAGCCCCAGGCACACTACAGACGATTGCTGGGCTTTGAGGAATAAGGTTCAAGACCTTATTGATGCTAAAGAGATACAGTTTGAGGCGCCCGAAAGACCCAATGTTGTGACCGCTCCCATGCCCCAGCATGGAGCGAATGCTGTGGAAGAAGACCGGTATGTAGCCTCCGTGGAAGAGATTGTTACTCCATTATCAACTATTAAAAGGAATATACTGCTATCCGGTTTATTTCCGGGATGTGGCGAAGATTGCCTTCTATGTGCTGTTTCACTTGTTGGTTGTCCGTTGCTGAAATCAGGTATCCAAAACCTGATGGATAGCAAAGAAATCTTGTTCGAGAAAATTGTTGTTCCTGTTGTCCCTGCCGAAGAAGTTTCTATTATCACTATTTTTAACAACCCTCCTAAGGCTCCTTCAAAGAAGCCTGTCAAAATCATGTCCACTCAGAAGATTGCTCCTATCATCATTACTGTTCTGGGGCCCCTCCCCTATACATCCGACAAAGCTGTCCCATGGCACTATGGGGCAGATGTTTACGTTCTTGGAATAAAACAAGAGTTTGATACAAGTACCAGCATCAGTAACACCACCGGGCCTGCCAAGATTACTCGCAGTGGCAGGTTGTTTTCACCAGATATTGCGCCACCAGCTATTCAGAAGCCTCTTATCATCACACCCGCAAGTGTGCATGTTCCATCTCCTATTCAAGTTCCTGTTTCTACCCCTGCTGCCGAGTCATCTGACACTCGGGGCAAAGGGATTGCTACCGATTTGCCTGCCCGGACGGAGGCACCGAAGTCAACCACTGTTGAAGCCTCCCAACAAGAGATGGAGGAAATTCTCAAGATTATCAAGAAAAGTGATTTCAATGTTGTTGAGCAGTTGGGGCACACCCCATCAAAAATTTCTATGTTATCACTGTTGTTGTGTTCAGAGGCCCATGCCAAGGCCCTGATCTCCTTCCTGAAAACGGCCCATGTGCCGCAAGAAACATCTGTCGACCAATTCACTGATTGTGTGGCCAACTTGACTGCCGACAATGGTCTGGGCTTCTCTGACGCTGATCTGACAGCAAAAGGAAAGAACCATAATGACGCCCTGCATGTCTCTATTGAATGCAAGGGCACTACTCTTGCCCATGTGTTGGTAGACACTGGTTCTTCATTAAATGTGTTACCCAAGAAGGCCCTAGACAGATTGGATTGTGAGGGTCTGGAGCTCAAGCCTAGTAACATTGTTGTCCGAGCCTTTGACGGTTCGAAAAGGATGGTACATGGGGAAGTTGACATTCCAATCAGGGTTGGCTCTCAAGTTTTTGATTCAACTTTCTATGTGATGGACATCCGTCCATCCTATTCTTGTTTGCTGGGTCGCCCGTGGATCCACAAGGCTGGAGCTGTGACCTCCACACTACATCAAAAGCTTAAGTATCCAGTCAGAGGAAAGATTGTTACAATTCAAGGGGAAGAGGAGTATATGGTCAGCCACCTCAACTCATTCCGGTACATAGAAATGGATGAGGAATTCATCGAAACTCCCTTTCAACATTTTGAAGAGGTGCCTCAGACATTGGCGTCAGCAGAAACTGTGATGGAAGACCCTCCTTTGAAGATGGCATCCTTAAAGGATGCCCGGGCTGTGATTGAGAAGGGTGAATGTGCAAACTGGGGCCGACTTCCTGACTTCACTCCAAAGACTAACAAGTTTGGGCTAGGTTTCACTGCAGAGGCTCAGAGGGCTGTTCGTAAAGCAAGAATTGGAAGACCTCATGTGTTCATCACCAACCCAGGAGTGAATGCTATTGAGGACGACGTGGAGGAAGCGGAATTTGACAGCTGGATCTACCCAACAACCGACAATGGATCAAGCAACTGGACCGACAAAGACTTTACACCTATTACTTTTGTCACTCAGTAATGAACTCTTTTGTTTTCAATTTGTAACAAACAATATGTTGAAAATTTTATGGCTCGGTGTCCTACCCGGGGCATCGCGGCTCCATTTGTGAGGGCTTTTGTATGACATTTTCATATATCATTAATCAAAACATTGGAAGTTTGTTGCATTTCAAATCTTGTGCTCCTTTTCTTTCTTTATCATATATTGCAAAACAGTTATATTTACACACACTCACTTATACAGGTTCCAATCCACTCTGGATCTCACTGGTAACAACTCTGCTACTGCCAGTTATGACTTCGAAAATCCGATCAACTTAGCCGAAGACGAAGGTGAAGATGATTGCGAAGTGCCTGGTGAACTTGCGAGACTGTTACTCCAGGAAGAGAGGGCCATTCAGCCACATGAAGAGCCAGTGGAAACGGTAAATCTGGGTACTGAGACAGACATAAAGGAAGTCAAGATTGGTGCTAATCTAGAGCTCAGTATGAAACAACGGTTGATTCAGATGTTGCATGACTACGTGGAAATCTTTGCTTGGTCTTACGAAGACATGCCTGGTTTGGATGCCGACATTGTGGTTCATCACCTGCCTACCAAAGAAGACTGCCCTCCGGTAAAGCAGAAGGTCCACCGTATGCGTCCAGAAATGTCCGAGAAAATCAAAGCCGAGGTTATAAAACAATTTGATGTCGGGTTTCTAGCAGTGACTTCTTACTCTCAGTGGGTTGCCAATGTGGTTCCGGTGCCAAAGAAAGATGGTAAGGTCCGAATGTGTGTCGATTACAGGGATTTGAATAGGGCCAGCCCCAAGGATGATTTCCCTCTGCCTCACATCGACGTTCTGGTGGATAACACTGCTTAGCATAAAGTTTTCTCCTTCATGGATGGCTTCTCCAGCTATAATTAGATCAAGATGGCTCCTGAAGACATGGAGAAGACCACTTTCGTTACTCAATGGGGAACCTTTTGCTACAAGGTCATGCCTTTTGGGTTAAAAAATGTTGGGGCAACTTACCAACGTGCCATGGTTGCTTTATTTCATGACATGATCCATCATGAAATAGAAGTATATGTCGATGATATGATTGCAAGGTCCCAAACTAAGGAGGAGCACCTTGACCATCTGCGGAAGCTGTTTGACCGTCTGAAGTTGTACAAGCTAAGGTTGAACCCAAACAAGTGCACCTTTGGGGTGAGATCTGGAAAATTGCTAGGTTTCATTGTAAGCGACAAGGGTATTCAAGTGGATCCGGCCAAAGTGAAAGCCATACAAGAGATGCCAACTCCCAAGACAGAGAAAGAAGTCATAGGCTTTCTAGGACGATTGAACTACATTGCCCGATTCATCTCACATCTAACTGCTACCTGTGAACCAATCTTCAAGCTGCTGAAGAAAGATCAAGTAGTACGTTGGAACGATGAATGTCAGGCCGCTTTCGAAAAGATCAAGGAGTATCTCCAAGAACCACCCATTCTTATGCCACTGGTTGAAGGAAGACCCCTAATCTTATACTTGACGATACTTGACAGCTCAATGGGGTGTGTGCTGGGGCAGTATGACGAGTCTGGCCGAAAAGAGCATGCTATTTATTATCTGAGCAAAAAGTTTATCGACTGTGAGACTCGGTACTCACTGCTCGAGAAAACTTGCTGCGCTCTGGTATGGGCTGCTCGCCGACTGAGATAGTATATGTTGACTCACACTACCCTGTTGATTTCAAAAATGGATCCAATCAAGTACATATTCGAAAAGCCTGCTCTATCCGGAAGAATAGCAAGATGGCAAATGATCTTGACAGAATATGACATCCAGTACACGACTCAAAAAGCAATCAAGGGAAGTGTATTGGCAGACCATTTGGCTCATCAACCGGTGGATGATTACCAGTCGTTGAACTTTGAATTCCCAGACGAAGATATCATGGTAGTAACTGATTGTGAAGTACTTGGACCGGATGAAGGACCTGAGGAAGGATCTCGATGGTCTATGCACTTTGATGGAGCCTCAAATGCTTTGGGTAATGGTATCGGCGCTGTGATCATATCCTCTAAAGGCACTCATACTCCACTCACCGCCCGGCTATGTTTCAACTGTACCAACAACATGGCAGAGTATGAGGCATGTATCATGGGTCTCCAAGCTGCGATTGACTTAAGGATCAAGTTTCTGAGTGTCTTCGGAGATTCCGCTCTCGTGATCAATAAGATCAAAGGCGAGTGGGATACGAAACACCCGAATCTCATTCCTTACAAAGAGTATGTATTGACATTGCTTCCCCATTTCGAAGAGATAACTTTTGAACACTTCCCAAGAGAGGAGAATCAGTTAGCGGACGCACTAGCTACGATGTCTTCCATGTTTAAAGTCAAATGGGACAATGAGGCTCCTCGGATCATTATCGAGAAATTGGATGAACCCGCATATTGCTGCGAGCTTGAGACTGAAGAGGTGACAGAAAAACCCTGGTATCATGAGGTGAAGAGGTACTTGGAAGCTCAAGAATACCCCGAAGGTGCATCTGTTAATGACAAGAAATTCCTGAGAAGGTTCGCGGCAAAGTTCTTCCTCAGCAATGGCATTCTCTACAAATGAAACCATGATTCAACCTTACTGCGTTGTGTGGATAAGACTGAAGCAGAAAAGATCATGGCAGAGCTACATGAAGGTACCTTCGGGACGCATTCCAGTGGACATACCATGGCAAAGAAAATCCTTCGGGCAGGATATTTATGGTCCACAATGGAAGCCGACTGTTATCAGCACTCGCGAACTTGTTATAAATGTCAAATCTATGCTGATAAGGTGCACATTCCTCCGGTTCCTCTGAACGTCCTGACGGCACCTTGGCCTTTTGCAATGTGGGGCATTGATATGATCGGCGAAATCAGACCTACGGCACCTAACGGGCATCGCTTCATCCTAGTGGCGATTGATTACTTCACAAAATGGGTTGAAGCAGCTTCCTATGCTACCGTAACCAAGAGCGTTGTGGCATGGTTCATTCAGCACAACCTGATCTGTCGATACGGTGTACCTGAGAGGATCATTACAGATAATGGTACCAATCTTAATAACAAGATGATCACTGAGCTCTGTGAGCAATTCAAGATACAACACCATAACTCTTCTCCTTACCGGCCAAAGATGAACGGGGCTGTAGAAGCAGCAAATAAGAATATCAAGAAGATTGTGCAGAAGATGACAGTGACCTACAAAGATTGGCATGAGATATTACCGTTCGCTCTTCATGGGTACCGTACCTCAGCACGGACGTCAACAGGGGCAACACCCTTCTCCTTGGTTTATGGCATGGAGGCACTCTTGCCTATTGAAGTCCAGATACCCTCTCTCCGGATAATGAAGGATGCAGGCTTGAGCGAAGATGACTGGATCCAGACTCGGCTTGATCAATTAAACCTAATTGACGAAAAAAGACTTACTACTATTTGTCATGGTCAGACGTATCAAAAACGGATGATCAAGGCATTTAACAAGAAGGTGAAACGACAAGACTATCAAGTCGGAGACCTGGTAGTCAAGCGCATCATTCTTCCTCAAAGCGATCCCAGGGGAAAAGGGACCCCTACGTACAAAGGGCCATTTGTGGTTAAACATATCTTCTCAGGAGGAGCGATGATTCTAACCACCATGGATGGTGACGACCTTCCTCACCCTGCCAATGCAGACATAGTAAAAAGATACTACGCATGAATTAAAGACCCGCTAGGTTGACACACCTAGGCAAAAATAAGGGCTTCTCGGTGAACCAAAAGGGTTCGGGCAAAAATAAGGGATGAAATGAAAAGAATATGTACACCCGGCAAGTCGAAAACCTGAAAAGGCGGCTTGGGCAAAAATGGGTATCCCGGTGGACTGAAAACCCGAAAGGGCGGTCCAGGAAAAAGTTAAGGATAAGCGTAATACTATGTCTCATTGGATCACCTTACATCCAGAATTCAGCAATCAACCATCAGACCTCGGCATCGATCAATCAGCTTCATCCTCAACTAAGCAGCAAAGTGATGAGACACTCGAAGACATAAAGGCAATAGCAGAATTGGAACCCAGTGGGATTATTTTTCACATAGCTGTTTTGTTTCCTTTTCAAAATTGTATGAACTCTATGTTGTTCGACGGCGTTCTCTTACTAGGACGTTGGCCCCTTGTACAAAAACGCCTATTTACGGGCAAAAATTCAAAATCAATACAAGTTCAATCTTTCAGACAAATTATCCATTATTTTCTTTTTTCTGTTTTGTTTTGCGAAGAACGTCCAATGTTCGTTTTTGATATATGCATTTGCCGTTAATTGCTAACCATGAATATGTGCATGTGAGACAAAGGGTTAATTACAGGTGACATCAGAAACAGGGGCAATGTAGAATTGTCCAAGCAGTCTAGTTGCTCTGTCCACCAAGGTACCAAGATAGGTTTGGCTGAAGAGCATAACCAAGTTACCTCAACTCCCCGCAGAGTAAGACGAGATTCAGCAATACTTCCCCCCAGAAGATCTCAACATTCCCCAGCGGAGTATTGGACACTCAACAAGCATCCCCGGCAGTCTTAATATAAGATTGTTCCCCGGCGGAATACATACATCCCAGTAGAGCCATTTCCCAGTACAGTCCGAAAAGTTTCCCCAGCAGAATCCCCTGCAGAGTACGAGCGCGTCTCCTCGACTTTATTCAAAGGTTATTTCCCATCAGGGCTTATAACTGGGTTATCCTCAGCTAATTATCACGGAAAGATCGTCCTCGACGAAGTTCTTCCTATTCCCCAGCGAAGCTCATCAAGTTCCCCAACATAACTTATCAGCAGAATCCCCAAGCAGAGTTCTCATCAAAACCTCAGGGAAGTATCTCTTTCCACAGAGTTAATTCCCCACAGAGTAATTCCCCTCAGAGTAATCTCTCCAACAAGTTTGCTCCCCAATGGAGTCATCTTCTCCTACCGGTTTATTCTTGCAACCATCATCCCTAGCGGAAGCGAGGAACTCTACTCTTCAACATCAGCCTAGGATTTGATTCCCCGGCCAGTCGTCAAGGATTTATTTTCCTAGACAAAAGCACATTCATAGACATTTCGCATTTCATACATCCTGCTTACATACATGACAAAGTGCATACAACACTACCTCATTTTGAGCATCATGACATCATGCATCTCATTGCATACAACTAATGTTTTGCCTTTTCAGGAAAAAGATCAATCCAAAAGATAACTACCATCAACTATCGCAATTCCAGATTCGATTCTTGTATCTAGCCAGGGCATATCTGTGAGCGGCTGATTGTAGATTAATACCTGTATCTAGCCAGGGCATATCTACATGAAGAGTTTGAAGATCAACACCTGTAACAGGCCAGGAAATTATCTTTCATTCTCAGGTCAGAGGTCAACACCCGAATCCAGCCAGGAAATCTATCTCTACCAACCTTTTGCAATTCCGGATTCGATTCCTGTATCCAGCCAAGGCATATCTGTAGACAACATTTTCCAGATTCGATTCCTGTAGCCAGCCAGGGCATATCTGTAGACAACATTTTCCAGATTCGATTCCTGTACCCAGCCAGGGCATATCTGTAGACAACATTTTCCAGATTCGATTCCTGTACCCAGCCAGGGCATATCTGTAGACAACATTTTCCAGATTCGATTCCTGTATCCAGCCAGGGCACATCTGTAGACGACATTTTCCAGATTTGATTCCTGTATCTAGCCAGGGCACATCTGTGAGCAATTAATTGTGGATTCGACTCCTGTATCTAGCCAGGGCATATCTGCATGAAGAGTTTGAAGATCAACACCTGAAACAAGCCAGGAAACATCTTCCTTTCTCAAATTACGCAAGTTCTCGCTAAGGAATCTCTTACGCGATCAACACTTCCAAATGGCATCTATAAGCCCATTCCCGACAAGGTTCCGTCACATCTTCAGGAAGCATCTATAAGCCCATCCTCCTATCCACCATCTCTCCAAATGGCATCTATAAGCCCATTCCCGCCATCACACTGCTGTTACTCCAGCCTGCGAGTGCAAATTCCCGGGCACTCTGGTGTCCAATCTCCTTTTACCCTCGAGTCGCGAAAGGAAAACTTGCCAATCTAACTCTTCAGGTCTAAGAAGATTGAACAGGGGCAACTGTTGTACCCCAAAATTTTCCCTCCCATTTTCCTCAACATTTTCTCACCACAAGACCCTTGGAGCTCAAGATCAAGTTAGGGTTTCCTCTGCTCAAGACACCTCCTTGCACTTTTGGCCCAAATTAGGGTTTGTGTTTGCACAAAGATGTTTTGACCTAAAATGCCTAAAATGACTTTCATACTTCATGTTAGACTCATAAGTTTATCCATATCAAGTTTCAAGTCTTGATTCCAAACTTTGCTCAGTCAATTGGACAGCTGACCTAGAAATCAGATGTATTGGGGAAAAGTCAACTGTGGCCAATTGACAGTCAAACCTCATGATTTCTGAGCCACATCAACATTATGAACTCATATGAACCATTTGGTCAAGTTTGGATCACAATTCCACAAGAAATTTGATCAGATCACCAAAAAGGGCAAAATGGTCATTTTTAGGGTTTTGACTGCACAAAGGCAATTTTTGACTGTTTGACCTAGCCAAAGGCAAACCAAGCTCACATATGGACTCAAGGACCCCATGTAATTGTATTGACATGTTCAACAAGTTCAAAAGATCCCAAATGCACAAGATTGACAGATGAATTTTTCAGTCAACTGAGCCAAAATTGACTGTATACTGAAAAGTCAAACTTTGACTTTTTGGTCAAAATCAAGTGTCAAGATTCATTTTTCATCAAAACATGCCAAATCATGAAGCTTGTTCATCAAGAAATCAAAAATCACAAATTAGGGTTTGAAATGAAGGATTTTCATAACTTAGAATTTTTCTAAGTTATGAAAAACCCTAATTTTTTCCTAACTTTGTCCCACTTTCTCATCAAGATGCATTTGGATTAAAACAAAAGTCAAAACATGAAAGTTATATTCCATTGCAAAATCTACAACTTTGATTCACAAAGTTTCCTCAAAAGAATCTTGTAGCTCAAGTTATGATTTTTTGAATAAGGGTGCAAAACCATTCTTAACTTAGAAAAATTTTGACCTATTCTAGGCAGGATTTTTTCCTAACTTCATGGCCACTTTTCACATGTTTCCACTTGGAATTTCAATTTTCATTACAAAGATGGATTGTAGTACACATTCCAAGCTTTCCAAAATGTCCAAGAACTCATCAAACAACCTTGTGGTTAGGGAGAATCGAATTTGGCAATATAGGCAAAACTCACTTTGCTCATGGCCAATTTTCATGTTCATACACTTAGGCATTTTTGAACTCAGCTTGCACTCCTAGATTACAGGTCTCAAATCTCATTTACACTCATAAATTCAATGCTAATCCATTGTTCCAAGACCTTATTTTGTGTGTTCAACCATTGCATACAAGATTGAGCCATAAATGGAAAAAGCACTTTATCCATTTTTGAAAAGCATGGCTTTATGTCAAGTTTGCAATCCATGAAGTACAGGCCATATCTCTGAGGCACAAGTTATGAGACATATCCCACTGATCAAGACAAGGCTTTGTAGCATGTTTAAGGGGCCTGCATAAGTTTGTATTTGAACTTGGCATTTTGACTTAGAAAAGAAGCAACTTGCATAACTAACCACATCCCTCATTCCTGTAAAAACAAGCTTAAGCAAACTTGTTAGACACATTCCAAACATCAACCTTGACCTGAAACACGAGCCAACCAAGTTCCAAACCTTCTCATTCATCAAAACAGAGTTTTGTGGCAAAACAGGGCATAAGCTGCAGTTTGAATCCCATAGCTCAATCCACTCGTGCATTTTCATCCAAACCAGTTCAAACACATTCCCTACCATCCATACAAACTGTCCCAAGCATTGGAAGCAGACTGTAACACCTCTAATCAGTTTTGCCATTTTCACTTGTCTCTCTTGCAGGTTGACTTCTGCAGCTTGATATAGCAAGATTCAAAGCACACCAAACATTGGAATAGCATCCCTGGACATCAAGCAAGCTATACAAATCCTTACCTTGCCTTGAAGGTACCTCCATTGCCAAGCACGATCCAAGCTGAACAGGTAAGTTCATGGATCTCTATCTCTCAATCTAGGAAGAGTTAGGCTTAGATTTATGAATGAAAAATGTCATGCTCATGGCCCTGAATCCACCCATATCCTCACTTTCCATTTATATTGCATGTGCTGATAGAATTTAAGACCTGAACATTGAAAAAAAACTAGGTCAGGAATTGGGGGAGAAGAAATTCTCTCTCATTTTTGAGAGTTAGGTTAACTTCTTTATATGTCTAGAATCGTGGCTTCAAGCTCTACAGGTTTCATGTTTTAAGTTTTTGTTAAAAGTCAAAGGATCAAGAGATAGCAGGGACAAAGCAAAACACGCGTTTTTTGTTTGAATCTGGCCAGAGGTTGAAGACAAAGTTCTTGGGCTGGGCCTGAGTTTGATTTTCTGTTTACACACTCATTTTCCACTTACACCCCCTTGGCCCATTGTGTTTATTTTTATCATTTTTTGACTTTTTCTTTTTGTTTCTGATTTGTTATTTTTTGTTTAAATATAAAAAAATATAAAAAATATTTTTTACCTTCATTTTGTATTTTTTAGGCATTTATTTGTTTCATCTAGTTATATATGTAAATAAATAATACAAAATATACTTTTGTTTAAAAATACAAACAATAATACAAACACTTTTATTTTCTGATTTTTATTTTATTTTATCCTTTGAAAACATTTAATAAAAAATATACTTTTTTTTGTAAATATTAAAATATTTTATTTTTTGTATATATTTAATATATTTAATACATAATATAAATATATATATATATACTTAGAATATTTGGGATAAAAGTACAAAAATAATACATTTTATTCTTATTAATATTTAACCTCAAAAAAAATACTTTTTTACAATATACTCCCTTTTATTTATTTTTGTACATAATTAATAAATATTATATATATTAAATAATTAATACCTTTTATTTAGAAAAATTAGGGTTTTTTCCCTAAAATATGAAAATATTCAAAAACTAACATTTTCTTATTTATTTTTATTTCACTTGGGAATAAAATATACACTTACACAAAAATACCTTCACATACATATTGCTTTATTATTATACATCTTTATATTTATATTTGCGCGATTCGATTTGGTTGTAAATATTGGATACTATCCTCCTATGAAGTCTCATCCCCATTTGAACATTTGTACCCCCCTTCCTATGATCATTGTGTAATAACTTAGGACTTTTAATTTCGCATTTTTAAGGTTTCTAATTATACCATGATAGACTTAGGGTTTTGTATGCAAATCAAAAACAATAAATAACTTGACCTAATTCCAAGATAAATAAGCATGAAAATGGACAACACTAGTCACACTTGCACCCCTAGGGTATTCCACTTGTTGCCTTCAATAATGGGCCATATTTCATGTTAGGTATCTTTGGCAAAAACAAAACGATTTCAAATGATCATAGTCCCTCGATGACGCTTTCAAAATTATTTAGAAATGATCAAGTCCCTTAAAGAAAAATTGCCCAAAGATACTTGGCACCATTGCAATTATGGTCTAAACGATGACCCGCGCCCGTCCCGTTCACATCCTAACACAAGATTGTCCACCAAATACAATGGTGGAACAAAATTGTTAAAAGAGTTAAAGACATAGCAAAAATCTTTGAGTAAACTTAGGAGTAGACAATTCTTGGTTGCTTGCCAATTTTCAAAACAAAAACACTTGCCTATTTTTCAAAACACACATCACTACACTTTCAAAACAAACTTTCAAAAAAAAAACATTGGAAACTTTTCAAAAGACATACACCTTTGTATACATCCCAACATGGATCAATTCAAAGGTTGCCACCACATTGGCCTCTTTTCAAAACATTTTTCAAATACACGTACAAAGCACCATTTCAAACAATTGAAAATCAAGGCAAGTTGATCTAAGCAAGTAACTAAGAGCCCATGGATAACCATGGATAGAAAGGGTGCTAATACCTTCCCTTTCTATAATCTACTCCCCGAACCCAAGAAAACATCTCAAAGGTTTTTGCTGTGCTTTTTAACCTTTCCTTAGGATAAAATAAAAAGTCGGTGGCGACTCTTGCTCAACCGAAACATTTGCGAAAACAAACGCAAAACCCAAGTCAGTTCTCCCACTGTATCACACTTGCTCCTCTAAAACAAAACTTTTTCCACACTTACACTTTTACAAACAAAGTTTTTCAAAAACACTTCATTACACTCTTGAGGATAGAAGCAAGAGTTAAATCGAAGTTTCAAAGAAAAACTTTTTTCAAACCCACAAGCACAAAGAAAACAATTTTGAAAACAATTGAGCAAGTACCTAAGAGCCCGTAGATAACTACGGATAGAAAGGGTGCTAATACCTTCCCTTTCTATAATCTACCCCCCGTACTCAGAAATATCTCGAAAAAGGACTTTTTCTGTGCTTTTTTTCCTTTCCTTGTTGGATAAAATAAAAGTCGGTGGCGACTCTTGCTTACCGCGACATTTTTCAAACACAAACGCAAAACGCAAACCAGCATTCCAAAAAACAGTCAGTTCTTCCCACCGTATCACAGAATTGGCGACTCTGCTAGGGAGTATTCTATAAGTGGGGTGTACCTTAGGAATAGTTCATAATGTTTTCAATTGCTTGATTTGTATGCTTTATCTTTGTGGGTATGAATCGGAGTTACTATAGATCCTAACCCGGATCTGGGGGATACCCTTTAGGTAAGTAGCAATAAACTGTGAGGGAACTGTACGGTGTAGACCGATACGGTTGAAGTAGTAGCTACGTTGGTGTGACACTTTAGTATGTACCAATATCCCTTGTGGTGCAACGAGGAGAATATGGGTCTGCTAAGGGGTCATTAAGCACCAACTGACCTTAGAACCTTTAAATTGACCAACTTGGCCATAGAGCAGTAGCAGTATGCTACACTCATTGAGACTAAACTCTCGCGATGATTCCGACTGTAAGAAAAGGTTGTTAAACTGGAATTATGACCGATCGAGGGTAGTCAATGATATTGAGATCCTCTAGAACCCAGTTACTATTTCTAGGACAGGTTTGAACCAACTGAACTGAAAGAGGGTAGTACCTAAGCTCCTTGCCATCCTGAAATCTAAGGGCTATCTGTGTGACTTGTGTGCCCTTACCATGTTTGCTATTTGTGGATACTTGTGGTGTATTTTCAATCATGACATCATGACATCATGACATTGCATGCATCTTGCATTGGACTAACCTATTTCGAAGACAGGAGGGATTCATCTTTGTTTTATTTTATAGGTCATGGAACCCATGCGTAGGAACACTATTCGGATCAACTTTGTCCAGATTCCCACTCAGCTCAAGGAATTGGTTGCAAATATTTCAGATACTTCCTCCTTTATCAGAAGACATGGTCACCTCTTGGGTTTGGTCACTTCCAAATTGGACGAACAGATGATGAGTGTCTTAGTCCAGTTCTTTGATCCACTGTACCATTGCTTTACTTTTTCGGACTACCAGTTGGTCCCTACCTTGGAAGAGTTCTCTGATCTGCTTGGTTTCTCTATTCTGGAGCAGACCTCATTCACAGGTTGGGAGAAAGTCCTTAGGCCGGAAGAGATTGCTTCAGCCCTCCATCTGACAAAGGCTGAGGTAATGTCTAATTGGGAGACTAGAAGTGGGACAAAGGTCTTCTTGACTAAGTTCTTGGTTGGTAAAGCTAATCAGTTCTGGGGCAGTCTAGACTTCCAGGCATTTGAAGACATTCTGGCTCTTCTCATATATGGTTTGGTGTTGTTTCCTAACTCAGATGCTTTCGTCGACGTGAATGCAGTGAAGATTTTTATGTCCGGTAATCCTGTGCCCACTCTCTTGGGTGACATTCTTCACTCTCTTTATGCTCGTACTGCTCGGAAACGGGGAACCCTTATGCATTGTGCTCCTTTGCTGGCTAGGTGGTTTATTTCTCACCTCCCCAAATCAGTTCTAAAAAACAAGGAAGGCATGGGCTGGGCCTATAGGATTATGTCTCTCTCTCATAATGACATCATTTGGACTATCAAGGGTATGGAAGATGTGGCTATTATTGATCGCTGTGGGGAATACCCCAATGTTCGGCTGATAGGAACAAATGGAGGAATCACCTATAATTCGTGCTTGGCCTTACGTCAGTTTGGGCGAGCTATGAGGGAAGGACCTCATGAGTTGCTGATGCCGAGCATTATCTTTGACTTTCAAGGGGATAGTGATGAGCAACGACGCAGATTGATAAGAGCTTGGGATAGAGTTCACGGGTCTGATGCGCACGAGCTGGGTGTAAAGACTTCTCTTCTAATGGAGCCATATCTCCGATGGGTCCGAATCCGTGCCCAAAAGCTGGGAATGCCATATGAAGCCGTCTTGCCTATAACTGTTGAGGTTGCTGATGAAGAAGGGGTTCCTCCTACCATCCTCCATCCATACATGCCTACTTAGATTGGGGCATTAAAGAGATCGTGGATGCAGATGAGAGAAGAGTGGGAGATAGATACAAGTAACTGGAAGACCGGTTGAGCGCGATGGAAGTTCAGAAAGTGCCTGGTCTGGACTTTGGTGATCTGGGTCTGTCATCTGGGGTGGTAATTCCCCACAAATTTAAAGCACCAATCTTTGCTAAATACGACGGGGTTTCTTGCCCAAAGCTGCACCTCCGGTCGTATGTTAGGAAGATTAAGCCATACACCGCT
The DNA here is from genome assembly GCA_948472305.1 of Vicia faba. NCBI lineage: Eukaryota > Viridiplantae > Streptophyta > Magnoliopsida > Fabales > Fabaceae > Vicia > Vicia faba. The sequence continues at coordinate 416,752,759 of OX451739.1, forward strand.
GACAAGAACCTCTGGATCCACTTCTTTCAAGACAGTCTTTCAGGGACTCAGCTTGAATGGTTTTACCAGCTGGAAGGAGCTAGTATCCGTAATTGGGAAGATTTGGTTGTTGCTTTCTACAAGCAGTACCAATACAATGCCGACCTCGCTCCCACGCGTACCCAACTCCAGGGTATGTCTATGGGTGCGGGCGAAGGTTTCAAAGACTACGCTCAGAAGTGGAGGGACCTTGCTGGAAGAGTGCAACCACCCTTGGCTGATAGGGAGCTAGTGGATATGTTTCTGGGGACCTTGTCTGGTCCGTATTTTAACCATCTGATTGGAAGTTCATCGTTCGGGTTTACAGAGATGATCATGACTGGAGAAAGGATTGAGGCTGGTATTAAATCTGGCAAGATACAGAAGGGTGCTTCATCAGGCACCGAGAAGAAGTCTTTTAAGAAGGATTCCAGTGTTATTTACATCTCAAAAAGCCATAATAGACCTGAACGCCGCCAAGCAGTCAATGTGGTGGTTATATCAAGACCTGTTGTTTCTCCTCAGTGCAACAACCAGCCAAGGGCCGAGAGGCCGCGAAGACAATTCACTCAGCTCAACATGACTTTATCTTAGATTCTGCCACAATTATTGAAAACCAACTTGGTGATTCCGAAGGAGGCCCCGAAGACCCCCAACACCACATCACCCATGTACGATCCGAATGCCCGCTGTGCTTTTCAATCTAATAAACTGAGGCATGATACGGATAACTGTTGGGTCTTGAAGAACAAAGTACAAGACTTGATTGATGTGAAGGAGATTGAGTTCGAGGCACCTGAAAGACCTAATGTTGTGATTGCTCCTATGCCCAAGCATGGAGTGAATGCTATAGATGAAGACTCGTTTGTGGTTTCTGTGAAATACATTGTTACTCCCTTGATGACTGTGAAGAAGAACCTTTTGTTAGCCGGTTTATTTCCGGGTTGTGACGAAGGTTGCCGTATGTGTTCTGTCCTACCTACCAGTTGCCATCTTTTGAAGTCAGGTGTCCAACGCCTGATGGATAATAAAGATATTTTGTTTAAGAAGACTCTTATTCCTTTGGTTCCTGCTGAAGAAGTTGCTATAATCACCATTTTTGACAATTCTTCCAAGGCTTCCTCGAGAAAGCCTGTTAGAATTACATCTGTTCCAAGAATTGCACCATTGATCATCACTGTTCTAGGGCCTATCCCCTATACATCCAATAAAGTTGTCCCTTGGCACTACGGGGCTGACGCGTACTATCACGAAGTTAAACAAGATTTGGATGTTGATACTGACGTCAGCAATATTGTTGGATCTGCCAAAGTCACCCGCAGCAGAAGACTTTTCTCCCCTGAGATCTCTCCACCAACCGTTCGGAAGCCTGTTATTATTACACCTGCCAGTGTACCTGCTACTGTTCCTATTCAAGTTCTAATTCTTACCCCTGTTGCCGAGCCATCTGACGCTCGGGGCAAAGGGACCACCGGTGAGCCTTCCCAGACGGAGGCACCGAGGACGATTACTGTTGAAGCCTCTAGACAATAGATGGAGGAAATTTTGAAGATCATCAAAAAGAGCGACTACAATGTAGTCGAGCAGCTGGGGAAAACCCCATCCAAAATCTCTATGTTGTCTCTGTTGCTATGCTCAAAAGCCCATGCCAAGGCTCTGATTGCTTTCCTAAAGACTGCACACGTACCACAAGAAACATCAACTGATCAGTTTAAAGATTGCGTGGCTAGTCTGACAGCAGATAATGGGTTGGGTTTCTCCGACGCCGACTTGACTGCTAAGGGGAAGAATCACAATGACGCCATGCATGTCTCTATTGAGTGCAGGGGCACTACTCTCGCTCACGTATTGGTAGATACTGGATCTTCGTTGAATGTGTTACCCAAGAAGGCACTATACCGGTTAGACTGTGAAGGGTTGGAGCTGAAGCCGAGTAATATTGTAGTCAGGGCTTTTGATGGGTCCAAGAGAATGGTACATGGAGAAGTGGATATTCAGATTAAGGTTGGTTCTCAGGTTTTCGCATCTACATTCTATGTGATGGACATTCGGCCATCTTATTCTTATTTGCTGGGTCGCCCGTGGATCCCCAAAGCTGGGGCAGTAACCTCAACGCTCCACCAGAAGCTAAAGTACCCAGTGAAAGGGAAAGTTGTGACAGTACAAGGAGAGGAAGAGTACATGGTGAGCCACCTCAACTCTTTCTGATATGTAGATATGGATGGGGAGTTCATTGAGACCTCGTTTCAGCATTTTGAAGAGGTTCCCCAGACGTTGGCATTAACTGAGACTGTTGTTGAAGATCCTCCAATGAAGATGGCTTCCTTCAAGGATGCCCGGGCTGTTGTTGAGAAAGGTGGGTGTGCAAATTGGGGCCAACTCCTTGATTTTGCACATAAGACTAACAAGTTTGGTTTGGGTTTCACTGCAGAATCTCAAAGGGCTGTTCGGAATGCACGGATCGAAAGACCTCCCCTGTTCATCAGCAATTCAGGAGTGAACGCTATTGAAGACGATGTTGAAGAGTCTGAGTTTGACAGTTGGATCTACCTGACTACTGATGGTGGACTAAGCAACTGAACGGCAAAGGACTTCATCCCAATTTATTTTGTTACCCAGTAATGAGACTTTTGTTTTGAATTTGTAACAGACAATGTTTTAAACTTTATGGCCCGGTGTCTTACCCGGGGCACCGTGGCTTCATTTGTGAGGGCTTTATATGTGTCACCTACATATATAATTAATAAAAGCATTGGACGTTTTTTTGCATCTCAAATTTTGCGCTCCTTGTTTTTCTTTTATCATATATTGCAAAACAACTATTTTACACACACTTACATATACATGCTACATCCACTCTGGATCTCACTGGTAACGACTCTGCTACTGCCAGTTATGACTTCGAAATTCCGATCAACTTAGCCGAAGACGAAGGTGAAGATGATTGCGAAGTGCCTAGTGAACTTGCTAGATTGCTACTCCAGGAAGAGAGGGCTATTCAGCCGCACGAAGAGCCGGTGGAATCAGTGAATCTGGGTACAGAGGAAGACAAGAAAGAAGTTAAGATCGATGCAAATCTGGAGCTTAGTGTGAAGCAACGGTTGATTCAGATGCTGCGTGACTATGTTGAGGTCTTTGCCTGGTCTTATGAAGATATGCCTGGGTTGGATACCGATATTGTGGTTCACCGCCTACCTACCAAGGAAGACTGTCCTTCAGTGAAACAGAAGGTTCGTCGAATGCGCCCAGAGATGTCTGAGAAAATCAAGGCTGAAGTTATGAAACAGTTTGACGCTGGTTTTCTAGCAGTTACTTCTTACCCACAGTGGGTGGCCAACGTGGTTCCAGTGCCGAAGAAGGATGGTAAAGTTCGAATGTGTGTTGACTATAGGGATCTGAACAGGGCAAGCCCCAAGGATGATTTCCCTTTACCTCATATCGACGTTCTGGTTGACAATACCGCTCAGCATAAGGTATTCTCCTTTATGGATGGTTTCTTCGGTTACAATCAAATTAAAATGGCTCCCGAAGACATGGAAAAGACAACCTTTGTTACTCAATGGGGTACCTTCTGCTACAAGGTAATGCCTTTTGGATTGAATAATGTTGGGGAAACGTATCAGCGTGCCATGGTCGCTTTATTCCATGACATGATCCATCATGAGATTGAGGTATACGTTGATGACATGATTGCAAGATCCCAGACTGAGGAGGAGCATCTTGACCACCTTCAGAAGTTATTTGACAGGTTGAAGTTGTACAAGCTGAGGTTAATCCCGAACAAGTGCACCTTGGGGTGAGATCTGGTAAGCTGCTGGGTTTCGTCGTAAGTGATAAAGGTATTCAAGTGGATCCTGCAAAGGTGAAGGCTATACAGGAGATGCCAGCTCCCCGAACAGAAAAAGAAGTCAGAGGCTTTCTGGGATGTCTGAACTACATTGCCTGATTCATCTCGCACCTGACTGCTACTTGTGAGCCAATCTTCAAGCTACTGAAAAAAGATCTAGTGGTAAGATGGAATGATGAATGTCAGGCCGCTTTCGAAAGGATCAAAGAGTATCTCCAAGAGCCACCCATTCTGATGCCTCCAATTGAAGGGAGACCTTTGATCTTATACTTGACAGTACTCGACAATTCAATAGGGTGCGTGCTGGGGCAGCATGACGAGTCTGGCCGAAAAGAGCATGCTATTTATTACCTTAGAAAAAAGTTTACCGACTGTGAAACCCGATACTCATTGCTCGAGAAAACTTGCTGCGCTTTGGCATGGGATGCTCTCCGACTGAGACAGTATATGCTGACTCACACTACTCTGTTGATATCCAAGATGGATCCAATCAAGTATATCTTCGAAAAGCCTGCCTTGTCCGGAAGAATAGAAAGATGGCAGATGATCTTGACTGAGTATGACATCTAATACACGACCCAAAAGGCAATCAAGGGAAGTGTGTTAGCAAATTATTTTGCACATCAGGCCGTAGATGATTACCAGTCTATGAACTTTGAATTCCCGGATGAGAATATCATGATAGTGACTAACTGTGAGACACCTGGACCGGATGAAGGACCTGAGGAGGGATCGCGGTGGTCTATGTACTTTGATGGAGATTCGAATGCTTTGGCTAATGGAATCGGTGCCGTGATCATATCTCCTAAAGGCTCTCATACTCCGTTCACCACCCGACTATGTTTCAACTGCACCAACAACATGGTGGAGTATGAAGCGTGCATCATGGGTCTTCGAGCAGCAATTGACCTAAGGATTAAGTTCTTAAGTGTTTTCGGAGATTCCTCTCTCGTGATCAGTCAGATCAAAGGCGAGTGGGATACGAAACACCCAAATCTTATTCCTTACAAGGAGTATGTATTGACATTGCTTCCACATTTCGAAGAGATAACCTTTGAACACTTCCCAAGAGAGGAGAATCAGCTAGCGGACGTGCTGGCTACGATGTCTTCTATGTTCAAAGTCAATTGGGACAACGAAGCTCCCCGGATTATCATTGAAAGATTGGACGAACCTGCACATTACTGTGATATTGAGACTGAAGAGGTAGCAGATAAACCTTGGTTTAATGAGGTGAAGAGATATCTTGAGGCTCAGGAGTACCCCGAGGGTGCATCTGTTAATGACAGGAAGTTTCTGAGGAGGTTCGCGGCAAGGTTCTTCATCAGCAATGGTATCCTTTACAAGCGTAACCATGATTCGACCTTACTGCGATGTGTGGATAAGAACGAGGCAGAAAGAATCATGGCAGAGTTACATGAAGGTACCTTCGGAACTCATTCCAGTGGACACACCATGGCAAAGAAAATCCTACGGGCAGGATATTATTGGTCCACAATGGAAGCCGACTTTTATCAGCATTCTCGGACCTATCACAAGTTCCAAGTCTATGCTGATAAGGTGCACATACCTCCAGTTCCTCTGAACGTCTTGACAGCTCCGTGGCCTTTTGCAATGTGGGGCATTGATATGATCAGAGAGATCAGACCTATAGTGTCTAACGGGCATCGTTTCATTCTGGTAGCAATTGATTACTTTACGAAGTGGGTTAAAGCAGCTTCCTTTGCTACTGTAACCAAGAACGTTGTGGCACGTTTCATTCGGCACAATCTGATTTGTCGATATGGTGTACCATAGAGGATCATTATGGACAATGGTACAAATCTTAACAATAAGATGATCACCGAGCTCTGCAATCAATTCAAGATACAGCATTACAACTCGTCTCCTTATCGGCAGAAGATGAATGGGGCTGTTGAAGCGGCTAATAAGAACATTAAGAAAATTGTGCAGAAGATGACGGTGATATACAAAGATTGGCACGAGATGTTACCATTTGCTCTTCATGGGTATCGTACCTCAGCACTGACGTTAACAGGTGCAACACCCTATTCCTTGGTATATGGCATGGAGGCCGTATTGCCCATTGAAGTTCAAATACCCTCTCTTTGAATTATGAAGGATGCAGGTTTGAGCGAAGATGACTGGATTCAAACCCGGCTTGATCAGTTGAACTTAATCGACGAAAAGAGACTTACTGCTATTTGTCATGGTCAAACGTATCAAAAGCGGATGATCAAGGCATTTAACAAGAAAGTTAGACGACAAGAGTATCAAGTTGGGGATCTGGTTATCAAGCGTATCATACTACCTCAAGGTGATCCCAAGGGCAAATGGACCCCTACTTACGAAGGGCCATTTATGGTTAAGAACATTTTCTCAGGAGGAGCTATGATTCTAACCACCATGGATGGTGACGACCTTCCTTACCCCGTCAACATAGACATAGTGAAAAGATACTACGCATAATCAAATACCCGCTAGGTTGACTGGCCTAGGCAAAAATAAGGGCTTCCCGACGAACCAAAAGGGTTCGGGAAAAAATAAGGGATGAAAATGAAAAAAACTGTACACCCGGCAATTCGAAAACCTGAAAAGGCGGCTTGGGCAAAAAAGGGTATCCCATTGGACTGAAAACCCGAAAGGGCAGTCCAAGCAAAAATTAGGGATCAAAGCGTAACACTATGTGTCATTCGATCACCTTGCAACCAGACTTCGGTATCGACTATCAAGCTCGGACGACACTAATCAATCTGATCTACCTTCAATCAAGTAGCAAAGTGATGAAATACTCGAGGACATAAAGGCAATAGCAGAGTTAGAACCCAGTGGGATTATTCACATAGCTGTTTTGTTTAGTTTTTAACAAATTGTGTTATTTGGCGGTGTTCTCTTACTAGGACGCCAGCCTCTTGTACAAAAACACCTATTTACAGGCCAAACTTCAAAATCAATATAATTTATCTTCAGAGAAATTTCAAACTGTTTTTCCTTTTTCTGTTTTGTTTTGTAAAGAACGTCCAATGTTCATTTTTGATATACGCATTTGACATTAATTGCTACTCATAAATATTTACATGCGAAACAAAAGATGATTACTTGTAATATCAGAAACAGGGGCAAATAAGAATTGTCCAAGATTTACAGTTGCTCTATCCACCAGGTACAAGGTAGATTTAGCTGAAGAACATGGCTAAGGAACTTTCACTCCCCGCAGAGTAAGAAAAGACAGTAATGATAGCTCTCCCCAGCTGAGACTTGAAACTGTGAATGAATCGGTAATATTCTCCCCAAGCAGAGTTTATCTACCATCAACATTGAAAAGGCTTAATATCCCCGGCAGTCTTAATATTCCCCAGCGGGGTATAAGAATATTCCCCAGTAGAATACAAAATATCCCCAGTGGAGTTTAAAAATTTTCCCAGCGCAGTCTGAAAAGGCTTCCCCGGTGGAGTTTGGAGAATCATCCCCAGTAGACTTTGGAAGATTGTCCCCAGCAGAGCTCAGAGTATTATCCCCATAAGAGTATAAAAGGTTATCCCCAGAGTAGTCGCAACTGAAAGATCATCCCCAGCAGAGTTCTTTCCTTTCACAAACAAGAATTTAATCCCCAACAGGATTCAGTATCACCAACAACTGTAATTCATCCCCCGCGGAATTTATCGGTTGAATCCTCAGCAGAGCATCTCTTCCCCACAGAGTAATCTCCTCATCAGTTTGTTCCCCAACGGAGTTATCCTCTCCTGCAGGTTTATTCTCACAACATCTTCGTTCGCCATCCCCAGCGGAAACAAAGAATTCAACTCTTTTCTCCAACAGCTATCCGGGATTTATTTTCCCCCAGCTAAAACATTACATTTCCATACATCATGATACATGCATATACGCATCATACAACACAATCTCATTTATTTTAAGAACATCATTGCTTGATATATATCATGCATTGCATACGACTGACTTTTACCTTTCAGGAAGGATGCAGTTAAGTTCTCAGTTATGTCGAACTACTGACCGGTTCTTAAATCTCAATTGAATTAGTCTCGGTTTAATTACATATAAGGTTCTAAATCTCGACAATTTTCCTCCGTCGAAGTGTGGACAAGTTCTTAAATCTCAACAGAATTATCCTCCGTTGAAGTACAAACAGTTCCTAGAACTCGATGAAGATGTTTCCCTCAATCGAAGTACTGACTGGTTCTTAAATCTCAACTGAATTAGTCTCGGTTGAATTACAGATAAGGTTCTAAATCTCGACAATTTTCCTCCATCGAAGTGTGGACGAGTTCTTAAATCTCAACAGAATTATCCTCCGTTGAAGTACAAACAGTTCCTAGATCTCGATGAAGATGTTTCCCTCAGTCGAAATACTGACCGGTTCTTAAATCTCAACTGAATTAGTCTCGGTTGAATTACAAATAAGGTTCTAAATATCGACAATTTTCCTCTGTCGAAGTGTGGACGAGTTCTTAAATCTCAACAGAATTATCCTCCATTGAAGTACAGACGGTTCTTAGATCTCGATGAAGATGTTTCCCTCAGTCGAAATACTGACCGGTTCTTAAATCTCAACCGAATTATCCTCAGTTAAATTACATATAAGGTTCTAAATCTCGACAATTTTCCTCCGTCGAAGTGTGGACGAGTTCTTAAATCTCAACAGAATTATCCTCCATTGAAGTACAGACAGTTCCTAGATCTCGACGAAGATGTTTCCCTCAGTCGAAGTACTGACCGGTTCTCAAATCTTAACTGAATTAGTCTCGGTTGAATTACAGATAAGGTTCTAAATCTCGACAATTTTCCTCCGTCGAAGTGTGGACGAGTTCTTAAATCTCAACAGAATTATCCTTCGTTGAAGTACAGACAGTTCCTAGATCTCGATTAAGATGTTTCCCTCAGTCGAAGTACTGACCGGTTCTTAAATCTCAACTGAATTAGTCTCGGTTGAATTACAGATAAGGTTCTAAATCTCGACAATCCTCCTCAGTCGAAGTACTGACCGGTTCTTAAATCTCAACTGAATTAGTCTCGGTTGAATTACAGATAAGGTTCTAAATCTCGGCATTCCTCGGTCGAAGTACTGACCGGTTCTTAAATCTCAAATGAATTAGTCTCGGTTGAATTACAGATAAGGTTCTAAATCTCGACAGATTTCCCCCCAGTTGAATTACGGACAAGTTCTTAAAACTCAGCAGAGATGTTCTCTCAATTGAAGTACAGGAAAGTTCTTAAATCTCAACCAAGATCAGACTTCCCCAAGCAGAATCTTCCATAACAACAGGTACGCAAGCTCTCGCTAAGGAATATCTTATGCGATCGACACTCATGGAGATGGCATCTTTAAGCCCATCCACCCGCCAGCAATCTCCCAAATGGAATCTGTAAGCCCATTCTCGACATCACAAGGCTGATACCACTTCATGCGAGTGCAAATTTCTGGGCACTCTAGTGTTCAATCATCTTCCACCTTTGGATCACGAAAGGCACGAAAGCCAATCTACATCCTCAAGTTTAAGAAGATTGAACAGGGGCAGCTGTTGTACCCCAAAATTTTCCCTCTCATATTTCTCAAAACATTGCAAGATAATCCCTAAGTGACTCAAGGTTGCTCAAGAGTTGGACAGACAAGTTATCTCCTAAGGCAGTCAACCCTAAATTAGTGTTTTGTGTTGCATCAAGATCCTTGATTCCAAATGACATCAAGTGCTCCCCAATGTCCTAATATGTTCTCAAGATCATCCATGTCAAGTTTCAAGCCTTGCAGAGGAAGTTTGCTCAGTCAATTGCTCAAAGGGTCCAAAAATCGACTGTGTTAGGGCAAAAGTCAACTGTGACCTATAAACAGTCAAACTTCAAGATTTTTTGTCAAAATTATAATTTTGAAGGATATTTCATCATTTTATCAAGGGTTGATCATGATTCATCAAGGATTGCTCAAAATTCATCAAGACTCAAAAGTTGCTAAATTAGGGTTTTGTAGGAAAGGTCAACTCAACTTTGACCAAGCATAACTTTCTCATACCTTATGAGAAATGACCCATCCAAAGCTAATTTTGAAGAGGATGAAATTTAATACAATCCATCTTCACACCCCAAGATCAAAAAATGCACTCACAAGAAGTTATAAATTTGGACATTATAGGTCATTTTTGAAAGTCAACAAAAATGCCTTTTTTGCCAAAGATTATAACTTGAGCATGGAATATCAAAATGAGATTATACTAAAAGGGCTGGTTAGAAGACATCTCAAGCTTTCTAAAAAGTCAAAGAACACCTCCAAAAGTTCAAAATTGAAGAAGTTATGCATTATTGAAGTTGGAAATTTTTGCAAAATTGCCAAAAGTCAACTATCCCCAAAACATCAAATTTTGTCAAATGGGCCCATTCTTTTCCACTTGATTTGAGCTTGCATAGTTGCCCACGTGTCCTAGTTTCAGCCATGATCCCATATTTTACTTTTATTATTTTATTTGATTTTTATTTGAATTTATTCATTTTAAATCAAATTAAATCATATAAAATCAAAAACTTTGATAACATGAGATCTTTTGGCTATTTCAGGATTTGATTACCATCATTAACATCATCAAAATAGAATCAGACCAATTCATGTGCAAAAAGATTGAGATTTGGCAAAATTGGCAAGTTTGTAAAGGGAGATAAAATCAAATATGCTAGCATTGATGGGAGAAGATTTGAGCCAAGTTTGTAGACCTAATACACTAAGCATTACATAAGGAAGTTGAAGACACGAAAACAAGGGTTGGAGGCTGCAGAAGAGGCAGAACAAGATTTGAAAAAAGTCACAAAAAAATTTGAAATCGAAATCGTGCTTAGAGGTGTTTTCAAAGGCTGAGACTTGTCCCAAACGCTTCCTGGGTGTTCACTCAATCTACCTGGATCAAAAGCAAGCTTCTTCAGTCCCTATAACGCTTTGTAAGTGTCACGATAACCACCCTTGTTCTTGATTTCGCAACTCTGAATTTATGCATCCTTTTCATGAATCAATGCCATATTCTGAATCTACATGACATTTGCAAGCGTTTGGAATTATCCAATTGCTTTTATCTAGCCTGAATGAAGAACCACCATAGCTAGGGTTCTTCGTTCATTTTTTGGGGTTTTCTATTTCAGGTAAAATCGTGACTCAAGAAGGGCATGGTGTTGATTAGGAAACCATAACGAATCCAACCATGTTCTTGGAATGGATTTATTTGGCCTGGAATGAATTTTGGAACATGCCTGCGCATTTAGATGCGGATTCAAATCCGCAAGTATTTTTACAGGTTTTAAAGGACAGGGATGAACTCGTGTCATCCACCTGTTGGCCCTTTTAAAATCACGCGTGCGTTTTTTTTGTTTTGCTGGCATATGATTTTGTTTTTATATAATATATATCGGTTATATTCATATAACAATTGAAACAGCGTGTCCCAGTGGTCAGCAAGTCCAATTCCAAGGCGTTAGTGGCTGGAGGTCAGGGGTTCGGTCCCTGCCTCCAATGCTTTGCATTTTCTTTGTTTTTCATGTAATCAGGTGTTTGCTCAAGCGTGCAATATACCATGCGCCATCAGTTGTCTAATTGTCAGATGGCCAAAGGCCAAATCTGAAGGTCCAAAGATGAAGGTCCACCCTAGACCAAGTCCAAGCGTGCACATTGGATTCCACAAAGTCAAACAAGGCCAGCTGCAATTGGGCCACAGAATTGCTAGTCATACCCCCATTTCAGGCCCAAACCCCTTTCTCTTTTTATTTTATTTACTTTGCTTTATTATTTTGTTTTATTATTTTTTATTTCATTTACTAACCAATCACAAAATTCTTTCTTTTATAAAAAAAAAACCACAAAAAATATTTTTATTCAATCAAATTTTTATTTTATTAATAAACACTAATTAATTAATTTAGGTTTTAATTAGAATAACTTTAACCTTTTTTTTGTGTAAATAATTAAAACTAAATTAGATTTAATTAGGTTTTAATTACTAACTTAATTATTTTGTTTTTCTTTCTTAAAATAATAAAAACTCCAAAAATAATTTATTTTTTTATTTAGTTAATTAATTTATTAATTTAGTAATTAATTTAGGTTAATTTCTTAAAATAAAAAACAACAAAAAAGATATTTTCTTTCAAAAAGGGTCAAAACCCTAAAACTCGCACTCGATTTAATTTCCCGTATGCAATTTACTTTCTTTTATCCAATAATGTACTTGCTCCCGGATTGTAATAGTTGAATAGGACTTTTATTTATTTTTTATCGCTTTATTTATTTTTAAAGGGTTTGTCTTTGGCGATGTAAATACCCGACGCCTTGTAATTTAATTTCCGCATTTTATTTCTGCAAATTATAACTGTTAGATATTTGATAATAGGGTTTACATGACAAGACTGAATGTTAATCTTAAAATCAAATTAGATCACCTTTAACATGTACAAAGATAAAAAAATAACTAAAAACGACACACTCGCACATGCGCACTCCTAGGGTACACCCCACTTGGTTGCCTTCGTACGCGGTCATTGAGTATAGGTCACTTTAGAGGTCGTCCTCTTGTCTAAAAGATCATAGTCGCCTCGAAATTGTTGTCTCGGATATTGTTGCCTCAAACAAATGATCTAAGATATTAGAGTTACCGTTAAGGCGTCCTAATATTGCTTTGGTGACCGTATGTCCCTCATTCGAATTGACCCTCAATCTCCAACGATTATGCTACCTACTCATTAATAGTGGGATAGAATTATCTAAAGGAAATTAGCATAGAACAGTTCCTTTTTCGAGTAGGTGGATAGTTCTTAGATACTTTCTCCTCTAAAACAAAACTTTTTCCACACTTACACTTTTACAAACAAAGTTTTTCAAAAACACTTCATTACACTTTTGAGGATAGAAGCAAGAGTTAAATCGAAGTTTCAAACAAAAACTTTTTTCAAACCCACAAGCACAAAGAAAACAATTTTGAAAACAATTAAGCAAGTACCTAAGAGCCCGTAGATAACTACGGATAGAAAGGGTGCTAATACCTTCCCTTTCTATAATCTACCCCCCATACTCAGAAATATCTCGAAAAAGGAATTTTTATGTGCTTTTTTTCCTTTCCTTGTTCGATAAAATAAAAGTTGGTGGTGACTCTTGCTTACCGCGATATTTTGCAAACACAAATGCAAAAAGCAAACCAGCATTCCAAAAAACAGTCAGTTCTTCCCACCGTATCATAGATCAATAATAGCTACGTCTTCCATATCTTTAGTACTCCAAATGATGTCCGTGTGAGCAAGGGACATAATCCTGTAGGCCCAACCCATGCCTTACTTGTTCTTCAAAACAGATTTGGGGAGGTGAGAAATAAACCACCTCGCCAGCAATGGTGCACAACACATAAGAGTTCCCCGTTTCCGAGCAATACGGGCATATAGAGTATGCAGAATATCACCCAAGAGAGTGGGCACTGGATTACGGGACATGAAAATCTTCACTACATTCACATCAATAAAGGAGTCTGAATTTGGAAACAGAACCAGACCATAAATAAGAAGAGCCAGGATGTCTTCAAATGCCTGAAAGTCTAAACTGTCCCAAAACTGATTAGCTTGACCAATTAGAAACTTAGCCAAGAAACCATTCTCACCACTCCGAGTCTCCCAATTAGATACCTCAGCCTTTGTCAGGTGTAGGGTTGTAGAAACATCATATGGCTTAAGAGCTATCTCCCAACCTGTAAATGGCGTCTGCTCTAGAATAGAAATACCAAGTAGATCAGAGAACTCTTCCAAGGTAGGGACCAACTGATAGTCCGGGAAGGTAAAGCAGTGGTACAATGGATCAAAGAACTGGAATAAGACACTCATCATCTGTTCATCCAGCTTGGAAGTGACCAAACTAAGGAGGTTACCATGTCTTCTGACAAAAGAAGAAGTATCAGGAATCTTTGAAACCAAATCTCTAAGATGAGTAGGGATCTGCACAAAGTTGATCTGAATAGTGTTTCTATGCATAGATGCCATGATCTGTAAAACAGAACAAAGATGAATCCCATTAGTCTTTGAATTGGTTAGTCCAATGCAATATGCATGCAATTTCATGATGCATGATGTCATGATAAGAACAAACCACAAGTATTCACAGATAGAAAACATGGTAAGGGCAAACAAGTCACACAGTAGCCCTTAGATTTCAGGCTGGCATGGAGTTTAGGTACTACCCTCTTTCAGTTTAGTTGGTTCAACCTGTCCTAAAAATAGTAATAAGGTTATAGAGGATCTCAATATCACTGACCACCCTCGATCAGTCATAATTCCAATTTAGTAACCTTTTCTTGCAGCCAAAATCATCGCGAGAGTTTGGTCTCAATGAGTGTAGCATACTGCTACTTTTCTATGGCCAAGTTGGTCAATTATAGGTTCTAAGGCCAGTTGGTGCTTAATCACCCCTTAGCAGCCCCATATTCTCCTTGTTCCTCCACAAGGGATATCGGTACAAACTTAAAGTGTCACACCAACATAGCTACTACTTCAACCGTATCGGTCTATGTCGTACAGTTCCCTCACAGTCTATTGCTACTTACCTAAAGGGTATCCCTAGATCCGGGTTAGGATCTATAGTAACTCTGATTCAAACCCACAAATATAAATCATACAAAGCAAGTAATTTAAAACACAATGCTGAACTAATCCTAAGGTACACCCCACTTATAAGCTCCCCAACAGAGTCGCCAGTTCTGTGATACGGTGGGAAGAACTGACTGTTTTTGGAATGTTGGTTTGCGTTTTGCGTTTGTTTTCGCAAAATGTCACGGTAAGCAAGAGTCGCCACCGACTTTCATTTTATCCAACAAGGAAAGGAAAAAGCACAGAAATATTCCTTTTTTGAGATATTCTGAGTACGGGGGGTAGATTATAGAAAGGGAAGGTATTAGCACCCTTTCTATCCATGGTTTTCCATGGGCTCTTAGGTACTTGCTCATCATTTTCAAAATTGTTTTCTTTGTGTTTGTGGGTTTGAAAAGTTTTTGTTTTAAACTTCGATTTAACTCTTGCTTCTGTCCTCAAGAGTGTAATGAAGTGTTTTTGAAAACTTGTTTGTAAAAGTGTAAGTGTGGAAAAGTTTTATTTTGGATGAGCAAGTATCTAAGAACTAATCTACCTACTCGAAAAAGGAATCGTTCTATCCTAATTTCCTTTAGACAATGCTATCCCACTATTAGTGAGTAGGTAGCACCATCGTTGGAGTTTGAGGGTCAACTCGAAAGAGGGACATACGGTCACTAAAGCAATGTTAGGACGCCTTAGCGGTAACCCTAATATCTTAGATCATTTTTTTGAGGCAACAATATCCGAGGCAACCATTTCGAGGTGACTATGATCTTTTAGACAAGAGGACGACCTCTAAAATGACATATACTCAATGATCGTGTACGAAGGCAACCAAGTAGAACGTACCCTAGGAGTGCGCATGTACGAGTGTGTTGATTTCACTTATTTTTATCTTTGCACATGTTAAGGGTGATCTAACTGTTTTTTAAATTAGGCATTCATTCTTGTCATGCAAGCCCTATTATCAAACATCTAACAGTTGTATAATTTGCAGAATTAAAAGGCGGAATTTAAACTAAATTATTACAAGGCGTCGGGTATTTACATCGCCAAAAGCAACCCTTTGAAATTTAAATGCGGAAAAATAAATATCCTAATTAATTATTACAAGCCAGGAGCAGATACATCAATAATTAAATAAGGAAAATAAATCGCGCGAGTGAATTGGATCCAATGCGGAATTAGGGTTTTGACCCTTTTAAAAGAAAATGTTTTTTTTTTTTAAGAAAAAGAAATTAATCCTAAAATTAAATACTAAATTAATTATTAAATTAATTAATTAATGAAAAATAAATGATATATTTTTGGAGTTTTTGTTAATTTAGGAAAGAAATAAAAATTATTAAATTAAGGTTAAAACCAAATTAATTCTAATTGATTTTATTTATTTACAAAATAAATTAAGGTTACCTAATTAATATCCTAATTAATTAATTAGTGTTTATTAATAAAAAATAAAAGTCTGGATTTTAATTGGGTCAAAACATTTTTTGTGATTTTTTGATAAAAAAGGAATTAATTTGGTTAGTAATTAAAATAAATAAATAAATGAAATAAACAAAATAAAAGAAAAGTATAGAAAATGGGCCTGATTTGGGTGTGTAGAAAGCAATTTCGCTAACCCATTTGCTGAAGGTCCAATTGACTTTTCTGATTCAGTGCCTTGGCGTTGACTTGGCCTTTTGATGCTCCTCCAATATTGGCCACCAGATCTGGCCATCTGGCCATTTGGCATGTTGATTGGTGAGGGAGCATGATGGATCTCCTTCTTAGGTGCATACTGGATTGCCTGAAAATAAACATGAAAATGCAAATTGCTGGAGGCAGGGATCGAACCCCTGACCTCCAGCTTCTGGATTCTTTAACGCTAGCGTGGCGACCGTTGGGCCATGCTGTTCTATTTGTTAACAAAATATAAAATAACAATAATATAAGAAACAAACGTGTTAGTGGGATTTTGGCGCGGAATTCAAACAGGCCAACAGAGGGGTGACAATGCATCATCCCCTTCCTCCATCCGTTGCTAAAACTATGTAACACTTATAGCTACGGACGCTGGCCTTCACTATAAGTCGTGATTGTTCAAAAATCTCCTACAGGCCATGAAAATGGTTTCTAGGACCATGGTTGAACTCGTCATCTCCTTCTGATTGCAACCATGCCCATTATTAGGGCCAATTTTTCCTGAAACGAAAATCCCTAAAACCAAACGCAAAACCCTAGCAATGGTGATCCATGATACAGAGCATATAAATGAAATTGGTTATTACAAAAAGCTTGCAAATGATGTGTGGATTAAGAATATGCAATTATTTCATGTTAACAATGCCTAAATTTGAAAATACGAAATCAAGAATATAGTGAATTCGTGGATGACTTACAGAGCTCTGGGAGGCTTGAAAACGCGTGGTCTTGGTTGCTTTCCCTTGTGGAGACGGCCAGGAAGAGATTGAGATACTTGCCAAGCCTTGAGGATGCCTCTATGACCTGTTTCGATCTCAAACTTTTTCTTGTTTTTTGCAAATTTGGTTCTGCCTCTAGAACTGATCTCCAACCCTTCTTTTGGTCTGCACACGACCTTTATGTAATGCATAATGCATTAGGGTTGTTTTTACTGTCCAAATCTTCCTCTATCAATGCTTGAATATTTGATTTTATTTGATTTTACAACCTTCCAAATTTGGCTTGATTTGAATCTTTTTGTGTACAATTGCTTTGATACGAGTTTGATATGGTGCAAGCTGTCCATTGAAACCTGAAATCATCAAAAGATCTTTGGTTATCAATATTTTTGATTTTATTTGATTTAATTTGGTTTAAAATGAATTAATTCAAATAAAAATCAAATTAAATAATAAAAATATAATATGGACACATGGCCAAGGCTAGGTCACGTGGGCAATAATGCAAACTCAAAACAAGTGAAAAAGAATGGGCCCATTAGGCAAAATTTGAAGTTTGGGGGATAGTTGACTTTTGGCAATTTTGCAAAAAAGTCCAATTTCAACAATGCAAAACTTCCTCAATTTTGACTCTTTGGAGGTGTTATTGGACTTTTTAGAAAGCTTGAGATGTCCTCTAACCAACCCTTTTGGTCTCATATCATTTTGATATTCCATGATCAAGTTAGGAGCTTTGACAAACAATGTGTTTTTGTTGACTTTCAAAAATGACCTATAATGTCCAAATTCATAACTTCTTGTGAGTGCATTTTTTGATATTTGGAAATGAAGATGGATTGTAGGAAATTGCATTCTCTTAAAAATTGGCTTTGGATGGGTTATTTCTCATAATGTATGAGAAAGTTATGCTTGGTCAAAGTTGGGTTGACTTTTCCTATAAAACCCTAATTTAGCAACTTTTGAATCTTGATGAATTTTGAGCAATCCTTGATTAATCATGATCAACCCTTGATCAAATGATGAAATATACTTAAAAATGAGAATGTTGACAAAAAATCTTGAAGTTTGACTGTTTGTAAGCCATAGTTGACTTTTGCCCTAGCACAGTCGATTTTTGGACCTTTGAGCATTTGACTGAGCAAACTTCCTCTGCAAGGCTTGAAACTTGACATGGATGATCTTGAGAACATATTATAACATTGGTGAGCACTTGGGACCATTTGGACTTGAGCATCCTGATGCAACATGAAACCCTAATTTGGGGTAGACTGCCTTAGGAGAGAGCTTGTCTGACCAAACCTTGGACTACCTTGAGCAACTTGGAGATCTTTCTTGCAATGTTTTGAGAAATATGGGAGGGGAAATTTTGGGGTACAACAAATATGCATTTACCATTCATCATAACATAAGCAGGTTTCTTGCAACAAGTCTCCTCATCTTTCTATTGTTTATTTCAGTAAGATGGATCTCGAGCAAACGGTGAAGGACCTCCAAGCACAAAATGCTCAGTTTCAACAGATGTTCTTAACTCTAGCCAAAGGACAAGAATAGTTAAAGAATTTGCTGGTTGAAGAGAAAAAGAAGAAGACAAAGAAAATAACCGGAGTTCTAAATATGGGAAGAAGATTCCAAGGACAAGCAAGAAGGACCTTAGACTTTGCAACGTCATCTGGTGACAAAGACAATCAAGATGGAAAAGGCAAGGAAGCAGTTGTCCAATCAGATTCAGAAGAGGAAGAGGAGGAAGAATATTATTCTAAAGAACAATATCCTCCATCCAACGACAAGTATAAGCCTCTGGAAGAACGGTTAAGTGCAATGGAAATCCAAAAAGTGTCTGGATTGGACTTTGAGGAGTTGGGTTTAGTATCAGGGATTATCATTCCTCTAAAATTCAAAGCACATGTGTTCGCCAAATATGTCGGAGTTTCATGTCCCAAAATGCACCTCCGGTCCTATGTGAGGAAAATCCATCCCCATACCGCTGACAAGGATTTATGGGTACACTTCTTCCAAGACTGTCTGTCTGGAACTCAACTTGATTGGTTTTATCAGTTAGAAAGAGCCAATGTTCATAACTGGGAAGATATGGCCACTGCCTTTTACAAACAATACCAATACAACGCTGATCTTGCTCCCACCCGTACTCAAATCCAGAGTATGGCCATGGTTTCAAGTGAAGGCTTTAAGGACTACACGCAGAAATGGAGGGACTTACTAGGAAGAGTCCAGCCTCCCCTATCTGAAAGAGAATTAGTAGACATGTTTTTGGGCACCTTGTCCGGTCCTTTCTTCAATCACTTAATTGGGAGTTCATCGACAGGTTTTACCGAATTGATATTGGCCGGAGAAAGGGTGGAAGTCGGGATAAAGAATGGGAAGATTCAAAAAGATGCATCATTTGTTGCTGTAAGGAAACCATTCATCGGAAAGAAATAAGTTGTTGTTGTATATCCTCAGAGAAATCAAGATAGGATTGAACACCGTCTAATGGTGGGGGTTGTCGTGATTCCTAAACCCACACCTGCTCAGCAAAGAAGCAATCAGCCAAGAATGGAAAGACCAGTCAGACAGTTCACCCAGATTAATATGACAATATCTCAAGTATTGCCATATTTGTTAAGATCCAACCTAGTGACTTTGAAAGAAGCTCCAAAGAATCCTAACACAACCTCTCCTCACTATCATCCTAATGCCCGCTGTGCATATCATTCTGAGAGTCCCGGCCATGACACTAACAATTGTTGGGCTCTGAAAAACAAGGTACAAGACCTTCTTGAAGCCAAAGAGATTAAATTTGATGCACCAGAAATTCCCAATGTTATTACTGCCCCAATGCCCAAGCACAGCCATAATGTTAACGCCATTGAGGAAGATATGTTTGTTACTTCAGTTGATGAACTTGTGACCCCACTCCCGACTATCAAAAAGAACTTGTTAAATGTCGGTGTATTCCCAGGCTGTGATGAAAGTTGTCATCTCTGTTTGTCCTCACCAACCAGCTATCATTTATTAAAAGCAGGCGTTCAATGCCTAATAGATGACAAGGAGATCTTGTTCGAAAAGACTTCTATTCCAACTGTTTCTTATAATGATGTTTCCATCGTGACCATTTCCGCCAATTCTTCCAGGGTCTCCACCAAAAGACTCATTAGAATTATATCAGTTCCTAAAGTAGCTCCATTGATAATTATAATGCCTGGACCAATCCCGTATTCGTTAGACAAAACCATCCCATGGAATTATGGAGGTGATGTCTACTATCACGGTATCAAGCAAGATTGGCCAGCTGCTGAAGATTCAAGTTCTGAGAAAGTTGACTTTGATATCATTAACATTGCAGGGACTAGCAAGATAATCTGCAGTGGAAGGGTATTCTCTCCAGAAATTGCTCCTCCCAAATTTATTTATGGACCTGTAATCATTCCTGTTGTTATTGCTCCCCCAAAGGCTATTCCCAGTCCTGCAATCATTTCTGATAGTACTCCTGTTAACAAAACTGTTGCAGTCCCTGTTATCACCCCTATTGACATTCCTACTGCTGAGTCAATCGAGACTCGAGGAAAAGGTATTCTGGTTGAGCTTGTCCGGACGAAGGCACAATTTCTAGCTATCCCTGAGACCTCCCAGAAAGAGATGGAGGAAATTCTAAAGATTATAAAAAGAAGCAACTACAATGTAATGGAACAACCGGGGCAAACTCCATCAAAAAATTCCATGTTGGCTTTATTATTATGTTCTGAGGCTCATGCAAAGGCCTTGGTAAAATTCCTTAAAACTGCCCATGTACCCCAAGAAACATCTGTCGATCAGTTCCAAGACTGCGTAGCCAGCTTGATCGCAGATAATGGTTTAGGTTTTTTGGATGTTGATTTAACGCCAAGGGGGAGGAAGCATAATGAGGCATTGCATGTCTCAGTCGAATGCAGGGGCACGACTTTGGCTCATGTCTTGGTTGACATCGGTTCCTCTCTGAATGTGTTGCCTAAAAAAGCTCTTGATAGGCTTGACTGTGAATGATTGACCTTGAAGCCTAGCAACATAGTAGTGAGGGCCTTTGACGGCTCAAAAAGGATGGTGCATGGGGAAGTGGACATCCCCATAAAGGTTGGAACCCAAACATTTGATTCAAATTTTTATGTAATGGATATTCACCCTTCATATTCCTGCTTGTTAGGCCGACCGTGGATTCACAATGCTGGTGTTATTACCTTTAAGTTGCATCAAATGCTGAAATATCCAATTCAGGGGAAAATATCATTGTTCATGGAGAAGAAGAGTATATGGACAGTCATCTAAATTCCTTCAGATATGTGAAATTAGATGGTGAATTTATTGAAACTCCATTTTAGCACTTTGAAGAAGTCCCGCAAACTGTGGTGGTAACCAAGGTTGTGTCTCAAGTCCCCAAGATTACAAGGCCTTCGCTCAAGATGTCATCTTTGAAGGATGCCAAGGCAGTGATAGAAGAAGGTGGGTGCACTATTTGAGGCCTACTCCCAGATATCCCATACAAATCTGATAAGTTTGATTTGGGTATCACTTTAGGAGCCCAGAAAGCTGTACACCGTGCTCGTGTTGGTGGCCCTTGAAGATCAGCAATCGTGAAGTTAACGCCATGGAGGATGATGAAGACAGCTATGACCTGGAGGATTGGATTTTCCCAACTGTCAATGGAGGGCTCGGGAACTGGGAAGCTATAGATTTTGTCCCGATCACATTTATCCAACAGTAATTTGTCTTTAAATTTTGTCGGATCTGTAATATTAAACAATTCAGACTCTTAAAACCTTGTGTCTTACCCGAGACGCAATGGTCCATTTGTAAGGTTTATTATCTAATTTCCATATGACATCAATGAATCATGGACGTTTTTGCATACAAACTTCGTGCTCATTGTTTTTCTTTTTACATTTTCATTTCTTTCAAAGATAGCTATACTCTTACACATACTCACATTCAAAATGCAGATCTACATCCATTCAGGATCCCATGGGTAACGATTCTACTATGGCCTTCTGTGACTCTAAAAATCTAATCTACCAAGCCGAAGATGAAGGTGAGGAAGATTTTTAAGTTCCAGGGGAACTCGTCAGGTTACTACAACAAGAAGAGAGGACCATTCAGCCCCATGAAGAACCAGTGGACACAATCAACCTAGGTACCGAAGAAGACAAAAGAGAAGTCAAGGTGGGTGCCAATCTGGAACCCAGTGTTAAAGAATTCCTGATTCATTTGTTACACGATTATGTTGAGGTCTTTTCCTGGTCGTACGAAGACATGCCAGGAATTGATGCAAATATCGTAGTACATCGTCTGCCTACAAAAGAGGACTGCCCTCCGGTAAAGCAAAAGGTTCGTCGCATGAGACCAGACATGTCAGAGAAGATCAAGGCAGAAATCATGAAACAATTCAATGCCGGATTCTTGGCCGTCACCTCATATCCACAATGGGTTGCCAATATTGTTCCCGTGCCCAAAAAGGACGGCAAGGTACGAATGTGCGTGGACTACAGAGATTTGAATAGGGCAAGCCCTAAGGATGATTTCCCACTTCCCCATATTGATATTCTAGTTGACAATATGGCACAACATAAGGTGTTTTCCTTCATGGATGGTTTCTCAGGCTACCACCAAATCAAAATGGCGCCTATGGACATGGAGAAAACAACCTTTGTCACACAGTGGGGCACATTCTGCTACAAGGTTATGCCATTCGGGTTGAAGAACGCTGGGGCAACCTATCAGTGTGCCATGGTAGCTCTATTTCACGACATGATACATCACGAAATAGAGGTCTATGTGGACGACATGATAGCCAGATCTTAAACAGAAGAAGAGCATCTTGGTCATTTGCAGAAACTCTTTGAGAGACTAAAGAAATACAAACTGAGGTTGAACCCGAATAAATGCACATTTGGGGTGAGGTCTGGTAAACTCCTAGGCTTCGTCGTCAGCGGTAAAGTTATTTAAGTGGATCCTTCCAAAGTGAAAGTAATACAAGAGATGCTTGCTCCTCGTACTGAGAAGGAAGTCAAAGGATTCTTGGGACGTTTAAACTACATTTCCATATTCATTTCTCACCTGACAGCTACTTGTGAACCAATCTTCAAATTACTGAAGAAAGATCAAGTAGTCAAATGGAATGATGAGTGCCAAAGTTCCTTCGACAATATCAAAGAGTACTTGCAAGAGCCTTCTGTTTTGATGCCACCAGTTGAGGAAAGACCATTGATCATGTATCTAATTGTTTTGGAAAATTCAATGGGGTGTGTGCTGGGGCAGCATGACAAGTATGGCCGAAAAGAGCATGCTATTTATTACCTGAGCAAAAAGTTTATCGACTGTGAAACCAGATATTCACTGCTCGAGAAAACTTGTTGCGCTCTGGCATGGGCTGCTCGCCGGCTAAGACAGTATATGCTGACCCATACTACCTTATTGATATCTAAAATGGATCCAATAAAATACATCTTCAAGAAACCTGCACTCTCTGGGAGAATAGCGAGGTGGAAGATGATCCTGACATAATATGACATACAATATACTACCCAGAAAGTAATTAAGGGAAGTGTACTAGCTGATCACCTGGATCACCAAGCTGTAGAGGACTACCAGTCCATGAAGTTAGAATTCCCAGATGAAGACATCATGATGGTAAACAACTATGAAGAATTCAGACCATATGACGAACCTGAATAAGGATCCCGATGGACCCTGGTTTTTGATAGGGCGTCCAACGCACTCGGCAATGGCATAGGTGTTGTACTCATATCTCCTTAAGGATTTCATACTCCCTTTACGACAAGACTCTGCTTCAATTGTACAAATAACATGGCAGAATATGAAGCGTGCATTTTTGGTCTCAAAGCTGCCATAGATTTGGGGATCAAATCCTTAAATGTATTCGGAGATTTAGCTTTGGTCATCAGCCGGATCAAAGGGGAATGGGATGCCAAACACCCTAACCTTATCCCCTACAAAGAACATGTGCTGACATTGATCCCACATTTTGAGAAGATTACCTTCGAGCATTTCCCGCGAGAAGAAAATCAGCTAGCAGACGCACTAGCCATGATGTCATCCATGTTTAAACTTAAATGGGATAACGAGGCTCCCCATATCACCATTGAATGAATGGATGAACCAACTCACTATCACGAGATTAATACTGAAGAAGTAGTGGACCAACCTTGGTTTCACAAAGTCAAGAGGTATCTCGAGGCTCAAGAATATCCGGAAGGAGATTCAGTCAATGATAAGAAGTTCTTAAGGAGATTCTCTGCTAAATTATTCCTTAGTAATGGCATTCTTTACAAACGCAACCATGACTCTGTTTTGCTCCGTTGCGTAGACAAGGTTAAGGCAGAAAAGATCATGGCTAACCTACATGAGGGAACTTTTGGCACCCATTCCAGTGGGCATACGATGGCAAAGAAAATCCTACGGGAAGGTTATTACTGGTCTACCATGGAAGCAGATCGCTATTAACACTCTCGAACCTGCCACAAGTGTCACATCTATGCTGACAAGGTGCACGTACCTCTGGTTCCTCTGAATGTCTTGACGGGTCCTTGGCCCTTTGCTATGTGGGGCATCGAAAAGATTGGGGAAATCAAACCAACAACCTCAAATGGACACCACTTCATCTTAGTGGCCATTGACTATTTTACAAAGTGGTTTGAGGCGGCCTCTTTCGCTTCCATTGCAAAAAATGTTGTAGCTCGGTTTATTATACAGAATCTCATTTATCGGTATGGTATCCCGGAGAGGATCATCACAGATAATGGTATGAATCTAAACAATACTATGATCACTGCCCTGTGCGAGCAATTTAAGATCCAGCATCACAATTCTTTCCCTTACCGGCCGAAGGTAAATGGTGTTGTCGAAGCCGCAAATAAGAACATTAAAAAGATCATACATAAAATGGCAGTCACATACAAAAACTGGCATGAGATGCTACCATTCTCTCTCCACGGTTATTGTACCACAGCGCGCACATCAACCGGGGCAACACCTTACTCTTTGGTATATGGCATGGAAGTTGTCTTGCCTATTGAGGTCCAGATCCCCTCCCTGAGAATCATGAAGGATTCAGGTCTGAACGAAGATGAGAAAAGGCTTACTGCTGTCTATCATGATCAAATGTATCAAAAACGGATGATCAAGGCTTTCAACAAAAAGGTCAGATGCCAAGTGTGATACGGTGGGAAGAACTGACTGTTTTTTGAAATGCTGGTTTGCGTTTTGCGTTTATTTTTGCAAAATGTCGCGGTAAGCAAGAGTCGTCGCCGACTTTTATTTTATCCAACAAGGAAATGAAAAAAGCACAGAAAAATTCCTTTTTCGAGATATTTCTCGGGTTCGGGGGGTAGATTATAGAAAGGGAAGGTATTAGCACCCTTTCTATCCGTGGTTATCCACGGGCTCTTAGGTACTTGCTCAATTGTTTTCAAAATTGCTTTCTTTGTGCTTGTGGGTTTGAAAAAGTTTTTGTTTGAAAACTTCGATTTAACTCTTGCTTCTGTCCTCAAGAGCGTATGAAGAGTTTTTGAAAACTTTGTTCGAAAAGGAGTGTAAGTGTGAAAAAGATTTTGTTTTTTGAGAGAGAAAGTATCTAAGAACCATCTACCTACTCGAAAAAGGAATCGTTCTATGCTAATTTCCTTTAGATAATGCTATCCCACTATTAATGAGTAGGTAGCACCGTCGTTGGAGTTTGAGGGTTAATTCGAATGAGGGACATACGGTCACTAAAGCAATGACAGGACACCTTAGCGGTAACCCTAATGTCTTAGATCATTTGATTGAGGCAACAATATCCGAGGCAACCATTTCGAAGCGACTATGATCTTTTAGGCAAGAGGGCGACCTCTAAAACGACCTATACTCAATGATCGTGTACGAAGGCAACCAAGTGGGGTGTACCCTAAGAGTGCGCATGTGCGAGTGTGTCGTTTTCAGTTATTTTTGTCTTTGTACATGTTAAGGGTGATCTAATTTGATTTTAAGATTAGGCATTCATTCTTGTCATGCAAACCCTATTATCAAACATCTAACAGTTATAATTTGCAGAAATAAAATGCGGAATTTAAATTACAAGGTGTCGGGTATTTACATCGCCAAAGACAAACCCTTTGTAAAATAAAATAAAGCGATAAAAATAGTCAAATGGTCCTAATTAACTATTACAATCCGGAAACAGGTACATTATTGGATAAAAATAAATTAGATCGAGTGCGAATTTTAGGGTTTTGACCCTTTTGGTTAAAAAACATGTCTTTTTGGTTTTGTTGTTATTTTTATTTAAGGAAAAGAAATTAAACCTAAATTAAATTAATAAATTAATTAAATGAAAAAAATAAATTATTTTTGGAGTTTTGTTATTTTAAGAAAGAAAAATAAAATTAATTAAATTAGTAATTAAAACCTAATTAATTTTAATTATTTACAAAAAAAATGAATTAAAGTTTTCTAATTAAAAAAACCTAATTAATTAATAAATTTATTAAGAAAAATAAAAGTTAAAAAATTTGATTGAAATAAAAAATATTTTTTGTGATTTTATTTAATAAAAAAGGAATTTTGTGATTGGTTAGAAATTAAATAGAATAAAATAAAGTAAATAAAATAACTAAATAAAATATAAAGGGAATAAGGAATTGGGCCTGTTTTTAGGGGTCTTAGAAGCAAATCTGAAGGCCCATTTATGCTGGCCTTTTTTACTTTATGGGATCCAGTATGCATGCATTGACCTGGACTATGGTGGACCTCCAGCTTTTGACCACCAGATCTGGCTCTTGGCCATCTGGCATTTGAATGGATGAGGGGGCATGGTAGGCTGCAAGCTTGAGCATGCATGGGATTACCTGAAAAGCAAAATTATTGAGAAAGTGGGGGACCTGGGATTCGAACCCAGGTCCTGAAGGGGTTTGCACGCTTGCTTTGCCACTACACCATATTGACTCAATTGTTATTATAACACAAATCAATGATAATATAATAAATCAAGAATTATTGGTCAGAAAAAAAAATAAAACGCGCGCTATATTTGAATTGGCCAGTGGATGGATGCCACGCATCATCCCCGACCTTCCAACCGTGGCCAAAAGTCTCACCACCTATACCAACGGACAAGAGTCCGTAGCTACAAGCTTGCTCATCTCAAAAATCCTTCTCAGGCCACAAAAATGAATTCCAAGGGCATGGTTGTGTTCGTCTCACCCTCCCGGTCACAACCATGTCCATTATGGGGGTCAATTGTACCTGGAATAGAAACGCCCAAAAACAAGAACCGAACCCTAACAATGGTGGTTCTTCATACATAGCACATAAATGAAATTAAACAATGCAAAAAGTTTGGGCATGTTCTTGTGATCACGAATGTACCATTGGTTTCTCAAATGATGCAAGAATAATTCAAATCGAAACCAAGAACAAGGGTGACTATCGTGCGACTTACAGTGCATTAGGGCGTCTGAAAATGCTTAGTTTTGATCCAAGTAGCTTGTGTGAATGCCCAGGAAGCGATTGGGACAAGTCTCGTGTCCTGAAACTGCCTCTAACTTGGACTTTGAACTCTCACTTTTTTGTGAATTTTTCAATTCTTGTTCTTCCTCTCTCCACAGTTTCCAACGCTTGTTTCGTGTGCTCTTGCTTGCTTATGTAATGTGTACTGCATTAGGGTAAAAAACATGGACCAAATCTCACCATATCAATGCACATGAATGTGATTTGATCTCCATTTAAAACCATCCAAATTTGATTTGATTTGGATCTTTTTGTGCATACAAATCCTTGATTCGAATTTGATTCACATAAGAGTTGTACTCAAAGCCTAAAGCAACCAAAGAATCATGAATTATCAATGCCTTGGATTTTATATGATTTTATTTGATTTAAAATGAATAAATTCAATTAAAAATCAAATTAAATAATAAAAATGAAATATGGGCACATGGTTGAAGCTAGGGCACGTGGGAAACTATGCAAACTCAAATCAAGTGGAAAAGAATGGGCCCATTTGACAAAATTTGAAGTTTTGGGGATAATTGACTTTTGGCAATTTTGTAAAAAAGTCCAACTTCAACAATGCATAACTTCTTCAATTTTGAACTTTTGGAAGTGTTCTTGGACTTTTTAGAAAGCTTGAGATGTCCTCTAACCAACCATTTTGGTATAATCTCATTTTTATATTCCATTATAAAGTTATGAGCTTTGGGAAAAAAGGTGTTTTTGTTGACTTTCAAAAATGACCAATAATGTCCAAATTCATAACTTCTTGTGAGTGCATTTTTTGATATTGGGGTATGAAGATGGATTGTAGTAAATTTCATCCTATTCAAAATGAGCTTTGGATGGGTCATTTCTCATAAAGTATGAGAAAGTTATGCTTGGTCAAAGTTGAGTTGACTTTTCCTACAAAACCATAATTTAGCAACTTTTGAGTCTTGATGAATTTTGAGAAATCCTTGATGAATCATGATCAAACCTTGATAAAATGATGAAATATACTTCAAAATGAGAATGTTGACAAAAAATCTTGAAGTTTGACTATTTATAGGTCACAGTTGACTTTTGCTCTAGCACAGTCGATTTTTGGACCCTCTGAGCAATTGACTGAGCAAACTTCCCCTGCAAGGCTTGAAATTTGACATGGATGGTCTTGAAAGAATATTAAGACATTAGGGAACACTTTAGGTCATTTGGAATCAAGTATATTGATACAACACAAAACCCTAATTTGGGGTTGACTGCCTTAGAAGATAGCTTGTCTGTCCAACTCTTGAGCAAACTTGAGCAACTTGGAGATTTTTCTTGCAATGTTTTGAGGAATATGGGAGGGAAAATTTTAGGGTACAACAGTTTCCCCTGTTCAATCTTCTTAAACCTGAGGATGTAGATTGGCTTTTAAGCCTTTCGTGATCCGAAGGTGGAAGATGATTGAACACTAGAGTGCCCAGAAATTTGCACTCGCATGAAGTGGTATCAGCCTTGTGATGTTGGGAATGGGCTTACAGATGCCATTTGGAGGTTGCTGGCGGGAGGATGGGCTTAAAGATTCCATCTACATGAGTGTCGATCTCATAAGAGATTCCTTAGCGAGAGCTCACATGCCTATTGTTGTAGAAGTTTCTGCTGGGGGAGCCTGATCTTTGCTGAGATTTAGGAACTTGCCTGTACTTCAACTGAGAGAACATCTCTGTTGAGTTTTAAGAACTTGTATGTAATTCAACTGGGGGGAAACATCTTCATCGAGATTTAAGAACTCGTTCGTAATTCAACTGAGAAAAACTCTACTGAGATTTAGGAACTCGTATGTAATTCGACGGAGGAAAATTGTCGAGATTTTAGAACCTTATCTGTAATTCAACTGAAGATAATTCAGTTGAGATTTAAGAACCGGTCAGTACTTCGACTGAGGGAAACATCTTCATCGAGATTTAGGACTTGTGTGTAATTCAACGGAGGATAATTCTGTTGAGATTTAAGAACTGTCAGTAATTCGACGGAGGAACTTTTTCGAGATTTAGAACCTTATCTGTAAATTCAACTGAGGATAATTAGGTTGAGATTTAAGAACCGGTCAGTACTTCGGCTGAGGGAAACATCTTCATCGAGATTTAGGACTTGTCTGTAATTCAACGGAGGATAATTCTGTTGAGATTTAAGAATTGTCAGTAATTCGACGGAGGAACTTTGTCGAGATTTAGAACCTTATATGTAATTCGACCGAGGATAATTCAGTTGAGATTTAAGAACCGGTCAGTCATTCGACTGAGGGAAACATCTTCATCGAGATTTAGGACTTGTCTGTAATTCAACGGAGGATAATTCTGTTGAGATTTAAGAACTGTCAGTAATTCGACAGAGGAACTTTGTCGAGATTTAGAACCTTATCTGTAATTTAACCAAGGATAATTAAGTTGAGATTTAAGAACCGATCAGTACTTCGACTTAGGTAAAAGCTTCATAGCTGAGAACTTAACTGCATCCTTCCTGAAAGGTAAAGGTCAGTCGTATGCAATGCATGATATATATCAAGCAATGATGTTCTCAAAATAAATGAGATTGTGTTGTATGATGCGTATATGCATGTGTCATGATGTATGGAAATGTAATGTTTTTAGTTGGGGAACATAAATCCCGGATAGCTGCTGGAGAAAAGAGTTGAATTCTTCGTTTCTGTTGGGGATGGCGAACGAAGATTATTGTGAGAATAAACCTGCAGGAGAGGATAACTCCGTTGGGGAATAAACTGATGAGGAAATTACTCTATGGGGAAGAGATGCTCTGCTGAGGATTCCACCGATAAATTCCGCTGGGGATGAATTACCGTTGCTGGTGATACCGAATCCTGTTGGGGATTAAATTTCTTGTTTGTGAAAGGAAAGAACTCCGTGGGGATGATCTTCGGTTGCAACTTCACTGGGGATAACCTTTTACACTCTAATGGGGATAATCCTTTGAGCTCTGCTGGGGACAATCTTCCAAAGTCTACTGGGGATGATTCTCCAAATTCCACTGGGGAAGCTTTTGCAAACTGCGCTGGGGAAAATTTCAAACTCCACTAGGGATATTTTGTACTCTTCCGGGGAATATTCTTATACTTCGCTGGGGAATATTAAGACCTTTCAGTGTCGATGGTAGATAAACTCTGCTTGGGGAGAATATTACCGATTCATTCACAGTTGTAAGTCTCAACTGGGGAGAGCTAATATCAATGTCTTTTCTTACTTTGCGAGGAGTGAATGCACCTTGGCCCTATTCTTCAGCTAAATTTACCTTGTACCTGGTGGACAGAGCAACTGTAAAGCTTGGACAATTCTTATTTGCCCTTGTTTCTTATATTACAAGTAATCATTTTTTGTTTTGCATGTAAATATTCATGAGCAACAATTAATGTCAAATGCATATATCAAAAGTGAACATTGGACGTTCTTTGCAAATCAAAACAGAAGAAGGAAAAACAGTTTGAAATTTCTCTAAAAATGAATTGTATTGATTTTGAAGTTTGGCCTGTAAATAGGAGTTTTTGTACAAGAGGCTGACGTCCTAGTAAGAGAACGCCGCCGAACAAATAGAGTTTATACAATTTGTGAAAAACTAAACAAAACAGCTATGTGAATAATCCCATTGGGTTCCAACTCTGCTATTGCCTTTATATCCTCGAGCATCTCATCACTTTGCTACTTGGTTGAAGGTAAATCAGATTTATTAGTGCAGTCCGAGCTTGATAGTTGATACCGAAGTCTGGTTGCAAGGTGATCCAATGAGACATAGTGTTACGCTTTGATCCCTAATTTTTGCCTGGACCTCCCTTTCGGGTTTTCAGTCCACCGGGACACCCTTTTTTGCCCAAGCCGCCTTTTCAGGTTTTCGACTTGCCAGGTGTACAATTTTTTTTCATTTTCATCCCTTATTTTTGCCCGAACCCTTTTGGTTTGCCGGGAAGCCCTTATTTTTGCCTAGGCCAGTCGACCTAGCGGGTCTTTGATTATGCGTAGTATTTTTTCACTATGTCTGTATTGACGGGGTGAGGAAGGTCGTCACTATCCATGGTGGTTAGAATCATAGCTCCTACTGAGAAAATGTTCTTAACCACAAATGGCCCTTCATAAGTAGGGGTCTATTTGCCCCTGGGATCACCTTGAGGTAAGATAATGCGCTTGATTACCAGATCCCTAACTTGATACTCTTGTCGTCTAACTTTCTTGTTAAATGCCTTGATCATCCGTTTTTGGTATGTCTGACCATGACAAATAGCAGTGAGTCTTTTTTCGTCAATTAAGTTCAGCTGATCAATCCGGGTCTGAATTCAGTCATCTTCGCTCAAACCTGCATCCTTCATAATCCGAAGAGAGGGTATCTGAACTTCAATGGGCAAGACTGCCTCCATACCATATACCAAGGAATAGGGTGTTGCCCCTGTTAATGTCCGTGCTGAGGTACGGTACCCATGAAGAGAAAAAGGTAACATCTCGTGCCAGTCTTTGTATGTCACCGTCATCTTCTGCACAATCTTCTTAATGTTCTTATTAGCTGCTTCAACAGCCCCATTCATCTTCGACCGGTAGGGAGAAGAGTTGTGATGATGTATCTTGAACTGCTCACAGAGCTCAGTGATCATCTTATTGTTGAGATTTGTACCATTTTCCGTAATGATCCTCTCTGGTACACCATATCGGCAAATCAGATTATGCTGAATGAACTGTGCCACGATGTTCTTGGTTACAGTAGAAAATGAAGCTGCTTCAACCCACTTCGTAAAGTAATCAATAGCCACCAAGATGAAGCGATGCCCGTTGGACGCTGTAGGTCTGATCTCGCCGATCATATCAATGCCCCACATTGCAAAAGGCCAAGGTGTCGTCAAGACGTTCAGAGGTACTGGAGGTATGTGCACCTTATCAGCATAGACTTGGCACTTGTGACAGGTCCGAGAATGCTGATAACAGTCGGCTTCCATTATGGACCAATAGTATCCTGCCCGAAGGATTTTCTTTGCCATGGTGTGTCCACTGGAATGAGTTCTAAAAGTACCTTCATGTAAATCTACCATGATCCTTTCTGCCTCGCTCTTATCCACACATCGCAGTAAGGTTGAATCATGGTTATGCTTGTAAAGGATGCCATTATTGATGAAGAACTTCACCGCAAACCTCCTCAGAAACTTCTTATCATTAACAGATGCACCCTCGGGGTACTCCTGAGCCTCGAGATACCTCTTTACCTCATGAAACCAGGGTTTATCTGCTACCTCTTCAGTCTCAATGTCACAAAAATGTGCAGGTTCGTCCAACCATTCGTATAACCATTCAATGGTAATCCGGGGAGCTTTGTTGTCCCAATTGACCTTGAACATCGAAGACATCGTAGCCAGCGTGTCCGCTAACTGATTCTCCTCTCTCGGGAAGTGTTCAAAGGTTATCTCCTCGAAATGCGGAAACAACGTCAATACATACTCCTTGTAAGGAATAAGATTTGGGTGTTTCGTATCCCACTCGCCTTTGATCTGACTGATCACGAGAGCGGAATCTCCGAAAACACTTAGAAACTTATCCTTAGGTCAATTGTTGCTCGAAGACCCATGATACATGCTTCATACTCCGCCATATTGTTGGTGCAGTTGAAACATAGTCAGGCGGTAAACGGAGTATGAGAGCCTTTAGTAAATATGATGACGGTGCCGATGCTATTATCCAAAGCGTTTGAAGCTCCATCAAAGTACATAGACCATTGGGATCCTTCCTCAGGTCCTTCATTCGGTCCAGGTGTCTCACAACCAGTTACCAACATGATACTCTCATCCAGGAATTAGAAGTTCCTAGACTGGTAATTATCCACTGCCTGATGTGCCAAATGGTCTTCCAACACACTTCCTTTGATGGCCTTTTTGGTCGTGTAATAGATGTCATACTCAGTCAAGATCATCTGCCATCTTGCTATTCTTCCGGATAAGGCAGGCTTCTTGAAGATATACTTGATTGGACCCATCTTTGATATCAATAAGGTGGTGTGAGTCGTCATATACTGTATCAGCCGGCAAGCAGCCCATGCCAAAGCGCAACAAGTTTTCTCGAGCAACGAATATCGGGTCTCGCAGTCGGTAAACTTTTTGCTAAGGTAATAAATAGCATGCTCTTTTCGGCCAGACTCGTCATGCTGCCCCAGCACGCACCCCATTGAGTTATCGAGTACTGTCAATTATAAGATCAAAGGTCTCAATTCAACTGGAGGCATCAGAATAGGTGGCTCTTGGAGATATTCTTTGATCCTTTCGAAAGCGGCCTGACA
Organism: Vicia faba; assembly: GCA_948472305.1. Lineage (NCBI taxonomy): Eukaryota > Viridiplantae > Streptophyta > Magnoliopsida > Fabales > Fabaceae > Vicia > Vicia faba. Next base: position 416,786,422 of record OX451739.1, read on the forward strand.
TTCATCATTCCATCTTACCACTTGATCTTTCTTTAGTAGCTTGAAGATTGGTTCACAAGTAGCAGTCAGGTGCGAGATGAATCGGGCAATGTAGTTCAGTCGTCCCAGAAAGCCTCTGACTTCTTTTTCTGTTCGGGGAGCTGGCATCTCCTGTATAGCCTTCACCTTTGCAGGATCCACTTGAATACCTTTATCGCTTACGACGAAACCCAGCAGCTTACTAGATCTCACCCCGAAGGTGCACTTGTTCGGGTTTAACCTCAGCTTGTACAAATTCAACCTGTCAAATAACTTCTGAAGGTGGTCAAGATGTTCTTCTTCAGTATGGGATCTTGCAATCATGTCGTCGACATATACCTCAATCTCATGATGGATCATGTCGTGGAACAAAGCGACCATGGCGCGCTGATACGTTGCCCCAACGTTCTTCAATCCAAAAGGCACGACCTTGTAGCAAAAGGTACCCCATTGAGTAACAAAGGTTGTCTTCTCCATGTCTTCGGGAGCCATTTTAATCTGATTATAACCAGAGAAACCATCCATAAAGGAGAAGACATTATGTTGTGCGGTGTTGTCAACCAGAACGTCGATATGAGGTAGAGGGAAATTATCCTTGGGGCTTTCCCTATTCAGATCCCTATAGTTAACACACATTTGAACCTTACCATCCTTCTTCGGCACAGGAACCATGTTGGCAACCCACTGCGGGTAAGAAGTAACTGCTAGAAAACCGGCGTCAAACTGTTTCATAACCTCAGCTTTGATTTTCTCAGACATCTCTGGGCGTATTCGGCGGACCTTCTGTTTCACTGGAGGACAGTCTTTCTTGGTAGGCAGGCGGTGAACCATAATATCCGTATCCAATCTAGGTATATCTTCATAAGACCAGGAAAAGATCTCAACATAGTCATGCAGCATCTGAATCAACCGTCGCTTAACACTAGCTTCCAGATTTGCTCTGATCTTGACCTCTTTCTTATCCACCTCTGTACCCAGATTTACTGATTCCACTGGCTCTTCATGCAGATGAATAACCCTCTCTTCCTGAAGTAACAGCCTAGCAAGTTCACCAGGCACTTCGCAATCATCTTCACCTTCGTCTTAGACTAAGTTGATCGGACTTTCGAAGTCATAATCGGCAGTAGCAGAGTCGTTACCAGTGAGATCCAAAGTGGATGTAGACCTGTATATGTGAGTGTGTGTAAAATAGTTGTTTTGCAAGATATAATAAAAGAAAGACAAGGAGCGCAAAATTTGAAATGCAAGAAACGTCCAATGCTTTTATTAATGATATATGTAGATGACACACATAAAGCCCTCACAAATGAAGCCACGGTGCCCCGGGTAAGACACCGGGCCGTAAAGTTTAAAAATTGTTTGTTACAAATTTAAAACAAAAGTCTCATTACTGGGTAATAACAGAAACGGGCATAGAATCCTTTTCCGTCCAATTTCTTAGTCCACCATCAGTAGTCGGGTATATCCAGCTGTTAATATCAAACTCTTCATCATCGTCTTCAATAGCATTCACTCCTGTGTCATGTTTGGGCATAGGTGTCTGTTGTACCCCAAAATTTTCCCTCCCATTTCCTCAACATTTTCTCATCACAAGACCTTTGAAGATCAAGATCCAATTAGGGTTTCCTCTGCTCAAGACTTCTTCTTGCACTGTGGACTCAAATTAGGGTTTGTGTTTGCCCAAGGATGTTTTGACCTAAAATACCTAAGATGACTTCCATGCTTCATATTGGACTCCCAAGTTTACCTATACCAAGTTTCAAGTCTTGATTCTAAGTTTTGCCCAGTCAATTGGACAGTTGACCTAGAAATCAGCTGTATTGGGGAAAAAGTCAACTGTGGCCAATTGACAGTCAAACCTCATGAAATTTGATCCACATCAACATTATGAACTCACATGAACCATTTGATCAAGTTTGGATCACAATTCCACAGGAAATTTGATCAGATCACCAAAAGGGCAAAATGGTCATTTTTAGGGTTTTGACTGCACAAAGGCAATTTTTGACTGTTTGACCTAACCAATGGCAAACCAAGCTCACATATGGACTCAAGGACTCAATGAAATGGTCTTGACACATTCATCAAGCTCAAAAGATCCCAAGTACACAAGATTGACAGTTGAATTTCCCAGTCAATTGATCAATTTTGACTGTATACTGAAAAGTCAAACTTTGACTTTTTGGTCAACATCAAGAGTCAAGATTCATTTTTCATCAAAACATGCCAAATCATGAAACTTGTTCACCAAGAAATCACAAAATGCAAATTAGGGTTTGAAAATGGAATTTTTCATAACTTAGAATTTTTCTAAGTTATGAAAAACCCTAATTTTTTCCCAACTTTGCCCCACCTTTTCACCAAGATCCATTGGGATTCAAACAAAAGTCAAAACATGAAAGTTGTAGCTTGTTGCATAATCTACAACTTTGATTCACAAAGTTTTCTCATTTGAAGCTTGTATCTCAAGTTACAATTTTTTGAATAAGGGCACTAAACCATTTTTAACTTAGTAAAATTTTAACCTATTTTGACAAGGTTTTCTACCCTACTTCAAGGCCACTTTTCATACCCTTCCACTTAGAATTTCAATTTTCATTTCAAAGATGGATTGTAGTACACATTCCAAGCTTTCCAAAATGTCCAAGAACTCATCAAACAACCTCATAACTTGAGAGATTCGAATTTCACAAGTTGGCAAAAATCCACTTTTGAATGGTTCATGAACATGTTCATAACTTTGCAAATCTGAACTTAGCTTGCTTTATGCTTGATTACAGGTCCTTGAACCATTCCATACTCAATAATTTGATGCATATTCAATGTGTTAAGACCATGTTCTTTGTGTTCTAACATTGCATAGTGGATTAATCCTAAACTAGATAAAGTGAACTTTCCATTTTTGAAAAAGATTAACTTTATGTCAAATTGAAATCCAAGAAGGTACAAGCAAAATCCCTTTGGCACAAGATTATGGGCAAATTTCTCTGATCAAGAGAGGCTGATGCAGCAGGATTAGAGGCCCCTACTGACCTAAAACACAAAGTGACCTTTGCTTGCTTCATTTTCAAGTAACATTGCATAACTTGTGACAACTTGAATCTCAGCTTACAAACACAAGAGAGAAGTTATCAAACACATTCCAAACTACCCAACCAAGCTTTTGCACGAGCCATTTGCCTCTCAAGCACTCTCCATCTCAGAAACACCACAAAACTGCTCAAACAGAGCAAGCCCTGCAGATTGAGTGCTATCTCTCAATCCCTTCAAGCATTTTTGTCCAAACTTGTTCCTCTACCTTCCTTACAACCTATGCAGGATATCCAGAAGCTAAGGCACGATCTGTAGTTGCTCTAACCACTTCCACCATTTTCACATCTTTGACTTGCAGGTGAAGTTCTGCAGCTTGATTCAGAAGCTTTCAAGACAAAGTAGCCATTGGAACAGCATCCCTGAACCTCAAGGAAGCTTTTCCAATCATCACCTTGCACTGAAAGCTCCTCATTCTCCAGATAGAAGTTCAACTGCACAGGTAAAATTTTGAACTCGTATCTCTCTTATCATGCATCTTTAGTCTTAAGTTTGTGAAGAAACAAGGTTCTACTCATAGCCCTGAACATGTACATAGCTTTACATTTCATTTCTTTTGCCTGAGTAGGGAGAATTTGTAGTTTAAAAATGGCAGAAAAATTAGGTTAGGATTTGGGGGAGGAGAAATTCTCCCTCATCTTAGAGAGTTAGGTCAAGTTCCATACATGGTTAGAACCGTCTCTTCATGCTGAACATTTGTTGTGTTATGAGTTTTTGCTAAAAAGCCAGGAATCAAGAGTTAGAAGAAGCTGAACATGGCGCGCGTTTTTTCAAATATTTTGTGCTGAAGGTTGAAGACAGTGATCATTGGGCTGGGCTTTTATGTTATTTCTCTTCACACCACTTAATTGCTATCACACCCCCTAAGCCCATTTGCTTCATTTTTTACTCTTTTTGACTTTTTCTTTTTTGGTTGACTTTGTTTATTTTTTCTCATGACATTAAAAAAATAAAAATATTTTTTCCATCATTTTTTGAATATATGGCATATTTATTTGATTTATTCCTTTTGTTTGCATATAAATATTATATATACTATTATTAGAATAAATAGAAAAATAGTGTAAATACATTTTTATTTTTATTTACCTTCTGAAAATATTTCACATAAAAAATACTCTTTTTCTTTATTTCATTAAAATATTAAATAAATATTTATTTTGTGTATAATACATATTTAAAGAAATTAATATATATATATATATATATATATATATATATATATATATATATATATATATATATATATATATATATATATATATATATATATATATATATATATATATATATATATATATATATATATATATATATATATATATATATATATATATATATATATATATATATATATATATATATATATATATATATATATATATATATATATATATAGATATATGTTTATTAATATATTTAAGCTAGAATATAAAAATACTTGAATTTTTCATTTTTATTAATACTTGATACAAAAATACTTTTTTTCATAATATACTTCATTTTATTTTATTTTTATAAATAATAAATAAATATTTGTATTAAATTAGATAATAATACATTTTCTTTAAAATTAGGGTTTTTGCCCTAAGATCAAAATACTCCAAGAAATAATATATTTTTTATTTTCTTTTCTCTTTTACATAAATAATATTTTTTTCATACATATACAAAACATTTCTTTTGCATCTTGCATTGTTATTTAATTTTTGTACATTGATTAATTGCAAATATTCAAAATGATGTAATAATTTAGATTTAAATTCTTGTCAATATCCCCATTTGAACATTTGTACCCCCCTTCCCATATTTGGTTTTGTAATAGCTTAGTAATTTTAATTTCGCACTTTATTGCTTTCTAATGATAATATGTTAGAATTAGGGTTTGTATGCGAAAAAACGATAAAAAATAGTTTGACCTAATACAAGATAAATGAGCATGAAAATAAACAACACATCTCACACTTGCACCCCTAGGGTATTCCACTTGTTGCCTTCAAATAAATGGGCCATATTGTATGTTGAACTTCTTTGGGCAAAGTAAACAATTTGAAAGATCATAGTCCCTCGATAAAACTTTTCAAAACAAACAAAAACAAATGATCAAGTCCCTTAAAGAAAATTGCCCAAAGACATTTAACGTCGTTGCAATTATGGTCTAAATGATGACCCGCGCCTGTCCCTTTCACATCCTAACACAAGATTGTCCACCAAATACAATGGTGGAACAAACTTGTTAAAAGGGTTAAAACATAGCGATAGTCTTTTGAGAAATTTAGGGGTAGATAACCTCTTAGTTACTTGAATCAAACTTGCAAAACAAAACACTTGCCTAATTTCAAAACCACACAACACTACACTTTCAAAATAACTTTCAAAAACAAATGAAAACCTTTTTCAAAAGACATACACCTTTGTATACATCCCCACATGGATCATTACAAAGGTTGCCACCACATTGGCCTCTTTTCAAAATATTTTCAAACCCACACACTCAAGCACCATTTAAAATAATTGAAAACAAAAGGCAAGTGATCTAAGCAAGTAACTAAGAGCCCATGGATAACCATGGATAGAAAGGGTGCTAATACCTTCCCTTTCTATAATCTACTCCCCGAACCCAAGAAAACATCTCAAAAGGTTTTTGCTGTGCTTTTTAACCTTTCCTTAGGATAAAATAAAAAGTCGGCGGCGACTCTTGCTAACCGCAACATTTGCGAATACAAACGCAAAACCCAAGTCAGTTCTCCCACCGTATCACAGAACTGGCGACTCTGCTGGGGACAACTTTTAAAAGTGGGGTAACCTTAGGGCTTAGATCACTTTTGTTTTCAATTGTTTGCTTTGTTTGCTTTTATATTTGTGGGCTTTGCATCGGAGTTCATAGATCCTAACCCGGATCTGGAATATACCCTTTTAGGTAGCATAATCTGTGAGGGACCTGTCCGGCGTAGACCGACATGGGTGAAGCAGTGGCTACGTTGGTGTGGCATCTTAGTCTGTACCTATATCCCTTATGTTGTAACGGGGAGAATATAGGTCTTCTAAGGGGTCATTAAACACCAACCAACCTTAGAACCCTAAATTGACCAACTTGGCTATTAGGACAGTAGCAGTATGCTACACTCATTGAGGCTAAACTCTCGAGATAGTTCTGGCCGCGAGAAAAGATTGCGATGCTGGAGTTATGACCGATTGAGGGTAGCCAATGATTTGAGATCCTCTAGAACCCGGTTACTTCTGATAGGACAGGTTTTAACCAACAAAACCAAAAGAGGGTAATACCTGAAACTCATGCTGGCCTGAAACCTAAGGGTGTCTTGTGTGACTTGTGTGCCTTATTTGCCTATGTGAATACTTGTGGTGTGCTTCATCATAGCATCATGCCATCATACCATTGCATGCATCCTGTATAAAAGGCTAACCCATTTCAAAGACAAAAAGGTTTCATCTTTGCTCTGTTTTGTAGGACATCATGATGCTCGTGCGTAGAAATACTGTCCGGCTCAACTTTGTTCAACCACCAGTTTTACTTAAGGATTTGGTTGGAAGGATTCCAAACACTTCTTCCTTCATCAACAGACATGGTTCTCTCCTTGGCTTGATCACTGCAAAATGGGACCAACAACTGATAAGTGTTCTGACCCAATTTTATGACCCTCTGTATCATTGCTTCACCTTTCAAGACTTCCAGCTGGTTCCCACCCTGGAAGAATTTTCTTATTTGCTTGGGATCCCTGTCTTGGAACAAACTCCATTCACTGGTTTGGAAAGGACTCCTAGGCCTGAAGAGATTGCTGCAATTATCCCCTTGACCAAAGAAGAGGTATTGTCCAACTGGGAAACTAGAAATGGGATCAAGGGCTTTTTGGTCAAATTTCTGGTTGGCAAGGCTAATGATTTCTGGAATGACTTGGACTTCAAGGCATATGAGGATATTCTGGCTCTTTTGATCTATGGTCTGGTACTGTTTCCCAATCCTGACACCTTTATCAGTATCCATGTCATAAGGATCTTCATGTCTCGGAATCCGATACCCACTCTTTTGGGTGATATTCTACAACAACTCTATGCTCGTACTGCTCGAAAGCGGGGGACTCCGTGGTGCTGTGTTCCTTTGCTAGTAAGGTGGTTTATTTCGCACCTTCCCAAGTTCGTGCTGAAGAATGAAGAAGGAAAAGGTTGGGCTCGGAGGTTAATGTCTCTCACTGATAATGACATCACCTGGACTCTCAGAGGTTTGGATGAGGTAGCTGTTATCGACCGTTGCGGAGAATACCCTAATGTCCCGTTGATTGGTATCCAAGGAGGAATCTCTTACAATCCGTGTTTAGCTCTCCGTCAGTTTGGAAGAGCCAGAGGAGATGGGCCTCATGAAATGCTGGTTCCTCACTTCCATTTTGAGTTTCAGGCAGACAGTGACAAACTACGCCAGGGATTCATTAGAGCTTGGGACATAATCCACAAAGCTGACCCGCATGAGTTGGGGCCAAAGACTTCCCTGCCATTGAAGCCCTATTGCAAATGGGTCCGCATCCGTGCTCAGAAGTTAGGTATGCCCTACGAAGCTGTCAGACCAATCATCCTTGAATCTCCTGATGAAGATGGGGTTCCTCCAAATGTCCTCCCGCCTCAGATGCCTACTGATTTTGACACTATGAATAGAGCTTGGGCGCAGCTAAAGGAAGAACGGGATTTCTATCGAGAGAAATTCAACGAGCAGGAACGGAAGATCCAGAGGCTGACTAAGCAATTGGAGGAAGAACGGGTCCTGAACAACTACATCAGCACTGAAAAGAGGAGGCCATGGGAGCATTGATGAGCTTTGATTGTTTCCTTTTGTAGTTTATTTCCTTTCCAGTATTTTTTTATTCCTGTAATGCCTAAGGGCCAGTTGTTGAACAATTGAAAATTTTAATCTAATGAAGTGTGTTTCCCTTTTGTCTACAAAGTTGAATCTTGTTTGTCTTTGAAAACATAAAACATACGCATTCCATTGCACCATATGCATAGCAGGTACCCTATTTCACAGGTTGCTTAATCTCCTTCGCTGTTTATTTTGCACAGTCATCATGAATCCAGAATCATCCAGTGAGCAAGCGATCAAGGCCCTCCAGGCCCAAAGTGCACAGTTTCAAGAGATGGTCCTAAGCCTAGCCCAAGGTCAGCAAGAGTTGAAGACTCTACTCCTGAAGAAGAAGAAGAAAAAGAGGACTGCATTGTTCAACACCGGACGCAGATTTGGGAACACACTCCATAATGAAGCTGATCCAACCACTTCTTCTGCTGAGAAAAACAGTCCCCAAGGGGGAGGGGCTCCTAGTCCCGCAGTCTCTGACAACGAGACGGACTATAACGACGAACAATACCCACCTGCTGCTGACAGATACAAACAATTGGAGGACCGCTTAAGCGCCATGGAAATTCAGAATGTGCCGGGACTGGATTTCGGAGATTTGGGGTTGTCTTCTGGGGTAGTAATTCCACACAAGTTTAAGGCGCCTGCCTTCGCCAAGTATGATGGGGTCTCCTGTCCAAAGCTACATCTAAGGTCGTACGTAAGGAAAATCCAACCTTACACGGCAGATAAGAACCTCTGGATTCACTTCTTCCAAGATAGCCTCTCGGGGTCACAGCTTGAATGGTTTTACCAATTAGATGGAGCTAGCATCCGACACTGGGAAGATTTGGCAACCGCATTCTACAGACAATACCAATAAAATTCTGATCTCGCTCCTACGCGTACCCAACTTCAGGGTATGTCTCTAGGAACGGGTGAAGGATTCAAAGAGTATGCTCAAAAATGGAGAGATTTGGCTGGCAGGGTGCAGCCTCCGTTAACTGATCGAGAGCTGGTTGATATGTTTCTAGGGACGTTGTCGGGTCCGTTTTTCAATCATTTGGTTGGTAACTCCTCCGCTGGGTTTACAGATTTAATATTGACGGGAGAAAGAATTGAAGCTGGCATCAGGTCAGGCAAGATACAAAAGGCTGCCTCCACCAGTGCTGAGAAGAGGCCGTTTAAGAAAGAAGCAAGTGCCGTCTATGGTCCTAGAAGACAAGTCAAGCCCGAAAGTCGCCAGGCCGTCAATGCTTTGGTCATCTCCAAGCCTATTGCTGCTCCTCAGCAGTACAATCAACAAAGAAGCGAAAGGCCCAAGAGGCAGTATACCCGACTGAGTATGACCTTATCTCAAATTTTACCCCAACTGTTGTCCACCAACCTGGTGACCCTCAAAGAAGCTCCTAAGGTCGTCAACACTGCGTCACCTAAGTATAACCCAAATTCCCGGTGTGCTTATCATTCTGATAGTCCCGGGCACACTACTGATGATTGCTGGGCCTTGAGAAACAAAGTGCAGGATCTGATCGACGCAAAGGAAATTCAGTTTGAAGCGCCGGAGAGACCAAATGTCGTAACTGCTCCTATGCCCCAGCATAGAGTAAATGCCGTTGAGGAAGAAATGTACGCTGTTTCGGTAGATGAAGTTGTTACCCCTCTTAAGACCGTTAAGAAGAACCTACTGCGGGCCGGTTTATTTCCGGGTTGCGGTAAAGGTTGCCCGTTCTGTGCTGTTTCCCTGTCTGGTTGTCCCTTGCTGAGGTTAGGCATCCAAAGCCTAATGGATAGCCAGGAGATTCTGTTTAAGAAGTCTGCTGTTCAGTTGGTTCCGATAAAAGAAATTTCTGTGGTTACCATCTTCAAAAATCCAATCAAGGCTCCCCCGAAGAAGCCTGTTCAAATCATGACTGTTGCACCTGTGATTATTACTGTCCCGGGGCCTCTCCCCTACATGTCTGATAAAGCTGTCCCCTGGCATTATGGGGCAGACGTGTATGTAAATGGAATCAAACAAGAATTCGACACTGGCGCCAGTATCTGCGACATCACTGGTCCAGCCAAGGTCACCCGCAGTGGCAGGCTCTTCTCGCCTGACATTGCGCCGCCCGCCATTCGAAGACCCCTCCTTATAAAACCTACAAGTTTACCTGTTCCTGTTGCTGATCAAATTGTTTCCCCTGCTGCCGAGTCATCAAATGCTCGGGGCAAAGGGATTGAAGAAGAGCCTGCCCAGATGGAGGCACCAATACCCATAAATGCTGAGGCCTCCCGACAAGAAATGGAGGAGATTTTGAAAATAATAAAGAAAAGTGATTTCAATGTTGTCGAGCAGCTGGGGCATACGCCCTCCAAGATCTCCCTGCTCTCCTTATTGCTATGCTCCGAGGCCCATGCTAAAGCCTTGATCTCATTTCTCAAGACGACCCATGTGACGCAAGAGACGTCTGCAGTCCAGTTCACCGATTGCATAGCAAATCTAACAGCAGACAATGGTTTGGGTTTCTCAGATGCTGACCTGACTGCGAAGGGAAGAGACCACAATGATGCCCTGTATGTCTCTATCGAATGCAGGGGCACTACTCTGGCGCATGTATTGGTGGATACTGGTTCTTCCTTGAATGTTCTACCGAAAAAGGCTTTAGATCGTCTGGATTATGAAGGCCTGGAATTGAAACCCAGCAATATCATCGTCAGGGCCTTCGACGGTTCCAAAAGGATGGTTCATGGAGAGGTTAACATCCCTATTCGTGTGGGCTCTCAAGTGTTTGACTCTACCTTTTACGTAATGGATATACGTCCATCGTACTCTTGTCTACTGGGTCGACCTTGGATCCATAAAGCTGGGGCAGTGACCTCCACCTTGCACCAGAAGCTGAAGTATCCCGTCAGGGGGAAGATCGTCATTGTGCAAGGAGAAGAGGAGTATATGGTGAGCCATTTGAATTCCTTCAGATACATTGAGATGGACGGGGAGTTTATTGAAACCCCCCTCCAGCATTTCGAGGAGGTGCATCCAATTTCAGCAGCTGCAGAGACAATAGCCGAAGAGAATGATTCCTTGAAGATGGCTTCCCTAAGGGATGCCCGGGCTGTGGTTCAGAAAGGCAATTGTGCACACTGGGGTCAGCTTCCTGACTTCACTCAGAAGAATGACAAGTTTGGGCTAGGCTTTACTGCAGAGGCTCAGAAGGCTGTGCGCAAAGAGAAGATCAGAAAGGCTCCGGTGTTTATCTCCAGCTCAAGGGTGAATGCTATCGAGGAGGGTGTAGAAGAAGCAGAGTTTGACAGTTGGATCTACCCGACTACCAGCGACGGACCAAGCAACTGGACGACAAAGGATTTTACACCTATCACATTTGTCACGCAGTAATTGATTTCTTTTGATTTCCAAATTTGTAACAAACAATATGTTAAAACTTTGTTGGCTCGGTGTCCTACCCGGGGCATCGTAGCTCCATTTGTGAGGGCCTTTTGTATGACATTTTCATATATCATCAATCAAAACATTGGACGTTTGTTGCATTTCAAATCTTGTGCTCTTTTCCTTTTTGTGTTATATATATTGCAAAACAGCTATATTTACACACACTCACTTATACAGGTTTCAATCCACTCTGGATCTCACTGGTAACAGCTCTGCTACCGCCAGTTATGACTTCGAAAATCCGATCAACTTGGCCAAAGACGAAGGTGAAGATGATTGCGAAGTGCCTGGTGAACTTGCGAGACTGCTACTCCAGGAAGAGAGAGCTATTCAACCACACGAAGAGCCGGTGGAGACAATTAACCTGGGTACTGAGACAGATAGGAAAGAGGTCAAGATTGGTGCCAATCTAGAGCTCAGCGTGAAGCAACGATTGATCCAGATGCTACAGGACTACATGGAGATTTTTGCTTGGTCCTATGAAGATATGCCTGGTTTGGATGCCGACATTGTGGTTCACCACCTGCCAACCAAGGAAGATTGCCCTCCGGTAAAGCAAAAAGTCTGACGGATGCGTCCAGAGATGTCTGAAAAGATCAAGGCCGAGGTTATGAAGCAGTTTGATGCCGGGTTCCTCGCAGTGACTTCTTACCCTCAGTGGGTTGCCAATGTAGTGCCAGTACCGAAGAAGGACGGTAAAGTCAGAATGTGTGTTGACTACAGGGATCTGAACAGGGCCAGCCCCAAATATGACTTCCCCCTACCTCACATTGATGTCCTTGTTGACAATACAGCTCAACACAAGGTGTTCTCCTTCATGGATGGTTTTTCGGGGTATAATCAGATCAAGATGGCTCCAGAGGATATGGAGAAGACTACATTTGTGACTCAGTGGGGCACCTTCTGTTATAAGGTCATGCCATTCGGATTGAAAAATGCTGGGGCAACCTATCAACGTGCCATGGTTGCTTTATTTCACGATATGATCCATCATGAGATTGAGGTATACGTTGATGATATGATTGCAAGGTCTCAAACTGAGGAGGAGCACCTTGACCATCTGAGGAAGTTGTTTGACCGACTCAAGTTATACAAGCTGAGGTTGAATCCCAACAAATGCACCTTTGGGGTAAGATCCGGAAAATTGCTAGGTTTCATTGTAAGTGATAAGGGTATTCAGGTGGACCCTGCCAAGGTAAAAGCCATACAAGATATGCCGACTCCAAAAACAGAGAAAGAAGTCAGAGGTTTCCTAGGACGACTGAATTACATTGCCCGATTCATCTCACATCTGACTGCTACTTGTGAGCCAATCTTCAAATTACTGAAGAAAGATCAAGTAGTACGTTGGAATGATGAATGTCAGGCTGCCTTTGAAAAGATAAAGGAATACCTCCAAGAGCCACCCATTCTTATGCCCCCGGTGGAAGGAAGACCTCTGATACTATACTTGACAGTACTTGACAATTCAATGGGGTGTGTGCTGGGGCAGCATGACGAGTCTGGCCGAAAAGAGCACGCCATTTATTACTTGAGCAAAAAGTTTACCGACTGTGAGTCTCGTTACTCACTGCTTGAGAAAACTTGCTGCGCTCTTGTATGGGCTGCTCGCCGGCTGAGACAGTATATGCTGACTCACACTACTTTATTGATTTCAAAGATGGATCCCATCAAGTACATATTTGAAAAGCCCGCTCTGTCTGGAAGAATAGCGAGATGGCAAATGATCTTGACAGAATATGACATCCAGTATACAACTCAGAAAGCAATTAAGGGAAGTGTACTGGCAGATCATTTGGCACACCAACCTGTAGACGATTACCAATCATTGAACTTTGATTTTCCGGACGAAGACATCATGGTGGTAACTGACTGTGAAGTACCTGGACCGGATGAAGGACCTGAGGAAGGATCCCGATGGTCTATGCATTTTGATGGAGCCTCCAATGCTTTGGGTAACGGCGTCGGCGCTGTAATCATATCTCCCAAAGGAACTCATACTCCCCTCACCGCCCGATTATGTTTCAGCTGCACCAACAACATGGCAGAATATGAGGCATGTATCATGGGTTTACAAGCTGCAATCGATTTGAGGATCAAGTTTCTAAGTGTCTTCGGAGATTCCGCTCTCGTGATCAATCAGATCAAAGGCGAGTGGGATACGAAACACCCGAATCTTATTCCTTACAAGGAGTATGTGTTGACCTTGCTTCCCCACTTTGAAGAGATAACTTTCGAACACTTCCCTAGAGAAGAGAATCAGCTAGCGGACGCCCTAGCTACGATGTCTTCAATGTTCAAAGTTAAATGGGACAATGAGGCTCCCCGAATCATTATCTGGAAGTTGGATGAACCGGCATACTGTTGCGAGCTCGAGGCTGAGAAGGTGACCGAAAAACCCTGGTATCATGAGGTGAAGAGGTACTTGGAAGCTCAGGAATACCCCGAAGGGGCATCTGTCAATGATAAGAAGTTCATGAGGAGGTTTGCTGCAAAATTCTTCCTCAGCAACAGCATTCTCTACAAATGGAATCATGATTCGACTCTGCTACGTTGTGTGGATAAGGCTGAAGCAGAGAAAATCATGATGGAACTGCATGAAGGTACATTTGGAACGCATTCCAGTGGACACACCATGGCTAAGAAAATCCTTCGGGCAGGATATTTCTGGTCCACAATGGAAGCCGATTGTTACCAACACTCCCGAACTTGTCATAAGTGCCAGATCTATGCTGACAAGGTGCATATCCCTCCGGTTCCTTTGAATGTCCTGACGGCACCTTGGCCTTTCGCAATGTGGGGCATCGATATGATTGGTGAGATCCGACCGACGGCATCCAATGGGCATCGCTTCATCTTGGTGGCGATCGATTACTTCACGAAGTGGGTTGAGGCAGCTTCATATGCCACAGTAACCAAGAGCGTTGTGGCACGTTTCATCCGGCATAACCTGATCTGTCGGTACGACGTCCCAGAAAGAATCATTACGGATAATGGTACCAATCTCAATAACAAAATGATCACTTAACTCTGTGAACAATTCAACATACAGCACCACAATTCTTCTCCCTACCGGCCGAAGATGAATGGGGTTGTAGAGGCAGCCAATAAGAATATCAAGAAAATTGTGCAGAAGATGACAGTGACCTATAAAGATTGGCACGAGATGTTACCGTTCGCTCTTCATGGGTACCGCACCTCAGCAAGGACGTCAACCGGGGCAACTCCCTTCTCCTTGGTCTATGGCATGGAGGCAGTCTTGCCGATTGAAGTCCAGATACCCTCTCTCCGGATAATGAAGGATGCAGACTTGAATGAAGATGATTGGATCCAGACTCGACTTGATCAATTAAATCTGATTGACGAAAAGAGGCTCACTGCTATCTGTCATGGTCAAACATATCAGAAACGGATGATCAGGGCATTTAACAAGAAAGTCAGACCGCAAGAGTATCAAGTTGGGGACCTGGTAATCAAACGCATCATCCTTCCTCAAAGTGATCCCCGGGGAAAATGGACCCCTACTTACGAAGGGCCATTTGTGGTTAAACGTGTGTTCTCAGGAGGAGCCATGATCCTAACCACCATGGATGGTGACGACCTTCCTCACCCCGCCAATGCAGACATAGTGAAAAAATACTACGCATAAATAAAGGACCCGCTAGGTTGACATGCCTAGGCAAAAATAAGGGCTTCCCGGCGAACCAAAAGGGTTCGGGCAAAAATAAGGGATGAAATAAATAAAAATCTGTACACCCGGCAAGTCGAAAACCTGAAAGGGCGGCTTGGGCAAAAATGGGTATCCCGGTGGACTGAAAACCCGAAAGGGCGGTCCAGGCAAAAGTTAGGGATAAAAGCGTAACACTATGTCTCATTGGATCACTTCGCATCCAGAATTCGGCATCAACTATCTGGCTCCAGATTTCGGCATTGACCAATCAGCTTCATCTTCAACTAGGTAGCAAAGCGATGAGACGTTCGAAGACATAAAGGCAATAGCAGAGTTGGAACCCAGTGGGATTGTTCACATAGTTGTTTTTGTTTCCTTTTTCAAATTATAAACTCTATGTTATTTGGCGGCGTCCTCTTACTAGGATGGCAGCCTCTTGTACAAAAACGCCTATTCACAGGCAAAGTTCAAATCAATACAAATTCACTTGTCCATACAAATTACCATTGTTTTCCTTTTTCTGTTTTGTCTTGCGAAGAACGTCCAATGTTCATTTTTGATATATGCATTTGACATTAAATTGCTGATTCATAAATATTTGCATATGAAACAAGAGATTTATTACAGGTGACATCAGAGACAGGGGTAATTGAAGTTGTCTAATGCAGTCTGGTTGTTTTGTCCGCCAAGGCACCAAGGTAGGTTCAACTGAAGAATGTGGCCAGATCATCTCAAATTCCCCACAGAGTAAATCAGGTTCGGCAATACTCTCCCCAAGCAGAGTTGGTTCCCCGTTGATCCTGAAAGGACACAACATTCCCCGGCAGGTCTTAAAACTCATCCCCAGTAAATTCTGGAAGCTTATCCCCTGCAGAGTACGGACGTCTCTCCCGAGTTTTATTTAGAGTTATTCCCTCACAAGGACTTATAACTGGGTTATCCTCAGCTAAAAACCACGGAAGACCGCCCTCGGCAAGGTTCCTTCAATCCCCAGCGGAGTTTATCGTCATTATCCCCAGCGGAATTCATCATTAGAGTCCTCAACAGGCCTCGCATCAAAACTTCGGCCAAGTATCTCTTCCACAGAGCAATTCTCCGGCCGACCGTCAAGGATTTATTTTCCTAAGGCGAAATTACACCCATAAACATTCCATATTTCCATACATCTTGCTTACATACATGATGAAACGCATACAACACTATCTCATGTTGAACATCATGATATCATGCATATCATACATCATGACATTGCATACAACTTACGTTTTTTTCCTTTTCAGGAAAAAGACAATCCCAAAAACAATTACCGTCAACTGTCGCAATTCCAGATCCGATACCTGTATCTAGCCAGGGCACATCTGAGAGTGATCAGTTTCCAGACTCGATTCCTGTATCTAGCCAGGGCACGTCTGAAGAGTTCGAAGATTCGATTCCTGTATCCAGCCAGGGCACATCTATTAACGACTATTTCCAGATTTGATTCCTGTATCCAGCCAGGGCATATCTGTTGACCACGTTTCCAGACTCGATTCCTGTATCTAGCCAGGGCACGTCTGAAGAGTTCGAAGATTCGATTCCTGTATCCAGCCAGGGCACATCTATTAACGACTATTTCCAGATTCGATTCCTGTATCCAGCCAGGGCATATCTGTGAGCAACCAATTGTAGATTCGATACCTGTATCTAGCCAGGGCATATCTGCATGAGGAGACTGAAGATCAAACACCTGTAACAAGCCAGGAAAACATCCGTCTTTCTCGAATACACAAGTTCTCGCTAAGGAATCTCTTATGCGATCGACACATCCAAATGGCATCTATAAGCCCATTCCCGACAAAGTTCTGTCACATCTCCAGATGGCATCTATAAGCCCATCCCCCTATCTACCACCTCTCCAAATGGCATCTATAAGTCCATTCCTGACATCACATTGTTGAGACTCCAGCATGCGAGTGCAAATTTCCGGGCACTCTAGTGTCCAATCTCCTTTTACCCTCGAGTCACGAAAGGCAAACTTGCCAATCTAACTCTTCAGGTTCAAGAAGATTGAACAGGGGCAACTGTTGTACCCCAAAATTTGCCCTCCCATTTCCTCAACATTTTCTCATCACAAGACCTTTGAAGATCAAGATCCAATTAGGGTTTCCTCTGCTCAAGACTTCTTCTTGCACTGTGGACTCAAATTAGGGTTTGTGTTTGCCCAAGGATGTTTTGACCTAAAATACCTAAGATGACTTCCATGCTTCATATTGGACTCCCAAGTTTACCTATACCAAGTTTCAAGTCTTGATTCTAAGTTTTGCCCAGTCAATTGGACAGTTGACCTAGAAATCAGCTGTATTGGGGAAAAAGTCAACTGTGGCCAATTGACAGTCAAACCTCATGAAATTTGATCCACATCAACATTATGAACTCACATGAACCATTTGATCAAGTTTGGATCACAATTCCACAGGAAATTTGATCAGATCACCAAAAGGGCAAAATGGTCATTTTTAGGGTTTTGACTGCACAAAGGCAATTTTTGACTGTTTGACCTAACCAATGGCAAACCAAGCTCACATATGGACTCAAGGACTCAATGAAATGGTCTTGACACATTCATCAAGCTCAAAAGATCCCAAGTACACAAGATTGACAGTTGAATTTCCCAGTCAATTGATCAATTTTGACTGTATACTGAAAAGTCAAACTTTGACTTTTTGGTCAACATCAAGAGTCAAGATTCATTTTTCATCAAAACATGCCAAATCATGAAACTTGTTCACCAAGAAATCACAAAATGCAAATTAGGGTTTGAAAATGGAATTTTTCATAACTTAGAATTTTTCTAAGTTATGAAAAACCCTAATTTTTTCCCAACTTTGCCCCACCTTTTCACCAAGATCCATTGGGATTCAAACAAAAGTCAAAACATGAAAGTTGTAGCTTGTTGCATAATCTACAACTTTGATTCACAAAGTTTTCTCATTTGAAGCTTGTATCTCAAGTTACAATTTTTTGAATAAGGGCACTAAACCATTTTTAACTTAGTAAAATTTTAACCTATTTTGACAAGGTTTTCTACCCTACTTCAAGGCCACTTTTCATACCCTTCCACTTAGAATTTCAATTTTCATTTCAAAGATGGATTGTAGTACACATTCCAAGCTTTCCAAAATGTCCAAGAACTCATCAAACAACCTCATAACTTGAGAGATTCGAATTTCACAAGTTGGCAAAAATCCACTTTTGAATGGTTCATGAACATGTTCATAACTTTGCAAATCTGAACTTAGCTTGCTTTATGCTTGATTACAGGTCCTTGAACCATTCCATACTCAATAATTTGATGCATATTCAATGTGTTAAGACCATGTTCTTTGTGTTCTAACATTGCATAGTGGATTAATCCTAAACTAGATAAAGTGAACTTTCCATTTTTGAAAAAGATTAACTTTATGTCAAATTGAAATCCAAGAAGGTACAAGCAAAATCCCTTTGGCACAAGATTATGGGCAAATTTCTCTGATCAAGAGAGGCTGATGCAGCAGGATTAGAGGCCCCTACTGACCTAAAACACAAAGTGACCTTTGCTTGCTTCATTTTCAAGTAACATTGCATAACTTGTGACAACTTGAATCTCAGCTTACAAACACAAGAGAGAAGTTATCAAACACATTCCAAACTACCCAACCAAGCTTTTGCACGAGCCATTTGCCTCTCAAGCACTCTCCATCTCAGAAACACCACAAAACTGCTCAAACAGAGCAAGCCCTGCAGATTGAGTGCTATCTCTCAATCCCTTCAAGCATTTTTGTCCAAACTTGTTCCTCTACCTTCCTTACAACCTATGCAGGATATCCAGAAGCTAAGGCACGATCTGTAGTTGCTCTAACCACTTCCACCATTTTCACATCTTTGACTTGCAGGTGAAGTTCTGCAGCTTGATTCAGAAGCTTTCAAGACAAAGTAGCCATTGGAACAGCATCCCTGAACCTCAAGGAAGCTTTTCCAATCATCACCTTGCACTGAAAGCTCCTCATTCTCCAGATAGAAGTTCAACTGCACAGGTAAAATTTTGAACTCGTATCTCTCTTATCATGCATCTTTAGTCTTAAGTTTGTGAAGAAACAAGGTTCTACTCATAGCCCTGAACATGTACATAGCTTTACATTTCATTTCTTTTGCCTGAGTAGGGAGAATTTGTAGTTTAAAAATGGCAGAAAAATTAGGTTAGGATTTGGGGGAGGAGAAATTCTCCCTCATCTTAGAGAGTTAGGTCAAGTTCCATACATGGTTAGAACCGTCTCTTCATGCTGAACATTTGTTGTGTTATGAGTTTTTGCTAAAAAGCCAGGAATCAAGAGTTAGAAGAAGCTGAACATGGCGCGCGTTTTTTCAAATATTTTGTGCTGAAGGTTGAAGACAGTGATCATTGGGCTGGGCTTTTATGTTATTTCTCTTCACACCACTTAATTGCTATCACACCCCCTAAGCCCATTTGCTTCATTTTTTACTCTTTTTGACTTTTTCTTTTTTGGTTGACTTTGTTTATTTTTTCTCATGACATTAAAAAAATAAAAATATTTTTTCCATCATTTTTTGAATATATGGCATATTTATTTGATTTATTCCTTTTGTTTGCATATAAATATTATATATACTATTATTAGAATAAATAGAAAAATAGTGTAAATACATTTTTATTTTTATTTACCTTCTGAAAATATTTCACATAAAAAATACTCTTTTTCTTTATTTCATTAAAATATTAAATAAATATTTATTTTGTGTATAATACATATTTAAAGAAATTAATATATATATATATATATATATATATATATATATATATATATATATATATATATATATATATATATATATATATATATATATATATATATATATATATATATATATATATATATATATATATATATATATATATATATATATATATATATATATATATATATATATATATATATATATATATATATATATATATATATATATATATATATATATATATATAGATATATGTTTATTAATATATTTAAGCTAGAATATAAAAATACTTGAATTTTTCATTTTTATTAATACTTGATACAAAAATACTTTTTTTCATAATATACTTCATTTTATTTTATTTTTATAAATAATAAATAAATATTTGTATTAAATTAGATAATAATACATTTTCTTTAAAATTAGGGTTTTTGCCCTAAGATCAAAATACTCCAAGAAATAATATATTTTTTATTTTCTTTTCTCTTTTACATAAATAATATTTTTTTCATACATATACAAAACATTTCTTTTGCATCTTGCATTGTTATTTAATTTTTGTACATTGATTAATTGCAAATATTCAAAATGATGTAATAATTTAGATTTAAATTCTTGTCAATATCCCCATTTGAACATTTGTACCCCCCTTCCCATATTTGGTTTTGTAATAGCTTAGTAATTTTAATTTCGCACTTTATTGCTTTCTAATGATAATATGTTAGAATTAGGGTTTGTATGCGAAAAAACGATAAAAAATAGTTTGACCTAATACAAGATAAATGAGCATGAAAATAAACAACACATCTCACACTTGCACCCCTAGGGTATTCCACTTGTTGCCTTCAAATAAATGGGCCATATTGTATGTTGAACTTCTTTGGGCAAAGTAAACAATTTGAAAGATCATAGTCCCTCGATAAAACTTTTCAAAACAAACAAAAACAAATGATCAAGTCCCTTAAAGAAAATTGCCCAAAGACATTTAACGTCGTTGCAATTATGGTCTAAATGATGACCCGCGCCTGTCCCTTTCACATCCTAACACAAGATTGTCCACCAAATACAATGGTGGAACAAACTTGTTAAAAGGGTTAAAACATAGCGATAGTCTTTTGAGAAATTTAGGGGTAGATAACCTCTTAGTTACTTGAATCAAACTTGCAAAACAAAACACTTGCCTAATTTCAAAACCACACAACACTACACTTTCAAAATAACTTTCAAAAACAAATGAAAACCTTTTTCAAAAGACATACACCTTTGTATACATCCCCACATGGATCATTACAAAGGTTGCCACCACATTGGCCTCTTTTCAAAATATTTTCAAACCCACACACTCAAGCACCATTTAAAATAATTGAAAACAAAAGGCAAGTGATCTAAGCAAGTAACTAAGAGCCCATGGATAACCATGGATAGAAAGGGTGCTAATACCTTCCCTTTCTATAATCTACTCCCCGAACCCAAGAAAACATCTCAAAAGGTTTTTGTTGTGCTTTTTAACCTTTCCTTAGGATAAAATAAAAAGTCGGTGGCGACTCTTGCTAACCGCAACATTTGCGAATACAAACGCAAAACCCAAGTCAGTTCTCCCACCGTATCACAGTGTCATTATGACATTAGGCTTTTCCGGCGCTTCAAACTGAATTTCCTTAGCATCAATCAGGTCTTGCAACTTGTTCTTCAAGACCCAGCATTTATCTGTATCATGCCCCGGGCTATCAGAATGAAAAGCACAGCGAGAATTTGGATCGTACATCGGTGATGTTGTATTGGGATTCTCTGGGGCCTCCCTTGGAATCACCAGATTGGTCTTTAATAACTGCGGCATAATTTGGGATAAAGTCATGTTGAGCTGAGTGAATTGTCTTCGCGGTCTCTCGGCCCTTGGCTGATTGTTGCGTTAAGGAGCAACAACATGTCTTGATATAACCACGACATTGACTGCTTGGCGGCGTTCAGGTCTATTATGGCTATTTGCGCTGTAAACTGCGCTCGACTCCTTCTTATAAGGCTTCTTCTCAGTGCTTGATGAAGCACCCTTCTGTATTTTACTGGATTTGATATCGGCCTGAATCCTTTCCCCGGTCATAATCAGCTTTTAAACCCAGACGAAGAACTTCCAATCAGATGGTTGAAATACGAACCAGACAAGGTCCCCAGAAATATATCCACTAGCTCCCTATCAGCCAAGGGTGGTTGCACTCTTCCAGAAAGGTCCCTCCACTTCTAAGCGTAGTCTTTGAAACCTTCGCCTGCACCCATAGACATACCCTGGAGTTGGGTACGCGTGGGAGCGAGGTAGGCATTATATTGGTACTGCTTGTAAAAAGCAGCAGCCAAATCCTCCCAATTACGGATACTAGCTCCTTCCAGTTGGTAAAACCATTCAAGCTGAGTCCCTGAGAGACTGTCTTGAAAGAAGTGGATCCAGAGGTTCTTGTCAGTGGTGTATGGCTGAATTTTCCTAACATACAACCGGAGGTGCAGTTTAGGGCAAGAAACCCCATCGTATTTAGCAAAGATTGGTGCTTTAAACTTGTGGGGAATTACCACCCCAGATGACAGACCCAAATCACCAAAGTCCAGACCAGGCACTTTCTGAACTTCCATCGCGCTCAACCGGTCTTCCAGTTGTTTATATCTATCCTCAGTCGGAGGATACTGGTCTTCGTCAAAGTCAGTCTCGTTGTTTGAAACCACTGGGCTAGGAGCCCTCCTTTCTTCCTGATTATCTCCCCCTCTAGATGAGTGGGTCAAATCAACCTCTTCTCGCAAATCGTTTCCGAATCTTCGACCCATATTAAATATGACCGTCTTCTTCTTCTTCTTCTATTTCAAGATAAGGGCCTTCAGATCTTGCTGACCCTTAGCCAGGTTCATGAACAATTCCTGGAACTGGGCGTTTTGGGCTTGTAGAGCCTTGATTGCTTGTTCAGTAGATGTTTTGGAAGACATGATGCTGAAATAAACAGCGAAGAAGATGAGAAAACTTGTAAGGGTATCTGTTATGAGGTGCATGGGAATGATATGCGCATGATATGATTTCAAAGACTTTAGGGATTCAAATTCGTAAACCACAATAAAGCACACTTTTATTAGATAAACTTTGAAATTCAATTGTTCAACAGATGCCTTTAAGGCGTTACAAGAAAGAAAAACTGAAAAGTAAATCAAAACTAAAAATAATCAAAAGACATTAAGTGCTCCCATGGTCATTTCTTGTCATTGCGGACATAGTCGTTGAGGATCTTCTCATTCTCCAATTGCCTTGTCAACTTTTAAATCTTCTGCTCTTGCTCGTGATACTTTTCTCTGTAAGTATCCCGCTCTTCTCTCAGCTGCATCCAAGATCTCTTTAATGCCCCAATGTCAGTAGGCATGTATGGATAGAGGATGGTAGGAGGAATCCCTTCTTCATCAACAACCTCAACAATTATAGGCAAGATGACTTCGTACAACATTCCCAGCTTTTGGGCACGGATTCGAACCCATCGGAGATATGGCTCCATCGGAAGAGAAGTCTTCGCACCTAGCTCGTGCGGATAAGACCTGTGTACTCTATCCCAAGCTCTTATGAATCTGTGGCGTTGCTCATCACTATCCCCTTGGAAGTCAAAGACAATGCTCGACATCAGCAACTCATGAGGTCCTTCCCTCCTAGCTCGCCCAAATTGACGTAAGGCTAAACAAGGGTTATAGGTGATTCCTCCATTGGTTCCTATCAGTGGAACATTGGGGTATTCCCCACATCGATCAATAATAGCCACATCTTCCATGCCCTTAATAGTCCAAATGATATCCATGTGAGAGAGAGACATAATCCTATAGGCCCAGCCCATGCCTTCCTTGTTCTTCAAAACTGATTTGGGGAGGTGAGAAATAAACCACCTCGCCAGCAATGGCGCACAGCACATAAGGGTTCCCCGTTTCCGAGAAGTACGGGCATAAAGAGAGTGAAAAATGTCACCCAAGAGAGTGGGCACAAGATTACCGGACATGAAAATCTTCACTGCATTCACGTGGACGAAAGAATTTGAGTTAGGAAACAGCACCAAACCATATATGAGAAGGTCCAGAATGTCTTCAAATGCTTGGAAGTCTAGACTGTCCCAGAACTGATTAGCCTTACCAACCAAGAATTTAGTCAAGAATCCATTTGTTCTACTACGAGTTTCCCAATTAGACATTACCTCAGCCTTTGTCAGATGGAGGGCTGAAACAATCTCTTCTGGCCTAAGGATTTTCTCCCAACTTGTGAACAGGGTCTGCTCTAGAATGGAGATACCGAGCAGATCAGAGAACTCTTCTAAGGTAGGGACCAACTGGTAATCCATAAAAGTAAAGCAGTGGTATAGTGGATCAAAGAACTGGACTAAGACACTCATCATCTGTTCATCCATCTTGGAGGTGACCAAACCAAGGAGGTGCCCATGTCTTCTGATAAAGGAGGAAGTATCTGGAACCTTTGCAACCAAATCCTTAAGTTGAGTGGGAATCTGTACAAAGTTGATCTGAATAGTGTTTCTACGCATAGATGCCATGACCTTCAAAACAAAACAAAGATGAATCCCCTCTGTCTTTGAAATGGGTTAGTCCAATGCAATATGCATGCAGTGTCATGATGTCATGATGTCATGATGTCATGATAGAAACACACCACAAGTATTCACAGATAGCAAACATGGTAAGGGCAAGCAAGTCACACAGATAACCCTTATATTTCAGGATGGCAAGGAGCTTAGGTACTACCCTCTTTCAGTTCAGTTGGTTCAAACCTGTCCTAGAAATAGTAACCGGGTTCTAGAGGATCTCAATATCACTGACCACCCTCGATCGGTCATAATTCCAGTTTAGCAACCTTTTCTTGTAGCCAGAATCATCGCGAGAGTTTGGTCTCAATGCGTGTAGCATACTGCTACTATTCTATGGCCAAGTTGGTCAATTACATGTTCTAAGGTCAGTTGGTGCTTAATGACCCCTTAGCAGACCCATATTCTCCTCGTTGCGCCACAAGGGATGTCGGTACATACTAAAGTGCCACACCAACGTAGCTACTGCTTCAACCGTATCGGTCTACGCCGTACAGTTCCCTCACAGTTTATTGCTACTTACCTAAAGGGTACCCCCCAGATCCTGGTTAGGATCTATAGTAACTCCGATTCAAGCCCACAAAGATAAAGCATACAAGTCAAGCAATTGAAAACATTATGAACTATTCCTAAGGTACACCCCACTTATTAAATATCCCCAGCAGAGTCGCTAGTTCTGTGATACGGTGGGAAGAACTGAATGTTTTTTGGAACTCGGGTTTGCGTGTTGTGTTTATTTTCGCAAAATGTCGCGGTAAGCAAGAGTCGCCACCGACTTTTATTTTATCCAACAAGGAAATGAAAAAAGCACAGAAAAATTCCTTTTTCGAGATATTTCTCGGGTTCGGGGGGTAGATTATAGAAAGGGAAGGTATTAGCACCCTTTCTATCCGTGGTTATCCACGGGCTCTTAGGTACTTGCTCAATTGTTTTCAAAATTGCTTTCTTTGTGCTTGTGGGTTTGAAAAAGTTTTTGTTTGAAAACTTCGATTTAACTCTTGCTTCTGTCCTCAAGAGCGTATGAAGAGTTTTTGAAAACTTTGTTCGAAAAGGAGTGTAAGTGTGAAAAAGATTTTGTTTTTTGAGAGAGAAAGTATCTAAGAACCATCTACCTACTCGAAAAAGGAATCGTTCTATGCTAATTTCCTTTAGACAATGCTATCCCACTATTAATGAGTAGGTAGCACCGTCGTTGGAGTTTGAGGGTCAATTCGAATGAGGGACATACGGTCACTAAAGCAATGTCAGGACACCTTAGCGGTAACCCTAATGTCTTAGATCATTTGTTTGAGGCAACAATATTCGAGGCAACCATTTCGAGGCGACTATGATATTTTAGACAAGAGGGCGACCTCTAAAACGGCCTATACTCAATGACCGTGTACGAAGGCAACCAAGTGGGGTGTACCCTAAGAGTGCGCATGTGCGAGTGTGTCGTTTTCAGTTATTTTTGTCTTTGTACATGTTAAGGGTGATCTAATTTGATTTTAAGATTAGGCATTCATTCTTGTCATGCAAACCCTATTATCAAACATCTAACAGTTATAATTTGCGGAAATAAAATGCGGAATTTAAATTACAAGGCGTCGGGTATTTACATCGCCAAAGATAAACCCTTTGAAAAATGAAATAAAGCGATAAAAATAGTCAAATGGTCCTAATTAACTATTACAATCCGGAAACAGGTACATTATTGGATAAAAATAAATAATGCGCGCATGAAATTAGATCGAGTGCGAATTTTAGGGTTTTGACCCTTTTGGTTAAAAAACATGTCTTTTTGGTTTTGTTGTTATTTTTATTTAAGGACAAGAAATTAAACCTAAGTTAAATACCTAAATTAAATTAATAAAATGAAAAAATAAATTGTTTTTGGAGTTTTGTTATTTTAAGAAAGAAAAATAAAATTAATTAAATTAGTAATTAAAACATAATTAAATCTAATTAATTTTAATTATTTACAAAAAAAGAATTAAAGTTTTCTAATTAAAAAAACCTAATTAATAAATAAATTTATTAAGAAAAATAAATGTTAAAAAATTTGATTGAAATAAAAAATATTTTTTGTGATTTTATTTAATAAAA
Organism: Vicia faba; assembly: GCA_948472305.1. Lineage (NCBI taxonomy): Eukaryota > Viridiplantae > Streptophyta > Magnoliopsida > Fabales > Fabaceae > Vicia > Vicia faba. The sequence continues at coordinate 416,812,923 of OX451739.1, forward strand.
AAAGGAATTTTATGATTGGTTAGAAATTAAATAGAATAAAATAAAGTAAATAAAATAACTAAATAAAATATAAAGGGAATGAGGAATTGGGCCTGTTTTTAGGGGTGTTAGAAGCAAATCTGAAGGCCCATTTGTGCTGGCCTTTTTGACTTTCTGGGATCCAATATGCATGCATTGACCTGGACTATGGTGGACCTCCAGCTTTTGACCACCAGATCTGGCTCTTGGCCATCTGGCATTTGGATGGATGAGGGCGCATGGTAGGCTGCAAGCTTGAGCACGCATGGGAATACCTGAAAAGCAAAATTATTGAGAAAGTGGAGGACCTGGGATTCGAACCCAGGTCCTGAAGGGGTTTGCACGCTTGCTTTCCCACTACACCATATTGACTCAATTGTTATTATAACACAAATCAATGATAATATAATAAATCAAGAATTATTGGTCAGAAAAAAAATAAAACGCGCGCTATATTTGAATTGGCCAGTGGATGGATGCCACACATCATCCATGACCTCCCAGCCGTGGCCAAAAGTCTCACCACCTATACCAACGGACAGGAGTCCGTAGCTACAAGCTTGCTCGTCTCAAAAATCCTTCTCAGGCCACAAAAATGAATTCCAAGGGCATGGTTGTGTTCGTCTCACCCTCCCGGTCACAACCATGTCCATTATGGGGGTCAATTGTACCTGGAATAGAAACGCCCAAAAACAAGAACCGAACCCTAACAATGGTGGTTCTTCATACATAGCACATAAATGAAATTAAACAATGCAAAAAGTTTGGGCATGTTCTTGTGATCATGAATGTACCATTGGTTTCTCAAATGATGCAAGAATAATTCAAATCGAAACCAAGAACAAGGGTGACTATCGTGCGACTTACAGTGCATTAGGGCATCTGAAAATGCTTAGTTTTGATCCAGGTAGCTTGTGTGAATGCCCAGGAAGCGATTGGGACAAGTCTCGTGTCCTGAAACTGCCTCTAACTTGGACTTTGAACTCTCACTTTTTTGTGAATTTTTCAATTCTTGTTCTTCCTCTCTCCACAGTTTCCAACGCTTGTTTCGTGTGCTCTTGCTTGCTTATGTAATGTGTACTGCATTAGGGTAAAAAACATGGACCAAATCTCTCCATATCAATGCACATGAATGTGATTTGATCTCCATTTAAAACCATCCAAATTTGATTTGATTTGGATCTTTTTGTGCATACAAATCTTTGATTCGAATTTGATTCACATAAGAGTTGTACTCAAAGCCTAAAGCAACCAAAGAATCATGAATTATCAATGCCTTGGATTTTATATGATTTTATTTGATTTAAAATGAATAAATTCAATTAAAAATCAAATTAAATAATAAAAATGAAATATGGGCACATGGTTGAAGCTAGGGCACTTGGGAAACTATGCAAACTCAAATCAAGTGGAAAAGAATGGGCCCATTTGACAAAATTTGAAGTTTTGGGGATAGTTGACTTTTGGCAATTTTGTAAAAAAGTCCAACTTCAACAATGCATAACTTCTTCAATTTTGAACTTTTGGAAGTGTTCTTGGACTTTTTAGAAAGCTTGAGATGTCCTCTAACCAACCATTTTGGTATAATCTCATTTTTATATTCCATTATAAAGTTATGAGCTTTGGGAAAAAAGGTGTTTTTGTTGACTTTCAAAAATGGCCAATAATGTCCAAATTCATAACTTCTTGTGAGTGCATTTTTTGATCTTGGGGTATGAATATGGATTGTAGGAAATTTCATCCTATTCAAAATGAGCTTTGGATGGGTCATTTCTCATAAAGTATGAGAAAGTTATGCTTGGTCAAAGTTGAGTTGACTTTTCCTACAAAACCCTAATTTATCAACTTTTGAGTCTTGATGAATTTTGAGCAATCCTTGATGAATCATGATCAAAACTTGATAAAATGATGAAATATCCTTAAAAATGAGAATGTTGACAAAAAATCTTGAAGTTTGACTATTTATAGGTCACAGTTGACTTTTGCGCTAGCATGGTCAATTTTTGGACCCTCTGAGCAATTGACTGAGCAAACTTCCTCTACAAGGCTTGAAATTTGACATGGATGGTCTTGAGAGCATATTAGGACATTGGGGAACACTTGAGGTCATTTGGACTCAAGGATATTGATACAACACAAAACCCTAATTTGGGGTTGACTGTCTTAGGAGATAGCTTGTCTGTCCAACTCTTGAGCAAACTTGAGCAACTTGGATATTTTTCTTGCAATGTTTTGAGGAATATGGGAGGGAAAATTTTGGGGTACAACACCAAGTATATCAAGTCTTGGATTTGGTGATCAAATGTATCATACTACCGTAGAGTGATCCCAGGGGAAAATGGACTCCTACCTACGAAGGACCATTTGTGATCAAAAGCATATTCTCCGATGGAGCTATGATTTTGACCACCATGGATGGTGATGACCTGCCGCACCCTGTGAATGCGGACATAGTCAAAAGATACTATGCATAAGAGACCCTATAGGTTGATACACCTAGGTAAAGCAAGGGAATCCCGGTGAACCAAAAAGGTTCGGGGAAAAATTATGGATAAAACAAAAAAATATGTACACCCGGCAAGTTGAAAACCCGAAAGGGAGACTTGGGCAAAAAAGGGTATCCCGGAGGACTAAAAACCCGAAAGGGAGGTCCGGGAAAAAGTTAGGGAATTAAAGTGTATGACTATGTTTTATTGGATCACCTTACGGACAACCTTTGGCTTCAACCTACAAACTCAACGGTTCTGATCAATTCAATCAGCTTCAGACAAGGCAACAAATAGATAAGATGCTCAGAGACACGAAGGCTATAGCAGAATGGGAACCCGGTGGGATTATCTCACATAGCTATCTTTTCTTTGTATCAAATTTTCACTTTTTACGACAGCATTCTCTTACTAGAATGTATGCCTCATTGTACAAAAATACTTACTCAATGTCAATGCAAAGATATCCCTTTGAAAGTGAAAAACTATCTGTTTTTCTTTACTCTTGTGTTGTGTTTACAAAAACGTCCAATGATTTATTTTTGAACATATGCATTTGAACATAACTACCGTTTACAAACGAACAAAATAGAAAGACAATCACTAAGGGCTTTAAGAAATAGGGAAATCTCTCTAAGCTATTTCCATAAAATTCCCCGCAGTATGCAATTTAATCCCCAGCGGAACAGAGCTTCTAGTTATCAATCCCCAGTAGAAGTCATCCAATTTCTCAGGATTCCCCAACAGGATTTTACAAGCAGTACATGACATTTCCCTTACGACAAGGTTTATTTCTCTAAGTGGAAATTCATCAACTTCACAACATGAAGACTTACACCCCGTACCCTCAGCAGCAGTCAGGGATTTATTTTCCCCAAACCAACAAGTAGTGTAGCAGATTAGCTTACATGCACATACATCGCATCCATATATCATAAACATCTCATTATACTATGCATTTCATACAACACGACATTGCATATTAGCTAACATTTTACCCTTTTCAGGATAAGGTTAATCAACAGCTACCATTAATAATGTTCAAAGGTTGTTCAGATACAGTTCAGATACGCTCCAGATACGGATGCCATCCTGATACTCATTCAGATTCAACTTTCATATACAATTCAGATACGCTCCAGACACGGATGCCATCCTGATACTCATTCAAATTCAGCTTTCAGATACAGTTCAGATACGCTCCAGATACGGATGCCATCCTGATACTCATTCAGATTCAGCTTTCAAATACAGTTCAAATACGCTCCAGACACGGATGCCATCCTGATAATCATTCATATTCAGCTTTTAGATACAGTTCAGATACGCTCCAGACACGGACGCCATTCTGATACTCATTCAGATTCAACTTTCAGATACAGTTCAGATATGCTCCAGACATGGATGTCATTCTGATACTCATTCAGAATCAGCTTTCAAATACAGTTCAGATACGCTCCATACATGGATGCCATCCTGATACTCATTCAGATTCAGCTTTCGGATACAGTTCAGATACGCTCCAGACACGGACACCATTCTGATACTCATTCACATTCATCTTTTAGATACAGTTCAGATACGCTCCATACATGGATGCCATCCTGATACTCATTCAAATTCAACTCTCAGATACAGTTCAGATACACTCCAGACACGGACGCCATTCTGATATTCATTCAGTTTCAGCTTACAGATACAATTCGGAAATCATTTTTGGATGGCATCTGCAAGCCCATCTCTGACAACTTTCCATCACCTCTCCAAATGGCATCCTTAAGTCCATTCCCTATACCATCAACCATCACATCACCGAGTGCAAATTTCTGGGCACTCTAATGTCCAATCATCTTCCACCTTCGAGTCACGAATGGGAAAACTCGCCAATCTAACTCTTCAGGCTTAAGAAGATTGAACAGGGGCAGATGTTGTACCCCTAAATTTGCCCTCTCATTTATCAAGAATTTGCTCACAAGATCTCCTTTGGCTCAAGACTACACTGGGGTTGATCAGCTCAAGACACCTCCTTAAGCACTAATGACCAAAATTAGGGTTTGAGATTTCACAAGGATATTTGAACTTACAATGACCCATGTGACTTTCATGGATCATTATGGACCCTCAAGATTACTCATGTCAAGTTTCAAGCTTTGGATCACACTTTTGCTCAGTCAATTGAACAGTTGACCTAAAAATCAACTATATTGGGGAAAAAGTCAACAGTGACCAATTTACAATCAAACTTCATAATTTTTTATCCACATCGACATTTTAAACTCATATGAATCATTTGATCAAGTTTGGACCATAATTCCTCAATAAATTTGATCAAATCATCAAAAGGGCAAAATGGTCAAAATTAGGGTTTTGACTAGGAAAGGGCACTTTCTGATTTTTTACCTAGCAAATGATCAATTGGTTTAGGGCATGATCTCAAGAGTCCAATTGCATCATTTTTACCTAATGACATGGCTCAAAGCATTGCTCAAGTCCAATGGATTGACAGATGAATTTTCAGTCAACTGATCAAAAGTCAACTGTATACTAAAAAGTCAAACTTTGACTTTTTGGTCAAAATCAAATGCCAAAGATCACAGTTCATCAAAACATGTCAAAATATGAAACTTATTCATCAAGAAATCAAAAATTCAAGATTTCATTTTGAAAAGTTAAAATTTCCAAACTTAGAAATTTTTCTAAGTGTTGGAAATTTCTTATTTTTTCACAACTTTGAGCAAAATTTTCACCATGATGCAAGATGATTCAAAAGAAACTTCCAACATGAAAGTTATAGATCTCCCGTAAATCTACAACATTTCTTTACACAACTCCTTCCAAAAGTTATTGGATCTCAAGTTATAATTTTAAGAACACATGGTCATGAAACAAAACACTTAGTGAAATTTTGCCCTAATTTGGTCAGGTTTTTGACCTAACTTCATGGCACTTTTTCATATAGTTCCAAGGGGAATATTCAAAAGTGATTCAAAGATGAGTTTTATAGAACATTGAAAGCTTTCCAAAATGTCCAATAACTCCTTGAGATCATTTTTGAGTAGGGAGAATCGAAGAGATGAAGTTAGGGTTTTATCACTTGAATTACAAGTCATTTTGTGATGAACAAATTCAAAATTCAAAATTATGTTGCATAACCTCTACTTTGCAGGACTCAAACATGTTAGGCACTCCATAATTAATTTCTTACACAACTGTTAGAGGTCTCATTTCAAGCATTCAATGCAAGGCCATGCTTTATATCCATTTTGGGAAGAAAGTGCACATTGCCATTTTGATAAAGTGACTTTTTGCACAAAAACTTGTTCTTGAGCCTTGCACTTGTTCTCTTCTGATCATACAAGTACCATAACTTAAGAGAAACTTGTTAGACACTTACAATCACTCAGCTCATGCTTGTACCTCCTATTGAAACTTGTTTTCCCATTTTTCTTCAAAATCAAGTAACCTAGCAATTAACTTGTAACTTGTACTTTTGACTTTCCAAAGCACTCAAACCTCTTTTCTTATACATACACAAGTCATTTGCCACAAATCACACGCATGATAAAGCCCTGAAAACACCAAGAACACAGAATCACCAAAAACACTTCAAAACTTGTCATTTATGAGTTTTGAATCCAATCTCTAAATTTACTCGTGCGTTTCTTGGCCTTTTGCTTTCAAAAGCTTCTAAACAACATATACAAACAATCCCAACACCTGCAGCACCACTGTAACACCTCCATCATCATCCACCATTTTCAAAAATAGCACCTTGCATCTTGACTTCTCCAGAACTCCCCAGGCACTTCCAGCTCAAGCTAAGCATCCCATTAGCTTCCTGGGAACTTGAGGAAGCTAACCCAATCATTGAAACTCACTGAAAGCTACTCAAACTCCAAACCTGATACCCTCATGCAAGGTAATTTTTCTGACTTTTGAACTCTTCATACAGGCATCATTAATGGTTTGTTTGTGAATGAAAAATGTAGATATCATTGCCCTAAAGCTAACCATGCCCATAGTTTTCATTAATTTTGCTTGAGCTTAGAGAATTTTAAGATTGAAGTTTCTGTGATTTTTAGGGTTCAGATTAGGGCCATTAAATTCATTCTTATCTTTGATCTATAATTTTATTGTTTTGCATTTCTGAAATTGTGAGAAAATTTGCTACAAGTTTCATGTTTACAATTTTCATTTTTGTTGAAATTTGAATAAGATACAGAGGCTCTGGTTGGGCGTGAGGTTGAAGATGAAGTTCAGGCCATGGACTTGTTTACTATCATATATTTATTGTTTTGATTATATAAACAGATGTATAGCCACCCCAGTGGTAGAAGCGCGCGTCTGTGACTAGAGGGACCTGGGTTCGAGCCCCAATGGTACCCTTTTGGATTTTTTTTCACATTTTTTGCATTCTGGCTCTTTTTTTTGGCAGCGCTGGGCCTCCCTTGGGCCTTTATGTTTTTTTTTCTTGTTGCTGACCCCCCTGTTGGCTATTTACACCCTGGCCCATTTTTCTTTTTCTTTTTCTTTTTTTTATTTAATTGTTTTCTTAAATATTTTTCTAATACTAAAAAAAATCAAAAAAATAAAAACATTAGATTTATATTTTGATAAAGTTTATTTATTTTTTACACAAAAAAATTATTTTATTTAATCATACTTTATTTATTTTACTAATTGTTTTTGTAAATTTAATTTAAAAACTAGGGTTTTAGTTATTTTCTCTTACACCATTTAAATATATTATTTTAAAACCTAAAAAGACCAAAAATATTTTATAATACTATAAATTATTTTTAAGACAAAAATACCCAAAAAATACTTTTCTTATAAACTTAATTTCTTTTTAATCAATTAATAGATTAGGGTTTTATTTAATTTCTTTTCCTAATAAATTTAGGTTTTACTTTTAATTAATTATTTTCCCTTTAGTTAATTAGGTTAAAAATCAAAACCCCTTTTCCCTAAAAATCCAAATAAACATCCATTTACTTTACATTTACATTCTTGTATATTTACTCATTTTGTACATTATTTATTCAATTCTTGTATAAATTCAACATGGTTGTAATAGATAATTAGGTTTATTTTCTTGCAATCCTAATTTATAATTTGTACACCCCCCCCCCCCCTCCCACAAGTATTGTAATAGCGCAGTAATTTTAAATTCTGCAATTTATCGCTTTATATACAAATGCTAGTAATTAGGGTTTGTATGGAAAGACTAAAACCAATCAAACTAGAAAACCTTAATCAAAGACAAAAACCAAGCATGAGAAATAATACACTTGCACACAAGCACACCTAGGGTAAATCCACTTGGTTGCCTTACAAAATGGCCATATTACGCATGTGAGGTATCTTAGAAAAAACAAGTAAAATATAAGATCATAGTCCCTCGATGACGCTATCTATGTTGTCTTTCAAATGATCTTAGTCCCTAAAGAGAATGCTAATATACCTTGCAACATTGCTAATCATGGTTATGCGATGACCCACGTCCGTCCCGTTTACATCCAAAGATAGGATTACTTACCAAATCAATGGTAAGATAACAATCTCAAAGGAAAAAGGAAATGGACATGAAAGACTTTTGAGTAGGTAGAATGCTCCTAATTACTTGCTCAATTTCAAAACAAAACATCCTTGCTATTTTCAAAAAACAAACACCTACACTTTTAAAACATCTTACAAACTTGAAAACATTTTCAAAAGATCAACATCTTTGTATACATTCTTACGAACGAGAATCATTACAAAGTTTGCCTAAATAATGGCCTCTTTACAAAATACTCTCAAAAACCACAAAAAGCACAATTTCAAACAAAAGCAAGTAATCTAGCAAGTAACTAAGAGCCCATGAAAAACCATGGATGAAAAGGGTGTTAATACCTTCCCTTTTCATAATCTACCCCCCGAACTCAAGATATAATCTCAAAGGTCTTTCATGTGCTTTTTCACCTTTCCTTTTGGATAAAAGAAAAGTCGATGGCGACTCTTGCTAACCGCAACATTTGCGATAAAACACAAAACCTTCAAGTCAGTTCTCCCACTGTATCACACAACCCTTCAAAAGTCCTAATTGAAGCATGGGTTAATTCGAAAGCATACTGTTACAAAAGGTATCCTGACTCCTATAAGACTTTACTCTAAATCTTGAGTTGAATTTTCTTACAAAAATTATTTTATATGCTAAAATGCATTTCCAAAACTTCAAAGACAAGTATAAGCTTTGCATTATTTGAATATCGTTGTTTGCATGTGGCTATTTGTTTGACAGCGGAGAAATTCGCACGACGAATATCCAGTGAACAAAAACCCTCTCAATAAACAAAATCACTTCAAGTGGGAAGACGCTTACAATAACAGATCTTCTATAAGCAAGTGGGCATGACGTGTCACTATCCAACACACTTGGGGCAGTCCAATCAAGATTCCAAGAAATCTCTCAAGAAATGCCGAATATACCAGGGGCAGATCTCCATCTAAATCACTTTGGGCATTGGACATGAGTTCCAGCAACGAATCATGTATGATCAAACAAACGTCTTCTGGCAGTGTGGCAACACCTGCTACCAGGGGCAATGACAAATCTCCCGCAAAATCCTGTTCATAGGATGGCCCTCAGCCAGAGTTTCAATCTCTGAAAACATCTCCCTAACTGAGTTGATCTCAAGGATCCTCGAGGATTTTTGCCAAAAGAAGACACCTCTCCAACAGACTGGCGACATGGTTTATCTCCCCAACAAACTACAAATTCTACAGCTTGAGTTTGCCTCTTTGATTGCTACAAATCAAGGGACCACAACTCCTCTTCCCCAGTAGACTGCTCTATAATCCCCAACAAGTTACTGTGAAGCCTAGAAACCGACCAGATAACAGTTAACTTCAGTAAGTTGTTGTGAAGCCTGGACCCGGCCAGATAATAATTAACTTCTTTCTTTCAAGAATTTGTTGTGAAGCCTGGAATCCGACCAGATAACAATTAAATTCAGTAAATTATTGTGAAGCCTGGAAACCGACCAGATAACAATTAACTTCAGTAAGTTATTATGAAGCCTGGAATTCAACCAGATAACAATTGACTTCATTCTCTCAGGAATTTGTTATGAAGCCTGGAATCCGACCAGATAACAATCAAATTCGGAATTTGTTATGAAGCCAAGAATCTGACCAGATAACAATCAAATTTAGTAAGTTACTGTGAAGCCTGGACCCGACCAGATAATAGTTAACTTCAGTAAGTTATTACGAATCCTGGAACTCGACTAGATAACAATTAACTTCATCCACCTCAGAAAGTTGCTGCGAAGCCTGGAATCCGACCTGATAACAGTTTAACTTCACTCTCCCAAGAAATTTTCTGCGAAGCCTGGAATACGACCAGATAACAGTTAATTTAATCTTCCCCAAGATAACTCCCCAGTAGAGCAACAGACAACTGAGACTCCTAAACTCTTTTCCCCAAGCGGAAATCAACGTGCTCCACAGAGTTTTCTTCTCAAGCAAAGTCAACTTCCCCAGCGGAGTTCTCCTCAATCAACAAAACAGGAATTCCCAGCGGAAACATTAGCAGAAACATTCTAAATACAAAGTCTGGAAAGGTGTGCATACTCTTCATCCCCAATGGCCGTCCGGGATTCAGCTTCCCAAAACTCCCCAACATTTGTCAAGGATTTATTTTCCAAGACAAAATTATATTCCAACAACATTTCATGCATCATATTTACATACATGATAAATGCATACAACATAATCTCATTTATGTTGAAAAACATCATTACGCCATGCATTTCATACATCATGACATTGAATAAGGCTAACTCTTTATCTTTTCAGGAAAGACTAAACAATAGATAACTATTGTCAACAATTTTCAACAGTTCCAGATTAATACCTGTAACAAGACAGGACAACTATCTGTGAGTGACCGATTATAGATTAATACTTATGACAGGCTAGGAAAACTATCTTTCTTTCTAAAGTCGAAGATCAATTCCTGAAACAAGCCAGGGCAATTATCTACACGACCAGCTGAAGCAATCCTACACGGGCTCTTCCTTACACATCCTTCTAGAAATAGTTCAGATGCGGTCCAGATATGGCTGACATTCTGATACTTACTCTATATTCCTTCTAGAAATAGTTCAGATGCAATCCAGATATGGCTGACATTCTAATACTTACTCCAGATTCCTTCTAGAAACAGTTCAGATGCGATCCAGATATGGCTGACATTCTGATACTTACTCCAGATTCCTTCTAGAAATAGTTCAGATGCGATCCAGATATGGCTGACATTCTGATACTTATTCCAGATTCTCTTCTAGAAATAGTTTAGATGTGATCCAGATATGGCTGACATTCTGATACTTACTCCAAATTCCTTCTAGAAACGGTTCAAATGCGATCCAGATATGGCTGACATTCTGATACTTACTCCAGATTCCTTCTAGAAACAGTTCAGATGCGATCCAGATATGGCTGACATTCTGATACTTACTCTAGATTCCTTCTAGAAACAGTTCAGATGCGATCCAGATATGACTGACATTCTGATACTTACTCCAGATTCCTTCTAGAAATAGTTCAGATGTGATCCAGATATGGCTGACATTCTGATACTTATTCCAGATTCTCTTCTAGAAACAGTTTAGTATGATCTAGATATGGCTGACATTCTGATACTTACTCCATATTCCTTCTAGGAACAGTTCAGATGTGATCCAGATATGGCTAACATTCTGATACTTACTCCAGATTCCTTTTAGAAACAATTCAGATGCAATCCAGATATGGCTGACATTCTAATACTTACTCCAGATTCCTTCTAGAAATAGTTTAGATGCGATCTAGATACAACCGACATTCTGATACTTACTCCAAATTACTCTAGAAACAGTTCAGATATGATCCAGAGACGAATATTATTATGATACTTATTCCAATTTTCTCCTAAATACAGTCCAGATACGATCTAGATACGGATGTCATTCTGCCACTCATTCAGCGTACCTTTCAAATATAGTCCAAATGCGATCCAGATACAGATGTCATTCTGACGCTCATTCAGTACATATTTCAAATACGAGTTAGATACAATCCATTTATGGATAATATTCTGATATTGATCCCGCTACATCTATTGTTTCAGTTTAAATCTCTCAATGGTTTATCTTGATTCCTTTCTCGTAGACATTTTCTATGGTTCAGATAAATCACTCCAAAGATTTATTCTGATTCTTCTCCAGTTGAGGTCAAAATTTAGACTTAGTCTAATTTATGTCAACAATCACCTCTGGATGGCATCTATAAGCCCATCTCCGACAACTTTCCATCATTTCTCCAAATGGCATCTTTAAGTCCATTCCATACACAGTCAACTAACATATCATCGAGTGAAAATTTTTGGGCACTTTAGTGTTCAATCATATTCCACCTTCAAGTCACGAAGGGCAGGCTTGCCAATCTAACTCTTCAGGTTTAAGAAGATTGAACAGGGGCAACTGTTGTACCCCAAAATTTACCCTCTCATTTTTCAAGGCCTTTCTCACAAGGATTCTCAAGGTTCAAGCTTGCACAAGTGCATTGAGATTTTCCAGTACCAAGATTAAAAGGAACTGTCAAAAAGGGAGAAAATAGATAAAAATAATATTTTGACAAATTTGGAGAAAAACAAGTGTTCTTTGATTCAGCTCCTTCGATTATCCTTTTGGCCTCTTTCGATGCAAGCTCGGCTTGCATTCTTTGACTGGGCGTGGGCCTCTGGCATGTTGGGTTGGATTCACAAGGCATAAAGCCTCATGTAATCTCCTTCGATTCCAAGGCAAAAGGCTCCCTTTTAGCATCGTTCGATTTGCACTTTTTGCCTCCTATATGCCTCTTCCGAATCTGGACATTTTGGCCTCCTACATGCACCTTTCGTTTGGGCATGTGGTTTCTTCTGTACAAGCTACTGGTCACACCCTTCGTTTGGGAACATGAATCTTTCAGTACAAGCTACTGGTCACACCCTTCGTTTGGGCACATGAATCCTTCAGCACAAGGTTTTGGTCAAACCTTTCGTTTAGGCATTTGACTCCCTTCATGTTTGCTTCGTTTGGGCACATGAATCTTTCAGTACAAGCTACTGGTCACACCTTTCGTTTGGGAATGTTGGTTCCCTTCATGCAAGCTTCGTTTGAACATAGATCTTTTGCATGTTGGCATGAAGTCACAAGGTAGGGACCCTACTATGTACACTCTTTCGTTTGGCCACATGTGACCCCTGGCAGGCAAGCCTTCAATTGGACAAGAGCCACCTTCACACAAAGCTTCGATTGGAGTTCTGGTTTCCTTTGAATCAGCATCTTTCGAACCCAACTCTGGATTATTCAAAGCAATTTTGAGAAAATCTCATAGCCTTACCCTACTTGTCAGGCTACTCTGCTTCCAAATCTTTACATAATCAGAAGCTTGTACAAAAGAGAGTAATTTTATCATAAAAGCAGCTTCCAACCTGATTTTTGTCTGAACACAAGCAATGCCAGAAGCATAAGTCCAATCTTCTTCCAGCAGACCCCCACTTGTATTGGAAACGTGGGAATAACGAAAAAGGACTGACTTGTTTCACCCTTAACCAAACCATGGTTTGTCATCATACAAACCTGGTTACTTCAAAAACACCTTCAACCTTTTCTCTATAAATAGAGAAACATTTGCAAAGAAATAAGAGGACTTTTTGGCCAGAGGAACGAATCTCCAAAATTTTCTCAAACACAACTATTGTACCCCAAATTTTGACCTCCCACATTTCTCAAAACATTTCAAGAAAGATCCTCAAGTTGCTCAAGATAGTCCAAGGGTTTGACAGACAAGCTCTCTCCTAAGGCAGTCTACCCCAAACTAGAGTTTCATGTTGCATCAAGATTCCTGAGTCCAAATGGTCCCAAGTGCTCAACATTGTCCTAATATGTTCTCAAGGTCATCCATGTCAAGTTTCAAGCCTTGCAGAGAAAGTTTGCTAAGTCAATTGCTCAAGAGCCTGAAGATCGACTGTGCTAGGGCAAAAGTCAACTGTGGCCCAAATATAGTCAAACTTCAAGATTTTTGGTCAACATCCTCATTTTTAAGTATATTTCATCATTTGATCAAGGGTTGATCATTATTCATCAAGGATTGCTCATAATTCATCAAGACTCAAAAGTTGCTAAATTAGGGTTTTGCAGGAAAAGTCAACCCAACTTTGACCAAGCATAACTTTCTCATACTTTATGTCAAAGCTTTATACATGAGAATGGAATATCAAAATGAGATGAGACCAAAAGGGTTGCTTATATGACATCTCAAGCTTTCTAAAAAGTCCAAGAACACCTCCAAAGAGTCAAAATTGAGGAAGTTGTGCATTGTTGAAGTTTGCCTTTTTTGCAAAATTGCCAAAAGTCAACTATCCCTAAAACATCAAATTTTTCCAAATGGGCCCAATATTTTTCACTTGTTTTGAGTTGGAAACATAGCCCACGTGCTCTAGCCTTTACCACTTGTCCATATTTTATTTTTATTATTTATTTTAGTTTTTATTTGAATTAATTCAATTTAAATCAAAACAAATCATATAAAATCAAAAATATTGAAAACCAAGGATTTTGTGATTATTTCAGGTCTTAAATTACAGATTGCAATCATTCAAATTCGTGCAAATGCATAGAGTGGACAAAAAGATTGAAAAATCCATGTTTGGAAAGGTTTTAAAAAGAAAATCAAATCAAATAAAAAAGGACTAAAGGAGGGAGATTCGGATCAATTATGAACCCTGATTCATTCTTTGTTACATAAGGAGTGCGGCCAGACCTAGAAAGAGGTTAGAAAGAGGCGCTAGAACAAGAACCAGATTTGGAAAAAAAGCAAAAAAGTGTGAGATCGAATTGATAGTTAGAGGAATCTTCAAGGCTGGTTATCGATCCCAATCGCTTCCTGGCACTCTCAGCAACCTAAAGTAATCAAGAACTAAGTCGTTCAAGCCCCAAATCGCTCTGTAAGTCCATCACGATACACCACAGTTCTTGAATTCGCATCTTATAATTTAGGCATTGTTAACATGAATTGATGACATACTCTTAATCTATAGATCATTTGCAAACTTTCTGCATTATTCAATTTCATTTATATGGCCTGTAGCGTTAATCGCCATTGCTAGGTCTTCGAGCTTGGTGTTAGGGTTTTTGATTTCAGGAACAATTGGCCTTCGTGAGTGATACCATTATGATCAGAAGGACGAGACGAATCTAACCATGGTGTTAGATGTTATTTATTTGGCCCATGGAAGATTTTGGAAACGTACAGACTTGTAGGAACAGACTTTGTCCGTAGGTATAGGTGTTCCAGCTTTTAGCGACGGTGCAATAACAGGGACGAAGACGTGGCCAGCCTTCATTGACTTGTTTGAATTTACGCGCAAAAATTCCATCACTGTGCTTGTTTTATATATTATTATTATTGCGTATTTTATGAACAGATAAAAACAAGTGGCCCAGCGGTAGCCAGCTAAGCGTTAAGGCTTTGGAAGGCTGGAGGTCAGGGGTTCGATCCCTGCCTCTAACATTTGTGATTTTTCTTGATTTATTTCAGGTTATCCTGTGCCTATGCAATATCCAGAACCATGGTGCACCCTCACAATCAATCACGCCAGGTGGTTTGAGATCCAGATCTGATGGCCAGTAATGGAGGAACACCATGAGCCACAGTCAACATGCAGCACTGGATTGCAAAAGTCAGCGTGGGCCTTCTCCTTTTGGGCCCAAGAATCTTCTTTCCACACCTCCCAGAAATGTTGTTTCAGGCCCATTTTCATATTCTTTTTCTTTTTACATTTTGTTTAATTATTTCATTTAATTATTTTTACTAACAAATTAAATTATTTTCTTTTTATCATAAAAATAGTATTTTTCCCTAATTAAATTTTAGATATTTATTTTTTAGTAAAAATCAATTAACTTAATTAGGTTTGATTAATTTAGAAAAACTTTAATTCTTTTGCAAATAATTAAAATCAATTAGAATAAATAGGTTTTATTACTAACTTAATTATTTTATTTCTTTCCTAAAATAACAAAAACCAAAAATATGTCATTTAATTATTTTTCATTAATTAACTAAGTTAACTAATTAATTTTTGCATTTTTAATTTAGAGAAAAAAATTAATTCCTTTTAATATTAAAAACAAAAAAAAAAGCATTTTCTTTTTAATTAGGATAGAAGGGTCAAAACCCTAGTTTCGCATTCGACCTAATTTTCTCGCGCGCTTTATTTTTATCCAATTATTGTATCTGCTCCCGGTTTGTAATAATTAAATTAGGACATTTATTTATTTTTGCCGCTTTTAATTTCAAAGGGTTTGTTTTTGGCTATGTAAATACCTGAGACCTTGTAATAGTTTAGTTTACTTTCCGCATTTTAAATTCTGCAAATTATTAACTGCTAGATATGTGAATAATTAGGGTTTGCATGACAAGAATGTATGACTAATTTTAAACGGTTAGATCACCTTAAATGTGCAAAGATAAATAATTGAAACCAAAACACTCGCACATGCGCACTCCTAGGGTAAGTCCCACTTGGTTGCCTTCGTTAAAACGATCATTAAGTATAGGTTGTTTTAGAGGTCGTCCTCTTGTCTACAAGATCATAGTTGCCTCGGAAAGGTTGCCTCGGATATTATTGCCTCAGATAAATGATATAAGACATTAGGGTTTGTTGTACCCTAAAATTTTCCCTCTCATATTCCTCAAGACATTGCAAGAAAAATCTCCAAGTTGCTCAAGGTTGCTCAAGAGTTAGTCAGACAAGCTATCCCCTAAGGCAGTCAACCCCAAATTAGGGTTTTGTGTTGCATCAAGATCTGTGAGTCCAAATGACCTCAAGTGCTCCCCAATGTCCTAATATGTTCTCAAAGATTATCAATGTCAAATTTCAAGTCGTGTAGAGGAAGTTTGCTCAGTCAATTGCCTAAAGGTCCAAAAATCGACTGTGCTAGGGCAAAAGTCAATTGTGACCTACATACAGTCAAACTTCAAGATTTTTGGTCAACATTCTCATTTTTAAGGATATTTCATCATTTGATCAAGGTTTGATCATGATTCATCAAGGATTACTCAAAATTCATCAGGACTCAAAAGTTGCTAAATTAGGGTTTTGTAGGAAAAGTCAACTCAACTTTGACCAAGAATAAATTTCTCATACTTTATGATAAATGACCCATACAAAGCTTATTTTGAAGAGGATTTAATTTCCTACAATCCATATTCATACCCCAAGATCAAAAAATGCACTCACAAGAAGTTATGAATTTGGACATTATAGGTCATTTTTGACAGTCAACAAAAACACCTTTTTTGTCAAAGATTATAACTTGAACATGGAATATCAAAATGAGATTAGAACAAAAGGGTTGATTATAGGACATATCAAGCTTTTTAAAAAGTCCAAGAACACCTCCAAAAGTTCAAAATTGAAGAAGTTATGCATTGTTGAAGTTAGACTTTTTTGTAAAATTGCTAAAAGTCAACTATCCCCAAAACTTCAAATTTTGCCAAATGGGCCCATTTTTTTCCACTTGATTTGAGCGAAGATGACTGGATTCAGACCCGGCTTGATCAGCTAAATTTAATCGACGAAAAGAGACTTACTGCTATTTTTCATGGTCAAACGTATCAAAAGCGGATGATCAAGGCATTTAACAAGAAAGTTAGACGACAAGAGTATCAAGTTGGGGACCTAGTGATCAAGCGCATTATCCTACCTCAAGGTGATCCCAAGGGCAAATGGACCCCTACTTACGAAGGGCCATTTGTGGTTAAGAACATTTTCTCAGGAGGAGCTATGATTCTAACCACCATGGATGGTGACGACCTTCCTCACCCCGTCAATGCAGACATAGTGAAAAATACTACGCATAATCAACGACCCGCTAGGTTGATTGGCCTAGGCAAAAATAAGGGCTTCCCGGCGAACCAAAAGGGTTCGGGCAAAAATAAGGGATGAAAATGAAAAAATTTGTACACCCGGCAAGTCAAAAACCTGAAAAGGCGGCTTGAGCAAAAAAGGGTATCCCAGTGGACTGAAAACCCAAAAGGGCGGTCCAGGCAAAAATTAGGGATTAAGGCGTAACACTATGTCTCATTGAATCACCTTGCAACCAGACCTTGTATCAACTATCAAGCTCGGACGGCACTAATCAATTTGATCTACCTTCAACTAAGTAGCAAAGTGATGAGATGCTCGAGGACATAAAGGCAATAGAAGAGTTGGAACCCAGTGGGATTATTCACATAGCTGTTTTGTTTAGTTTTACACAAACTGTATAAATTCTATTGTTCGGTGGCGTTCTCTTACTAGGACGTCAGCCTCTTGTACAAAAACGCCTATTTACAGGCCAAACTTCAAAATCAATACAATTCATTTTCAAAGAAATTTCAAACTGCTTTTCCTTTATCTGTTTTGTTTTGCAAAGAACGTCCAATGTTCATTTTTGATATATGCATTTGACATTAATTGTTGCTCATAAATAATTTACATGCAAAACAAAAGACGGTTACTTGTAATATCATAAACAGGGGAAATAAGAATTTTCCAAGCTTGACAGTTGCTCCATCCACCAGGTACAAAGGTAGATTCAGCTGAAAAAAGTGGCTTAAATGCTTTCACTCCCCGCAGAGTAAGAAAAGACAGCAATGATGGCTCTCCCCAGCTGAGACTTACGACGGTGAATGAATCGGTAATATTCTACCCAAGCAGAGTTTATCTACCATCAGCGCTGAAAAGGCTTAATATTCCCCAACGGAGTATAAGAATATTCCCCGACAGAGTACAGATATCCCCAGTGGAGTCTGAAATTTTTCCCAGCGCATTCTGAAAAAGCTTCCCCAGTGGAGTTTGGAGAATCATCCCCAGTAGACTTTGGAAGATTGTCCCCAGCAGAGCTCAAAGGATTATCCCCATTAGAGTCTAAAAGGTTATCCCCAGTGAAGTCGCAACTGAAAGATCATCCCCAGCAGAGTTCTTTCCTTTCACAAAACAGGAATTCAATCCCCAACATGATTCAGTATCACCAGCAATGGTAATTCATCCCCAGCGGAATTTATCAGTGGGATCCTCTACAGAGCATCTCTTCCCCACGAGATAATCTCTTCATCAGTTTATCCCCCAATGGAGTTATCCTCTCCTGCAGGTTTATTCTCACAATCATCTTCGTGCGCCATCCCCAGCAGAAACGAATAGTTCAACACTTTTATCCAGCAGCTACCCGGGATTTATTTTCCCCAGCTAAAAACATTACATTTTCATACATCATGATACATGCATATACGCATCATACAACACAATCTCATTTATTTTGAGAACATCATTGCTTGATATATATCATGCATTACATACAAATGACCTTTACCTTTCAGGAAGGATGCGGTTAAATTCTCATAAAAATCAAAAACTATGAAACTTTTACCAAGTCGAATTACTGACCAGTTCTTAAATCTCAACAGAATTATCCTCGGTTGAATTACAGACAAGGTCTTAAATCTCGACAAAGTCCTCCGTCGAATTACAGGCAGTTCCTATATCTCAGAAGAGTTTTCTCAGTTGAATTACGGGCAAGTTCTTAAATCTCGATGAAGATGTTTCCCTCAGTCGAAGTACTGACCAGTTCTTAAATCTCAACAGAATTATCCTTAGTTGAATTACAGATAAGGTTCTAAATCTCGACAAAGTTCCTCCGTCGAATTTCAGACGAGTTCCTAAATCTCAGCAGAGTTCTCTCAGTTGAATTATGGGCGAGTTCTTAAATCTTGATGAAGATGTTTCCCAAAGTCGAACTACTGACCAGTTCTTAAATCTCAACAGAATTATCCTCAGTTGAATTACAGACAAGGTCCTAAATCTCGACAAGTTCCTTCGTCGAATTACAGACAAGTTCCTAAATCTCAGCAGAGTTCTCTCAGTTGAATTACGGGTGAGTTCTTAAATATCAATAAAGATGTTTCCCTCAGTCGAATTACTGACCAGATCTTAAATCTCAACAGAATTATCCTCAGTTGAATTACAGACAAGGTCATAAATCTCGACAAAGTCCTCCACCGAATTACAGACAGTACCTAAATTGCAGCAGAGTTTTCTCAATTGAATTATGGATGAGTTCTTAAATCTCGATGAAGATGTTTCCCCCCTAGTTGAATTCCGAACAAGTTCTTAAAACTCAGCAGAGATGTTCTCTCAGCTGAAGTACAGGCAAGTTCCTAAACTTTAACAAAGATCAGACTTCCCCAACGGAATCTTCCATAACAACAAGTATACAAGCTCTCACTAAGTAATCTCTTATGCAATTGACACTCCTCCAAATGGCATCTGTAAGCCCATTCTCGACATCACAAGGCTGATACCACTTCATGCGAGTGCAAATTTCTGGGCACTCTAGTGTTCAATCATCTTCCACCTTCGGATCACGAAAGGCATGAAAGCCAATCTACATCCTCAGGTTTAAGAAGATTGAACAGGGGCAGATGTTGTACCCCAAAATTTTCCCTCTCGTTTTTCTCAAGACATTGCAAGAAAAATCTCCAAGTTGCTCAAGGTTGCTCAAGAGTTGGTCAGACAAGTTATCCCCTAAGGCAGTCAACCCCAAATTAGGGTTTTGTGTTGCATAAAGATCCTTAAGTCCAAATGACCTCAAGTGCTCCCCAATGTCCTAATATGTTCTCAAAGATCATCCATGTCAAATTTCAAGCCTTGCAGAGGAAGTTTGCTCAGTCAATTGCCCAAAGGTCCAAACATCGACTGTGCTAGGGCAAAAGTCAACTGTGACCTACATACAGTCAAACTTCAAGATTTTTTGTCAACATTCTCATCATTTTATAAAGGGTTGATCATGATTCATCAAGGATTGCTCAAAATTCATCAAGACTCAAAAGTTGCTAAATTAGGGTTTTGTAGGAAAAGTCAACTCAACTTTGACCAAGCATAACTTTCTCATACTTTATGAGAAATGACCCATCCAAAGCTCATTTTGAAGAGGATGCAATTTCCTATCCATATTAATACCCCAAGATCAAAAAATTCACTCACAAGAAGTTATGAATTTGGACATTATAGGTCATTTTTGAAAGTCAACAAAAACACCCTTTTTGTCAAAGCTTATAACTTGATCATGGAATATCAAAATGAGATGAGAATAAAAGGGTTGATTATAGTACATCTCAAGCTTTCTAAAAAGTCAAAGAACGCCTCCAAAAGTTCAAAATTGAAGAAGTTATGCATTGTTGAAGTTGGACTTTTTTGCAAAATTGCTAAAATTCAACTATCCCCAAAACTTCAAATTTTGCCAAATGGGCCCATTTTTTCCCACTTGATTTGAGTTTGCATCATTGCCCACGTGTCCTAGCTTCAGCCATGTGTCCATATCTCATTTTTGTTATTTAATTTGATTTTTATTTGAATTTATTCATTTTAAATCAAATAAAATCATATAAAATCCAAGGCATTGATAACTCATGATTTTCTGGTTGTTTTAGGATTTGGTCACAGCTAGCATTGCAATCAAATTCGAATCAAGTCTTGTATGCACAAAAAGATCCAAATAAAATCAAATTTGGAAGGTTTTAATGGTGGAATCAAATCAAATTCATGAGCATTGATATGAAGAGATTTGGGCCAGGTTTGTGAACCTAATGCAACATACAATACATAAGCAAGCTGAAGGACACGAAATAAGGGTTGGCAATCACTTGTAGAGGCAGAACCACTTTGCAAAAATTCACAAAAAAGTTGGAAATCAAAATCCAGGTTAGAGGCAGTTTCAGGACGCGAGAGTTGTCTCAATCAATTGTTGGCCATCTCCAGAAGCTATTACGATCCAAACCACGCATCCTCAGGCCTACATACGCGATGTAAGTCTCACGCAACTTACCCCTGTTCTTGAAATCGATTTGAATTATTCTGGCATCATTTGAGAAAACTAATGGCATATTTGTGATCACAAGAACATTTGCAAACTGATGGTAATAGCCAATTTCATTTATGTGCTCTGTATGGAAAATCACCATAACTAGGGTTCCTTGTTCGTGTTTAGGGCTTTCTGTTTCAGGTACAATTGGCTCATAAGAAGAACATGGTTGTGATCAGGAGATCATGACGAACTCAACCCTAGCCTTGAAAATCATTTTTATGGCCTGGGGACCATTTTGGAACGAAGTTATGGTTTTAGCTGCGGATAAAAATCCGCAGGTAAAATTTACAGGGTTTTGATGAAGATGATGATGCGTTGTCACCCTTCTGTTGGTTCATTTGAATTCCGCGCCAAATTCCATTAACGTGTTTGTTTTTATTATATTATTAATTCTTTGTATTATACTAACAACTAAAACAGTGTGGCGTAGTGGCAAGCAAGCATTTGATGTACCTTCAGGACCTGGGTTCGAATCCCAGGTCCCCATCTTTCTTAATATTATTTATTTTCAGCTAATCCAGTATGCACGCATGCCAAGGGATCACCATATGCCCTAACCCATCCAAGCGCCAGATGGCCAATGGCCAGATCTGGTGGTCAGTGGTTGGAGATCCACCAAGATGCCAGTCAACGCGCGCGTACCAGATCCAAAAAGTCAAAAGGGCCAGCTTCTATTGGGCCTACAAAATTGCTCCTTGCACCTCCTAATCAGGCCCAACTCCTCTCTCTTTTATTTATTTTGTTTTATTTAATTTAATTGTTTTATTTTATTTAATTAATTTTCTAACCAATAACAAAATTATTTTTTTTCTTATCAAATAAAATCACAAAAAATACTTTTTTATCCAATCAAACTTTAAAACTTTTATTTTTATTAATAATTACTAACTAATTAATTTAGGTTTTTTAATTCTAGAAAACTCTAACTTATTTTTGTAAATAATTAAAATTAATTAGATTTAATTAGGTTTCAACTACTAATTTAGTTAATTTTGTTTTCTTTCTTAAAATAACAAAAAAACCAAAAATATGTCATTAATTATTTTTTCACTAATTGATTTATTTAATAATTAATTTAGAATTTAATTTTAGGATTTAATTTATTTTCTTAATAATAAAAAACAACAAAAACTTTTTTCTTTTAATTAAAAGGGTCAAAACCCTAGTCACGCATTCGATTTAATTTCGCGTTGCGATTTACTTTTCCTTATCCAATTATGTATCTGCTTACGGAATGTAATAGATAATTAGGACTTTTTTATTTATTTATCGCTTTACTTTATTTTATTTTTTCAAAGGGTTGCTTTTGGCGATGTAAATACCCGACGCCTTGTAATTTAATTTCTGCACCTTTAATTCCTGCAAATTATAACTGTTAGATGTTTGATAATAGGGTTTGCATGACAAGACTCAATGTTAATCTTAAAATCAAATTAGATCACTCTTAACATGTACAAAGATAAAAATAACTGAAAACAACACACTCGCACATGTGCACTCTTAGGGTACACCCCACTTGGTTGCCTTCGTACACGGTCATTGAGTATAGGTCACTTTAGAGGTCGTCCTCTTGTCTAAAAGATCATAGTCGCCTCGAAATTGTTGCCTCGGATATTGTTGCCTCAAACAAATGATCTAAGACATTAGGGTTACCGCTAAGGTGTCCTAACATTGCTTTAGTGACCGTATGTCCCTCATTCGAATTGACCCTCAAACTCCAACAACGGTGCTACCTACTCATTAATAGTGGGATAGCGCTGTCTAAAGGAATTAGCATAGAACGATTCCTTTATCGAGTAGGTAGATAGTTCTTAGATACTTGCTCTTTCAAAAAAAACAAAACTTTTCACACTTACACTCCTTTTCGAACAAAGTTTTCAAAAACACTTCATTACACTCTTGAGGACAGAAGCAAGAGTTAAATCGAAGTTTTAAAACAAAAAACTTTTTCAAACCCACAAGCACAAAGAAAACAATTTTGAAAATGATGAGCAAGTACCTAAGAGCCCGTGGATAACCACGGATAGAAAGGGTGCTAATACCTTCCCTTTCTATAATCTACCCCCCAAACCCGAGAAATATCTCGAAAAAGGAATTTTTCTGTGCTTTTTTTCCTTTCCTGTTGGATAAAATAAAATTCGGTGGCGACTCTTGCTTACCGCGACATTTTGCGAAAACAAACGCAAAAACACAAACCAGCATTCCAAAAAACAGTCAGTTCTTCCCACCGTATCACAGAGTTACCACTAAGACGTCCTAACGTTGCTTTAGTTACTGTATGTCCCTTTCGAATTGACCCTCAAATTCCAACGACGGTGCTACCTACTCACTAATAGTGGGATATCATTGTCTAAAGGAAACGAATACAGAACGATTCCTTTTTCGAGTAAACAGATTAGTTCTTAAGTACTTGCTCAAACAAAACAAAACTTTTTTCCACACTTACACTTCTTTACAAAACAAAGTTTTCAAAAACACTTCATTACACTCTTGAGGACTGATACAATAGTTAAATTGAAGTCAAAACAAACACTTTTCAAAACCCACAAACACAAAGAAAACAATTTTGAAAATGATGAGCAAGTACCTAAGAGCCCATGGAAAACCATGGACAGAAAGGGTGCTAATACCTTCCCTTTCTATAATCTACCCCTCGTACTCAGAAATATCTCAAAAAAGGAATTTTTCTGTGCTTTTTTCCTTTCCTTGTTGGATAAAATAAAAGTCGGTGGAGACTCTTGCTTACCGCGACATTTTGCAAACACAAACGCAAACCAGCATTTCAAAAATAGTCCAGTTCTGGCCACCGTATCACAGAACTGGCGATTCTGCTGGGAAAAAAATAAGTGGGGTGTACCTTAGGATTAGTTCATCATTTTGTTTTCAATTTCTTGATTTGTTTGCTTTATCTTTGTGGGTTTGAATCGGAGTTACTATAGATCCTAACCCAGATCTGGGGATACCCTTTAGGTAAGTAGCAATTGACTGTGAGGGAACTGTAC
The DNA here is from genome assembly GCA_948472305.1 of Vicia faba. Lineage (NCBI taxonomy): Eukaryota > Viridiplantae > Streptophyta > Magnoliopsida > Fabales > Fabaceae > Vicia > Vicia faba. Next base: position 416,837,406 of record OX451739.1, read on the forward strand.
GGCATAGACCGATACGGTTGAAGCAGTAGCTACGTTGGTGTGAAACTTTAAGTTTGTACCGATATCCCTTGTGGAGGAACAAGGAGAATATGGGGCTGCTAAGGGGTCATTAAGCACCAACTGACCTTAGAACCTATAATTGACCAACTTGGCCATAGAAAAGTAGCAGTATGCTACACTCATTGAGACCAAACTTTCAAGATGGTTTCGGCCGCAAGAAAAGGTTGCTAAATTGGAACTATGACCGATCGAGGAGGGTCAGTGATATTGAAAACCTCTAGAACCCGGTTACTATTTATAGGACAGGTTAAACCAACTGAACTGAAAGAGGGTAGTACATAAACTCCATGCCAACCTGAAATTTAAGGGCTATTGTGTGACTTATTTGCCCTTACCATGTTTGCTATCTGTGATACCTGTGGTGTGTTCTTATCATTACATCATGAATCATGACATTGCATGCATATTGCATTAGACTAACCATTTCAAAGACCGGGGGGATTCATCTTTGTTCTGTTTTGCAGATCATGGCTTCTATGTGCAGAAACACCATTCGGATCAACTTTGTGCAGGTCCCTGCTCAGCTTAGAGAGTTGGTTTCAAAGGTTCTTGATACTTCTTCCTTTGTTAGAAGACATGGTCATATCCTCAGCCTTGTCACTTCCAAGTTGGATGAGGAAATGATGAGTGTGTTGGTCCAGTTCTTTGACCCCCTGCATCACTGTTTCACCTTCCCGGACTATCAGTTGGTCCCTACTTTGGAGGAATTCTCTGATTTACTTGGCATATCTATTCTAGAGCAGACACCCTTTACAGGTTTAGAGATGGCTCCTAAACCAGAAGATATTGCTTCAGCCCTTCATCTAACAAAGGTTGATGTAGTATCTAATTGGGAGACTTGGAGTGGTGAGAAGGGTTTCTTGGCTAAGTTTTTGATTGGTCAGGCTCAACAGTTCTGGGATAGTTTGGACTTTCAAGCATTTGAAGACATCCTGGCTCTCCTTATTTATGGCTTGGTTCTGTTCCCAAATTCAGATTCTTTTGTGGATGTGAACGCAGTGAAGATTTTCATGTCTCGTAATCTAGTGCCCACTCTCTTAGGTGATATTCTACATACTCTTTATGTCCGCACTGCTCGGAAACGGGGAACTCTCATGTGTTGTGCATCATTGCTAGCGAGGTGGTTTATTTCTCACCTCCCCAAATCTGTTTTGAAGAACGAGGAAGGCATGGGTTGGGCCTACAGAATTATGTCCCTTGCTCATACGAACATCATCTGGAGTACTAAAGACATGGAAGAAGTAGCTGTTATCGATCGCTGTGGGGAATACCCCAATGTTCCATTACTTGGAATTAGAGGAGGGATCACCTATAATCCTTGTTTGGCCTTACGATAGTTTGGGCGAGCTAGAAGGGACAGACCTCATGAGTTGCTGCTTCCAAGCATTGTCTTTGACTTCATGGGAGATGTTGAGGGACATCTCTGCAGATTCATACGAGCCTGGGATATGGTGAACAGGTCTGATCTGCATGAGTTAGGAATGAAGACTTCTCTCCCGATGGAACCATATCTCCGTTGGGTTCGAGCCCGTGCTCCAAAGTTGGGGATGCCATATGAAGTTGTTTTACCGGTGATTGTGGAGCGTGCTGATGAAGAAGGTGTTCCCTATACATTCATCCATCCTCATATGCCTACTGACCTAGGGGCATTGAAGAGGTCTTGGATCCAGCTAAGGGAGGAAAGGGATACTTACAGAGAAAAGTATCATGAGCAGGAGCGGAAGATCCTGAAGCTTACAAGGCAGCTGGAGAATGAGAGGGTCCTCAACGACTATGTCATCACCAAAGGAAAATGACCATGGGAGTGCTGATTGTCTTTTGCTATTTCTAGTTTAGATTTTGCTTTTCAGTATTTCCTTTGTAATGCCTTAAAGGCATTTGTTAACAGTATTTCCTTTGTAATGCCTTGCTGCTGCTTTTTACAAGCAGTACCAGTATAATGCCGACCTTGCTCCCACGTGTACTCAACTTCAGGGTATGTTTATGGGTGCGAGCGAAGGTTTTAAGGACTACACTCAGAAATGGAGGGACCTTGTTGGAAGAGTACAACCCCCTCTGGCTGATAGGGAGTTGGTGGATATGTTTCTTGGGACTTTGTCTGTCCGTATTTTAATCATTTGATCGGAAGTTCATCGTCTGGTTTCACCGAGTTGATTATGACTGGGGAGAGAATTGAGGCCGATATCAAAACTGGCAAGATACAGAAAGGTGCTTCGTCAAGTATCGAGAATAAACCTTTCAAGAAGGAGTCTAGTGCAGTTTACAGCTCAAAGAGCCAAAATCGACCTGAGCGCTGCCAAGCAGTGAATGCGGTAGTTATATCAAGACCAACTGTTTCCCCACAACGCAACACTCAGCAAAGAGCGGAGAGGCCCCAGAGACAGTTTACTCGGCTCAGTATGACCCCGTCTCAAATTCTGCCGTAGTTGTTAACGACCAACTTGGTGACTCTGAGGGAAGCCCCGAAGAATCCCATTACCACCTCTCCGTCGTATAATCTGAACTCCTGCTGTGCTTTTCACTCTGATAGCCTGGGGCATGATATGAACAATTGCTGGGATTTGAAGAATAAAGTGCAGGATCTAATTGATGCTAAGGAGATTGAATTTGAAGTGCCGGAAAAACCTAATGTTGTGACTGCTCCTATGCCCAAGCATGGAGTGAATGCTGTGGATGATGATTCATTTGTAACTTCTGTGGAAGACATCTTTACTCCATTGATGACTGTAAAGAAGAACTTATTGTTGGCCGGTTTATTTTCGGGTTGTGGCGAAGGTTGCCACCTGTGTTCCATCCTACCTGCTGGTTGCCATCTATTGAAGTCAGGTGTCCAACACCTGATGGATAACAAAGAAATCTTGTTCGAGAAAACTTTGGTTCCGTTGATTCCAGTTGAAGATGTGTCTATAATCACCATTTCCGCCAATCCTTCCAAGGCTTCCTAGAGAAAGCCTGTTAGGGTTACATCTGTTCCGAGAGTTGCTCCATTGATCATTATTGTCCCTGGTCTGATCCCCTACACTTTGGATAAGGCTGTCCTGTGGCATTATGGGGCCAATGTGTATTGTTATGGGATTAAACAAGACTTGAAGGTTGAAGAGGCTGATACTGATGTCAGCAATATTGTTGGGTCTAGCAAGGTCACCCGAAGCGGAAGACTTTTCTCCCCTGAGATTTCTCCTCCAACTGTTCGGAAGCCTGTTGTCATTACACATGTCAATGCACCTGCTGCTATTCCAATTCTCACTCCAGTAGTTACCCATGTCACCGAGTCGTCTGACACTCGGGGCAAAGAGATCACCGGTGAGCCTGCCCGGACGGAGGCATCGAAGAAGGTTATTGTTGAGACCTCTAGGCAGGAGATAGAGGAAATTTTGAAGATCATCAAAAAGAGCGACTACAACATAGTCGAGCAGCTGGGGCAAACCCCGTCGAAGATCTCCATGTTATCTTTATTGTTGTGCTCAGAGGCCCATGCTAAGGCTCTGATTTCTTTCCTAAAAACTGCGCATGTGCCGCAGGAGACATCTGCTGATCAATTCAAAGATTGTGTGACTAGCTTGACCGCTGACAACGGGTTGGGTTTCTCCGACGCAGATCTGATTTCCAAGGGAAAGAATCACAATAATGCTCTGCACGTCTCGATTGAATGCATGGGCACTACTTTGGCCCACGTGCTGGTGGATACTGGGTCCTCGTTAAATGTTTTATCCAAGAAAGCATTAGACTAGTTAGATTGTGAAGGGTTGGTGCTGAAGCCAAGTAATATTGTGGTTAGGGCCTTTGACGGGTCCAAAAGGATGAAGAACGGGGAGGTGGATGTCCCTATTAAAGTTGGTTCCCAGACTTTTGCGTCTACATTTAATGTGATGGACATTCGACCATCTTATTCTTATTAGATGGGTCGCCCGTGGATTCACAAAGCTGGGGCAGTAACTTCTACGCTCCATCAGATGTTGAAGTATCCGGTGAAAGGAAAAATTGTTACAGTGCAAGGAGAAGAGGAGTATATGGTGAGCCACCTTAACTCTTTTCGATACGTGGAGATGGATGAGGAGTTCATTGAAACCCCATGTCAAAACTTTGAAGAAGTCCCCCAGACTCTGGCGTCGACTAAGACTGTTGCTGAAGACCCCCCTATGAAGATGGCTTCCCTCAAGGATGCCCGGGCTGTTTTTGAGAAAGGTGGGTGTGCGAATTGGGGCAAACTCCCTAACTTTGCACACAAGATTGACAACTTTGGTTTGGGTTTTACTGCAGAAGCTCAAAGGGTTGTTCGGTGTGCATGGATCAGAGGACCTCCCCTGTTCATCAGCAATTCGGGAGTGAATGCCATTGAAGATGATGATGAAGAGTCTGAGTTCGACAGTTGGATTTACCCAACTACCGATGGTGGATTAAGCAATTGGACGGCAAAGGACTTCGTGCCTATTTATTTTGTTACACAGTAATAAGACTTTTGTTTTGAGTTTATATAATAGATAATTTGAAACTTTTACGGCCCGACATCTTGCCCAAGACACCATGGCTTTGTTTGTGAGGGCTCATTATGTGTCATTTCCATATATCATTAATAAAAAGCATTGGACGTTTTCTTGCATTACAAATTTTACGCTCCTTGTTTTTTCTTTTCTATTTTGCAAAACAGCTATTTATCTTACACACACTCACATATACAGGTATACATCCACTCTGGATCCCACTGATAATGACTCTGCTACTGCCAGTTATGACTTCGAAAGTCCAATTAACCAAGCCGAGGACGAAGGTGAGGATGATTGTGAAGTGCCTGGGGAACTTGCTAGACTGTTACTTCAGGAAGAGAGGGCCATAGAGCCACATGAAGAGCCAGTGGAAACGGTAAATCTGGGTACTGAGGAAGACAAGAAAGAAGTCAAGGTCGGTGCAAATCTGGAGCCTAGTGTTAAGCAACAGTTGATTCAGATGTTGCGTGACTATGTCGAAATTTTTGCCTGGTCTTATGAAGATATGCCTGGGTTGGATACCGATATTGTGGTTCACCGCCTGCCTACTAAGGAAGATTGTCCTCCAGTGAAACAGAAGGTTTGCCGAATGTGCCCAGAGATGTCTGAGAAAATCAAGGCTAAGGTTATGAAACAGTTTGACACCGGTTTTCTAGCTGTTACTTCTTACCCGCAGTGGGTCGCCAACGTGGTTCCGGTACCGAAGAAAGATGGTAAGGTTCGTATGTGTGTTAACTATAGGGATCTGAACAGGGCGAGTCCCAAGGATGATTTCCCTTTGCCTCATATCGACGTTCTGGTTGACAACACCACAGCATAAGGTCTTCTCCTTTATGGATGGTTTCTCTGGTTACAATCAGATTAAGATGGCTCCCGAAGACATGGAGAAGACAACGTTTGTTACTCAATGGGGTACCTTTTTCTAAAAAGTCATGCCTTTCGGATTGAAGAATGTTGGGGCAACGTATCAGCGCGCCATGGTCGCTTTGTTCCACGACATGATTCATCATGAGATTGAGGTATACGTTGACGACATGATTGCAAGATCCCTGACTGAAGAAGAACATCTGGACCACCTTCAGAAGCTATTTGACAGGTTGAAGTTGTACAAGCTGAGGTTAAACCCGAACAAGTGCACCTTCGGGGTGAGGTCTGGTAAACTAATGGGTTTCGTCGTAAGTGATAAAGGTATTCAAGTGGATCCTGCAAAGGTGAAGGCTATACAGGAAATGCCAGCTCCCCGAACAAAAAAAGAAGTCAGAGGCTTTTTGGGACGATTGAATTACATTGCTCGATTCATTTCACATTTGACTACTACTTGTGAGCCAATCTTCAAACTACTGAAGAAAGATCAAGTGGTAAAGTGGAATGATGAATGTCAAGCCGCTTTCGAAAGGATCAAGGAATATCTCCAAGAGCCACCCATTCTGATGCCTCCAGTTGAAGGAAGACCCTTGATCTTATACTTAACAGTACTCGACAATTTAATGGGGTGCGTGATGGGGCAGCATGACGAGTTTGGCCGAAAAGAGCATGCTATTTATTACCTTAGAAAAAAGTTTACCGACTACGAGACCCGATACTTGTTGCTTGAGAAAACTTGCTGCACTTTGGCATGGGTTGCTCGCTGGCTGAGACAATATATGTTGACTCACACTACTCTATTGATATCAAAGATGGATCCAATCAAGTATATCTTCAAGAAGCCTGCCTTGTCCGAAAGAATAGCAAGATGGCAGATGATCTTAACCGAGTATGACATCCAATACGAGACCCAAAAGGCAATCAAGGGAAGTGTGTTGGCAGATCATTTGGCACACCAGGCAGTGGATGATTACCAGTCTATGAACTTTGAATTCCCGGATGAGAATATCATGTTGGTGACTGACTGTGAAGAACCCGGACCGGATGAAGGACCTGAGGAGGGATCCCGAGGGTCTATGTACTTTGATGGAGCGTCAAATGCTTTGGGTAATGGCATTGGCGCTATGATCATATCTCCTGAAGGCTCTCATACTCCGTTTACCACCCGACTATATTTCAACTGCACCAACAATTGACATAAGGATTAAGTTCTTAAGTGTATTCGGAGATTCCTCTCTCGTGATCAGTCAGATCAAAGGTGAGTGGGATATGAAGCACCCAAATCTTATTCCTTACAAAGAGTATGTATTGACGTTGCTTCCACATTTCGAGGAGATAACCTTTGAACACTTCCCAAGAAAGGAGAATCAGTTAGCGGACGCGTTAGCTACAATGTCTTCTATGTTCAGGGTCAGGTGGGACAACGAGGCTCCCCGGGTTACCATTGAAAGTTTGGACGAACCCGCACATTGCTGTGACATTGAGACTGAAGAGGTAGCAGATAAACCCTGGTTTCATGAGGTAAAGAGGTATCTTGAGGCTCAAGAGTACCCCGAGGGTGCATCTGTTAATGATAAGAAATTTCTGAGAAGGTTCGCGCGATTTTCATCATCAGCAATGGTATCCTTTACAAGCGTAATCATGACTCAACCTTACTGCGTTGTATGGATAAGAATGAAGCAGAAAGGATCATGGCAGAGTTGCATGAAGGTACCTTCGGAACTCATTCCAGTGGACACACCATGGCAAAGAAAATCCTACGGGCAGGATATTATTAGTCCATAATGGAAGTCGATTGTTTTCAGCATTCCCGAACCTGTCACAAGTGCCAAGTCTATGCTGATAAGGTGCACATACCTCTGGTTACTCTGAACATCTTGACAGCTCCTTGGCCTTTTGCAATGTGGGGCATCGATATGATCAGCGAGATCAGACCTACTGCGTCTAATGGACATCGTTTCATCCTGGTAGTTATTGATTATTTTACAAAGTAGGTTGAAGCAGCTTCCTTTGCTATTGTAACCAAGAACGTCGTGGCACGATTCATTCGGCACAACCTGATCTGTCGATACGGTGTACCAGAGAGGATCATTACGGACAATGGTACCAATCTCAACAATACAATGATTACCGAGCTCTGCAAGCAGTTCAAGATACATCATCACAACTCTTCTCCCTACCGGCCGAAGATGAATGGGGTTGTTGAAGCGGCTAATAAGAACATCAAGAAGATTGTGCAGAAGATGAAGGTAACATACAAAGACTGGCACGAGATGTTACCATTTTCTCTTAATGGGTACCGTACCTCAGCGCAGACGTCAACAGGGGCAACACCCTATTCCTTGGTATATGGTATGGAGGCAGTCTTGCCCATTAAAGTTCAGATACCCTCTCTTCGGATTATGAAGGATGCAAGTTTGGAGAATATGACTGGATCCAGACCCGGCTTGATCAGCTGAACTTAATTGATGAAAAGAGGCTTACTGCTATTTGTCATGGTCAAACGTATCAAAAACGGATGATCAAGGCATTTAACAAGAAAGTTAGACGAAAAGAGTATCAAGTTGGGGATCTGGTAATCAAGCGCATCATCCTACCATAAGGTGATCCCAAGGGCAAATGCACCCCTACGTACGAAGGGCCATTTGTGGTTAAGAGCATTTTCTCATGAGGAGCTATGATTTTAACCACTATGGATGGTGACGATCTTCCTCATCCCGTCAATGCAGACATAGTGAAAAAATACCACGCATAATCAAAGACCCGCTAGGTCGACTGACTTAGGCAAAAATAAGGGCTTCCCGGCGAACCAAAAGGGTTCGGGCAAAAATAAGGGATGAAAATAAAAAATATGTACACCCGGCAAGTCGAAAACCTGAAAAGGCGGCTTGGGCAAAAAAGGGTATCCCGGTGGACTGAAAACCCTAAAGGGCAGTCCAGGCAAAAATTAGGGATCAAAACGTACCACTATGTCTCATTGGATCACCTTGCAACCAGACTTCGGTATCGACTATCAAGCTCGGACGACACTAATCAATCTAATCTATCTTCGACCAAGTAGCAAAGTGATGAGATGCTCGAGGATATAAAGGCAATAGCAGAGTTGGAACCCAGTGGGATTATTCACATAGTTGTTTTGTTTTTTTCACAAATTGTATAAATTCTTTTGTTCGGCGGCGTTCTCTTACTAGGACGTCAGCCTCTTGTACAAAAAACGCCTATTTACAGGCCAAACTTCAAAATCAATACAATTCATTTCCACAAACAAATTTCAAATTTTTCTTTTTTCTGTTTTGTTTTGCAAGAACGTCCAATGTTCATTTTTGATATATGCATTTGACATTAATTGCTGCTCATAAATATTTACATGCGAAACAAAAGACGATTACTTGTAATATCAGGAACACGGGCAAAAACAGAATTGTCCCAAACTTTACAGTTGCTTTGTCCATCAGGTACAAGGATAGATATAGCTGAAGAATATGACTAAGGTACATTCACTCTCCGCAGAGTAAGAGAAAGACCAGTAATGTTAACCTTCCCCAACTGAGACTCACAACTACGAATGAGTCGGCAATATTCTCCTCAAGCAGAGTTTATCCATCATCATCGCTAGACAGTTATCCCTAGTGGAGTCTGGACAATTATCCCCAGTGGAGTTTGGAGAATCATCCCCAGTAGACTCTGGAATATTGTCCCTAGTGGAGCCTAAAAGGTTATCCCCAATGAAGTCGCAACTGTTAAAACACTCCCAGTGAAGTTCATTCCTTTCACAAACAGAAACTCAATCCCCAACAAGGATTCATTATCACCAGCAACAGTAATTCATCCCCATCCGAATTTACCAGCGGAACCCTCAGCAGAGCATGTCCTCCCTACAGAGCCACTTCCTCGTCAGCTTATTCCCCAGCGAAGTTATCCTCCCCTGCAGGTTTATTCTCACAAACATCTCCATCCACTATCTCCAGCGGAAATGAAGAATTCAACTCTTTTCTCTAGCAACAACCCGGGATTTATCTTCCCTAGCTAAAAACATCACATTTCCATACATCACGACACATGCATATACGCATCATACATCACAATCTCATTTATTTTGAGAACATCATTGCCTGATACATATCATGCATCACATACAGCTAACATTTACCTTTCATAAAATATACAATCAAATTCTCACAAAAGCAAACTATGAAGCCCAGATTCGACTGGGCAATAGTTTAAATCCTCAGTAAGCCGTGAATCCCGGATTACGACTGGATAACAGCTCAGCAAGTTATTATGAAGCCTGGATTTCGACCAGACAACAATACAAGTTCTTGTGAAACCTGGATTACGACCAGATAGCGGTTAAAGACACTATGAAAGCTGGATTTCGACCAGATAACAGATAAGGGATACTGTGTAGCTTAGATTATGACCAAATAGCAGTTCGCCCGGCCAGATACTATAAAGCTCGGATTACAACGGGATGTTAGTTGACCCCAAGGCAAAGGGAATCCCGGATTACGATCGGATAGCCATTTGATCTCTTCTAAAGACTAGATTACGACCAGACAAGAAGTAAGTATTACGAAGACTAGATTTCGACCAGATAACAGATAAGGGATACTGTGTAGCTTGGATTACGACCAAATAGCAGTTCACCCGGCCAGATACTATAAAGCTCGGATTACGACCGGATGTTAGTTGGCCCACAGCCAAAGGGAATCCCGGATTACGATCGGATAGCCATTGGACCTCCTCTAAAGACTGGATTACGACCAGACAAGAAGTAAAGTGTTCTGAAGACTGGATTACGACCAGATAAGAAGTAGAGTATTGTGAAGCCTGGATTACGACCAGACAGCAATACTGAATACCATGAAGCCTGGATTACGACCAGATAACGATAAAAGGACTGAAGCCTGGATTACGACCAGATAGCAGTGCAAGACCTCGCGAAGTTTGGATTTCGACCAAATAGCAGTTTACCTGGACAATTACTAAGAAGCCCGACGTCGACCGGATATTAGTGTGCCATAAATTCAAGTTAAAGCCCAGATGCGACCGAATAACATTTGAATTCCTTCTGAAACCTAGATTACGACCAGATAAGAATTGAGAAGTTACGAAACCTGGATTACGACTGGATAGCAAGTTTAATCTCATCCCCCCAGTAAGTCACTGTAAGGCCTGGATTACGACCAGGTAGCAGTCAGTCTTATTACTATGAAGCCTGGACCACGACCAGATCACAGTTTATTTTCACCACCTCGACTAAGAGACAACTCACCAGCAGAATAAACGGACGACTGGAGCTCCTAAAATTCTACCTCTTTCAACAAAGATCGGCTTTCCCCAGCGGAATCTTCCTTAACGACAGGTACACGAGCTCTCGCTAAGGAATCTCTTATGTGATCAACACTCCTTCAGATGGCATCTTTAAGCCCATCCCCTCGACAGCAATTTCCAAATGGCATCTATAAGCCCATTCCCGACATCACAAGACAACTACCACTTCATGCGAGTGCAAATTTCTGGGCACTTTAGTGTTCAATCATCTTCCACCTCTGGGCTACGAAAGGCACGAAATCCAATCTACACCCTCAGGTTTAAGAAGATTGAACAGGGGCAGCTGTTGTACCCCAAAATTTTCCCTCCCACATTTCTCAAAACATTTCAAGAAAGATCCTCAAGTTGCTCAAGATAGTCCAAGGGTTGGCCAGACAAGCTCTCTCCTAAGGCAGTCTACCCCAAACTAGGGTTTCATGTTGCATCAAGATTCCTGAGTCCAAATGGTCCCAAGTTCTCAACATTGTCCTAATATGTTCTCAAGGTAATCCATGTCAAGTTTCAAGCCTTGCAGAGAAAGTTTGCTCAGTCAATTGCTCAAGAGCCTGAAGATCGATTGTGCTAGGGCAAAAGTCAACTGTGGCCCAAATACAGTCAAACTTCAAGATTTTTGGTCAACATCCTCATTTTGAAGTATATTTCATCATTTGATCAAGGGTTGATCATGATTCATCAAGGATTTCTCATAATTCAGCAAGACTCAAAAGTTGCTAAATTAGGGTTTTGTAGGAAAAGTCAACCCAACTTTGACCAAGCATAACTTTCTCATACTTTATGAGAAATGACCCATCTAAATCTCATTTTGAAGAGAATTCAATTCCCTACAATTCATCTTCAGCTCCCAATATCAAAATATGCACTCACAAGAAGTTATGAATTTGGACATTATAGGTCATTTTGAAAAGTCAACAAAAACACCTTTTTTGTCAAAGCTTCATACATAAGCATGGAATATCAAAATTATATGAGACCAAAAGGGTTGCTTATAAGACATATCAAGATTTCTAAAAATTCCAAGAACACCTCCAAAGAGTCAAAATTGAGGAAGTTATGCATTGTTGAAGTTGGCCTTTTGTGCAAAATTGCCAAAAGTCAACTATCCCTAAAACTTCAAATTATGCCAAATGGGCCCAATCTTTTTCACTTGTTTTGAGTTGGCAACATAGCTCACGGGCTCTAGCCTTTGCCACTTGTCCATATTTTATTTTTATTATTTATTTTGGTTTTTATTTAAATTAATTCAATTTAAATCAAAACAAATCATAAATATTGAAAACCAAGGATTTTGTGATTATTTCAGGTCTTAAATTACAGATTGCAAGCATTCAAATTCGTGCAAATGCATAGAGTGGACAAAAAGATTGAAAAATCCATGTTTGGAAAGGTTTTAAAAAGCAAATCAAATCAAAAAGGATTAAAGGAGGGAGATTTGGATCAATTATGAACCCTGGTTCATTCTTTGTTACATAAGGAGTGCGGCCATACCTAGAAAGAGGTTAGAAAGAGGCGCTAGAACAAGAACCGAATTTGGAAGAAGAAAAAAAGCAAAAAAGTGTGAGATCGAATTGATAGTTAGAGGCATCTTCAAGGCTAGTTATCGATCCCAACCGCTTCCTGGCACTCTCAGCAACCTAAAGCAATCAAGAACTAATCCGTTCAAGCCCCAAATCACTCTGTAAGTCTATCACGATACACCCATGTTCTTGAATTCGCATCTTGTAATTTAGGCATTGTTAACATGAATTGATGACATACTCTTAATCTATAGAGCATTTGCAAACTTTCTGCATTATTCAATTTCATTTATATGGCCTGTAGCGTTAATCGCCATTGCTAGGTCTTCGAGCTTGGTTTTAGGGTTTTTGATTTCAGGAACAATTGGCCTTCGTGAGTGATACCATTATGATCAGAAGGACGAGACGAATCTAACCATGGTGTTAGATGTTATTTATTTGGCCCATGGAAGATTTTGGAAACGTACAGACTTGTAGCAACGGACTTTGTCCGTAAGTATAGGTGTTCCATCTTTTAGCGACGGTGCAATAACAAGGACGAAGACGTGGCCAGCCTCCATTGGCTTGTTTGAATTTGCGCATAAAAATTCCATCACTGTGCTTGTTTTATATATTATTATTATTATTGCGTATTTTATGAACATATAAAAACAAGTGGCCCAGCGGTAGCCAGCTAAGCGTTAAGGCTTTGGAAGGCTGGAGGTCAGGTGTTCGATCCCTGCCTCCAACATTTATGATTTTTCTTGATTTATTTCAGGTTATCTTGTGCCTATGCAATATCCAGAACCATGGTGCACCCTCACAATCAATCACGCCAGGTGGTTTGAGATCCAGATCTAATGGCCGGTAATGGAGGAACACCATGAGCCACAGTTAACATGCAGCACTGGATTGCAAAAGTCAGCGTGGGCCTTCTCCTTTTGGGCCCAGGAATCTGCTTTCCACACCTCCAAGAAATGTTGTTTCAGGCCCATTTTCATATTCTTTTTCTTTTTACATTTTGTTTAATTATTTCATTTAATTATTTTTACTAAAAAATTAAATTATTTTCTTTTTATAAAAAAAATCATAAAAATAGTATTTTTCACTAATTAAATTTTAGATCTTTATTTTTTAGTAAAAATCAATTAACTTAATTAGGTTTTATTAATTTAGACAAACTTTAATTCTTTTGCAAATAATTAAAATCAATTAGAATAAATAGGTTTTATTACTAACTTAATTATTTTATTTCTTTCCTAAAATAACAAAAACCAAAACTATGTCATTTAATTATTTTTCATTAATTAACTTAGTTAACTAATTAATTTTTTCATTTTTAATTTAGAGAAAAAACCTAATTCCTTTTAATATTAAAAACAACAAAAAAAGCATTTTCTTTTTAATTAGGATAGAAGGGTCAAAACCCTAGTTTCGCATTCGACCTAATTTTCTCGCGCGCTTTATTTTTATCCAATTATTGTATCTGCTCCCGGTTTGTAATAACTAAATTAGGACATTTATTTATTTTTACCGCTTTTAATTTCAAGGGGTTTGTTTTTGGCTATGTAAATACCTGAAACCTTGTAATAGTTTAGTTTACTTTCCGCATTTTAAATTCTGCAAATTATTAACTGCTAGATATGTGAATAATTAGGGTTTGCATGACAAGAATGTATGACTAATTTTAAACGGTTAGATCACCTTAAATGTGCAAAGATAAATAACTGAAACCAAAACACCCGCACATGCGTACTCCTAGGGTACACTCCCACTTGGTTGCCTTCGTTAAAAAGATCATTAAGTATAGGTTGTTTTAGAGGTCATCCTCTTGTCTACAAGATCATAGTTGCCTCGGAAAGGTTGCCTCAGATATTATTGCCTCAGATAAATGATCTAAGACATTAGGGTTACCACTAAGACGTCATAACGTTGCTTTAGTGATTGTATGTCCCTTTCGAATTGACCCTCAAATTCCAACGACAGTGCTACCTACTCACTAATAGTGGGATAGCATTGTCTAAAGGAAACTAATACAAAACAATTCCTTTTTCGAGTAAACAGATTAGTTCTTAAGTACTTGCTCAAACAAAATAAAACTTTTTTCCACACTTACACTTCTTTACAAAATAAAGTTTTCAAAAACACTACATTACACTCTTGAGAACTGATACAAGAGTTAAATCGAAGTCAAAACAAAAACTTTTCAAAACCCACAAACACAAAGAAAACAATTTTGAAAATGATGAGCAAGTACCTAAGAGCCCATGGAAAACCATGGATAGAAAGGGTGATAATACCTTACCTTTCTATAATCTACCCCCCGTACTCAGAAATATCTCAAAAAAAGAAATTTTTCTGTGCTTTTTTCCTTTCCTTGTTGGATAAAATAAAAGTCGGTGGCGACTCTTGCTTACTGCGACATTTTGCGAACACAAACGCAAAACGCAAACCAGCATTTCAAAAATAGTCTGGTTCTGGCCACCGTATCACAACAACAAAGCTCTCAAACACTTGTAAAAGCAAAAAACCCAGAATCTAACATTTACCTCTTTCGATTCTGAAAAGTCCCACACACCCTTGTTCCCCTTCAAATCCAGCAGGAAGAACCTCAATCTTGTTCTCCTCTTTTGAATCCAGCATCAAAGGCCTAACCTCTGGTCCCTCCCTTCAAATCCAGCAACATTCAAGGAAAGCACTCCAAGGTCTAGCACACCCTTCGGCCTCCAGCAAGGTAAGTTGTTCCAAACCTTGAGCTTTTCGTTTCTTGTATAACATGTAAATAAGCTTTTCTTTCGTTTCAAGCATGTACATACCATTGTTCTTTTCGTTTCCACCCTTTTAATATGTTTTCAAAACTAACCCTTTAGTTTTGCTTCTTGTTTACCTAAACATGCATTAAGTGTTAAACTGGTTGTAAGACAATGCTAGCATGGCCTTAGGTCATGTTGCTATTTAAAAACTCAAACGAAAGAAACAGGAAATAGGAGTATGAAACGAAGCCTCTGGCTTCCACACTAACCTATAGGTCAAATGAAAGAGGCAACCAGAAGGCACTCCGTGCTGACTTCTAGGCCCAGATGAAAAGCATGCCTACACTGATTCCAGGCCCAGTCAAAAGGCACTCCCTCACTGCTTTCAACCCCCAGTCAAAGGAGGAAAAAAGGTAGATTGCATTTTGCACTGGTTCCAGACCCGGTCGAAAGGTATAACATGCTGACACACAGGCCTCGGTCGAAAGCCACATCTTCACCCCTTCCAGGCCAGATCGAAAGAAGCCAGGAAGAGCAGAATCGAAGGATGCTGCTGCCTGGATCGAAAATGCTTATTTTCCCTTCTTTATTTTGTTTTTTCTTTACATTTTCTTGCTATTCAATATGGTTGTAATAGTGTAGGATTTTATCTTTCTGCATTTTATTACTTTTGTATGCTTGCTAGTAAAATAGGGAATGTATGGCAAAATAAAAACAACAAGTAAACAACCCCTAATCAAAGACAAAATACATGTAAATCAAACACACTATTCACACATGCACCCTTAGGGTAATCTCACTTGTTGCCTCGGAAAAATAGTCATGTCCTTCGAATATGAGCGTTTTAGCAAAGACCCTCGATAAAAGATCGTAGTCCCTCGATGACCCTCAATGTTGCCTTCGGTAAACGATCTAGTCCCTAAAAGACATTGCTAAAACGTCCCATAGGTTGCCTTCTATGAATATACAAACGTCCCACGCCTGTTCCTTTACATCCAATGATGGGGCTTCTTACCAAATCAATGGTAAGATAGCAACATCTAAAGGAGGAGGAAAATAACATTAAATACCTTTGAGTAGGTAGGTTGCTCCTAGTTGCTCGCTTGATCACAACAAAAACATCTTATACACCAACACTCTCATTTTGAAACATTTTCAAAAGACAACACTTTATATGTGTTCTTATAGAGACGAGAACCATTACAAAGACGCCCTTTTCAAAATCACTTTCAAAAACACATTACACAAACACTTCTTTGAACTATTTTCCAAACAACACTTTGTATGCGTTCTTATAGAGACGAGAATCATTACAAAGGCACATTTTCAAAATACTTTCAAAATCACACCACAAAGCACACTTTCAAACAAAAGCAAGTGATCTAGTAAGAAACTAAGAGCCCATAGATAATTATGGATGAAAAGGGTGCTAACACCTTCCCTTTTCATAATCTACCCCCCGAACTCAAGAATAATCTTGAAAGGTTTTTCCTGTTCTTTTCAGCTTTTCCTTATTGGATAAAAGAAAAGTCAGTGGTGACTCTTGCTATCTGTAATAATTGCGATCAAACGCAAAACATCCCAAGTCAGTTCTCCCACCGTGTTACACCCTCATTTTTCACAAAAGTTATTTCCCCCTTATTTAAAACAGTCCACTCAAGAATGGCCTCTCAAAAGTCATCTCTGGAATTGAACTCCATGTCCCACTTAAAGTTGAAATTCTTATTAAGCTGCTCTTTCTTAAACTTATCAAACTTCGGTCCTTTTTCTTCTTATGAGTTATCAGGATCGGAGTTATCTAGATCTTCACTAACATAACCATCGTCTTCCCATTTACTCTTAGAAGAACAAGTCAACAGACCAGATATGATTGGACCCTCCCAAATTGGTATAGTTACATCAATCCCATCAAACCCATTTGTAACAAAAGTTATTCTCTCATCCCCACTATCGTTTAACCCTTTAACTACCTCTACGTCACTAACATCTAACTCGGTAATTTCATTCACACACCTTGGACTACTTTGACTTCCACTTGCATCGTGTTCCATAAACAGTTCACCATCAACTTCCATCGAACAAACATAAGCAGATAAATCATAAACATCCTCATCATTCTTAATCTGGAAAAAGTTATGATTTATATCAGTGATTTCCGTCCATAATCTGTACTCTAAGTAACCCCACCCATTTACTATGTTACGCAGCTCAATCAGTGTATTATTTTCCATATGTAACCCTGACATTAGTATAGAAACCCCACCCATGTATATCGTTTCACCATCACTCAACTTCAAGAACCCTCATCCATGGTGAAAAACAATGTTAGACAACCGTTTATTATGAAATTGGATACTAAATGTAAGATTAAACACAACAATGCATGTTAGATTCAAGTAATGGAGACGGAAATTCACACTTACCTGATACTAATGGACTAAATCTTCACCGTTCCCAGACATTGCTTCGTCTTCCCCAGAGATTTGTCTTCTCCCAGAGAAAGTTCCCAAATTTGAACCCTAAGCTATTCAAGTAAGCTATTCCATAATGCCACTTAGCCAGATGCATGCTTGCCCAGTCAGCCAAACAAGGGATAGGGTCTTCACAAAACAGAATCTTTGTTTCACAAGGGTGGAAACACAAGAAAATACTTCATGGGGGAATATCAAAACTAGCCTTAATGGTAGGGGATCATATATTTAACCCAAAAATTTATACCCCACCAAACACAGGCTCTTAATATCAATTGTTAGTGAAAAACAAGCGTAGAGAAAAAGAAGAACACAATAACAACATAATAAATTAACTTGGAAACTCTAAAATCACATACCATGAACCCTGTCAAATGACAACAAGAAAATAATACTATGTGAAAATTGTCACAACACAAAGACTACCCTTAACCACCCACAAGCCCCAATGCACCCTCATTGTGCAATTAAAATATTTAACTACCCCTCAAGATACTCTAACACAAGATTATAAGAGAAAATATAAAAAGTAAAATGTAAGCTAATGAAGAGAGTGTATCTTGAACAACCTCCTCCAGATGCAAAATCTGTCACATCAACAGTATCCACAACCTTATCCAGCAAAGAAGAGAGTGCAACTTTAAAAACCTCTTAAGGTTTCACCTTTCTTGAGATGGAAAATGCTCTATAGAGAGAATGAGATGACTATGCCTTTCCAAAAGGGAAACTCTTAAGACTACAATATCTCAATAAAGAAAGTATAAAGTAACCTAAAAATAATAAAGAGGATAGATGACAAAGAATGGTCGAGAGACAGATCTAACTAATAACTAAGGTGCAAGGAAATGCATAATTTACAGCCCCAACCATGAGAATTGTTTTATAATTCAATAACAAGATGACATATTTTATTCAACATTGAGAAATTCCTTTCAACTATATTATGTAAACGTCAATTTACAATCCTCATTCTTAAGACATCATTTTTGTTATTCACTCAACACAATAACATTCAAGAATCTTGAGATTTGATATAGTTATACTTATACTACTTATGAAGATGAAGTAGTTATTGGGTTTGATGAAGATGAAGATGATGAAGTGAGAAAATGAAGAGGATTTAAGTCTGTTATAAATATATTTGTAGGAAGGAATTAACAAATATAAGTGCCTAGCCTAGTAGATGGGCATTCTATGCATATGCAAAAGGTCTTTGTTTCAAACCTCATTAGGATCTATTTTTAGGTTTTTTCACCTTTTAATATCCAACGAAAAAAAGAAAGAAAAAGATAGCATGGAAAAAAATTGAAAAAAGGAAAATAAAAAAGCCAACTTTGTCATCCCCATCATTAAAAAAATAAAA
The DNA here is from genome assembly GCA_948472305.1 of Vicia faba. Lineage (NCBI taxonomy): Eukaryota > Viridiplantae > Streptophyta > Magnoliopsida > Fabales > Fabaceae > Vicia > Vicia faba. The sequence continues at coordinate 416,856,228 of OX451739.1, forward strand.
TTTAAAAAAGTCAATGATTCTAGTGATTGTAATTTAAGAGTAGTGATTGGAATAGGCCAGAGAGGCCTATAGTCCGATCTAGCCTGGTCTATTTAATAAAAAGAATAGACTCGGACTTTTTAAAAAGCCTATTTAGTTAAATATAATAGGGTTAGGCTATTAAAAAAATCCTATTAGGCCCTATAGGCTGACCTACACATGAATACATATTAGAAAATAAGATTAAATATATTTGTGGTTTTCCGAAATATCTCAAATATCATTTTTAGTTCCTCAAAATATTTTTCTTCAAAGAAAGGATTTTTCATCCAGACTTTTGGTCCCTCCTATAACTTAGCGAAGATTTTTACAACTTAACGACATAATTAGTGATGATTTATTACTTAGCAATTGAATTAACGATAATTTTAGTGACAATTTTAGTATTAGGGACCAAAAATATGGATGCAAATTTTTTGGAGGACCATTCTTTGAAGGAAATATTTTGAGGGACTAAAAAAAATTTGATATATTTTGGAGGACAACAAACATATTTAACCTTAGAAAATAAGCTAAATAAGTCGGTCTATATATTCATATATATGTCAACCTATAAGGCTTCATATATCAAATGGATTATTTGAAAGCATTAATGTAAAACATGTTTTTAAATATGCTTTCAGGTCATGCCAAACTTTTAAAATGGCCAGGCTAGACCAATAAAAAATAGCTTATAATAGACCATAGGCTAGACTTAGGTCTTAAAATTTTATCATAAGTCAGACTCAGACCTTCTAAGGTCTGACTTGACCTATTTCCATCCATATTCAAGAGGCACCAAAACAAGAGAATCTTAAAATGTTAAGGATAAAATCTATTTTTTTTATATGATGGAATTTTTCAAAGTTCGCCCATATAGTAGAGGGCGAAATACCTATTAATCCATCAAATTTTAATAAATGACTATTTTTAATTTTAGACATGTTATTTGATTAGTTTAATATTAAATTATTTTATTTATTATTTGTATCATATTATTTTTATTTTTTTATTTTATATTATATTATTTTAGAGATACATGACTGATTTAATTTTTTATCCTGATTTTTTAGGGGTGTAAGCGAATCAGAAAAAACTAATTAAATCGATGGTCTAAACCAAACCACATTGAAAAAATCGATTATTATGGTTTGGCTCAAAAACCGAACCAACCGATTAAAACCGAGGTGGTTTGGTCGCCAAACAGATGAATTGAATTGATGACTATAGATACCCTATAGAAGAAGTTTTTAAGAAAGCCCAAAGTGATTGACTTACGAGAATAAATGGATGAAGTGCAATAACTTTAAGAAGGTATAAAAATTTAAAATCTTTTTGTTATTGTTTACTTTATTGATGATATTATCAAACTAATATTTTATGATTTGTGTGTATCTTTTAATTAATAGAAATTGATTGAACGCGTCTAACTAGTATTGAGATTAACAATGACGGGGTGACAATATGATGTGAATGAAGCAATCTAAGATAAAATTTAATTTATGTAAAAAAAAAGATAGAATTTAATTTGGTATGTTAAAATTGAAAATAAATCCAATGTTATAATTATTTGTTTATTTCAATTTATTTTAGGATGGTGAATTGATGATTCAAGTGGGACAAGAATTGAAATTTTATTTTGTTATTTGATGGTAAGCTAATGAACTTAGTTGTATTTTGTATTTGATATGATGTCGAACTTATTTGATTGTATTAGTCAATGCAATTGACAATTTTTTTTACTTGATAGCGAAGAATACACAAATGAATATAATATTTGAAAAAAGACATTATAAATCGATCAACTGAACTAAACTAAACCGAACCAAATCAATTAATTTGGTTTCTATTTTTAAAGAATACTAAAAATTGAACTAAACTATTCAACGATGTGGAATTTATCGGTTCAACTTCAACGCTGCGGAATTTATCGGTTCAACTTTAAGGCTGCAGAATTTATCAACTTCAATTTCAGGTTCTAAATTTATTTTCAGTATTCCTCTATGCCTCCTAAAATTAGAAAGTTTGATTCTGGATGTGAGAAACGTAAGAAAAAGAAAAGACTTGATGAGTTAACTCAATCTCAATCAGGAGCTTTTGATAAATTCATTATAACAGAACCATAAATTCATGTTGAAAATCAAAATGCTGATGTTAAAATTATTGAAAATATGGTTGATGCTGAAAATGATGAGGAAAATGCTAATGTAAATGCTACTGAAAATGACAATTTAGATGCTGAAAATATTGATAATGCTAATGATAATGGTTAAGATATAGATATATTTGATCCAGCAATATGAGATTCTCTTGAGTCTAGAATGGTTGATTTATTAGCAATAAAAGGTCTTAAAAGAGATTTGTCTATTGGGAAGGACCCAAAAGATAAATTATCTAGATGATTTACGGCTAATTTGTATACTAGAGTTTTACTAAATAGAGAGAAATGCAATAGAGATTGACTTGTTTATTCAAAAAAGCTTGATAGAGTATTTTGTTTTTGTTGTAAAACTTTTAAAAGAGGGATTGGTAGAGATCAATTAGTAAATGATGATTTTTGTACTTGGAAACATGTTGGCGAAAGACTTAGAGAGCATGAGACAAGCATGTTACATGTTCACAATATGAGTATTTGGTATGAGTTGCATATAAGAATGCAAAATTTTCAAACTATTGATAAAGCAACTCAGAGGTTGACTGAGAAAGAAAAGGAACACTGGAAAAATGTTTTAAAAAGAATTATTTCAATAGTGAAATTTCTTGCTAAACATAATTTGTCTTTCATGGTTCTAATGAGAGATTGTATCAAAATAGCAATGGGAATTTTTTAGGCTTAATTGAAATGTTAGCTGAATTTGACCTAGTTGTCCAAGAATATGTTAGACGTATTACATATGATAATCTTCATGTTCACTTTCTTAGGCATAAAATTCAAAACGAGTTAATACTTTTGGGTGCTTCTGCAATTAAAAATGAAATCATTAGAAAAATCAAACAAGCAAAGTATTTCTCAATGATACTTGATTGTACTCCTAATGTTAGCCACCAAGAGAAGATGTCTTTGATAATACGACATGTGAATGTTTCTTCAAATTATGTTAGTGTTGAAGAATCTTTTTTAAATTTTTTGAATGTGAATGATACAACAGGTTAAGGGCTTTTTGATGTTTTACAAGATGAATTGAAAAATCTTGATCTTGACATATTTGATGTGCGAGGACAAGGTTATGATAATGGGTATAATATGAAAGGAAAATATCAAGGTATACAAAATAAATTTTTAGACATAAATCCAAGAGCCTTTTATACTCTTTGTGTTTGTCATAGCCTTAATTTGACATTGTGTGACATGGCTAACTCTTGTGGTAAAACTAAAGATTTTTTTGGAGTTGTTCAACGCATTTATACTATTTTTGCTAATTCTACTAAGAGATGGCAAATTTTGAAAGATAATATAAAATGGTTGACTCCAAAATCATTAGCATTCACTCGTTGGAAGAGTCATATAGAAAGTGTCAAAGCTATTAAAACTCAAATCTCAGATTTTAGAGAAGCGTTACTTTAAGTCTCAGAAAAGGATATTGATTCTAAAATGAGAAGTGAAGCTAAATCTTTAGCAACAAATGAGCTTGGTGATTTTAAGTTTTTAATGGCGATAATTATTTAGTTTGAAATATTATATGCAATTAATGTGGTTAGCAAGCTCTTACAATCAAGGGATATGGTTATTGGTGTTGCTAAGTAAAAAGTAACGGAGTTGATTTCATTTTTTAAGGAATATAGAGAATCCGATTTTAAAAATGCCTTGAATTATGCTACAAAAATTGTCATTGAATTGAATATTGATCCAATATTTCCTCAAAGGCGTATAATCCGAAGAAAAAGACAGTTTGATGAAAATTTGAATACTCCACCAGTTGAGCTAGTTGAAGAGGAATCTTTTAGAGTTAACTATTTTCTTTACCTTGTTGATCAAGATATTGTATCTCTTAATAAGAGATTTGAGCAATACCAACAATATGAAATATGATATTGATGGGAAAAATTATGTGTTGAGTTAATGTTACTAAGAGATAAGTTGCTTGTGGAAAATATTAGACCTATTGGTATATTAAGATGTTTGAAAGACATGGATTTTTTTCCTAATACAATTATTGTATATAGAATTTTATTGACTATTCCTACGACAGTTGTCTCAGTAGAAAGAAGTTTTTCAAAATTGAAGTTGTTGAAGTCTTACTTACAGTCTACAATATTATAAGAAATGTTTAATGGATTAGCATTGATAGCAATTGAGAATGATTTGTTGGAGAATATATAATATGAATACTTGATTGAAGAATTTGCTTCAAAAAATAATAGAAGGGAGACTTTTTTTAAGTAGTTAGAAGGTATTTTGATGATATTGATTAAAATATTGATCTCTTTTTTATGTTAGTTACACTGATAAATAATTGTATTTAATGTTACTGATGTTATTTACGATTTAAATAGATGATGTTTTTTTTAAAACAAGTATATCTTTTTATTAAGAATTTATTTTTATTATTCATCTCAAACCTCTAAAAAATTAGGACCGACTGTAGCTACCGATTACACCCCTACTGATTTTTATCTAAACTTAAATTTACGATAAAAACTAAAAAGATAATATATCATAAGTTTCTAAATTAATTTGTCATACTTATTGTGTTAAAATATGATAAATTAAGACAACACAAGACTTGCAAATAGTTCCTCCTCCCAAACAAGCAAATCACGCCTCCAAAAACTACTTTTGTCACTTTTGATTTAAAAGTGATTTCTACACTTGACTTCATACATTTTTCTGTGTGCATAACAATATCGAGACCGTGATATGCTAAGAAATTAGGTAAGAGTATGATATGATAGCGAAATGATACTTATTGTATCATATTTTGGTACTTACATGGTAATAAACTTAATAATGATATTGTATTTAAATTATAAAATGAATCTTGTAAAAAAGTATCTCTATATATTGGTTAAAATAATTTTAATAATTTAATTCAATAAATTAAAAAATACTAAAATATTCAAAAGTAATTAAGAAAGTTTAAATCACTCACTACTACGAAAATGAGCTTTCACAGCGCTTTTTTTTGCCCTTTAAAAGCGCTTAAAAGCGCTGCCGTAGCCAGCGCTGGCGTAGGCTACGAAAGCGCTTTTTTCTGGCCAAAAGCGCTGTCGTAGGTGGACCTATCCCAGCGCTTTTTCCTTAAAAAGCGCTTTGATAGGGGGGTCTTTCCCAGCGCTTTTTGAAAAGCGCTTTGATAGGTGTGCTATTTAAATTTTTTTTTTTATTTATCAGGCCTTTTACAACGCTTTTTATGGAAAATGCGCTTTGATAGGGGGGTCTTTCCCAGCGCTTTTTCCATAAAAAGCGCTTTGATAGTGGGTTTCTATTTAATTTTTTTTATTTATTTATCATGGCTTTTACAGCGCTTTATGGAAAAAGCGCTTTGATAGGGGGGTCTTTCACAGCGCTTTTTCCATAAAAAGCGCTTTGATAGGGGGTTTCTATTTAATTTTTTTTTTTATTTATCCTGCCTACGAAAGCGCTTTTTAGCCAAAAGCGCTTTCGTAGCTCATACAAATTTTTTAAAGTGAAACCTATAATTTGAGGTTCCCTGTGCGGCCTGTAATTTTTTTTTGGTCCAATAATTTAACCTGTAATTCAATCCTTATAATATTCACAGAAACCGGTATTATATTAACAGAAACCGGTATACCATATAATATTCAATCCTTATCTATATATATGTAACTAAATCATATATAACTAAATTTGTAACCATATATACATTTGTAACCATAACTAAATCACATACAAAGTATCGTGTTAATTTGTAACCATATATATATACATATGTAACTAAATCATATATAATTACATCGAAAATAATGCTCCACCGACACGGTCGTCATCCTGCAAAGTATGAATATGAACAACACGGTAAATTAAACAAACAATATTAAAGGCTCCAACACAATCAAACTAACACGTACAATAATATTTTATTCATACCCATCAGAATAATCTGTTTTCAACATAAAATTGACATATTTCCTCTTTGACTTCTTCCACTTGAACTTTCGTGTACGACATAGTATAGAGGTCATCAAAGTACTACATAAGAAATTATTACTTCAGTATATGCATGATGTTATTAAATGTAGAAATCATACAAAATTATTCTAAGTTATAAATCCATACCGTGCTTGGAATCTCTACTTGATTTTTATGAAGGATTTCTTTCATAAACCTCAAGCAAAAGTATCCGCAATCTACATCGTTATTCTGTAACGGACACTGCATAGAAAAACAGAATATATTTTATAGTTGTCGTGTAATTTTATCAAGTAACATTATTATTATAAGCAACTAATTTTGTACCTGCACTTTGATCCAAGTAATATTTGATGATTTACTCCGGGGTACCTGTGCGTCCCTTTGACTACGAAATATTTGTATTGATCTAAGAAAATAAAAACATATATTTAGATCAATCTCACAGAAATAATTAAATATATAAATATACACGAATAGTTAGAACGATCTCACTTACTGATCAACAGTTTCCTTCATAGCGGGATAGTTAGTCCATTCCCCGTCTACCGAATTCAGAAAGTACACAACTTCTTTAATCGGATCGATAGCCAACAACAACCAGTGTTTTCTAAAAATTTAAGCAACAGTTTAGAAGATAAGTTTCTACGCAAAATAAACAAAGATATATTAGAATAAATGAAAAACTCACCCCACTGGAACAGTGTTATACGGCAAAATAAACAAGCTATCTGGGTTGCCGACGTAGGCCGTGTATCGATTCACTAAGTACTCCCTAACTGAACCCGGTTCCCTGACAATTGTCGCTCCGCTGACAATATGGGCAGACAAGAAATGGAAGCGTCTTGCCAATACAGTCTCGCGCATTTTTTTATCGTACAACAACCTTAAATAAAAACATATAAACATTAGACTATTTTCATTGAAATGTGTAAATAAATTGTTCAACTAATTAAATGATATATTTATCGGAATACCGGATGTATGCGTGAACATTGCCGATGCCTAATTCACCATGCGTCATAATCTCAGTCATTTCGTCCATTCCTATCGTTTCTTGGCAGTCAAGACCAAAGATATCTGCATCCATAAGGATTGTACGAATACCACCTGACTTCAAATCTGAGGTTTCCAAAAGTACTCCAAGTGTATTCCGATATCGAGGTACAAAAACGCCTCTTCCCCCGCCTCTTCCCCCCTTATGCATTGACTTTTTCGGGGGTGGTCTGCTACGAACAGGCTGGGTCACTTGTTGTGACACTTTCGCAGATACCTAACAATCATATAACTTAGGTAAATTATAAAATCGTTCAGTTTTAAATTCATATCATATAATAAACAATTTAAGTGTACCTCTGGAATTGATGCCATAGACTCGCCGCCTTGCTGCAAAATCTCCTTGCCCTTATTAGCGGGTTTTGTAGGAGGCTAATATTAAAAAATAATTAACTTAACGGTTCAGAATTGACATTTGAAATCTAAATGATTCATATTAACGGTTTTAAACATACCTCATCATCAATGAAAATGAGGTCCAAGGGCCATGCAACAAACGACCATACTGCGTCTCGCACCGATCTTATATCCAAGGCCACGTCAGGTACCGGTACCAACGCATCGGGATCAATAGGATAATCTACTGATACTCTCAGGTGTCCAGCCGGGATCGGTGTATTATGAATTAAATCTCCCAAAGTGTTGTACACTTTTCCCTTGCCAACAAGGTGATAATCTGATGCCATTACGTATAGTTGGCAAGATGAAATGCCCTAAACCAATATGCATACATATTACTTTTAATTCAATAATAGAAAGAGGTGGAATAAAAATGAGAAACTTGAACAATAGAGATTTATCAATATATTTATAATTACCTCAGGAAATTTATTCTGACGGTTGATACTAGCGTTGTCACTAGTTTCTTTCGCCATTGCCGCATTGCCCTTTTCCCTCATTAATACCTCTTTATCTCTTTCCAATGCATTGACTTTTGCTTGTAATTCCATAAGTACATTCATCACTTCTGCATTGGTAGGATTTCTTTTCCGATGATGCTGGTAGAAAGAGGTTGGAGTCACACCGTGACCTTTACCCCTAACCCGACCGGAATACTCAGGAACATTCAGTGCTTTACTAAGTACGCTCCTCGTATCCTGGTCGTCACCGGTGGACTCCGTTTGTGACAATGTCTCCTGAAAATAATGGAGATAAAAAAATCAATTAAATAGTCATAAAAATTTGATTTAATTAAAGACACAATGTTATACTTACGCATTCATCATAAATTCTTAGAACACTTGGATCAACAGCTTGATTCTTGCCCACACGGGCTTCCTTCCACAGCAAATGTGCTGGAAGTGAGGTTTCATCACTTTTCGTCTCCTCTAACTATGCATAGAAACAAACGGTTAGATCGTCAAATACAACACATTTAGACAATTAATAAGAACATATCATTTCTATTTATTACTTACAATTTTTTCCTCTAAGCGCGCATATCCCAAACGCCCTTTTTTGTATGGGTACGCGGGCTTTGATGCTCTCTCACTATTTTTGGCACTCTTTTGCCGGAATTCGTCATCTCTTTGTCTAATAAACTCAATCCAATCTTCTTGTTTAATGAAAAGATTATACTTTTCTGGCCTTCCGGCCGGGAACTCTTCCAGCCACTTTCCTTTGTCATCCTTAAGATAGGTGTTCGTCAACAGATTTTTCCACCCTCTAAATCTTTTCCCGGCCAACCCAAGTACGAAGCCTTTACGCTCATCTGGAACGTTAAAAGACCGCTGCGTATAAACCATATAAACATATAAGTAATTTAAAAACCATATAAACCATATAAACATATAAGTAGTTTAAAAACCATATACACCATATAAACTTATAAACTTATAAACATATAACCATATAAACCATATAACATACATACCTTAACATCTTCCCAAAACATTTCTTTTCCTTGCTTCAATGCTTCACATTGTTTCGCATTCCATCTAGATATGGAGATTGGCACATGCATACGAACAAGTGTACCAACGTAGCTTGTGAATTTTGAAGCATTAACCCCAACTACTTGATTTGAATGATTCCAATCTACATTATATTTCACTCCCTTATCTCTAGCACGAATGATTTCGCGCATTATGGTGATGCCTCGTGCAACATCATTTGCTGAAGTATCATCCGCTGCATGATTTGTTTCTTGTGAGTTTTCATGATCTTGTTGGTTTCCTGGTGGGTTTTCTTGTTGGTTTCCTTGCGGGTTTTCTTCATTGCTAGCCATTAGACCTGTAACAAAAGTCAAACAAGCACATTAGTACACTACATGAAAATGGATAGTCGAAAAAGATATGAATAGCACTAAAGGAACTCAAAATTGAATAAAATGCTAAAAAACCAAACTTGCAAGAAATAAACCTCACCATCAGCTCCGGAAACATTGTTCTACTAATTAAGCACAAGCACATTCGCAAAAATTCAAAACGGTTCAAAAGATATGCCAAAAATTCAAAACATTATTCACATATTACTTACAATATTAGGCTATAATTATAATAATACCTTTTTCACTAACGTCTCTTTCTTTTCTTGGTAGCAATATATTTTACGCTTCTGTTAACAACTCGGATGGTTGGATTGATCCAAATACCCTCATTATGATCATCTCTAGTACAAGGTTCATTCTCATTTTGATCGTTTCTTGTACAAGATTCAATGCCAACGCCAATATCACCTTGATCTCCAATGTTTTCATCAATTACTTTGTTAGACAAAAGCACTATAGACCATTTCGTACTTGTCGGATCATTGACATAGAACACTTGTTTAGCCTGAGAGGCTAGAATAAAAGGTTCATCTTTGTACCCCACCCTATTGAGACCCACTTGCAAAAATCCTGACTTATCCATTCGTACGCCATTATTATTTTCAACCCACTTGCAATCAAATACAGGAATCTGAAACTTCCCGTAATCAAACAACAAAATGCGCTCGATAACCCTAAAATATGACAGATTTGCAAATTTCGGGTTTAAGTCATTCGCACTTGATATGTGCATCGCTTCAGCTACCAAGGTAACACCACTATTCTGCATAGTACTTTTATCATCCTGTTCTTTGGTATAAAATGTGTATCCATTAATTGCGTATGCGCTATAAGAAAACACAATCATACTTGGACCATATGCTAAACATCTCAACCTTTTTGTTACTGAAGCAGGATCCGAACGATACTTTGAATAAATTTGTTCCTTAAACCACGGTATGAAACTTCGATTGTGCTCTCGTACTATCCAATTCTCATTTCTATTCAGATTTAAACCTCGAAGAACACCCTTGTGCATTTCAGCATACGGCTCAACCTCAATCTCATTGTGCAGAACATACAAATGCACCTGATCCCGTTCGACCATTGACACTGTCACAACTTTATTTCCAATTAGTCTTTTTCCTTCTTTTTTCTCGACAATATGAGATTTGGGGAGTCCAATTGATTGAACATTTGACAGATATTCAGTGCAAAACTCAACCGCTTCTTCAACAATGTATCGTTCCGCAATACAACCCTCCGGTCGACTTCGGTTTTTCACGTACCCTTTTAAAATTTTCATATAACGTTCAGCAGGGTACATCCATCTCATATAAGCTGGTCCGCACAACTGTGTCTCTTTGACAAGATGAACGACTAGATGAACCATTATGTCAAAAAACGAGGGAGGAAAATACATTTCAAGCTCACATAAAGTAACAACCACCTCTTTTTGCAATGTTGGTAAGATCGCAGGATCGATCACCTTGCTGCAAATTGACTTGAAGAAAAAACACAACTTAGTTATTGCGCTCCTTACTTTTTCTGGCAGAATAGAACGTATACCTATTGGTAGAAAATGTTCCATTATAACATGGCAATCATGAGTCTTTAAACTCTTTAACTTTAGGTCTTTCATTGACACAAGTCTTCTAATATCTGATGAGTAGCCTTCTGGAACTTTAACTTCACTGAGGAACTTACACAATATTTTCTTCTCCTTTCTAGATAGAGTGTAAACAGCAGGTGGTAGATATGTGCGTCTTCCTTTCGTCACGGGTGCCAATTCAGTTCTAATTCCCATGTTTAACATGTCCTTCCTTATGTTAATGCCATCCTTAGACTTTCCTTGTATATTGAGTAACGTACCAATAACACTATCAAATACATTTTTTTCAATATGCATAACATCGAGGAAATGTCTTACGTACAACGACTTCCAATATGGAAGTTCAAAAAAAATCGACCTCTTCTTCCACCCACTCGTGACAAGTCTATGTGCAAAAGGCTTGCCAAACTCAGTACTCACATCTTTCACCTTTTCAAAAATCTGATCACCTGTCAACATATGTGGAGCTCTACCGTGTTCTGCCTCTCCATTGAATGCCTTTCTCCACCCACGATAGTGATGATTAGAATTTAAGAATCTACGATGACCGAGAAAAACATTCTTCTGACAAAAGTTCAATCGCATCGTATCGGTTTCATCTTCACAAACAGGACACGCTTTTTGACCCTTAATGCTGTACCCTGATAGATTTCCGTACGCCAGAAAATCATTAATTGTTCCAAACAACATCGCCCTCAAGTTGAAACTTTCTTTCCTATACCCATCGTAAACCTCCACACCGGTCTCCCACAAAAACTTCAAATCTTCGACTAAGGGTGCCAAGTACACGTCTATGTCATTCCCTGGTTGTTTGGGCCCAGAAATTAACATAGATAGCATCATGTACTTACGCTTCATACATAGCCACAGAGGTAGGTTATATATCATAAGAATCACAGGCCAGGTGCTATGCGAGATACTTTGAATACCATGCGGGTTCATTCCATCAGTAGACAACGACAAGCGAAGATTTCTTGCTTCTTTTCCAAATTCAGGATAATCAATATCAACTTTCGTCCACTGTGGTGAGTCTGCCGGATGTCGCAACTTCCCATCAATAATTCTTTCATCTGCATGCCAAGTCAAGTGTCTTGAATCGGTCTCACTACGATACATGCGCCTAAATCTCGGAATTATAGGAAAATACCATAACACCTTTTCCGGAGACAACTTTTCCTTATATCGAGGGGCACCGCATTTAGGACACTCATTTAACACTGCGTACTCGTTTCGAAATAAAACGCAATCTTTTGGACATGCATGTATCTTTTCATAGCTCATGCCAATAGAGGACAACATCTTTTTGGCCTCATACGTTCGATTGGGAAGAACATTATCCTCTGGTAGCATTTCTTTCACGAGGGCTAATAACTGTGTGAAACTTTTATCCGACCATCCGTTGTCCGCCTTTAAGTTGTACAACTTTAACACCGCAGACAATCTTGTGAATTTTGTACAACCATCATACAACGGTTTCTCTGCATCGCTTACCAACCTCTCGAACATTTTGGGACAATCCTCAAGATCTTCTTCAAGCGCTTCTGCAATCTCTTCGACTCGATCATAATCGTATGCGTCTGCGAAATCCTCATTTGAAGCATACGTCGTATTATAACTCGATTCAACATTCCCGCTACTTTTCTCACCATGCAAATTCCAACATGCATAACTTCTATCAATTCCATGCATCAGTAAATGCGATTCCAACTGAACCGCGTCAACCCGTCTCCCATAACAGCATCTCAAGCAAGGACATATCATTCCATTGGGTTCTCTGGCGTGCGCAACGGCAAACTTAACGAATTCTGATACCCCATCCTCATACTCTTTCGACAATCGATTGGCAGTCATCCATTTTTTATCCATGGTTTGACTATAGCAACTAATTAGTCACGCAACTATAGCAAAATAATAATTAATTACCTGTAAAGAAATTCAACATATCAGGTACTCTGAATTTTCATTATTTTATGTTTAATACTTCCATTTCAAAATTACTAGCAAGTACTCTTTGACAAGAAAAGATTAAATAGCTGATTCAAAACAATTAAACTAACCTATTACTACTCAATCCATTTATTGAGTGCTGAAAACAGATCACAGAGTAATGATCATGACTGAATCTTAAAGGGGCACAGCAGAGTCCCATCTGGAAAAAACTAACATGGCCAAGCTTTTCATTTTGATTACACCCCCAAACTTAATCATGACAGAAAAATAATACTGCAATAGTTTAAGTTCTCATAATGTTCAAATAAAATGTAACAAAGGCATCAAGAAGTCCACTGATTTAATCTGACTACACACACCATTTTGGTTATATACAAAAACTAAAAACTAAGCTCACAAAGTCACCATTGGACTATTCCTTCAACTTTAATCAAGACAGGAAAAAAACACAGCAGATTAAGTTAACAGATTAGAAGAAGCTACACAATGTTTTAAAAACGGTCATGAGCGGGACGATACAGTATTGGAAGAAGCTGTCAATACTGATATAGTTATTTACTGGTTTGATGTTAAAAAACTAATTGTGCTTAATTCATACCGCCACAACTGAAATTAGTATTGGAATATCTGTATTGATCAAAATTGCGAAAATCTTTGTGCTGACATCCACCATTATTTAAAACCTGCTCAATCCAATCACTGAATAAATCCTATCACTAGTGCTCAATCATATAACCTATACAATAATGGTAAGACCTCGGTCATATCTTTAAACTTTAAATCCAGAATATGACCTAGTGATGTATGCATTAATTCACTATGGAACAAATTCTTAAGCCTCACAATAACATGTAAATGTTTAATACCTAAGAAATGGTGGAAAAATCTAAGTCTGTCTTTGGAGTTATCAGTCTTGAAATGAAAGCACCAGAAACTTGTTGTCTTTTATCCAATGAACATGACAAAATTTTGCCTCGAATATCCCGCATTCATATTATGTAAAATAAGGATTTTACTATAAAAAGCTATATTAGGCCTGAGTTACTATAATCAGAACATACACATGGTATGTAAATGTGTCCTGATATGATTCATTATTATTAGTACATTCTGTTATACAGTTATAGTATGATAGTACTTTAACATTAACTTATATCTTGCAGGCTATTGAAATAGGAAATGGAAAATGGCATGGTTCAATTAGTGGCATAATTTGTGCACCTATTGACAAAGTTTGGACTATAGTCTCTCAAACTAAGAATCTTCCACAATGGCTGCCAATGGTGGAAAGATGCACCACCTTAGCTGGAGATGAAGATGAACCAGGGTATGTTAGGCTAGTTTCCGGTTTCATGTTTCCTCAACAAGATGGAGAAAGGTCATGGATCAAAGAGAGGTTGGTTTCAAAGGAGTCTTCATCGTATAGCTATGTTTATAGAATGGAAGCAAGTAATGTTGGTTTGGATGGTTCTGTAAATTCACTAAAACTAGTTGATTATGGAGATGAATCAACTCTTATTCAATGGTCTTTTGAGATTAATCCTCTTGAAGATGTATCAGAGAACAACTTAGTGGATTATCTAGGATTTCTCTATAAATCTTGCATTAATAAGATTGAAGGTGCTGTAGAAGCTGCATCAAGAAATGTGTCACCACCATAGTGAACATCATTTTATTCAAACCACAAGCTTCTTTGCAATTCATGCACTATCAGTTGAAAATCAAATCCTAAACATCATTCTACATCTCTATACCAAGTTCAAAAATGGAAAATCAAATAGCAAAAATATTACTAGTTCCTAGCTAGTTGCTTTGAGTCAGACATTACTTCCACAACACAAAACAATATTCCTCACTTTATCGAACAGTTTGCGTGCAAGATACAAAACAAGATTCCCGGCAACACAGACAAATCGAACAGAAGCAATGTATGAATGGCAAGGATTTTGAAACATACCTTTTGATACGACTCTAGACGAAAAAAGCTTCGTGCCGGCGAGGATGAGGAATCAGAACAAAAACGAGAATAGCTTCGTGCCGGCGAGAATAGTCTTTTTTGTCTCTTTTCAAGCAAACTGTCAAACAAGTGACTTGCACAAGACTTTAGTCCTTAAATTTCCTCCAAAATGGGATAAACTTCAACCATTAGCAACACTAACATCCATTTTTTTGCATAGAATGTATGATTTTGGCCTAAGAAACAAATTATTTTTTGATCAATCCACTATGGAATCAAAGAAATTGTGCCACCATGTATCAGAAGATAGATTTAAAAAAACCAATACATTCACATTCAACAGACTCACTCACATCAATCAACTCAATTCACAGGATCATTCACAATCACACATGGACTAACCTCTTTTTCAAGTTTCACAGTATCTTGACCCAATTCAAAGCTAGTAACAAAAAAAAACACCAAAAAAACTTATCAACTTCAATAGTCAATATTCAGCATTCAACAAGTAAGCATTGAAAAACTGAAGAAATTGTTTGAACAAAGCATAATTAAAGAGGAATTAGCATCTGGGTAGTGAAGAATTGATGATACCTGATGATGATAACTGAGATTGATGCAAAGCGTTTCACTTCTAAGATACCGGAAATGGTGGCATAGCTAGAGGAAGACAGGGGAAGCTCGTTGTAGGTGTACTGGAAGGAGTTGATGGAGCGGAATTGTGGTTGGAAAGGGTGTAGACGGTGGGGGTGACCAACGGAGGCTGAAAAGCTTAAGACGAACGGCGGCGACGGCAGAAATGAGGAAGCTCTGAACGAAAGAAATGAAGAAGACTAAAGAACAGATTTAGGGATTTTTAATTTTATTATAAAAACAACCTACGAAAGCGCTTTTAAAAAGCGCTGGCATAGGGTTCCCTATAAGAGCGCTTCTGAGGTAAAAAGCGCTTTCGTAGGTCCCCCTTTCAAAGCGCTTTTCAAAAGCGCTGGCATAGGGTTCCCTATAAGAGCGCTTTTCAAAAGCGCTTTCGTAGGTTAGATATTTCAAATACCTATGAAAGCGCTTTCTGAAAAGCGCTTTCGTAGGGAACCCTATGCCAGCGCTTTTAAAAAAGCGCCTTCGTAGGTTTCCCTTTTTTTTAATTTTGTTTTTTGTGAAGGCTATGGCAGCGCTTTTTCAATAAGCGCTTTAGTAGAGGCGCTGCAAAAAGCAGTTTTTGGCGTAGTGACTTTTAAAAATATCAATTGACAATACTAAATAATCAATTTTATTTTGGAGAATACTTAGATACAATTTCATAGATATAGTTCATATTTTTCTCTCATAAAAATATGATAAATATATTTAAATATCTTTTAAAAAGTAAAAATAAGAAGAATTGCATAATTGTAAGAAAAACTATATATTTGTCATATTTTCATTTTTAAAAAAAACATAAACCAAATGCACATAAATTTTTTCCTTTATAATTTAAATAAATATAAGATATATATTTAAATGAAAAACCTATCATTGCAATAAAATTATTTCCATATAAAAATGAAATTAATATTCATTCATATTTTAATAATATGTTTAATTTTATATAATCTATTTTCGGTAAATTATTGTTTTTAATTTTGGAAATGTTTTTTTCATTTAATATTAATTATATATATTATATTATTTTTTAATATTATATTATATTCATCCTTAAATATAAGACTCCGATGAATAAATTACAGAAATTAAGAAAATTTGTTAGAGCAATAAAGTAATAAATTTATTGACTATTTTATATAGTTTTACAAGTTTATCTTTAGGAGAGAGAAATAATTAATGAATGTGTAACTATATTTATTACAAATTGTAGAAAAAATATATAATATAATTAAGAATATGTTTAGAAAAAAATAATTAATGTATTTTAAAAATTTAAGAGAGTATTATAAAAAAGAATAAGAAAAAAACTTAAGATGATCTTATAATTAAGGAAAGAGATAATATTATATATTTTAAATATAAATGATGGATTTATTTTTTTTATCTCAGTTTAAATTTAGTATTAATATTTGAATTATAAATATAATATATGATAAATTTTAGAATTAATTTATCATATTTTATTTTGTCAATAAACACTAAATTATGATATAATACATTTATCTTATTTAGTTTCTTATCTTAAAACCAAACAACACATTATTATTCCACTCATTTTTAAATAATGATCCAAATACAAAATACTTTACATTCAAATCAATTTAATAAAATGACAACTTATAATCAATTCTCACTATCCCATAATAAAGAACAAGCATATAAATAGATCTACAATAAAAATTGTCATGAGATTAATGCTTTTAAAAACAAAAACAAAAAGACATTTTATCAAGTACAAGTGCAATTAAATGAATAAATTAATATCACAATAGCTTTTATCTTTTGAGCAATGACACTTTTAACCTACAAATCAACATACTAAAAAGCAACAATTTAGTAATTTAAACAAACAAACAAACAACGTTTTATCATCGTGATTAACTTACCTTTTACTAGTTAAGTCAATCTTCACATTAATCTTGATCCTATTCCTACAACATTACACAAGATATTCTATCCATTGTTCTTTGAGTAGAAGAAAGGGTGTAATAGTCAATAAATAAATACTAAAAAAAACTCAACAAAACACCTATACCTATGGCTCTGAAAACTTTATACTTTCAAGTCACTTTCTACTTTTACTGTCTTCATTAAACCATGTTTACTTGAGTTATGACTCCAAAAACATTAACATTAACATTAAAACACTAATGTTCTGTTTTTTTACACTCTTTTCTTCTTCACTTCTTTACCTTCAAAGTACCACTTTTTTTTTCTTCACTTAACTTGCTTCTTAAATTTAGCATACCCCATTTTCCTTACACTCCCTTCTTCTCCTAATATTCTTCTTTTCAACTTCTATTCTCTCATCTTGGATTTTTCTTCTTCTTTTTCTTTTGTCATCTTTCATCAAAAAAGCTACTTCTTTTAAGCTGTTTTCATCTCAATCTGATTTTTTTCTTAGCTGAATTTATATTGGGTTTTGCCATTTTTCTTCAAATCTAGATCAAGTTGTTTCCTTTATTTTTTTCTCCATTAAAACACAGCTTAAGCTCTTTTACATCCCTTGACCTGAAAGTGGTTCCATTTCCACCATTTTCTTTGACCCTTTTGTTTCTAAATTTCGTCCCTTGTTTATCTCCAAGCAATGATTCTTCTAGGAAAAAACCCTCATTTGAAGTTACTTCAGTTTCTTCTCTTTTTAGTTTACCTTCATTTCAACAGAATCAGTTCTTATCAGATGGCACCTATGAACTGTACGGATACAAGCCGTGTTTGTACTTCTTTCATGGCCTATAAGCCTAACAAAAACCAGTCTTTGGGAGTGATTCAAAGCATGTTTGATGTGTTGCAAAGTGACATCACAGTTGAAGGAAATGGTTGGGATTATCTATTCATAAGGAAGAACTGTTCTTGTGCATCTGGTATAAAGAAATATGTGTCTAATACAACTTACACTGTGAAATCCAATGAAGGGTTTGTGGATGATTTGGTGATGGAGGCCTATGATGGGCTTATTTTGCTTCCCAACACTTCAAGGAAAGCCAGGAATGGTGCTGTGATATCATTGAGGTTGTTTTGTGGATGTTCTAGTGGATTGTGGAACTATTTCTTGAGTTATGTGTTGAGAGATGGAGATAGTGTTGAATCTTTGGCAAGTAGATTTGGGGTTAGTATGGATAGTATTGAGGATGTGAATGGTCTTGATGGACCTGATAATGTCACTGTCGGTTCACTTTATTATATTCCTCTTAATTCTGGTTAGTCTTTCCTTTATTGCAATCTTATTCAATCAATTTTCTTAGAATTTGCATGTGTATGTATGTTTGAGGGATGTGCTAAAATCCCCTTATTGGATGCCATAGCCGATATGATCTGTCTTTATAAACTTATAAGTTGGTTTTGTCCTGTTGAGTTAGACCTAATCAAATTTTAAGATGCTATTAGAAATTATTCAAGCTTCATTAGGCCGCCTTCCACCAGGTTACTCGAGTAACACTGCGTGAGATAGGTGTGTTAAGAGTCCTATGTTGGATGAGTTTAGTTCTACATAACGTTTTGCAGCGCCTTGGTCTTATGGCAATTGGGTTGAATGTGAGCATTTGGACTACAATTTGAATTATTTTTACTTCATTGCAGTTCCTGGTGATCCTTATCTTGTGAACAATGCTTCTCCACCAGCTTCTGTTCCTACCCCTTCTGTTGATAATTTTTCAGGTATTCATCAACATGTGATACAAAAAAGAAAACTATTTTGTGCTATAATAGAATGTTGTCTTTATTTATTTAATTTCTTTGTTACAGGTGATGAGGTTAATCATAAGTATCATGTACCCTTTGGATGGATCATTGGGGGTTTAGGAGTTGGTCTTATTCTGATAATATTTGGCATCATTCTATGTGTTTGCATTAAATCGTTGAGTTGTTTCTCTGATTCTAGAAGTCATGAAAAAGATGATGAGCGAAAGGTCTCTCATAAATTCCATATTCTTCGGAACCCAAGTTTTTTTTGTGGTTCTGGAAGGTACATATGTGGTAAACATGTTGACCAGAAGCAGACAGACGGTGACTCTAGCAATCACACGATTACCGTTCCAAAAGCTTCAAGTAACGTTCTTATCGTATTCTCGAGCTGTACATTATATCTATGATCGTAGCTCAAAGTAATCAATCATGTTTTGCGTGTATTATATATATGCTTACTTTTATTATTTATTGCAGCTCTTGGACCTGACGTATTTGACATGGATAAACCGGTAGTTTTTGCATATGAAGAGATTTTTTCCTCAACGGAAGGTTTCTCTGATTCAAATCTACTTGGACATGGAACATATGGATCTGTGTACTATAGCCTCCTCCGCGACCAGGTTCGTGACCGAATATTTAAAGTCAATTATAGTATGAACTAAAAAGCATGTATTTTTCTCATACGATTTTTACTTATCTTTCTAGGAAGTTGCTATTAAAAGAATGACAGCTACAAAAACAAAAGAGTTTACATCAGAGGTTAAAGTTCTGTGCAAGGTTCATCATGCTAACCTGGTAATTTCTCTTTTGATCATAATATATAACACACTTTGATTTTGAAGCCAAATGTGAATCATTTATATATATTGAAAGTTTGAGTTGTATTTTTTTTGTTAATTTGTCAAGGTAGAATTGATTGGCTATGCAGCTAGTCACGACGAGCTTTTCCTAGTTTATGAATATGCTCAAAAGGGTTCACTTAGAAGCCATTTGCATGATCCTCAGAATAAGGGTAAGTATAAGCAGTTATGTTATAAGCGCTTATTATGTTGTTTATCAACACAGAACCATAATTCATGACCATTATTTATCTTTGCTTATAGGTCATTCGCCACTTTCTTGGATCATGAGGGTCCAAATCGCACTTGATGCTGCTAGGGGACTTGAATATATACATGAACACACAAAAGCTCATTATGTTCACCGCGATATCAAGACGAGCAACATTTTACTTGATGCTTCCTTTAAAGCAAAAGTACTGACAAATTTCTACATTATCAAACACTTTCTATATTTTTCACTTTTCTTGATTGTCATTCATCACGAATTACTCGTTGTTTCTCTAGATATCAGATTTTGGATTGGCGAAACTTGTCGGGATAACAAACGAGGGAGACGTTTCTACTACCAAAGTTGTTGGTACATATGGATATCTTGCTCCAGAGTAAGTTGCTGAGATTTTTTTAGTTCTTATTTGTTCCACCTTCATAAAAAAGAATAATATAGAAACATTTTCTATATATCGCAGATACTTGACTGACGGCCTTGCAACGATCAAAAGTGATGTCTATGCATTTGGTGTTGTTGTTTTTGAGATTATAACTGGAAAGGAGGCTATTATTCGAACAGAAGGCATGATGACAAAAAATCCTGAAAGACGGTCGCTGGCCTCAATTGTAAGTTCTGCTTATAAGTCATTTGCTGCGAATGCATTTTATAAGGGCTTGAGTAGCTAGTAAATATAAGATCGAATGTGTTTTTCTCGGTACTAGTTATTGATTTTGTACTTTCTTTAACCTCTTCATTGCTCCTTATTTTCATTCACGATGGCGTGCCGCAGTGAGTCTCAGATGTACAATTTTCCGAGGTTTAGCCTTATATGTATGTTAAATTGCAGATGTTAGCGGTTCTTAAGAACTCACCTGATTCCTTGAGCATGTCAAGCATGAGAGATTACATTGATCCAAATATGATGAATCTGTATCCTCATGATTGTGTATTTAAGGCAAGTTTCTCTATTTTCTCCTACTTCTCTTATTCAATATCGTATTCTGATATGTTAATCTCGTAAACTAGACCGTAATATTTAAACATAAGTTGTAATCTCTAATCCTAAGCTTGAGCAATAAAAATCCTAACCATACGTGTTCTAACAATTTGCTTGAGGTTTAACCGATGTGATTTACTCTTGTTGTGTTGTATTTTGTGTGCGCGTAGATGGCTATGCTAGCGAAGCAATGTGTGGACGACGATCCGATCTTACGACCTGATATGAAACAAGTAGTGATTTCCATCTCACAGATTCTACTCTCTTCTATTGAGTGGGAAGCAACACTAGCTGGAAACAGTCAAGTATTCAGTGGACTTGTTCAAGGAAGATAGTTCATGGAAGAAAGGAATCAAATAAAAAGGATATTATCTTGGTTTTGATATCTTAATGTAGAAAAATATTTAGGAGTAATTTAGAGTGTGTGATAATGGAGCTAAGGATGGATTTTATTTTCTTGGGATTTGTTTTTTACTAGTTGAAATTTTGACATTAGTATATGTATGTTTATAGTCTTTGATTCCTTGCATTTCTTCATTCTTATTCTTCTCTTTGATTTGACACTAATGTAGAGGCATGATGAGTTCCTATTACTAGCATTTTATTTTATTCTTCATTTGTCAATGATGTTTAACGAGGTTGTCACATTAGATAGATGTTGGTTTGGTGAAACTAATGTGGAGATCTTTGAAAAGGTAGTGCATCTATAGGACTTCACATGTGAGTGAGGCAAGTGCTTTATATTCAGCTTCTGAATTAGAGCGGGAGACGGTTGTTTGCTTCTTAGATTTCCATGAGATAAATGATTTTCCAAAGAAAATAGCAAATCTTGTTATTGATCTTCTTGTTGTTGGGCATGTTGCCTAATCACTATCTACAAAACCAAAGAGAATTAAATCAGAATCGGCAGGGTAAAAAAGTCCTCGAGCCCAATTGGTTTTTAAATATTGCAGTATTCTAATTGTCTTGTAGAAAGTATCAGTGAGATGAGAAATGAATTGACTAAGTTTTTAGACAACAAAAGAGATATCAGGACAAGTTGTGGTGAGACTATTGTGTGCAATCATGGAATGAGGCAAAATTAGTGCAATAAAGTTTAAGAGATAGATTATAAAGAGTGGAGGAAGGTTTAGAAGCCAACATACCTTGTTTGCTTAACAATTCAAAGGTGTAATTGTGTTGATTAAGTATAATACCTGATAAGGATTGAGCCACTTCAAGACCAAGGAATCAAAGTGGGCCTAAATCCTTGATACACAACTTGTTATGAAGAATGGCTTTGACAAATTGTTCATTTATGTTGTAGCCGTTAAGACGATGTCATCCACATAAAATAATAAAGCATGAAAATGGTTATCGTGAAATTTGATAAACAAGAAATAATCTACAGTTGAATAAATATAACTAAGAGATAATAAAGTTTCAGATAATTTAGAGTATCATTGTCGACTAAGAGATAATAAAGTTTCAGATAATTTAGAGTATCATTGTCGACTGGCCTATTTGATGCTATACAAACTTTTGTTAAGTTTGTAAATTTTAGTGGGGGAGATAAAGAAGGAAGTTTATAGCCTATGGGTATGATCATATAAACTTATTCATGGAGAGCTCCCTGGAGAAAAATATTATTGACGTCTAGTTGTTCTAGATGCCAATTTTTAATAAAGGCTAAAGAAAGGAGAATTCTTATAGTGCTTAATTTTGCGACAGAAGAAAAAATATCAAAAATAGTCTACACCCTCTACTCGGATATAACCTTTTGTGACCAATCTATCTTGTATCTCTCAATACTATCATCAACAAGATATTTAATATGGTAAACCCATTTACAACCTATATGTGTCTTATGAGGGGGTAGACCAACAATGGACCAAATGTTGGTAAGCTTAAGGGCCTGTAATTATGTTTGCATGACTTGGAGTCAGCATTCGTGTTTTCTAGCTTGGGAAAAGATGGTTGGTTCGGTGGTGGAGGATATAGAAAGGTTAAAAAATTGTAATTGGTGTTGCATTGATTGTAGGTAAGAACAGAAGTGGGAGGAAAGGTCTGTGTGGTGGTAACATTAGTGGGGGGATTTTAAGTAGGAAGAATATTGTAATGGAATTTATTGAGGTAGAATACGGTTTAATTTGTCTTGTTGATTTTCCCGTGAGGATGGTGGGGGGATAAAAGGGGGTGGTGTAAGGACAAGAGGATGAGTAGGAGAGGTGGGATGCAAAATATTGGTATTGTGAGGGGAATTGGGAGGGGAGTGGGGCAGTGGATGAGTTAAAGGTAAGGTGGGAGAGCAATAATAAGCTCTAGATCACTATTATCATGATTTATGATTAGGAGAGTGTTAGCTGGAAATTTGACGCTCAAGTTTGAATAATGGCAAAGGCTTTTGAAGAGAAATCAAGAGTATTGGAGATGTTTTAAGTTTGTTTTTGACAGAAGTAAATGATGACATTTTGACTGAAGTTTTGGTGAAATGGTACAAGGTCGAAATTTAGCGTTTTGAGAATGTTTCAAAGCAAGTTCGACAGAGATATTTTGGAATGAGGTTAATAACTAAATTTTGGCCTTATATGTTCCTTTTGAAAAGAGACACGTGGAAGCATGTGAAGGGTAGAACGCATTCACGCGAAAACGTGCCATATTCTAAAGAGAAGATTGTTCGTGTCGAATTAGTATAAATAGAAGTTTTTAGTGTTAGGATTCTGTGTTCGATATTGTAAAAATTACTCATGTTTACTCAAAGTACCAAAGTGTTATCGAGAAATGAGTTTCTGAGAAATGAGTTTCTGAGAAATGTACGTATGAAGCACCATATTTACTTTCAATATCAGTTTATTTTCATTAAAGTTATTTACATTCTTTTTAAATTCCAGTCAAAACTCATTTATCTTCCTGTCATTTTCATAAATCGTCTTGTTACTAATTTCAAATTCACTTTTACTTACAAAGAAATCAATATCCATAAAACCTAAAACAAAAACTATACACTATTGTCCTAGGATCAATCTAGTTGATCCTGTAAGTAACCAAAGACATATGGTCGGCGAAATTCGACCAACATCGTCCAAAGGTCAAAGATACATTTTAGTAGGGATTGATTACTTTACTAAATGGATCGAGGCCATTCCTTTGGTGAATGTTTATCAGGAGGAAGTGATTGAGTTTATTCAAAGGAACATAATTTACACATTTGGAATCCCTGAGACCATTAAAACCGATCAAGGGTCAGTGTTCATTGGTCGAAAGATGCAAGAATTTACTAAAAAGGTAGGGATTAAATCCCTAACATCTACGCCTTATTATGCTCAGGTGAACGGTCAAGTCGAAGCAGCAAATAAAGTAGTGATTGGTTTAGTAAAGAAGAATGTGGGGGAAAAGCCAAAGAATTGGCATAAAACCTTGGATCAAATTCTTTGGGATTGTTGAACGTCTCCTAAAGAGGTTACCAATGTTACGCCCTTTCGATTGACTTATGGGCATGACGCAGTGTTACCAGTCGAAATTTGTCTCCAATCAACTAGGTTAAAGTTTTTCGACTGGGGAGTTGGTATTGAAAGTAATCCTACCCATGGATTGAAAAGATAGAATATTGGGTAAATGGTCCCCAAATTGGAAAGGCTCATTCCAAGTTATCCAAATCTTTTTGAATAACGCTTACGAGATTGAAGAGTTAGCAGAAGATCAAAGACTTCTGAGAGTAAATGGTAAGTATTTGAAAAAAATATAAACCTATACTTCAGGAAGTCAAAATATTAACAGAATAAACGAAATGCAAAAAAAAAAATCCAAAATGGTAATACAAAGGTTGTCAAAATGGCTTAGCTATTCGTTACACATCACCAAAAAATTCAAATTTATAAAAAGAACAAAAATACTGCTACATTTCACTAAGCACCAAAATTAGGTGGGAGAGAAGCCTTCATTCGCTTATACTTTTCAGTAGAAACCAACAGACGACGTTCGATCACATACTTGTTCAGAGTAAGGGTATCAATCTATGCTCTCAATTTTTGAGCTATCTTGACATGGTAAACGCCTACTTTGATCTCCTCATCAAGCTGCTTACGGTCGAGTTTGTTGATTTCCTCATGGCGATCCCTGGCTTTCTAAATGTTGGCTTGCAGCGCTTTAATATGTTCTTCCCAAATAGAAATATTGGTAGCACAGTCATCAAACTCTTTTTTATTCTGTGAAAATACTTCTCGAGCTCCTCAACCTTAGTGGTATATTCAGTGGCTACATCTCACTCAGCCACTTGAGTTTCCAACTTGTTTCCAATCCTATTCGAAACATCTTGCTTGCGCAAAAGATATACATAAACATGGTCTAGAAAGAATTCGAGTTCGACAGTGATATTTACAAACTCTGGGGAAACATTTAGAATATCCACCTGTTTCAGTAATTCCTTGATGTTACAGAAGGAATATGGTTCTTGCACTCAAAAAAGTGGCAGTAATTTGTCAAAGGATTTGATCAGCAGGTTGAACAAAAGATTAGCCACCAGAGGCAGTCGAAGAACTGGAACCCTTTTCGGAGGAACTGGTTCTTGCACTCATCACAACCTTCAAAATCCAACAAGATTATTTGTGTAACACCCTGTAATTTAGAATTAATTATTTAATTGATTATTTGTAAATTATTGGTGATTATCTGTGTGATGTGTATGGTATGTGTAGGGTACACTACTACAAAAAACACATCTGATGTCGGACGTGAAATGTGTTTTACCTCGGCATCTGAAGTGAGGTAAATAAGGTCGTCATGAAAAGTATGGACTTAACACCTCAGCATTTTTAAGACCGAGATAAAAAAATTTAGCACATGGGTTCGATCCCCAATTTCTGCACTTTTATTAATTAAAAAAAACTATGGCCTATTTTATCTCGGTTTATCAAGAAAACAGAGGGGTTACTCTTTTTTTATTATTAAAACTTGTTACATTGTGTACCCAGAATATTATATTTTTATACAGAAAAATAAAATTAATTATCCATGAAGATCATATGTTGGATCTTCAATTCTTTAATATTCTGGCAAGATCAAATACTGGGAACCTCCATTCTCCCAACAAAAGAAAAAGGGTTAGGTAAATTAATTTCCAGAAGATCTAGATTTCAGATTTTTAAACCATATAATTTTATGATAGACCAAATATTGTGTGCAAGGATGTTTTCAATCCTTTTTGTTTTGAAATGAACAAAAAAAGGGTTAGTAAAAAAAGGGTTAGACAAAAAAGTGGTTAGTCAAAAAATGGTTAGATAAATAAATAATTTTTTGATTAAAAAATATATTTAAGAACTTTTCATGGCAAACATTTAAAAACACAAACCTTAAACCCAAATTATTTTTGGCTCTTACAATTCATCATAGAGAACTCTTTGTAGCAAACACTCCTGCAAACATTAAACTCTTCATGCTTCAGAATGCTTTTTTAATGAAAGGCACAATAGAGGTTTTTTATATTTCACGCGGATCACTAATGGTTAGGTATAGAGCGTTGTTAGTCATGAAATGGACGACAAGGATTTGATTGAGGATTTGATAAATGTCCTCGATTTTAATGCTAAGATCCCTGGGTTTTTTGGAAAATCGACGGGTAGAACATTTATTTTTAAAATAAAAAATGAAATTAAAATATAGGTTTAAAATTTATTTTAGCACTAAATTTCCCCTCGATCTTTAGGAAGACCGACACGTTTGAATATTTAAATACAAAGTTAGAACACAGACGTGGCGCACATGCATTGGAATTATATCACTAAAATAGCAATGAGTAGTTATATTCAAGTTGTAACGTCTCTTTTAGATTATCAAGGATGCTTTTGAGCTATTTAAACATCTAATTACCAACTCATTGATTCAAAGTCTTTTCCTATTTTCAATGTCTCATTACAACCTCTCTGCTTCAAAGTTTTTTTTATCCAAAAATGGATGCAAATTTGTTGTTCATTATCAATGAAAAGTATGTTGATTTCAATGAGTTCGATCATTTTGAAATAAGAAAAGTTGTTAACAAACAAAAGTTGAGTAGTTACTTTGACATTCTACATGGCCTCATATACACTAACCTCGTTAAAGAGTTTTGGATGAATGCATCTGTTGTGCCAGATGATAATGAAAAAATCATCCATTCCCATGTCAATGGTACTCCTTTATACATTACTTCATCACTGATTGTTTTGACAATCAACTGTGAAGAGTTTGGTAGTTATGTTGAACATTATAAATCCAGCCATGTCTGTGCAGATCACCTAAATCGACTTTATGCCAAAGATACTAATCTCTCTAGTCCTGCTTCTCTATGCCTTATTGTAAAATTTTGGTTTCAACTTCTAGTATCAAATCTCTGCCCAAGAAAGAAATACCCGGAAACACTTACTTGGTATGACAAACATCTCTTGTTATTCCTCACCTACAACATGAGAGTTAATATTCCTCTTACCATTTGCAACTTCTTGAAGGAAATGATAAAGGCTTCTCGGAAGGAGAAGACTTTCCTCATACCTTATGGACGAGTTCTTTCTATACTTTTTCAATAAGTTAGGGGTAATGTTGAAGTTGAGTGGACTGAGAAGTTTGAACTTGTTGAGTAATTTTCTTTGTTGTGTTTACTTTTTTTATTATCAATGGAATATTTTCTTTTACTATTATTTCCTATTCTTGTGATAAATCGTTGAAAAGTATTAAATGCGACAATGAGGATTCAAAGCGAGGTTCCTTATAGCTATGTTGCCTCGGTTCTAAAATAAAACCGAGATAACAGGTTTATTATTATTTTAAGGATTATAAAAGGTGCTAAATTATAGTTGAGTTACCTCGGTTTGTTATAACACATATGTAACATGTTTTTTATCTTATTAATAAAGAGCTCCTAGGTCATATCCTCTCTATTTTAGCTTATTGGACATGAAAACTTCGTTCGTCATGGAATGTATTATTTATAGTAGTGGTAGTAAGTGGAAATAGAGGTGATAAATAGAATTATATATATTTAAATAATTTAGTTTATATCATTTAGATTTATAATAATAATTAAATTGAATAATTGATTGTGTACAGATGATGAGAACATTATGGTAATAATATAACGATAAGTGATGGCATAAAGGGAACAACATAGAAAGGGTCCAAGGGATAAAAAGAGAAAATTTAGAGAGATAAGGTTCATTATGTTCGATCGTAGATTTGGGAGAACGCGAAGAAGAGTCATAGTACAGAGAATCACAAGGAGAACTTCGTAGAAGCGCGAATGACGAGATCGATTGCTAGATGTTGTACCCCAAAATTTGCCCTCGCATTTTGCTACAAACAATCTCAGCTTCAGAACATTTCCTGACTTTTCAAACTGGCGCAAGAATCGGACAAACGGACTTTTCTTGACATTCAAGCAAAATTAGGGTTTTTTACTGATGTTCAGAGCTCTGATTTGTCTCATACAGTTGGCTTAGGGTCGGGATGATTTTTGGTTCAATTCTGATCAGGCAAGCGTTATCTAGCATTTAATCAGAAGTTAAGGTTTTATGGGCATATTCTCAGAAGAATTTAAATTCCACAGCACTTTGCGGTTTATTTCAAGATTCGAGTTAAAATTCGCGTTATCTTGGTTTAATCAGCAAAAGAGACAGTGGTTTGAATTCAGTACGTTTTGATTGGGCCAGTCAGATACAAGATGCAGTATTGAATTCACAGTGTTTATGCGTTTGATCAGTCTATTTGGATCGACTGCTGCTTTGCTCTGGATGTTGAATAAGACAGATTTAATTGATCAATGTTGTTTTATTTAAGTTATTTATTATTCTGAAATTAAATGATTGAATTTATTTTTCAATTGTTTTAATTCTAAGAATTTTAAATAAATAAATAAACAATAAAGAAATTAGAATTAATTGGATAATTTAAACTTTTATTGATATTTGAATTATTTGTACAAATTGTTGTTTATTACAGACAATAATTTACATTTAATTTAAATATTACATAGAATGAAAAAATTATCCTATTTTCTAATATTCTTCGTTCTTCATTCCGCTCCAGTATTCCATTTTTCATCTGCAAAAAGAAACAAGAAAAGTCAGAAAGCATTAAATTGGAAAGGACAGATAAAATATTGCTCATCATTAGGGGCCACTGACTGGGATCAGTTGACCCTCTCTGCAAATCACGGGATTTCTCCCGGTTCACAGAGAGGGAAGACTTTTATTCATGAAATGCAAATGTCAAATGCATAGTTCTAAAAAATTTCAAGCTGCATAGAATCTCAATTTCCAATTCAAACCATATAGTTCAAATCCAATTCCCACTTAAATGCCAAAGATATCAAAGAAATCAAAGTAGCACAAGTTGCTATCAAAACTGTCAAAGCAGTCAAAAGAGATAAAAAAGATGCAGAAAATGTGTTATGCAAGCTAAGTCTAAAGTCATCATTTCCCTAGTCAAACCCCTTCAGAACATAGTACAATAATAACATTATAAAATTCTGTATTGTACTGTAAAGTGAGAAGAAAAAGAGATAAAGCAAGCATAGGCAGGGTTTAGGCAGTTCAGAATAGACAGTAAGCAGGTTAGAGAGAAGAAAATGCATCAAACCTCAACCATCCAACACAACTCTGCATAACAAATAACAGAAGCTAATACAAAGAAACAAGACAGTTCAGAAGTGAAGAGAAGCAAAGATAACCAAAAACTCTCACATACCCAAACCTGCACCAGTATAACCATACAAAAAACCAGCATTAACCTAAAATTTCAAACATACAAAAAACCTGATAAGCCAAACATCCCCCAAAGACCATCAAACCTGCATCAGGCCTCAACCTTCAAACACTATCTAACCAATGTCATAACCAGAATCACACCAACACCAAGCCTCAGAAATGGATTCATCATAGGCAACAATTCAAAGGCAACCCAATCTCAAGCATAATCAAACACATAACCCCTCAACAGAAGTTCAAAGCCATCAAACACACAGTTCAATTCAAAAACCATACCAACATCCTGTCATACCAGTACCAAAACTGTCAAGCATAATCAAACACATAAGCCCTCAGTACAAGCATCATTGGGCATTAAATCTCAAAAAGGCATCCAATCCAAGGCAATAACTGTTCACAATCATTCCAAAGCATTCAACAATTCAAAGGGACGAAAGGGAAGAGACAAAGATATCAAGGCAGCAATGTTCTAAACACTCAAGGCAGCAATGTTCCAAAATCATTCAGAAGCAAAGATTCAAGGGAACTGAGACCCTCAGACCTCTGAGGTCATCACAGGGCAACAAAAGGGAAGAGAGCAAATCATCTCAGGCAACAACAAGAAACATTTGAGGCAACAGTTCTAGGCAAGCACACATAGGCAAATCAGAAAAAACGAAAGTGGAACATCACAAGGCAACAATTCCAAGAACATACAAAATTCCAAAAGGCATCATAAGTGGAAGAAGAAGATAAAAGAAAAGTGAATTTTAAGAAGGATTCCTCAGCACATACATCATCAAGCCCTAAATATAGTAAGGAACGAAAGTACCAGGAAAGCAAGCTCAAAACTTCATCACTGAACCGCCGCTCCGGCCTCCTAAGCATCACGCTCTCCGCCTCTCCTCCATCTCCCAAACGAAGGTAGCCATTCTTCTCCCTCTTTCTCCACCACCTCACAATAACACAGATTCAAGAGTCAAAAATTCGAATCGAAAGCATGTAATTCGTAAAAGAAAAGAGATGAAGACATAAAACGTTAGAACGAACCCTAAATCAAGAGAGCACCGAGACCGTGCCTTGGAGGGAAGAAAGGTGTGGAGGGTGATGCTGGCGGCCGGAAAGAGAAGCATTGATCAGAAGAAACGAAGACGACGAACTCAGTGAACACGGCACCGTCTCAAAACCCTAACTGTCGTTCTGAACAAAAAACGCCTAACCCTAAAATTCATTTCAGAATTGATATGGGCCTGACCCGTTTCACCCCCCTAGAGCCCATCAAAAATGCTTTTCTTCTTTTTTTTTCTTTACAACATTAAATACTAATCTTTTTTTTTATATATAAACAATACTTACTTCATTCTTATAAAACACTAACCCTCTTTTATCTTATAAAAAATGTTCACTTTTTTTTTATTTTGTAAAATACTAACCTAAATAATAAAATACTTTTATCATGTAATTAAATTTGAAAGCATTTTCTTTTAATTAATACACTTTTGTATATAATAAACAACAAAATATTTTTTATACATAATTAACTTAAAAACATTTTTTAACACATATTGAAATACATTTGTATATATTATCTTTTTTCATACACAATTAAATTGAAAATACTTTTTTTAATTGAAGTACATATTTGTACATATTACACATTTTTTATACATAATTAAATTGAAACTTTTTTAATTAACATATACATTTGTACATACCAATTCAAATACATTCATTTTCTAAACATTGAAACTCACAAACATTTGGACTAAAATACTTTCCAATTAAAACTTAACATTTAATCAAAACACTTCATTTTTCTTTTGTACATAATTAAACATACAAAAATCAAAGATTCGTTAAGATACATTTATCTAGGTCAAACCCTAATACGCTTAACTTCACATTTCACACTTGTACACTTACACAACACATTACCCTATACACATGTTTATCTTATATTTGTATATTCGATATTTACATTTGATTGCGACATTCGATTTGGTTGTAAATTATTGGATACTATAAGTCTCATCCCCTTGTACATTTATACCCCCACTCCCGGACACTATTTTGTAATAGCGTAGATTTACATTCCGCAATTTACAGTTTTCCAATTATACCATGGTTAGACCTAGGGTTTGTATGTACATAAAATCAAACGCTAGATAACCTAATACAAGACAAACGCATGTAATCAATACACAATCACACTTGCACCCTCTAGGGTAATCCCACATGATGCCTTCCAAAATGGGCCATGCTTGCACGTCGAGTATCTTTGGCAAAACAAAAGCAGATGATCACAAGTCCCTCAAAGTGTTACCTAAATCGGAATGATCATAGTCCCTTCAAAGCAAATTGCCAAAGACACTTGGCACCATTGCATTCATGGTCCATACGATGACCCGCGCCTGTCCCGAATAAACTTCCTAAACGCAAGATTGTCTACCAATTTCAATGGTAGAACAAAATTGTAAAAAGGGTTAAAACGTAACAAAAACCTTTGAGTACAATAGGGTAGACAAAACTCTTAGTTACTTGAGATCAAACTTGCAAAAACACTTGCCTTCTTTTCAAAAACCACAATCCACAACACTTTCAAACAAACTCTTAAAAACATTTGAAAACATCTTTTCGAAAAGATTCACACTTTTGTAAAACACTCAAACACGAGTCAAATACATTAGTTGCCTAAGACAAGGCATCTTTTTCCAAAACATTTTCAAAAGCACCCACACACACACCATTTTTAAAGCAATCGAAAAAACAAGGCAAGTGATCTAAAAAACCAAGTAACTAAGAGCCCATGGGTAACCATGGATGAAAAGGGTGCTAATACCTTCCCTTTCATAATCTACCCCCCGAACCCACGAAATATCTCAAAAGGTTTTTGCTGTGCTTTTTTAACCTTTCCTTTAGGATAAAGTAAAAAGTCGGTGGCGACTCTTGCTAACCGCACAAGTGCGAATGCGAACGCAAAACTCAAGTCAGTTCTCCCACCGTATCACAGAACTGGCGACTCTGCTGGGGAGAATTAAAAGTGGGGTTACCTTAGGGTTTAGATCACCTTTACTTTCAATTGATTGCTTTGTTTGCTTTACATTTATGGGCTTTGTATCGGAGTTTTATAGATCCTAACCCGGATCTGGGGAAACCCTTTTAGGTAGCAACAAGACTGTGAGGGAACTGTGCGGGGTATACCGACATGGTTGAAGCAGTCTGCTACGTTGATGTGGCACTTTGGTGTGTACCGGTAACCCTTGAGTCAATCAAGGAGAGTACGGGGCCTCCATGTGGTGTCGTAAAGCATCAACAGACCTTAGGAACCTGAATTGAACCATCTTGGCCTCTTTAGGGTAGTGAGATGACTACTTTGGTGTACTCTGAAGTCGGTTGATACTCGATACTACACTCAATTGAGGGTTGTTTTCTTGGGATATTTTGATCGCCAGTCAGTGGCTAAATCGAAACGATGAACAATGAAAGCAATCCAGTGATATTGGGACCTCTAGAACCCGGTTACTTTTGATAGGACAGGTTTTAACCAACAAACTGAAAGAGGGTAGTACCTGAACCTCATGCAAGCCTAAACCTAAGGCCTTGTGTGCTTTGTGTGAATATTGTTTGCCTGTATATACACTTACTTGCTTGTGCATACATGTACATAACATCATAACATCATACCATAGCATTTTAGCATTTTCAATAACCATTTCAAGGATCTCGAGGGTTCTTTTGATGCAGGGTTACGTTGAACCAGACATCTATCAAGGGGCAAGAGGTTTCTCCTCTAGCCAATCCAGTCAAAGATCAAGTACAACAACTTGAATCAGTGGCTATGACCCACTTGACATGGTGAGCTTGATTCTCGTGGAAAGACATCCACCAACAGGAAGCTCTCCAATCAAGGTTCAAAAACAACAACTTGAATCAGGGGCTATGACCCACTTGACATGGTGAGCTTGATTCTCGTGGAAAGACATCCACCGGTGCAAAGTTCTCCAATCAAAGATCAAGTACAACAACTTGAATCAGGGGCTATGACCCACTTGACATGGTGAGCTTGATTCTCGTGGAAGGACATCCACCGATGCAGAGATCTCCAATCCAAGAGCAGAGTTCAACCTCTAACATTTTTCTTGTGTATACCCCAAGAGGTCCTTGAAAACATTGCATATATATCACGCATATCATTGCATAACAGGTTTCTCCCCTACAGGTCTCCTTATTCTTCATACTGTTTATTTCAGTAAGATGGATATGGAGCAAACGGTGAAAGAGCTCCAAGCTCAAAATGCTCAATTCCAACAAATGCTGCTGGCTGTGGGTAAGGGGCAAGAGGATCTGACAGCTCTCCTTCTCAAAGACAAGAAGAAGAAGTCCAAGAAGGCAGCCCGCATCCTGAACTTGAGGAGAAGGCCTAAGACCCAAGACCTTGCAACTCCATCCAACACAGTGGTTAGTCTTGAAGAAGACCATAATGAGGAGATGGTTGAAGAGGAAGCTGATTGCTCCGAAGAACAATATCCTCTTACTGATGACAAGTACAAAGAGTTGGAGGATCGCCTTAATGCTATGGAGATCCAACAAATACCTGGCTTGGATTTAGGAGATATGGGGTTGGTTCCTGGATTGGTCATCCCTCCAAAATTCAAAGTTCCTACCGTTGCTCTGTACGACGGAGTTTCTTGCCCTAAGATGCATCTAAGATCTTATGTCCGCAAGATTCAACCATACACAGCGGATAAGAGGCTTTGGATCCATTTCTTCCAAGAAAGTTTAGTAGGGGCTCATCTCGAGTGGTTCTATCAATTGGGGAGTTCTCGCATCCGCACTTGGGAAGATCTAGCCGGGGCTTTTTACGAACAATATCGGTACAATGCTGATCTCGCACCAACTCGTGTGCAGTTGCAGAACATGACCATGGGTTCTGACGAGAGCTTCAAAGGGTATGCTCAAAAATGGAGAGATCTGGCTGGTAGAGTGCAACCCCCTCTAACTGACAAAGAGCTGATTGACATCTTCATGGGAACTTTGACAGGGCCTTTCTTCAAGCACTTAATTGGAAGCTCCTCAGCCGGGTTCGCCGACCTAATACTAACCGGCGAGAGGGTCGAGGCTGGCATCAAGAGTGGAAAGATCCAGGGAGCCACAACCCCCGATACTAAGATAATCCCCTACAACGGGAAGAAAGAGTCCATTGCTGCGAACAGTCAAAAGGGTCGTCATGACCAACATATAGGGGCAATCCTGATCCCTAATCCTATACCTGCTCAACAAAGACAGGGGCATCAGCATAAGGAGGTCGCACCTAAGAGGCAGTTCACCAAGATCAACATGTCACTGTCTCAGGCACTGCAACACCTATTGAAGAGGGATATGATTACTTTGAGGGCTCCTCTCCGGAACCCAAATACTTCTGCTCCTACCTATCACCCCAATGAAAGATGTGAGTACCACTCTGATAGCCCGGGGCATGATACCAACAACTGTTGGCCTTTGAAGAACAAGATCCAGGACATGATCGATGCC
The DNA here is from genome assembly GCA_948472305.1 of Vicia faba. Lineage (NCBI taxonomy): Eukaryota > Viridiplantae > Streptophyta > Magnoliopsida > Fabales > Fabaceae > Vicia > Vicia faba. Next base: position 416,891,758 of record OX451739.1, read on the forward strand.
AAGGAGATTGAGTTTGGTCCCCTGGAGACTCCAGCATGATCACTCCTCCTATGCCAAATCATTGAGATTGTGTTTGTTTCATTCTGAATTTTCAAAAGTTGTAATTTCTTTTGCTATCAAACAATTATCTGTTGATGTTAAACTCTGTTTTCATTAATGCATTGCATATGTTTGTCTTGAATTCATCCATTCGTTTCACTACTCTTTTGTTTTTCTTTATGATATTTAACTCTTGATAAAAAGCTATAAGCCTTTAGAGGGAGGATGAAGAAACAATACCATGATCTTATACAGTATGCTTTTGAACAGACCTTGCTGATGATGTACAGGCATTTCTTTCAATTCCCAAACACTGGAGTTATAAGGAAGTTAATCCCTAGTCAACCCCTTCGAGCCAAAGAAGTAGGAGTTTTCTGTTCTAGACAATCAAAACCTTGATATAAACCTGGGGCAGGGCAGTACCTCAGTTAATTCAAAAGAAAATGCGCATTGAAGTCGCAAACTCTCAGTTCGTAATACAATGAACGACGTCGAAAAAGAAAGCATTCCTTCGGAATCAAAGGACAAGGGTGGTTCCCTATCACATAGACAGTCAATCTCTCAAAAGAGAAAAGCCCACTGAGCCAAAACCTATGAAGGAGGCTTAAGAAAGCTGGGGCATCCCGCTGACAGTAATCTCGAAAACGGTAACCGTCAGGCAAAAGTTAGGGATAACAAATCAAAATCAAAATAGTGAGGTCATTACAAAATCCTCAACAACATGAAAAGTGTTGAAAAAAAAAAAGGAGATGATGACTGTCTCCCAAAAATTCAAACTGGTGAACCATCGCCCAAAAGTCGTTCCAAACTCAAAACAGAGTGCGACGCACAGTTAACTGAGCTTAGGTCGAAGAACATCGCGAAGAGCGGGTGGGTACAAATATACTTTGAGCCTTTATCCTTTGTTTCTTAAACCGTGAACCAGGCCACGTTACAACCCTTCAAAAGTCCTAATTGAAGCATGGGTTAGTTCGAGAGCATACTGTCACAAAAGGTATCCTGACTCCTGTAGGGCTTTGCTCTAAATCTTGTGTAACTTGTCTTGTGAAAAGTTTTCTGCTAAAAAACGCATTTTTTCAAAACTTCGAGACAAACATAAACTTTGCATTATTCGAATATCACTGTCTGCATTTGACCCTTTTTGTTTGACAGCGAAGAATTTCACACAGCGAAGGTTCGGAGGAACGAAAACTCTCTCAGTAAGTCAAAATCATTTCAAGAGAATGACACTTCCATCAAATCTCCTATCAGCAAGGGGCATGACATGTCACCATTCAATTAACCTGGGGCAGTCCGGTCGAGGTCCAACAGATCTTTCAAAGTTCAGTTAACCAGGGGCAGTCCAGTCAAGATTTCGAGAAATCTCTCCGTATGCAGAGTAATCTGATTCAAGACTCCAACATCACCACTTGGGGCATTCGAATGTCAGAAGTGTTCAGCAAGTTCCTTATCACCTCAAAAGACAAGATATAGTTCAAGATGTGACCCATACATGGCGACATTCTATAACTCATTCAGATTTTCCAGATATAGTTCAAGATGTGACCCAGACATGGCGACATTCTATAACTCATTCAGATCATTCCAGATATAGTTCAAGATGTGACCCAGACATGGCGACATTCTATAACTCATTCAGATCATTCCAGATATAGTTCAAGATGTGACCCAGACATGGCGACATTCTATAACTCATTCAGATCATTCCAGATATAGTTCAAGATGTGACCCAGACATGGCGACATTCTATAACTCATTCAGACTTTCAGATATAGTTCAAGATGTGACCCAGACTTGGCGACATTCTATAACTTATTCAAAGTGCTTCTAAATATAGTTCAAGATGTGACCCAGACATGGCGACATTCTATAACTCATTCAGATCATTCCAGATATAGTTCAAGATGTGACCCAGACATGGCGACATTCTATAACTCATTCAGATCATTCCAGATATAGTTCAAGATGTGACCCAGACATGGCGACATTCTATAACTCATTCAGATCATTCCAAATATAGTTCAAGATGTGACCCAGACATGGCGACATTCTATAACTCATTCAGATCATTCCAGATATAGTTCAAGATGTGACCCAGACATGGCGACATTCTATAACTCATTCAGATCATTCCAGATATAGTTCAAGATGTGACCCAGACATGGCGACATTCTATAACTCATTCAGATCATTCCAGATATAGTTCAAGATGTGACCCAGACATGGCGACATTCTATAACTCATTCAGACTTTCAGATATAGTTCAAGATGTGACCCAGACTTGGCGACATTCTATAACTTATTCAAAGTGCTTCTAAATATAGTTCGAGATGTGACCCAGCGATGGCGACATTCAGTAACTTATCCCAGACCAACACCTACAACAATCAGAAAATTCTTCCCATCCCCAGCGGAGTTCATCAAAATTCCCCAGCAGATCAAGAGCTTCAAGTGGACAATCCCCAGCGAAGTCAGACTTTTAAACCTTCTCCCCACAGAGTTTTGGAAGGACAAATCTTGAGTTCCCCAGTGAAGTCTCCAGAGTTACTTCCCATCAAACCGAAGACTCTCAATCTGGTCTCCCCGGCATGAGTCTACTAGTTGGAACTCCCCAGTAGAGGTCATCAGGAATTCTCTTCCCCAGCGACAGCCAAGGATTTATTCTCCCCGGCAGCAGTCAAGATGCTTTTATCTTCAGCCATCTCGGAATCATGTATCCTTGGCAAGATTAGCTCATCAGCTTACATGCGCATTCATTACATTCATATCATAAACATTAATGTCACGTACATTGCATCGTGCATCATAACATTACATGCAACTAACCCTTTACCTTTTCAGGTAAGATCAGTCGACAGACACAGATCATCTCCTGAGATTCATCCAAAAGTAGTTCAGATGTGACCCGGACACGGCAACATTTTGATACTTATTCCAGATTCATTCAGACGCATCAGCAGAAACCTTACACCGGTTCCTCTTCAACTTTTCAACTTCTGAAACAAGTTTACGGATTCTTCCCTACAACGGATGTCAATCTACCGATTGATTCAGACTCTTCTCAAACTTTTGAAGACAGTTTACAGATTCTTCCCTACAACGGAGGTCAATCTACCGACTGATTCAGACTCTTCTCAATTTTTGAAAATAGGTTACGGACGCTTCCCAACAACGGATGCTGCTCCATTGCTTGTTCAGTCCCAACTCCTGAAAATAGTTTACAGATTCTCCAGACACGGACGTCAATCTGTTGCTTGTTCAGACCCCAATTCAGAGATATTCCAAAACAGGGATGCCCTTCTGATACTCGTCCACTCACCATTGACGTACAGTTCAACATCACCATATGGCATCTATAAGCCCATCCTCCTACCAGCAGTCGCCGAATGGCATCTGTAAGCCCATTCTCAGATGGCATCTTTAAGCCCATCCCCGACAAGTTTCTGTCACTCCCCTAGATGGCATCGTTAAGCCCATCTCCAGATGGCATCTCTAAGCCCATTCCCGCATCCAGTGCTTTGATGAGTGCAAATTTTCGGGCACTCTAGTGTCCAATCTCCTTTTACCTTCAAGTCGCGAAAGGCAAATTTGCCAATCTAACTCTTCAGGTCCAAGAAGATTGAACAGGGGCAACTGTTGTACCCCAAAATTTGCCCTCGCATTTTGCTACAAACAATCTCAGCTTCAGAACATTTCCTGACTTTTCAAACTGGCGCAAGAATCGGACAAACGGACTTTTCTTGACATTCAAGCAAAATTAGGGTTTTTTACTGATGTTCAGAGCTCTGATTTGTCTCATACAGTTGGCTTAGGGTCGGGATGATTTTTGGTTCAATTCTGATCAGGCAAGCGTTATCTAGCATTTAATCAGAAGTTAAGGTTTTATGGGCATATTCTCAGAAGAATTTAAATTCCACAGCACTTTGCGGTTTATTTCAAGATTCGAGTTAAAATTCGCGTTATCTTGGTTTAATCAGCAAAAGAGACAGTGGTTTGAATTCAGTACGTTTTGATTGGGCCAGTCAGATACAAGATGCAGTATTGAATTCACAGTGTTTATGCGTTTGATCAGTCTATTTGGATCGACTGCTGCTTTGCTCTGGATGTTGAATAAGACAGATTTAATTGATCAATGTTGTTTTATTTAAGTTATTTATTATTCTGAAATTAAATGATTGAATTTATTTTTCAATTGTTTTAATTCTAAGAATTTTAAATAAATAAATAAACAATAAAGAAATTAGAATTAATTGGATAATTTAAACTTTTATTGATATTTGAATTATTTGTACAAATTGTTGTTTATTACAGACAATAATTTACATTTAATTTAAATATTACATAGAATGAAAAAATTATCCTATTTTCTAATATTCTTCGTTCTTCATTCCGCTCCGGTATTCCATTTTTCATCTGCAAAAAGAAACAAGAAAAGTCAGAAAGCATTAAATTGGAAAGGACAGATAAAATATTGCTCATCATTAGGGGCCACTGACTGGGATCAGTTGACCCTCTCTGCAAATCACGGGATTTCTCCCGGTTCACAGAGAGGGAAGACTTTTATTCATGAAATGCAAATGTCAAATGCATAGTTCTAAAAAATTTCAAGCTGCATAGAATCTCAATTTCCAATTCAAACCATATAGTTCAAATCCAATTCCCACTTAAATGCCAAAGATATCAAAGAAATCAAAGTAGCACAAGTTGCTATCAAAACTGTCAAAGCAGTCAAAAGAGATAAAAAAGATGCAGAAAATGTGTTATGCAAGCTAAGTCTAAAGTCATCATTTCCCTAGTCAAACCCCTTCAGAACATAGTACAATAATAACATTATAAAATTCTGTATTGTACTGTAAAGTGAGAAGAAAAAGAGATAAAGCAAGCATAGGCAGGGTTTAGGCAGTTCAGAATAGACAGTAAGCAGGTTAGAGAGAAGAAAATGCATCAAACCTCAACCATCCAACACAACTCTGCATAACAAATAACAGAAGCTAATACAAAGAAACAAGACAGTTCAGAAGTGAAGAGAAGCAAAGATAACCAAAAACTCTCACATACCCAAATCTGCACCAGTATAACCATACAAAAAACCAGCATTAACCTCAAATTTCAAACATACAAAAAACCTGATAAGCCAAACATCCCCCAAAGACCATCAAACCTGCATCAGGCCTCAACCTTCAAACACTATCTAACCAATGTCATAACCAGAATCACACCAACACCAAGCCTCAGAAATGGATTCATCATAGGCAACAATTCAAAGGCAACCCAATCTCAAGCATAATCAAACACATAACCCCTCAACAGAAGTTCAAAGCCATCAAACACACAGTTCAATTCAAAAACCATACCAACATCCTGTCATACCAGTACCAAAACTGTCAAGCATAATCAAACACATAAGCCCTCAGTACAAGCATCATTGGGCATTAAATCTCAAAAAGGCATCCAATCCAAGGCAATAACTGTTCACAATCATTCCAAAGCATTCAACAATTCAAAGGGACGAAAGGGAAGAGACAAAGATATCAAGGCAGCAATGTTCTAAACACTCAAGGCAGCAATGTTCCAAAATCATTCAGAAGCAAAGATTCAAGGGAACTGAGACCCTCAGACCTCTGAGGTCATCACAGGGCAACAAAAGGGAAGAGAGCAAATCATCTCAGGCAACAACAAGAAACATTTGAGGCAACAGTTCTAGGCAAGCACACATAGGCAAATCAGAAAAAACGAAAGTGGAACATCACAAGGCAACAATTCCAAGAACATACAAAATTCCAAAAGGCATCATAAGTGGAAGAAGAAGATAAAAGAAAAGTGAATTTTAAGAAGGATTCCTCAGCACATACATCATCAAGCCCTAAATATAGCAAGGAACGAAAGTACCAGGAAAGCAAGCTCAAAACTTCATCACTGAACCGCCGCTCCGGCCTCCTAAGCATCACGCTCTCCGCCTCTCCTCCATCTCCCAAACGAAGGTAGCCATTCTTCTCCCTCTTTCTCCACCACCTCACAATAACACAGATTCAAGAGTCAAAAATTCGAATCGAAAGCATGTAATTCGTAAAAGAAAAGAGATGAAGACATAAAACGTTAGAACGAACCCTAAATCAAGAGAGCGCCGAGACCGTGCCTTGGAGGGAAGAAAGGTGTGGAGGGTGATGCTGGCGGCCGGAAAGAGAAGCATTGATCAGAAGAAACGAAGACGACGAACTCAGTGAACACGGCGCCGTCTCAAAACCCTAACTGTCGTTCTGAACAAAAAACGCCTAACCCTAAAATTCATTTCAGAATTGATATGGGCCTGACCCGTTTCACCCCCCTAGAGCCCATCAAAAATGCTTTTCTTCTTTTTTTTCTTTACAACATTAAATACTAATCTTTTTTTTTATATATAAACAATACTTACTTCATTCTTATAAAACACTAACCCTCTTTTATCTTATAAAAAATGTTCACTTTTTTTTTATTTTGTAAAATACTAACCTAAATAATAAAATACTTTTATCATGTAATTAAATTTGAAAGCATTTTCTTTTAATTAATACACTTTTGTATATAATAAACAACAAAATATTTTTTATACATAATTAACTTAAAAACATTTTTTAACACATATTGAAATACATTTGTATATATTATCTTTTTTCATACACAATTAAATTGAAAATACTTTTTTTAATTGAAATACATATTTGTACATATTACACATTTTTTATACATAATTAAATTGAAACTTTTTTAATTAACATATACATTTGTACATACCAATTCAAATACATTCATTTTCTAAACATTGAAACTCACAAACATTTGGACTAAAATACTTTCCAATTAAAACTTAACATTTAATCAAAACACTTCATTTTTCTTTTGTACATAATTAAACATACAAAAATCAAAGATTCGTTAAGATACATTTATCTAGGTCAAACCCTAATACGCTTAACTTCACATTTCACACTTGTACACTTACACAACACATTACCCTATACACATGTTTATCTTATATTTGTATATTCGATATTTACATTTGATTGCGACATTCGATTTGGTTGTAAATTATTGGATACTATAAGTCTCATCCCCTTGTACATTTATACCCCCACTCCCGGACACTATTTTGTAATAGCGTAGATTTACATTCCGCAATTTACAGTTTTCCAATTATACCATGGTTAGACCTAGGGTTTGTATGTACATAAAATCAAACGCTAGATAACCTAATACAAGACAAACGCATGTAATCAATACACAATCACACTTGCACCCTCTAGGGTAATCCCACATGATGCCTTCCAAAATGGGCCATGCTTGCACGTCGAGTATCTTTGGCAAAACAAAAGCAGATGATCACAAGTCCCTCAAAGTGTTGCCTAAATCGGAATGATCATAGTCCCTTCAAAGCAAATTGCCAAAGACACTTGGCACCATTGCATTCATGGTCCATACGATGACCCGCGCCTGTCCCGAATAAACTTCCTAAACGCAAGATTGTCTACCAATTTTAATGGTAGAACAAAATTGTAAAAAGGGTTAAAACGTAACTGTTGTACCCCAAAATTTGCCCTCCCATATTCTCCAATAAACTGCCAAGCCAAGCTACAAAATTCCCCAAGAGTTGCACAATGCAAAGGCCTCCATACAGTCAAAACTAGGGTTTGTGGGTTGATCAAGAAAAGGAAGTGTTCAAAGGCTCAATCAAGTCTCATATGCTTACAAACATGGTCAAGCATCCTCATATCAAGTTTCAAGGCATTCAGCTCAAGATTGCACAGTCAAAACCCTAAATTGCACTACAGTCAACTGTAGGGGCAAAATGGTCATTTGGCAGTCAAAAGTTCAAATTTTTGGTCAACATATCATTTTGAAGCCACAAACATCATTTGATCAATGCTTGATCATGATTCTCAAAATTTGGCTCAGAAATCATCAAAGATGCAAAAGTTGCTATATTTGGACAGCTGAAAAAGTCAACTGAAGTTGACCAGGGCATAACTTTCACATGGATTATCAGAAAAATTCCATCCAAAGCTCATTTTGAAGATAAAGACATTTCCTACAACTCATCTTCATACTTCAAGTCCAAGAAATGCTCTCACAAAAAGTTATCAATTTCAACATTACAGGTCATTTTCAAAAGTCAACAAAAAGGGACTTTAAGTCAAAGGCCATAACTTGAGATTGGTAAATCAAAATGACATGGGACCAAAGGCATTGGTTAAAGGACTCAAAGACCTTTCCAAAATGTCCAAGAACATGTGAAAAGCTTAAAAATTGAGCAAGTTATGCCTTGTAGAAGTTGGGAAATTTTTGTGAAATGGCAAAAGTCAACTATCTTTGAAAATCCAATTTTGACAAAAGGGCCCCATTTTTTCCATTTGGTCCATCCTTGTCATGCCACACACGTGTCCCATGGTTAATTTCAAGACCAAATATTGATTTTTTTTATTTTATTTAATTTTTAATGATTTAATTCATTTTAATTCTTTGAAAATTCAAATAAAATTCAAAAACCAATGGAATAGTGTCATGTGAACTTGGACAATTTCTATGTATCATGAACCAACTCAAGAAATCAGCTAGGGTTCATTTGCACACTAGGTCTAGGTTTTGGCTAAAAAGGAGGAAAAATGGTTAATGGAAGAAACCCTAAGACCAATTCTTTCCCAAGCATGAATTAAGGTCAAAGAATAAGCCAATTCTATTCCATGATCATCATTGAGTCAAACCCTAACCAGAGTGCAGCAAAAGTCTCGCTCAAAAGTGGATTGGAACTTTGGAAATTGGAGCCATATAAGTCAAAACTGATTTCAAAGCTAGATTTTTTTAAGCCTTGATTCATATACCATTAGCATCCTGAGGCAATTCTGAAGGGATCCCACTTCCTAACATCAATCAAAACGTGAAGAAACAGTGGTGGCAACTCAAGCTGTACATAAATTTTTTTGAAATCGTATTCTTAATTCTAAGCATCTTCACTGCATTCCAATAGCATATTCTTGTTCCATGTGAAGTTTCTAAACTATTCATGGTGTTTAATTTCATTTTTGCTAATCATACGCTAATCCACCATTTTCGAATCCTAGGGTTACAGCTTTCTTAAATTAGGGTTTTTTTGTAGAGGAAAAATTAAGGTTCCTGACCACCATGATTGAACTCAGCATTCTGAGACGAAGAAGAAGATATGCTCGCGACAAATTTATGAGCTACAGGGACCTAATCGCTATTTTCTCAAAAGCTCCCTAATGCAACGTTTCAAAAACCGTTGCCTTCTTTCTTTGTGTTTCAGGAAAATGGAAGGGATGATGGCGTGGCACAAGTGGATTGGAGGAGTTTGAATTTGCGCGCGTTTTAAATAAGCACTAACCTTTTTCTTTTATATTTTTTATTGACTATTATATGTTAAATGAAATCAACGTGGCTCAGCTGGCAGGGACGTGCGCTAGGGACTCTCATGACCTGGGTTCAAACCCCAGGTCTCACACATTTCTCATATCATTTTTTCACTTGAATTCCCATGCAGCATAACATTGAAGACTCACCATGCACTTCAAAATCAGCTCATCCACGTGTCCCAGATGATCATCCAAGGGCTCAGAATCAAGGGATACCATGAGGACAAGTCAACAGGCGTGCACGTGGCTTAGAAAGTCAACCAATTCACAATGCAAATGGGCCAAAATCACCAGGCCTACACCTCCAAATTTGGGACCACACCCCCCTGGTTTGCTTTATCATTTTTATTTTTATTCTTTCTTTAATTTTTTCTTTTTTTTCTTTTATTTGCTATTTATTTAATTAATAAATTTTTTACAAAAACACAAAAACATCACAAAAAAATCAGAAAATGTAAAAAAATATGATATTTATTTTATTATGATTATTTTCTAAATAAATATATGTAAATATTTAGTTTTAATTAGGTATCCAATTTTAATCTCTTTTTAATAAAAATCAAAACAAAAACATAGAATTAGGTTAATGACTTTTTCCTTTTAGCTTTCCTTGTTTTTTGCCATAGTATTAGTGTTTTTCATAATTAAACTAGGGTTGCATTTTAGGTTAGACTTTAATTCTTTTAATAACTAAAATCCAAAAAAATAGAGTTTAGGTTTAATAACTTTTTATTTTATTTTTTTTATTTTATTTTCTTTTTTTCAGAATAATAATATTATTTTTTTTATTTTTCATAAATCAAAATTTGTACATAAATTAATTTAGAATTAAATTAGGTTAGAAATTAAATCTTTTTCTTAATAACTTAAAAAACATTAGAACTAGGGTTTAGCATTAAAATTTTAATTAATTTTTCCTTTTTCTTTTAAATCTAAAAAACACAAAAATACCATTTTTCATTTAATTTTAATTTTAGATAACTTAATTATTTTAATTCCTTTAAAGGGTCCAACGCCCTCGCATTTGATTATTTTTCTTTTTTTCGCGCGTTTCATTTATTTCTTTTGTAAATAATTATGTATATGTACCAAAGCCATGTAATAGCTATTAGGCATTTCTTTTCTGCAATTTATTTTAAAAGGGGTCTGGATTAATTTGGCGTTGTAGACCCTCGCCCTTTGTAATAGCGTAGGACTTTTATCTTTTCCGCGCTTTAAATTCCCGCACTTTTAACTGTTAATAAATATGCATGAAAGAATGAATGCCCAAAAATAAAATCGAATCGTTAGATCACCAATGCATGACAAGACAAACAATAAACTGAAAATGACACACAATTCGCACACACCACCCCTAGGGTACGCCTCACTGTTGCCTTTTGAAAGGTGGTCGTCGAGTATAGGACGTTTTAGTAAGTCCTTATGTCCATGACATGATCCAGTTGCCTCGAAACGGTCGCCTCGGAAAATAAAGGATCAATGGCATAAGGGTAGCTTCTAAGGTGTCCTACTGTTGCTCTGGTGACCACCACGTCCCTAAAACTCGAATTGACCCGAACACCTCCAACGGTGGTGCTACCTACCTCTCAATGGTGGGATGGCACTACTTTAAAGGACATTTACACAGACGAATTCCTTAGGGTAGGTAGGTTCTCAAGGGTACTTGCTCTAATTTCAAAACAAAATCAAAACATCTTTTCACCAACACCTTTCAAAACTTTCAAAACAAACTTTTCAAAACGCTCTGACGTACGAGTTGAAACTTTTCAAAGAATATTTTTGAAACCCACATTGAAAAGCAAACAAACAATTTTGAAAACACATTGAGCAAGTACCTAAGAGCCCATGGATAACCATGGATAGAAAGGGTGCTAACACCTTCCCTTTCTATAACCTACCTCCCGAACCGAGAGCAATCTCTTTATAAGGAATTTTTCTGTGCTTTTGTCCTTTCCTATTGGAGAAAATAAAAGACGGTGGCGACTCTTGCTTCCGCGACATTTCGCGAACCAGCGTTAAACAGTCAGTTCCAGATCCACCGATCACAGAACTGGCGACTCTGCTGGGGAATAAAACTTAAAGTGGGGTGTACCTTAGGATTAAGATCACTGTGTTTTCAATTGTTTTCTTTGTTTGCTTTATTATTGTGGGACTGTCTTGGGAGTTCTATAGATCCTAACCCGGATCTGGGGAATACCTTCTTAGAAAGTAGCAACAAGGCTGTGAGGGAACTGTGCGGGGTATACCGACATGGTTGAAACAGTCTGCTACGTTGATGTGACACTTTGGTGTGTACCGGTAACCCTTGAGTCAGTCAAGGAGAGTACGGGGCCTCCATGTGGTGTCATGAAGCATCAACAGACCTTAGGAACCTTAATTGAACCATCTTGGCCTCTTTAGGGTAGTGAGATAACTGACTTTGGTGCAGTCCGAGGTTGGTTGATACTCGATACTACACTCAATTGAGGGTTGCTTTCCTGGAATATTTCGGTCGCCAGTTCAGTGGCTAAATCGAAACGATGAACAATGAAAGCAATCCCGTGATATTGGGAACCTTAGAACCCGGTTACTTTGATTAGGACAGGTTGAACCCACCAACTTCAAGAGGGTACTACCCAGACCCCATGCTGGCCTAAACCTAAGGGCTCTCTCTTTGACTTGTGTGCCTTAGTACTTGACTATCTGCATGCTTGTGATCTAACACTTGTTTCTTGCAGGTTTGTTTCAGTCCTTAAGTAGGACTCATAATAGGGTTACTGACATCACCCCATGCATACCATGACATCATACCATTGCATACATCCTAACCCATTTCAAGGATCTCAAGGGCTTGTGATGCAGGTCAGGACGAATCAACTGTCCCAGCAAGGGGCAAAGAGGATTTATTTTCCTCTAGACCAGGTTGTCAGGGGCTATGACCCACTTGATATGGTGAGCTTTTGACCCTTGGAGAAGGACTCTCAACAATATGAAGTACCTTCAATCAAGCCACCAGTTTCCAATGCTAACTATTTTCTTGTTTACCCCACGAGATTCTTGAAATCATTGCATGCATGTCATACATCTCGTTGCATTACAGGTATCCCCTTGACAGGTTGCTTACTGTTCTTCGCTGTTTATTTCAGCACTATGAACCCTGAATCATCAACCGAGGCGTCTATCAAGGCTCTTCAGGCGCAGAACGCCCAATTTCAGGCGCAGAACGCCCAGTTTCAGGAGCTGATCAAGGGCTTGGCTCAGGGTCAACAAGAGTTGAAGACCATGCTGCTGAAGAAGACTAAGAAGAAGAGGAGGACTGTGCTATTTAACACTGGGCGCAGACTCGGGAACACTTTGGTTGAAGCTGAAAGGACTCCTCCATCTGTGACGGAAGGTAGTCACCAAGAAAGGGAGGTCCCTACTCCCGTGGGCTCTGACACTGAAACAGACTTCAACGACGAACAGTACCCTCCTGCTGAAGACCGGTACAAACAGCTGGAAGACAGATTAAAGGCTATGGAGGTTCAGCAGGTGCCTGGACTGGATTTCGGAGACTTGGGGTTATCTACTGGGGTGGTGATTCCACACAAGTTCAAGGCACCTGCCTTTGTGAAGTATGACGGGGCTTCCTGTCCCAAGATGCACCTCCGTTCTTATGTAAGGAAGATCCAGCCTTACACAGCAGACAAGAACCTTTGGATCCATTTCTTCCAGGAGAGTCTTTCAGGGACTCACCTCGATTGGTTCTATCAGCTGGATGGAATCAGCATTCGTAACTGGGAGGATCTGGCCACTGCTTTTTACAAGCAGTATCAATATAATGCCGACCTTGCCCCCACACGTACCCAACTTCAGGGTATGTCGTTAGGTGCAAGTGAAGGTTTTAAAGAGTACGCTCAGAGGTGGAGAGACCTAGCTGGCAGAGTGCAGCCACCGTTGACTGATCGGGAGTTGGTAGACACGTTCTTGGGGACCCTGTCTGGTCCATTCTTCAACCACTTGATTGGGAATTCTGCTGCTGGGTTTACAGATCTAATCTTGACCGGAGAAAGAATCGAAGCGGGCATCAAGTCAGGGAAAATACAGAATGGTGACTCCTCGAACACTGAAAAGAAACCATCCAGGAGGGAATCTAGTGCTGTCAACGCATTAGCTATCGCAAAACCGGCCGGTGCTCCTCAGCGTCACCATCAACAAAGGGAAGAGAGACCTAAGAGGCAATTCACTCCCCTCGGCATGACCTTGTCACAAATATTTCCACAGTTGCTGGAAACCAAGTTGGTAACCCTCATGGACCCTCCAAAGAATCCTAACAGGACACCCTCGAGGTACAATCCCAATGCTCGCTGCGCCTATCATTCCGACAGCCCGGGGCATGCTACAGATGACTGTTGGACTTTGAGAAACAGGGTTCAAGATCTGATTGACGCAAAGGAAGTCCAGCTCGACTCTCCAGAGGCTCCCAATATGATCATTGCTCCCTTGCCAAGACATGGCTAGGATTAGTTTTTGTTCATTCAAATATTCAAGTTGTAATTTTCTTTCAATTGTTCAAACATTTTATTTCATGTCAAACTTGGTTATTTCATTAATGCGTTACACATGTCTGTTTTGAAGTAATTATTTCATATTCACTATGTGCAAATTATTTTCATATTTTTTTTTTCTGATGATCAACGTTCGACTAATAATTCTAAGCCTCTTGAGGGAGGATGACGAAAACGATACCACAATTTACAGTATGCTTTTGAACAGACCCCGCTGATGAGGTACAGGCATTGTTTCAACCCCTAAACACTGGAGTTATAAGGATGATAATCCCTCGCCAACCCATCAGAGCCAAAGGAGTAGGAGTTTTATTTTCGAAAATCAAAACCCTTAATCATAACCTGGGGCAGGGTAGTTCTCTCAGTTGATCCAAGTGCACAATGAATGGCACCAAATGAGTTTTTTCAAAAAAACAAAAGACAGTGATGGTTCCGAACAATCATAAGGACAGGCAGTCATTATAAAAAAAAATCATAAACGAAAAGCCCAAGAAGTCAAAACCTATGAAAAGAGACTTACGAAACTGGGGCATCCTGCTGACTGTAATTCCAAAAAGGAAACAGTTCAGGCAAAAAAAGAAAGGGATAACAAAAATCAAGAAAGAGGTCTCACAAACCCTCAACAAAAAGTGACTGCCTAGTCAGAATAAATCATCAATGTTTGGACCATCACCGGAAAATCAGAGCAAAGACTCAAACAAGGTCTAACGTATGATCAACTGAGTTTAGGGTTGGAGAACATCACGAGAGAGCGGGTGGGTACAAATAGTTTGGGCCTTTATCCTTTGTTTCTTAAACCGTGAACCAGGCCACGTTATAACCCTCAAAAGTCCCAGCTGAAGCAGGGGTTAGTTCGAAAGCATACTGTCACGAAAGGTATCCTGACTCCTGAAGGCCTACGGTAAATACGGAGTTGACATCATGTTTTTACAAACATTTACTTGTTTTATGAAAAATGCATTTTCAAAATCTTCAAGACAGACATAAGCTTTGCATTTTTAACATAACCCTGTTTGCATATGACTTTTTGTGTGAACAGCAAGGAAATTCGCACGACGAATGCCTAATGAACAGAAGTACCTCCAATCAAGGGGCATGGCATGACTATTGTCCATCATCTGGGGCAGTTAAGTCAAGATCCAGAGAATCTCTCAAAAGGCCAAAAAGCCTGGGGCAAATCTCTGCCTGAGTCACTTGGGGCAATCCAGCAACGAATCTTGCACGATCAGACACCTTCTGACAATATGGCGACACCACCAGCCTGGGGCAAATCTCCGTCTAAGTCACCTGGGGCATTGGACGATCAAACGAAGATCTTCTGGGGCATGGCAAAATACTTCCAACAGGGCAATTCCCTACATTCTGAGAGCGTGGACATAGTCGAAAAAATACTACGCAAAATCAAAGACCCGCTAGGTTGACACACCTAGGCAAAAATAAGGGATTCCCGGCGAACCAAAAGGGTTCGGGCAAAAATAAGGGATGAAACGAAAAACATGTACACCCGGCAAGTCGAAAACCTGAAAAGGCGGCTTGGGCAAAAATGGGTATCCCGGTGGACTGAAAACCCGAAAAGGCGGTCCAGGCAAAAGTTAGGGATCAAAGCGTACGAGTATGTCCCAGCATCTCGGCACCTGCCTACCAGAAGACTCGTCAAGTACTCCCACAAGTGCCTCCTCCCACTGAAACTGGGGCAATAAGGAGTTGTCTAAAAGATCCGGTTGTTCTGTCCATCATAGGTTCGGCTAAAGAATGCGACCCAGATATTTTCACTCCCCGCAGAACACGAACGCGTCGTCCGGCTTTATTCAAAGAGTTATTTCCTTAATAAGATATAACTGGGTTATCCTCAGCCAATAGCCACGGAAAAGACCGTCCTCAGTAAAGTCTTATCATCCCCAGCGGAAGCAAAAGCTTATTCTCCAACATCAGCCCAGGAGTGACTTCCCGGCACCCGTCAAGGATTTATTTTCCTAGACGAAAGCATACATTCATAAACATCACATTTTCGTACATCATGACACATGCATGTACGCATCATGTCATACAATTGCATTTATGCCGTTGCTTGATTCATACCACGTACTGCATATAACTGACCTTTACCTTTCAGGAAGGATACAGTTGAATGATCAGCTATGTCAAAATAGACAAAACACCGTCAGAAAAGACAAATCCCGTCATAAGAGACAAATCCGGTCAAAGAATACAAATCCAGTTTAAATCAATGCCTAAAGATTCCTCTGATACAACTCGTCGTTATAGACACTCGTCGTTATAGACACTCGTCGTGATAGACACTCGTCGTGATAGACACTCGTCGTGATAGACACTCGTCGTGATAGACACTCGTCGTGATAGACACTCGTCGTGATAGACACTCGTCGTGATAGACACTCGTCGTGATAGACACTCGTCGTGATAGACACTCGTCGTGATAGACACTCGTCGTGATAGACACTCGTCGTGATAGACACTCGTCGTGATAGACACTCGTCGTGATAGACACTCGTCGTGATAGACACTCGTCGTGATAGACACTCGTCGTGATAGACACTCGTCGTGATAGACACTCGTCGTGATAGACACTCGTCGTGATAGACACTCGTCGTGATAGACACTCGTCGTGATAGACACTCGTCGTGATAGACACTCGTCGTGATAGACACTCGTCGTGATAAACACTCGTCGTGATAGACACTCGTCGTGATAGACACTCGTCGTGATAGACACTCGTCGTGATAGACACTCGTCGTGATAGACACTCGTCGTGATAGACACTCGTCGTGATAGACGCTCGTCGTGATAGACACTCGTCAGTGTAGACACTTGTCGTTATAGACATTCGTCATAGACACTAGTCGCTATAGACACCCATCGTTAAAGACCACTCGTCCTTGGAAACAACCTGTCAGTAGAGACAACTTCATCACCGTTTGAAGATCCAGACCCAGCTCCTGTAACCAGTCAGGACATATCTATACCAAGCATCTGAAAACCAGCTCCTGCGACGTGTCAGGTACTCATTTTCTTTTGCAGGTATGCAGGTTCTCGCTAAGGAATCTCTTACCCGATCAACATCCAGATGGCATCTATAAGCCCATCATCCTACCCATCAATCTCTAAATGGCATCTATAAGCCCATTCCCCCACCACACTGCTACCATGTGAGCGCAAATTTCTGGGCACTCTAGTGTCCAATCATCTTCTACCCTCGGATTACAAAAGGCACGTCAGCCAATCTCCATCCTCAGGTCTAAGAAGATTGAACAGGGGCAACTGTTGTACCCCAAAATTTGCCCTCCCATATTCTCCAATAAACTGCCAAGCCAAGCTACAAAATTCCCCAAGAGTTGCACAATGCAAAGGCCTCCATACAGTCAAAACTAGGGTTTGTGGGTTGATCAAGAAAAGGAAGTGTTCAAAGGCTCAATCAAGTCTCATATGCTTACAAACATGGTCAAGCATCCTCATATCAAGTTTCAAGGCATTCAGCTCAAGATTGCACAGTCAAAACCCTAAATTGCACTACAGTCAACTGTAGGGGCAAAATGGTCATTTGGCAGTCAAAAGTTCAAATTTTTGGTCAACATATCATTTTGAAGCCACAAACATCATTTGATCAATGCTTGATCATGATTCTCAAAATTTGGCTCAGAAATCATCAAAGATGCAAAAGTTGCTATATTTGGACAGCTGAAAAAGTCAACTGAAGTTGACCAGGGCATAACTTTCACATGGATTATCAGAAAAATTCCATCCAAAGCTCATTTTGAAGATAAAGACATTTCCTACAACTCATCTTCATACTTCAAGTCCAAGAAATGCTCTCACAAAAAGTTATCAATTTCAACATTACAGGTCATTTTCAAAAGTCAACAAAAAGGGACTTTAAGTCAAAGGCCATAACTTGAGATTGGTAAATCAAAATGACATGGGACCAAAGGCATTGGTTAAAGGACTCAAAGACCTTTCCAAAATGTCCAAGAACATGTGAAAAGCTTAAAAATTGAGCAAGTTATGCCTTGTAGAAGTTGGGAAATTTTTGTGAAATGGCAAAAGTCAACTATCTTTGAAAATCCAATTTTGACAAAAGGGCCCCATTTTTTCCATTTGGTCCATCCTTGTCATGCCACACACGTGTCCCATGGTTAATTTCAAGACCAAATATTGATTTTTTTATTTTATTTAATTTTTAATGATTTAATTCATTTTAATTCTTTGAAAATTCAAATAAAATTCAAAAACCAATGGAATAGTGTCATGTGAACTTGGACAATTTCTATGTATCATGAACCAACTCAAGAAATCAGCTAGGGTTCATTTGCACACTAGGTCTAGGTTTTGGCTAAAAAGGAGGAAAAATGGTTAATGGAAGAAACCCTAAGACCAATTCTTTCCCAAGCATGAATTAAGGTCAAAGAATAAGCCAATTCTATTCCATGATCATCATTGAGTCAAACCCTAACCAGAGTGCAGCAAAAGTCTCGCTCAAAAGTGGATTGGAACTTTGGAAATTGGAGCCATATAAGTCAAAACTGATTTCAAAGCTAGATTTTTTTAAGCCTTGATTCATATACCATTAGCATCCTGAGGCAATTCTGAAGGGATCCCACTTCCTAACATCAATCAAAACGTGAAGAAACAGTGGTGGCAACTCAAGCTGTACATAAATTTTTTTGAAATCGTATTCTTAATTCTAAGCATCTTCACTGCATTCCAATAGCATATTCTTGTTCCATGTGAAGTTTCTAAACTATTCATGGTGTTTAATTTCATTTTTGCTAATCATACGCTAATCCACCATTTTCGAATCCTAGGGTTACAGCTTTCTTAAATTAGGGTTTTTTTGTAGAGGAAAAATTAAGGTTCCTGACCACCATGATTGAACTCAGCATTCTGAGACGAAGAAGAAGATATGCTCGCGACAAATTTATGAGCTACAGGGACCTAATCGCTATTTTCTCAAAAGCTCCCTAATGCAACGTTTCAAAAACCGTTGCCTTCTTTCTTTGTGTTTCAGGAAAATGGAAGGGATGATGGCGTGGCACAAGTGGATTGGAGGAGTTTGAATTTGCGCGCGTTTTAAATAAGCACTAACCTTTTTCTTTTATATTTTTTATTGACTATTATATGTTAAATGAAATCAACGTGGCTCAGCTGGCAGGGACGTGCGCTAGGGACTCTCATGACCTGGGTTCAAACCCCAGGTCTCACACATTTCTCATATCATTTTTTCACTTGAATTCCCATGCAGCATAACATTGAAGACTCACCATGCACTTCAAAATCAGCTCATCCACGTGTCCCAGATGATCATCCAAGGGCTCAGAATCAAGGGATACCATGAGGACAAGTCAACAGGCGTGCACGTGGCTTAGAAAGTCAACCAATTCACAATGCAAATGGGCCAAAATCACCAGGCCTACACCTCCAAATTTGGGACCACACCCCCCTGGTTTGCTTTATCATTTTTATTTTTATTCTTTCTTTAATTTTTTCTTTTTTTTCTTTTATTTGCTATTTATTTAATTAATAAATTTTTTACAAAAACACAAAAACATCACAAAAAAATCAGAAAATGTAAAAAAATATGATATTTATTTTATTATGATTATTTTCTAAATAAATATATGTAAATATTTAGTTTTAATTAGGTATCCAATTTTAATCTCTTTTTAATAAAAATCAAAACAAAAACATAGAATTAGGTTAATGACTTTTTCCTTTTAGCTTTCCTTGTTTTTTGCCATAGTATTAGTGTTTTTCATAATTAAACTAGGGTTGCATTTTAGGTTAGACTTTAATTCTTTTAATAACTAAAATCCAAAAAAATAGAGTTTAGGTTTAATAACTTTTTATTTTATTTTTTTTATTTTATTTTCTTTTTTTCAGAATAATAATATTATTTTTTTTTATTTTTCATAAATCAAAATTTGTACATAAATTAATTTAGAATTAAATTAGGTTAGAAATTAAATCTTTTTCTTAATAACTTAAAAAACATTAGAACTAGGGTTTAGCATTAAAATTTTAATTAATTTTTCCTTTTTCTTTTAAATCTAAAAAACACAAAAATACCATTTTTCATTTAATTTTAATTTTAGATAACTTAATTATTTTAATTCCTTTAAAGGGTCCAACGCCCTCGCATTTGATTATTTTTCTTTTTTTCGCGCGTTTCATTTATTTCTTTTGTAAATAATTATGTATATGTACCAAAGCCATGTAATAGCTATTAGGCATTTCTTTTCTGCAATTTATTTTAAAAGGGGTCTGGATTAATTTGGCGTTGTAGACCCTCGCCCTTTGTAATAGCGTAGGACTTTTATCTTTTCCGCGCTTTAAATTCCCGCACTTTTAACTGTTAATAAATATGCATGAAAGAATGAATGCCCAAAAATAAAATCGAATCGTTAGATCACCAATGCATGACAAGACAAACAATAAACTGAAAATGACACACAATTCGCACACACCACCCCTAGGGTACGCCTCACTGTTGCCTTTTGAAAGGTGGTCGTCGAGTATAGGACGTTTTAGTAAGTCCTTATGTCCATGACATGATCCAGTTGCCTCGAAACGGTCGCCTCGGAAAATAAAGGATCAATGGCATAAGGGTAGCTTCTAAGGTGTCCTACTGTTGCTCTGGTGACCACCACGTCCCTAAAACTCGAATTGACCCGAACACCTCCAACGGTGGTGCTACCTACCTCTCAATGGTGGGATGGCACTACTTTAAAGGACATTTACACAGACGAATTCCTTAGGGTAGGTAGGTTCTCAAGGGTACTTGCTCTAATTTCAAAACAAAATCAAAACATCTTTTCACCAACACCTTTCAAAACTTTCAAAACAAACTTTTCAAAACGCTCTGACGTACGAGTTGAAACTTTTCAAAGAATATTTTTGAAACCCACATTGAAAAGCAAACAAACAATTTTGAAAACACATTGAGCAAGTACCTAAGAGCCCATGGATAACCATGGATAGAAAGGGTGCTAACACCTTCCCTTTCTATAACCTACCTCCCGAACCGAGAGCAATCTCTTTATAAGGAATTTTTCTGTGCTTTTGTCCTTTCCTATTGGAGAAAATAAAAGACGGTGGCGACTCTTGCTTCCGCGACATTTCGCGAACCAGCGTTAAACAGTCAGTTCCAGATCCACCGATCACAGTAACAAAAACCTTTGAGTACAATAGGGTAGACAAAACTCTTAGTTACTTGAGATCAAACTTGCAAAAACACTTGCCTTCTTTTCAAAAACCACAATCCACAACACTTTCAAACAAACTCTTAAAAACATTTGAAAACATCTTTTCGAAAAGATTCACACTTTTGTAAAACACTCAAACACGAGTCAAATACATTAGTTGCCTAAGACAAGGCATCTTTTTCCAAAACATTTTCAAAAGCACCCACACACACACCATTTTTAAAGCAATCGAAAAAACAAGGCAAGTGATCTAAAAAACCAAGTAACTAAGAGCCCATGGATAACCATGGATGAAAAGGGTGCTAATACCTTCCCTTTTCATAATCTACCCCCCGAACCCATGAAATATCTCAAAAGGTTTTTGCTGTGCTTTTTTAACCTTTCCTTTAGGATAAAGTAAAAAGTCGGTGGCGACTCTTGCTAACCGCACAAGTGCGAATGCGAACGCAAAACTCAAGTCAGTTCTCCCACCGTATCACACTAGAATTTAAGGTAAGAGGTGTAATGTCGGTTTATTATGATTGATAGGGGGTTAAGGTAGATGTAGGTTTTGCCTTATGTGATGATTTGATTAATAGCATGACAAAACTGTTGATTAGTGATGTTTGTATGCTATTATTTATGTATAATATGATGTGATGATATATTTTGACGTTAATATGTGATATATGGTGTTTGTAATGCGTTTTGGACTGAGTATGATGCCTAGAATCAGGACTGACGTGGTTGGAACATAGGCAAAATTGCAATTGAGAAGTTGCTGAATCACAAAGATCATTGGGTGAGCCAGTGGCGAGCTTGGGGCAAGCCAGACGCCCAAGCGTCTTCGGGCGAGCGAAGAGGCAAGCAGGAAGGTGGAAAATGAGGCTCCTAGAAAATATATGGGGAAGGGATGTCGTTAGAGCTTTGTCGGGCGAGCGAAAAAGTGATGGTCCCCATCATCGGCCGAGCATTTGGCAAGGAGGTGGTGAGAAGAGCGCTCCCAGTCTCATCGGGTGAGACTTAGGCGAGCAGACCTGATAGTAACTTCAAAGTGTCGTAACTTGAGTTTTCGGACTACGTTTGACGCGGTGTTCAAATATTGGGAAGCTAACGCGTAGAACTATATTTTGACATAATTATATGAGTTGTTTGATGTATGATTCGAGTGCCTATTTGTTTTTGAGATTGAACTATTACATGTTTGATATGTTAATATGTTCTATTTTAATGATGAGTTTGATACACTGTGAAGTTCCTATGAGGTTGTTGTTGTGATGTAAATGATGTTATTTGTGATGATATTTTAATGATGTGCGTGTTAAATGTGTATACATGCTATGTGATGATGATTATGTGAATGATGATGTAATTGACTAATTGTGGTCGAATCTTATATGACGTTGTAGTGCATCATACATTCATAACATTTTTGGTCGGTGGTCCGCCTGTGACGAGCCTCAATCCCACTGTATGGATTGAGTATGTTTGTGATGTGCTCCGGTTCCAAGAGGGAATCGATCCTATGGTGGGGATTATGGAGGGTGATGAACTAGGTGTTCATAAATTTTGGTACCACATGCATTGAGTCAATATTTGTTGCATTAACATCTTATGTGACATTTCATGAATTTTTTTGATGAGTGGTAATGTGATGATGATTGTGAACTATGTGATTATATGATGATTTTTTATGATGAAAGATGTCTAAGTGTTGTTATGATGTGTCAGTGAGTATGAAGTGTTGATGAATGATATGCATTGGTTATATGATGATGTTTCTTATAACTACTAATCTTTTCCTTATATCTTTTATAATGAATTGTGATCACTCATCCTTCCTGTTTAAATGTTCTCTCCTCGTCGGTAACACGCAAATACTCAGGAGTATCTTATAGAATCATTGAAGATAGCTTTGGAGTACTTTATTAGCTTTCGTTATTAGAGGTGTCATGTTATGATATGTAACATCGGGTTGGGAACGCTTGAATTTAATGTCATGTTATTTTTGATGACATACTTTACGACATTTTTGATAGTTAATCTGGTTTTAATAATTGATGATACCAATGTTATGAGTTTTGAATAGTTAATTATGATATATGATGATGAATTCCGTTGTGACGTTTTTAAATAATGTGATGAATTACAATCAGACATATGTGTTAAATTGTTGAAACCCATGTTACGATGCAGGATTGTTATTATGATGTTTTATATGAAGCGTGACACCCTTTATTGGTGATTTTATTTGATTTAATTTGTAAATTTGTAAATTTATATGACCAATATATGTGGGGTTAGAAGGGTGTTACATTAGTGGTATCAGAGCAGGTCGGTCTGTCCGGCCAGGTTTTTATTCGATGTCTATGTCTTGGTGGTCGATTTGTGTGTAAACACAATTGATGTTTCGTTCCTATAATGATGCTTGCCATATGCAAAGAGAAATGGCTGGATGAAGAAATGGTGATGCAATTACTGAAGTTTGGAGTCATTGGCTCAGGCAATGGCCCAGAATCTGCAAATTCCCTAGAATGCTGGAGGGAATGATGAGTTTCGTGCTTTGGAGAAGTTTCAATGAAATAACCTGTCGATCTTTAAGGGAACACATGATCCTGATGGTGCCCAGGTGTGGATCAGAAAGATCGAGAAGATCTTCAGAGTGATGGCTTGCTCAGAGGAGCAGAAAGTGCAATTTGGTACCCACATGTTGGAAGAGGAGGCTGAAGACGGGTGGGAAAACGCGTATCCGAGGATGGTGATTTTGGGTGTTAAGGTCACTTGGGTTGTTTTCAGAGTTTCATTTTTGGAGAAGTATTTTCCTGAGGATGTGTGTGTTAAGAAGGATATTTAATTCCTTGAGCTGAAATAAGGGAATTAAATTGTTGCTGAGTATGCTACCAGGTTTGAGGAGTTGGTGAAGTTTTGTCCGTATTATAATAATTCGGCAGCTGAGGCATCTAAGATCTGACACAAAGTGAATATCAACTAACAAATCTATGTATAAAGTTTAGTTATCGATATATGAGTAATCTTAAATCAATAGTTTAAAATATATTTCTCAACACAAGTAAAACCATACGAAAGCAATGATTAACATCTATATTGATTCAAACCAAGATTCACAATACAAAGCTTAAAATAAATACATACTACTAAATTCCAACAAAAGATGGCTTTAACTACTTACATAGAAAAATACAAATAAAAGAGAGAAAATGAACCAACATCAACCTTGATGTCTCAACAATCGACACAAATCCATTTTCGGATCTTCAAGATGCACCCTCTCTTGTTGATTTCTAAGCATCTAACACTTCAAAATTGATGTCTCACCCTAAAATATGGTGGAAACCATAAAAATGGTGAAACCCTATCTCAAAATTAGGCCACACCCTAAAAAAATTAATTAAAAAAATTGCAGACCACGCTCAGCCCGTGGAGAGAGGGCTCAGCGTGCTCATGCTTAGACTTGGGCTCAGCCCGCTCGCACTTAGCCCCAAATTTGAGGCTAAGCCCGCTTGACAACACTTTATTCCAAAACTTGCACAATTGAAGTCATGCTTTTTCCTTTGATTCAAATGCTTCAACCATGCATGAATACCTACAAAATGAGATAAAAACAATTAATCGATACAATATTTACACGGAAATGCGACTACACACACCTATATGCAATATGTACATATTTACATACAAGTTGATGTTTATTTACTATGTTCCAATGAAATAAGTAAATAAGTGCCATAAAACTATACACAAATTTAACTACAATTTGACACTTATCAAACTCTCCCCGACTTAAAACTTTGTTTGTCTTCAAACAAAAGTCTCTCCAACTTAAAGAAATAAAAGCAACCACCAAGAAATCATGAATCAATAAGTTTTAAGAATCAAAAACAAATGCATGGTTCAAAAAACAAAAGAACAAGCAAAGTAATACTTACCACTATAATACAACGACATCATGATTGTGAAACAAATCCTAAGTAATAAAGTCATGTCAAACATTCCAAAACAACGCATGCTTCATCATGAATCACACATAGCAAAAACTTCATCAATGGATGAAAAACACACAAACATAAGGGACTTAATCTCCCAACAATCTTGCTAACAAAAGATTAAATCATGCTTTCATTCAAAAAACTCGTATTGAAAACATAAAAACAAGAATCACAAGGACTTTCAAGGATTGTAATTGGGCGTGGTTAACAAAGAAGGGTCATATCTAAAGGTCTTTGAAACAAAATTTTCTAATCCTATGAGAGCAATCACTTCCCATATTTTCAAGCAATCAAAAATTATTTATCCCTTTCTCTTTGTTCATTGGCTGCAACCTTGATCTTATTATTTTTTTCTTTTTATTTTCTTTTTCACATCTTTCTCATTTTTTCTTTCTTTTTCAACCACTTTATTTTTTCAACCACATAACAACTAACCTTTAAGAAATCAATATTTTGTCTCCTCAACTTGAATACAACCAAACATCATAAAATGAATGCTCCTAACTTTCTAATGCAAGGACAAATTACAACCACAATATATGATTGATGGTTCAAGAAAAAAGTTCAGAATCCACTTTAACATCAAAATGGATCCTCACACAAGGCTCAAAGGATTGAACAAATTCTCGCTCACTCACAAGGTAAGTTACTTTTGGTTAGGTGCTTTTACTCAAAATCAAACAAAATTTCATGATCATTTTCATGCTTTCATATAATTCAACATAAATACAAGATTAAACATAATAAAACCTAGTTAAAGCAAGAATGTTGGTCTCCTTCATATAGTAAACAATTGAAAGCTTCCTCATATTTGGGGTAAGATCTAAAGTGATCCAATTATGAATAAGTGGTGTAAAAGAATGAGTGACATGGTATTTGTAAAAATCACAAGTTTCATATTCATGATATATTCTAGAAAACGATAAATGTGTACCTTGATAATGTACCAACTTTCAAACACTATCATTACCACACATTTGTATGTTGAAACTTTCAAATTTGAAATAATTACTTCATGCTTCTTCAAACTATTATACCAATTTTTGAATACAAACAACAACAAAAATATTATAAATTGAGTACTACTATTTACTACTCTAAATGGCCAAGGTGAAGTGGTGCTTAACGCGCGTAGAGATTTAGGGCACGCTCAGCACCATCATACCATGCTCAGCAAGAGCAGGTCTGAGCCGGAACTCAAGAATGCACCAGAATTTCATGTTGTTCATCCAGTTTCACCAACACTACCTAAACTATATAAATATAAAGCTGTAAAAACATGTAGAAAGTTGGGTTGCCTCCCAACAAGCGTTTGTTTTACGCCGTTAGTTTTATGCCTATATTTATGCATAGATGTTTCTTCATGTTACCTCTTTGCTTGTCTAGTTGTTCACCAATAGCTACTTCTAACCAATCACTTTAATAGACGTGAAAGGAAACAAAAATATAGACAATATACCCAAGTATAGGAAACATGTACAAAGTAAATATACACTATATACAAGTATGGAAAACATGTACAAATGTACAAGTATGGAAAACATAGACAAGGAAATATACAAGTATAAATATACAAGTGTAAATACCATATAGACAATATGTACAAAGCTTAAAAACATAGAAACTATTGCAATGCTTTCAATATCTAAAAACCAAATCCCCAGCAACGACGTCATTTTGTTCAAACTGCAATAAAGTGGCAGAAGCAAAAGCAAGTATTTTTGTTTTATCATTTCTATAGGGATTAGTGCAAGGAAATAATTTCGTTCAATAGTCTCCACGTCATGAGCTTGGTTGAATGGTTTAAAAGCGTAAAATGTGGAAAGTAAAACATATGACCAGGTAAAAGTAAATTTTTGGAGAGAAAGAAACTTGTTAGGATTGGATTTCATTCGCCCATAGAATATGCATTTTACCAATCAGTTAAATACAATCTAAGCATTCGTCAATAACATCATGTGTCGCCTATAATAAAGGTTATGTCTAACGCAAAGTTGAGATATCAATCGTATCGTCTCATCGGTGATGTCTCACGTGACTCAAATAATACTAAAGCATTAAAAGTCAATAATCCATGTGAATGTTACACCTAAAGATATGTATGGCATTTAGCATCTAACAGAGGATTTGAACCCTAAACATTAAATCAGGAAAAGATTACAAATAACACCATGATCAATAAAAAACCTATTATAATATGCATTCTCCTAATATTAGCATGTGAACAAATTTATTCATCTCTATAATCATGTATCACTCATCAACACAGTCTATGTCTAGAGCTGCATTGCAGGATTATACCAGTTGATTAACAAAAGATGTCTCAACATATTAAACCCACAAACATTAAGATATGGCACAAAGTGAATATCTATTCCCAAATCTATGTCTAGAGTTTGATTATCGATAGATGAGTAATCTTAGATAAATAGTTTAAAATATATTTCTCAACATAAGTCAAACCATATGAAAGCAATGATTAAGATCTATATTGGTTCAAACCAAGGTTCACAATACAAAGATTAAAATAAATACATATTACTATGATGAAACCCTTAAAATTCCAACAAAAGAGGGTTTTAACTACTTACATAGCAAAATACAAAGAGAAGAGATAAAATGAACCAACATCAACCTTGATGTCTCAACAATCGACGCGAATCCATCTCCAGATCTTCAAGATGCATTCTCTCTTGTTGATTTCGAAGCATCCAACATTCAACAATTGGTGTCTCACCCTAAAATATGGTGGAAACCCCAAAAATGGTGAAATCACTCTCTCAAAATTGGGTCACACTCTAAAAACTATGATTAAAACTCTATTTATACACTTTAAAAATTGCAGATTATACTCAGCCCATGCAGAGTGGGATCAGCGTGCTCGTGCTTAGACTTGGGCTCAGCCCGCTCGCGCTTAGGCCCAAAATTGGGTCTAAGCCCGCTTGACAACACTTTATTCCAAAATTTGCACAATTGAAGCCATGCTTTTTCCTTTGATTCCAATGCTTCAACCATGCAAGAATACTTACAAAATGAGATTAAAAACAATCAATCGATGCAATAATTTACACGAAAATGCGACTCTACATAACTATACGCAATATGTACATATTTACATACAAGTTGAGGTATATTTACCATATTCCAACAAAATAAGTCAATAAGTGTCACAAAACTATACACAAATATAACTATAATTTGGCCCTTATCAAGAGTATGCATCTAAATAATTTGAAGTCGATTGTAGTAACCAATGTATTATGCATAAAGTCAAAGCCCTATACAATCCACAACACAGTGGCCTATATGAAAGGAGGAACAAAAGTGTACATGAAAAGAAGAATATTGAAGCAAAAATAACTATCTCTCAATTTGTGTGGTGAAACAGTGACCACAACTGTTTATATTTTGAACTTATGTCCTACAAAGTGATTGAAAGAGAAAGTACCCAAGGAAGCTTGGTCAGCAAGAAAGCCAACAGTGACTCGCTTAAGAGCGAATGGGTCATTATGCTTTAAACATATTCTAGATGCAAGAAGAAATAAGCTAGGAAAAATTAATATCAATGGTTTTGGTTGGCTATTACAAGATTGGTGCTTGTAGGTTGTACAATTTTGTTTTGAATAAATTTGAGGTTAATAAAGATGTTAAAATCATGGAAGACGAAGTTAGGGCTTGGAAGAAAAATGTTGTGTCCAATTCTAACTTCTAAATTCACTTGAATGACAAGGCAAGTGACATTGAGATTGTTTACAATGATGTCAATTTAGAAGAATAGCCTCAAATTGAAGTCAAACCACGAAGAAATAAAAACTTGTCAAGAATACCATCTGAATTTGATTCTGGATTCTGGATTTGGATTTCCTACAAACTACGCTATGATAACACTCTTACCTTGTAAGTGACCTGTGGAGTTTTGCGTCCTATGGACCGCAGTTGTTGGATATTTTGGTCGGCCCAGAACAGAAACACATGGATTCGTCTAAGCATAAGTAAGATTGAGTATATATAATGTAAGTTCAATAAAAGGATAAATGTTTCTAACCTAGAGGTGAAAGTTGGAGATCATATCATCTCACTAGTCATGCAGTTTAAATATCTTTGTTCTATAATACAAAATGAAGGAGAAATAGAATGAGATGTAAACCATCGAATTCAAGAGGGATGGTTGAAATGGAGGAGGGCTTCAAGGATTTTATATGACACAAAGGTATTGCTCAAGCTGAAGAATTTTTTTTATCGGGTTAGGTTAGACCTACGATGTTGTACGAAACAAAAAGTTGGGCATTTAAGAATTAACATGAGAATGAAGTAAGTATAACATAGATAAAGATATTGTATTGAAATTTGGATGTGTAATAAGACTAGACATGATAAGACTCGAAATGACAATATTTGAGAGTGTAAAGAGTAGAATTGGAGATTCTTTAGTAAAAAGAGTATATCAAACGAAGATGAGTAAAACAGTTAGAGATAAGATTTAGAAAACATGTAAGAGAAGTTATTAAAAAATATCAAAATTAATAATTTAGATAGAAATGTAATTTTACATAGAACATTATAGCTGGAGTTGATATATGTAATCAACCCCACTCAACAGAATACGTCTTGATTGTTGTCGTTGTCTTTACAAATAGATCATTCATTATTAATGATGAAAATGATATCTAAATTTTTTACTTAATGATTCAAAATTAAAAGAAATGTCAATAATAAAAAATTTAAAAAGATGATATACTAAAGTAAAAATCTATAATCATCAAGAAAAATAACTTGCAAATTTTAATAAAGATAGCTAATTTACAAAACGACGTAGTTAGGTCGCATTTAACAACCCGCCTTTTGCAACATTCAAATCACAGAAACGTTTCTGAATTGCATTTTGCTTCGACGACGATGTTGAACAAAACGACTCCAAATTCCTTCAATCACGATAATCATCTCGATGCTCAATCCACCCTCACTCTCCTTCACTCCGACCTTTCCTCTATCTTCCACCAGGTATCTCCTCCTTTTTCCATTCATGCTTTTTTTTCCCATTTTTTTTTTCATTTTTGATTTTGAAGAAACGAATTCAATGTTATTAACTTATTCTACTATCAGTATTGTAATTTTGATGAAAAATTCGTAGTTTAAATCTTGGTTTTTTTTATTTTAAATTTTGTGGAAAAAACATGTTTTTGAATGAAATATGAGAAAGTAACAATTCGAATTTGATTGTTAGATTGATGAGCTTGTTGTGAAAGCGCTTGAAGTGAAGATGGGTGTGAGCAAAGAGGGGGAAAGAGAAATGGAATCGTTCAACAATTTGTTGTCTGAAATGTTGTCTAGTTTGAAGGTAAAAACCCTAAATTTGGTTTTCCCTAGCTAAATGTGTCAATGTGTCATTATAGTTTCTGAATGCATAAATTTAATATAAATATCTATGATAATGAATGTGCCTTTGTTAGTAGTTTTGTGGATTTAACAGATTAATGAAAGACACATTTAAGGACCAAACTGATCCATAAAGAGCTATGTAGTACCGACACTTTTGAAAAAATGTGTTAGTTGTGTTTGAAACTGACACTGACATACGTTTAATTTATTCATTTTTTCAAATTATTACGTTGCCGACATGTCAGTTAGAGGTGGCGAAACGAGTCTGGCCCGCGGGGCAATTCCCGCTTTGCCCGCACCTTTTTACATGTCCGCCCGTCCCGTTTTTTTTGCGGACTTTTGCAGGTGCGGGCATTTACACAAGTTTTTGCAATTTTTAGACTAAAAAAGTGCAGTGCTGGCGAGTCCGCCCTGCCCTCATTTTCTGTAGGATGGGTCAAGGTTTTAGGCATGCGCCCTACACAATGACCATCCTGTCCTATTTTTTTTGTAGGCTTTTGCATGACAGACATGTCCATTTGCCACCCTATTAATATCGTGTTTCTAGTGTCCGTGCTTCATAGATAAAGATACATTTAGAGATGCGTTTATGATTTTGTTACAGTCAATGTAACAACACTTTACATATTCAAAGACCAAGATTGTTGTTTACTCTTCATTTTAGTTCTTCAATATTCTATTTTAAAATTTTTGCCATGTTGAGACTTGAATGCTTTTGTTGTTGTTGTTATCAAATGCAGCCATGGGTACCGAAATTACAAGCTTCACTTTCATCAACTTCAGTGGAATCTGAAAGCAAAAATAAAGAAGTTTCTTGTGATGAAAGCAATGTGAGTGACTGTGAAAGTCCTAAAGAAACTGCATTAGTATCTCCTTCTCCCCTTGTTTCTTGGCGTGCTAATTGCACAGTTCAAAGAGGTAGACAAATGTTTATGCTCACACCACTACCATTATCAAAATCATTCCGCCAACCACAACTCAAATTAGATTTCACTGATTTGGCGTCCTCCAGTAATACTTCAAAACTTTACAGTGTTGTAACGAAACCAACTCCAATAAAGCTTTCCCTTTCTATTGTGAATGAAGATGCAACAAATAATGAAGAGCTTGAGTTGATTTCTTCGCCCGATTTTTCTCAAAGAAACACTTCCATGTTTTATATGATGACCCCTGGTTTGAAAATGTCACCTCCAAAGACTTGTGTTTTGCTTGAACCTATATCTGAAATACGTCATGTTGGTAATAACCAGTTTCGAAAGTCCACCCCGTATCCTGTTGGAGTTCATTACAGTGATTCAGAAGATTCTGCTAGGGACAATGTGTCACAGGGTTTGGCATTGAAATATCCTGAACTCACGGGGATACAGCGTGTTCCTAAGTCAGGAATTGGTAAGAAAAACGTGGAAGCATCACCTGTTTGGCTTACCTCACCTCCAAAAACTTGTGTTGTGTTAGGAACATCTGATGAGACATCATTGGAGTTGGAGAAGGGTGATAATGATTCATGTATAGATATTTCCAAGTCAATTCTTAAGCCTCAAGTCAGTAAATTGAATTTGAAAGAAGATATTTCCAAAACTCATAATCAAGCCAAAAAATCTTGTGACCAAGGTAGTGGTTAACTTAATAACTTGTTACATATGCCTTATAGATTGTTGGATTAACAACTTAACATGGTTGTTGTGTTTTTTCTTATTTGCAGATCATTTTGTTGGCGACTTATCACATATAGAGAGCACTCCCATGTGGCTGATGCCAGAAAACACATTACAAAGAGGGAAACGTGCTGGTGAAAATACTTTGAAGAAGGAATTATGGGCTAAGTTTGAAGAAGTATCCACTTGTGGATTTGAGCCCAAGTTTCACACAGTTAGTATGGAGTCTAAGAAAGGTTTTCTTGACCTACTGGAAGAAGCTTCTTGTGATGAATAAACTGAATACTAAAATATCTCAAGATCTAAGCAGGCAAATAATCTTATTAAGTTTTGACATGTACATGCTAGTTTTTGTTGTAAGATTTGTATCAAAGAGGCCTATCCTAGTTCCACTTTGTGGACAAAAGAACTCGTGTGATTCACTGAGGATAATTGCTAAAAATGTACATTTTTTTGTCACCGGTTCTAGTTTTTGTGCATATTATTAATATTAGAAGTCGCGTTAAATATCCTAACATTCAATTTTAGTCTCATAAAAAATTTCCTTCAAATAATTGTACTCTTAAATTTTTCTATCTACAATTTTAGTCCCTCTAAAAAGCTGACATGGAGGGAGAGGTGACAACTCTTAACATGTTGGATGCATGTTTGGTGGTCACATGGTTACAATTAGGATATTAGTAATTACAATATGTACTTTAGGCTTTGTTTACTCATTTGTTGAAAACGAAGATACCATGTAGTATATGAAGAAAAACAAAATCCCTAAATTAGTAAATCAAAGTTGCCATTATTGCCTTCGTTTATTCTTTGTCTATCTTATAGCATTGTACATAACTCCATCATCGGTTTACCAAGCACTGAAACTCTATTTCACATAATCATTGTATTCTAGAATCATCTTATTTTCATAGCTCTAAACTAAGATCTTGTGTTTCTTATTTTCCCCTGTCTCCAAATCTTAGTCATGTCAACAACATTCAATTATAGATGAACAAAATCAGTTACTGTTCTGGACTGGGCCCGACTGGTCTAATAGCATTGATAAGGCCCAATCCAAACGGACTTGCTGGGGGCCACGCCGACCAAAGGATCACAGTCGTGCCCGACGTGTTCCCTGGGGCTACTTGCTCGACCTCCTACTGTCCAGCTCGACCTCACCTCGAGCACCCCTCCGAGGGCAGACTCAGTCCACTGCACTCTCAACGGGACTCCGAAAAGACCGCGTCTCTGTCCGCCCGCACTTCACGCAGAACATCCAGGGAGGGGACCACATGCGGGTTCCCACTACGCACGTAGAACCTGGCAGTTCCTCCATTGGGCCAAACTTGCCCGGCCCAATGAAGGAACCTTGGCCCAGCGCTGGAGGCTATAAATACCCTTTGTTTCCAGAGGGTTAGGTATTCATCATTCTACCCATACTCTTACTATTGCCTGCTCGTGCTCCTACTCACTTCAGCATCGGAGTGTCTTGCAGGTACCCCCCCCCCCCCCCCACCTCGTTCAAAACTTCAGCTCGGAGCCAGCCGTGACGGTCCAAGTCTGATCAGGTTAGATCAGTGGCGCCGTCTGTGGGAAACTAGCTTCCCCGTCTTGCAAACTCAAAGACCAAAGCTCAAATTCAACTACCTGTCATGGCTGATCAACCTCGCGATGAGCAGAACGTCCGTGTCGCCGACACTAATAACGACACGGCGGACAAAAACGGACATCTTGACAACGCCGACAATCCTGGCCACAACTCCATTCCTGCAACAACCGCCCCCGGAACTTCCTCCTACAGGGACGGGGCTACTGTATCATCCTCC
The DNA here is from genome assembly GCA_948472305.1 of Vicia faba. Classification (NCBI taxonomy): domain Eukaryota; kingdom Viridiplantae; phylum Streptophyta; class Magnoliopsida; order Fabales; family Fabaceae; genus Vicia; species Vicia faba. Next base: position 416,925,769 of record OX451739.1, read on the forward strand.
TCGCTCCCACCACCACTCGAGGACGACCCGACGGCCCTCGCCCACTACAGAGCCGCCCGGTTCCAGGAAGTCCCCGTCCCCTCCGGGGCGGATGCCACAACACAAGCGCTGTTCGCAGCAATTAATCAAACGAACTATCTCATCTTCGCCCAAGGAGAGAGATTAAAGGCGCTTGAGGACGAGCGAAGACCCCCGAGGAGGCATCGGAGACCACATACTCCCCCTCCTCGAGTGACTGAAGCTCGACACCCCTCTCCCCCGCGGAGACACTACAGGGAGACCTCTCGAAGCCCATCTCCCCGGCCAAAACAGAGACGGCCTTACCTGGAGAGGCAGCCCATCATTCAGGCCGGAGAGCCCAGTCGCGACCCGGCGGTATTAGAAAGAAGGCACTCCGGAGATGGGCGCGTGAAATTCAACAGCCGAGCATCCCGCTCGAGAGAAACTCAGCACGATTTGGACCGTCGTGCCAGACAATACTACAGGTCCCCATCTCTGTCTCCGGAGAGAAGCGACGAGGACGACCCCCGCGGTCCCCTGTCACAGGCTATTATGGAGGCACCCATCCCCCCGGGCATGGAGAAGCCCCCTCACTTGAAGGAGTACGATGGAGTCGCGGACCCGGTCGACCACATAGACGGGTTCGAGGCTATGCTCCACTATCACAATGTCGGGGGCCCCATCAAGTGTCGTCTATTCCCCATGACTCTCAGGAAGGCGGCAATGGACTGGTACAAAGGACTCGCCCCGGGCTCAATCACGTCGTGGCGGAACCTGAAGAACCAGTTCATCAGTTCCTTCACAGTTTCTCGGCGCCATCCGAAGACCGAGGCGGCCCTCGAGGCCATCATCCAAAGACAGGATGAAACCTTGAGGGAATTCATCAACCGCTTCAACCGGGAAGCAATACAGGTCCCCTGCACGGACCATATGAAAAGATACTTGCTGGAGAGAGGGCTCCTCCCCGGCACAGAATTCAGAAAGGCCGTGGGTATCGAGCCACCTCGGACATTTGATGCCCTCCTCGAAAAGGCCCGAGCATACATGGACTACGGGGAGAGGGAGACGGCCAATAGAGCCCGAGATTCCAGGACTCGTGGTCCCAACAACAGCTCGCGCCAAGAGGCTCCTCCTCGACGAACCGGGGAGAAAAGGAAGGAAGACAGACCCCGGGAAGTCCGGGAACAAAGAGGACCTTCGGGGCGTTTCACCGAGTACACTCCGCTCACGGCTTCCTGCGAGCGCATTCTGGCGGAGTGTGCCAGCATAGATTTCAAGGACGGCGGTGTCAAACGTCCCCGACCTGCTCCTGCCAAGCCCGGAGCAGACAAAAATAAATATTGTCAGTACCATAGGAGCCATGGTCACCTGACTGAGGATTGCGTCCACCTCAAGGACGCCATTGAAACCCTCATCAAGGGAGGGAGGCTCGCGCAGTACCGGCGAAACGACGCTCCCCGTCGTGACGCCCAAGAAACCAGAAAGCCAGAAGAAGACGCCCGACCATCTGACGAGTCGGTGCCCATCCAAACTGCCTTCTCCGTGACCAGGCCCGAGGATTTCGACTTCCCCGAGCACCTGCAAGAGCCACTTACAACGCACAGCAGGTGGGAATACTTCCCCTCCGCCCTGGTCATCAACGACGGCGGGTTCAACGACTTAACCATCAATTCAGCCAAAAGGAAGCTGGACGAACTGGTCGACGCGGATCCCCCGCAAACAGTGACGTTCGAAAGGGTGAAGGGCAGGTCGGAGCCCATTACCTTCTACCTGGAAGAACTCCCCGGCGGAGCCCCGAACGCGGTCATCCCCTTACTGATAAGGGCAAGAATGGCCAATTTTGATGTACATCGCATCCTGGTCTACGAAGGGAGTTCCGTCGACGTCATGTACAGCCAACTGTTCCGGACCCTTCAGCTGGACGACTCGCATCTTTCGCCATATGTGGGTTCGGACTTACAAGGCTTCAACGGCTCAACCTCCAAACCCTGGGGATATGTCGAGCTTCTGGTTACGTTCGGGGAAGGGACGATTACAAGACAAGTCAAAGTACGCTTCCTTGTCATCGACTGCCCGTCTCTATACAACTGCATCTTGGGGAGACCGACACTGGCAGAGCTGACGGCGGTACCCTCGACCGTCCACCTGAAGATGAAGTTCTACACCAAGAGGGCACGGGTAGCCACTATCCAAGGAGACCTAGCCGCTGCCCGCAGGTGCTTCAACGCTGCTTCTAAGGGACGTGATACCGTCGACATAGGGACCAGACCCGCCAAAAGGACAAAACAGGAGCCCGACAGGAAAGCATCCCCCGAGGAAGAAGTCCAGAAAGCTCCACCAAAAGTCGATTCCATAGCTCTGGACACCCGCTTCGACCAGGACGAGCCATCCAGCAGCGAGAAAATCCCACTCCGACCAATACCGGACGGGGATTTTGAACTCGTTCCCCTCGGCACAGACCCGACCAAGGGAGTGAAGATTGGCAAAGACCTCCCCGACTTGGCCAGGAAGCAAATCAAGGCCTGTCTGCGCGAGAATGCTGATCTGTTCGCCTGGAGCGCCGCGGAGATGCCCGGACTCGACCCTGAGGTCGCCTGTCACCACCTCGCCATTGATCCAGCCGCTAGGGCCGTAGTACAACATAGGCGTAGGCAGTCTCTAGAAAAAACGGAGGCTGCTGAAAAAGCTGTAAAAGACCTCCTAGAGGCAAATTTTATTTCTGAAGCCCGATATTCCACCTGGCTGTCAAATGTTGTACTCGTGAAAAAGAATAATGGAAAATGGAGGATGTGCGTTGATTATACCGATCTCAACCGGGCTTGCCCGAAAGATGCTTTTCCCTTGCCTAACATAGATATGCTGGTCGACAACTCGGCCGGCTACAAAACGTTGTCGTTCATGGACGCCTACTCGGGCTATAACCAAATCCCGATGGCCCTGGGCGACAAACACTGCACGGCATTCATGACCAGCTCGGGCAACTATTACTACAACGTAATGCCCTTCGGACTGAAAAATGCCGGGGCAACTTACCAGCGCATGATGAACAGAGTTTTCAACAAACAGATCGGCGACATGCTCGAGGTATACATGGACGACATGATCGTCAAGTCCCGAGCAGACACCGACCACGCAGCACACCTCAAGACAGTCTTTGCCCAAGCAAGACAATGTAAAATGAGGTTCAACCCCGAGAAATGTACGTTCGGGGTTAAGGCAGGAAAATTCCTTGGATTCTATCTAACAGAACGGGGAATCGAAGCCAACCCCGACAAATGTCGCGCATTCTCCGACCTCCCAACACCAACGTCGAAGAAGTCGATACAAATCATGAACGGCATGCTCACGTCGCTATCCCGCTTCGTCGCGAGATCCGCTCAGCACACCCTCCCCTTCTTCAAACTCCTTCGAAAGGAAGCGGCCTTCGAATGGAATGAGGAGTGCGAGCAGGCACTATGCCACCTAAAACAAAGCCTATCTCAACCGCCCGTGCTATCCCGACCTGCTGACGGAGAACCACTGTACTTGTACTTGGCCATTTCGAACGAAGCCATCAGCGCGGCTCTCGTCCGCGAGACCCCCGACGGACAGAAACTCGTTTACTTCACGAGCAAAGCCTTGCAAGGACCCGAAAGCAGATACCAACAGATAGAGAAGGTGGCACTGGCCCTCGTCAACGCGGCGAGGAGGCTCAGACACTATTTTCTGGCCCACACGATCGTCGTGCGAACCGACCAACCGGTGAGGCAACTCCTGGGACGACCTGATATGGCGGGCAGGATGTTTAAATGGTCCCTAGAACTCTCCGAATTCGACATTCAGTACGAGAGTAGGAAAGCCTTGAAAGCGCAGGCCCTGGCCGACTTTGTCGCGGAAATGACCACTCATGACCCACCCCCAGGGAAGGAACACAAGTGGACCATCTTCGTCGACGGAGCATCCAGCTCGTCCGGAAGTGGCGCAGGAATCCTTTTGGAAAATGAAGAGGGCGTAGTGATCGAGCACTCCCTAGCTCTTTCCTTCCCGACATCAAATAACCAAGCAGAGTATGAGGCCCTACTCGCAGGATTGAGGTTAGCCGAGGACCTGGGAGCCCGCGAGGTACAGATCTACACCGACTCCCAACTCGTTGCCTCCCAAGTCCAGGGGAATTACCAAGCCAAAAACGACAACCTCATCGAGTACTTGAACTTGGTCAAAAAACACATGACAAAGTTCGTACGGGCGGAAATCTTACATGTTCCCCGCGAGCAAAACACAAGGGCAGACATATTGTCCAAACTCGCGAGCACAAGAAAGAAAGGCGGGAACAAATCCGTCATCCAAGAATCTCTGGCACGCCCGAGTATCGAAAGATCCTCGACACCGGTCGAGGTCCACGCCATTGGAGACGCCTCGTCCTGGATGACCCCGGTCTACAATTTCTTGACAAAGGGCGAACTTCCATCAAACCAATCCGAGGCGACTGTCACAAAACAGAGAGCATGCTCCTACGTGGTGCTCGAGCACAAACTGTACCGCAGGGGATTCTCTATCCCCCTCCTAAAATGCATAGACGAATCCACAGTCCCCGAGGTACTGCGAGAGATACACGAAGGGATCAATGCCCAACACATGGGCGGTAAGTCCTTGGAGAGGAAAGCCCTTCGGGCAGGATATTACTGGCCGACGATGCAGCAGGATGCCAAGGAGCACGTTAAGAAATGCGACAAGTTCCAGAAACACGACGACATGCACCTCGCCCCGCCTCACGAGCTGAGCATACTATCGTCCCCATGGCCATTCGCGTGGTGGGGTATGGATATCCTCGGACCCTTCGTGCAAGGGACTTATCAAAATAAGTTCCTAATCGTGGCGGTCGATTACTTCACGAAGTGGATCGAGGCTGAGGCCCTCGCGAAGATCACCTTGCATAATATCCTCCGCTTCTACAGAAGAAACATCCTCGCCAGATTTGGGATTCTGAGTGCACTGGTGACCGACAACGGCACCCAATTCACCGACCAAGGGTTCCAAGACTTCGTCACCAAACTAGGGACAAAACAACACTTCACGTCGGTCGAGCACCCTCAAACCAACGGGCAGGCCGAGGCCGCCAACAGGGTCATCCTCCGGGGACTCAAACGTCGACTCGGCAAAGCGAAAAGGGGGTGGGACGAGGAGCTCCACAGCGTCTTGTGGGCTTACCGCACCACGCCCCACTCAACAACGGGCGAGACCCCATTCCGACTAACATACGGGACTGAGGCCGTCATCCCGGTCGAAATCATGGAACCATCCAGACGGACAGAGATCCCCCTCGACGAAGAAATGAATGACGAGGCGCTAAGGGACGAGCTCGACTTAGTCGAGGAAATCCGATCTGGTGCAGCCCTGCGCGAAGCCACCCTAAAACAACAAGTGGCTCTACGCCACAACGACAAGGTCATCAAGCGCGAGTTCGAAATCGGCAGCCTGGTATTACAAAGGAACCTGAAGGATTCCCGCGAAGGGAAGCTGGCCGCGAACTGGGAAGGACCTTATCGCGTCCACAGCACCACTGGTACTGGGGCGTACTATCTCGAGCAATTAGACTGAGAGCCATTACCACGACCCTGGAATGCTGCTAAGCTAAAGCAGTACTATAGTTAAAAACTACCAACGACACCTAGGACCCTCGACCGTCGGCACCCGCGCTCGGTCAACGAGGAAAAAACGTCCGACTCTGTAGAGAGGCTGAGGTACAAGCCCGACCTACGGCTAAATCGCACAACATCGCTCAGCAAACGAGACCAATCGATAGTGCCCGACGTGGACAACTACACCGAGCTCCACCGTCGTAGTACCTGTAAGGCAGAACACCCAACTCACGATGGGCAGTTCACACCAAGGGCAAATAGTCCCTACCGGGCCTCGCGCCCGACTGAGCGACTCTGCTCCATCTGCCCGACAAATCTTCAAGAATGATGGGCCATCTAAAAGGGTCAAAAAGGAGTCTCTCCCCTCGAGTGCACCACTTAGGTGACTCGGGCCATCGAGAAGAGGCCGGGCACATATACAAACAAAAGACGGGTGTGATCGGTGGATCTGGAACTGACTGTTTAACGCTGGTTCGCGAAATGTCGCGGAAGCAAGAGTCGCCACCGTCTTTTATTTTCTCCAACAAGGAAAGGACAAAAGCACAGAAAAATTCCTTATGAGATTGTTCTCGGTTCGGGAGGTAGATTTATAGAAAGGGAAGGTGTTAGCACCCTTTCTATCCATGGTTATCCATGGGCTCTTAGATACTTGCTCATTTGTGTTTTCAAAATGTTTGTTTGATTTTCAAAGTGTGAGTGTTTGAAAAAAGTTTCTTTGAAAGATTTCTGAATAACTCTTGTATCTATCCTCAAGAGTGTTTGAAAAATTTGTTTTGAAAGCTTTTTGAAAGTGTAAGGTGTGAAAAGTATTTTTGTTTGTTTTTGAATAGAGCAAGTACCCATGAGTCATCTACCTACCCTAAGGAATTAAGCTGTGTAAATGTCCTTAAGGTAGTGTCATCCCACCATTGAGAGGTAGGTAGCACCACCGTTGGAGGTGTTCGGGTCAATTCGATTGTAGGGAGAGTGTGGTCACCGAAGCAACAGTTAGGACACCTTAGAAGCTACCCTTATCCCATTGATCTTTTTATTCCGAGGCAACCGTTTCGAGGCAACTGTTTCGAGGCAACTGTTTCGAGGCAACTGGATCATGGACATAAGGACCGCTAAGACGTCCTATACTTGACGACCACAATTCGAGCTTGTAGGGACAGTGTGGTCACCAGAGCAACAGTAGGACACCTTAGAAGCTACCCTTATGCCATGTTCATGGACATAAGGACTTACTAAAACGTCCTGTACTCGACGACCATGTTTCGAGGGGCAAGGCAACAGTGAGGCGTACCCTAGAAGTGGTGTGTGAATTCTTGTGTTATTTTCAGTTTATGTTATATCTTGTCATGCATTTGGTGAGCTACGCTTTGTTTTTAATTGTCATGCATTCTTTCATACAAGTTAACAGTTAAAGGGGGTGCGGAAAATAAATTGCGGAAACGTAAATCCTACGCTATTAAAAGGCGCGGGTCTATACATCGCCAAATTTTTACAAAGACCCGTTTTAAGTAAATAAGTGCGGAAAATAAAAAAACAGTAAAAGGTCCTATTTACTATTACATATCGGGAGCAATTACATAATAATCGGACAAATTAAATACGCATGAATAAAGAAAAGGGAATTAACTTTTTTTTTGTCTATTTTTTTGGTAATTAAAAACTAATTAATTATTTTAATTACAAGAAAATATTTTTTGATTTTTTTATATTTTTTATGAAATAAAATAGAAATAAAAAGAAACAAAGTTAAAGATTAACCTAAGTCTAAATCTATTTTAATTATTAAAATGTTCAAATGGCCTAATTAAAAACTAGTTCAATTATGATTTATTTACAAAATAAAAATAATAATAAAAGTGTTAATTATATTTTTTTGTTTTTTTATGAAAATGATTAATTAAATTAATCACTAATAACCAATAAAATAAAAGGGGTTAGAAATTAAATTAAAGAAATAAAATGAAAAGGTAGAAAAATGAACCCAAATGGAGGGGGTATTGGGCCAGGAATGGGGGTGTGTTGTTGAAACTGGAATCAAGTGTGCAAGCATTGACTGGGAACACCATGGTCCACGCCTCATAGCCATCAGATTGGCGTTAGTGGCCACTTGGCAGGATGATCACTTGAGATGCATGATGGACGCTGTTTGGAAGCCTGCATAGGAATACCTTAGAAAAAATAATATTGAGTTTTGGGGCATCTCAAAGCAATTGAACCATACCGTTAGTTTCATGTGGACTCATACAACACAAAACAAGCAACAAATTATGTTAATGATGCATGAACAAATGAAATTCGATTCCAAGAAAATTATGCAAACCGTGAGTTCGTGTGGGGCGATTCCTTAGGCCTGAGCGCTTGGTTTTGATTCCAAAAGACTCCTGAGAGTTCCTGCAAAGTGTTAGAAACGAGAAAAGGCTTTGAATTGCCTTGGAAGGTGGATTTCAGCTTTGACTTTTTGCTTGATTTTTTTTGAATATGGTTTGAATATGGTTTTTTTCGTTTTAGAGATGCTTAGCCCTTGTAAATGGTATGAGAGGCTTGCGTATATGTCTTTGAATGAGAATCAAGCAATAATGTGAGCCATTAACCCTTGCAATGAAGTTTGAGATTATGCCATGAACACCATTTAAACAACTTGCCATTCTTGTGAAAATTTGAATTTTTATGCCCATAATAGGTCTTGAACGAATTTGGTATATGTTTTATGGTGTATCAAAGCTATTCAAACCACAAAATATCCCTCCATTAATTTCTTTGATTTTTATTTGAATTTTAAAGATTTAAAATGCATTAAATCAAATAAAATTAAATAAAAATGGGAAAATTAATTTTTAATCTTGAAATAAATTGTAGGACACGTGGGAGGCATGGCCAAGCTGAAACAAGTGGAAAAAGTGGGCCCCTTTTGTCAAAAATGAAATTTCAAGGATAAATGATTTTGGCCATTTCACAAAAATTTCCCAACTTCTCAAATGGATATCTTGCTCAATTTTGAAGTTATGAACATGTTCTTGGACATTTTGGAAAGGTCTTGAAGTCCTCTAACCAATGTCTTTGGTCCCATGTCATTTTGATTTACCAATCTCAAGTTATGGTCTTTGACTTAAAGTTCCTTTTTGTTGACTTTTGAAAATGACCTATAATGTTGAAATTGATAACTTTTTGTGAGAGCATTTCTTGGACTTGGAATGTGAAGATGAGTTGTAGGAAATGTCCTCCCCTTCAAAATGAGCATTGGATGGGATTTTTCTGATGAACCATGAAAAAGTTATGCCTTGATCAAGTTACAGTTGACTTTTCAACTGTCCAAAAATAGAAACTTTTGCATCTTGATGATTTTTGAGCCATTCTTGTGGAATCATGGTCAAGACTTGACCAAATGATGATTGTGGCTTCAAAATAAGATGTTGACCAAAAATTTTGACTTTTGACTGCCAAATGACCATTTTGCCCCTGCAGTTGACTGTGGAGCAATTAGGGTTTTTGACTGTGCAACTTGACCTTGTGAGCCTTGAAACTTGACATGTAGATGCTTGACAATGTGTATAGGCATGTGTGACTTGATTGAGCTCTTGAAAACCTCAACTTCTTTGCAAGAACCAAAACCCTAATTTGACTGGCTTAGGAGGATGGTTTGACTGTGTAGCCCTTGAGTAGACTTTGAACCAATTGAGGTGATGCTTGGAAAAACTTTGAAGATTATGGGAGGGCAAATTTTGGGGTACAACAGTTTCCCCTGTTCAATCTTCTTATACCTGAGGATGTAGATTGGCTTGCGTGCCTTTCGTGATCCGAAGGTGGAAGATGAATTAACACTAGAGTGCCCAGAATTTTGCACTCACATAGTAGAGTATCAGCAGTGTGATAGCGGGAATGGGCTTACAGATGCCATTTGGAAAGATGGTGGATAGGAGGATGGGCTTATAGATGCCATCTGGAGATGTGACAGAACCTTGTCGCGAATGGGCTTATAGATGCCATTTGGAACTATTGGTATGTGGATGGGCTTATAGATGCCATCTGGGTGTCGATCGCGTAAGAGATTCCTTAGCGAGAACTTGCGTACCTGAGAAAGAAAATAATTACCTGGCCTATTACAGGAGTTGATCTTCAAACTCTTTATGTAGATGTGCCCTGGCTGGATACAGGAATCGAGTTTGGAACTTCAAAAGGTTTTTGTTGATAATGATATGATGAATGAATCAGGGACGGTTACTACCTCAACGGGACGATGAGAGAACCTTGAACGATTTCTACCTCAACGGGACGATGAGAGAACCTTGGACGATTACTACCTCAATGGGACGATGAGAGAACCTTGGACGAATACTACCTCAACGGGACGATGAGAGAACCTTGGACGATTACTACCTCAACGGGACGATGAGAGAACCTTGGACGATTACTACCTCAACGGGACGATGAGAGAACCTTGGACGATTACTACCTCAACGGAACGATGAGAGAACCTTGGACGATTACTACCTCAACAGAATGATGAAGGAATCTTGGACGTCTTCTACCTCAAACGGTAAAGACTTTTATCTGTTGATCGTTCTTTCCTGAAAAGTAACGAGTTAGTTGTATGCAATGTCATAATGTATGACATGCATGATGTCATGACATTCTCAAAAATAGATGAGATTGGGGTGATATGATGTGTGTATGCATGTATTATGATGTATGACAATGTGATGTTTATGAATGTATTTTCGTCTGGGAAAATGAATCCTTTGACGAATGCCGGGAAGTTTGTTGAATCCTGGGCTGATGTTGAAGAGAGTTCTTCGTTCCCGCTGGGGACGATGATTGCAAGAATAAACCGGTAGGAGAAGATGACTCCGTTGGGGAATAAACTTGTTGGAGAGATTACTCTGCGGGGAATCTACTCTGTAGGAAGAGATACTTTGCTGAGATGTTGAGGATAACTCCGCTGGGGATACCGTTGATAAGCTATGTTGGAAGTTTTGATGAACTCCGCTAGGGATAGGAAGAATTTCACCAAGGACGATCTTTCCGTGGTAATTAGCTGAGGATAACCCAGTTATAAGCTCTGGTGAGGAGTAACCTTCTGAATAAAGCCGGGGAGACGCGTTTGCTCGGCATGGGATAAGCTTCCAGAATCTACTGGGGAGACGATTCAACTCTCCTGGGGAGACTTTTGAGACTGTACTGGGGAATGGCTCCACTGGGGTGTCTGGTATTCCGCCGGGGAACAATCTTATATTAAGACTGTCGGGGATGCTTGCTGAGGAATATCTGTACTCCGCTGGGGAATGTTGAGATTTTCTGGGGATACCCAACTTCCTTAAGGCTGACAGTAGATTAACGCTGCTTGGGGAGAGTGTTGATGACTTGCTAGAGATACTGTGCCTTTTCAGGGCTGATGGGAGACCAACTCTGCTCGGGGAGAGTATTGCTGAAACCTGTCTTACTCTGTGGGGGAGTGGAGGTAACTTGGTCATGTTCTTCAGCTGAACTTACCTTGGTACCTCGGTGGACAGAGCAGCTTGTACTGTTCGGACAATTCCCATTGCCCCAGTTTCTGCGGGAGAAGAAGGTACCTGTAGAGGTGCTTGATGACTGTCGACTTGACAAATCTTCTTTTGGAAGGCAAGTGATGAGATGCCGGGACATAGTCGTACGCTGTGATCCCTAACTTTTCCCTGGACCGCCCTTTCGGGTTTTCAGTCCGCCGGGATAACCCTTTTTTTGCCCAAGCCACCTTTTCAGGTTTTCGACTTGTCGGGTGTACAGATTTTTTCATTTCATCCCTTACTTTTGCCCGAACCCTTTTGGTTCGCCGGGAAGCCCTTATTTTTGCCTAGGTGTGTCAACCTAGCGGGTCTTTGATTAGGCGTAGTATTTTTTCGACTATGTCCGCGTTCTCAGAGAGCAGGGAGTTGTCACTGTTAGTAGTGTCGTGTCACCGTACCACTAGAAGATACCTGATCAGGCAAGATTCGTTGTCAGAATGCCCCAGGTGATCTAGATGGAGATTTGCCCCAAGCTGGTTGGCCTTTTGAGAGATTCTCCGAATCTTGACTGGACTGCCCCAGATGATGGACACTGATCATGCCATGCCCCTTGATTGGAAGTGTTTCTTCCACTGGAGGTGACTCTTTTGTTGAGAAGATTTTTGTTCATAGGATATTCGTCGTGCGAATTTCTCTGCTGTTCAAATAACTAGTCATATGTAAACAATGTTATTTTAAGAATGCAAAAGCTTATGTCTGTCTTGAAATTTTGAAAAATGCATTTTTTGTAAAAGCAAGTGAGTTTTGTAAAGATATGATGTCAACTCAGTATTTTACAGTAAGCCTTAAGGAGTCAGGATACCTTTCGTAACAGTATGCTTTCGAACTAACCCATGCTTCAGCTAGGACTTTTAAGGGTTATAATGTGGCCTGGTTCACGGTTTAAGAAACAAAGGATAAAGGCTCAAATTTATTTGTACCCACCCGCTCTTCGTGATGTTCTTCGACCCTAAACTCAGTCGATCGTGCGTTAGACCTTGTCTGAGTCTTTGCTCTGATATTCCAGTGATGGTTCGGATATTGACAGTTTATTGGGAATAGGCAGTCATTTCCTTTTTTTGTCGAGGGTTTGTAGGACCTCTTTCTTTTTTGATTTTGTTATCCCTGTTTTTTGCCTGAACTGTTTCCTTTTTTGGAATTACAGTCAGCGGGATGCCCCAGCTTCGTAAGTCTCCTTCATAGGTTTTTTGACTTATTGGGCTTTTTATTTTGAGAGATAATGACTGCCTGTCTTTATGATTATTCGGAACCATCATTGTCTTTTGTTTTGTAAGAACTCCGTTGGTGCTATTCGTTGTGCACTTGGATCAACTGAGAGGACTACCCTGCCCCAGGTTATGATTAAAGGGTTTTAATTTTTTTTGAAAAGAGAAACTCCTACTTCTTTGGCTCAAAGGGGTTGACTAGGGATTATCTTCCTTATAACTCCAGTGTTTAGGAATGGAAACAATGCCTGTACCTCATCAGCGGGGTCTGTTCAAAAGCATACTGTAGATCATGGTATCGTTTTCGTCATCCTCCCTCAAGAGGCTTAGAATTATTAATTGAGAGTTGAGCATCAATAAAAGCAATTTTAAGCATAGTAAACACAATTACTTCAAAACAGACACGTCTAATGCATTAATGAAATAATAAAGTTTAACATGAATAAATGTTTGAACAATCAAAAGAAAATTACAAATTGAAAATTCTAATGAACAAAAGACATTCTCGATGATTTGGTGTAGGATCAGTGTTCAAACTTGACCTCCTTGGCATCAATCAAGTCTTGAATCTTGTTCTTCAAGGTCCAACAGTCGTCGGTGTCATGTCCAGGACTGTCAGAATGGTAGGCACATCTCACACCCGGGTTGTACTTGGAAGAGGAAGTATCGGGATTTTGAGGAGGATCCTTTAGTGTGATCAGTTTTGCCTTCAGCAATTGTTGTAATGCCTGAGACAAAGACATGTTGATGTCAGTATACTTCCTATCTTGATACTTTATCCTACGCCTATTGCTCTTTATTAGTTGAACGGGCGTGGGATCAGAGATCTGGATTGCCCCTACATCATGATGACCCTTTTTACCATGTATAGCATTGGACTCTTTCTTCCCACTGTGGGGATTTTTCTGAGCATCAGCGGGTGAGGTTTCTTGAATCTTCCCTGACTTGATACCAGCTTCAATTCTCTCCCCAGTCAAGATAAGATCTGTGAACCCAGCAGAAGAATTCCCAATCAGATGGTTGTAGAATGGACCAGACAAAGTTCCCAAGAACATGTCAACAAGCTCACGGTCAGTCAGAGGTGGTTGTACCCTTCCAGCAAGGTCTCTCCATTTTTGGGCGTACTCCTTAAAACCTTCACCCGTCCCCAGTGACATACCCTGGAGTTGGGTACGCGTAGGAGCGAGGTCGGCATTATACTGATACTGCTTATAAAAAGCAGTTGCCAAGTCCTCCCAATTACGAATACTGGTTCCATCCAGCTGGTAGAACCATTCGAGCTGAGTCCCTGAAAGACTCTCCTGGAAGAAATGGATCCATAGATTCTTGTCTACCGTGTAGGGCTGGATCTTCCTTGCGTATGAACGGAGGTGCAACTTAGGACAAGAGGCCCCGTCGTATTTTGCAAAGGCAGGTGCCTTGAACTTGTGAGGGATCACCACCCCAGAAGATAAGCCTAGGTCTCCTAAGTCCAACCCGAGCACCTGTTGAATCTCCATGGCATTTAGACGGTCCTCTAGTTGCTTATACCTGTCCTCAGCTGGAGGGTACTGCTCATCATTGTAATCCGTCTCGGTGTCGGAGACCAATGGACTAGGAACCCTTCCCTCTTGGTGACTGCCTTCCCCAACAGATGGAGTAGTCCGCTTAGCTTCATTCTACAGTGTATTCCCAGATCTGCATCTAGGGTTGAACAAAACAGTCCTCTTCTTCTTCTTTTTCAAGAGCAGAGTCTTCAATTCCTGTTGTCCTTGTGCTAAGCTCATGACCAGCTCCTGGAACTGGGCGTTCTGGGCCTGGAGGGCCTTGATAGCTTGTCCATTGGATGATTCAGGATCCATGATGACTGCTAAAATAAACAGCGAAGAAGGTAAGTGACCTGTACCAAGGGTACCTGTAATGCAATGATATGTATGTATGCATGTGATGTTTTCAAGGATCTCGCGGGGTAAACAAGAAGATGGTTAGAACTTGGGTAGCTTGATTGAGGGAACTTCATGTTGTTGAGAGTCCTTCTTCAAGAGTCAAGGCTCACCATATCCAGTGGGTCATAGCCCCTGACTCGAGTTATCAACCTTGTTTTGATTTCCAGACAACCTTGGCTAGGGGAACCTTCTTCAAGAGTCAAAGCTCACCATATCAAGTGGGTCATAGCCCCTGACTCGGGTCATCAACCTGGCTAGAGGAAAATAAATCCCCTTTTGCCCCTTGCTAGGCATCATGACCTGCATCACAAACCCTTGAGATCCTTGAAATGGATTAGTCCTTATGCAGGATGTATGCAATGGTATGATGGTATGCTATGCATGGAGTAATATGGATAAACCCTGTTATGAGTCCAGATTAAGGTCTGTAAACAAAACCTGCAAGAAACTCAAGTGTCAGATAACAAGTATGCAAATAGTCAAGTTGGAAGGCACACAAGTCACACAAGAGAAGCCCTTAGAGCTTAGGCCAGCATGGGGTCTAGGTATTACCCTCTTTCAGTTTGTTGGTTAGGACCTGTCCTATCAGAAGTAACCGAGTTCTAGAGGATCCCAATATCACTGACTACCCTCAATCGGTCATAACTCCAGCATCGCAACCTTTTCTTGCGGCCAGAACCATCACGAGAGTTTAGCCTCAATGGGCATAGCATACTGCTACCGTTCTATTGGCCAAGTTGGGTCATTTAAGGTTCTAAGGTCGGTTGGTGCTTAATGACTCCTCAGAAGACCCATATTCTCCTCGTTGCAACACAAGGGATATCGGTACAGACCAAGGTGCCACACCAACGTAGCCACTGTTTCACCAATGTCGGTCTACGCCGGACAGGTCCCTCACAACTTATGCTACCTAACAGGGTATCCCCAGATCCGGGTTAGGATCTATGTAACTCTGATGCAACCCACAATAATAAAGAAAACAAAGCACAACAATTGAAAACACAGTTATAAACTATCCTAAGGTACACCTCACTTTATAAGAGTTTCCCCAGCAGAGTCGCCAGTTCTATGATCGGTGGATCTGGAACTGACTGTTTAACGCTGGTTCGCGAAATGTCGCGGAAGCAAGAGTCGCCGCCGTCTTTTATTTTCTCCAACAAGGAAAGGACAAAAGCACAGAAAAATTCCTTATGAGATTGTTCTCGGTTCGGGAGGTAGATTTATAGAAAGGGAAGGTGTTAGCACCCTTTCTATCCATGGTTATCCATGGGCTCTTAGATACTTGCTCATTTGTGTTTTCAAAATGTTTGTTTGATTTTCAAAGTGTGAGTGTTTGAAAAAAGTTTCTTTGAAAGATTTCTGAATAACTCTTGTATCTATCCTCAAGAGTGTTTGAAAAATTTATTTTGAAAGCTTTTTGAAAGTGTAAGGTGTTAAAAGTATTTTGTTTGTTTTTGAAAAGAGCAAGTACCCATGAGTCATCTACCTACCCTAAGGAATTAAGTTGTGTAAATGTCCTTAAGGTAGTGCCATCCCACCATTGAGAGGTAGGTAGCACCACCGTTGGAGGTGTTCGGGTCAATTCGATTGTAGGGACAGTGTGGTCACCGAAGCAACAGTTAGGACACCTTAGAAGCTACCCTTATGCCATTGATCTTTTTATTCCGAGGCAACCATTTTGAGGCAACTGTTTCGAGGCAATTGTTTCGAGGCAACTGTTTCGAGGCAACTGGATCATGGACATAAGGACCGCTAAGACGTCCTATACTTGACGACCACAATTCGAGCTTGTAGGGACAGTGTGGTCACCAGAGCAACAGTAGGACACCTTAGAAGCTACCCTTATGCCATGTTCATGGCCATAAGGACTTACTAAAACGTCCTGTAC
The DNA here is from genome assembly GCA_948472305.1 of Vicia faba. Lineage (NCBI taxonomy): Eukaryota > Viridiplantae > Streptophyta > Magnoliopsida > Fabales > Fabaceae > Vicia > Vicia faba. The sequence continues at coordinate 416,941,939 of OX451739.1, forward strand.
TCGACGACCACGTTTCGAGGGGCAAGGCAACAGTGAGGCGTACCCTAGAAGTGGTGTGTGAATTCTTGTGTTATTTTCAGTTTATGTTATATCTTGTCATGCATTTGGTGAGCTACGCTTTGTTTTTAATTGTCATGCATTCTTTCATACAAGTTAACAGTTAAAGGGGGTGCGGAAAATAAATTGCGGAAACATAAATCCTACGCTATTACAAGGCGCGGGTCTATACATCGCCAAATTTTTACAAAGACCCGTTTTAAGTAAATAAGTGCGGAAAATAAAAAAACAGTAAAAGGTCCTATTTACTATTACATATCCGGAGCAATTACATAATAATCGGACAAATTAAATACGCATGAATAAAGAAAAGGGAATTAACTTTTTTTTGTCTTTTTTTTTTGGTAATTAAAAACTAATTAATTATTTTAATTACAAGAAAATATTTTTTGATTTTTTTATATTTTTTATGAAATAAAATAGAAATAAAAAGAAACAAAGTTAAAGATTAACCTAAATTTAAATCTATTTTAATTATTAAAATGTTCAAATGGCCTAATTAAAAACTAGTTCAATTATGATTTATTTACAAAATAAAAATAATAATAAAAGTGTTAATTATATTTTTTTGTTTTTTATGAAAATGATTAATTAAATTAATTACTAATAACCAATAAAATAAAAGGGGTTAGAAATTAAATTAAAGAAATAAAATGAAAAGGTAGAAAAATGAACCCAAATGGAGGGGGTATTTGGCCAGGAATGGGGGTGTGTTGTTGAAACTGGAATCAAGTGTGCAAGCATTGACTGGGAACACCATGGTCCACGCCTCATAGCCATCAGATTGGCGTTAGTGGCCACATGGCAGGATGATCACTTGAGATGCATGATGGACGCTGTTTGGAAGCCTGCATAGGAATACCTTAGAAAAAATAATATTGAGTTTTGGGGCATCTCAAAGCAATTGAACCATACCATTAGTTTCTTGTGGACTCATACAACACAAAACAAGCAACAAATTATGTTAATGATGCATGAACAAATGAAATTCGATTCCAAGAAAATTGTGCAAACCGTGAGTTCGTGTGGGGCGATTCCTTAGGCCTGAGCGCTTGGTTTTGATTCCAAAAGACTCCTGAGAGTTCCTGCAAAGTGTTAGAAACGAGAAAAGGCATTGAATTGCCTTGGAAGGTGGATTTCAGCTTTGACTTTTTGCTTGATTTTTTTTTAATATGGTTTGAATATGGTTTTTTTCGTTTTAGAGATGCTTAGCCCTTGTAAATGGTATGAGAGGCTTGCATATATGTCTTTGAATGAGAATCAATCAATAATGTGAGTCATTAACCCTTGCAATGAAGTTTGAGATTATGCCATGAACACCATTTAAACAACTTGCCATTCTTGTGAAAATTTGAATTTTTATGCCCATAATAGGTCTTGAACGAATTTGGTATATGTTTTATGGTGTATCAAAGCTATTCAAACCACAAAATATCCCTCCATTAATTTCTTTGATTTTTATTTGAATTTTAAAGATTTAAAATGCATTAAATTAAATAAAATTAAATAAAAATGGGAAAATTAATTTTTAATCTTGAAATAAATTGTAGGACACGCGGGAGGCATGGCCAAACTGAAACAAGTGGAAAAAGTGGGCCCCTTTTGTCAAAAATGAAATTTCAAGGATAAATGATTTTGGCCATTTCACAAAAATTTCCCAACTTCTCCAATGCATATCTTGCTCAATTTTGAAGTTATTAACATGTTCTTGGACATTTTGGAAAGGTCTTGAAGTCCTCTAACCAATGTATTTGGTCCCATGTCATTTCGATTTACCAATCTCAAGTTATTGTCTTTGACTTAAAGTCCCTTTTTGTTGACTTTTGAAAATGACCTATAATGTTGAAATTGATAACTTTTTGTGAGAGCATTTCTTGGACTTGGAATGTGAAGATGAGTTGTAGGAAATGTCCTCCCCTTCAAAATGAGCATTGGATGGAATTTTTCTGATGAACCATGAAAAAGTTATGCCTTGATCAAGTTACAGTTGACTTTTCAGCTGTCCAAAAATAGAAACTTTTGCATCTTGATGATTTTTGAGCCATTCTTGTGGAATCATGATCAAGACTTGACCAAATGATGATTGTGGCTTCAAAATAAGATGTTGACCAAAAATTTTGACTTTTGACTGCCAAATGACCATTTTGCCCCTGCAGTTGACTGTGGAGCAATTAGGGTTTTTGACTGTGCAACTTGACCTTGTGAGCCTTGAAACTTGACATGTAGATGCTTGACAATGTGTATAGGCATGTGTGACTTGATTGAGCTCTTGAAAACCTCAACTTCTTTGCAAGAACCAAAACCCTAATTTGACTGGCTTAGGAGGATGGTTTGACTGTGTAGCCCTTGAGTAGACTTTGAACCAATTGAGGTGATGCTTGGAAAAACTTTGAAGATTATGGGAGGGTAAATTTTGGGGTACAACAGCGGGCAAATTCGCCAGCTAAGTTACAGCCACTTACGGGCACTCTTCCGGCCCATAACTTAGGCTAATTTATGTGCAGAAATATAAAAATCAAGCACGGGCAAACAATCAAAATTGAAACATCATTCATTCAAAAAACGCCCGAAGGCAACAAAGCAAATAAGTATAAACCGACCAAGAAGGCCGGCGATGTTCATGAAGTACAACCAACGGGCACGCAGGCCCAAAAAATACGAACAGGCACGCAGGCCCATCATCTTACAATTCAGTTTCCCCGGAACCATCATCACTGACAACGGGAGAGTCGGGAGGGGGCACGATCGCGCCATCCACGATTTGAGACATGTAGTCCGTCCCTTCAGTGATCAAACCGGGATTCAACAAGGAAAGCTGGTTGACTGCGGAGTCGAACCCCTCCTCCATATCACCGACACAATCTGCTTCGAGGAGCCGGATGTGGGCGACCAGCTCCGATTGACTCCTCAAAGCGGCTATATCCTCTGGCTCATCCTCGGCAGGAAGCATGGCGACTTTCAGGTCCTCGATCTGTTGGGTTAGGCGCCCGATGTCGGTCTCCAGACGCTCCCGGTCCGCACAGAGAAGCTCTCTCTCCTCGGCTAGCTTCCCCGAGTTTTCCTTCTCCAGAGTCAGCATCTCTCTCTCGGCAGCCAGCAGCGATGCCTGCTCGTGGAACATCTCCTCGGAGCGTTCCAGAGCAGTCCTTAACTTTCACGAACTCGAGGTGAGGGCCGCTTTCTCCTGTTCCAATTCTTCAATGCGGACAGGATCCTCCCCTTCCTCGGACAGCACAACGGCCATTTCAGCCATTTTCACCACCCCGGCCATATTGGCGGCCAGGTGCCTCCTCCGGTCCTCCTTACTCATCCTCCTGATAACCTCAGCCTCATCGGCAGTCACGGACAAAGGGAACCCCTCGAAGAAACCCTCCTCTTTGAAGCAAGGGGGCAACCCGAAGGACCTTACGGCGCTGGAATCCTCGCCGACCGCCGGCCCACTTTCCACCCGGTTCCTTTTTCTCTGTATCAGGTCGACATGTGGCTCGACCTCCTGGACCTCTGGGGTCTCTTCCGAAGCAGTCCCCGAGCTAGGCGACGAATCCACCCTCACCACATGAGGAGCGCCCGGACTATGCGGCGGGCCCATCCTCGTTGCTTGGGGAGCCTTCACCACCCTCTTGCTCCGCCTTTGGTCACAAGACAGCTTCAAGAGTCTCTCCCGTCGCCCGGCCATCGAACCTGCACAAAATAGAAAAACGGGTTAGTGTCGAGCAAATAAGCAGACAAATGGCAAGCAAATTCAAGCAATAAACGACCTAGCAGACGAGCAGCCTGCCCGAATGACTGGCACTCCACGAGTGCCTTAGTATCGATCGGTCGGGCCTCGAATGTCGGATAACCCTCCTCGTCCAAGACATCTTCCCCCTCCCTCGTGGACCATATGGCGGGGTGGAAGCTATCAACGTACCGACAAAGAGTGTCGTACGCCTTCTCATCCTCGGAACCCATGTCGCCCGCAGAAGTATGATAATACCCAGTACCGTGCTCATAATGCCTAGAAATCCAATGCACAGGGAACTTGGCTGTGCGTCCCAACACTGGATACCCGTCGTTGTCTAAAAGTGCCTCCCCGTCATTGTCGCTTATCGGCGCTTCCTCCTCGTACAAGGACTCTAAAGCGGTTGTGGTAACCGGTCTCACGACATACCACTTGTCTTTAAAACCCTGCACGAAGTCCACGTACATCCTGAAAAGTCTCTTCGACTGTTTCAGGGAGACCCAGTTGTGCTTTCCTCCCCGGGTCTGGCGCTGCAGATGAAAGATTCTGAAGAAGAGAGGTATAGTCGCCCCAATCCTCAGAAAACGACAGGTCAGCTCAAACACCCGGATAAAGGCGAGCGAATTCAGGTGTAGCTGCGACGGGGCCAGCCCCAAATGGGCGAAGACCCCCGCCTGAAAGTCGCTGAAGGGCAGCTGCAACCCAAGGTCTTTGAATGCAATTTCGTACATGGGGAAACTGTACTCGGGGAACACCGAGCAAATCCGAGCAGCGAAGGTCGGTCTAGTATCGACGAAATTCTTTTGAAAATCAGGCTGGTCGTGGCCCGCCTCAAGGACAGCGTATGGCTTTCGGCTGCACCGACTATAGACCGAGGCGATTCCTCTAGGCTCGGCGCCCACCCAGTCCAACAAAGGGTCTTCTACGGTGTAGATCAAACTCACAGTCTCATCGGCACTTTGTTCCTCCCTTTCGGGGCGTCTAGAAGAGCACGGCTCATCCGCCATGGTTACCTACAGAGCACGGGAAACCAGTCAATTGGGCACGAAACCATACGCTCGTCGTAACGGACAAGATGGAGTGTGCGACAAACCACGTCGCTCCGCGCACAACCACAAAGTTGGTTTGAAACAAAAATAGCAGTCGCCTCCCCGACTTCCAGATACCTCGACGGGTCCTTCTGCAAGCCGCCTAAACAAACCGACAACGCGGTCACTCATGAATACGCCGACCCGGGGTATGAACATGGCGAGCAACATCATAAAGCCTAAAGCCATAGCCATGAGCATACCGGGCACGATCATGAATTAGGCGCCCTGGATCATGAAGACCCCGGGCAGCACTGCAGATTATAATCTAAACCATGTATCTACCGGCCACGAGCATGTGTTTGCCAACCCCAAGCATGAATTTGTCGAGCTAAACATGAATTTACCGGGCTAGTCCCACGCGCACAGCCTCTAAAAACGTCTAAAACGATGAAAATCATGCACCACAACAGAAAAACAGAGAAGATAAGTCACTTAATTGGAATCAAGGAGTGGATTCGGCAACGGAGGAAAGGAATCGGTGACGGAGATCGCGGCGATGCTATGAGAATCTGGAAGAACAACAGCAGCAGAAGCGCGAAGAGTAGTAACGCGTTATGGGGCCCAAGGATCCTATTTATAGTGATGACGTGGAATACCAAACGTCACCTCGGGCAACCACAGAGTTTCTCTCCTCGACGCGCGGCTCCCTAGGAAATAATGACCCTATCCTCATAGGGTGGCGGCACAGTTCCCAAAAGATACCTCGCGTGCTCGACAGACGCGTGCCGTTGAGGAATCCCCGAGCACTCCCCGCGAGGAGCACCCTCACGAGGAGCTGCGTCTCTGACCCGGGCACGAGGCCCCGAAACGGAAGCAACCTAAGATCAAGCCATGGCTCCTAACCCAAGGAACCACGACTTGGGGGGCTCCTGTTCTGGAATGGGCCCGACTGGCCCAATAGCATTGATAAGGCCCAATCCAAACGAACTTGCTAGGGGCCACGCCGACCAAAAGATCACAGTCGTGCCCGACGTGTTCCCTGGGGCTACTTGCTCGTCCTCCTACTGTCCAGCTCGACCTCACCTCGAGCACCCCTCCGAGGGCAGACTCAGTCCACTGCACTCTCAACGGGACTCTGAAAAGACTGCGTCTCTATCCGCCCGCACTTCACGCAGAACATCCAGGGAGGGGACCACGTGCGGGTCCCCACTACGCACGTAGAACCTGGCAGTTCCTCCATTGGGCCAAACCTGCCCGGCCCAATGAAGGAACCTTGGCCCAGCGCTGGGGGCTATAAATACCCTATGTTTCCAGAGGGTCAAGTATTCATCATTCTACCCATACTCTTACTATTGTCTGCTCGTGCTCTTACTCACTTCAGCATCAGAGTGTCTTACAGGTACCCCCCCCACCCACCCACCTCGTTCAAAACTTCAGCTCGGAGCCAGCCGTGACGGTCCAAGTCTGATCAGGTTAGATCAGTTACCTTGTCTCCGTCTTCAGTAAAAATAAAAATACCTAGTAGATTGTATGGTTTGTGTGTTCATATAATATCCTACCATTACAAGAATGGACTTAACAATGGAAATATCTTTCTAGAGATGCCCCTTTTGGTAGGTAACATGTCAAAATTGATAACGTGTTTTTATTTAGGTTTTGTTAATTTTGATGACAGTTCAAGCAATGATTTACCTAACACAATTTTGTTGATAGGATGATGAAACATGTGACCTATTTTGTTGAATGCTTTCCATTGTTAGGTTATATGAATAAGTCACATGTTTCATCGTCCTATCAACAAATGTGAATCACTAATCTTTTTCATGAATTAAAATAGGATCTACTGCATTCATATTTGTAGGTTCAAATGGGACAAGTGTCATCTCTGAATTATTAACATGTAGTTATGCATTCAATGGTTCTGCATTAACAAGTTAAACATTCACTTCTTTATAAGTGGTATTGCCATATTTTGGATCAAGCATTCTACATGTCATGATGTTGGTGCCCATATTCTAAACACCTCTTGCACCTAAGGTATATATTTGACTTTTTCCATCTTGATTGATTTGCTTCTTCTGATCCTCTTCTACAAAGTTTCTTAAGCCTCATGGGTCCACGCAAGTACTTTTGAGGTAATATGTTTGGCGTTAGGGAGAATATGGAAATTAAATGGTCTAGATATGGGGTTTGAATAGGTCATTCCTCTAAAAACCGTTCAAAAAAATATATTCGAAAATCAAAGTTTTACAAATAAATGTGCACATTAGATACGAAAGCAAAAGATAGCGGAGGTTTTACAAATATATTGATTTTGGCCAACTTGCTCAAACTAAAAACAAGTTACAATAGATTCAAATCTAATTAAGTGAGAGGGTTAACTCAAGGTACAATTCTTAAACAAATAATCAAATGAAAACTTAATTGACAAAATAAAAAAATCAAATTATAAATATAAAAATTATAGAACATCAAAATATAAAAGAAATGCACTTTTATTAACTGAGCAATTTCATCTGGATTAATGGTCTTGGGCAATTTATTTTTCCAATTTAAAGATATGGTTACTTCTTCATAGCATTTGACATGTTTTCCCTATTATAAAACCTATGGACATATTTAATGGGATCATCAACTATTTTAGTGATTGTTGTTACACCATATCTGCAAAGGATCCCAACAAAGTCCCAAAAGTGGCAAGAACATGTCTGCTTTTCTAAGTAATAAAAAATTTATCAAGGAATAATACACATGTGACTTGAAATGTTAATCGATTTACATAGGTTGCAATCTAATGAGCACTTTTCTATTTATTTATCTATCCTTCTTCGGAGTTTAGACATTACATCCTCTATATATTTATCTATCCTTTTTCCTAACTGTCGCAAACCTACCTATTTTAGATAATTTTGAATCCACTCAAACATAAGAGGATTTAACTTGTCACACCCAAATTGTACATGGAAACCTCCCATATTTTCCTAATGACAAAAATGCCCTTGCTATTATTCACCTCAAAAGAATTTACAATCGGTAAAAAAATCACTATGGACATGCAGTAAAAACAAAATTTCTAGTATCTGATTTAAAAATTTTTGTATCCAAATTCGAGTTTTCACTGAAAATTGTGTGTAAATTACAAAATTTTCGGAAACGATTTATCATAAAATTTGAAAATTCTGGCGTTATAAAATAAACAAAGAAGCACATCAGAATTTTTCAAAATTTATGATTAATAACAAAATCTACCGAAATTTTTGTTTATACTTGAAATTTCTGGTAGTTCTGCATAAAAATGTTTTTACTTGTGTGTGTCAGAACCGAAAGTTTCTTCTACAGATTCATGTACTGGTATTGCGGAGTTCTTCACCACTGATGTTGTATGTTTTATATGTAACAAATGCAATTTTTAAGGGTATTTCTGTATCTATGATATTGATAGTTTACTCTTTATATGTTGTAATTGATAAATATTTAAGTCTCGGTCTGAAGTTTTAGCATTGGAACAGGCTACTGGTAAACGACATGGTATTATTGTTGTCACTGTTCATTTTGATTATGCTAATGGAAGGTCAGGGACAAAAGATAAACTGATTATGATTTGTGAGAGAGAAGGAAATTACAAAAGAAAGAATGTATTTGAAGAAATAAAGATATATTTTAGTACTTTAGATATTATATGTCAGAGGATGTTGATGAAAAAGGTTCGAGAACTAACACATTCATCCACAACTTCTATGTGTCTACCACCGGTGAAGTACAAGTCAAAGAAGAGAGTTAAGAAGAGCAGAAAGAGTCAAGAGAGTGATGTGCATCGTGATCCTAGTCAGTGAGAGCATGTCGAGGGATCGTAGAGGAGTCAAACTACGAAGAGATCATGCACAAAACCAACTGGAAGTCAACCATCGAGTATGTCGATTGATAGCCAACTGTCTACTGAATCTTCAAGACACGTTTACTTGTCACAGTTTACTGTTTTCTTACATCCATACATTGATGACATTATTGATGTTGGTAAGGATGAAAATTTTGATTTCCGTGTTATTGCAGCTTTACTTGGATGGGGAGAAGAGTTATGGAATTTGATACAGACGCAGTTAGATATTCAAGTTCATCAACACACTCAATTGTTTTCCAAGTTGTTCTATGACATGGTTTCTACAGTTATGAATGCTTTACGATTATACCACTTGGGTATGCAAGGTATCGATAAATGAATGACGATTCTTGATATGTGTTACCCTATTGTTTCTAGATATAGTGTCGTATTTGTCTCCTTTCCAAAAGACTTAACATCACATTTTCTCTCTTGCCTTAGCTCCATTATATATATGAGCAACCATAAAATCATAGATGTTGGTTTTGTAAACAACAATCATTGGGTTCAGGTAAAGTTAAAACTTGATTGCTCAATGCCTCACGTCACTGATCTTTGGAGACAAAAATGTATTGATGATGCAAAAGCATGGAAATTAGCATATGTGGGTCGCTTTAGTCATTGGGAAGACAAAGTTAGGAAGTCATTCTAGTTTGTTTTGCATTCTTATATGTATGATAGTTATTATATGTATATATTTATTCGGGTAGCATTTTTATCGATTCAGTTATTTGAGAAGTCATGGAAAAAAGTGGGAAAGGCTTACTGATGTTATACCGAAATTTTCATATTTCCAATTTTTTTGGCAAATACCAGAAATTTTAAAATTTCTGATAATTTATAACTTTTGACCAGAAATTTCAAATTTCTAGAACAGGAAATTTGGAAACTTCAGTGAACTCCCACCTATTACGGTAAAAAAAATGTAAATTTTCGAAATTTCTGATAATCGCCTGTACTTTTTTAATTTCCTGATATTTACATGAGAGTATTAACGTAAAAGCACTAGAAAAGATGGGGGTTCATGTACTACTTGGGGGTGGTAATTGAAAACCCCCAAACATGATTATAATGGATTTATCCCTTTATAGTAAGATAGTTTCCATGATTTTGTTCATATGTACATCACACTTAGAGTAAAATAGAAATATGTGCTTACACCTTTTTTATTTTGAAATAAATTTTAACCAGTCATAAGCCTCTGCATTGATTCTTTTATATTCAACATTTTAGCTTCATGTCCTTCAAAATATATTGCATCAGCTGCAACCATCATAAGGTATCTCAACACAGTTCCCCCTCTAAATTGCTTCTTGAAATTGGCATATAGAGGCCTAAGACAAAACATATGATCAATTCTAGGGCATTTCTATTTCAACCAATCATTGCAATATTAAATAAGTAACATAATTTTCAAGTTGTAGAATTGTTCAAATAACAAAATTTATCAAGTAATGTTAAGATATGCTTTTTGTTGATCAAAATTGAAACAACGTCTATGGTCACCAATGTCTTAAAAATAAACCAACTTCATAAGTCTTTGGTTTCAGTTTCAACAATTTCAAAGCTATAGGTAAGTATTATTCGTTGGGACATCTCCCAATAACAATCAGTAGTATTCCACCATATTTGTTCTTAAGATGCATTTATTACAGAATTTGTCTAATCTAGTAAATGGTCTACATGCATTTATCAGAGCTTTCTTTGGCCCGTCAAAACAAAAGTAGCATCTTCAAAATTTTGGTTTCAAATCTAGCTCGAGGCACTCTATATCTAACTTGAAAGTATTTTCAAGTGAAGTCTTCGTTAATTCTACATCTTTTAACCATAACAAATTATATTTCTTGCTAGAGTCCTCTTCTATAATTTTTATAGCATGATGATTAGTTTTAAATGCCTTACAATCAATGATCTCAATTAAATACTTTAGCTCCACATCTTCCACTACCTCTGATGATTTCATCTTAGTATTGTTCTTCAGCTTGTCGATTATAACTTTTGCAGCCCACTCTTCCTTTGCATTTTTCTTGATGAACTGTCTTCCATATTTGTACTTGGAAAATAATGTCATAATCATGAATCTAGTGGTTTGTACTACTCTATTACATAATACATAGTAGTCACACTTCTTCTTATGGTTTGTAAATCTAACTCTCATACAGTTCAACACATTATGCTTGAGTATTGCATTCTTGAACTCCCTTAGTGAAAAGAATTCTATTCCTATCTTGAAATTTAAATCCTTAGTTATGGCATCATCTTCATTTAACCAAATCACATCAAGTTCACCCACATTTGCATCAATAGTAAAAATATCCTCAAACCATTCATAAAATTCATCCATCCTTTCTTCCTCGCTATCATCAAAATGTACACCTCCAACATACTTATCACTTGAGTCATATCATGTAGCATTACTTAAATGATCAACATCACAAATAATTTATTTATCTTTTTTTTCTCTAACTTGATCCATAAATGAAGAATTACCTATAGAACTGCGAGGTTCGACATAAATTTCCACATCATACTTGTTTTCTTCAGCAAATTTAGACATTTCACATGCATCAACGTCATTCTTTATTGGCTTTAGATCTTCTTCTAAACCACAACTCTCATGTTTCCACCTAAGTTTCATAACTTGTACTCAAACTTTGCTTGCATGCTCTTAATTAGGCCTAGAGTTTTAAAATAGGAGCAAAAGCCTTAATCATGACCATTAAATGTATAAACATCACCACCACCATATCTTAATTTAGGATCTTTTACAAAACAATATTCAGTGTAAACGACAACTTTAAAATAATAAGTAAATTATACAATGTATTAACTAGTGTCAAATATGAGTCTCATTTCATGAAAAATAAGCATTGCACACAACATTGAATGTGACTATATACGACAAACCTACAACGTACAATACAATATGACAAATAATGTACAAGCAATTTAAAGACATGTAGGACTAACACTACTACAAATAACATGTTTCACCTCAGACGCAAATGTATTTTTTAGCTCGGCTATAAAAGCGAAGTAACGAAGGGCGTCATGAAAAATTGCTACTTAATACTTCGATGCTTTAAAAACCGAGGGGTGAGGTTATATGATCATGGGTTTGAACCCCAACTTTTGCACTTTTATTATTTTCAAATCTAGCGGATCATACATATCGGTTTATTATTAAAATCGAATGGTAAGATATATGAGGTTTTGACTAATTTTATATTATTTACACATAATATTAATAAAATAATTTGTTTACAAACTACAATGTTTACCTATAATAGTACATTGTTTACACAGAATAATAAATAAAAATTAATTTGTCCATGAAGATCATATGCTGGATCTTCAAATTATTGATATTCTGGAGAAGATCAAATGCTGGGTGCCACTATATTCTCAATTGTTTTTCCTTGGATTTGTTTCTAATATAAACAGAAAAACGGTTAGATAAATACAAGATTTTCTACTCCAATAAATATTTAAGAACACAGACCTTAAAACCAAATAATTTTCTACTCTTGCAATCCATCATAGATAACTCTTGACAAATACTCTTGCAAACCTTAAAATAGTGGTGAAAATATATAGCTTCAAGTGCTTCACGGTGAAATTCAGAATGCTTTTACAATGGGAGTTTTTTATGTTTCACGCGGACCACTACTGATAGTGTCTTGAACGTTGATAGTCATGAAATGGACGACAAATATTATTTTAAGAACGGTGATCAATATCTACGATAATCACGCCAAAATCATTTTAAAACCGAGGTAACAATTTTATAACCCTCGATTTTAGTCTAAAATTGAGGTAAATTATCTTCTTTTTTTAAAGATTTATATTGTCTACATAGAATGTTAAAATACATTAATTACAACAAATCTTTGTTGTGATCTAGATTTTACGTGCATTCTTTTTAAGTTCAATGTTTGGATGCATCCAACTTCTAATAAGTTATTTGTTCCAAATATTAGAAGATGTTTTTTCTGCACTTGTAATTCATCATAACAAAAATTTCAAAAATACTACAACATTGGAAGATATTTTCTGCACTTGAAATATATTACAATATCATATGTTTTGTTCAATAGATTTTGGACGGCTACATGTAAGTTAGGTTTAAGGTAAAATCCGTTTAATAAATGTTTTTAATAGTAAAATATGATTATTTAATCCTTCGATTATTAAGGAAATTGAAGAGATGGATAATTTAGTATACACTTATAAAGTAATGAAATAATAAAATAAAATAAACTAAAGAAACCCATCGAGATAATAAGTTTCAAGTAAAACATGATGAATGATAAAAAAATGAAAGTAACATGTCATGTTTCAATTACAATTTTTTACCAATCACCATTTTTTATAGCATGTTTAGGTATAAACTTTCCAATATTGTCAATCGAGAAAAACAATATTATTTTCATTAATTGACAACATATGAAGGTTATTTCAAAAATACAACAACAACATCAATATCATTATGTAAGATGGATTACAAGCGCGAAAAAAATATTTTGTTCAAGATAAAGATAAAAGAACATTGAAGTTTTTTGTCTTGCAATACATCCCAAATAATGATGCATATGAGTTTGAGACGGTTATATATAAGTAAGAATTATGATAAAATTTGTTTAACGAGTGTTTTTATAGTAAAATATGATTAATTCATCACTCAATTATTATTAAAATCGAAAGAATATATCATTTGATTTAAATTTATAAAGAAATAAAAATATAAACTGTAATAAGCAGGATTCGAAACATATTCTGAGTTGGTTTTTTCCTCGGTTATATTAAAAACCGAAGAATCATGTTATTTTTATTTTAAAAGCTTAAAATAAAATCTATGTTGCAATCACTAATATTTCACGTGGTCACTAAATAAACGTACAACTTGTCAAAACAATTTCGTGTCCCGACAGCTCCAATTAACGGAAGTTATATAAAACTAAAGAATTAAAATTGTAGAAGAAGGGCAGCTTTAAAAGGATGATTGTTTGAAGATTTTTTTTCACCGTCTCTCCACATTAGTTTTTATTATTGGAAGCTAACTAAAAGAATTAAAATTATAGAATTATATATAAATAATGTGGAAAAAAATCTAATTTTACAAGAAAAAATTAGCAATACACTAACAATATAAATAAATTTTATATCATCGTTTAATAAATGACATACATTTTACCATATTATATTATATTGATAATTTAAAATAATTTTGATGATTTAATAAATTAATGATTTTTTATTAGACAACTGTGTAAAATTCTTTTAAATCGACATTACATGTCCGTTAAACTCATTTTATAATGCATTATATTTAAAAAATTTAAGAAATATTTATGATTTACAAAGTTTTCTAGATTATTTCACTAAAATATTATATAAATAATTTACATACTTATAAAATACTTCAAATTTTAAATTAATTATAAAATAAAAATATATTAGTTATATAATAAAATATTATATAAAAGTTTTTTATTAAATTACATAAACTATGCAACAAAATCATAAAAATATTAAAAAATACGATTTAAAATAGTAGTTTGATAATTTTATACGTGTGTTTGTTTAAAGGATTAAATTTATAATCTTGAGAATATTATTTCTTAAAATATTAATACTAGAAATTTTATTCTTGTCTATACGTTTGATAAGTGATTGGAGTTCTTTGAAACATTTATTAAATATATTTAATTTATTTTTAAAAAAATATATAAAAAATTAAATTAATTTAGAGTGAGAAGTTATGGATGAGTATCTCTTATTTCTATGAAAATATAAGATTTTCATCATTTTGTATAAGAATAAAAAATACTAAATTTATAAATAAATTATATTCTTAAGAAAAATAATATTAATATATAATTTGATAAAATTTAAAACAAACGTAGAAATATAATTTCCAACTTGACACATTCCTATAAATAAAATTTAAATCAATGAAACAAACACTTAAAACTATTCACTTGACAAAGAAAACAATCTCATAAAACAAAAGTCTTTTTTAAAAATCAACTAAAATTGAATATATAATAATATCACTTCCAATTCTACCCTATTAGAGATTTTATTACATGTTAATTCAAGTAAGATCGAGCTCAGCTCCAATTTTACTCAAATTTTAAATCAATATCTTTTCTAAAATTATAAAATCATACGATATTACGAGTTAATACTTTTAAGTCTTTTTTAATTATATTAATTTCCAATTTAGATAGTACTAATGTTAATTTGAGCTTCCAAAGAGCCTAGTTTTGTAGCAGCAAACTTTGTATAACACTATTTAATGATGAACTTTGTATAACATAGTATTTTAACCTGATGTAATCGGCAATCAAATACCATAATTGGACACCCAAAGTTTAGACACCCTTTGCATTTTTTTATGTATGGTATACTTTTGAATTTATAAAAATAATATATTTAAAAAATAGTTATAAGATACTGAGAGAATAATACGGTGATGATACAGTCTTTAAATATTTTAATGTTCACATATCACTACTAAATCGGCAATGCATTGTTTAGGGTGTAATTGGTTCTAACATGAAAATAAAAAGAGAGAAAGATATAAGAAAGAGTTTGAGAAAAGAAAAAGAAAAAGAAAAGTAAAAAAATATAATAAATTTGATAAATTATTTATTATAAGAGAAGTACAAAAGAAATAAAAGAGAAAGAAATATAATTATTTTTAAAAAGACAAAAATATCCTTTAATTAAAAAGCTATCATATCATAAATTAAAATATATATAAAAGTTAATAATATAATAATTGAATAAAATTGAAAAATTATAAATAAATAAAAAATCATTTCTCTCCTATTATGAGAAGATTGAAAAAAATAGTGGAATCCATGAATTATAAATTTCTCGCTTTTCTTTCTCATCCCAACCGAATAAGAAAAATTTCACTCTTCTCTTCCACCTCTCTCTTTTTTTTTTCTCCTCTACTAAATATACCCTTAAGATATGATTGGTATAAGAGAAGTTGATAAGAAATGGCAAAGTCACCTTGTTTGGTGCACAGGAGAAATAGGGAAGAGAGAATAAAAGCACGTGGATCCCATCAAAAATCGTTTCTCTCCTCGTTAGCGAAGAAATAGAATGAGAGGGTGTTTAACCTCTTAAATTTCTTTTATACCCTTAATTTAATATTTTTTTAGGTCATGCTAACATATGCCTTAAGAATATATGTCAATAATATTATAATTAAAAAAATTTAAATATAATAAATTCATATTTAAAGTTTTAAAATATTGAATATATATATTTCATAAAAATATTACTACAAATAATTTCTTAACGTGTATCCTTAGAGCACATGTTAATATTTTCCTATTTTTTTTTACATTTCTTAATTTATTTAATACTTTGACTTTTATGATGATAAAAATTCTTTATTCTTAAAATTTTTTTGCTACATTATTTAAAAGAATTATTAGTATTTTTCATGAAGAGATACAATTAATTAATTAGTTAAAATTAGAATTTATTAATTTGATTGAAAAAAATATTATTTATTATAAGAATATTAGTATTTTTAAAAATATACAACACTTCTCTCATCTTTAATCTATTTTATTCTCACATATTTCTTTCTTCTTATACTCTTTTTTATTATTTATCTTCTCTTTTAAACCAAACACACTTTTAGTGTTTACTTTTAGTTTCAATTATTTATTTCTTGGACCAAATAGAAAATTCCATTATTACAAATTTGAATGTATAAAAGTATAATTAATGTCTTCTATATTCAATAGCATGGCCACTCAAATACATCATACGTCCCAAATTCTAAGACACTTTGGAAAAAAAACGTCTCAAATTCTAAGACACTTTGAAAAAAAAAAACCAAATTCTAAGACACTTTGAAAAAAAAAACTTTATCCTAAAGTATAAATCACTCTACAATTTCAATGTAACATTAATGATATTTTTTTCAATATACCCTCTATTATTTATTTCTCTTCTTTCAATTCTCTTAATTTCACTTTTCTCTATAATTAATGAAGAATAATATGTAACGTAAAAACATAAGTAATTTCTCATTTTCATGCAACAATCCATACAACAATGATTACCTTTCTTATTACATATGAAATGGCCATAACATCTTATAATTTAGGAGAGGGAGGGAGGGAGTATGATATTTGACAGCTTAAAAAACATTCAGAAGTCATGTCTTCTCATATATCAAATATGTATTGAAATCATAAAGACAAGTCAACAATAGTTGTTGGATAGACAATTATGCATAAAAAAGACATGCTTTTATGAGTCGTGGCGCTAAAATATACACTTATGTTTTAGATCGAAATTTTGTTCAAAAAAGAACAACTTTTTAACACATTGCAGTTTTACACTATTCAACATTAGGATGGCATTGCCCTTATCAAAAACAGTTACAGCACTACTCCTCATCTTCCGCCCCCACTACGGTTTTACACACCCACAATGACAACCCTGCCTCTAGCCCTCCACCAAAGTGCTAAACTTTGTCTATATCTCCTATTTAGCGAGCACCAACCACAACCACAACCACATTCTCGCTTTGATCAACCCACCAGACCTCCATCAATTGAAAGTATGAACATGCTTTCAAAGATTGTCAGTGATGAGCAAAGAGAGAAGTGACAGAGACAAATGTCATTGCACCATAAAATGTGTTCACTAAAAGCATCTGGAGCAATGACGGGATCCCATTTAGTCCAACATGCTTTGAAATTTCATTATTTCTCTACTTTTCTATTATAAATGTATTGAAAACAAAATCTCTGTTAATTTAACAGCTGCCTACAATCTGAAAGTATATGCATAAGGTTAAAATGGCCATTAAAAAAATTGAGATTTGTCACTGTTTAACCTTCATTGAAACACATACAAATTCACCTATCCACAGCCAATCCAACCACCAACTTCATTAAACAATTTTGCTTAAGGTAGCAACACGTGTCCCAAAGAATCAATCAGACATGTCATCTTCTGCTCCACTAGATTGGAAGTTATCCTGGTGCTCTGCATCTCTTTGGTCGTCGTCGAGATCGTCGTCCATTTCTAGGCTCTTCGACGAATTTCCCTTTGAGCTTGTATAAACCTTGAAGGGAACACATATAGGTAATTATTTCAAGGATTCAAATAAAATGGCAAGCTTATAGATAAAATGGTTGCCATACCCCGGAATCTTTCCGTTCAATTGCAGCAACGCTTGATCTTTTCCTCACAGTTACTCTGGAGGGAGCTGGAAATTGTTCAACCTCATCACCTGATCTTCCTTCTGTGGCCCTCTTTTTTCTTAAAACAAGTTTAGTTGGAAGAGGCTGCATATCAAATTACTATAAAATTAACACATACATGTTGAATAATTAAGAAACTGCATGCCATTAGGAAAGCCGAGAAAGAAATAGTCATTGGCTCCAGGAAATACCAAATAACGAGCTTCTGACTCATCAAATGCAACTAAGAATGTTGTGGGATCATGTGCATCGTCGCCTCGAACCTGTTAAGGAGTGAAAAGAAAGTGTCAGAAAGGTGATAACTTGGGAATTTCTTTGGCAGTTGATGACTAGCGACAGAATTTTGAAAATATGCTGACATACATCCCAATGATACTCGCGAACCCAAGAATAATTGACTTCTTCATCTTCATCATATATATCCTTCGACAACTGCCATTAGAAAGTTAATACAAATCCAGATGTAAGTCACAGTTTTTCTCCCTTGAATAACTAGTTTTTCAAAATGGTAACCCACAGTTCCATTTAACGCATACCTCTCCTGGTGTTGGGACCATGTATGCCAAAAATTTCTCAGGATTTGCAGGATCTGAGCTTGTTGCAACATAACTTTTCATAACTGCCTGCAGGCCATAAAAGAATAGGTGTCACCCTAACAACATTCAGCAGCAAGCCCCGTTGAAAAAAATGTAACCAGAGAAACAGTCACTTATTATATTTCATAAGTTGTTACTTGCAAAACATATACAGAACCATAAGAGCACAAATCAAGTAAAAAATTAACGCCCAAAATTGTATTCCAGTCATGGGAAGTACCAAACATGATTTTTTAAAGAAAACAAAGTAGCGAGACCACATATTAAGTCAAATGATAGAAACTAGTAACAAACTACAAATTAGTTGTAAGAAACTAACTTTTATTTATGGCAGAATACTTTTACAATAGACACTGAATTACAAACACTATAGAGAATACATAGTTCATACATAAACTAACCCAACAAATTTGAGAGTCTTGGTTTCCCTCTCTCCCTCCAAGAATTCGATAGCTTGGTCTCTCCCTCCAAGAATTCGAGAACTTGGTCTCCCCCTCCCAAAACCATTCAAAAACTATCCCATAACTACTTTCTCTTTTCCTTTATATGTTTATTCTAAAAGAGCAACACACATAACCCATAACTACTACACATAACTGACATCAATAAAAATAACTAACCCGTAACTGCCCATAATAAGAAATCTATCATCAAACTACAAGAGTAAATTAACAAGGCATGTAACGACTACAGAGTTGCAAATGGTTATAGTCACAATACAATTCCTTTCACAGCATATCCTGGATTTTAAACTTCATTAAACAGGTAAAAAGAATAGAGTTACTGAAGAAGACTAAATGCAACATTGCATTAGATGCACCATTACTATAAAGCTTACCCTCGATTCAGAGATTTCACAAACAGATTTGTCCAACTTCCTGTACATTTCTGAGTCAGCCGTTGGAGCATTATCAAATGCAGCAACAACAAACTGATAATCATACCTGTGAAGCAGAGGACAATAGAAGACAACTTAATTAATATAAACAAATATATGAATGTTGTGAAGCAGTTTATATCTTATATCTTATCAACAGATCAGGCTTTTCATAATACAGAGTACAAACAAAAGGCTAATCAACAGAAGTAGAACACACCAAGGTGAGTAATAATTTGAATAAGGAAAGATATATAACATGGAGCCATACCTATCCAAATCAGGCACCAATGGCATAAACTCGACAGGATACAAATCTTTTTTAGTTGCATGAACAGGGCGTGACTTGGCTGCTTCAAATGATGCTTCAATTTCCCTAATTTGTCTTTCCCTATAAGAGAGAATACAATAATAATTAGACAATGTTAATTACTTCTGCAAAGTGATTAATTTGTCAAAAATTAACGTGGGACAAACAAGTTGGCATATACAAACCTGTTGTTAAGATTTTCCAAAAGATTGCGACCTCCCTTCCTCTCTCTCAGCTCCTTAGCTTGTTTTTCAGTCAAGGACTACAATAATATCTTTATAAGTTGTTGCTTGTAGAGATAGCAATGCATCCCTATATCAACATATATGCCTAATACCTGTTTGGCCGATTCCATGCTTAAAGGAGATATATATTGTGTTTTAACAAGCCAAGCTACACCTTTATCAGTAGGCCTCTCTTTTCTTTTAATACCATCTTTTTTCAAAGGAGTAACAGCTTCATCATCTCGCAATAAATCTTCATCTTCTGGAGCAAGAGGTGGGCGGACACTAGGAGGACTGTACAAAAGGGATCATCAGACCTTCCCATTCAGCATTATTCATTGATGTTATGTATTCAAATTTATTAAAGGAACTGAGGATAATACTTGTAAACACTGAGATCAAGCAGGTCCAGAGGTATCCCAAGATCAGGTTCCACAAAAAGTTTGGGTTTGTACATTTTCTCCAGAGATGTGATTGTATATTTTGCATATCTGAACAATCATACAGTTGTCTATAAGAAGCACATACAAATACAAATCAAGAAACTTAATTCCAAAAGAATCATCAAATAAAGTGTTACAATAATGGTGATTAGTGCATCACATGTAGCCATAAAGCTTCAAAATTCACAAATATCAGTTCCACACACAAAATGTTGACATCTGCAAGGGATGTCCATATGAAAAACATATCTTTTACCTCCTCATATAATTTCCCCTTGTCTCTGTTAACTAAATGATTTAAGAGTGTTTATCCGCCCCCTTCCCCACACCCAAAACTGAACACTTGGTGAATAAATGCAACAAGTGATATTATGAGTCTCTGATATGATAGGCTAGAAATGCCAATCATTGAATCTAGCATGATGGGTCAACATGTAAAGACTAACTCGTGTGACATTTCAATCAGACAGTCACAAATTACTTTCATCAGGGCATGTGTCATCAAATACCAGAATTGTACATCCTAGCTAGAAATTCCCCATCAAGAATCAACCATAATATATTAGTCAGATTTCTTGTTCCGGTATCAGTTATCCTCTTTAACTCCCCCGCCCTCTCGAACACTTGTCACTCACCAATTACCATTGGAATGAAGATAAAACTTTTGTTATTATGGTGGCAAAAAAATATGATAACATTCAAACTCAACAGCTCATCAATCAAATAGATAGGTTCTGGTAGGCTATATACTAATGGTAAACACGAGAATGAGATAACATACTGATCTTTATCTTTCTTGAATGCCATTAGCTTGGGTTGTGCAGTTGGATCCGGTAGCTCATTTCGAAATCTTCAACAAGAATACACATAAAA
The DNA here is from genome assembly GCA_948472305.1 of Vicia faba. Classification (NCBI taxonomy): domain Eukaryota; kingdom Viridiplantae; phylum Streptophyta; class Magnoliopsida; order Fabales; family Fabaceae; genus Vicia; species Vicia faba. The sequence continues at coordinate 416,963,196 of OX451739.1, forward strand.
ATTTGTCAGCAATGGAAGCAAGCGTCATTAGATGAAATAATACATGAATAAATCATCAATTAATAACAGTACATCACTTTTCTGCCTTGTGAGTCATTGCTATTACAAGCACCAAGAAAAAGTAAAATTATTTGGGAGAAAATAATGGTACAAAAGAGGTTATATAAAAAAAACACAACTAGACACCAGAATATCCAAATCAGAAATACAAATAGTGCAGGCACCAAAAGCAATATAACCATGAGCAGTGTTCATACAAAAAACCACCATCAACCAAAAAATTTAATCAGAATCTAAAGGAACTGGATCAGATAATAGAGGGAAAAAAAAGTAACCAAATTAACTAACTAACTAAGGGTTACATATCATAAAAATACTAACCTGAGCTTACACAAAAAAGTGGTCGGCTTCTTCAACCTATTTTCAACCCTCTCACTGCTCAACAAGGGAGTAGTTCTCCTCTCTCCCATTCGAGACCCCGCAATAGAACCATGCGCCTTTCCAGCTCCCCCAGACGACACCATCTGAGTCTTCTGCAGAACACTATTCTGTGATTCCTTCAACTTCTTCTGCTGCCTATGTTTTTCTTCTTGCCTTTGCTTCTCAAACTCCCTCTTCTTCCTCATCCTCTTCTCTTCATCCGTCTCAACCTTCCTCGGAGGGTGAGAAGGCTTCTGCTGCTGTCTATGTGAAACTCTTTCGTGCCTGCCAGATGACTCTTTATTGATTGCCCTTTCAGGCGGAGGCGAGGAGGTTGGAGGAGGTGGTGGTGGAGGCGGCATGGAAGAACCCGGGGACAACGGTGGAGGAGGTGGTGGTTGTTGTTGATGATTGTATTGATTATTAGAAGGAGGATAGTACATAGTAGCGGGTGGTGGTGGAGGCGGTGGCTGATATGAATTATCAGGCGGAGGAGGTGGCGGTGGTGGATATGGATAGTAATTCGAAGGCGGTGGAGGAGGAGGAGCATGGTGATGCTGTTGGTGCTGATGGTGATGATGTTGATAATTTGAATTCGGTATTTGGGAAAATGAAGTAGAAGAATCACCAGCACCACCGCCGCCGCCGCCGCCACCACCACCGTAACCGTAACCACCCCAATTATTATTACCACCACCTCTTGGTGGTTGTGGTGCGATAGGGTTTTGACTCGCCGGTGGAGGAGGGAAAGGCCTATAAGAGGCCATTCCTAAAAATTATTCAAATAAAAAATTTCAAAATCAATAAAACTAGGGTTATGTTGTTCTTCAACTACGTGGTTCAAAATTTGAAAGTTGAAAAGACGTAAACCCTAGAATTGAAAATTAGTGAATCGTAATAGGGTTACCGTTTCCGATTGAAATGTTCAAAATGAGAATCTATGGATACGAGGAAGTTGAAATGGATCGGAGTCGGAGAAAAAATGGATTGAGAATGTATAGGTGAAAGAGAAAGAGAGAAGAGAGTGAGTGAAATTGTTCAGGTGGCGATTCAGCTTACCATTTTGTTGCTTACTTTAGGGAAAAGCTTCCACGGTAATTTTCACTATCACAAAATATAATATAAAAGTTAGTTAATAATACGTTTTTTTTTTCTAAATCAATCTCAAGCATTCAAAATGATTTTAAGAGTGTGAAAATTAATTAACTAAGGCTCTTTTGACGTGTTTTTTTAAATTGAAATTTTCAAAAATTAAAATTGTTTTTTTTTATTTTAACTTTTTTAAAAATTAATTAATTTTAGCTTTTAGTTAAAATTAATTTCAAACATTAAAAAAAATATTCATCAAAAATATATCTCAATTTAAACAATTAATATGATTAGATATGTAAAATAATTAAAATATTATAAATATATATTTGTTTAGCACTAATAATAATGATTAAAAGTGGTAGTTGTCTTTGGATGCATGTTGGAGTGGTGATTTTTGGACGTTAGACTGATGATAATCGACGGTGGTAAGAGTTGTGGTTGGTGGAGATAATTATATGGGAGTTTATGGTGGTCGAAGTCATAGTTAGAGTGGTAGTCGATGGTGGTGACTGGTGGAAGGAGTGGTCATTAATAATGGTTAAAGTGTTCTTCGATGGTGGTCAATGTGGTGGCAATGGTCATGAATAATGGTTAGAGTGTTCTTTGATGGTGGTTAATGTGGTGTTTGGTGGTGGTAATAATGGCATTTGACAATAATTATAGTATTGGTTGGTGGTGACTGCAGGAGCGGTAAAGCGGCAAGCAAAAAGTAAAGTATTATTTTTATCAGGTGATATTTATGTTATAGTGTATCATGTCCATAGAGATTGGTGAGGAGGAAAAACTATCGTTCAACAGTTTCAATCCTTCTAAGTTTAGAAAACGGTTTTGCAGAAAAGTGTAGGAAAAGTAAATAAAGTAAATAAAGAAAGCGATAAACAATCAACTGCAGCCAAAGAGAATTCATTCTGAAATCGCATTTCACTCTACCCGTCAAATACTTAAACTTGTAGATCAATTGTACGCGATCTAAATCACTTGTCAATACCATCATGTATCACTCACACTAAGGATATCTCTAACGCAAAGTGAGACATCACTCGTATTGCTCTCATCGATGATCTCTCAACTGACTCAAATAACTCTGATGCATTTCATAACCGATACCCATATGAATATTAAGTCTAAATCTATGTATAAAGTCTAGGACCTAATAGATATTCATTCAAGAAAGAGATTCAGAAAGCATATGTCTACGCCAAATCAAAACTTTGCGATTATACAAAATCAAGAATAAACACCAGTATTAATTTGTAAAAGATATTTTATACAATCCCACGATCAACAAATGTACATACAATAAGAGTAAAGTTATACATACAACACTCATCATAGGAATGATACATAGAGAAGAAAAGATGAATAGGAAACTTCTCGCAGTGTCAACATGATCCGAGACCACCCATAGCCAATCGACATGATGAACCACTCAATGATGTTTCTTGAACCTCTAAGCTACAAAGAATTGGATCAAAGCTCCTCCAAGAGGGAAAGAGATGATAAAAACCTAAAAAACTTGTTTCTAAGCTATTTATACAAAACTGATCTCAGTAGACCGCGCTTAGCGGGCTCACCGTGCTAAGCGGGCTGCCTGATATATACATACTAAACTGCCTAAAACTACATTAAGTGCGTTATCCGCGCTAAGCGGGCTCAAAAAGAAAGTTTCTACCAAAATGTCAAAATGCAAGCAGCGCACTACAAAACATGTTGAGCGCACTCGCGCTTAGCGGCTTTTGCGCGCTTAGCGGGCTCTCTTGGGCAAAACTTCTCAAAAGTGGTCTTTTGTGCGAAAAAGTGCATCTGGAGTCGTGCCTTCGACACCTTATTCCTCGATACTCCAAATACAATAAATACCTATAAAATGAATGGAAAAATATCAAACGGTACATTATATATACAAAAACACAAATAAATACAAACTAAACGTATTTACATAAAAGTCGAGATTATTAAACGATTATTAAAAACAAAGAGTCAATAAGTGTAATAAAAAGTATATACAAAAATAGCTACACTTTGCACTTGTCAAATTCTCCCCAACTTGAACTTGTTTATCCTCAAACAAGGCCAAACAACTAAAAAAACCAAAAGTAATCAACCAAAGTATCATAAATCAACAAGTTTGAAAAACGAAAACAAATGTATTATTCAAACAAAAACGTACACGCAAGGTAAATGCTTATCACAATCCTACAACGACAACATGTAAACAAAACGAATCTTAAGTATAAAAATCATACAAAACATCCTAAAACAAAACAAGCTCAATCATGAATCACACCTAGTAAAAATTCATCGGTAGATGAAGAACACACGAAAATGTGGGACAAAAAATACTCATCCACAATCTTGCAAACAAAAGACTAAATTATGTATTCATCCAAAATCAACAACATTAAGTGAACATAAATCATAGTAATCAACAACATAAGTGAGCAAACAATTCTCTCTCCAACTTGAATTCAACCAACATTAAAGTGAATACTCCCTACTTTCTAAGGCAGGGCAAAAATCCAAACCATAAATCATAGTTGAGGGTTCAAGAAAACAAAGAATCAATACCAATACAAAAAGAAGAACCAAACACTCATTGACAAGCATTTAGAAGAGAAAAAAAACATGGACATCGGAAAAAAGGTTCAAAGGGGTTATAAAAGTTCACACACTCACAAGGTGAATTGACTATTTGGCCAATGTAGTTGTACTTAAAATGAAACAAAAATGCCTTGATCATGTTCATGCTTTCATACAACCAATACAAACAAAATATTAAACATAATAAAATTCAGTTAAAATAAGAATTATGGCCTCCAGCATATGTGAATAATAGAAAGTTTCTTCACAATTGGGGTAAAAAGGGAACTAAAATGATTAAATCAAAAGCAAGTAATGTAAAAAAAAATTGTATGGTAATTATACAAATGATAAGTTTCCTAAACATGTTATGTTATAGAAAGCGATAATGAGTACCTGGCGAGTACCGACTTCAAAAACTATCATTACCATACATCCGCAAGTTGACACACTCAAAATTGGAAAATCACCAAATGCGACTTCAAGCTATCGGACCAAACTTTGAGTCCAAACAACAAAAGAAAGAATTAAAAATATTACTATTAATTATTATACTATAAAGCCTTGGATGAAGTTGGAAAAAGGAGAGCCAAGGGAAAAATTTTAAAAAAAATCACTAGCTATGCACAACAGGGCGTGCTAAGCGGCACAGAGCACGCTAAAGGTGCTACACCAGTTGCAGAAAATAGGGCAACTGGTGCATCTAATATGCAAGCTCGGCTTACACCTAGTCAATCTCATTTACACCTCTAAACAATATTTAAAACGCATACTCACTTCCATAAGCTAAACACGACAAGCTTGTGGAAAACCACAAAGACTAACAACATAAAACAAATAATATAAACATACTAAAAGAATGGGTGAAAATTGATTAAACAAGTTGTAAATTGAAGATTTGAGAATTTACGAACAACCTGAGTACAACTTGTTTAATAAATGTTCACCATGCTACCTAAGTTAGAATGAAAAGGTAACAACAAAACAAAAAAATGATAAAAACATGTTTATTTTACGTCGTAAGCTCAACCCTTATTATTTATAAAACAACACATTGCTTTGGACGAGTCAAATGCTTCACTCCCACCTTCGCTCAAATCTCTTCAAGTTCTAACCGAAACTACATATCTAACCACACTTTGGCAAATGTGAAACAACACAAGTATACTATATACAAATGTATAAATCACGTAAATGTACAAAATAAACAAGTATGGGGAAAATGTACAAACGTACATTATAGACATATTTATGAAACTCATAAAGCAATACTATTGTGACGTAGTTAATATCAACACTAATCCCTGGAAACGATACCATTTTGTTGGAGCGGTAAAGCGGCAAGCAAAAAGTGAAGTATTATTTTTACTGGGTGATGTTTAGGTTATATCGTATCGTGTCCACAGAGATTGTTGAGAGGGAAAAACTATCGTTCAACAGTTTCAATCCTTCTAAGTTTGGAAAATGTTTTTGCGAAAAAAAGTGCAGGAAAAGTAAATAAGGCAAATAAAGAAAGCGATAAACAATCATTTGCATCCTAAGAGAATTCATTCTGGAATCGCATTTCACTCTACTCGTCAAATACTTAAACTTGTGGATCAATTGCATGTAACCTAAATCACTTGTCAATACCATCACGTATCGCTCACACTAAGGCTATCTTTAACGCAAAGTGAGACATCACCCGTATTGCTCTCGTCGATGATCTCTTAACCGAATCAAATAACTTGGATACATTTCATAACCGATACCCACATGAATATTAAGCCTAAATCTATGTCTAGAGTCTAGGACCTAATAAATATTCATTTCAAGAAAGAGATTCGGAAAGCATATGTCTATGACAAACCAAAACTCTGCGATTAAGAAAAAATCAAGAATAAACACCAGTATTAATTTGTAAAAGAGATTTCATACAATCTCATGATCAACAAATGTATATACAACAAGAGTGAAGATATACATACAACACCCACCATAGTAATGATACATAAGGAAGAAGGAGATGAATAGGAAACTTCTTGTGGTGTCAACATGATCGGAGACCATCCATAGTCAATCGACATGATGAACTACCTAATGATGTTGCTTGAACCTCTAAGCTACAAAGAATTGGACCAGCGTTCTTCCAAGAGGGAAAGAGATGATAAAAACCTAGAAATTATGTTTCTAAACTATTTATACAAAACTGGTCTCAGCTGACTGCGCTTAGCGGGCTCACATCACTATCCACGCTAAACCGCCTAAAATCACGCTAAGCGTGTTATCCGCTCTAAACGGGCTTAAAAATAAAGCCTTTGCCAAAATGTCAAAATGCAAGCAGCGCGCTACAAAATATGTTGAGCGTACTCGCGCTTAGCGGCCTTTATGCGCTAAGCGGGCTCTCCTGGGCAAAACTTCTCAAAATTGGTTTTTTATTCAGAAAACGCGCATCCGAAGCCGTGCCTTCGACACCTTATTCCTTGATGCTCCAAATGCAATAAATACCTACAAAATGAATGAAAAAACATAAAATGGTACACTATATACACAAAACACAAATAAACACAAACTAAATGTATTTATACAAAAGTCGGGATTATTCAACCATTGTTAACAATAAAGAGTCGATAAATGTAACAAAAAGTATATACAAAAAATAGCTACAATTTTCACTTATCAATGATTAAGGTGGTGGTTGATAGTGGTATGATTAGAGATTAGAAGTGAATTAAGCATTGCTCGTACGTGATTGTTGTGGTTGTTATCGGTGGTTAGAATAATGACCAGAGGTGTTTAGTATAACACCTCGACTTTATTATAAAATTTTATTAGTTATTATAATAATTTTATTTTATTTTAGTATTTTTGAGTGATTAATAAATATTATATGGGTTAATCAATTGTTGGATAAAGTTTATTTATAAAAATAATAAAATTTTAGGTAGAAGTGGGGAATATTGGTTTTAGCATTAAATTAGAATTTAAATAAAATTAAGGATAATTGGTAGAATTTATTTAATTAATTTAATAACTTAATTGGTAGAAATTGAGAGAAATTGTGAGAGGGTAGTGAAATGGAATTTTAAATAAAAATAAGTAAGTGGGTAGAATTGTGAGGAATTAAGAGAATTAGTGTGATTAGTGAAATAAAAATAAATAGAGTTTTATATTTATGTAGAAGGAAGAATAGAAGAAAAAAACATGTACGTAGAAGTTTTTGGAAATAAGGAGTAAGAAGATGGTGGAAGCAACCCTAAGAAAGTAAGTGAAGAAGAGAACCTCCATATCCAAAGTTTAAAGCTTTTCTGTAAATTCGAGGTAAGGGAGAGAATTATTCAATATATGGATGTTTAAGCATGAACGGATAATGGGAAGTATTTATCCTCTTTCCTTTTTCTCTTTTATGTTCCCTTATTGATGAATGAATTGAGCCTTGAAGGGGATTGTGCAAAACCTCTTTAGGTTGTTGTTGTTAATCCTAATTTTTGTGCTCTGTTAATTGTTGAAATTGATATGATATATGTTAAAATATTATGATTGATGCCATAAAATTCTTTGTTGATACAAATGTTATTAATTTACATGGTATGTGCTAAAATGTTATGATTGATTCTATAGAGTTCTTTGTTTATATGGATGTTATTAATTGATATGATATGTGATGATATTTTATGATTGATGAGTTCTGAGTTGTGATGAGCAAATGTTGTTGTTGATGAGCAATTATTGATTTCTGAGTTTGAACTGCCATAACATTGAAAATATAAAAGTCTGGAACTGTTACATTAGGAAATAAGTCGAATAATTCGCAATAAGTCGAAATAAGCCAAATAAATTGTCGAAAACCCAAGAGAGTGTTAGCCATCTTGTTTCACGCATAATTTGAGTTTCGTAAGTTCGTTTGAGGTGCAGTCAGATGTGTTAGAAAGTTAAGACATAGATCTTTCTTAGGATGTTGAGTTCATGAGCTTTAAATATGTAGAACAGATCGTGATTATGGTAATGTCTCACGATGTTTATGCATGTGAATGATATTCTAAATATAGTATATTTTTACGAGGTTTATATCAATAACATTGTGGGAAGTAGTAATTGTGTGCATGATGTGAGTTTAGTGTTGAAATTGAATATAAATATACTTAATTTTAGAAATTAAATGTCAAAGCAATGGTATGGTATAATTAGTTGTGATAATGAACGTTTAAGAATTGTTGTTACCATATCTCAATTAATTTCTACAACTTGTGATTAGTATACTCTGATAGTCTGTGATACAGTGGCAGACCCGACTGTTTTTACTGGTTTGCGTTTTGCGCTTTTTGTTCGCAAAATGTCGTGGTAAGTAAGAGTTGTCACTGAATTTTATTTCATCCAATCACGGAAAAGGAAAAAGAACAGAAAAAACCTTTTTTCGAGATATTCTGAGTACGGGGGGTAGATTATAGAAAGGGAAGGTGTTGGCACCCTTTCTATCTATGGTTTTCCATGGGCTCTTAGGTACTTGCTCATTTTTCAAATTGCTTGTGCATATTTGTTTTGAAAATGTTTTACTTCGTGATAACCCTTGTATCAGTCCTCAAGAGTGTGACGAAGTTTGTTTTGAAAATTTATTTTGAAATGTGTTTGTGTGAAAAGTTTTTATTGAGCAAGTACTTAAGATTCTACCTACTCAAAAAAGATTGTTAGTTCTCGTTTCCTTTAGACAGCGTTATCGTACTATTAAGGAGTAGGTAGCATCGTCGTTGGAGTTGTAAGGGACATTCGAAAGGGACAAGTGCAATTACTAAAGCAACAGAGAAAACTTTAGTAGTAACCCTAGAGTATTAAGATCTTTCCGAGGCAACATTTTCGAGGCAACATTTCTGAGGCGACATTCGAATGGGACATTTTGATCTCTTAGACTGGAGGGCAACCACTAAAATCTCCTATGCTTAATGATTGTTTACCGAAGGCAACTGAAGTGAGGTAAACCCTAGGAGTGAATATGTGCATATGAATTGTTTCAGTTATTTAATCTTTGCACATTGGGTTATCTACCGTTTTAATTTCCAGATATTCTTGCCATACAATCCTATTAGCATGCATCTAGACAGTTAAATATTTGCAGAAATTTAAAATGCGAAAAATAAACCTAGTTATTACAAGGCTTTGACAGTTACATAATTGTCTTGACGAGAAATAAAAGTACAGAATTTAAAACCCTAATTAAAGCTATTACAAACTCGGAACATGTACAATAATAATAATAAAAATTAAAATGTGTGCGGCACATTAAATGCGAGAAAAATTGAAAACCCTAAAAATCTAATTAAAAAAATATTTAAGTTATTTTTTGAGAAAAGAATTAATTAAGTTATGTACGACTAAAACCCTAATTATAATTATTTTAATTATAAAAAAGAAATTGAAATTAACTTAACCTAAACTAAATTAAATAATTTCAATAAAATAAAATATTTTACAAAAAAAGATTTTGTGTATTTTTGTGGTTTTTTATTTGAGAAAAAAACAATTTAATTGTAAAATTTAAAACCTAATTTCTACTTTATTTTAATTGAAACAAAATAATCAAATAAACTAATTAACCTAATTTATTTTCAAAAAAATATTTAATTATGTATTTTTGAGATTTTTTGATTTTGTAGAAAAATAATAATTTTGTGTTAATTAATTAAAACAATTAAAGAAATTAATTCAAGAAAAAAAGAAAAAAAAGAAGAAATAGGAAGAAAATGCAAATTGGGCCTGTGTACTAGCAAATGGGGGTGCCAATCTGAATTTTTCAAGCCCAATAACCCTTCAAGCCCAGTCAGCATTTGATTCCTTGTAGCGTTGACTTGAGCGTGCATCATCGTCCCTCACTACTGGAGCGTTAGATCTGATAGTATGCTTGATCAAACGACTGGGTGATGGTGGAGTATGGTGAGTGTTTAAGATGACAATGCATAGGAAACTGCAAGTGAAAGTTAGGAAAATAAAATTGTTGGGACCTGGGATCAAACCCAGGTCCTCACACTCAATACCAAACGCGCCTTGCCATTTGAGCCATGTGACTTGTTTGTTAGTATAATAACAACAATTAATGTTATATAAAAAATAAGTGGATTAATGAATAAAAGAAAAAACACGCGCCAGCTTTCAAATAGTCCAATGATGATTGGACACGTTATCTTCTTCTTCCTCATTCGTCGTTTTAGATCCTTGCCTTTTACCTACGGGCAAGCTTCGTAGCCATAGCCCTGTAACGTTCAAAAATCCACAAAACGCAAGATAAATGAAATCTAACTATATAGATCAACTCGTTTTGATCTTGTGAACATCATGGTACCCTTATTTTTGCCCAATTTAACCTGTAGAACAAACCCCTAAACTGCACACGCAAACCCTAACAATGGCAAAGGCACATACATGCGTTAAAATTTCAATTGAACCATGAAGTTAGCTTGCAAACATCTCAAACATCACAAATATACCAATTAATCATGCTAATGATGCAAGAAATACAGTAATAGATTTTGAAAAAAAAGCAAACTGAGTGAACTTGTAACGTGCGATTCTGGGTGTTTCAGGCCTTGCAAACGATCCAATTGACTTCTGGGAAGGTCCAAGAAACGATTGGAGGTGTTGGAATGGCTTGAATTGATCTCTAAGTTCAAAAACGGTCCAATACTTTTTGTCACTTATTTTGAATTTTGTTTGGTGTTTTACACGACTGCCAATCCTTGTCCTGTGCTTTATTCTTGTCCATTATATATCTAGGAATGAATTAGGATTGCAAAATTGGATTAAATCTTTGCAATTATGAGATATTTGATTTGATTTTCATGCTACATGTAAACTTGCTATTTTGATCCAAATCATCCCTTTCTTGTACCAATTATGCTTGATTCGTTTTGGCCTTGATAATTCAACATATTTTGATTGCCAACCTGTCCAAAAACCAAATCAAATCATATATTTGCTATTATTAATCAATTATTTGATTTAATTCAATTTTTAATTAATAAAAAATCAAAATAAATTGAAAAATGAAGAAAATAATGTGTGGATGAATATTTGAGTCGTGGACCACATTATAAGTGAGGTGCAATCATAAAAAGTTAGGCCCATTTAGCAAAAAATGCATTTTGAGCACATTTGACTTTTGGCAATTTTGCAAAAAGGGTCAACTTTGTCAAGGCATATCTCCTCCAATTTTAACCCTAGAGAGGTGTTCTTTGACTTTTTAAAAATCTTAGGATGTCCCCTAAGCAACCCTTTTGGTCTCATCTCAATTGAGTCTTCCATGTTCATGTAATAAGCTTTGACCCAAAAGGTGTTTTTGTTGACTTTTCAAAAGGACCCATAATGTAGAAATTCATATCTTTTGTGGGTGCATATTTTGAACTTGTGGGATGAATATGAGTTGTAGGGAATTTCATCCTCTTTAAAATGATCCTTGGATTGAAAATTTCTGATGAAGCATGTGGAAGTTATGCTTGGTCAAAGTTTGGTTGACTTTTACTGAGAAGCCCTAATTTAGCAACTTTTGGGTGTTGATGAATTTAGAGCATTCCTTGAAGAATCATTATCAACCCTTGATCAAACGATGAAAGTAAATTCAAAATGTTAATGTTGACCAAAAACCTTGAAGTTTGACTGTATGTGGGTCACAGTTGACTTTTGACCTAATATAGTCGATTCTCAAGCATCTGAGCAGTTGACTAAGAAAACTTCTTGTGCAAGGCATGAAACTTGACATGTAGGGTCTTGAGAACATATTAAGACCATGAAGAGCATATGAGGCCTTTGTGGTTCACCCATCTTGATGAAAATGGAAACCCTAATTTGAGGTACACTGCCTTAGGAGAGAGTTTGTTTGGTCCACTCTTGGGCAAACTTGAGCAAATTAAGGATCTCAATGGACATGTACTAAGTAAAATGAGAGGGAAAATTTTGGGGTACAACAGCTGCACCTGTTCAATCTTCTTAAACGTGAGGATGTAGATTGGCTCGTCCGTCTTTCGTGATCTGAAGGTGAAAGATGATTGAACACTAGAGTGCCCAGAAATTTGCACTCGCATGAAGTGGCACTTGATTTGTGATGTCGGGAATGGGCTTATAGATTCCATTCAGAAGTTGATGATAGAAGATTGTCGGAGATGGGCTTAAAGATTCCATCTTGGGTGTGACGGAGAATCGTCAGAGATGGGCTTGAAGATGCCATCTAAAGGATGTTAATTTCCTGAGTCATTCCTTCGATGAGAGTTCCTGTTGCTGTTGTTGATGAGGAATCTGCTGAGGAACATTGGTATATGTCTTGGGAGAAATATAATTTTAGGAGCTTCAGTTGTCCGTTACTCTATTGGGGAAATAACTCCAACTTAAGGAAGCGGAAGTGAAATGCATATCTGGTCAAGGTATATGTTGCACCGCGACTTACTGGGGAAATGCAAAACCAATCGTGTTTGACCAGGTCCAAGTCCTACAGTGTCGTGGACTGCTGTCTGGAGATAAGAGAGAAGGAACTTGGATAGTAAGGTTAGGAGAAGGAACCTGGATAGTAGGGTTACTTCGATATGAAAGCCTGGATAGTAGGGCTGTAAGAAGGAACCTGGGTCGTAGGGTTACTTCGATATGAAAGCCTGGATAGTAGGGTTGTGAGAAGGAACCTGGATAGTAGGGTTAATTTGATATGAAAGCCTGGATAGTAGGGCTTGTGAGAAGGAACCTGGATAATAGGATTACTTCCATATAAAAGCATGGATAGTGGGGTTGTGAGAAGGAACCTGGATAGTAGGGTTACTTCGATATGAAATCCTGGATAGTAGGGTTGTGAGAAGGAACCTGGATAGTAGGGTTACTTCGATATGAAAGCCTGGATAGTAGGGTTGTGATAAGGAACCTGAATGGTAGGGTTACTTCGATATGAAATCTTGGATAGTAGGGTTGTAAGAAGGAACCTGGATGATAGGGTTACTTCGATATGAAAGCCTGGATAGTAGGGTTGTGAGAAGGAACCTGGATCGTAGGGTTACTTCGATATGAAAGCCTGGATAGCAGGGCTGTGAGAAGGAACCTGGATCGCAGAGTTACTTAGATATGAAAGCCTAGATAGCAGGGCTGTGAGAAGGAACATGGATAGTAGGCTTACTTCGATATGAAAGCAATGATAGTAGGGATGTGAGAAGGAACATGGATAGTAGGGTTACTTCGATATGAAAGCCTGGATAGTAGGGCTGTGAGAAGGAACCTGGACGGTAGGGTTACTTCAATATGAAAGCCTGGATAGTATGGCTGTGAGAAGGAACCTGGATAGTAGGGTTACTTCGATATAAAAGCATGGATAGTAGGGTTGTGAGAAGGAACCTGGATGGTAGGGTTACTTCGATATGAAAGCCTGGATTGTAGGGTTGTGAGAAGGAACCTGGGTCGTAGGGTTACTTCAATATGAAAGCCTGGATAGTAGGGTTGTAAGAAGGAACCTGGATAGTAAGGTTACTTCAATATGAAATCTTGGATAGTAGGGTTGTGAGAAGGAACCTGGGTCGTAGGGTTACTTTGATATGAAAGCCTGTATAGTAGGGTTGTGAGAAGGAACCTGGATAGTAGGGTTACCTCAATATGAAAGCCTGGATAGTAGGGCTGTGAGAAGGAACCTGGGTCGTAGGGTTACTTCGATATGAAAGCCTGGATAATAGGGCTGTGAGAAGGAACCTGGGTAGTAGGGTTACTTTGATATGAAAGCCTGGATAGTAGGGTTGCGAGAAGGAACCTGGGTCGTAGGGTTACTTCGATATGAAAGCCTGGATAGTAGGGCTGTGACAAGGAACCTGGATGGTAGGGTTACTTTGATATGAAAGCCTGGATAGTAGGGCTGTGAGAAGGAACCTGGATGGTAGGGTTACTCCAAAGTGGTAGTGTAGATTAGTTGACCCGTTTAGTTTTGGGAACTGAGCTTTCGTTAGTCGTTTGTAGATGTAATTTGTATAACTGCTTACTTTGTTGAAGCTAATCGTCTTTTCCTAAAAAGATATCAGGGTTAGTTATATGCGATGTATGAAATGCAGGGTGAGATGATGTTCTCAAAATAAATGAGATTATGCTGCATATGATATGTATGTGTATGTCATGATGTATGTTCATGAAATGCTGTCGAGGCATGCTCGCGTTTGGGAAAATAAATCCCTGATAGTTGCTGGAGATTTGTAAATATTCTATCGGGAAGAGATGCTGGAGAATAACTCTACAGGGACCAAACTTAGGGGGAAGAGATACTCTGTTGGTAGACATGCTGATCTGGAGGAATAAACTCAGCTGGGGATGAAGTTCCATTGCTGGAGATGACAAGCTTTGTTGGAGAAATAAACTCCACTTGGGGGGATGAAATTTACTGACTCGCCCGCGACTATGAACCTCAGCTGGGGAGAGTTATGTCCTGTTTCGGGGAAGCTGGCATCAATGCCTTTGGATACTTTTACTCTTTGGGGAGTGTATATACCAATAATTATGTTCCCAAGCTGGCTCTATCCTGGTACCTGCTGGGCAGAGTGACTGTAGGGTTTGGCACTTCTTGTTTTTGCCCCTGTTTCTAGAATTATGAGTAATTGCCTTTGTTTCTTATGTAAATATTTATGAGTAGCAATCATTTTCAAATGCATATATCAAAAATAAATTATTGGACATTCTTGCAAAACAAAACAGAAAAAGAGAAAACAAATTGAAGTTTTGTGAAAATGACTTGTATTGATTTTGAAGTCGGCCTGTAATAGGCATTTTGTACAAAGAGGCTGACGTTCTAGTAAGAGAATGCCGCCGAAAGATAGAAATTATACAATTTGTGTAAAAGAAAGAAAAACAACTATGTGAAACAACCCCATTGGGTTCTGACTCTATTATTGCCTTTATATCTTCAAGTGTCTCATCACTTTGCTACTTGGCCGAAGGTTGATCAGATTGGTTGGCACCGTGTGAGCTTGATAGTCGATACCAAAGTCTGGTCGCAAGATGATCCAATGAGACATAGTGATACGCTTCAATCCCTAACTTTTTCCTGGATTTCCCTTTATGGTTTTCAATCCACCGGGATACCCTTTTTTGCCCAAGCCTCCCTTTTGGGTTTTCGACTTGCCGGGTGTACATATTTTTTCATTTTCATCCTTTACTTTTTCCTGAACCCTTTTGGTTTGCCGAGAAGCCCTTATTTTTGCCTAGGCCAGTCGACCTAGCGGGTCTTTGATTAGGCGTAGTATCTTTTTACTATGTCTGCATTGACAGGGTGAGGAAGGTCGTCACCGTCCATAGTGGTTAGAATCATAGCTCCTCCAGAGAAAATGTTCTTAACCACAAATGGCCCTTCGTACGTGGGGGTCCATTTGCCCCTAGGATCACCTTGCGGCAGTATGATGCACTTGATTACTAGATCCCCGACTTGATATTCTTGACGCTTGACTTTCTTGTTAAAAGCCTTGATCATTCGCTTTTGATACATTTGACCATGACAGATAGCAGTAAGTCTCTTTTCATCGATTAGATTTAGCTGATCAAGTCGGGTTTGGATCCAATCGTCTTCGTTCAAACTTGCATCCTTCATAATCCTAAGAGAGGGTATATAGACTTTGATGGGTAGGACTGCCTCCATGCTATATACCAGAGAGTAAGGTGTTTCCCCTGTCGATGTTCATGCCGAGGTACGTTACCCATGAAGAGCGAATGGTAACATCTCATGCCAGTCTTTATATATCACCGTCATCTTCTGTACAATCTTCTTGATGTTCTTGTTAGCTGCTTCAACAACCCCATTCATCTTCGGCCGGTAGGGAGAAGAGTTATAATGTTGTATCTTAAACTGTTTACAGAGCTCGGTGATCATTGTGTTGTTGAGATTCGTACCATTGTCAGTGGTAATTCTCTCTGGTACACCATATCGACATATCAGATTGTGTCGGATAAACTGCGCCACAACATTCTTGGTTACTGTAGCAAAGGAAGCTGCCTCAACCCACTTCACGAAGTAATGAATGGCTACTAGGATGAAGCAATGTCCATTGGAAGTGGTGGGCCTGATTTCTCTGATCATGTCGATGCCCCACATTGCAAAGGGCCAAGGAGTCGTCAAGGCATTCATAGGAACCAGAGGTACATACACCTTATCAGCGTAGATTTGGCACTTATGATAAGTTCGAGAGTGCTGATAGCAATCGGATTCCATAGTGGACCAGTAATATCATGCCCGTAGGATCTTCCTAGCCATGGTATGTCCACTAGAATGGGTTCTGAAGGTGCCTTCATGTAGATCTGTCATGATCCTCTCTGCTTCGCTCTTGTCTACACACCATAGTAGTGTGGAGTCATGGTTGCGTTTATAGAGGATTCCATTATTGAGGAAGAACTTTGCAGCGAACCTTCTCAGAAACTTCTTATTGTTGACAGATTCCCCTTCGGGATATTCCTGAGCCTCGAGATACCTTTTGACTTCGTGAAACCAGGGTTTGTCTGCCACTTCTTCGGTGTCGATCTCACAGCAGTGTGCTGGTTCATCCAACCTCTCAATGGTAATTTGGGGAGCTTCATTGTCCCACCTAACCTTGAACATAGAAGACATGTGTTGTACCCCAAAATTTGCCCTCCCATATCTCACCAGGTTTGCCAAGAATCATCTTCAAATGGTTCAAGATTGCTCAAGAGATTGCAGCCAAACACCTCCTAAGACAGTTGAAATTAGGGTTTTGATTCTTTAAAGGAATTTGAGGTTTTCAATGGCTCATTCAAGTCTCATAGGCCTCTATACATTCTCAAGCACCTACATGCCAAGTTTCAAGACTCACAGTGCCAAGTTGCACAGTCAAAAGCCTTATTTGATCCACAGTCAACTACAGGGGCAAAATGGTCATTTTACAGGAAAAAGTCAAAAATTTTGGTCAACATCTTATTTTGAGTCCACAATCATCATTTGATCAAGTCTTGATCATGATTCCACAAGCATGGCTCAAAAATCATCAAGATGTAAAAAGTTACTATTTTTGGACAGCAGAAAAGTCAACTGTATCTTGACCAGGGCATAACTTTTTCATGGTTTGTCATAAAAATCCCATCCAATGCTCATTTTTAAGGGGATGACATTTCCTACAATCCATATTCACATTCCAAGTCCAAGAAATGCTCTCACAAAAAGTTATGAATTTTTACATTATAGGTCAAATTCAAAAGTCAACAAAAATGCACTTTAAGTCAAAGGCCATAACTTGAGATTGGTAAATCCAAATGACATGGGACCAAAGGCATTGGTTAGAGGACTTCAATACCTTTCCAAAATGTCCAAGAACATGTTCATATGATCAAAATTGAGCAAGATATGCATTGGTGAAGTTGGGAAATTTTTATGAATTTGCAAAAGTCAACTTTGTTCAAAACACCTTGTTTTTGCTAATAGGCCTCAAATTTCTTCTTGAAACTTTATCCATGGCCTATGCACGACCCATCAAGCTTATTTGAATTTATTTTCTTATTTTTATTAATTAATTGGATTTTTAATTGATTTTAATTCATTTAATTAATTTAAATTGTAGGAAATACAAAGATTTGATTTTTCAATCTTTTTGTGAAGCAAGAATGACCTAATCATGCTGGCAATTTCGTGTACCAATCAAGGATATCAAAATCTCCCAATTTAGCAACTTTTTCCAATAAAAAAGATTCAAAAATATTTGATTTTCAATCAAATATGCAATCATCAATTCCATGGATTTCTTTGCAAGATTGTGACCTAATTTCAGTCTTCTATAAGTACACAAGCCAACCCTATTCATGCACACGTAAAAGCTGCTGCAAGAAAGCCATAACCATATTGAAAAAAACTCAAGAAACTTGAAAACTGATTTCCATATTCTAGCGCGATTCAAAGGCTTTTATTGATTCTAATCTATTGCAAGGGTTCCCAGGAACATGTAGGAATCAAAACCAAGCACTAAAGCTCAAGAAATCACCAAGAACAGTTTCACGGTTTACTTGTTATTTTGAAAATCGAATAGCTTAATTCATGCATCATTAACATGATTTATTGTTTGTTTTGCATTGCTTGAATCCATATGAAGCTAATGGTACAGGTTAATTGAATTATGATGCACAAAATCAAGAGTTGCCATTGACGAATTCTAGGGTTCTTATGCTGTGAATTTGGGGCTTTACAATCCAGGCAAAATTAGAACCTTTAAGGCATATGGTTGAACTCGTTGAGACCAGACGAACACAGTGGCACCCTCGCGAAATATTTATATTCAACACAGAGCTATTCACTATTTTTCGTGGTTGCAGTTTGTGGGGGTTAAAAACCCCCGCTATCTAATTTGTTTTTTACAGGCACAGCGAAGACGATGATGAGGTGTTGATACGTCATTGGGTGGTTCAAAAAAACGCGCGCTTGTTTTTGTGTTTACAGCACATTTATTAATTTTTCCATATTATATTTGCTTCTCATTATAATAACAAAAGCAGGCAATTGGCGTAGTGGTTAGCGTGCTGGCATGGAATCATTGGGACCTGGGTTCGAATCCCAGGTCCCCCAAATATTTGTTTCTATTTTTCTTAATGTGATTACATGCAGGCTTCCAAATGATAAACACCATGTACCTCTAATCATCCAAACGCCATGTGGCTATGGGCACAAATCCAAGGGTCATGAGATGATGACTACCATGCTCCCAGTCAACACGCGCCCTGGAGGATCTCAAAAAGTCAATGGACTGGGATTGTTATTGGGCTTCAAATTGCCAACAAACCTCCAAAGTTGGCCCATCACTCCCTGGTTTCTTTATTCTTTTTTCTTTTATATTTTATTTTCCATTTAATTGTTTTACTACTAATAATAATAATAATTATTATTATTATTATTATTTAATTAACTCAATTCATTATTTTCATAATAAATTCAGAAAACTAAAATATTTTTATTATTATTATTATTTATTAATTTCACCTTTAATTCATTATTTTTGTAAATAAATGTAATTAATTAATTTAGTCTTTTAATTAGGTTAACTTTAAATATTTTCACAATAAATAAAATTCTTGTAGAATTAGGGTTTTACTAACTTTTAATCATGTTTTCCTTTTTTTATTTATTTCCCTTAAAAACATTAAAAAACTAAAAAATACTTTTTTTCCTTTTAATTAATTAATTAGTTTTAGGATTAATTTAATGCAAAATAACCAAAATTCATTCTTTTCTCAAAAAGGGTCAAAACCCTAAGGACTTCTCCAATGCAATTTTCTTTTCGCGCATATTACTTTTTGATCATATTTATGTATTTGCTCCGAGGATGTAATAGCGTAATTAGGACCTCTTTTATCGCTTTCTTTATTTTCCGCAATTTACTTTTCAAGGGTTATGTTTTTGGCGATGTAAATACCCGACGCCTTGTAATAGCGTAGATTTACTTTACACAATTTATTTTCCGCAAATTATTAACTGTTAACTATGCATGACAAGACTGGCCTGAAATTAAAATCAAAACGTAGCTCACCATAAAAATGTGCAAAGATAACTTAACATGAATCCTGACACACGTGCACATGCCACTCTTAGGGTACGCCTCATTTGGTTGCCTTGACGCGGTCATTAAGTATAGGGTGTTTTAGAGGTCGCCCTCCTGTCTAAAGATCCAAGTTGCCTCGAAACAGTTGCCTCGGATAAAAACGATCTAAGACATTAGGGTTACCGCTAAGGCGTCCTACTATTGCTTTGGTGACCACATGTCCCATTAATCGAATTGACCCGAATAACTCCAACGACGGTGCTACCTACTTCTCAATAGTGGGATAATACTGTCTAAAGGACATTTACACAGCTTAATTTCTTTTGAGTAGGTAGAGGTTCTAAGGTACTTGCTCTTTCAAAACAAAACAACTTTTCGCACCTACACTTTTCTGACAAAAGTTTTCAAACAAACACTTCATACACTCTTGAGGACTGATACAAGAGTCAAAACGAAGTTTTTCAAACAAACTTTTTTCAAAACCCACAAACACAAGAAAAGCAAAACATTTTTGAAAACATAGTGAGCAAGTACCTAAGAGCCCGTGGATAACCACGGATAGAAAGGGTGCTAACACCTTCCCTTTCTATAATCTACCTCCCGAACCGAGAAACACCTCGAAAAGGAATTTTGTTGTGCTTTTGTCCTTTCCTTGTTGGAGAACATAAAAGACGGTGGCGACTCTTGCTTACCGCGACATTTCGCGAACCAACATTCCAAAATAGTCAGTTCTATTTCCATCGATCACAACATGGTAGCTAGCGCATCCGCTAACTGGTTCTCCTCTCGTGGGAAATGTTCAAAAGTTACCCCCTCAAAGTGTGGGAGCAATGTCAGTACATACTCTTTGTAAGGAATGAGATTCGGGTGCTTCGTATCCTACTCGCCTTTGATCTGACTTATCACCAGAGAGGAATCCCAGAATACACTTAAGAACTTAATCCTCAGGTCAATAGTAGCTCGAAGACCCATGATACATGCTTCATACTCTGCCATGTTATTGCTGCAGTTGAAACATAATCGGGCGGTGAATGAAGTATGACATCCCTCGGGAGATATGATCACATCGCCAATGTTGTTACCCAGTCCGTTCGAGGCTCCATCAAAATACATAGACCATCGGGATCCCTCCTCGGGTCCTTCATCCGGTCCAGGTTCTTCGTAGTCAGTCACCAATATGATACTCTCATCCAGAAACTCAAAATTCATAGACTGGTAGTCATCCACAGCCTGATGAGCCAAATGATCAGCCAATACACTCCCCTTTATTTCTTTTTGGGTTGTGTATTATATGTCGTACTCAGTTAAGATCATCTACCACCTTGCTATCCTTCCGGAGAGAGTGGGCTTCTCGAAAATATACTTGATCGAATCCATCTTTAATATCAACAAGGTAGTGTGAGTCAGCATATACTATCTCAGTCGGCGAGCATCCCATGCCAAAGCGCGGCAAGTTTTCTCGAGCAATGAGTATCGTGTCTCACAGTCGGTAAACTTTTTGCTAAGGTAGTATATTGTATGCTCTTTTTGACCAGACTTGTCATGCTGCCCCATCACACACCCCATTGAATTGTCTAACACTATCAAGTATAATATCAAAGGTCTTCCTTCAACTAGAGGCATCCGAATTGGCGATTCTTGAAGGTATTCTTTGATTCTTTCAAAGGCGGTATGGCATTCGTCATTCCATTTTACCACTTGATCTTTCTTCAGAAGCTTGGAGATTAGCTTACAAGTAGCAATCAGATGTGAAATGAACCTGGCGATGTAATTCAGGTGTCCCAAGAAACCCCTAACTTCCTTCTCTGTACAGGGAGCTGGCATTTCTTGTATAGCTTTTACCTTTGCAGGGTCTACCTGAATACCCTTGTCACTGACAATGAAGCCCAGAAGCTTACCAGACCTTACTCTGAAGGTGCACTTGTTCAGATTCAACCTCAACTTGTATGTTTTCAACCTGTCGAACAGTTTCTGTAAATGATCAAGGTGCTCTTCCTCAGTCTGAGACCTGGCTATCATGTCATCAACATAAACTTTGATCTCATGATGAATCATATCATGGAACAAAGCGACCATGGCGCGCTGATAGGTTGCCCCAGCATTCTTCAACCCAAAAGGCATCTCCTTGTAGCAGAAGGTGCCCCACTGCATGACGAAGGTTGTCTTCTCCATGTCTTCATGAGCCATCTTTATCTGGTTGTAGCCAGATAAACCATCCATGAAGGAGAAAATTTTATGTTGCACGATATTGTCGACCGGAACATCAATGTGAGGAAGTGGGAAGTCATCCTTGGGGCTTGCCCTGTTCAGATCTCTGTAATCCACACACATTCGTACCTTACCGTCCTTTTTAGGTACCGGAATGACGTTGGCAACCCACTATGGATATGAAGTGACAACTAAGAATCCTGCGTCAAACTGTTTCATGACCTCTGCCTTGATCTTCTCTGACATTTCAGGGCGCATACGACGAACCTTTTGTTTAACTGGAGGACAGTTGTTGTACCCCAAAATTTTCCCTCCCATATTTCTCAAAACATTTCAAGAAAGATCCTCAAGTTGCTCAAGGTAGTCTAAGGGTTGGCCAAATAAGCTCTCTCCTAAGGCAGTCTACCTTAAATTAGGGTTTCATATTGCATCAAGATGCTTGAGTCTAAGTGATCCCAAATGCTCAACATTGTCCTAATATGTTATCAAGATCATCCATGTCAAGTTTCAAGCCTTGCAGAGGAAGTTTGCTCAGTCAATTGCTCAAAGGCCTAAAAATCGACTGTGCTAGGGCAAAAGTCAACTGTGGCCCACATACAGTCAAACTTCAAGATTTTTGGTCAACATCCTCATTTTGAAGAATATTTCATCATTTGATCAAGGGTTGATCATGATTCATCAAGGATTTCTCATAATTCATCAAGACTCAAAAATTGCTAAATTAGGGTTTTGCAGGAAAAGTCAACTCAACTTTGACCAAGCATAACTTTCTCATACTTTATGAGAAATGACCCATGTAAAGCTCATATTGAATAGGATACAATTCCCTATAATCCATCTTCATCTCCCAAGTTCAAAATATGCACTCACAAGAAGTTGTGAATTTGGACATTATAGGTCATTTTGAAAAGTCAACAAAACACCTTTTTTGTCAAAGCTACATACATGAGCATGGAATATCAAATTGATATGATACAAAAAGCGTTGATTAGAGGACATCTCAAGATTTCTAAAAAGTCCAAGAACACCTCCAAAGAGTCAAAATTGAGGAAGTTATGCATTGGTGAAGTTGACCTTTTTTTGCAAAATTGCCAAAAGTCAACTATGCCTAAAACTTCAAATTCTGCCAAATGGGCCTAATCTTTTTCACTTGTTTTGAATTGGCAACATAGTCCACGAGCTCTAGCCCTTGCCACTTGTCCTTATCATGTTTTTATTATTTATTTTGATTTTTATTTGAATTAATTCAATTTAAATCAAAACAAATCATATAAAATCCAAAATATTGAAAACAAAAGATTTTATGCTTGTTTCAGGTTTTATTATACAGCTAGCAAGTATTCAAACTCGTATCAAGGCATGGTGTAAACAAAAAGATTGAAATAGGATAATTTTGGAAAGTTTTCAAAGTGAACCAAATCAAGAATCCAATTCATTGATGGAGGAAGATTGACATCAGCTATCAACCCTAATCCCTTCCTTGATACATATAGAGGGCGTGCAGACTCAAAAAGAAGGTTGAAAACAGGCGCAGCAAGGAGAACAAAAACTAAAAAAATTAAGAAAAAGTGGTGAATTGAATTTGCACTTAGAGGCCAATACAAGACTCTTTTCCTATCCCAATCGATTCCTGGGAGTCTCGGCAAGCTAAAGCAATCAAGAACCAAGCATTTCCAGTCCCAAAAAGCACTGTAAGTCCATCACGACATCACTTCTTTTTTGAATTCGAATTTCATGATATAGGCATTATTAGGATGAATTAATCATATATTGTTGATCCATGAAACGTTTGCAAGCTTCCTGTATTGATTAATTGCATTTATATGGCCTATATTGGATTTCACCATTGTTAGGGATTGTAGCTCCGAATTAGGGTTTTTGTTTACAGGTGAAATTAGCTTTGATGAAGGGTACCATCGTGTTCAAAATGATGAGACGAATCCAACCATGGCGTTAGGTGTCATTTATATGTCCCATGGAAGATTTGGGAACGAACCCTGGTTATAGCTACGGACAAACGTCCGTAGGTAAAAGTGTTTCACTTTTACCAACGGACCCAAGGAAAGAGACGAATGTGTGGCACTCCTCCATTGGCCTGTTCAAATTTCACGCGCTGAATTAATCAAAGTGCTTTTTTTAAAAATAATTTAGTATTGTTTTGCATTATTATTACAACTAACGTGAATGGCCCAGTGGTAGGCAGGTTGGTGTTAAGGCGTGGGAATGCCTGAGGTCAGAGTTTCGACCCCTGTCTCCAACATTTGTGTTTTTCTCAATTCCTTTCAGGCGATCTCATGCATGTACAAAACTAGGGTCCACCATACATCCTCCCAATCTAGCCTGCCAAGTGTCAGATGGCCAAATCTGATGGCCATCATCTGAAGGTGCATCATGAGCCACAGTCAACGCACAACATCAGAACTGAAGGTCAACGTGGACCTCACTCAAATGGGCCCAGAAATCTGACTATTTGCACCCCCAAAAATGCTTTTCAGGCTCATTTCTCATCTCCTTTTCTTTTTTATATTTTATTTAATTAATTAATTTATTTATTCTACTAACCATCAAATTATTTTCTTTTTATCAAAAAAAATCATAAAATATTATTTTTCACCAATTAGATTTAGGTATTTTTTTATCAATAAATTAATTAATTTAATTAGGTTTATTAATTTAGATAACTTTGATTTCTTTTTTGTACATAATTAAAATTAATTAGAACAAATAGGTTTTATTTCTAATTTAATTATTTTCTTTTCTTAAAAACAATCAAAAACATAAAAATAGGTCATTTTATTATTTTCATTAATTAATTTAATCACTAATTAATTTGTACATTTATTTTTAAAACCTAAATTATTTTCTTAATAATTAAAAAACAACAAAAACATTTTCTCTTTTAATTAGGATAGAAGGGTCAAAACCCTAGTTCGCATTCGATCTAATTTGTCATCGCGCGCTTTATTTTATTTTTTTATCCATATTGATGTAACTGCCTACAGTTTGTAATAGTTTTAATTAGGACTTTTACTTTTCGTTATCACTTTATTTTTAAAGGGTTTGTTTTTTGCTATGTAAATACCCAAAGCCTTGTAATAGCGTAGTTTAATTTCCGCATTTTAAATTCCATATATTATTAACTGTTAGATGTATGATAATAGGATGCATGACAAGAATGTATGATTAAATTTAAACAGTTAGATCACCCTAAATGTGCAAAGATAAATAATCTGAAATTGAATCACTCGCACATGCGCACTCCTAGGGTACACTCCCATTTGGTTGTCTTTGGTAAACGGTTATTGAGTATAGGATGCTTTAATGGTCGTCCTTTTTGTCTAAAGATCAAAGTTGCCTCGAAAAGGTTGCCTCGGATATTGTTGCCTCGGATAAATGATCTAAGACATTAGGGTTACTACTAAGACGTCCTAACATTGCTTTAGTGACAGTACGTCCCTTTCGAATTGACCCTCAAAACTCCAACGATGATGCTACCTACTCACTAATAGTGGGATAGAATTAACTAAAGGAAACAAGCATAGAACGATTCTTTTTTCGAGTAGGTATATTAGTTCTTAAGTACTTGCTCATTCCAAACAAAATTTTCACACTTACACTCCTTTACAAACAAGTTTTCAAAAACACTTCATTATACTCTTGAAGATAGAAGCAAGAGTTAAATCGAAGTCAAAACAAAAAAGCCCACAAACACAAAGAAAACAATTTTGAAAATGATGAGCAAGTACCTAAGAGCCTGTAGATAACTACAGATAAAAAGGGTGATAATACCTTCCCTTTCTATAATCTACCTCCCGTACTCAGAAATATCTCGAAAAAGGAATTTTTCTGTGCTTTTTTCCTTTCCTTGTTGGATAAAATAAAAGTCGATGGCTACTCTTTCTTACCGCGACATTTTGTGAACACAAACGCAAAACTCAAACCAGCAAATTCCTTAAAAAATAGGGAAACACGTCCCGGTTCTGGCCACCGTATCACAGAACTGGCGACTCTGCTGGGGAGATTAATAAGTGGGGTGTACCTTAGGAATAGTTCATCATATTGTTTTCAATTGTTTGATTTGTTTACTTTATCTTTGTGGGATTTGTATCGGAGTTACTATAGATCCTAACTCGGATCTGGGGACACCTTTTAGGTAAGTAGCAATAGACTGTGAGGGAACTGTACGACGTAGACCGATACGGTTGAAGCAGTAGCTACGTTGGTGTGATACATTAGTTGGTACCTATATCCCTTGTGGAGGAACAAGGAAAGTATGGGGCTGCTAATGGGTCATTAAGCAACAACTGACCTTAGAACCTATAATTGACCAACTTGGCCATAGAAAAGTAGCAGTATGCTACACTCATTGAGACCATACTCTCGCGATGATTCCGGCCGCAAGAAAAGGTTGCTAAACTGGAATTATGACCGATCGAGGATGGTCAGTGATATTGAGAACCTCTAGAACCCGATTACTATTATTAGAACAGGTTGAACCAACTAAACTGAAAGAGGGTAATACCTAAACTCCATGCCAACCTGAAATTTAAGGGCTATCGTGTGAATTGTATGCCCTTACCATGTTTGCTATCTGTTGTGGTGTGTTTTTATCATGAAATCATGCATCATGACATTGCATGCATATTTCATTAGACTAACCATTTCAAATACCGAGGGGATTCATCTTTGTTCTATTTTGCAGATCATGGCATCTATACGCAGAAATACCATTCGGATCAGCTTCGTGCAGATACCTGCTCAGCTTAGAGAGTTGGTTTCAAAGGTTCCTGATACTTCTTCCTTTGTTAGAATACATGGTCATCTCCTCAGCCTGGTCACTTCCAAGTTGGATGAGCAAATGATGAGTGTCTTGTTCCAGTTCTTTGACCCGTTGCATCACTGTTTCACCTTCCTGGACTATCAGCTAGTCCCTACCTTGGAGGAGTTCTCTGATTTACTTGGCATATCTATTATAGAGCAGACACCCTTTACAGGTTTGGAGATAGCTCCTAGGCCAGAGGATATTGCTTCAGCCCTACATCTAACAAAGGCTGATGTAGTGTCTAACTGGGAGACTCAGAGTGGGATGAAAGGTTTCCTAGCTAAATTTTTGATTGATCAAGCTCAACAATTCTGGGATAGTTTGGACTTTCAAGCATTTGAAGACATCCTAGCTCTCCTCATCTATGGCTTGGTTCTGTTCCCAAATTAAGATTCTTTTTTCGATATGAACGCAATCAAGATCTTCATGTCCCGTAACCCAGTGCCTACTCTCTTAGGTGATATTCTGCATACTCTTTATGCCTGTACTGTTCAGAGAAGGGTAACCCTTATGTGTTGTGCACCGCTGCTGGCGAGGTGGTTTATTTCTCACCTCCCCAAATATGTATTGAAGAATGAGGAAGGTATGGGTTGGGCTTACAAAATCATGTCTCTTGCTCATACAGACATCCTTTGGAGTACTAAAGATATGGAAAAGGTAGTTGTCATTGATCGGTGTGGGGAATACCCCAATGTTCCATTGCTGGGAATTAGAGGAGGAATAACCTATAATCCTTGTTTGGCCTTACGACAGTTTGGACGAGCTCGAAGGGACAGTCCTCATGAGTTGCTGCTTCCCGACATTGTCTTTGACTTCAAGGGGGATATTGAGAGACATCGTCGCAAATTTATACGAGCCTGGGACAGGGTGAACAAGTGTGATCCACATGAGCTAGGAATGAAGACTTCTCTCCCAATGCAACCATATCTTCAGTGGGTTCGAGCCCGTGCTCAAAAGCTGGGGATGCCATACAAAGTCGTTTTGCCGGTGATTATGGATCATACTGATGAAGAAGGGGTTCCTTATACGATCATCCATCCATACATGCCTACTGATATTGGGGCATTGAAGAGGTCTTGGATCCAGCTAAGGGAAGAAAGGGATACTTACAGAGAGAAGTATCATGAGCAGGAACGAAAGATCCTAAAGCTTACAAGGCATCTGGAGACTGAGAAGACAATCAACGATTATGTCAGCACGAAAGGAAAACGACCATGGGAGCTCTGATGTCTTTTGCTATTTCTAGTTTAGATTTGCTTTTCAGTATTTCTTTTGTAACGCCTTAAAGGCATTTGTTAAACATTGTTTCAAGTTTTAATCTAATAAAAGTGTGTTTTATTTTGGTTTACAAAGTTGAATCTCCCTAAAGTCTTTGAAATCATTTCATATGCATTCCATTACCATGCACCTCATTACAGGTTTCTTATCTTCTTCGTTGTTTATTTCAGCACAACATGTCTTATGAAATACCTACTGATCAAGCCATCAAGGCTCCGCAAGCTCAGAATGCTCAGTTCCAGGAGATATTCATGAACTTGGCCAAGAGTCAACAAGATTTGAAGACTCTTATCTTGAAGGACAAGAAGAAGAAGAAGAAGAAGAAGACGATCCTCCTGAATATGGGTCACAAATTTGGGAACAGGTTGAGATAGGATGTTGATTTATCTCATTCATATGGAGGAGGGGAGAATCAAGAGGAGAGAAAGGGTCATAGCCCTGTTATTTCTGACAATGACACTGACTTTGATGAAGACCAGTATCCTCCTGCTGAGGATAGGTATAAGCAACTTGAAGACCATTTAAGCGCAATGGAGATCCAGAAAGTCCCCGGGTTAGACTTTGGAGATTTGGGTTTGGCATATGGGGTGGTGATCCTGCACAAGTTTAAAGCACCTGTCTTTGCTAAGTACAATGGGGTATCTTGCCCAAAGCTACACCTCCGCTCGTATGTCAAAAAGATTCAACCATATACTTCCGATAGGAACCTCTGGGCTCATTTCTTTCAAGATAGTCTGTCAGGGACTCAGCTTGAATGGTTCTATCAACTGGAAGGAGCTAACGTCTGTAACTGGGAGGACCTTGCTGCTGCTTTTTATAAGAAATACCAGTATAATGCCGACCTCGCTCCCATGCGTACTCAACTTCAGGGTATGTCTATGGGTGCGAGCGAAGGTTTTAAGGACTACGCTCAGAAGTGGAGAGATCTTGCTGGAAGAGTACAACCCCCTCTGGCTGATAGGGAGTTGGTGGATATGTTTCTTGGGACTTTGTCTGGTCTATATTTCAATCATTTGATTGGTAGTTCATCGCCCGAGTTCACTGAGTTAATAATGACTGGGGAGAGGGTTGAAGCTGGTATCAAAAGCGGCAAGATACAGAAAGGTGCTTCGTCAAGTACAGAGAAGAAGCCTTTCAAGAAGGAATCTAGTGCAGTTTACAGCTCGAGGAGCCAAAACCGACCTGAGCATCGCCAAGAAGTGAATGCGGTAGTTATATCAAGACCTGTTGTTGCCCCACAGCGCAAAAATTAGCAAAGAATAGAGAGACCGCAAAGGCAGTATACTTGGCTCAGTATGACTCTATCTCAAATTCTGCCGCAACTGTTGAAAACCAATTTGGTGACTCTGAGGGAGGCTCCAAAGAATCCCAGTACTACATCACTGCTGTATAATCCAAACTTCCGTTGTGCTTATCACTCCGATAGCCCGGGGCATGATACGAACAACTGCTGGGCTTTGAAGAATAAAGTGCAGAATATGATTGAGGCTAAGGAGATTGAGTTTGAAGCGTCAGAAAAACCTAATGTCATAACGGCTCCTATGCCAAAACATGACGCGGGAGTGAATGCAATTGAGGATGATGATGAGGAGTATGATTTTGACAGCTGGATTTACCCCACTACCAATGGTGGCTTGAGTAATTGGACGACAAAGGATTCCATGCCCGTTTCTTTTATTACACAGTAATAAGACTTTTGTTTCGAGATTTGTAACAAACAATTTTAAACTTTACGGCCCGGTGCCTTGCCCGAGACACCGTGGCTTTGTTTGAGGGCTTATTATGTGTCATTTCCATATATCATCAATAAAAGCATTGGACGTTTTCTGGCATTACGAATTTTGCGCTCCTTGTTTTTTCTTTTCTATCTTGCAAAACAGCTATTTGTCTTACACACACTCACATATACAGGTCTACATCCACTCTGGATCCCACTGATGACGACTCTGCTACTTCCAGTTATGACTTCGAAAGTCCGATCAACCAAGCCGAGGACAAAGGTGAGGATGATTGCGAAGTGCCTGGTGAGCTTGCTAGACTGTTACTTCAAGAAGAGAGGGCCATACAACCGCATGAAGAGCCAGTGGAAACAGTAAATCTAGGTACAAAGGTAGACAAGAAAGAGGTCAAGATCGGTGCAAATCTGGAGCCTAGTGTTAAGCAATGGTTGATACAGATGTTGCGTGACTATGTTGAGATCTTTGCCTGGTCTTATGAAGATATGCCTGGGTTGGATACCGATATTGTGATTCATCGCTTGCCAACTAAGGAAGACTGTCCTCCAGTGAAACAGAAAGTTCGCCGAATGCGCCCAGAGATGTCTGAGAAAATCAAGGCTGAGGTTATGAAACAGTTTAATACCGGTTTTCTAGCAGTTACTTCTTACCCGCAGTGGGTTGCCAACGTGGTTCCGGTGCTAAAGAAGGATGGTAAGGTTCGAATGTGTGTGGACTATAGGGATCTGAACAGGGCAAGCCCCAAGGATGATTTCCCTCTGCCTCATATCGATATTCTGGTTGACAACACCGCAGAACATAAGGTCTTCTCCTTTATGGATGGTTTCTCCGGTTACAATCATATTAAAATGGCTCCCGAGGATATGGAGAAGACAACGTTAGTTACGCAGTGGGGTACCTTTTGCTACAAAGTCATGCCTTTCGGATTGAAGAATGCTGGGGAAACGTATCAGCGCGCCATGGTCGCTTTGTTCCATGACATGATCCATCACGAGATTGAGGTATACGTTGATGACATGATTGTAAGATCCCAGACTAAAGAGGAACATCTTGACCATCTCCAGATGTTATTTGACAGGTTGAAGTTGTACAGACTGAGGCTAAATCCGAACAAGTGCACCTTCGGAGTGAGGTCTGGTAAGCTGCTGGGTTTCGTCGTTAGTGATAAAGGTATTCAAGTGGACCATGCAAAGGTGAAGGCTATACAGGGAATGCCAGCTCCCCGAACAGAAAAAGAAGTCAGAGGCTTTTTGGGACGTCTGAACTATATTGCCCGATTCATCTCACACCTAACTGCTACTTGTGAGCCAATCTTCAAGTTACTGAAGAAAGATCAAGTAGTAAGATGGAACGATGAATGTCGGTCCTCTTTCGAAAGGATCAAATAATATCTCCAAGAGCCTCCTATTCTGATGCCTCCAGTTGAAGGGAGACCTTTTATCTTATACTTGACAGTGCTCGATAATCCGATGGGGTGCATGCTGAGGCAGCATGACGAGTCTGGCCGAAAAGAGCATGTTATTTATTACCTTAGCAAAAAGTTTACCGACTGTGAGACCCGATACTCACTGCTTGAGAAAACTTGCTACACTTTGGCATGGGCTGCTCGTCGGCTGAGACAGTATATGCTGACTCACACTACTCTATTGATATCGAAGATGGACCCAATCAAGTATATCTTCGAGAAGCCTGCCTTGTCCGGAAGAATAGCAAGATGGCAGATGATCTTGACTGAGTATGACATCCAATACATGACTCAAAAGGCAATCAAGGGAAGTGTGTTGGCAGATCATTTGGCACATCAGGCAGTGGACAATTACCAATCTATGAACTTTGAATTCTCGGATGAGAACATCATGTTGGTGACTGACTGTGAAACACCTGGACCGGATGAAGGACCTGAGGAGGGATCCCGATGGTCTATGTACTTTGATGGAGCTTCAAACGCTTTAGGTAATGGCGTTGGCGCCGTGATCATATCTCCTGAAGGCTGTCATACTCCGTTCACCGCCTGACTATGTTTTAACTGCACCAACAACATGGCGGAGTATGAAGCGTGCATCATGGGCCTTCGAGCAGCTATTGACCTAAGGATTAAGTTCTTAAGTGTATTCGGAGATTCCGCTCTCGTGATTAGTCAGATCAAAGGCGAGTGGGATATGAAGCACCCGAATCTTATTCCTTACAAAGAGTATATATTGACGCTGCTTCCACACTTCGAGGAGATAACCTTTGAACACTTCCCCAGAGAGGAGAATCAGTTGGCGGACGCGCTAGCTACGATGTCTTCTATGTTCAAGGTCAGGTGGGACAATGAGGCTCCTCATATTACCATTGAGAGGTTGGACGAACCCGCACATTACTGTGACATTGAGACTGAAGAGGTAGCAGATAAACCTTGGTTTCACGAGGTAAAGAGGTATCTTGAGGCTCAGGAATACCCCGAGGGTGCATCTGTTAATGATAAGAAGTTTCTGAGGAGGTTCGTAGCGAAGTTCTTTATTAGTAACGGTATCCTTTACAAACATAATCATGATTCAACCTTACTGCTATGTATGGATAAGAACGAGGCAGAAAGGATCATGGCGGAGTTACATGAAGGTACTTTCGGAACTCATTCCAGTGGACATACCATGGAAAATAAAATCCTTCGGGCAGGATATTATTGGTCTACTATGGAAGCCGACTGTTATCAGCATTCTTGGACCTGTCATAAGTGCCAAGTCTATGCTGATAAGGTGCACATACCTCCAGTCCCTCTGAACGTCTTGACAGTACCTTGGCCTTTTGCAATGTGGGGCATTGATATGATTGGTTAGATCAGACCTACGACATCTAATAGGCATCGTTTCATTCTGGTAGCTATTGATTACTTTACAAAGAGGGTTGAGGCAGCTTCCTTTGCTACTGTAACCAAGAACATCGTGGCACAGTTTATTCGACACAATCTGATCTGTCGATATGGTGTACCAGAGAGGATCATTATGGACAATGGTACAAATCTCAACAATAAGATGATCACTGAACTCTACAAGAAGTTCAAGATACAGCATCACAACTCTTCTCCCTACCGGTCGTAGATGAATGGGGCTGTTGAAGCGGCTAATAAGAACATTAAGAAGATCGTGCAGAAGATGACGGTGACCTACAAAGACTGGCACAGGATGTTACCGTTTGCTCTTCATGGGTACCGTACCTCAGCACGAACGTCAACAGGGGCAACACCCTATTCCTTGGTATATGGCATGGAGACTGTCTTGCCCATTGAAGTTCAGATACCCTCTCTTCGGATTATGAAGGACGTAGGTCTGAGCGAAGATGACTGGATTCAGACCCGACTTGATCAGATGAACTTAATCGTTGAAAAGAGACTTACTGCTATTTGCCATTGTCAAACGTATCAAAAGCGGATGATCAAGGCATTTAACAAGAAAGTTAGACAACAAGAGTATAAAGTTAGGGATCTAGTCATCAAGCGCATCATATTACCTCAAAGTGATCCCAGGGGAAAATGGACCCCTACGTACGAAGGGCCATTTGTGGTTAAGAACATTTTCTCAGGAGGAGCTATGATTCTAACCACCATGGATGGTGACGACCTTCCTCACCCCGTCAATGTAGACATAGTGAAAAAATACTACGCATAATCAAAGATCCGCTAGGTTGACTGGCCTTGGCAAAAATAAGGGCTTCCCGGCGAACCAAAAGGGTTCAGGAAAAAATAAGGGATGAAAATAAAAAAAATTGTACACCCGGAAATTCGAAAACCTGAAAAGGCGGCTTGGGCAAAAAAGGGTATCCCGGTGGACTGAAAACCCAAAAGGGCAATCCAGAAAAAAATTAGAGACTAAAGCGTAACACTATGTCTCATTGGATCACCTTGCGATCAGACTTCAGTATCGACTATCAAGCTCGGACGAAACTAATCAATCTGATCCACCTTCAACCAAGTAGCAAAGTGATGAGACGATCGAGGATATAAAGGCAATAGCAGAGTTGGAACCCAGTGGGATTATTCACATAGCTGTTTTTCTTTGTTTTACACAAATTGTATAAATTCTATTTGTTTGGCGGCGTTCTCTTACTAGGACGTCGGCCTCTTGTACAAAAACGCATATTTACAGGCCAATTGCAAAATCAATACAAATCATTTCCACAAATAAATTTCAAATTGTTTTCTTTTTTCTGTTTTATTTTGCAAGAACATCCAATATTCATTTTTGATATATGCATTTAACATTTGTAAGTGTTTGGTTGTTGGCATGTTTTTTGGTAAAACCAGTTATGTGAATGTCATGACTGATGTCATAACATTCTGGGACACAAAGTACATTCTGCAGAAAAAGAATGTCATACAGGAGCTGCTCAATATGAGTGTTTAGATGATCATTATGTAATGATCATATTTATTACATTCTACCAAAATCAGTAAACAGGATTCTTGTTGTCATAACCAATGTTAAGACATCCTGTACTGAACTAACATTTGTGCAGATTTATTATTTCTGAGAATTTTCAGGAATCTGGTTTATTCAGTCCAGATCAGATTCTCACGTCGACTTAGGTTAACTTTGCTTAACCCTAATCTGGTTGTTAAAGTCCTATGACCAAGTCTTGAGGTTAACCCTAATAAACCCTAGCTATTTTCGTGGAAGCCCTAACAGAAGAATAGCTGGCTATATATTCATCATGAAGACTGTTGGTGAAAGATACTTTTTGACAAAAGATCAATAAGGGACTGTGTTGCACCCCAAAATTTGCCCTCCCATATTCTTCAAGAAGTTGCCAAGTCAAGTCACAAAATTCCCCAAGGGTTGTGCAGTCCAACTGTCTCCTATACAGTCAAAACTAGGGTTTGTGTTCTGATCAAGAGATTGAAGTTTTCAAAGGTCCAATCAAGTCTCACATGCCTACAAAGATGGTCAAGCATCCTCATATCAAGTTTCAAGGCATTCAGCTCAAAATTGCACAGTCAAAACCCTAAATTGCACTACAGTCAACTGCAGGGGCAAAATGGTCATTTGGCAGTCAAAAGTTCAAATTTTTGGTCAACATATCATTTTGAAGCCACAAACATCATTTGATCAATGCTTGATCATGATTCTCAAAATTTGGCTCAGAAATCATCAAAGATACAAAAGTTTCCTTATTTGGACAGCTGAAAAAGTCAACTGAAATTGACCAGGGCATAACTTTCACATGGATTATCAGAAAAATTCCATCCAAAGCTCATTTTGAAGAGAAAGACATTTCCTACAACTCATCTTCATACTTCAAGTCCAAGAAATGCTCTCACAAAAAGTTATCAATTTCAACATTATAGGTCATTTTCAAAAATCAACAAAAAGGGACTTTAAGTCAAAGACCATAACTTGAGATTGGTAAATCAAAATGACATGGGACCAAAGGCATTGGTTATAGGACTCAAAGACCTTTCCAAAATGTCCAAGAACATGTGAAAAGCTTAAAAATTGAGCAAGTTATGCCTTGTGGAAGTTGGGAAATTTTTGGGAATTTTGAAAAGTCAACTTTGATTCAAATGGTCTAAAATTGCTAATGGGCCTATTTTCTTCCATGATTTTTCATTCCAAGCCTATGCACGACCACTTGGCCCAAAGGGAAGTATTTTATCATTTTTTATTTATTTATTTGAATTATTATTTATATTAATTCATTTAAATTATTTAAATACATGAAAAATATCAAACTTGACCTAAAAATCTTTTCATGCATGTTTTACTCTCAATATCACGTGCACATCCCAATATGGCAAGATTTGGTTTGATTTGGCATGATTGAACAAAATTGCACATGAAAAAGATATGTAAAGATTCTTAGAAAATCAAATATGCAAAACAATGAATGCCTTGGATTTTATGCAGTTTTGTTGACCTAATAGCTTCCATACATAATGAGAATCACAACCCTAAGCCTTGGACATCCTAAGCTGCGCAGAAAAAGACTTTGCTAACTTGAAAATTTTCCATAAAACTCAAATTCTGAAATCAACCTTAGAGGTCGATTAAAACCCTACAATTCATTCCATTGGCTTCCTTGAGTCTCCTTGATCATACTCCAATCAAAAACAACAACAAAAGCTCCAAGAATCGGTAATAAGGACACCTCCTGTACAGAGAAAAAGTCACCATCGTGCTTTGCATTCTAGACATTTTCATAGCATTCTAATCATATATTTGTGTTCCTCATGATGTTCTAAAGCTAACCCACACATTTAATTTGATTATCGTGCTGTATATACAATTTCGCCATGGCCAGTTTCTAGGGTTTGCAGGTCTTTCAATTTAGGGCTTTCCAGCCAAGGCAAAATCAGGACTCCTGAGTATCACCATTGGAATCACCATGCCCAAACGAACAAAGACCAACCCTCGCGCCTAATTTATGTTTGGAGATGAACTAATCGCTATTTTTTCAAAAGCTGCCTAATGAAACGCATGAAAAACGTTGCCTTTGAGTTTTGTTTTACAAGGGTGGTGAGGACGATGATGTGGTGTCAACCAATGATTCGTTCATTCAAAGTTTCGCGCGCTTCAGTCACTAACGCGTTGCTTTTTTCTTATATGATTTATTTGTTTATTATATAACAAATGGGTTAAGTGGCACAGATGGCAAGCGAACGCATGGGCAATGCACAAGACCTGGGTTCGATCCCCAGGTCTTCAATAATTTCAATATTATTTTCTTGTTCACATTCACATGCAGCGTCAGTATTGATGTACACCATATGCCTCAACATCCAAAGAGCCACGCGTCTAGCTGCTTCAAATCAATGGCCTGGATCTGAAGAACACGTACACAAGAGTCAACGTACCAACATGTTGCACAAAAAAGTCAATGGATCCAGAGCTATTGGGCCTGATTTGCTGAACCAAAACCTCCAATTTGGGGCTACCCCCCCTGGTTTGCTATCATCATTTTTTCTCTTATTCTTGTTTTAATGTTAATTTTTACTTTTAATTACATGTTTATTTAATTAGTTATTTTTTTTTTTACAATATATAAAAACATCCTAAAAAACAGAAAAGGCAAAAATATAATATTTATTTTATCTTAATTATTTTTCATAAAAATTTTTTGCATGTAAATTAGTTAATTTAAATTAGGGTTTATTGTTATTTCTTTTCATAACAAAAATACAAAAATATAAAATTTAGGTTTAATTGTTAATTTTGATTCTTTTTAATTCCCCTTTTTACAATAATAATATTTATTTTATTTATTTTCATAAATTAAAAAATGCATGTAAATTAACTTAGGTTTAAATAGGTTAAAAATTCAATATTTTTCTTAATAACTCAAAAATAAATAGATTTAGGGTTTGACATTTTATGTTAATTATAATTAATTCTCTTTTTTCCATTAAATCTTAAAAAACACCAAAATACTAAAAACATTTTCTTTTAATTTTTAATTTTAATTTCTTATTAATTTTAATTTCGCAAAAGGGTCCAACGCCCATGTTCGTAATTTATTTAATTTCGCGCATTTATTTTATGTCGTTTATTATAATTATGTAATTCTCCCAAAGCGTTGTAACAATTTATACTTTTCGCACTTTTATTTTATTGCTTTATTTATTTTCCGTCAAATCGGGTCCGGTTTAATTTTGGCGATGTGGACCCGCGCCATTTGTAATAGTTTAGATTTATTTTTCCGCAACTTTTAACTGTTAACAAAAAGCATGAAAGAATGAATGGCCATAATAAAATCAAGCGTAGATCACCTTAACATGACAAGACAAATGCAAACGAAAACGACACACAATTCGCACACACCACCCCTAGGGTACGCCTCACTGTTGCCTTTCGAAAGGTGATCGTCGAGTAGAGGATGTCTTAGTAAGTCCTCATGATCCGGGAACCTGGCATGAGGGTAGCTTCTAAGGTGTCTTCCCATTGCTCTGGTGATCACCATGTCCCTACAAACTCGAATTGACCCGAACACCTCCAACGGTGGTGCTACCTACCTCTCAATGGTGGGATGGCACTACTTTAAAGGACATATACACAGACGAATTCCTTAGGGTAGGTAGGTTCTCAAGGATACTTGCTCTAATTTCAAACAAATCAAAACATCTTTTCACCAACACATTTTCAAAAGCTTTCAAAGCAAATTTTTCAAACACTCTGACGTACGAGTCGAACTGAAATTTTTCAAAGAAACTTTTTAAAACCCACATTGAAAAGCAAACAAACATTTTTGAAAACACATTGAGCAAGTATCTAAGAGCCCATGGATAACCATGGATAGAAAGGGTGCTAACACCTTCCCTTTCTATAACCTACCTCCCGAACCGAGAGCAATCTCTTTAAGGAATTTTTCTGTGCTTTTGTCCTTTCCATTTGGAGAAAATAAAAGACGGTGGCGACTCTTGCTTCCGCGACATTTCGCGAACCAGCGTTAAACAGTCAGTTCCAGATCCACCGATCACAGAACTGGCGACTCTGCTGGGGACCCTTTATAAAGTGAGGTGTACCTTAGGGCTAGTTCATAACTGTGTTTTCAATTGTTTTCCTTGTGTGCTTTAAATTGTGGGTTGCATGGGAGTTACATAGATCCTAACCCGGATCTGGGGGATACCTTTCTTAGAAAGTAGCAACAAGGCTGTGAGGGAACTGTGCGGGGTATACCGACATGGTTGAAACAGTCTGCTACGTTGATGTGGCACTTTGGTGCGTACCGGTAACCCTTGAGTTCAGTCAAGGAGAGTACGGGGCCTCCGCGTGGTGTCGTGAAGCATCAACAGACCTTAGGAACCTTAATTGAACTATCTTGGCCTCTTTAGGGTAGTGAGATAACTGACTTTGGTGCAGTCCGAGGTTGGTTGATACTCGATACTACACTCAATTGAGGGTTGCTTTCTTGGAATATTTCGGTCGCCAGTTCAGTGGCTAAATCGAAACGATGAACAATGAAAGCAATCCCGTGATATTGGGAACCTTAGAACCCGGTTACTTTGATTAGGACAGGTTGAACCCACCAACTTCAAGAGGGTACTACCCAGACCCCATGCTGGCCTTAAACCTTAAGGGCTTGTCTTGTGTGCCTTGTGTGCCTTACATGTTTGTCTTTGTAAATATCTGTGGTGTGTTTTATCATAGCATCATGACATCATCCAGCATCATATGCATTGACTAACCATTTCAAGGGTTCGAATTTTCATCTTTGTTCTTGTTTTGTAGGACATGGAAACTGTTCGTAGAAAGACAATCCAAATCAGTCTTGTAAGGATCCCTCCTCAGCTTAAGGAGCTTATATCCAGGATTCCCGAGAACTCTTCATTCAGTGAAAGGCATGGAAGCCTCATCAGCTTGGTCAACACCAACATTGAGGAAGATATGATAAAGGTCATGTTCCAGTTCTTTGACCCTCTGCATCACTGTTTTACCTTCTTGGATTATCAGTTGGTACCTACATTGGAGGAGTTCTCCCGGCTCCTGAAGATCCCTATCCTTGATCAGCTACCCTTCAACGGTACAGAAAAGGAACCTAAGCTTGAAGAGATTGCTAAAGCCTTGCACCTACAGTCATCTGACCTCAAGGGACATTGGGAAGTTAGAAGTGGTATCAAAGGGTTCTTAGCCAGGTTTCTGTTTGAAAAGGCCCTTGAATGTTGGAACTCCCTTGACTTGCAAGCTTTTGAAGAGGTTGTGGCCCTCCTTGTTTATGGTATGGTGTTGTTCCCTAACCCAGATCAGCTTATTGATATCGGTGCTGTCCAGATCTTTATGTCCAGGAACCCTATACCTACGTTGCTGGGGGACATCCTTCACTCATGTTACACTCGAACCATGAGGAAAAGAGGTGTCCTTATGTGTTGCACTCCCCTCCTGGGAAGGTGGTTTATTTCGCACCTTCCACAATCAGTCTTGAAGAATGAGCGGGGTTTGAGATGGTCACAACGGTTGATGACTCTTACGCATGCAGATATACATTGGTGCCCTAGGTCCGGGGAAGAGGTCACTATCATTGATCGTTGCGGGGAGTACCCTAATGTTCCTTTACTTGGAATCAGAGGAGGTATTACTTATAGTCCATGCCTGGCTTGGAGACAGTTTGGTTATGCTCGGAGGGACGGTCCTCATGACATGTTAATTCCTGATATAGTTTTTGACTTCGAAAATGATACTCAAGGACTTCGTCAGAGATTTATCAGAGCCTGGAGGATGCCTAGTAGGATAGACAGCAAGACACTGGGGCACAGGAACTCCATCCCTTTGGAGCCTTATCTCAAGTGGGTACGAGCCCGCTCTCAGAAGTTAGTGATGCCTTATCCTCATATGCTCCCAGTGATCAAAGAACCAGTCTTGGAAGGGGAAGTGTCTCATGTTATTCAGCACCCTGATATGCCCACATCCTGGGAAGAGATGCAGAAGAGCTGGATCCAGCTTAAGGAGGAAAGGAGTTCTCTTGAGACTAGTCTGCATGCCAGTGAAAAGAAGGTCTTGGAGCTCACTCGCCTGTTGCATGAGGAGAGGAATCTCAACACCTACATAGCTCCGAAGAGGATGCGCAGTGTATTTTGGGATTGATTTGATTTTTGTACTTTTTGCCCATGAGGCCTTGATGTATTAAACAATGATTTCTCTAATGATAACGTGTGTTCCTTTTTGTCTACAACAAATTTGAACTTTCGAACCCTTGAATGCATTGCATACGCATTTCATACATCATGTGCATAGCAGGGTTTTCCTCTTTTCAGGTTGCTTACAGTTCTTCGCTGTTTATTTCAGCATCATGAATCCCGAATCTGCATCAACCGAGACATCAATCAAGGCTCTTCAGGTGCAGAATTCACAATTCCAGGAACTAATCAAGGGTCTGGCTAAAGGCCAAGAAGAACTAAAGGCTATGCTCCTGAAGAAGGAGAAGAAGAAGAAGAGAAGAACTGTTCTGTTCAACTCGGGCCGAAGGTTTGGTAACACTCTGCAACATGAAGAGGCTGGTTCTTCTGTTGGCAAGAGTCCTTCTCAGGCAGAAGTAAAGGTTCCTAGTCCGGTCGTCTCTGACAACGAGACAAATTTTGACGAAGAGCAGTACCCTCCTTCAGATGACAGATATAAGCAACTGGAAGACAGGTTGAAGGCTATGGAGGTGCAACAGGCACCTGGGCTGGATTTCGGAGATCTGGGTTTGTCGACTGGTGTGATCATCCCCCACAAGTTCAAAGCACCCACCTTCTCCAAGTATGACGGGGCGTCTTGTCCCAAGCTGCACTTAAGGTCCTATGTTCGAAAAATTCAGCCGTACTCTGCGGATAAGAATCTATGGATCCACTTCTTCCAGGAGAGTCTTTCAGGGACTCATCTCGAATGGTTCTATCAGCTGGATGGGACCAAAGTTCGTAACTGGGAGGAGTTGGCTACTGCATTCTACAAGCAGTATCAATATAATGCCGACCTTGCCCCCACACGTACCCAACTCCAGGGTATGGCGTTAGGTGCAAGCGAAGGTTTTAAGGAGTACGCTCAGAAGTGGAGAGACTTGGCTGGCAGGGTGCAGCCACCATTGACTGATCGGGAGCTGGTTGACATGTTCTTGGGGACCCTATCTGGGCCGTTTTTCAACCACCTCATTGGGAATTCTTCTGCTGGTTTCACTAATTTGATCTTGACTGGAGAGAGAATTGAAGCTGGGTTGAAGTCTGGGAAGATTGCAAAGGGTGCATCATCTAGTTCGGAAAAGAAACCTTTCAAGAAGGAGTCTAGCGCCGTGTATGGTTCTAGGAAATCAGAGAGACCTGAGCACCGCCAATCTGTCAGCGCGGTGATGATTGCTAAGCCTGCTGCCGCTCCTCGGTCGAATAATTCCCAAAGGGCTGAAAGACCCCGGAGGGAGTTTACCCGGTTAAACATGACCCTATCGTAGATCCTGCCACAGTTACTAGCCACTAACTTAGTGACTGTCAGGGAGGCTCCGAAGTTCCCCAATACAACATCTCCCAAGTACAACCCGAATGCTCGTTGTGCTTACCATTCAGAAAGCCCGGGGCACTCTACCGATGACTGTTGGGCGTTGAAGAATAAGGTGCAAGACCTTATCGACGCAAAGGAGATACAATTCGAAGCGCCTGCAAAGCCGAATGTAGTTACTGCCCCTATGCCTCAGCACGGGGTAAATGTTGTTGATGAAGACGTTTATGCTGTTTCTGTGGATGATCTAGCCACTCCTCTAAAGATCGTTAAGAAGAACCTACTGCAGGCCGGTTTATTTCCGGGTTGTAGTGAGGGTTGCCTGTTCTGTGTTGTGTCCCCATCCGGTTGTCCCTTGCTAAAGTTAGGCATCCAAAGCTTAATGGATAGCAAGGAGATTCTATTCAAGAAGTCTGCTGTTCGTTTGGTTCCAATGGAAGAAGTCTCTGTGGTGACTATCTTCAATAATCCGATCCCGGCTCTCCAGAAGAAGCCCGTCCAAATTCTGACCATTTCACCCGTTATTATCACAGTTCCAGGGCCCCTGCCCTATGTATCCGATAAAGCTGTCCCTTGGCACTATGGGGCAGATGTATATATAAACGGGATTAAACAAGAGCTCAACGCTGGCGCCAGCATCTTTGACATCACTGGCCCAACCAAAGTTACCCGCAGTGGCAGGCTCTTCTCGCCTGACATTGCACCACCTGCTGCCCGAAGACCGCTCCTGATAATTCCTACAAGTACACCTATGCCTGTTGCTGATCAAGTTGTTGTTCCTGCTGCTAATCCGATTGTTTCTCCTGCTGCCGAGTCATCTAATGCTCGGGGCAAGGGAATTGAAGTTGAGCCTGCACAGATGGAGGCACCCATACCCATAGCTGCTGAGGCCTCCCCACAAGAGATGGAGGAGATTCTGAAGATCATAAAGAAGAGTGATTTTAATGTTGTGGAACAGTTGGGGCATACGCCCTCCAAGATCTCCATGCTCTCTTTATTGCTGTGCTCCGAGGCCCATGCTAAGGCCCTAATCTCATTCCTCAAGACGGCCCATGTGCCACATGAAACCTCTGCAGTCCAGTTCACTGATTGCGTGGCAAGTCTAACGGCAGATAATGGCTTGGGTTTCTCAGATGCTGACTTGACCGCAAAGGGGAGAGATCATAATGATGCTCTGCATGTCTCAATTGAATGCAGGGGCACCACCTTGGCACATGTGTTGGTTGATACTGGGTCATCTTTGAATGTGTTACCCAAGAAGGCTCTGGATCGTCTGGATTGTGAAGGCCTGGAATTGAAACCCAGCAACATCATCGTCAGGGCCTTTGATGGTTCAAAGAGGATGGTCCATGGAGAGGTTGACATTCCGATTCGTGTGGGCTCTCAGGTGTTCGACTCCACTTTTTATGTGATGGATATCCGTCCATCTTACTCTTGTCTGCTGGGTCGACCCTGGATACATAAGGCTGGGGCAGTGACCTCTACCTTGCATCAAAAGCTGAAGTACCCCGTCAGAGGGAAGATTG
Organism: Vicia faba; assembly: GCA_948472305.1. Lineage (NCBI taxonomy): Eukaryota > Viridiplantae > Streptophyta > Magnoliopsida > Fabales > Fabaceae > Vicia > Vicia faba. Next base: position 417,006,279 of record OX451739.1, read on the forward strand.
TCACCGTGCAAGGAGAGGAAGAATATATGGTGAGCCACCTGAACTCCTTCAGGTACATTGAGATGGATGGGGAGTTTATTGAAACCCCCTTTCAGCATTTCGAGGAGGTGTTTCCAATTGCAGCAGAAACAACAGAAGCAAGTGGTCCTTTGAAGATGGCTTCCCTGAAGGATGCCAGGGCTGTGGTGCAGAAGGGTGAATGTGCCGACTGGGGCAGACTTCCAGACTTCACCCAGAAGACTGATAAACTTGGGCTGGGTTTTACCACAGAAGGTCAGAGAGCTATGAGGAAAGCGAAGATCGGAAGGCCTCCGGTATTTATTAAAAGCTCAGGAGTGAATGCTGTTGGGGAAGACCATGAAGTGGACGAAGCTGAATTCAATAGCTGGATCTATCCGACGGCCGAAGACGGATTGAACAATTGGAGTGCAAAGGACCATACCCCTGTTACCTTTGTGACGCAGTAATGAATTCCTATGTTTTGTTATTTTGTAATAAACAATGATAAACTCTATGGCCCGGTGTCTTACCCGAGGCACTGTGGTTCTATTTGTGAGGGCATACAAACTGTCATTTTATACATCATGAATGAAAATCTTGGACGTGTTTTTCGCATTGCAAATATTGTGTTCCTTTTCTGTCTTTCTTTTCCTTTACATAACTTTCAAAACAGTTGTATTTACACACACACTCACTCATACAGGTTCCAATCCACTCTGGATCTCACTGATAACAACTCTGCTACTGCCAATTATGACTTCGAAAATCCGATCAACTTAGCCGAAGACGAAGGTGAAGATGATTGCGAAGTGCCTGGCGAGCTTGCAAGACTGTTACTTCAGGAAGAGAGGGCAATTCAACCCCATGAAAAGCCAGTGGAAACCATAAACCTGGGTACTGAGGCAGACAGGAAAGAGGTAAAGATTGGTGCCAACCTAGAGCTCAGCGTGAAGCAACGGTTAACCAAGATGTTACATGACTATATGGAGATCTTTGCCTGGTCCTACGAAGACATGCCCGGGTTGGATACCAATATTGTGGTCCATCACTTGCCGACTAAGGAAGACTGTCCTCCAGTGAAGCAAAAGGTCCGTCGGATGCGTCCAGAGATGTCTGAGAAGATCAAAGCCGAGGTCATGAAACAGTTTGATGCCGGGTTCCTTGCAGTGACTTCTTACCCTCAGTGGGTTGCTAATGTGGTGCCGGTACCTAAAAAGGACGGTAAGGTCAGAATGTGTGTTGATTATAGGGATCTGAACAGGGCCAGCCCCAAAGATGACTTCCCCCTACCTCACATTGATGTCCTTGTTGATAATACAGCTCAGCACAAGGTGTTCTCTTTCATGGATGGCTTTTCAGGTTACAATCAGATTAAGATGGCACCTGAGGACATGGAGAAGACTACATTTGTTACTCAGTGGGGCACCTTCTGCTACAAGGTCATGCCATTTGGATTAAAGAATGCTGGGGCAACCTACCAACGTGCCATGGTTGCCTTATTTCATGACATGATCCATCATGAGATAGAAGTGTATGTGGACGACATGATCGCAAGGTCCCAGACTGAGGAAGAGCACCTAGATCATCTGCAGAAGTTGTTTGACCGGTTGAAACTGTACAAGCTAAGATTGAACCCGAACAAGTGCACCTTCGGGGTAAGATCCGGGAAGTTGCTAGGCTTCGTGGTCAGTGATAAAGGTATTCAAGTGGACCCTGCTAAGGTCAAAGCTATTCAAGAGATGCCAGTCCCTAAGACAGAAAAGGAAGTCAGAGGCTTTTTAGGACGCCTGAATTACATCGCTCGATTCATATCTCATCTGACTGCTACCTGTGAACCAATCTTCAAGCTGCTGAAGAAAGATCAGGTAGTACGTTGGAACGATGAATGTCAGGCTGCCTTCGACAAAATCAAAGAGTATCTCCAAGAACCACCTATCCTTATGCCACCGGTTGAAGGGAGACCTCTGATACTATATCTGACAGTGCTCGACAACTCAATGGGGTGTGTGCTGGGGCAGCATGACGAGTCTGGCCGAAAAGAGCATGCCATTTATTACCTTAGCAAAAAGTTTACCGACGGTGAGACCCGATACTCACTGCTTGAGAAAACTTGCTGCGCTTTGGTATGGGCTGCTCGCCGGCTGAGACAGTATATGCTGACTCACACTACCTTGTTGATCTCAAAGATGGATCCGATAAAATACATATTCGAAAAGCCTGCTCTGTCTGGGAGAATTGCAAGATGGCAGATGATCTTGACGGAATACGATATTCAGTACACAACCCAGAAAGCCATCAAAGGAAGTGTATTGGCAGACCACTTAGCTCATCAAGCTGTAGATGACTACCAATCAATGAACTTCGAGTTTCCGGATGAAAGCATCATGATTGTAACAGATTGTGAAGTACCTGGACCGGATGAAGGACCTGAGCCAGGATCCCGATGGTCTATGCACTTTGACGGAGCCTCCAATGCTTTGGGAAATGGTATCGGCGCCATAATCATATCTCCACAAGGTACTCATACTCCACTCACTGCCCGACTATGTTTCAACTGTACCAACAACATGGCGGAGTATGAGGCGTGTATCATGGGTCTTCAAGCTGCGATTGACCTAAGGATCAAATTTCTAAGTGTCTTCGGAGATTCCGCTCTGGTGATCAATCAGATCAACAGAGAGTGGGATACGAAACATCCAAACTTGATTCCTTACAGAGAATGTGTGTTGACCCTAATCCCCCACTTTACAGAGATAACCTTTGAGCACTTTCCAAGAGAAGAAAATCAGTTAGCGGACGCGTTAGCTACGATGTCTTCAATGTTCAAGGTCAAATGGGATAATGAGGCTCCCCGGATCATCATCTGGAAACTGGACGAACCGGCATACTGTTGTGATCTCGAAACTGAATTGGTAACTGAGAAGCCTTGGTACCACGAAGTGAAGAGATATCTGGAAGCTCAGGAATACCCTGAAGGTGCCTCTATCAATGATAAGAAATTCCTTAGGAGGTTTGCAGCCAAGTTCTTCCTTAGCAACGACATCTTGTACAAGAGAAACCATGATTCAACCTTACTGCGTTGTGTGGACAAAACTGAAGTAGGACGGATCATGGAAGATCTACATGAAGGGACCTTTGGTACACATTCCAGTGGACATACAATGGCTAAGAAGATCCTACGGGCAGGATATTATTGGTCCACAATGGAAGCTGACTGCTACCAACACTCCAGGACATGCCATAAATGCCAGATTTACGCAGATAAGGTGCATGTTCCTCCGGTTCCCCTGAATGTTCTGACTGCGCCTTGGCCGTTTGCAATGTGGGGCATAGACATGATCGGCGAGATTAAACCTACGGCATCCAATGGACATCGCTTCATCTTAGTGGCGATTGATTATTTTACGAAGTGGGTTGAGGCAGCATCCTATGCTATAGTAACCAAGACTGTTGTGGCAAGGTTTATTCGGCACAATCTGATCTGTCGGTACGGCGTCCCTGAGCGGATTATTACAGACAACGGTACCAATCTGAACAATAAGACGATCGCTGAGCTCTGCGAACAGTTCAAGATACAGCACCATAATTCTTCTCCTTACAGACCGAAGATGAATGGGGCTGTAGAAGCAGCAAATAAAAACATCAAGAAAATCGTGCAGAAAATGACAGTGACCTACAAAGATTGGCACGAGATGTTACCGTTCGCTGTGCATGGGTACCGTACCTCAGCTAGGACGTCAACCGGGGCAACTCCTTTCTCTCTGGTTTATGGCATGGAGGCAGTCTTGCCGATCGAAGTGCAGATACCCTCTCTCCGGATAATGAAGGATGCAAATCTGAACGAAGATGATTGGATCCAGACACGACTTGATCAACTCAACCTCATTGACGAAAAGAGACTTGCTGCTATCTGTCATGGTCAGACGTATCAGAAACGGATGATCAGGGCATTTAACAAAAAGGTCAGGCCGCAGGAATATCAAGTCGGGGATCTGGTGATCAAGAGAATCATCCTTCCTCAGAGTGATCCAAGGGGCAAATGGACCCCTATGTACGAAGGGCCATTTGTGGTTAAGCATGTGTTCTCAGGAGGAGCAATGATATTAACCAATATGGATGGTGACGACCTTCCTCACCCCGCCAATGTAGACATAGTTAAAAAATACTACGCATAAAAAAGACCCGCTAGGTTGACATGCCTAGGCAAAAATTAGGGCTTCCCGTCGAACCAAAAGGGTTCGGGCAAAATGAAGGGATGAAAATGAAAAAATCTGTACACCCGGCAAGTCGAAAACCTGAAAAGGCGGCTTGGGCAAAAATGGGTATCCCGGTGGACTGAAAACCCGAGAGGGCGGTCCAGGCAAAAATTAGGGATAAAAGCGTAATACTATGTCTCATTGATCACTTTGCATCCAGAATCCGGTATCTACATCAAGTTCAAACGGCATCGATCAGTCAGCTTCACCTTCAACCAAGGTCATCAAGTGATGAGACGCTCAGAGTTATAAAGGCAATAGCAGAGTTGAAACCCAGTGGGATCATTCATATTTCACACAGCTATTTTATTTTCTCTTGTACAAAATTTGTATAAACTCTCTTGTTCGGCGGCGTTCTCTTACTAGGACGTCAGCCTCTTGTATACAAAACGCCTATTTACAGGCCATTCAAAATCAATACAAATATATTTTCAGTTAAACGTGCCAAGTGTTTTTCTTTTTCTGTTTTGTTTTGCGAAGAATGTCCAAGGTTCAATTTGTGATATATGCATTGACAATAATTTTCTAACTCATAAATATTTGCATACGAAACAAAGGAGTTAATTGCAGGTGACACTAGAAACAGGGGCAATAAAAGAGTTGTCTGAACAATCCAATTGTTCTATCCTCCAAGGTACCAAGGTAGGTTCAGCTAAAGAACACGGCCAGTACATATTAATTCCCCAGGAGAGTCTAATCTGATTCCCCAGGAAGATGGAATCCATATCCCCAAGCAGTAAGCTTATCCCCAGTATATTCTGGAAGCTTATCCCTCTCAGAGCACGAACGTGTCGTCCGGCTTGATTTAAAGAGTTATTTCCTCAATAGGATATAACTGGGTTATCCTCAGCCAAAAGCCATGGAAAGATCGTCGTCAACAAAATCTTCCTATCCCCAGCAAGTTACTATCAACATTCAGCAAAGCATCTCTATCCCCACAGAGTATTGCTTCCCAGCATGGTCGTTAGAGTATCTCTTTCTCCCCGCAGAATCCTTCATTTGCCAAGTTTATTCCGCAACGGAGTCATCTTCTCCTACCGGTATTCTTGCAGTTATCATCCCCAGCGGAAGGGAAATCTATTCTTCAACATCAGCCCGGGATATGACGTCCTGGCACCCGTCAAGGATCTACTTTTCTAGACAAAAACATTCATAAAACATCACATACATCATTATAGCATGCATAACGCATCATATCATACAAATCTCATTTATGTTGAGAACATCATTGCTTGATCCATATCATGCATTGCATATGACTGACCTTTACCTTTCAGGAAAGACGCAGTTAAAATGTTTAAACATATTTCAAAGTCTTCCCTAGTCCAGCTAAATCGACTCCCAACAGATTTTCCTGATAAAGACTCAGCAGAAGTTATGGTCCCCTCTCCGACAAGTGCGTGAGGTGGTAATTCCTTTTTCAGATGTTTCCCTCTCCGACGATGAGTGTGAGGTGATAGTCTCTTATGGTCCCCTCTCCGGCAAGTGCGTGAGGTGGTAATTCCTTCTTCAGATGTTTCCCTCTCCGACGATGAGTGTGAGGTGATAGTCTCTTATGGTCCCCTCTCCGGCAAGTGCGTGAGGTGGTAATTCCTTCTTCAGATGTTTCCCTTTCCGACGATGAGTGTGAGGTGATAGTCTCTTATGGTCCCCTCTCCGGCAAGTGCGTGAGGTGGTAATTCCTTTTTCAGATGTTTCCCTCTCCGACGATGAGTGTGAGGTGATAGTCTCCTATGGTTCCCTCTCCGGCAAGTGCGTGAGGTGGTAATTCCTTTTTCAGATGTTTCCCTCTCCGACGATGAGTGTGAGGTGATAGTCTCCTATGGTCCCCTCTCCGGCAAGTGCGTGAGGTGGTAAGTCCTTTTTCAGATGTTTCCCTCTCCGACGGTGTGTGAGGTGACAATCCCTTTTCCTATGAATCCCTCTCCGACAGCGAGTGAGGTGATTCCCTTTCAGATTATAATAGCCTATGGCTCTCGTTCCGATATTGCAAAGATGGTAATTTCCACCAAGATTTTTCTCAACGAGCGTTGTTGAAGTTAAAGTCATCCAAGGTTCTCTTACCATTCATGCTAAGGCAGTAACCATACCTGGTTCATTCATCGCTGTTTGAAGCTCCAGACTCAGCTCCTGTAACCAGTCAGGACACATCTATACCAAGCATCTAAAATCAGCTCCTGCAACGTGTCAGGTACTCATTTTTTTTGCAGGTATGCAGGTACTCGCTAAGGAATCTCCTACGTAATCAACATCCAGATGGCATCTATAAGCCCGTCATCCTATCCAGCAATCTAAATGGCATCTATAAGCCCATTCCCACCACATTGCTACTATGTGAGCGCAAATTTCTGGGCACTCTAGTGTCCAATCATCTTCTACCCTCGGATTACGAAAGGCACGCCAGCCAATCTGCATCCTCAGGTCTAAGAAGATTGAACAGGGGCAACTGTTGCACCCCAAAATTTGCCCTCCCATATTCTTCAAGAAGTTGCCAAGTCAAGTCACAAAATTCCCCAAGGGTTGTGCAGTCCAACTGTCTCCTATACAGTCAAAACTAGGGTTTGTGTTCTGATCAAGAGATTGAAGTTTTCAAAGGTCCAATCAAGTCTCACATGCCTACAAAGATGGTCAAGCATCCTCATATCAAGTTTCAAGGCATTCAGCTCAAAATTGCACAGTCAAAACCCTAAATTGCACTACAGTCAACTGCAGGGGCAAAATGGTCATTTGGCAGTCAAAAGTTCAAATTTTTGGTCAACATATCATTTTGAAGCCACAAACATCATTTGATCAATGCTTGATCATGATTCTCAAAATTTGGCTCAGAAATCATCAAAGATACAAAAGTTTCCTTATTTGGACAGCTGAAAAAGTCAACTGAAATTGACCAGGGCATAACTTTCACATGGATTATCAGAAAAATTCCATCCAAAGCTCATTTTTAATAGAAAGACATTTCCTACAACTCATCTTCATACTTCAAGTCCAAGAAATGCTCTCACAAAAAGTTATCAATTTCAACATTATAGGTCATTTTCAAAAATCAACAAAAAGGGACTTTAAGTCAAAGACCATAACTTGAGATTGGTAAATCAAAATGACATGGGACCAAAGGCATTGGTTAGAGGACTCAAAGACCTTTACAAAATGTCCAAGAACATGTGAAAAGCTTAAAAATTGAGCAAGTTATGCCTTGTGGAAGTTGGGAAATTTTTGGGAATTTTGAAAAGTCAACTTTGATTCAAATGGTCTAAAATTGCTAATGGGCCTATTTTCTTCCATGATTCATCATTCCAAGCCTATGCACGACCACTTGGCCCAAAGGGAAGTATTTTCTCATTTTTTATTTATTTATTTGAATTATTATTTATATTAATTCATTTAAATTATTTAAATACATGAAAAATATCAAACTTGACCTAAAAATCTTTTCATGCATGTTTTACTCTCAATATCACGTGCACATCCCGATATGGCAAGATTTGGTTTGATTTGGCATGATTGAACAAAATTGCACATGAAAAAGATATGTAAAGATTCTTAGAAAATCAAATATGCAAAACAATGAATGCCTTGGATTTTATGCAGTTTTGTTGACCTAATAGCTTCCATACATAATGAGAATCACAACCCTAAGCCTTGGACATCCTAAGCTGCGCAGAAAAAGACTTTGCTAACTTGAAAATTTTCCATAAAACTCAAATTCTGAAATCAACCTTAGAGGTCGATTAAAACCCTACAATTCATTCCATTGGCTTCCTTGAGTCTCCTTGATCATACTCCAATCAAAAACAACAACAAAAGCTCCAAGAATCGGTAATAAGGACACCTCCTGTACAGAGAAAAAGTCACCATCGTGCTTTGCATTCTAGACATTTTCATAGCATTCTAATCATATATTTGTGTTCCTCATGATGTTCTAAAGCTAACCCACACATTTAATTTGATTATCGTGCTGTATATACAATTTCGCCATGGCCAGTTTCTAGGGTTTGCAGGTCTTTCAATTTAGGGCTTTCCAGCCAAGGCAAAATCAGGACTCCTGAGTATCACCATTGGAATCACCATGCCCAAACGAACAAAGACCAACCCTCGCGCCTAATTTATGTTTGGAGATGAACTAATCGCTATTTTTTCAAAAGCTGCCTAATGAAACGCATGAAAAACGTTGCCTTTGAGTTTTGTTTTACAAGGGTGGTGAGGACGATGATGTGGTGTCAACCAATGATTCGTTCATTCAAAGTTTCGCGCGCTTCAGTCACTAACGCGTTGCTTTTTTCTTATATGATTTATTTGTTTATTATATAACAAATGGGTTAAGTGGCACAGATGGCAAGCGAACGCATGGGCAATGCACAAGACCTGGGTTCGATCCCCAGGTCTTCAATAATTTCAATATTATTTTCTTGTTCACATTCACATGCAGCGTCAGTATTGATGTACACCATATGCCTCAACATCCAAAGAGCCACGCGTCTAGCTGCTTCAAATCAATGGCCTGGATCTGAAGAACACGTACACAAGAGTCAACGTACCAACATGTTGCACAAAAAAGTCAATGGATCCAGAGCTATTGGGCCTGATTTGCTGAACCAAAACCTCCAATTTGGGGCTACCCCCCCTGGTTTGCTATCATCATTTTTTCTCTTATTCTTGTTTTAATGTTAATTTTTACTTTTAATTACATGTTTATTTAATTAGTTATTTTTTTTTACAATATATAAAAACATCCTAAAAAACAGAAAAGGCAAAAATATAATATTTATTTTATCTTAATTATTTTTCATAAAATTTTTTTGCATGTAAATTAGTTAATTTAAATTAGGGTTTATTGTTATTTCTTTTTATAACAAAAATACAAAAATATAAAATTTAGGTTTAATTGTTAATTTTGATTCTTTTTAATTCCCCTTTTTACAATAATAATATTTATTTTATTTATTTTCATAAATTAAAAAATGCATGTAAATTAACTTAGGTTTAAATAGGTTAAAAATTCAATATTTTTCTTAATAACTCAAAAATAAATAGATTTAGGGTTTGACATTTTATGTTAATTATAATTAATTCTCTTTTTTCCATTAAATCTTAAAAAATACCAAAATACTAAAAACATTTTCTTTTAATTTTTAATTTTAATTTCTTATTAATTTTAATTTCGCAAAAGGGTCCAACGCCCATGTTCGTAATTTATTTAATTTCGCGCATTTATTTTATGTCGTTTATTATAATTATGTAATTCTCCCAAAGCGTTGTAACAATTTATACTTTTCGCACTTTTATTTTATTGCTTTATTTATTTTCCGTCAAATCGGGTCCGGTTTAATTTTGGCGATGTGGACCCGCGCCATTTGTAATAGTTTAGATTTATTTTTCCGCAACTTTTAACTGTTAACAAAAAGCATGAAAGAATGAATGGCCATAATAAAATCAAGCGTAGATCACCTTAACATGACAAGACAAATGCAAACGAAAACGACACACAATTCGCACACACCACCCCTAGGGTACGCCTCACTGTTGCCTTTCGAAAGGTGATCGTCGAGTAGAGGATGTCTTAGTAAGTCCTCATGATCCGGGAACCTGGCATGAGGGTAGCTTCTAAGGTGTCTTCCCATTGCTCCGGTGATCACCATGTCCCTACAAACTCGAATTGACCCGAACACCTCCAACGGTGGTGCTACCTACCTCTCAATGGTGGGATGGCACTACTTTAAAGGACATCTACACAGACGAATTCCTTAGGGTAGGTAGGTTCTCAAGGATACTTGCTCTAATTTCAAACAAATCAAAACATCTTTTCACCAACACATTTTCAAAAGCTTTCAAAGCAAATTTTTCAAACACTCTGACGTACGAGTCGAACTAAAATTTTTCAAAGAAACTTTTTAAAACCCACATTGAAAAGCAAACAAACATTTTTGAAAACACATTGAGCAAGTATCTAAGAGCCCATGGATAACCATGGATAGAAAGGGTGCTAACACCTTCCCTTTCTATAACCTACCTCCCGAACCGAGAGCAATCTCTTTAAGGAATTTTTCTGTGCTTTTGTCCTTTCCATTTGGAGAAAATAAAAGACGGTGGCGACTCTTGCTTCCGCGACATTTTGCGAACCAGCGTTAAACAGTCAGTTCCAGATCCACCGATCACAGACTGTATAGTTGTAACTACTGTAATCCAAGCAATTATCATTGTGATAAGTGACTTGGAGTAGGATTTGATTGTAAGGGTTGTGTATCACTCAAAGCTTTGAAGCACGAGTGTTTGTGTCACTTGATTAAAGCTTTGAAGCAAAGTCAAGTTAGGGTTGTGTATCACTCAAAGCTTTGAAGCACGAGTGTTTGTGTTACTTGATTAAAAGCTATGAAGCACAATCAAGTGTATGTTCTGAAGAGTGTCTTCATAATTTCATTAGTCAATTGTTTAGTATCACTGCTGTGATTGAGGGGGAGTGAGTAGGAACTCAGGTTTAAGTTAAACTTAGATTGAAGTTGCATTGGGTAGGTCTTAGGTGAAGGAGATAAACTGGTTGGTTTATTCCTGAATTAATATCTCTTATAGTGAATTTCCTCCCTGGCTTGGTAGCCCCCAGAGTAGGTGTTGTTACACACTGAACTGGGTAAACAATTGACTGTGTTCTTTACTGCTTTTAGATTTACTGTCTTGAAGAAAGTCAGATACGGTGTCATAACATTCACTGTGACATTAAGTATCTACTGCCAGAATTTCAACATTGATTACTGCTCATAAATACTTACATACGAAACAAAAGACGATTACTCGTAATATCAGGAACAGGGGCAAATAAGAACTGTCCAAGACCTTACAGTTGCTTTGTCCACCAGGTATAGGGATAGACCTAGCTGGAGAATACGACTCAAGGAACATTCACTCCCCGCAGAGTAAGAAAAGGACAGTGGTGTTAATTCTCCCCAGCTGATGCTTGCAACCGTGAATGAGACGGAAATATTCTCCCCAAGCAGAATTTATCTATCATCAGCACTGGAAGATTATCCCCAGTGAAGCTTGGAGAATTATCCCCAGTAGAGTCTGGAAAACTGTCCCAGTAGAGTCTAAAAGATCATCCCCAGCGGAGTTCATTCCTTTCACAAACAGAAACTCAATCCCCAACAGGATTCAGTATCTCCAGCAACGATAATTCATCCCCAGCCGAAGTGATTTCTCCAAATCAATAGACCCTCTAGTAAGAATATGTCCTCCCCACAGAGCCATTTCCTCATCAGTTTATTCCCCAGCAGATTTATCCTCTCATGCAGGTTTATTCTCACAATCATCTTCATTCACTATCCTCAACGGAAATGAAGAATTCAACTATTTTTTCCAGCAGCAATCCAGGATTTATTTTCCCTAGCTAAAAACATCACATTTCCATACATCATGACACATGCATATACACATCATACAACACAATCTCATTTATTTTGAGAACATTATTGCCTGATACATATCATGCATTACATATAGCTAACCTTTACCTTTTAGGAAAGATACAATCAAATTCTCACAAAAGCAAGCTATGAAGCCCGAATTCGACCGGACAATAGTTTAAATCCTCAGCAAGCCGTGAAACTCGGATTACGACCAGATAACAACTCAGCAAGTTATCGTGAAGCCTAGATTACGACCAGACAACAATACAAGTTCATGTGAAACCTGGATTACGACTAGATAGTGGTTAAAGACACTGTGAAGGCTGGATTTCGACCAGATAACAGTAAGGGATACTGTGCAGCTTGGATTACGACCAAATAGCAGTTCACCCGGCCAGATACTATGAAGCTCGGATTACGACCGGATGTTAGTTGGCCCAAAGCCAAAGGGAAGCCCGGATTACGACCAGATAGCCATTTGATCTCTTCTGAAGACTGGATTACGACTAGATAAGAAGTAAAGTGTTCTGAAAACTGGATTACGACCAGATAAGAAGTAAAGTGTTCTGAAGACTGGATTACAACCAGATAAGAAGTAAAGTATTGTGAAGCCTGGATTATGACTAGATAGTAGTACGGAACACCATGAAGCCTTGATTACGACCGGATAATGATAAAAGGAATGAAGCCTGGATTGCGACCAGATAGAAGTACAAGACCATGCGAAGTTTGGATTTCGACCGAATAGCAGTTTACCTGGACAGTTACTAAGAAGCCCGGAGTCGACCAGATATTAGTGTGCCATAAATTCAAGTTAAAGCCCGAAGGCGATCGGATAACATTTGAATTCCTTTCGAAACCTGGATTACGACCAGATAAGAATTAAGAAGTTGTGAAACCTGGGTTACGACCGGATAACAAGTTTAATCTCATCTCCCCAGTAAGTCTGTAAAGCCTGGATTACGACCAGATAGAAATCGGTCTTATTACTATGAAGCCTGGACCACGACCAGATAATAGTTCATTTTCACCTCCTCGACTAAGAGACAGTTCCTCAGTAGAATAACGGACGATCGAAGTTCCTAAAATTCAACAGAGATGATTCCCCAATAGAATAACGGACAACCGAAGTTCCTAAAATTCTATTTCTCCCAAGACAGAGATCAGCATTCCCCAGCGGAATCTTCCTCAATGACAGGTATACAAGCTATCGCTAAGTAATCTCTTATGCGATTGACACTCCTTCGGATGGCATCTTTAAGCCCATTCCCGACATTGCAAGATGGGTACTACTTCATACGAGTGCAAATTTCTGGGCACTCTAGTGTTCAATCATCTTCCACCTTCGGATCATGAAAGGCACGAAAGCCAATCTACATCCTCGGGTTTAAGAATATTGAACATGGGAAGCTGTTGTACCCTAAAATTTTCCCTCCCATATTTCTCAAAACATTTCAAGAAAGATCCTCAAGTTGCTCAAGGTAGTCCAAGGGTTGGCCAGATAAGCTCTCTCCTAAGGAAATCTACCTCAAATTAGGGTTTCATGTTGCATCAAGATACTTGAGTCCAAGTGATCCCAAATTCTCAACATTGTCCTAATATATTATCAAGATCATCCATGTCAAGTTTCAAGCCTTGCAGAGGAAGTTTGCTCAGTCAATTGCTCAAAGGCCTGAAAATTGACTGTGCTAGGGCAAAAGTCAACTATGGCCCACATACAGTCAACCTTCAAGATTTTTGGTCAACATCCTCATTTTGAATAATATTTCATCAATTTATCAAGGGTTGATCATGATTCATCAAGGATTGCTCATAATTCATCAAGACTCAAAAATTGCTAAATTATGGTTTTGTAGGAAAAGTCAACTCAAATTTGACCAAGCATAACTTTCTCATACTTTATGAGAAATGACCCATGAAAATATCATATTGAATAGGATGTAATTCCCTACAATCCATATTCATCTCCCAAGTTCAAAATATGCACTCACAAGAAGTTATGAATTTGGACATTATAGGTCATTTAGAAAAGTCAACAAAAACACTTTTTTTGTCAAAGCTACATACATGAGAATGGAATATCAAATTGAGATGATACCAAAAGGGTTGATTATACGACATCTCAAGATTTATAAAAAGTCTAAGAACACCTCCAAAGAGTAAAAATTGAGGAGGTTATGCATTTGTGAAGTTGACCTTTTTTGCAAAATTGCCAAAAGTCAACTATGCCTAAAACTTTAAATTTTGCCAAATAGGCCTAATCTTTTTCACTTGTTTTGAATTGGCAACATACCCCACGAGCTCTAGCCCTTTCCACTTGTCCTTATCATGTTTTTATTATTTATTTTGATTTTTATTTGAATTAATTCAATTTAAATCAAAACAAATCATATAAAATTCAAAATATTGAAAATAAAAGATTTTATGCTTGTTTCAGGTTTTATTATACAGCTAGCAAGTATTCAAACTCGTATCAAGGCATGGTGTGAACAAAAAGATTGAAATAGGCCAATTTTGGAAAGTTTTCAAAGTGAATCAAATCAAGAATCCAATTCATTGATGGAGGAAGATTGATATCAATTATCAACCCCAATCCCTTCCTTGACACATATAGAGGGCGTGCAGACTCAAAAAGAAGGTTGAAAACAGGCGCAGTAAGGAGAACAAAAACTAAAAAAATCAAGAAAAAGTGGTGAATCGAATTTGCACTTAGAGGCCAATACAAGACTCTTTGCCTATCCCAATCGATTCCTGGGAGTCTCAGCAAGCTAAAGCAATCAAGAACCAAGCATTTCCAGTCCCAAAAAGCACTGTAAGTCCATCACGACATCACTTCTTTTTTGAATTTGAATTTCATGATATAAGCATTATTAGGATGAATTAATCATATATTGTTGATCCATGAAACATTTGCAAGCTTCCTGTATTGATTAATTGCATTTATATGGCCTATATTGGATTTCACCATTGTTAGGGTTTGTAGATCCGAATTAGGGTTTTTGTTTACAGGTGAAATTAGCTTTGATGAAGGGTACCATCATGTTCAGAATGATGAGACGAATCCAACCATGGCGTTAGGTGTCATTTATATGGCCCATGGAAGATTTGGGAACGAACCCTGGTTATAGCTACGGACAAACGTCCATAGGTAAAAATGTTTCACTTTTACCAACGGACCCAAGGAAAGAGACGACTGCATGGCACTCCTCCATTGGCTTGTTCAAATTTCGCGTGCTGAATTGATCAAAGTGATTTTTTGTAATATTTGATTATTGTTTTGCATTATTATTACAACTAACGTGAATGACCCAGTGGTAGCCAGGTTGGTGTTAATGCGTGGGAATGCCTGAGGTCAGGGGTTCGACCCCTGCCTCCAACATTTGTGTTTTTCTCAATTCCTTTCAGGCGATCTCATGCATGTACAAACCCATGGTCCACCATACATCCTCCCAATCTAGCCTGCCAAGTGTCAGATGGCCAAATCTGATGGCCATCATCTGAAGGTGCATCATGAGCCACAGTCAACGCACAACATCAGAACTGAAGGTCGACGTGGACCTCACTCAAATGGGCCCAGAAATCTGACTATTTGCACCCCCAAAAATGCTTTTCAGGCCCATTTCTCATCTCTTTTTCTTTTTTATATTTCATTTAATTAACTAATTTATTTATTCTACTAACCATTAAATTATTTTCTTTTTATCAAAAAAATCATAAAATATTATTTTTCACCAATTAGATTTAGGTATTTTTTTATCAATAAATTAATTAATTAAATTAGGTTTATTAATTTAGATAACTTTGATTTCTTTTTTGTACATAATTAAAATTAATTAGAACAAATAGGTTTTATTTCTAATTTAATTATTTTCTTTTCTTAAAAATAATCAAAAACATAGAAATAAGTCATTTTATTATTTTCATTAATTAATTTAATCACTAATTAATTTGTACATTTATTTTTAAAACCTAAATTCTTTTCTTAATAATTAAAAAACAACAAAAACATTTTCTCTTTTAATTAGGATAGAAGGGTCAAAATCCTAGTTCGCATTCAATCTAATTTGTCATCGCGCGCTTTATTTTATTTTTATCCATATTGATGTAACTGCCTACAATTTGTAATAGCTTTAATTAGGACTTTTACTTTTCGTTATTGCTTTATTTTCAAAGGGTTTGTTTTTGGCTATGTAAATACCCGAAGCCTTGTAATAGCGTAGTTTAATTTCCGCATTTTAAATTCCGCAAATTATTAACTGTTAGATGTATGATAATAGGATGCATGACAATAATGTATGATTAAATTTAAACAGTTAGATCACCCTAAATGTGCAAAGTTAAATAATCTGAAATTGAATCACTCGCACCTGCGCACTCCTAGGATACACTCCCACTTGGTTGTCTTTGGTAAACGGTTATTGAGTATAGGATGCTTTAGTGGTCGTCCTTTTTGTCCAAAGATCAAAGTTGCCTCGGAAAGGTTGCCTCAGATATTGTTGCCTCGGATAAATGATCTAAGACATTAGGGTTACTACTAAGACGTCCTAACATTGCTTTAGTGACCGTACGTCCCTTTCGAATTGACCCTCAAAACTCCAACAACGATGCTACCTACTAACTAATAGTGGGATAACATTGTCTAAAGGAAACAAGCATAGAACAATTCTTTTTTCGAGTAGGTAGATTAGTTCTTAAGTACTTGCTCATTCCAAATAAATTTTTCACACTTACACTCCTTTACAAACAAGTTTTCAAAAACACTTCATTACACTCTTGAAGGCAGAAGCAAGAGTTAAATCGAAGTCAAAACAAAAAAGCCCACAAACACAAAGAAAACTATTTTGAAAATGATGAGCAAGTACCTAAGAGCCCGTAGATAACTACATATAGAAAGGGTGATAATACCTTCCCTTTCTATAATCTACCCCCCGTTCTCAGAAATATCTCGAAAAAGGAATTTTTCTGTGCTTCTTTCCTTTCCTTGTTGGATAAAATAAAAGTTGGTGGCGACTCTTGCTTACCGCGACATTTTGTGAACACAAACACAAACCAGCAAATTCCTTAAAAAATAGGGAAACACGTCCCGGTTCTGGCCACCGTATCACAACAGTCTTCTTTAGTCGGCAGGCGATGTACCACAATATCAGTGTCCAAACTAGGCATGTCTTCATAGGATCCGGCAAAGATTTCAACATAGTCGTGCAACATCTGTATTAACCTATGTTTGGCACCAAACTCTAGATTTGCACCTATTTTAACCTCCTTTTTGTCTTCCTTAGTACCCAAATTCACTGTCTCAACTGGCTCTTCATGAGGCTGTATGGCCCTCTCTTCCTGCTGTAGTAGTCTAGCAAGTTCTCCAGGCACCTCACAATCATCCTCACCTTCGTCCTCGGCTTGGTTGATCTGATTTTTGAAGTCATAACTGACAATAGAAGAGCTGTTATTAATGGGATCCAGAGTGGATATGGATCTGCATTATGATACGTGAGTGTGTGTAAGAGAATAACTGTTTTGGTAAAGTGAAAACAAAAAAGAAAAACAGAGAGTGCAAAATTTATATGCAAGAAAACATCCAATGCTTTGTTAATGATATATGAAATGACAAATAATAGCCCTCACAAGCAAAGCCATTATGCCTCGGGCAAGGCACGGGGCCGTAACGTTTTAAATTGTTCATTACAAATCTCAAAATAGGTAAGTCAATTACTGCAGAATAAAAGAAACAGGTATAAAGTCCCTAGCCGTCCAGTTACTCGGTCCATCGTTGGTAGTTGGGTAGATCCAACTGTCGATGTCTGAGTCCTCCCCGCTGTCTTCAATGGCCTTAATTCCCCGATTGCTGATGCGTATGGGCAGTCCTCCAGCTCGAGCGTGTCTAACAACCCTTTAAGCCCATGTAGTAAAGCCCAAACCAAATCTTCCACTCTTGTGAGTGAAATCAGGGAGTGTTGTACCCCAAAATTTGCCCTCCCATATTTCTCAAAACATTTCAAGAAAAATTCACAAGTCCAACCCGACGCGTCATATTCAGGTGTTCTTTCACCAAGATATCTCTGATAACGTATTCTCAAATTCAGGTTCGGCTCAAGAGTCAATTCTTTAAAGAAGGTATCCGAATGTGCGAGTTTTCTTGAAGAAATATGGTGAAAAAGTGTACTGAAAGTGCAGTTTTCACGCGCTAAAAAATTCATAACTTGAAGATCGTGACTCATTTTGAACCCGTTCCGGTGGCCAAAATTTCGTCTTGACATTATCTACGTTTTCATCTCTCACGACTGGAAGCCAATTTCGATCATAAGGTCTTCAAAAATGTGGATTTATCAAGTATTTTCATACAGAAAATTTGTGACAGAAGTTTATTTGCGTCATGTTCAGAAAATTATAACTTGGTCGATTTTCATCGTATCGAGCTGGTTCCGGCGCCAAAATTTCAAAAATTGAGTTGGCTACATTTTCATAGAAGGTATTAAGTTCAAACGGTATTCAAAAGGCCTTCGTTTTTTGCTCAGAGTGCGTGACACGCTGAAAATCCTGAATGCTGAATAGTATTTCATCTGGGCCGAAACTTCGAAAATTCATAACTCGGTCAATTTTTATCGGATTGGGCTCATATTTTTACACAAGGTCCCTGACTCATAGATCTACAACTTTGCTTCAAAAGTCGAGACCAAATTATGCACCGATCAATACCAGTTTTTTATTGAAGAACGTGTCAGAGTCGACACTGGAGCCCAAAATAAGTTTGTCTGAGCTGAAACTTCAAAAATTTATAACTAATTCACCATTTATCTGATTGAGCCGATTTTCGGACAAGAGTTAGTTATTGATATCGGCTACATTTTGTTTTCACATTTCAACTTCAAAAATTGCACTTAAGTCCCTGTGATTTAGCCTGGAAAGTGACGAACTCAAGTGAACATTGGAGGCCCAATTGCACATTCAAAGCCCATTTTCTTTACCCTAATTTCCATTATATAATCACCTTCTTTTCACACAAACCGGAGAGGAGAAAGAGAGAGAAAAAAAAACCTTGCCACAACACTGTTAGAATATCAAATTCTTTCAAGAACCCTAAAACCTTGAAATCCTTATTACAAATCCCTCTCTCACTACAAACAAGCCATCACAATTACAAACCAACACCTCACTACTTCTTCAGTAAGGGTAAGGCTGGTTTGATCTCCATGATCCAAAAAGCATAAAAGCATTCATGTCATTAATTTTCCAGTAAGGGTAAGATTGATTTGATCTCCATGATCAAAAGGGTATAATCATTCATACATGTCATATTGTGCCTAAACATTAAATTTCTTCATATATTGGCTTTATTTGCATTTTATGATTTTATTTAATGTGTTCATGAGATTCAACACTGCAGATTTAGACAGGATCCCATGCAGGAAGATTAAGGAACGTTGAGGCCAGAACACAAATGGCCAACAGCCAGAACACAAATGGCCATGAAACCCAATCCAATGGCCAAAGAATGCAGACCGTTCAAAAAAACCTCCCCTTGGGCCTGAAACCCCCCTTGGTTTGCATCTTTTTTAATTTTATTTTCTTTTCTTTTCTAATTATTTTTTAATTGTTTTAATTGTTTTTTTCACCATAAAATAATTTTCTATAATAAAAACAGAAAAATCAAAAATACAAATATCTTTAATTATTATTAATTTCATCACTAACCTATTTTTTTGTAAATAAACTCTAACAATTAACTTAGTTTAATTTAGGTTTTTAAACTTTAATCTAGAATTAGGTTTTTTTACATTTTCATCTTTTTCTTAAATAAATTATTAATCATCATTATTTATCATTATTATTAATTATCCTTAATTTTGTAAATAAACATGTAAATAAATTAATTAACTAGTAAATTAGGTTAACTTTAATATTTTCATTAATAATTAAAATAATCTAGATTTAGGGTTTCCTTTTAATTCTTTTTCTTTATTTTTCATAAATACAAAAAACACTAAAACACTTTCTTTTCTTTAATTAAATAATTAATTGGACTTTAATTTAATTTAATTTCATGCAAAGGGTCAAAACCCTCGGACGTCCTAATTTTAATTCTTTTCACGCATTATTTCTTTCGATCATTATGTAACTGTTTCTCAGATGTAATAGTAATTAGGTTTATCTTTCCGTCTTTACTTTCCGCATCTTTATCAAAAAACGGGTCTTTGTATTTTGGCGATGTATAGACCCGCGCCTTGTAATAGCGTAGGATTTTACTTTCTGCATTTAAATTTCCTCACTTTTAAATTATAATTGCATGAAAGAATGTATGGCCTAAATTAAAAACAAGCGTAGATCACCATGATAAATGTACAAGATAAAACATAACATGAAAATAACACACAAATTCACACACCACTCTTAGGGTACGCCTCACTGTTGCCTTACCTTCGAAACGTGGTCGTCGAGTATATGACGTTTTAGTAAGTCCTTATGTCCATGACATGATCCAGTTGCCTCGAAACGGTTGCCTCAGAATTAAAAAGGATCAATGGCATAAGGGTAGCTTCTAAGGTGTCCTACTGTTGCTCTGGTGACCACACTGTCCCTAACAAACGAATTGACCCGAACACCTCCAACGGTGGTGCTACCTATCTCTCAATGGTGGGATGGCACTACCTTAAGGACATTTACACAGCCTAATTCCTTAGGGTAGGTAGATGACTCGTAGATACTTGCTCTATTCAAAAACAAATCAAACTCTTTTCACATCGACACTTTCAAAAAGCTTTCAAAACAATTTTTCAAACACTCTTGAGGATTGATACAAGAGTCGATCTGAAATCTTTAAAACAAAACTTTTTCAAACTCACTCACAATTGAAAAGCAAACACTTTTGAAAACACAATGAGCAAGTATCTAAGAGCCCATGGATAACCATGGATAGAAAGGGTGCTAACACCTTCCCTTTCTATAAACCTACCTCCCGAACCGAGAAACAATCTCATAAGGAATTTTGCTGTGCTTTTGTCCTGTCCATGTTGGAGAAAATAAAAGACGGTGGCGACTCTTGCTTCCGCGACATTTCGCGAACCAGCGTTAAACAGTCAGTTCCAGATCCACCGATCACAGAACTGGCGACTCTGCTGGGGAATACTTTAAAAGTGAGGTGTACCTTAGGACTAAGATCACTTGTGTTTTCAATTGCTTTGAATTGCTTGCTTTATTATTGTGGGTACTGTCTTGGGAGTTCTATAGATTCTAAACCCGGATCTGGGGGATACCTTCTTAGAAAGTAGCAACAAGGCTGTGAGGGAACTGTGCGGGGTATACCGACATGGTTGAAGCAGTCTGCTACGTTGATATGGCACTTTGGTGAGTACCGGTAACCCTTGAGTTCAGTCAAGGAGAGTACGGGGCCTCCGCATGGTGTCGTGAAGCATCAACTGACCTTAGGAACCTTAATTGAACCATCTTGGCCTCTTTAGGGTAGTGAGATAACTGACTTTGGTGCAGTCCGAGGTTGGTTGATACTCAATACTACACTCAATGGAGGGTTGTTTTCTTGGAATATTTCGGTCGTCAGTTCAGTGGCTAAATCGAAACGATGAACAATGAAAGCAATCCAATGATATTGGGACCCCTAGAACCCGGTTACTTCTGATAGGACAGGTCTTAACCAACAAACTTCAAGAGGGTAGTACCCCAGACCCCATGCTGGCCTAAACTCTAAGGGCTCTTTGTGTGACTTGTGTGCCTTCAAACTTGACTACTTGCATGCTTGTTATCTGACACTTGAGTTCCTCATAGGTTTTGTTTACATTCCTTAATCTGGACTCATTACAGGGCCTACTTACATCATTCCATGCATAGCATGCCATCATACCATTGCATACATCCTGCATAAGGACTAATCCATTTCAAGGATCTCGAGGGTCTGTGATGCAGGTCATGATAAACCAATGGTCTAGCAAGGGGCAAAGGGGATTTATTTTCCTCTAGCCAAGGGTGTCAGGGGCTATGACCCACTCGATATGGTGAGCCTTGACTCTTGAAGAAGGACTCTCAATAACAGGAAGTTCCTTCAATCAAGCTACCAGATCCCAGCTCTAACAAATTTCTTGTTTACCCCGCGAGATCCTTGAAAACATTGCATGCATACATACATATCATTGCATTACAGGTACCCTTTTTACAGGTCACTTACCTTCTCCGCTGTTTATTTCAGCAATGGCTTCCCAACAAGATAACCAGGATCTTCAGGCTCAAGAGATTCAGTTCAGGGAGATCTTCCTAAGCCTATCCAAGGGGCAAAAGGAGTTAAGGACACTCCTCATGGGGAATCTGGCCAAGAAAAGTCCCGAAGATGACAAGGACGAATGACTGAAACGTCTACAAACTGAGGTAGATACAATGAAAACCCAGATGCTGGGGCAAAGGGCTCTCATCCAAGGTTTAGCTCAGGAGCAAGAAGAGTTGAGGACCATGATCAGTCAACTCCACCAAGACAGATCCAACATGAAGCAACCAGTCCAAGTCAGGGACCAGGTCATTAATCAACTTCCAAGAGGATAAGAGTCTAGCATGGCGAAGAATAGACCTCTCCAAATTGCTACTACTTCACAAGCCCAACATCAACCTCGCCCAGAGCAACAGGTTGATCAGAGTAAGCCAAGCAGGTCCAAGAGGCAATTCACCCAGCTTAATGTGTCGCTGTTTCAAGCTCTACAACACCTGTTGAGGTTGAATCTGGTTACACTAAGGGCTCCTCCCCGGAACCCCAACATCTCTGCTCCTAACTATCATCCCAACAAAAGATGTGCATACCACTCTGATAGTCCTGGACATGACACTGCTGACTGCTGGGCTCTGAAGAATAAGGTCCAGGACCTGATTAATGAAGGGACAGTGGATTTCACCCAAGTGGGTCAGGCTAAGTTTTTCTATCACCCCTACAGGATTCACCAGTTGAAGTAACAAGTCCTGAGATGAGAAGACTTTTGTCCATTAGAGTTTTCAAGTTGTAATTTTCTTTTGATTGTTCAAACATTTATTCATGTTAAACGTTGTTATTACATTAATGCATCGCATATGTCTATTTTGAATAAATATATTCGCATTTCGCTATATTCAAACTGATTTCATATTTTTTGATGATCAACTCTTGATTAAGAAATTCTAAGCCTCTTGAGGGAGGATGACGAAAACGATACCACGATCCTTACAGTATGCTTTTGAACAGACCCCGCTGATGAGGTACAGACATTGTTTCAATCCCTAAACACTGGAGTTATAAGGAAGATAATCCCTCGTCAACCCCTCTGAGCCAAAGAAGTAGGAGTTTTTCTTTTAGAAAATTAAAACCCTTTATCATAACCTGGGGCAGGGTAGTTCTCTCAGTTGATCCAAGTGCATAACAAATGGCACCAAAGAGGTCCTTACAAAAAAAAAAAGAAGACAGTGATGATTCCGAATAATCATAAGGATAGGCAGTCATTATATCTCAAAAATAAAAACCCAATAAGTCAAAACCTATGAAGGAGACTTACAAAACTGGGGCATCCCGCTGACTGCAATCACAAAAGAAACAGTTCAGGCAAAATTTAGGGATAGCGAAATCAAAAAGAAAGAGGTCATACAAACCCTCAACAAAAACAAAAAATGACTGCCTATTCAGAATAAATCACCAATATCTGAACCATCATTGGAACATCAGGACAAAGACTCAAATAAGGTCTAACGCACGATCAACTGAGCTTAGGTTTGAAGAACATCACGAAGAACGGGTGAGTACAAATAATTTGAGCCTTTATCCTTTGTTATTTAAACCGTGAACCAGGCCACGTTATAACCCTTAAAAAGTCCTAGCTGAAGCATGGGTTAGTTCGAAAGCATACTGTTACAAAAGGTATCCTGACTCCTTAAGGCTTGTGGTAAAATAACGAGTTGACATCGCAGTTTACAAAATTCACTTGTTTTTACTAAAAAATGCATTTTCAAAAAACTTCAAGACAGACATAAGCTTTGCATTTCTAATATAACATTGCTTGCATATGACTAGTTGTTTGAACAGCAGAGAAATTCGCATGACGAAAGTCTAATGAACAAGAGTATCTCCAATCAAGGGGCAGGGCATGATCACTGTCCGTCATCTGGGGCAGTTAAGTCAAGATTCAAGGAATCTCTCAAATTCCAAATACCAGGGACAAATCTCCGCATAAGTCACTTGGGGCATTGGACGATCAAACGAAGATCTTCTGGCATGGCGACACAACGCTACAACAGGGGCACCTCCCTACACCCTGAGAGCGTGGACATAGTCGAAAAAAATACTGCACATAATCAAAGACCCGCTAGGTTGACACACCTAGGCAAAAATAAGGGCTTCCCGGCGAACGAAAAGGGTTCGGGAAAAAATAAGGGATGAAATGAAAAAAATATGTACACCCGGCAAGTCGAAAACCTGAAAAGGCGGCTTGGGCAAAAATGGGTATCCCGGTGGACTGAAAACCCGAAAGTGTGGTCCAGGCAAAAATTAGGGATCAAAGCGTACGACTATGTCCCAGTATCTCGTCACTTGCCTACCAGAAGAAGATTTGTCAAACGGCAGTCATCAAACACCTTCACAGGTACCTTCTTCTCCAACAGAAACTGGGGCAATAATGAGTTATCTAAATGATCCGGTTGCCCTGTCCACTGAGATGCCAAGGTAAGTTCAGCTGAAGAATGCGACCAAGATACCTTCACTCCCTGCAGAGCGAACGCGTCTCCCCAGGTTTTATTCAAAGGTTATTTCTCCATCAGAGCTTATAACTGGGTTATCCTCAGCTAAAAGCCACGGAAAGATCGTCCTCGGCGAAGTCTTCCTATCCCCAGCGGAGTTCATCAAATCTCCCAACATAACTTATCAACGGTATCCCCAGCGGAGTTATCTTCATCAACCTCAGCAAAGTACTTATCTTTCCCCACAAAGTTCACTCCCCGCAGAGTAATATATTCGCCAAGTTTATTCCCCAACGGAGTTATCTCCTCCTACCGGTTTATTCTTGCAACTATCATCCCCCAGCGGAAACAAAGCACTATCCTTCAAACATCAAGCCCAAGATTTAACTTCCCGGCACCCGTCAAGGATTTACTTTCCTAGACGAAAATACATTCATGAATATCACATCTTCATACGCTATAGCATGCATATACGCATCATATCATACAATCTCATGTGTTGAGAACATCATTGCTTGATTCATATCATGCATTGCATATGACTGACCTTTACCTTTCAGGAAGGATACAGTTAAATGATCAACTATGTAGACGAATACAGTCAAAAGAGACCAACCCAGTCAAAGAATACAAATCCAGTTAAATCAATGCCTAAAGATTTCTCTGATACAACCCGTCGTTATAGACACTCGTCGTTATAGACACTCATCGTTATAGACACTCGTCGTTATAGACACTCGTCGTCATAGACACTCGTCGTCATAGACACTCGTCGTCATAGACACTCGTCGTCATAGACACTCGTCGTCATAGACACTCGTCGTCATAGACACTCGTCGTCATAGACACTCGTCGTTATAGACACTCGTCGTCATAGACACTCGTCGTTATAGATACTCATCGTTATAGACACTCGTAGTTATAGACATTCGTCGTTATAGACACTATTCGTTATAGACACTCGTCGTTATAGACACTCGTCGTTATAGACACTCGTCGTTATAGACACTCGTCGTTATAGACACTCGTCGTTATAGACACTCGTCATTATAGACACTCGTCGTTATAGACACTCGTCGTTATAGACACTCGTCGTTATAGACACTCGTCGTTATAGACACTCGTCGTTATAGACACTCGTCGTTAAAGACCACTCGTCCATGAGGATAACCTGTCAGTAGAGACAACTCACTAACCTTACTATATTCCAGACTCGATTCCTGTATCATGCCAGGGCACGTCTGAAGAGTTCGAAGATCTGATTCCTGTATCTAGCCAGGGTGTATTTGTTTACGACTATTTCCGGACTCGATTCCTGTATCCTGCCAGGGTACGTCTGAAGAGTTTAAAGAGTCGATTCCGGTATCTGGCCAGGGTACATCTACATAAAGAGTTTGAAGATCAACTCCTGTAACAGGCCAGGTAATTATCTTTCTTTCTCAGGTACGCAAGTTCTCGCTAAGGAATCTCTTACGCGATCGACATCCAGATGGCATCTATAAGCCCATCTTCCTACCCCACAGTCTCCAAATGGCATTTGTAAGCCCATTCCCATCATCACACTGCTGACATTCTACTATGTGAGTGCAAAATTCTGGGCACTCTAGTGTTCAATCATCTTCCACCTTCGGATCACGAAAGGCACACAAGCCAATCTACATCCTCAGGTTTAAAAAGATTGAACAGAGGCAATTGTTGTACCCCAAAATTTGCCCTCCCATATTTCTCAAAACATTTCAAGAAAAATTCACAAGTCCAACCCGGCGCGTCATATTCAGGTGTTCTTTCACCAAGATATCTCTGATAACGTATTCTCAAATTCAGGTTCGGCTCAAGAGTCAATTCTTTAAAGAAGGTATCCGAATGTGCGAGTTTTCTTGAAGAAATATGGTGAAAAAGTGTACTGAAAGTGCAGTTTTCACGCGCAAAAAAATTCATAACTTGAAGATCGTGACTCATTTTGAACCCGTTCCGGTGGCCAAAATTCCGTCTTGACATTATCTACGTTTTCATCTCTCACGGCTGGAAGCCAATTTCGATCATAAGGTCTTCAAAAATGTGGATTTATCAAGTATTTTCATACAGAAAATTTGTGACAGAAGTTTATTTGCGTCATGTTCAGAAAATTATAACTTGGTCGATTTTCATCGTATCGAGCTGGTTCCGGCGCCAAAATTTCACAAATTGAGTTGGCTACATTTTTACAGAAGGTATTGAGTTCAAACGGTATTCAAAAGGCATTCGTTTATTGCTCAGAGTGCGTGACACGCTGAAAATCCTGAATGCTGAATATTATTTCATCTGGGCCGAAACTTCGAAAATTCATAACTCGGTCAATTTTTATCGGATTGGGCTCATATTTTTACACAAGGTCCCTGACTCATAGATCTACAACTTTGCTTCAAAAGTCGAGACCAAATTATGCACCGATCAATACCAGTTTTTTATTGAAGAACGTGTCAGAGTCGACACTGGAGCCCAAAATAAGTTTGTCTGAGCTGAAACTTCAAAAATTTATAACTAATTCACTGTTTATCTGATTGAGCCGATTTTCGGACAGGAGTTAGTTATTGATATCGGCTACATTTTGTTTTCACATTTCAACTTCAAAAATTGCACTTAAGTCCCTGCGTTTTAGCCTGGAAAGTGACAAACTCAAGTGAACATTGGAGGCCCAATTGCACATTCAAAGCCCATTTTCTTTACCCTAATTTCCATTATATAATCACCTTCTTTTCACACAAACCGGAGAGGAGAACGAGAGAGAAAAAAACCTTGCCACAACACTGTTAGAATATCAAATTCTTTCAAGAACCCTAAAACCTTGAAATCCTTATTACAAATCCCTCTCTCACTACAAACAAGCCATCACAATTACAAACCAACACCTCACTACTTCTTCAGTAAGGGTAAGACTGGTTTGATCTCCATGATCCAAAAGGCATAAAAGCATTCATGTCATTAATTTTCCAGTAAGGGTAAGATTGATTTGATCTCCATGATCAAAAGGGTATAATAATTAATACATGTCATATTGTGCCTAAACATTAAATTTCTTCATATATTGGCTTTATTTGCATTTTATGATTTTATTTAATGTGTTCATGAGATTCAACACTGCAGATTTAGACAGGATCCCATGCAGGAAGATTAAGGAACGTTGAGGTCAGAACACAAATGGCCAACAGCCAGAACACAAATGGCCATGAAACCCAATCCAATGGCCAAAGAATGCAGACCGTTCAAAAAAACCTCCCCTTGGGCCTGAAACCCCCCATTGGTTTGCATCCTTTTTAATTTTATTTTATTTTCTTTTCTAATTCTTTTTTAATTGTTTTAATTGTTTTTTTCACCATAAAATAATTTTCTATAATAAAAACAGAAAAATCAAAAATACAAATATCTTTAATTATTATTAATTTCATCACTAACCTATTTTTTTGTAAATAAACTCTAACAATTAACTTAGTTTAATTTAGGTTTTTAAACTTTAATCTAGAATTAGGTTTTTTTTACATTTTCATCTTTTTCTTAAATAAATTATTAATCATCATTATTTATCATTATTATTAATTATCATTAATTTTGTAAATAAACATGTAAATAAATTAATTAACTAGTAAATTAGGTTAACTTTAATATTTTCATTAATAATTAAAATAATCTAGATTTAGGGTTTCCTTTTAATTCTTTTTCTTTATTTTTCATAAATACAAAAAACACTAAAACACTTTCTTTTCTTTAATTAAATAATTAATTGGACTTTAATTTAATTTAATTTCATGCAAAGGGTCAAAACCCTCGGACGTCCTAATTTTAATTCTTTTCACGCATTATTTCTTTCGATCATTATGTAACTGTTTCTCAGATGTAATAGTAATTAGGTTTATCTTTCCGTCTTTACTTTCCGCATCTTTATCAAAAAACGGGTCTTTGTATTTTGGCGATGTATAGACCCGCGCCTTGTAATAGCGTAGGATTTTACTTTCCGCATTTAAATTTCCTCACTTTTAAATTATAATTGCATGAAAGAATGTATGGCCTAAATTAAAAACAAGCGTAGATCACCATGATACATGTACAAGATAAAACATAACATGAAAATAACACACAAATTCACACACCACTCTTAGGGTACGCCTCACTGTTGCCTTACCTTCGAAACGTGGTCGTCGAGTATAGGACGTTTTAGTAAGTCCTTATGTCCATGACATGATCCAGTTGCCTCGAAACGGTTGCCTCAGAATTAAAAAGGATCAATGGCATAAGGGTAGCTTCTAAGGTGTCCTACTATTGCTCTGGTGACCACACTGTCCCTAACAAATGAATTGACCCGAACACCTCCAACGGTGGTGCTACCTATCTCTCAATGGTGGGATGGCACTACCTTAAGGACATTTACACAGCCTAATTCCTTAGGGTAGGTAGATGACTCGTAGATACTTGCTCTATTCAAAAACAAATCAAACTCTTTTCACATCGACACTTTCAAAAAGCTTTCAAAACAATTTTTCAAACACTCTTGAGGACTGATACAAGAGTCGATCTGAAATCTTTAAAACAAAACTTTTTCAAACTCACTCATAATTGAAAAACAAACACTTTTGAAAACACAATGAGCAAGTATCTAAGAGCCCATGGATAACCATGGATAGAAAGGGTGCTAACACCTTCCCTTTCTATAAACCTACCTCCCGAACTGAGAAACAATCTCATAAGGAATTTTGCTGTGCTTTTGTCCTGTCCATGTTGGAGAAAATAAAAGACGTTGGCGACTCTTGCTTCCGCGACATTTCGCGAACCAGCGTTAAACAGTCAGTTCCAGATCCACCGATCACAGGGAGCTGACCCCAATTGGTACACCCACCTTCTTCAACCACGACCCTGGCGTCCTTTAGAGAAGCCATCTTCAAAGGAGGTTTGTTGCTAGTAGTTTCAGTTGATGCCAAGATCAAAGGGACCTCTTTGAAGTTCTGACAAGGAGTTTCTATTAATTCACCGTCCATCTCTATGTACCAGAAAGAATTGAGGTGGCTCACCATATATTCTTCTTCACCCGCACTGTGACAATCTTTCCTTTCACCAGATATTTCAGCATTTGGTGGAGTGTGGAAGTAACTGCCCCAACCTCATGGATCCAAGGATGACCCAACAAACAAGAATATGATGGCCTAATATCCATCACATAGAAAGTGGACCCAAAAGTCTGAGAACCTACTTTGACAGGGATGTCCACTTCCCCGTGCACCATTCTCTTCGATCCGTCAAAAGCCCTTACCACAATGTTACTAGGCTTTAGAGTTAAACCCTCGCAATACAATCGGTCCAACACCTTCTTCGGCAGAACATTCAGTGAAGACCCAGTATCTACCAACACATGAGCCATAGTGGTGCCCCTGCTTTCAATCGAGACATGCAGAGCATCATTATGCTTCCTTCCTTTTGGTGTCAAGTCTGCATCTGAAAAACCCAGCCCATTATCAGCAGTCAGGCTGGCCACACAATCTTTGAACTGATAAGCTGAAGTCTGTTGCAGCACATGTGCAGTTTTGAGGAATGCAATCAAAGCCTTCGCATGGGCCTCGGAGCACAACAACAGGGATAACATGGATATCTTTGATGGGGTCTGTCCCAGCTGCTCGACCATATTGTAGTCGCTCTTCTGAATGATTTTCAGTATTTCCTCCATTTCTTGCTTAGAGGCTTCCACAACAATTTTCTTAGGCGCCTCCGCCCGGGCAGGCTCACCTATAATCTCCTTGCCGCGGGAATCCGACGCTTCGCCAACAGGGGTAATAACTGGAGTAAGAACAGGAACAATAGTTGATGTACTAGCAGGAACAACAGATGGAATGACAATAGGCTCGTTAAAAGTCTTAGGGGAAATCTCGTGAGAGAAGACCCTTCTACTCCAGGTAACTTTGCTGGTTCCGACAATGTTACTAATATCAGGATCAACCTCTTCATCTTTCAAATCTTGTTTGATGCCATGATAGTACACATCAGCATCATAATGCCAGGGGACAGCTTTGCCCGAGACATACGGGACAGGACCAGGAACAGTAATTATCAGCGGAGCAATTCTTAAAGCAGATGTAATCCTATCAGGTCTTCTCGAGGAGACCTTGGAAGGATTGGCGGAAATGGTTATAATGGAAATGTCTTCATATGGAACAACGGGAACCAAAGTTTTCTCGAACAAAATTTCTTTGCTTTCCATCAGGCGTTGAACACCTGACTTCAGCAAACGGAAACCAAAAGGTAGAAACGAACACATGTGGCAACCTTTACCACAACCCGGAAATAAACCGGCCAACATCAAATTCTTCTTGACAGTCATGAGAGGAGTAGAAACTTCATCAATATAGGTAACAAACAAATCAGTGTCAACAACATTAACTCCACAGCCGTGTTTAAGCATGGGAGCAGTTATGACGTTGGGCTTCTCCGGAGCATCAAAATCTATTTCCTTGGCTTCAATCAAGTCTTGTACTTTGTTCCTCAGAGCCCAATAGTCATTTGTATCATGGCCAGGACTCTCAGAATGATAAGCACACCAGGCATTCAGATTATATCTGGGAGATGCGGTATTTGGATTTTTGGGAGCCTCTTTCAAGGTTGCCAAGTTGGATCTCAGCAGATGAGGTAGAACTTCAGCCAATGTCATGTTGATTCGGGTAAGCTTCCATTGTGGTATTTCCACCCTTTGTTGATTGTTGCATTGTGGAGCAATTGTAGGTCTAGGTATTATCACAACACTTACTGTCTGACGATGTTCAGTCCTGTTTTGTCCCCTCGGGCTATAGATGGCATTGGCATCCTTCTTACCAGTAAAAGGCTTCTTTACTGAGCTTGAAGAGGCATCCTTTTGTATCTTTCCGCTCTGAATCCCAGCTTCTACTCTTTCTCCAGTTAGAATCAGCTCGGTGAAACCAGCTGACGAGCTACTGATCAAATGATTGAAAAATGGACCAGACAACGTCCCCAGAAACATATCAACCAACTCCCTATCAGACAATGAGGGTTGAACTCTCCCAGCCAAGTCTCTCCATTTTTGTGCATAATATTTAAAGCCTTCACTTGCACCCATGTACATACTCTGGAGTTGAGTACGAGTAGGAGTAAGATCGGTGTTGTACTGATACTGCTTGTAGAAAGCAGCAGCTAAATCTTCCCAATTTTGGACATTGGCTCACTCCAACTGGTAGAACCATTCAAGCTGAGTCCCTGACAGACTATCTTGAAATAAATGAACCCACAAATTTCTATCAGCGGTGTGGGGCTGAATCTTTCTGACATAAGAACGGAGATGGAGTTTTGGGCAGGACACCCCATCATACTTAGCAAAAACTGGAGCTTTGAACTTCTGCGAGATAACTACTCCCGACACCAATCCTAATTCTTCGAAATCCAGTCCAGGTATCCTCTGAACTTCCATGGCACTCAGACGATCTTCCAACTATTTGTATCTAACCTCAGCAGGAGGATATTGCTCATCATTGTAATCGGTATCGTTGTCAGAAACTGCATGACTGGGGTCCTTCTCTTCTTCCTGATTCTCACCTTCCTTGGATGAAGAGGTCAGATCGGCTTATCGCTTCAACCGCTCTCCAAACCTTCTGCCCATATTCAGAATACCAACAACCTTCTTCTTTTTCTTCTTCTCTTTCAGGATGAGGGCTTTCAGATCCTCCCGTCCTTTTTCCAGACTTATGAACATTTGTTGGAACTGAGCATTCTGTGCTTGAAGGTCATTGATGGTTTGCTCGGAAGACATTTTGTGCTGAAATAAACAACGAAGAAGATGAGAAACCTGTAATGGTACCTGTAATGATGTGTATGATAATGGGATGCGCATGCAATGATTTCAAAGACTTCGGGAAATTTAAATTTGCAAACCAAAATAAACAAAACTTTATTATCTGAATTTGAAGTTCAAATGCCTTTTAGGCGTTACAATTAAAAATAAATCTAAAAATATAAAAGACATCAAAGTTCCCATGGATGCTTCATCTTTGTGCCGAGATAGTCATTTAGTCCTCTTTCTTCATGCAGTTGCTTTGTGAGCTCTAGAACCTTCCTCTCATGAGCATGGAACTGATCCTTGTAAGTATCCCGCTCCTTCATCATCTGAATCCAAGACCTCTGTAATTCCCCAAGATCAGTGGGCATATAAGGATAGAAAACCGTGTAAGGAATACCCTATTCCGTAGTGGGTTCCATGATCACTAATAAAACGGCCACATAGGGCATCATAAGCTTCTGGTCACGAGATCGTACCCATTGGAGGTAAGGTTCCATAGGAATGGAAGTTTTTGGCCCTAAAGCCTTGGTTCCAGACCTGTTTACCATGCTCCAAGCTCGTATGAACCTCCGGTGATACTCGTGAACATCATCCTCATAGTTGAATACAATGCCCTCAATAAGCAACTCATGGGGACCATTCCTTCGAGTGTAACCAAATTGTCGCAGAGCTAAACAAGGATTGTAGGTTATACCCCCTATAATACCAAGTAATGGGACATTAGGGTACTCCCCGCAACCGTCAATAATAGCAGTGTTTTCCATAGCTCGAGAACACCAAAGAATATCTGTATGAGCGAGTGACATTATCCTTTGCGACCAACACAAACCTTCTTCATTCTTCAGTATGGACTTAGGGAGGTGAGAAATAAAACACCTCGACAGCAATGACATGCAACACATAAGAACCCCTCTTCTCTTCATGGTGCGAGTATGGAGAGTGTGCAGAATATCTTCGAGCAATGTAGGCACAAGATTGCGATAGAGGAAGATCTTGATAGCATTCACATCTACGAATGAGTCCGGATTAAGGAATAGGAATAACCCATAGATCAGAAGAGCCAAGACCTCCTCAAAAGCCTAAAGATCTATATTATCCCAAAACAGCTGGGCCTTGTCTATCAGAAACTTAGCTAGAAAACCTTTGACTCCGCTTCTTGTTTCCCAATTGGATACCACGTCGGCCCGTTTTAGATGCAAAGCTAAGGCAATGACTTCTGGCTTAGGAACTTCTTCTATATATGTGAAGGGTAACTGTTCAAGAATGGGTATATCCAACAACTGAGAGAATTCTTCTAAGGTAGGCACCAACTGATAATCTGGAAAGGTGAAGCAGTGGTGCTTGGGATCAAAGAACTGAAAGAGTACACTCATCATCCTTTCATCAAAGTTTTAAGTAACCAGATTGAGAAGTCGACCATGTCTCTTAGTGAATGCAAAAGTTTCAGAAACCCTTGATGCTTACTCTTTGAGTTGGGAAGGTATCTTCACAAAGCTGATTCGGATAGTGTTTCTACGAACGGAAGCCATGATCTTCAAAACAGAACAAAGATAAATTCCATTGGTCTTTGAAATGGTTAGTGCAATAAGAATGTATGCTATGTTATGATGCATGATGTCATGATAAACCACAAGTATAGCAAACACATGTATAGCAAACACAGTCAAATCACACCAAGTCCTTAGGTTTAAGGCCTGCATGAGGTTAAAGGTAGTACCCTCTTAAAGTTTAGTTGGTTTCAAACCTGTCTTAAAAAGTAACCGGGTTCTAGAGGATCTCAATATCATTGACCATCCTTTATCGGGCATTATCTCAGCTCAAGCAATCTTTTCTTGCGGCCTAAATATCCCGAAAGTCTGATCTCAATGAGTGTAGCATCGAGTATCAACCAATTCTCAACTCTACACCGAGGCCGGCTATCTCACTACTTTCTAATGGCCAAGTTTGTTTAACTAAGGTTCTAAGGTCCGTTAGTGCTTCACGACACCACGCGGCGGCCCCGTATTCTCCTTGTTTCCCCATGAAGGATACTGGTACCAACCAAAGTGCCACACCAATACAACCATCACTTAAACCATATCAATTTACGCCGTATAGTCTCCACGATCTATTGTTGTTTACCTAATGAGTGTCCCCAGATTCGGGTGCAGGATATTTAACAATGCCCAAGCAAAACCCTTTAAGAATAAAGCATACAAAACAAACAAGAAAGCAATTAAAAAATGACCTAGATCCTAAGGTATACCCCACTTATTTATCCCTAGTAGAGTCGCCAGTTCTGTGATACGGTGGAAGAACCGACTTTTTTTTACTGGTTTGCGTTTTGCGCTTTTTGTTTGCAAAATATCGCGGTAAGCAAGAGTCGCCATCGACTTTTATTTCATCCAATCATGGAAAAGGAAAAAGAACAAAAAAAACATTTTTTCGAGATATTCTGAGTACGGGGGGTAGATTATAGAAAGGGAAGGTGTTAGCATCCTTTTTATCCATGGTTTTCCATGGGCTCTTAGGTACTTGCTCATTTTTCAAATTGCTTGTGTGTGTTTGTTTTGAAAATGTTTTACTTTGTGATAACCCTTATATCAGTCCTCAAGAGTGTAACGAAGTTTGTTTTGAAAATTTGTTTTGAAAGGTGTTTGTGTGAAAAGTTTTTATTGAGCAAGTACTTAAGATTCTACCTACTCAAAAAAGATTGTTAGTTCTCGTTTCCTTTAGACAACGCTATCCTACTATTAAGGAGTAGGTAGCACCGTCGTTGGAGTTGTAAGGGACATTGGAAAGGGACAAGTACAATCACTAAAGCAACAATTAGAAAACTTTAGTAGTAACCCTAGAGTCTTAAGATCTTTCCGAGGCAACATTTCCGAGGCAACATTTCTGAGGCGACATTCGAACGGAACATTTTGATCTCTTAGACTGGAGGGAAACCACTAAAATCTCCTATGCTTAATGATTGTTTACCAAAGGCAACCGAAGTGAGGTAAACCCTAGGAGTGAATATGTGCATATGAATTGTTTCAGTTATTTAATCTTTGCACATTGGGTTATCTTCCATTTTAATTTCCATATATTCTTGTCATACAATCCTATTAGCATGCATCTAGACAGTTAAATATTTGCAGGAATTTAAAATGCGAAAAATAAACCTAGCTATTATAAGGCTTTGACAGTTACATAATTGTCTTGACGAGAAATAAAAGTGCAGAATTTAAAACCCTAATTAAAACTATTACAAACTCGGAACAGGTACAATAATAATAAAACAAATTAAAATGCGCGCGACAAATTAAATGCGAGAAAAATTGAAAACCCTAACAATCTAATTAAAAAAATATTTAAGTTATTTTTTGAGAAAAGAATTAATAAAGTTATGTACGACTAAAACCCTAATTATAATTATTTTAATTATAAAAAAGAAATTGAAATTAACCTAATCTAAACTAAATTAAATAATTTCAAGAAAATATAATATTTTACAAAAAAAGATTTTGTGTATTTTTGTGGTTTTTTATTTGAGAAAAAAAAACAATTTAATTGTAAAATTTAAAACCTAATTTCTACTAAATTTTAATTGAAACAAAATAATCAAATAAACTAATTAACCTAATTTATTTTCAAAATTTTTTTAATTTGAATAAATATTTAATTCTGTATTTTTGAGATTTTTTGATTTTGTAGGAAAATAATAAATTTGTGTTAATTAATTAAAATAATTAAAGAAATTAATTCAAGAAATAAAAAAAAAAAGAAATAGGAAGAAAATGCAAACTGGGCCTGTGTACTAGCAAATGGGGGGTGCCAATCAGAATTTT
This sequence comes from Vicia faba, assembly GCA_948472305.1. NCBI lineage: Eukaryota > Viridiplantae > Streptophyta > Magnoliopsida > Fabales > Fabaceae > Vicia > Vicia faba. Next base: position 417,042,232 of record OX451739.1, read on the forward strand.
TCAAACCCAATAGCCCTTCAAGCCCGATCAGCATTTGATTCCTTGTAGCGTTGACTTGAGGGTGCATCATGGTCCCTCACTGCTGGAGCGTTAGATCTGATGGTATGCTTGATCAAACGACTGGGTGATGGTGGAGTATGATGAGCGTTTAGGATGACAATGCATAGGAAACTGCAAGTGAAAGTTAGGAAAATAAAATTGCTGGGACCTGGGATCGAACCCAGGTCCTCACACTTAATACCAAACGCGCCTTGCCATCTGAGCCATGTGACTTGTTTGTTAGTATAATAACAACGATTAATGTTATATAAAAAATAAGTGGATTAATGAATAAAAGAAAAAACACACGCCAGCTTTCAAATAGTCCAATGATGATTGGACACATTATCTTCTTCTTCCTCATCCGTCGTTTTATATCCTTGCCTTTTACCTACAGGCAAGCTTCGTAGCCATAGCCCTGTAACGTTTAAAAATCCACAAAACGCAAGATAAATGAAATCTAACTATATAGATCAACTCGTTTTGATCTTGTGAACATCATGGTACCCTTCTTTTTGCCCAATTTAACCTGTAGAACAAACCCCTAAACTGCATGCGCTAACCCTAACAATGGCAAAGGCACATACAGGCGTCAAAAATTCAATTGAATCATGCAGTTAGCTTGCAAACATCTCAAACATCACAAATATACAAATTAATCATGCTAATGATGCAAGAAATATAGTAATAGATTTTAAAAAAAAAGCAAACCGAGTGAACTTGTAACACGCAATTCTGGGTGTTTCAGGCCTTGCAAACGATCCAATTGGCTTTTGGGAAGATCCAAGAAACGATTGGAGGTGTTGGAATGGCTTGAATTGATCTCTATGTTCAAAAACGGTCCAACACTTTTTGTCACTTTTTTTGAATTTTGTTTGGTGTTTTTCACGACCGCCAATCCTTGTCCCATGCTTTGTTCTTGTCCATTATATATCTAGGAATGAATTAGGGTTGAAAAATTGGATTGAATCTTTACAATTATGAGAGATTTGATTTGATTTTCATGCTACATGTAAACACGCTATTTTGAGCCAAATCATCCCTTTCTTGTACAAATTATGCTTGATTCGTTTTGGCCTTGATAATTCAGCATATTTTGATTGCCAACCTGTCCAAAAACCAAACCAAATCATATCTTTGCTATTATTCATCGATTATTTGATTTAATTCAATTTTTAATTAATAAAAAATCAAAATAAATTGAAAAATGAAGCAAATAATATATGGGTGAATATTTGAGTCGTGGACCACATTATAAGTGAGGTGCAAGCATAAAAAGTTAGGCCCATTTAGCAAAAAATGCATTTTTGAGCACATTTGACTTTTGGCAATTTTGCAAAAGGGTCAACTTTGTCAATGCATATCTCCTCCAATTTTAACCCTAGAGAGGTGTTCTTAGAATTTTTAGAAATCTTAGGATGTCCCCTGAGAAACCCTTTTGGTATCATCTCAATTGAGTCTTCCATGTTCATGTAAGAAGCTTTGACCCAAAAGGTGTTTTTGTTGACTTTTCAAAAGGACCCATAATGTAGAAATTCATATATTTTTGTGGGTGCATATTTTGAAAATGTGGGATGAAGATGAGTTGTAGGTAATTGTATCCTCTTTAAAATGAGCCTTGTATGGAAAATTTCTGATGAAGCATTTGGAAGTTATTCTTGGTTAAACGTTGGTTGACTTTTACTGAGAAGCCCTAATTTATCAACTTTTGGGTGTTGATGAATTTAGAGCATTCCTTGAAGAATCTTGATCAACCATTGATAAAATGATGATATTAACTTCAAAATGTTAATGTTGACCAAAAATCTTGAAGTTTGATTGTATGTGGGTCACAATTGACTTTTGACCTAATACAGTCGATTCTCAAGCATCTGAGCAGTTGACTGAGCAAACTTCTTGTGCAAGGCATGAAACTTGACATGTAGGGTCTTGAGAACATATTAATACCATGGAGAGAATATGAGGCCTTTGTGGTTCACACATCTTGATGAAAATGGAAACCCTAATTTGAGGTACACTGCCTTAGGAGAGAGTTTGTCTGGTCACTCTTGGGCAAACTTGAGCAAATTGAGGATCTCAATGGACATGTATTGAGTAAAATGAGAGGGAAAATTTTGGGGTATAAAGTAGTCATTTGCCTATAACATTAGACAAGATTTAGCAGAAGATAGACTTTGATTTGGATCAATTCCATTGTGGTAAAGGGTAGAAAGTTGAACTGCAAGTTCAGCTAATATTTTGAAAACTATGCAGCATAATTATTTGACAATTTGTTAGTATTTTGGACACAACTCACTATACACAAGTCCTTTAAGATTAAACCTTATATCATAAGAAAATAGACAACATTTTCTACATATTAGACTTAATAAGAATCTCATTTCATGAAGTTCAGTAACAGAAATACTAGTTACAAATCTGATAAAACATTTTACCTGGTGTCAATATTAGTTTCCTATTGTTTGATTAAACTGTACCGATTAAGATCTTAAGTCATAAAATAAAAATCTTAGTCTTAAAATAGAAACTCTAAGATTTCTAAAACATATCATTTACTTGTTCTGACTCTATTTGATATTTTAAATAATTATTTAAGATTGAGGTACGATTAGTAGAAAATGTGATTTTGGGGTTGCTTTGATAAGATGATATGTGGATTAAGTTGTTAATGTTTTAGGACACTATTCAAATGGTTGATAATAAACGTGTGAGTTAAGTTGTTAAGTTTAGGATGCAAGTGTTGATGTTATTTATGATTAGGTTCAGAAGAACCAGTGACATGGCCTTACATTGACAATAATTGATGATGATGTGTTTACATTTGAAGAAACTAGTGACATGTAAGAATTATGTCTAGTGACAAGGATTAAAGTTCGAGGATTGTGGATGATGCTTTGTATTGTTTGTTGCATTCTATAATACGGCAGGAGAACTGACTTGGGTGTTTTGTACTTTATCGCAAATGTTGCGGATAGCAAGAGTCTCCACCGACTTTTCTTTTATCCAATAAAGGAAAGGGTGAAAAGAACAGGAAAGACCTTTTGAGAATTTTCTTGAGTTCGGGGGGTAGGTTATGAAAAGGGAAGATGTTAGCATCCTTTTCATATGTAGTTATTTACGAGCTCTTAATTGCTAGCTCACTTTGAAATGCTTTGTGTTTGCGTATGTTTGAAAAATGTTTGAAGATGTTTTGAAAATAGTAATTTTGTAATGATTCTCGTATCATTGAGAATGTATATAAAAATATTTATTTTGGAAATATTTTGAAAATACCGTAGTACAACAATTTTGCAATGATTTTCGTATCGTTGGGAATGTATACAAAATGTTTGTTTTGAAAATATTTGTTTGGAAAGAGAGTGTTTGAAAAGATGTTTGTTTTTGAAAGTGTGAGGTGTGAAAATAGTTTTGGTTTGTGAGCAAGCAATTACGAGCAATCTACCTACTCAAAAAGTCTTTATTCTTTTCCTCCTCCTTTAAATAGTGCTACTTTACCATTGTTTGGTAGAGAGCCTTATCATTAGATGTGAGGGACAGGCGTGGGTCATCGTACAGTTATAGAAGGTAACTTGTAAGATGTTTTAGCAATTGTCGTAAGGGACTAAGATCATTTACCGAAGGCAACATTTGAAGGCTCATCGAGGGACTATGATCTTTTAAACGAGGGTCTTTGCTAAAATCATCTCACGTTCGAGGGACATGATTGTTTTTTATCCGAGGCAATAAGTGTGGGTTACCCTAGAGGTGCATGTGTGTAAGGTGTTTTGTTTTAATGTATATTATCTTGGAATTAGGATTGTCTAATTTTGGTTTTAAATATTGTCATACAAACTATAATTACTAGCAATAATATGAAAAGCGATAAATTGAGGAATTTAAATGTCCTACGCTATTATAATATTTTTGGGAATGGGGGATACAAATTTACAAATGGGGGGAGGAAAGAAATAAAGCCCTAATTACTATTACAAACCATTGATCATGAATTACAATAATAACACACACAAATGTAAAGATGAAGAAGAAAAGAAAGCAATTGTTTTTTAGGGTTTTTTTTATGAAAGAGAGGTTTTAATTATCTTAATTAAACTAATTAATTTTAAAGGGAAGTTAATTAATTATTTTGACAAAACCTAAAGTCTATTTTTATTAGAAAAGAAAATTAAATAAACCTTAAGTCTAATTATTTTTAATTCTAAAAAAAAGATTAATTAGTTGAGAAACTATTTTTAGTGTTTTATTTATAAAAATATATAAGGTGAAAATAAAACAAAATTAGAAAATTATTTAAGAAAATTTATTTTTTATATTTTTGGTTAAAATAAAATAATAAAATAAATAAATAAATAAAAGTAAATAAAATATATAAAGAATGTAAAAATATTGGGCTTAGGTGTTAGAAAGTAAAAAGGGTGTGAAAAAGTATTTTTGTTAAGCCCAAACAATTTTTGTTTAATCATAAAGTAAAATAAAAAATGGAAATGGGCTTGAGTATAATAAGTAATCAGGGGGTATGTTGAAGGAAAAAAGGTTGGGCCCAAAGCAAAGAAAGCCCAGGCGCGTTGCAAGTGAGAAAGGAAGGAAAATTACAAAAAATAACAAAATGTCCCATGTCTGACTCGAATTCATGACCAGACATAGAATGCCTTATACGCGCATGCTCTACCACTGGGGTCGCTATACATCCGGTGTTTAATACACAAACCAATAAATATATTACAAACTTAGTCTTGATTGTAACTTCATCTTCTTCCTCGGGCCAGATAGTTCATCACCATTTTTGAAATCTGTAACTTGCTCATTTCTCAACCAAATTGGAAAATGTAAACATGAAAGTTATTTGAAATTTCATCATGATTTCAAATATGTAAATAACTCAAGCTAACACTCAAAGATGAACATGAATTTTTGTTGGTACCAAATTCTGATCTAATTTTTCAGAAAGTTCATCTTCAAAATTCGCATCACTCAGACAACATAAATGAAATCTAAGGTCATGGTTAGCTTCAGGGCTATGATGTCTACATTTTTTATTCACAAAGCAACTATTAATGATGCTTATAGATAAAGTTTAAAGTTTGAAAAGCTTACCTCAAAACTGGAAATTGTGTTTGATGATTGAGCACTCTTTGAGATGTTGTGATGACCTGGATAACTTCAATAAACCTCCAAGAAGCTAATTCCATGCTTACTTTGGATTGAGAGTGGTTGTATTGTTCTGAAGAAGTCAATGCAGAGCTCTGTTTTTAGTTATGGAAGATGAGGAAGATGATGTTACAGTTGTGTTGCAGGTGTTTGGATAGCTTCTATATAAGTTATAGAAGCTTGGTGATTGATTAAAATGGAAAACACACGAGTGGATTATGAGATGGGTATTCAAAGTCGGAAATGGCATAAAAATGGAGTTTGTATGCAAATTCTGATTTCAGGGAGTTCGAGAGAGTTTTTAGGCTTATGAATTCGTGTGTTAGGTTGAAAATAACCTCTCTATTTATAGGCAAGAGGTTTTGGAGGGTTCAAGGGATCAAAATCACAAGATCACATGTTATGGTTTTTGACTTGTTTTTGAAGCAATCTTGACAAACATTGTTCCAATGCATATTACAAGGCTACCTAAAGTGGTTAGGCACTTTAAACACGTTGCTTCTGGCTTTTGTGTTTAGTGTGTGCAGAGAGAACAAGTTAGAGGCTCAATACAAGTTGACTTTGTGATTAAAGCAACTTTACAAGAATGGAAATGTTACTTTGTGCCAAAAATGGGTGAATCTCTTGGACAATGGCTCAAATACTTGGATCATAGATCTAACAATTGTGTAATAAATTAATTATAGAGTTATTTGTAAGTTAGAATCATGCAAATCAAGAGTATACATCATATATTTGAGATTTGGTTAAGTGTTCATCATGAAAATGACTTGTAATTCAAGAATGGATGCTCAACTTCTTCTCTTCGATTCTCCTAGCTCAAAAATGATCTCTTCAAGTTCCTTGACATTTTGGAAATATTGAAACATTTTATACAACCTTCATGTTGACCACTTTGTCTAAATCATCTTGGAACTAGGTGAAAATTAGTCTAGAAGTTAGGTCAAAAATCTGCCTAAACTAGTTGAAAATTTTACTAAGTGTTTTATGAAAAATGTCATGACTTCATGAGCCTATATCTTCAAATCTAAGCATTTTTTGGACATCAACCCTATAATACAAAGTTGTAGAATTCATCAATATCTATAACTTTAATGTTGAAAGTTTTCTTTGAATCATCTTGCATCTTGGTGAAAAAATGTCATGAAGTAATGAATTTATCAAGTATAAAAACACTTAGAAATCTTCTAAGTCTTAGAAATCTTGACTTTTTTATTGACTTCTTGACTTTCTTCATTCTTGATGATCAAGTTTGAAATTTTTTAATATCTTGATGAATCTTGATCTTTGAAATTCAATATTGATTAAAAAGTCAAAGTTTGACCTTTTGTGTATCAATTGACTTTTCATCGGTTGATCCAATTTCAACTATCAATCTAATGATCTTGAGAAATGATTTGAGCCATGAAATTAGGTCAACGTGTTATTTTTGAATCCTTGAGATTATGCCTCAAGCCATTAGGTCATGTACTAGGACAAAAGTCATTGATCAGTCGTTCTCAGTCAAAACCCAAAATTTGACAATTTTGCCCCTTTGATGATTTGAGTGCTTTTCTTGAGGAATTGTGATCAACATTTGATCTGTAAGTGCCCTGGCTGGAGAGTTGGCCTCATTTGTAAAACAAATAAGAAAGCAAGTTTACCCAGATCCCCTCTGTTGTTTTAATATGTGGTGTTGAAGAAGTTCAACATCTGGACCAACATGTTATGTAAGATGTCACAACATCAGCATGTGACATCGCGCCTGAAACTAAGTACTGTTTAAGTAACTATGTCATATGTTGAATGTTTGTAACAGCTGTGACTTATAACCTAACTATTCTAAGTGATCTAGGTTATTTGTTGTGTTGAAAAAGTTCAACATCTAGGAAAACATGTTAGATGTAATGTCATGACATCTGACTTGACATCACGACAACAGAATTGATAATTCAGTTACAGTTCTGGTACTTAAATACTCTGAGAATATATGTGGCGTTTCTTGTGGAGAATCTGAAGATCAATCAAGAATCAATCAGAATATTTGAAGAAAATACTGTTTCTAAATATGGAGATATTTTAGGAACTAGAAGATTGAAGACCTTGATTATAGGAGAAGTTTGCTGCTGAGTTGTAACAGCAAGGAGAAAAACTTGCTGAGTTAGGTAATAGGTTATAAATAGCAGATTGTAACCTAGGGTTTAGAGGACACACAATGTAACATTAGAAGGTGTTTTTGTTAGGTAAACCTGTCGGTCTGTGGCAAGGTTACCATGTATGTAACTCGAAACCTGTAGGTAAGAGTTTGAGTGTTCTTGGATGAAGCTGTGAAGCAAGTCTAAGTATTTCTGCATTACTTCATATTCATTGTAATGTAGGAAATCAAGTGGGAGGGCACTGCTTCTTGAGTAGGAGTAAGACTTCTGTTGTTGCGACAATAGGAATGGAAACTGGTAGGTTTCTATCTAGGAGTTCCTAGGTATAGGTTGCACTGGGTAGATGATTAAGTGAAGGATGGGAACTTGTGAAGTTTAGTCCTGAATTAATATTGCTAATAGTGGATCTTCTTCCTGGCTTGGTATGCCCCCAGAGTAGGTGTATTACACCGAACTGGGTCAACAACTGATTTGTGTTTTTACCTTCAATACTTTATAATTCTGTCTGTTATACAACAAGGTAAAACTGTAATGTTGTAACAGATGATGTCTCATAACATGTTAAGACATCATGCTGATATCTGTGCAGAAGAAACAGAACAGCAAAGACTGTTTGCTCTCTGCAGATCGTGTGCCACAGACGAACAGAACTAGACACATCGATGTTCTATCCTCTGCACCTTCAAAATAGATCTGGCACAGCTTGGTTAAACTGAGCCTATGTTACTCTTCAGCATTGAATCATTGAAATTGGGTATCTACCTTGCAGTGTATTTATTATGTCATATTAGATGCTTAGACATTGAGTATAACATCTGAATACTGGCATATACCAGAATTTCAATTGGTATCAGAGCAGGCATCCTGTTCTGTTTCTGGATGAGATCCATGGGTGATACTTTCTGGTATCTGCAAGGTCAATCTTAGTACTGGAGATTGTAACCTGGAAAGGTTTGTTATTTCCCTGAATGGTTCCTTAAAGTGGGAGGATGGACTATTCATGACAGGAACTGTGTGTACCTGTCTTTGGTGATTGGCATTTGGCCTGGTTGTGTGGTAGCTGCTCTAGGTTTGATTTATTTTCAAACCTAGGATTTGTGTACGCCTAAAGTGTGTGTGCAAAGATTGAGTTGTATTATGTTCTTCCGCTGTGTAATACTTGGCAAAACTCAAGCTCTGATGTGTTTTCCCTCTTGTGGATTGAAGGCTACTGTATTCAAGAACTCAACATAAGCTATTGAAGATGTCACAGATACTTGAGTCCTCTCAAGTCCACTCATGAAGACGTTCTTCGTTCAGGATGGTAAGAATCACATAATCACGGATTAGTGTTATACGAAGACCTTGAAGAATTTCAAGGAGGGCCTTGTTCCAAGGTAATGGAACTGATGTTCTATGTGATGGTGGAACAAGTATGCAGCTACTAGTTGAAGAGCATATGTTTTGGGTGTCAAACAAAGGGATACTTTTGTTTGGAACCTACTCCTGACCTGGAAGAGGAGACATCTGTGTGTGCAAAGTTGACAATGGTAGAGTCAACTATGTCTGTATGCTCCCGAAGGTTACTCTAGAAGTGAAGCTGGTTGAGATGTGACATTGATCAGGACTGAGCAGTTGTTCCCTGGAGTACTATGGTGTGAAGAAAGACAAACTCATTGGTTAATAAAAGTCAATGATGGTGCAGCATTATTTCTCCTTCATAAGAAGTAGATTGGGATCATGAATCTTGTCATTTAAACATCATGATTAGAAGTGGAAGATCTTTCAAGATGTGAGAATATGAAGACTCAGAATTTGGTTAAGGTATAACTCTTGGAGTTACTTGAATCTGGTAGGGATGTCATATGTCATGTCGAGACATTTGTGTACAAGCATGGATATTTTGTGTGGAGCTTCCATGATTGGTAGTTTGAGGGGGAGATTTGGTTAACCTCCTCACATTAGTTCAGCCTGGTGTTTAGCTGGCTGTTGACCTATGTCACATGGGTTCTGGGTGTTGTGTGACATATTTGCAAGGAAGGATTCATCTCTCTCATTCCTAAGGATGAATCTGATCTGGTAGGAGTTTCAAATCTGTTGAGGTGAGTAGAGTTTGTTAAGAGAAAATTCTATTTACTTGAGTCAAAGGTGGCAACCTAGATATCTCAACTCTTTGGTCTCTCAAAGAAAGTGCTTGCAAGAAGAAGATATTAACACACGAAGAGTATGTCAAAGTATTCAAATGGTGAAAGTATCTTACAGGATAATGGGAAGGATTTATGATCAATTGCTATTTGTGACAAGTACAAGTATTTAATTGATTATCCTTGGAGCTCAAGATAACTGATGTTCTTAAAGATGTGGGAACATTCCTTCTTCTAGACCCTGTGAAGAATCACAGGAAGAGTGATGCTTTAGAGCTATCTCTTTGGTGACAGCAAAATCATTTGATCCTTGAAAAGGTTTCCTGGAAACGTGTTCAGACTTGAAGCTACAAGAAGAAGAAGACATCATAATCTTGATGATGGTTACTTGGATCAGTCTGGTTCTGATCTAGGTAAGGAAGTAAATTAGAGAAGGAGCTGAATTCAACAACTAGATGTTATAACATAATGTTGTGACATTTGGTTCAACATCAGATTCTTGGTTGGTGAATTGGCACATCAACTTAAGATAGGATGATCTACGAAGTTGAAGATTGGATACTTCAAAAAGATCGTCTCTTTGCAGCTCTTTGGAGTTGTTGGGTGGAGAAGATGTTACATGTTCCTGTCTTAGTGTATCTAAGCCTTTTGTGATAACTTGTAGCTTGAAGTTCAAATTTCAATTGGAAGATCAGAATATCTTTGGGAGAAGTCTGATAAACATGGAGAAGTCAAAAGGTGGCATTTGATTTTTTATATGAGGATTCATGAAGGAGATAATCAAACAGTGGCATTTGGTCTATCTCAGCAGTGGATTCAGAGAATCAAGATAATCAACATGTGGCAGCTGATTATTATCGAGAAAGTTTGATTCAGAGTATGAATGCGTTCAACCAATATTGTTGAACAAAGGGTGCGCTCTTGAAGACATGAAGATGCGTCTTATGTTTTCCATTCATCAAGGGGTCTTATTTACTTTGAATCAGAAGTTGTCATTGAAGGTCCAACTGAGTATTGAATGTGTCCTATTTATTTTCATGAGGAGAAGTGATTGTCCCTAACAGGGGGAGTATTGGTTTGTACAAAAGGTCTTCATCAAACTCGTAGGATATAAAGTGTGACACCTTATCAACTATCGGAATGATGTGTTCAAAACTGAAGAAGACTATGTCTAACCAAATGTCATCACATTGGTAATGACTTTGCTCCTAATTTCCTCTAAAAACTACAGACAGGAGGAAAATTGGATGAAGTATGGATTATTATCCACGTGTGTACAGTTGCATGACTCAGAGGGAGTAACCATCCTCTTTGAGAAAATGGTATGGCTTCAAGCTGCTAATCTGAAAATAGCAGAATAGGATTTGAGCATGTTTTCATCTGCTAAGAAAACAGAGCTGTTGTGTCTCATTATGAAACAGCTTGGTGAGCTGGAATGTTTAGGTGATAACTTGTCATCTAATAAAGGTATTATATAACTAATGCAGAGTGTAATATACCAACGATGTTTCTTGGAAAGGGGATCCTAAGACAAGGAAGTAGTCTGTTCTAAAAGACAAATGTCTGTTTTAAAAAGGGCATCCTGACATGGTCAAAGGGTCAAACCCAAGGGTAGGTACCTGCATTAAAACCAGTCCTAGGGTACTGAAACTGCCAGAGTAAAGTACCAAGGTCGTTACTATCTATGCCAAAGTTGCATTATTTATGAAGACCCTCTCTATTCCTTCTCTTCATCAGAGGGTTTCAGCAATATGAAGTTTGTTAGAATCTGGGAAAATTGTGCATGGATATGGATCTGTATGGGCAGTCTTTATCAAATTCTGGCTAAAAAGGGGGAGAAAGATAGGGACTCAGGCGAGACTCAGGTGAAAGCAACAGACGGCAATGTCCAGCAAGACTCAGGAGAAAGCAACATGATCCCTAAGTAAGTGACTTTGACTTTGGTTGTGTCTTGTGTTATGAGTTAAGAGGATAGTTGTGACTTGTGATCTGAGTTACATGATCACAAGTAATAATCTGGAGAAAAGAAATCCTCTTGGGGCATCGATGGAGTGGAGTTGCTCACAGTTGACGACAGAGGTTTGTTGTTTGCTCAAAGGACATCAGCCTCTACAAAAGAAGATGTTAGACAAGATGTTGTAACATCTCAACTGTGTTGTGGCCTGGTCCCAAAATCCAACTTGCACTTATTTGTTTTAGCCAAAATTTGCCAAAGGGGGAGATTGTAAGTGCCCTGGCTGGAGAGTTGGCCTCATTTGTAAAACAAATAAGAAAGCAAGTTTACCCAGATCCCCTCTGTTGTTTTAATATGTGGTGTTGAAGAAGTTCAACATCTGGACCAACATGTTATGTAAGATGTCACAACATCAGCATGTGACATCGCGCCTGAAACTAAGTACTGTTTAAGTAACTATGTCATATGTTGAATGTTTGTAACAGCTGTGACTTATAACCTAACTATTCTAAGTGATCTAGGTTATTTGTTGTGTTGAAAAAGTTCAACATCTAGGAAAACATGTTAGATGTAATGTCATGACATCTGACTTGACATCACGACAACAGAATTGATAATTCAGTTACAGTTCTGGTACTTAAATACTCTGAGAATATATGTGGCGTTTCTTGTGGAGAATCTGAAGATCAATCAAGAATCAATCAGAATATTTGAAGAAAATACTGTTTCTAAATATGGAGATATTTTAGGAACTAGAAGATTGAAGACCTTGATTATAGGAGAAGTTTGCTGCTGAGTTGTAACAGCAAGGAGAAAAACTTGCTGAGTTAGGTAATAGGTTATAAATAGCAGATTGTAACCTAGGGTTTAGAGGACACACAATGTAACATTAGAAGGTGTTTTTGTTAGGTAAACCTGTCGGTCTGTGGCAAGGTTACCATGTATGTAACTCGAAACCTGTAGGTAAGAGTTTGAGTGTTCTTGGATGAAGCTGTGAAGCAAGTCTAAGTATTTCTGCATTACTTCATATTCATTGTAATGTAGGAAACCAAGTGGGAGGGCACTGCTTCTTGAGTAGGAGTAAGACTTCTGTTGTTGCGACAATAGGAATGGAAACTGGTAGGTTTCTATCTAGGAGTTCCTAGGTATAGGTTGCACTGGGTAGATGATTAAGTGAAGGATGGGAACTTGTGAAGTTTAGTCCTGAATTAATATTGCTAATAGTGGATCTTCTTCCTGGCTTGGTATGCCCCCAGAGTAGGTGTATTACACCGAACTGGGTCAACAACTGATTTGTGTTTTTACCTTCAATACTTTATAATTCTGTCTGTTATACAACAAGGTAAAACTGTAATGTTGTAACAGATGATGTCTCATAACATGTTAAGACATCATGCTGATATCTGTGCAGAAGAAACAGAACAGCAAAGACTGTTTGCTCTCTGCAGATCGTGTGCCACAGACGAACAGAACTAGACACATCGATGTTCTATCCTCTGCACCTTCAAAATAGATCTGGCACAGCTTGGTTAAACTGAGCCTATGTTACTCTTCAGCATTGAATCATTGAAATTGGGTATCTACCTTGCAGTGTATTTATTATGTCATATCAGATGCTTAGACATTGAGTATAACATCTGAATACTGGCATATACCAGAATTTCATGATCAATTGATGGATATGACTTAAAAATATTGATGTTGGGCAAAAATCATGAAGTTTGACTGTAGTTTGTCCATAGTTGACTTTTTACCCAATACAACTGATTTTCAATCATCTGAGCAATTGATTGAGCAATTTTGAGATGCAAGACTTAAAACTTGGTATGAGAAATCTTGAAGACCTATAATGAACCATGAAAGTCATTTTAGGCATAAAAAGTCTAATTGTCCTTGAGAAAATTATTACCCTAATTTGGAGGCTTAATGCTTAGGAGGTGAGTTTGTCTGATCAAACCTTTGAGAATCTTTGAGCATTTGAGATCCTTTGTGAGAAATGTCTTGAGAATAGAGAGGGAAAATTTTGGGGTACAACAACTTCCCCTGTTCAATCTTATTAAACCTGAAGAGTTATATTGACTTGTTTTCCATTCTTGACTTGAAGGTAGAAGATGATTGAACACTTAAATGCCAAGAAATTTGCACTCGCTTGTGCATGAAGTAAGACTGTTTGTTAATTATGTCGAGAATATGGTTAAAGATGCCATTCAAAGGTGATGGATAATCGTCGAAGATTGGATTTTAGATGCAATCCATAGGTGATTGTTGATTGAAGTATCAGAATGAGTCTACAATCGACTGTATATGAAAAGTGTCAGAGTAAATCATTGGTCGATTTAATCGGAGCTAGAAAAGGTCTACTGAGAGAAGTACCAGAATAAATCTTTGGTCTATTTAATTTGAGCCAGAAGATGTTTGAAAATATTTAACTAAGAGAAGTATAAAAAAAAATCGTTGGTCGATTTACTCTGAGCCAGAGAAAGGTCTACTAAGAGAAGTATCAGATAAATCTTTGGTTGATTTAATCTAAGCCAGCAAATGCTTGAAAATATTTAATTGAGAGAAGTATCAGAATAAATCTTTGGTCGATTTAATCTGAGCCAAAAAAAGGTCTACTGAGAGAAGTATCAGAATAAATCTTTGGTCGATTTAATTTGAGCCAGCAGATGCTTGAAAATCTTTAATTGAGAGAAGTATCAGAATAAATCTTTGGTCGATTTAATCTGAGCCAGAAAAAGGTCGACTGAGAGAAGTATCAGAATAAATATTTGGTCGATTTATGGGAATGACCTATAATCTGTTTTGACAGATGTTAATGATATTCATCTGTTGACTGATCTTTCTTGAAAAGGTAAAGAGTTAGTTGTATGTAATGTCATGATGTATGAAATATATTGTGTAATGATGTTCTCAAAATAAATGAGATTGTGCTATATGCATTTTGTATGCATATGCTATGATGTATGAATGTGTAATGTTATTGAAGTGTATCTTCGTCTGGGAAAATATATCCCTGACTATTGTTGGGGATGAAGAGCATGTGTATATTTAATTTAGTATAGAATGCTTCCGTTAAGGATTCCTGCTTACTTGTTAGAGAAAAATCTTCAAGGGATGTATTGATTTCTGTTTGGGGAGTAGAGTTTAGGAACCTTGGTCAATCGTTGCTCTACTGGGGAGTTTATTTCTTATATACCCTAACTGGGGATAAAAGAGATGGTTAAACATATGACTTATCTGGGGAGAAAAGTTTTTTCGATGGATTGTAGTAGTTTGAGGAATAGGCTTGAGTTGAGGAATTTGTAGTTTGTCGAGGAAATAAACCCTGTTGGGGAAGTGCTCTACTGAGGAAACTAACTCTGTTAGGGAAATTGAATTTACTTAAAGAGAAGAAACTCTACAGGGTCTCTTTCTTCAATTTTGGAGGAACAAACTCAGTCGGGGAAGAGAATTTCCATGAATTATACTGACTGGGAGGAGATTATATTCCCTTATTTGTGAAGATTACCCTGTGGGGGATAATCTCATAGAGGTGACTCTGGCGACTTCACTGGTGATAACCTTATGAAAGGGATTCTGTGGGGATTTATGGACAACTCGAGCATCATCCCAACTCTTAGAGTTTTGAGCAAACGTTCATTCCTGTTCTTATTTATTTGTTAACAGTTAATCATGTTCATATGCATATGTTCATTCAATTCTAGTCATTAGACGTCTTTGCAAACAAAACAGAAAAAAAAAGTCTGGACTTTAAAGTATATTTGTATTGATAACTTGCCCATAAACAGGCGATTTTGTACAAAGAGACGGAAATCCTAGTAAGAGGAAGTCGTCGTGAAATGAAAGAGTACAAAGTGAAAACAAGTGTAGCTAGCCATATGGAAGTGATCTCATTGGTTTCCAACTCTGTTATTGCCCTTATGTCTTCGAACATCTTGTCCTTTGCTATCAGAATAAGTTGATTGAACCTTTTGGACTTTTGACCTTGGTAATAAAGCTGGTTGTAGTGATCCAATGAGATATAGTCGTATGATTTAATCCTTAATTTTTGCCTGGACCACCCTTTCAGGTTTTCAGTGTACCAGGATACCCTTTTTTGCCCAAGTCGCCCTTTTAGGTTTTCGACTTGTCGGTGTACTGTATTTTCTATATATCCCTTATTTTTGCCCGGACCCTTTTGGTTCGCCAGGATGCCCTTATTTTTGCCTAGGTATGTCAACCTAGCGGGTCATTCTTATATGTAGTATTTTTTTATTATGTCTGCGTTCATAGGGTGCATAAAATCTTCGTTATCCATAATGGTTAGCATCATAGCACCACCCGAGAATACTTTCTTAACAACAAATGAGCCCTCATAGGTGGGAGTCTATTTGCCCCTGGGATCGCCTTATGGCAAAATGATGCGCTTTATTACCAAGTCACCAGCCTGATATACCTAATGCTTGATCTTTTTGTTGAAAGCTTTGATCATGCGCTTCTGGTACACCTGACCATGATAGACAACAACCATACTCTTCTCGTCAATCAAATTCAACTGATCCAACCTAGTCTGAATATATTTGTCTTTGGCTAAATTTGCTTCTTTCATAATCCTTATAGCAGGAATCTGGTCTTCGACAAGCAGGATAACTTCCATGCCATAGACCAAAGAGAAATGGGTTACCCTAGTTGATGTTCACATCGAAGTACGATAGCCATGAAGAGCAAATGGTAACATCTCATACTAGTCTTTATAGGTCACCACCATATTTTGTACAATCTTATTTATATTCTCGTTGGCAGATTCCACTGCACCATTCATCTTAGGTCAGTATGGAGAAGAGTTGTGATGCTTGATCTTGAACTACGTGCAGAGCTCAGTGATCATGGCATTGTTAAGGTTGGTGTCATTGTCAGTGATGATCCTATCATGGATACCATACCGGAAATGAGGTTGTGCTTGATGAATCAAGCTACGACATTCTTGGTAACTGAGGCAAATAAAGCTGCTTCAGCCCACTTAGTAAAGTAGTCAATGGCGACAAGAATGAAACAGTGTCCATTAGAGGCAGTAGGTTTGATTTCTCCAATCATATCGATTCCCCACATTGCAAATGGCCAAGGAGAAGTCTTGATATTCAAAGGAATCGGAGGCACGTGAACCTTGTCAGCATAACTTTGGCACTTGTGGCAAGTCCTCGAGTGGTGATGACAATCGGTTTCCATGGTCGACCAATAGTAACCGCTCTCAGAATTTTCTTGGCCATAGTATGTCCACTAGAGTGAGTTCCAAAGATACCTTCATGCATATCCTCCATGATCTTCTCTGCTTCCTTCTTGTCCATACAATATAGCAGAATTGAATTATGGTTACACTTGTATAAGATCCCATTGCTCAAGAAGAACTTGGCTGAGAACCTCTGTAGGAATTTCTTGTCTTTAACTGACGCCCCTTCTGGATACTCTTGAGCTTCGAGATATCTTTTCACCTCATGAAACTAAGGCTTCTCATTTACACCTTCAGTGGCAATCTCATAGCAGTGCGCTGGTTCATCAAATCTTTCGACAATAACTTGGGGAGCTTCGTCCTCCCATCCGACCTTGAACATAGAATATATGGTATCTAAAGTATCTGCCAATTGATTTTCTTCCCTTGGGATGTGTTCAAAGGTAACCTCTTCAAAGTATGGGATTAAGGTTAGCACAAGCTCTTTGTAAGGGATATGGTTTGGATGTTTTGTATCCCACTCTCCTTTAACTTGACTGATGACCAAAGCTAAGTCTTCATATACACTTAAGAATTTGATTCTTAGGTCAATAACAACTTTAAGACCCAAGATGCATGCCTCGTACTCATCCATGTTGTTGGTAAAATTGAAGCAAAGTCTAGCAGTAAAAGGGGTATGGAAACCTTTGGGAGAAATGATCATAACACCAATTATGTTACTAAGAGCGTTGGAAGCTCTGTCAAAAACCATAGTCCATAGGGATCCTTGTTCAGGTCCTTCATATGGTCCCATATTTTCATAATCTGTAATCAGCATGATATTCTCGTCCAGGAATTCAAAGTTCATAGATTGGTAATCATCCACAGCTTGATATGTCCAATGATCTTCCAGCACACTTCCTTTTATTGCTTTTTGTGTAGTGTATTGGATATCGTACTCATTTAAGATCATCTGCCATCGGGCTATCCTTCTGGAGAGAGCTGGCTTCTCAAAGATGTACTTGATGGGATCCATCTTAGAGATTATTAAAGTGGTATGAGTCAACATTTAATGTCTTAGTCAGCGAGCAGCCCATGCCAAAACGCAACAAGTTTTCTCGAGCAGTGAATATCTTGTTTCACAGTTGGTAAACTTTTTGCTAAGATATTATATTGCATGTTCTTTTCGACCAGACTCATCATGCTGCCCGAACACACACCCTATTGAATTCTCTAACACATTTAAGTACATGATCAGAGGTCTTCCTTCAACTGGTGGCATTAGAATTCATGGTTCTTGTAAGTATTCCTTGATCTTGTTAAAAGCTATTTGGCAATCGTCATTCCATCTTACCATTTGATCTTTCTTTAGCAGCTTAAAGAGTGGTTCACAAGTAGAAGTTGGATGAGAGATGAGTCGGGCAATGTAGTTGAGTCGTCCTATAAAACCTCTAACCTCCTTCTCAGTATGAGGAGATGGCATATCTTGGATGGCTTTAACCTTTGCGGTGTCAACTTCAATACCTTTTCCACTGACGATAAAGCCTAACAGCTTACCAGACCTTACCCCAAAGATGCATTTGTTGGGATTCAACCTCAACTTGTATTTTTTCAACCTCTTAAACAGCTTGTGCAGATGATCAAGGTGCTCTTCCTTAGTTTGGGGCCTTGCTATCATGTCATCAACATAGACTTCTATCTCATGATGAATCATATCATGAAATAACGCCACCATAGCCTGTTGATAAGTTGCACTTGCATTCTTCATCCTAAAAGGCGTGACTTTATAACATAAGGTGCTCCATTGTGTGACAAAAGTAGTCTTCTCCATATCTTCGGGTGCCATTTTGATTTGGTTGTAAACCAAGAAGCCATCCATGAAGGAAAGCACCTTGTGTTGAGCAATGTTGTCAACAAAAACATCAATATGCGGTAGTGGGAAGTCAACTTTGGGGCTTGCCCTATTCAAATCTCTGTAGTCTACACACATATGGACCTTGTCGTCTTTATTTGGCACTAGAACAACATTTGAAACCCATTGGGGATACGATGTCACTGCCAAGAAACCTGCATTGAATTGTTTCATTGCCTCGACCTTTATCTTCTCAGACATATCAGGGCGCGTGCGACAAACCTTTTGTTTGATCGAAGAACAACCTTCTTTCATTGGTAGACGATGAACCATAATATAAGTATCGAGCCACGACATGTCTTCGTATGACCAAGAGAATACCTCAACATAGTCATGCAACATCTGAACCAACCTGCTCTTGACACTATCTTCCAAGTTGGCATCAATCTTGATTTCTTTCTTATCTGCCTCAGTATCTAAGTTTATCACTTCGACTGATTATTCATGCGGTTGGATAGCCTTTTCCTCTTGTATCAGGAGTCTGGTGAGTTCTCCAGGTATCTCACAATCTTCTTCACCTTTGTCTTCGGCTTGATTGATTGGATTCTCGAAGTCATATAGGGAAATAGCATAGTTATTGTCAATGAGATCCGAAGTGGATGTGGATCTGCAAATGTGTGTGTGTGTGCATGTAAGGTCACATGGCTATTTGAATATATAGTAAAGTAAAAGAAAGATAAAGGAGCACAAGATTTGGATGCAAAACCGTCCAATGTTTTCATTAAATGAGCATATGATATATGAAATGACAAACCCTTAACAAATGGACCATTGTGCCCCGGGCAAGGCACATGGTTTAAAGTCACTGTTTTGAAGGAAATTATACAGATAAAGTTCTTAAAGCAATAAAAACAGGAAATAACAATTACTCCTGGCTGAAGGAGATTGAGATGAAGCCTTTGGCTCTCCAGTTGTGGAGTCCTCCATCAGCAGTTGGGAATATCCAATTGTCCAAGTCACCATCACTACCAATGTCCTCTAGTGCATTGACTTTATTGTTGCTAATACGAAGAGGTGGTCCACCAGCACGAGCACTTCAAACCTCTTTCTGAGCCTTTGAAGTAAAACCCAACCCAAATTTGTCAGAATTGTAGGGGATGTCAGGAAGTTGTCCCCAGATAGTGCATCCTCCATCTTCTATAACAACCCTAGCATCCTTTAGAGAGGCCATTCTTGGTGTGCCTTTAGAGATTTCAGGAATAACAAGAGTAGCAACAACAACCATTGGAGGGATTACCTCAAATGCTTGATAGGGGGTTTCAATGAATTCGCCATCATCTCAACGTATTTGAAAGAATTCAAATGACTGACCATATATTCTTCCTCTCCACAGACTGTGACAACCTTCCCTTTCACCGGGTACTTCAGCATTTGATGTAATTTAGAGGTGACTGCACCTGCCCCATGAAATCATGGGCATTCGAGCAAGCATGAATAGGCTGGACGAAGATCCTTTACATAAAATGTTGAATTGAAAACATGAGATCCCACCTTGATCGGGAGATCAACCTCTCCATGGACCATTCTTTTTGAACCATCGTAGGCTCTTACCACAATATCGTTGGGGTTCAGCACCAGCCCTTCACAGTCCAATCTGTCCAAAGCACGTTTAGGTAAAACATTGAGGGAATACCCATTATCTACTAACGCATGCGCCATAATGGTGCCTTTGAATTTAATAGAAACGTGTAGAGCTTTGTTATGATTCTTCCCCGCTGGAGTCAAATATGCATCAGAAAACCCTAAGCCATATCAACAGTTAGGCTTGCAACACAGTTCTCAAATTGATCCACAGTGGTCTCTTGTGGTACATGGGCATTCTTCAGGAATTTCAACAAAGCTTGGGCATGTGCTTCTGATCATAACAACAAGGACAACATGGATATCTTGGAGGATGTTTTCCCCAATTGCTCACTATTTTGTAATAACTTTTTTGGATGATCTTTAGGATTTCTTCCATCTCTTGTCTAGATGGGTCTTCAATGGCAACCTCTTTTGGTGGTGCCTCCGTCAGGGAAAGCTCAGTTACTTTCTCTTTACCTTGGGCGTTGGCAGTTGACCCTACAACAAGAATGCGAACAAGTGTTGTAGTAGTTGTTGGAGGAGAGATCTCCGGAGAGAAGACCCTTCCTTTCCTAGTGACCTTACTAGCTCCAGCAAAGTTTATAACTCCAGGCTCTTCATTTTCATTAATCCATGGCTCTTGCTTGACACCATGGTAATGAACTTCTGCCCTCATGGTTCTAAGGCACAACTTTGTTAGAGGTATAAGGGACTGGTCCCAGTGTAGTAATGATCAAGGGAGCTACTATTGGCTCGACAGAAATCCTTATAGGGCCTTTAGAAGTGATCTTAATAAGAATATTTGAAATGTTGATTATGGAAACATCTTCAAGTGTACTTTCATGCAAACTTTTTACAGTTGGAGTTTTCTCAAACATAATTTCATGGCTATCAGTAAGGCGTTGAATACCTTTCTTCAGCCATATACAACCATTAGTTTGGGAAGCACAATGGTAACAACTTTCAGGGCAGCTAGGAAATAAACCGGCTCTCAACAAATTCTTCTTAACGGTCAATAATGGAGTAGTCAAATCATTGATGGAGGAGACAAATGAGACATTGTCAATGGCATTGATACCTTTACCATGACTGGGCATGGGAGCAGTGATGACATTAGGGTTTTGTGGAGGGTCAAAATCAACCTCCTTGTTATCAATCAAATATTGGATCTTGATCTTTAAGGCCCTATAATCATTGGTATCGTACCCAGAGCTATTGGAACGATAGGCACATTTTAAATTTGGGTTGTATTTTGGCAATGAAGTATTGGGGTTTTGAGGAGGATTCCTCAGTGTTACCAAATCCGCCTTCAACAAATGTTATAAAGCTTGAGACATGGGCATGTTGATTCTAGTGAATTGCCTCCTTGGGGCATCAGGAATTTGTGGATTGTTTGATTGTTATGGTCGTTGAACTGGGGTCGGGTTTGAAATCAATACAGCTCCTACTAACTGATGATGACCATTCTTGACACGACTCCTCTGTCCATAAACAACATTAGTTTCCTTCTTACCAACAAAGGGTTTCTTTGCAGTAGTAAAGGTTGAGGCCATGGGGATTTTTCGATTTTGATTCCACTTTTAACTCACTCACCAGTCATAATCAACTCAGTAAACCCTAACGAAGAACTCCTAATCAACAAATTAAAGAATGGACCAGTCAAGGTACCCATAAACATATCCACTAATTCTCTGTCATTCAATGCAGGTTTCACCCTTCCAGCCAGGTCCCTCCACTTTTAAGCATACTCTTTAAAGCCTTCATTTTAACCCATAGTCATATTCTGCAACTGCATGCGAGTTGGTGCAAGATCAGTGTTGTATTGGTATTGCTTGTAGAAGGCATTAGCTAGATCCTCCCAAGTGTGGATATTAGTCCCCTCAAGTTAATAGAACCACTCCAACTGTGTCCCAGCTAAGCTTTCTTGGAAGAAGTGTACCCATAACGTCTTATCGGCGGTGTGTGGTTGAATCTTGCGGACATAAGACCTCAGATGCATTTTTGGACAGGAGACCTCATCATATTTGGTGAAGACATGGACTTTGAATTTATGGAGAATGACCACCCTAGGGACCAGAACTAAATCTCCAAAGTCCAAACTAGGCACTGTTTGGATCTCTACATCCTTAAGTCGGTCTTCCAGCTGCTTGTATTTCTCATTTGTCGGTGGATACTGCTCTTCGGAGTAGTCTTCATCCTCAGTAATCTGGTTATTTCCACCCCCAACTTTAGTGCTTCTAACTTCCTCTTCTTGATTGTCTTCTTCCTCAGAAGAAGCCTCTTCTATTTGAGCCAATCAGGAAGGCCCCTTGAACCTTCTTCCCATGTTAAGAATAACATCCCTCTTCTTGGTCTTCTTTTTGGTGGCAAGGAGTGCCATCATTTCTTGCTGACCTTTGGCTAGGTTGAGGGGAGTCTCTTGGAACTGTGCGTGTTGAGTTTGCAGATCTTTGACAGTTTTCTCTAGAGCCATCTTATACTGAAATAAACAGTAAAAAGATGAGGAAACCTGTATCGGAAAACCTGCTTATGATATGATGCATGCTATGTGGATGCCATGTTTTCAAGGACCTTAAGAGATTTAAATTTGCTAGCCAAAAAGGAAACAAACGCAATAATTATATTAATAAGTTCAAAGACTACAATTGCCCCTTGGGCTTAAAATGAAAAAGAAAAAAGATCTCAAGGAGACAACAAAATAGACTCCTAAAACAAAAGACTCAAGTCTCCCACAGGCGCTTCCTCTTTGGTGCAATATAGGCATTCGGGCTTTGCTCCTCGTGAAGTTGGCTTGTAAGCTCTAACACTTTCTTCTCGCTTGCATAGAATCGAGCTTCAAAGGTATCTCGTTCCCCCTTGAGCTGAATCCACAATCTCTGCAATTCTTCGAGGTTGGTAGGCATATCTGGATGGAGAATAATATAAGGAACACCCCCCTCAGCAACAGGCTCCACAACTATTGGTAGGATGGCTGGATATGGCATCATGAGGCTTTGAGCATGAGCTCGCACCCATTTGAGATAAGGATCCAAAGAAGTACAGTTCTTATTCCCCAAAGTCTTGCTATCAACCTTGTTTGCCATTCCCTAAGCTCGTACAAACCTTTGACGATAACCTTGGACATCTTTCTCATAGTCGAATAAAATACCTTGGATAAGTGCATCATGAGGACCATCTCTTCGAGCATAGCCAAATTGTCGTAGAGCCAGTGAAGGGTTATAAGTAATACCTCCCATGATGCCCAAGAGTGGAACATTATGGAAATCCATACAACGCTCAATAATAGTAATGTCCTCTAGAGATCGAGAGCACCAATGGATATCTGAATGAGAAAGTGACATCAACCTTTGAGACCATGTCAAGCCTTGTTCATTCTTCAATATTTATCTAGGAAGGTGCGAAATAAACCACCTAGACAACAACGGTATACAACACATAAGAGCTCCTCTCTTTCTCATAATGCGAGTGTGAAGACAATGTAGAATGTCTCCAAGCAAAGTAGGCACGGGGTTATGAGAAAGAAAACCTTGACAGCATTCTCATCTATGAGTTGGTCCGAATTAGGGAACAAAACCAAACCATATATTAGAAGATCCAAGACATCTTCAAAAGTTTGAAAATCCATATCTTCCCAAAACAGGCGAGCCTTCTCTAACAGAAACTTGGCTAGAAAACCCTCGACTCCACTCCTTGTTTCCCAATTAGCTACAATGTATGATCTCTTCAAATGCAAGGCCTTAGAAATAACTTCAATATTTGGAGTTTCCTCTGAACTGGTGAATGGTATTTTGATCAATCATGTGTACTCCTAATAATTGAGATAATTCTTCTAATGTGGGCACCAATTGGTAATCAGGAAAGGTGAAGCAATGACGCATAAGATCAAAGAACTGAAATAGCACACACATCATTTCTTCTTGAAAGCTTTAGGTAGCCAAACTAAGAATTCGACCATATCCTTTGGTGAAGGGAGAATCTTCAGGAACCCTTGATGCTAACTCTTTGAGTTGAGGAGGCACTTTTACGAAGCTGGCTCAGATGGTATTTCTACGAGCGTAAGCCATATCCTACAAAACAGAACAAAGATAAATTCCTAGATCCTTGAAATGGTTAGTGAGAATGCTATGGCATGATGTTATGATGTTTATCATGTCATGAATAATTAATCACAAAAAAAGCACACAATGACCTTAGGTTTAGGCTTGCATGAAGTTTATAGGTAGGTACCCTCTTGAAGTTTAGTTGGTTTAACCTGTCCTAAAAGAAGTATCCAGGTTCTAAGGAATCTCAATATCATTGATCTTTCTTCATCGGGCAATGTTTTAGCATAATCAATCTTTTCTTGCAACCAAAATATCCCAAAAGTCTGACCATAATGAGTGTAGTATCGAGTATCAACCAATCTTTAGTTTTGAACCAAAGCCGACTATCACACTACTTTCTAATGGCCAAGTTGTTCAACTAAGGTTCTACGGTCAATTAGTGCTTCGTGACACCACACAACAACCCCGTATTCTCCTTGATTCAATACAAGGGACACCAGTACCAACAAATGTGTCACACTAACATAGCCATCGCTTCAACTATATCGGTCTATGCCATACAATTTCCACGATCTATTGCTACTTACCTAATGTGCCCCAGATCCGGGTATAGGATCTTTACAACTAATAAACCCAAGCATTACCCATAAATGTAAAGAAAACAAGGCAAACAAAATAAAGCAAATAAAGGTGATCTAACTCTTAAGGTAACCCCACTTTTAGTTTATATTTCCCCAACAGAGTCTCCAGTTCTGTAATACAGCGGGAGAACTGACTCGGGTGTTTTACGTTTTATCATAAATGTTGCGGATAGTAAGAGTCACCACTGACTTTTCTTTTATCCAATAAAGGAAAGGGTGAAAAGAACAGGAAATACCTTTTGAGAATTTTCTTGAGTTCGAGGGGTAGGTTATGAAAAGGGAAGATGTTATCACCCTTTTCATCCGTAGTTATCTATGGGCTCTTAATTGCTAGCTCACTTTGAAAGGCTTTGTGTTTGTGTTTGTTTGAAGATGTTTCGAAAATAGTAATTTTGTAATGATTCTCATATCATTGAGAATGTATACAAAATGTTTATTTTGGAAATATTATGGAAATGCCTTAGTACGATAATTTTGCAATGATTCTCGTATCATTGAGAATGTATACAAAATGTTTGTTTGGAAAGAGAGTGTTTGAAAAGATGTTTGTTTTTGAAAGTGTGAGGTGTGAAAATGGTTTTGGTTTGTGAGCAAGCAATTACGAGCAATCTACCTACTCAAAAAGTCTTTGTTCTTTTCCTCCTCCTTTAGATAGTGCTTCTTTACCATTATTTGGTAGAGAGCCTTATCATTAGATGTGAGGGACGGGCGTGAGTCATCGTACAATCATAGAAGGAAACTTGTAAGATGTTTTAGTAATTTTCGTAAGAGACTAAGATCATTTATCAAAGGCAACATTTGAAGGGTCATCGAGGGACTATGATCTTTTAATCTAGGGTCTTTGCTAAAATCATCTCATGTTCGAGGGATATAACTATTTTTATCCTAAGCAACAAGTGAGGGTTACCCTAGAGGTGCATGTGTGCAAGGTGTTTTGTTTTCATGTATATTATCTTGGAATTAGGATTGTCTAATGTTTATTTTAAATCTTGCCATACAAATCCTAATTACTAGCAATAATCTGGGAAGTGATAAATTGCGGAATTTAAATGTCCTACACTATTATATTTCTTTTGGGAATGAGGGATACAAATTTACAAATGGGGAGAGGAAAGCAATAAAACCCTAATTACTATTACAAATCATTGATCATGAATTACAATAATAATACACAAAAATGTAAAGATGAAGAAGAAAAGAAAGCAATTATTTTTTAGGGCTTTTGATGAAAAAGAGGTTTTAATTATCTTAATTAAACTAATTAATTTAAAAGGGAAGTTAATTAATTATTTTGACAAAACCTAAAGTCTATTTTGATTAGAAAAAAAAATTAGATAAAACCTAAGTCTAATTATTTTTAATTCTAAAAAAAGATTAATTAGTTGAGAAACTATTTTTAGTGTTTTATTTATAAAAATAAATAAGGTTAAAATAAAATAAAATTGGAAAATTATTTAAGAAAATGTATTTTTTATATTTTTGGTTAAAATAAAATAATAAAATAAATAAAAGTAAAGAAAATATATAAAGAATGTAAAAATATTGGGCTTAGGTGTTAGAAAGTAAAGAGGGTGTGAAAAAGTATTTTTGTTAAGTCCAAACAATTTTTGCTTAATTAGAAAATAAAATAAAAAATGGAAATGGGCTTGAGTATAATAAGTAATTAGGGGGTATGCTAAAGGAAAAGGTTGGGCCCAAAGAAAAGAAAGCCCAGTCGCTCTGTAAGTGAGAAAGGAAGGAAAATCACAAAAAATAACAAAATGTCCCATGCCTGGCTCGAACCCATGACCAGGCATATGAATGCCTTATACGCGTGCGCTCTACCACTAGGGTGGCTATACATCCGGTGTTTAAAACAAAAACCAATAAATATATTACAAACTCAGTCTTGATTATAACTTCATCTTCTTCCTCGTGCTAGGTAGTTTATCACTATTTTTTGAAATTCGCAACTTGCTCATTTCTCAACCAAATTGGAAAATATAAACATGAACGTTGCTTGAAATTTCATCATAATTTCAAATATGTAAATAACTCAAGCTAACACTCAAATATGAACATGAATTTTTGTTGGTACCAAATTTTGACCTAATTTTTCAGAAAGTTCATCTTCAAAATTTGCATCACTCATGCAACATAAATGAAATCTAAGGGCATGGTTAGCTTCAGGGCTATGATGTCTACATTTTTTATTCACAAAGCAACTATTAATGATGCTTATAGAGAGAGTTCAAAGTTTGAAAAAATTACCTCAAAATTGGAAACCGTGTTTGATGATTGAGCACTCTTTGAGATGTTGTGATGATCTGGATAACTTCACTGAACCTCCAGGAAGCTAATGCAATGCTTACTTTGGATTTAGAGTGGCTGTATTGTTCTGGAGAAGTCAATGTGCAGAGCTCTGTTTTTGGTGATAGAAGATGAGGAAGATGATGTTACAGTTGTGTTTCAGGTGTTTGGATAGCTTCTATACGATTTATAGAAGCTTGGTGATTGATTAAAATGGAAAACACACGAGTGGATTGTGAGATGAGTATTTAAAGTCAGAAATGGCACAAAAATGGAGTTTGTGTGCAAATTATGATTTCAGGGAGTTTGAGAGAGTTTTTAGGCTTGTGAATTCGTGTGTTAGGTTACAAATAACTTCTCTATTTATAGGCAATAGGTTTTGGAAGATTCAAGGGATCAGAACCACAAGATCACATGTTATGGTTTTTGACTTGTTTTTGAAGCAATCTTGATAAACATTATTCCAATGCATAGTACAAGGCTATCTAAAGTGGTTAGGAACTTTAAACATGTTACTTATGGCTTTTATGTTGAGTGTGTACAGAAGGAACAAGTTAGAGGCTCAATACAAGTTAACTTTGTGATTAAAGCAACTTTACAAGAATGAAAATGTTACTTTGTGCCAAAAATGGGTGAATCTCTTGGACAATGGCTCAAATGCTTGGATCATAGCTCTAAAAATTGTGTACTCAATTAATTGTGGAGTGATTTGTAAATTAGAAGCTTGCAAAGCAAGATTATGCATCATAGGTTTGAGATTTGGTTAAGTGTTTATCATGAAAATGACTTGTAATTCAAGAATGGATGCTCAACTTCTTCTCTTCGATTCTCCTAGCTCAAAAATGATATCTTCAAGTTCTTGGACATTTTGGAAATATTTAAGCATTGTCTATAACCTTCATGTCGAACACTTTGGCTAAATCATCTTGGAACTAGGTAAAAATTGGTCAAGAAGTTAGGTAAAAAATCTGCCTAAACTAGTTAAAAATTTTACTAAGTGTTTTATGAAAAATGTCATGACTTCATAAGCCTATATCTTCAAATCTAAGAATTTTTTGGACATTAACCCTATAATACAAAGTTGTAGAATTCATCAAGATATACAACTTTCATGTTTAAAGTTTTCCTTGAATCATCTTGCATCTTGGTGAAAAATTGTCATGAAGTAATGAATTTATCAAATATAAAAACACTTAGAAATTTTCTAAGTCTTAGAAATCTTGACTTTTTTATTGACTTTTTGACTTTATTGATTCTTTATGATCAAGTTTTACATTTTTGAATGTCTTGATGAATCTTGATCTTTGAAATTCAATGTTGATTAAAAAGTCAAAGTTTGACTTTTTTTGTATCAGATGACTTTTCATCATTTGATCCAATTTCAACTATCAATCCAATGATCTTGAGAAATGATTTGAGCCATGAAATTATGTCAACATGTTATGTTTTAGTCCTTGAGATTATGCCTCAAGTCATTAGGTCATGTACTAGGTCAAAAATCAATGATTAGTTTTTCTCAATCAAAACCCTAATTTTTACAATTTTGCCCCTTTGATGATTTGAGTGCTTTTCTTAAGGAATTGTGATCAACGTTTGATAAATTGAAGGATATGACTTAAAAATGTTGATGTTGGAAAAAAATCACGAAGTTTGATTGTAGTTTGACCATAGTTGACTTTTTACCCAATACAATTGATTTTCAATCATCTGAGCAATTGACTGAGCAATTTTGAGATGCAAGACTTGAAACTTGGTATGAGAAATCTTGAAGACCTATAACGAACCATGAAATTAATTTGAGGCATAAAAAGTATAATTGTCCTTCAGAAAATTAAAACCATAATTTGGAGGCTTAGTCTGAGGAGGTGAGTTTGTCTGATCAAACCCTTGAGAATCCTTGAGCATTTGAGATCATTTGTGAGAAATGTCTTGAGAATAGAGAGGGGAAATTTTAGGGTACAACACATTCATATATCATGTGTATCAGAGATAGGTAAGAATTTGATACAGTGATGAGGTAGGACTCCGGTTCAATGACGGGTTAAGACTTCAGTCCAGTGACGAGTAAGACTTTGGTCTAGTGGTGGGTTAGATATTTCAGTAACACACCTCGTAATATCCAAATTATGGATATCACATACATGGAAGTAGAGGAGATAGATACATTTAATATATAATTGCATTTGCTGATTAATTATTCTGTTGTTGGATTTGTATGATTGATTTAACTGTGATAATATATTATCCTTGTTATTGATTCACTGCTATATATAGAATGTATTTCTCACCCCTTATGTTTTTTTTTTCTTCTGTGTTGTTCTTTATGCATGTTATGCATATTATCTGGTAGAGACTAGTGAGCAGTAGCTATTTTGGAGGATGGCATAGTTGACCTCTTTGCTACCTTTTATTTCCATTTTGTCGTCGTGCCTTATCGGTTGTTTAGTTTTATATGTGTCTCTCTGATAATGTAACACTGGGTTGGAGAATACTTTATTTGCTATGTGAGTTGTTTAATTGAATATATTTTAAATATAAAATGAAGTTGGTTTTCTGTATAAATAATGTTTTGAGAATGAGAAATGTTGAGTTGAGATGTAGCATCCTTTGATATTATTATTTTCCGCGTGTTTTCTTTAAATTATACGTTCGGAATTTAGGGTGTTATATTTAGCAGTGGTCAGAGATGGTCGACAATAGTTGATTTGGCTGTCATAATATTGATTGGAATAGTGGTCGACGACCATTGGTGTGAGTTTCTTAGATTCAAAACAAAAACAAAAATTTAAAAACCTTTTTTGTTGTTGAGTTTTAGTAAAAAAACTATTTTGAAATGGAGTAAAAGATTGAATCAATTTTACTTTTTATAAAAGAGTTTTAGTTTTAAAACTGACGTTCAAAATCAAAATAAAAAAATTAAAAACTTACAACTACCCCTTCAAACGAGCCTTAAATACCCACAATATATGTGATGTAAAAGTGAACAAAAATCATTTTAGACGTAATAATGCATTACATAGTTCAATGCTATCATAAAGGGTGAGGTAAATATATCGGTATACTTAAGAATGTTTAAAATGTTGATTTTCATACTTTATCTTTTACATTATATACTTCTTTTTAAAAATTCATCTCAACTCCCTAACATTTTTCATTCTTACACATTTTCTTCTATCACACTTCCCAAAATAAACGCTTATTCCTTCCTTGCAATTTTTTTTATTAGTTTAAGACTTTTAGGTATTCATCTATCCACTCTAATCTATAATTTCCATTGCATTTGATACTATTAATTGTATCCCCTTGATTTCCTTTTGTTATTGTTGTTTTATTATGTATTCGATGATATGTTCATATATCTTTAATTTTTCATTGCATGTTATGTTAACTCCCTTTATTCTTTGTTTCTCCTTTCATTATATTATTTACTATATTTTTATTTATATTGTGTTTGTTTTATATTTGAATTTAACATGGCTATGAGTTTTTTTTGTCTTTGTAATTGAGTTTTTGCAGGTGGTGTCTAATACCTTTTGCAATGTTGCTCTAAGTCATTATTTGAATTTTTTTCTTTTCTGATGCCACACTTTTTTAAAGTTTTGGTTGGTGTGGAAGATATATATTTATGTCTGTCTAATCGTTGTCTACTTTTATATTATGCTCTAAAATTATTACAAAAGGATTTTTAATCTGATTACTTTTACATTTTGCTAAAGATGTGTAACAAATGTTAGAGCATTTAACTTATATATTGACTAATTTTAAGAGTAACATTATAGTTGTAGTATTTGAATCAAACTCTAGTCTCTATAGGGGTAGCTTCATTTTTCAATTGGGATATGCATGTTGTAGTTGAAGTTTGTTCTAACATTTAGTAGTTGAAGTTGTTTATGTATTTTATTATGTAGTAGCTATGCATATCATGTATGACTGTTATCATCATACATGACATACATATGCTAGTAGTTTATAAATACGCTTGTTGGAAAATATTTTATTTCCCTATTTTATTTTTTTGTTTATTCTCCTTTATTTTCCTTTATTCTCCATTAAGGAGAGAATTAATTGTAACTTTTTGTGTTCCCTCTATATAAACCAGCCCGGAGCTGAGGAATAAAACACAACAACATTTTACCTATTATCTTCAATATGGTATCAATAGCACTAGGTTAGGATTTTATTGTTTGACCTATTTTCTTACCTGACCCTCTTCGCATATTGGTTTAGTCCTTATTACGAATCACAACAACATGTGGTCTTCCCCAGCAAATGCCTACACCATATCCAACCATGGCAAACAACCATCACTTGAGTCAGGCATAAACCAGGACAATAGTCGCGAAAATGGCGATGGCAGAGAAGACGATGGTGGTCGTGGAGATAACGGTGGCAGAGGAAACAACGGTGGTCACGAAGATGGCATACTAGAGGAAACATCGGTGGTCACAAATAGTGATAATAATGGAGGCAACAATGGAAACAAGAACAATAATGTTTATTATGACAATTATTCCAACATAGGCGAAAATGGCCAAGAGGGTTCCTCATAGCCCCTCAATGTCAATATTCCTAAGATGAATGTGAATAACTATAATAAATGGGCCCAAACCATTTGCTTGGTATTGGATAGCAAATAAAAGCTTAATTTTTTAACAGAATCAGTAGTCGAACCGGCAGAAGGAGACCCTTTTTACAAATAATGGAAGTCTGAAAACTTCTTCATTATTCCGTGGTTGGTAAACTCTATGGAAACTGGAATAGGTGAGTCTTACATGTTTTTGCCTTCTACAAAGGATGTGTAGGAATATGTTAAGGAAACATACTCTGATATTCAAAACTCCTCCCAAATATTTGGTTTAAAATCAAAGTTATGGCATGGGAAACAAGGATACAAGAGTGTAACTGCTTAGTATAATGAGTTGTTGACCTTGTGGCAAGAGTTGTATCTCTATTATGATGAAAATTTAAGGTGTAAAAAATATATTGTTATGTTCTCAAGAGGCAAGAAAATGATTATGTCTTCATGTTTCTCGCTAGACTCAATAAAGACTTTGATGAGGTAAGAGGTAGAGTTTTAGGAAAAATACCATTTCCAAATCTTCATGAAGCTTTTGCAGAAATAAGAATGGGGGGGGGGGGGGGGGAGGGGGGGGGGGCACTACAAGGATATATAATGGGGGAAGACACCTTAAAGATCTGGATCTAAATGTTTAACTCTGGCTACTAGGAACCTCAGTGAGGGAAAAGGGTCATATAGAGTTCCTTGGTGTGATCAATGCAAGCACAAATTGCATACATGTGAAACTTTTTGGAAGCTCAATGATAAACCTCCTAACTGGAAAAAGAAAGGTGGCCATTCATTTCAGGCTAGTAATTCTGATCAAAGGCAACAATCCTCCTCAACTCAGCTTTCACCCACTATAGAAAAACTAGACAAATTGTTCAAACTCCTCGAACCTCTAACTACTTCTTGCTCTAAAGGACCAAAAGGTAATTTTGAATATCTTAGTGGAAATCCCAATCATACTTGGATATTATATTTAAGTGCTCTGATTACATGACATGTGAATCTACTTTGTTCTTTTCATATAATCCATGTGTAGTTAATCAAAAAATAAAAATTGCATACGACTCTTTTTCATCCATTGCAGGTAAAGGGTCAGTTATGTTGTCTCTAGTGTTAACTCGTAAAAATTTCCTTCATGCTCCAAACTTATTATGCAATTTAATGTCCTTCAGTAAATTAGCCTAAGATATAAGTTATCGAACTATTTTTTTCTGATCTCATTGTTTCTTTTAGGATTTGAACTCACAGAAGATGATTGGAAGTGTTAAGGAAAGTGGAGGACTCCACTACCCTGGCATTAGATTTGCATCACAACTACCTTAAAAAAATAATAAGTTCATGATTTGAGTCTTTTTCTATTTTGAATAATAAAGAAAACAACATTATGGTATTGCATTTAAGATTAGGTCATCCTAGTTTTCGTTACCTAAAACACATGTTTCCTAAGTTATTTCATAATAAGAAATTTTCTTCATTTAAATGTGAAACATGTGTGTTTGCAAAACATAATGGTTCCCGATTTTAAATACATCCTTATAAACCATCAAAACCTTTTTTGATTATTCACATTGATGTTTGGGGCCCTAATCGTATAAGTACACTCTCCCTCAATTTTTTTAATCATATTTAAAGATGACCATACAAAAGTGTGTTGGGTGTACTTGTTAAAGGAGAAATCATATTGTTAGGTATGTGATTTTATGATTGGAAATAATTTTGGAAAAACGTGTATCACAACCAGATGTTGAGAAAGATGTTGTAACATCTTGAACAACTGTTATATCAGGTGCTGCTACCTCCAGATGTTGAGTAAGATGTCATGACATCTTGAACAACTATTACAGCATGTTCTGTTGTTACTTTCTTAACATATTTAATTTGATTTTGTGAGATTCTCTTGGACATATCTCGCTTATTTGTGTAGGTCAAGAAGATTTTATTTGGAACAATTGATTTTATCTCCAACTGTATATTAGTTTCTAAAATTGGATATTGAGACAATTTAGGAAACTTATGAGTTTTGTTCCAAGATTTAAAGAAATTTTTTCTGCATAATTGGTGCAGCCCTTAGCTTGTGGATAAATAAAAAATTGGGTGAAGATTTTGAAGTCCATGGACTGCTGAGGAGTTTATAAAAGAAAAACTTAAACCTAATGTTAAAGAAGAACTTAAGAAAAATAAGGGGAAGCTTGATATTCAAGAGTCTTAGGATTTGAGAGTTTTTTAGTGTGCTTTATTAGTGTGTCTCACTCATGTATCATGTTGATACATAGAGTTTGACTAATTGTTCATTATTTATTGTCAATCACTCATGAGCTTTTAAGCAAATAGTGGATTATGTATAATTGGAAGTGTGGTCTTCTATTTTTGTCTTTTGTTATTTCACTGAGGTGATTGTGGGAAGTGAGAGGGGGTTCTCATATATAGGAGGTTCTTAGGTAGAAGTTTCATAAGGTGGTGATTAGGTGATAAGTTGTAAAGTATGATTGTTTAGCTTTAAACTAATACTATCATAGTGGATTTCCTTCCTGGCTTGGATGCCCCCATAGTAGGTGATATTGCATTGAATTAGGTTAACAATTGACTGTGTTATTTATGTTTTGCAATATACTTTAAGCATAATTCATATCTTCTATAAATTTATGTATCATGAACATGATGTCTTAACATCTGTCCTGACATTGTGTTTTGGTGTTGTGACATTTGTCCTAACATCTAATTTGAGAGTGCCAAAATTTCAATGGACATTAGAGCAGACACCCTGTTCTGTTTTTGGGTGAGCTCCAAGGAGAATATTTTCTGGTACTATGGAAAAGGAAGGAAGATACAATAACATACCACATCTGTTATATGGTGCAAACTATGACTATTGGAAGGCTGAGATGGTAGCTTTTCTGAAATCCATGGACAACAGATCTTGGAAAGCGGTTTTGAAAGGATGGAATCATCCTGTTGTGAAGGACAAATATGAGAGTGAGTCTTTGAAGCCAAAAGAAGATTGGTATAAAGAGGAAGATGAATTAGCTCTTGGAAATTCCAAATCTTTAAATGTTTTATTCAATGGAGTGGACAATAATTTTTTCAGGTTAATAAATTCATGTACTGTAGCTAAAGATGCTTGGAAAATTCTCAAGACAACTCATGAAGGCACATCCAAAGTGAAGATGTCCAGGCTTCAACTTCTCACTACCATATTTGAGAACCTAAATATGAATGATGGTGAAAGCATTCAGGACTTCCACACAAATGTTCTTGAAATAGCAAATGCATCTAGTGCCTTTGGAGAGAAGATGCCAAAAGAAAGGTTGGTTAGAAATATTCTCATGTTTCTGCCTAAGAAATTTGACATGAAGATAACTGCCATTAAATAAATCCAAGACATCAGCAGCATGAGATTTGATGAACTTGTTGGGTCACTTAAAACATTTGAACTGGCCATAAGTGACAAGTTTGAGTATAAGAACAAGTTCATAGCTTTTGTGTCCAATGTTGAAGATGAAGATGGACAAGCTGATCTGGATACTGAAGAAGGATTGTCAAAAACCATTGGATTACTTGGGAAGAAATTCAATAGAATTCTAAAAAGAATGGACAAAAGGGGGAAGACCAAATGTTAAGAACATCCCATCTGACATCAACAATAATCATGATTCTAAAAAAATCATAACGATAGAGATATCTAATCAAGGTATTCAGTGTCAGGAATATGAAGGATTTGGGCACATTAGAGTATAATGTCCTACCTATCTCAAGAGACAACAGAAAGAACTATTTATTTATTGGTCAGATGATGATATCTCTGAAGCTGAAACTGAGGGAGAGTCTTCTAAAATTGTGACTGCCCTAATAGGAAGATGGGATTCTAAGGTAAGCTCCAGAAGTGAAGAAATATCTTATAATGAAATGACCGCTTCTTACAAAAAATTGTACAAAAAAGTGAAGAAGTCTACCAAATCGGGGTGAAGCAGAGAATGATCATAGCTAAACTTCAGATTGGGAAGGAGGAATACTTAACTATCATTTACGAGCTTCAGAATGAAGTGACTCTGTTAACATCAAAACTTGATAATTTGATAAAAGTGGTTAGGATGTTGAACAATGGATCTGATGTGTTGGATGACATCCTTCAAGATGTAGAAGGATGAAAAAGGCACGCTGGTATATGGTTTAATTTCCAATCCTTGAAAAATAAAAATAAAGACCCTGAGATAAAAAATGTTCCTGCTAGAGTGAAGGTTGAGAGAAAAATGTCTGACCAGATGTTACAACATCCTTCCAGGTCACAAGAAACTCAGACCAGAGACAAGCTCAAACCTTGGAAATGTAATTTTTGTTGAAGACATGGCCACACAAAGCAATTCTTTTATAGTCTTCATAGTTATCCAAAACATCCATCTCAACCTAGTGATAACCCTTTAATGATTAAAACTAGAAAGGAATGGAAAGTAAAGCATGCTGGCAAAAATCTCATTGCTCATACCTTTCTTAGAGTTTCATCTAGTGAAGACTTATATTTTGATAATGGGCGTTCTAGGCATATGAAAGGTGTGGAGAATTTATTGGAGGATGTTAACCTCACACAACCAGCTATGTCACTTTTGGATATGTTACCAAAGGAGTAATTAAGGGAGTTAGAATACTAGCTTGTGAAGGATATCCTAAGCTTGATAGAGTCCTTTTTGTAAAAGGTCTGACTGCTAATCTGATAAGTATTAGTCAGTTATGTGATCAATGCCTTAAGGTTAACTTCACTAAGTTTGAATATCCGGTCACTAATAAAGAGAACAAATTGATGATGAGAAGATACGGGTTTAAGGATAATTTCTACTTGTGGACGCCTCAAGGAATCTCATATTCCTCTACATGTATGTTGTCCAAGGAAGATGAAGTCAAATTGTGGCATCAAAAACTTAGCCATTTGCATCTGAAAGGAATGTAGAAGATTATATCCAGAGAAGCTATTAGAGGCATTCCTAAGCTCAAAATTGAGGAAGGAAGAATCTATGGTGAGTGTCAAATTGGAAAGCAGACCAAGATGTCCCACCAGAAGATTCAACACCAGACTACCTCAAAAGTTCTTGAACTCCTTCATATGGACTTGATGGAACCTATGCAAGTTGAAATCCTTGGTGGAAAAGGTATGCTTATGTTGATGTTGATGATTTTTCAAGATTTACTTGGGTAAATTTCATCAAAGAAAAATCATAAGTCTTTGATGTCTTCAAGGAGTTGTGTCAAAAGCTTCAAAGAGAAAATGGAAGTGATATTGTAAGGATCAGAAGTGATCTTGGTAGGGAGTTTGAAAATGACATGTTTGCTGAATTTTGCGCCTCTGAAGATATTAGTCTTGAATTCTCTTTACTCATCACTCCTTGACAAAATAGAGTTATTGAGAGAAAGAATATGACTCTTCAAGAATCAATAAGATTCATGCTTCATGCTAAGAATTTACCATATCTTTTTGGGCAAAAGCTATGAACACTGCATGTTATATTCATAATAGAGTCACCTTAAGGACTGGTACTTCAAATAATCTATATGAGTTATGGAAAGGAAAGAAGCCTAAAGTCAAATACTTTCATGTTTTTGGAAGTAAATGTTACACCTTGGCTGATTGCGAGTCTAACACGGTGGGAGAACTGACTTGGGATTTTTTTGCGTTTGATCGCAATTGTTGCGGATAGCAAGAGTCGCCACCGACTTTTCTTTTATCCAATAAAGGAAAGGGTGAAAAGAACAGGAAAGACCTTTGAGATTATTTTATTGAGTTCGGGGGGTAGATTATGAAAAGGGAAGGTGTTAGCACCCCTTTCATCCATAGTTATCTATGGGATCTTAGTTGCTTGCTAGATCACTTGCTTTTGTTTGAAAATGTGCTTGTGGTGTGGTTTTTTAAAGTATTTTGAAAAATGTGCATTTATAATGATTCTCGTCTCTATAAGAACGCATAAAAAGTGTTGTTTGGAAAATAGTTCAAAGAAGTGTTTGTTTTTGAAAGTGATTTTGAAAAGGTGTCTTTGTAATAATTCTCGTCTCTATAAGAACGCATACAAAGTGTTGTCTTTTGAAAATGTTTCAAAATGAAAGTGTTGGTGTATAAAATGTTTTTATTGTGAGCAAGCGAGCAACTAGGAGTATTCTACCTACTCAAAAGGTCTTTAATGTTCTTTTACTCCTTCTTTAGATGTTGCTATCTTACCATTGATTAGTAAGAATCCTTTATCTTTGGATGTGAAGGGACGGGTGTGGGTCATCGATAGACATGATATCAATATTGTGAGATATCTTAGCATTTCTCTTGAGGGACTAAGATCATTTGTAAGGCAACATTCGAAGCGTTATCGAGGGACTATGATCTTGTATTTTGATTGTTTTTTCTAAGACATCTCACGTGCATAACATAACCATTTTTAGGCAACAAGTGGAGTTAACCCTAGAGATGCAAGTGTGCAAGTGTGTTTGATTTGCATGCATTTAATCTTTGATTAGGGGTTATCTACTTGTTGTTTTTATCTTGACATACAAATCCTAATTACTAGCATTTATACAAAAGCGATAAATTGCGGAAAGTAAATATTCTACGCTATTACAATCACTTGGGGATGGGGTGTACAAATTTACAAATGGGGATTGCAAGAAATTAAAGTCCTAATTATCTATTACAACCATATTGAAATAATGTACATGAAATGTAAAATAGACTTGTTTTATTTTTTTTTGTTAAGAGAAGAAATAAATTTGCTTAAAAAATATTTTTAGTCTTTTTGTTTTAAAAGAAATAAAATAAAGCATGTGAATATAAAGTATTTTTTTGGTGTTTTTGATTAATGAAAATAAAAAGTGATGATAAAAATGATAACAGAGTAAGAGTCAGAATCAGCGCGTTGCTGAAAGTGGAGAGAGCAAAAGTTCTGACTCATGCGCGCTGCAAATCAGAAAGCAAATGTTAGCAAAAAAAAGGAAGGCCAGAGGTTCTGGATCCAGACACACTGATATTCTGAGATTGTTGGGAACAAAGGAAAACCTAGAAGTTCTGATTGTTGAGAGAGGCTAGAAGTTTTGACGCAGCTGGAAACCTAGAAGTTCTAATGTTATTGGAAGGTTAGAAGTTCTGGTTATTGAGAGAGTTTAGAAGTTCTAGTGTTATTGGAAGGTTAGAAGTTCTGGTTGTTGAGAGAGTGAGGTGACAATGATGTTGGATGAGAATGTCTAGAAGTTCTGGTCTAGGAATATTGCTTGACAAAGTGGGGTAAAAATGTGAGGAAATAAACACAAAAAGATGCTTCCGGGGCTAGAACCCAGGACCCTTAACACTAATGTCTTATGTGTGCGCTCTCTACCACAGGGGTGGCTGTACATCCGGTATCAGAAGCAAAAACATAAACATGTATCACAAATGTAAGTTCTGATGATGAACTTCATCTCCTTCTCCACGCCAACCAGAATGTCTGCAGCTTAGTCATTTCTCAACAAAAAACAGAAAATGCAAACATAGCAGTTATGGCAAATTTCATCTTGTTTTCGGAAATATAAAGCATCAGAATTGTAAATCAGAAGCAAGCATGAATTTTGCTAATCCTAATTCTGAACCCTAATTTCCTCAAGAAGTTATGATATGAAATTCTCTCTACTTATGTAATGAAATCTATACATATATACAGAATCAGAGCCATGATATCTACATTGTATCTTTAAAAATGCAAGCCTGACAATGACTAAGTAATGAGATGAAAGTCAGAAGAAACTTACCTCGATGCTGGAGATTGTTCTGTGAATTAAAGCCTGGTTCAGACTGCTGTGAAGTCCTGATCATCTTCCTCAAGTTCCCAAGAAGCCAGAACAACCCTTAACTTGAGCAATGAATGGCTGGAATATTCTGGAGCAGTCAAGGTGAAAAGTTCTAATTTTGAAATGGAGGTTGGTGAAGATTGTATTACAGTTTGAAAGCAGAAGTTAGGACGACTTCTCAGTGTATATCAGAAGTTGTGTGGGTGATTTGGCCAAGAAATGCACAAGGAAAACTAGAGTTTGGATGCAAAAACCAGAAATTAGTAGGTTTTGTGTTTGGGCTGCAGTTTCAGATTCTTGGAATTTTCAGCAAGGTTTCAAGGCTTTTTTTCAATGTCTCCCCCCTTTTTTAATTTGTAAATGAAGTTTAATTTATAGGTAAAGGATTTATAAGCTTGGAGAAATCAAGAGTACAACCATCAAGGATTATGGATCGTTGACTTGTTTTTAAAGCAAGTTTAGACAGACATGTTTTCAAGGTAAAGTAGAGTGGTTAACAGCTTTAAGCACACTTAATCTGAGTTTGTAAGCGTGACTTATGGAGGAAGTACACCCAAAAGCAAATTGAAGCATGGGCTCAAGATAAACTTTGTACAAAAGTTTGCTTTTCAAGGACAGTAATGGTACTTTTATGCCACATGTGGGAAGATCTTTTGGATAAAGACTCAAAAGTGGGTGTGAGCATTAAATGATGATGAGATTTAACAAGCAAGAAGACCTGCAACCTGAGATTATATAGCTTAGCTTGAAACTAGGTCAGAAGTTCAACACAAACGTATCTCATATTAAGAACAAATGTCCAACTTCTGATCTTTGATTCTCCCTGCTCCAACATGATCTGAAGGAGTTATGAGACTTTTCAGAAAGCTTGTAACATGCTTTATAATCCCTCTTTGAATTAATTTTGCAAACTCTGATTGTACCTTCGTGAAAATTGGCCCAGAAGTTCTAACCAAATTCTGACTTGGAAAGGTTCAGAATTTACTAAGTGTTTTAGTTTCATGAACGTGTCTTCAAGGATTTATAACTTGAAATCCCAACATTTCTAGAAGAAGTTCTGTTCTGCAATGTTTTATATCTCATTGAGATCTACAACTCTTGTGTCATAAGTTCTTCCTGAATCATCTTGCATCATGATAAAAATCTGGCCAGAAGTTCTAAACTTATCATATTCCTTAACACTTAGAAAAATTTCTAAGTGTCTAGAATTTTGACTTTTTCCAAAGTAATTTTGACTTTTGATTTTCTTGATGAAACAAACTTCATATTCTAACATGTCTTGATGAAATATGATTCTTGAAAATTGATTTTGATCCAAAAGTCACAGTTTGGCTTTTCAGTGTGTATTTTGACCATTTTCCCCTGTGCCAATTCCCAGCCTAAATTAATGTATCAGTGCTGCAAACTTGGTTCATGGAAGACCTTGTGAGAATATTCTTGAGAAATGAGAGGGAAAATTTTAGGGTACAACAACTGCCCCTGTTCAATGTTCTTAAACTTGAAAAGCAAGTATGGCACATTGTCGTTTGTAGCTTGAAGGTAGAAGATGATTGAACACTAGAGTTCCCAGAAATTTGCACTCGATGATGTGTAGGGAATGGGCTTAAAGATGCCATTTGGAGAAATGATGGAAAGTTTTTGGAGATGGGCTTATAGATGCCATCCAGAGTAACTGGGGAAGGCATCAGGATAAATCTTTTGGTTGATTTATACTGAAATAGTAGATGTCTTTTGCCTGTTTTTAACTGGAAGAGATAAATCTAACCAGAAGAGGTCTTTGATTGCCTTTTATTAACTAGAAGAAATAAATCTAACCAGAAGAGGTCTTGGATATTCTTCAATTTATGATGGGCCTGTGTAGGGCTGCTTCAAGATGAATCCATGCGAAGCTTCATCTAGAATTTAAGAGAAGGAACCTGGGTAGGATTGCTTCAGGATGAGTCCGAGTAAAACTGTATCTGGAAATGAGAAGGAACCTGGGTAGGGTTGCTTCATGATGGTCGTGTAGATAGTTGCCCTGCCTTGTTTCAGGAACTAGTCTTAGACATATTGAAAATTGTTGATGATAATTATCAGTCAATTGACCTTTCATGAAAAGGTAAAGGGTTAGCTGTATGCAATGTCGTGATGGATGAAATGCATGTCGTAACGATGTTTCCCAAAATAAATGAGATTATGTTGTATGCATTTATCATGTATGTAAATATGATGCATGCAATGTTATTGGAATGTAATTTTGTCTTAGGAGATAAATCCCTGACAAGTGCTGGGGAGTCATTAAATCCCTTACTGCTGTTGAAGAGTAGATGTGTCTTCAAACTTTGCTTAGAATGTTTCCACTGGGGATTTATGTTTTGTTGTTTGAGGAGAACTCCGCTGGGGAATATTGATTTTGGCCTGAGAAATCTTGGTGGAGAATGTTGATTTCTGCTTGGGGGAATAAATTTCAGAAATTTTGGTTGTCTATTGCTCTACTGAGGATTCCCTAACTGGAGAGCATCATAAGTTAGCTATTATCTGGTCGAAATCCAGGCTTGGCAGCAAATTATTGGGGATAATAAAGTTGATTGTTATCTGGTCGTATTCCAAGCTTCGTAACAACTTACCGGGGAAGATTAATTTAACTGTTATCTGGTCGGATTCCAGGCTTCACAGAAAATTTCTTGGGAGAGTGAAGTTAAACTGTTATCTGGTCGGATTCCAGGCTTTGCAGCAACTTGCCGACTTTGAACTGCTATCTGGTCGGATCCAAGCTTCAAAGCAGATTTCTAAGATGGATGAAATTAATTGTTATCTGGTCGAACTCCAGGCTTCGCAACAACTTACTTGAAAAGATGAAGTTGAACTGATATCTGGTCGGGTCCAGTTTTCGTAACAACTTCCTGAAGTTAAACTGTTATCTAGTTGGTTTCCAGGCTTTGCAGTAACTTACTGAATTTAATTGTTATCTGGTCGGCTTCCATGCTTCACAACAAATTTCCGAGAGAATGAAGTTAATTATTATCTGGTCGAATTCCAGGATTCACAACAACTTACTGAAGTTAACTTTTATCTGGTCTGTTTCCAAGCTTCGCAGTAACTTACTGAATTTAATTGTTATCTGGTCAGATTCCAGGCTTCACAACAAATTTATGAGAGAATGAAGTTAATTGTTATTTGGTCGAATTCCAAGCTTCGCAACAACTTACTTGAAAATATGAAGTTGAATTGATATCTAGTTGGGTCTAGGTCTCATAACAACTTCCTGAAGTTAAATTGTTACTGGTCGGTTTCCAGGCTTCGCAGTAACTTACTGAATTTGATTGTTATCTGGTCGGTTTCCAGGCTTCACAACAAATTTCTTAGAGAATGAAGTTAATTGTTATCTGGTCAAATTCCAGGATTCACAACAACTTACTGAAGTTAACTGTTATCTGGTCAGTTTCCAGGCTTCACAGTAACTTACTGAATTTAATTGTTATCCAGTCGGATTCCAGGCTTCACAATAAATTTCTGAGAGAATGAAGTTAATTGTTATCTGGTCAAAT
Organism: Vicia faba; assembly: GCA_948472305.1. NCBI lineage: Eukaryota > Viridiplantae > Streptophyta > Magnoliopsida > Fabales > Fabaceae > Vicia > Vicia faba. The sequence continues at coordinate 417,085,143 of OX451739.1, forward strand.
TCCAGACTTCACAACAACTTACTGGGGAAGATTAATTTAACTGTTATCTGGTCGAATTCCAGGCTTCATAGAAAATTTCTTGGGAGAGTGAAGTTAAACTGTTATCTGGTTGGATTCCAGGCTTCGTAGCAACTTGCCGACTTTGAACTGCTATCTGGTCGAATCCAGGCTTCAAAGAAGATTTCTGAGATGGACGAAGTTTATTGTTATCTAGTATAACTCTAGGCTTCGCAACAACTTACTTGAAAAGATGAAGTTAAACTGATATCTGGTCGGATCCAGGTTTCGTAACAACATCCTGAAGTTAAACTGTTATCTGGTCAATTTCTAGGCTTCGCAGTAACTTACTGAATTTAATTATTATCTGGTCGGTTTCCAGGCTTCACAATAAATTTCTGAGAGAATGAAGTTAATTGTTATCTGGTCGAATTCCAGGCTTGACAACAACTTACTGAAGTTAATTGTTATCTGGTCGGTTTCCAGGCTTCACAATAACTTACTTGAAAGGATGAAGTTGAACTGATATCTGGTCGGGTCCAGGCTTTACAGTAACTTGCTGGGGATTGTAGAAGAGTCTACTGAGGAAGAGGGATTGTGGTCCCTTGGTTTGTGATAGTCTGGGAGGAAAACTCAAGCTAGAGAATCTGTAGTTTGTTGGGGAAATAAACCCTGTCGCTAGTCTATTGGGGAGGTGTCTTCTTTTGGCAGAAATCCTCGAGGATTCTTGAGACCAACTCAGTTGGGGAGAAGTTTTCAGAGATTGAAACCCTAGCCGGGGATCACCCTATGAACAGGATTTTGGGGGAGATTTGTCAATTCCCCTAGTAGCAGGTGTTGCCATATTTCCAGAAGATGTTTGTTTGATCTTATATGATTCGTTGTTGGAACTCATGTCCAATTCCCCAAGTGATTCAGATGGAGACATGCCCCTGGTATATTCAGCATTTTTTTGAGAGATTTCTTGGAATCTTGATTGGACTGCCCCAGGTGTGTTGGATAGTGACACGTCATGCCCACTTGTTATTGGAAGCGTCTTCCCACTTTAAGTGATTTTGTTCATTGAAAGGTTTTTTTGTTCATTGGATATTTTTTGTGTGAATTTCTTCACTGTCAAACAATTAGACATATGCAAACAACGATATTAAAATAATGCAAAGTTTATGCTTGTCTTGAAGTTTTGAAAATGCGTATTAGCATATAAAAGAATTTTTGTAAGAAAATTCAACTCAGGATTTAGAGTAAGCCTTGTAGGAGTCAGGATACCTTTTGCAACAGTATGCTTTCGGATTAACCCATACTTCAATTAGGACTTTTTAAGGGTTGTAACGTGGCTTGGTTCACGGTTTAAGAAATAAAGGATAAGGCTCAAAGTGTATTTGTACCTGCCCATTCTTCGTGATGTTCTTCAGTCCTAAACTCAGTAAATTGTACGTTTGAACTTCTATTGAGTCTGGAATGGCATTTTGGTGATGGTTCAGACAGGTTAAGTTTGTCGGAAGGAAATCACTTATGCAACATTTTTCATGTTGTTGTTGAGGATTTGTAGTGACCTCTTTTTTTGATTTATTATCCCTGATTTTTGCCTGACTATTTTTGTTTTATGATCACAATCAGCGGGATGCCCCAATTTTTCTTAAGTCTCCTTCGTAAGTTTTAACCTAATGGGCTTTTCTTTTTGAGAGATAATAACTGCCTTTGTGATAGGGAACCATCACTGTCTTTTGATTCCAGAGGAATGCTTTTGATGTCATTCGTTGTATACAAAATGAAAGTTTGCGACTGAACGTGCATTTGAATTAACTGAGAGACTACCCTGCCCCTGGTTTTGATTAAAAGTTTCAATTTGTGTAAAAAGGAAACTCCTACTTCTTTGGCTCAAAGGTATTGACTAGGGATTATCCTCCTTATAACTCTAGTGTTTAGGAATTGAAAGAACGCCTGTACATCATCAGCAAGATCTGTCCAAAAGCATATTGTATGAGATTAAGGCATTGTTTTCGTCATCCTCCCTCTAAAGGCTTGTAACTTTTAAAACAAGAGTTGAATATCATAAAGGGAGTAAACAATATAGTTTAAATGCAATGAAAACTAATGGATCAATTTAAGACAAACATATGCAATGCATTAATGAAACAGAGTTTGACATTAACAGATAAGTGTTTGAACAAGCAAAAGAAATTATAATTGAAAATAAAAAATAAACAAAAGCCTCTTTGTATGAACTTGTCACTTCAGATGGTGTGTGCTTGAGGGACGACAAAAAATTCAATTTGACCATCTTGTGCAAACTCCAACGCTCCTTCATCGATCAGGTCTTGAATTTTATATTTCAGCATCCAACAACTATCGGTATCATGCCCCAGACTGTTGGAGTGATACACACATCTTTTATTGGGATGGTAGCTAGGAGTAGAAGTATTAGGGTTCCGAGGAGGATCCTTCAATGTGACCAAATTCAAATTCAACATGTGCTGCAAGACTTGCGACATTGGCATGTTGAGTTTGGTATATTGCCTATTGGACGTATCGTGCTTACGCTGATTACCTCGTTGTGGTTGGCGAGGTTGTTGTTGGGCTCGTGATGTGGTAGAAAATTGGAAAGGTCTACTCTCCACCAATCCAACCTCTTGTCTCTTTGAGGACTGGTCAATGACTTGATCCTCAACCTCAACCATTTTTTTCATATAGTTGGATTCATCTTGATGGAGCTTGTTAACGAGGGCCCTCAGCTCTTCTTCTCCCCGAGCTAAGTTTTGGATGAGAGCCATTTATCCCAACATCTAGATTCTCATCGTTGCTACCTCCGCTTGCAATTGTCTTATCTGACTTTCCTTGTCGCCTTCAGGATCATCATTGGTCACGCTCTCAATGAATAATGTTTTCAGCTCTTCTTGCCCCTTGGATAGGTTCAAGAACATCTCTTGTAGTTGAGCATTTTGAGTCTGGATGTCCTTGATGGTCTGTTCTAGAGCCATCTCTTCTGAAATAAACAGTAAGAAGATAAGGAGACCTGTATGGGAGAAACCTGTCATGATATGATGCATGGCATGTGGATGCATGTTTTCAAGGATTTATAAGATTTAAATTTGTATAGACAAAAAATGAACAAATGTCAAATTGCATTAATCAGTTCAAAATGGTTACAATGTTCCTCTTAGGCTTACAAGATAAATTCCTAAGATAAAAAGGTCGAACGCATGCTTTTTGGTGCAATGTAGGTGTTCAAGCTTTGTTCTTCATGAAGTTGCCTTGTAAGCTCCAAAACCCTTTTCTCGCTCGCTAGAACTGAGCTTCGACGATATCTCACTCTTCCTTTAGCTGAATCCAACCCTTTTGCAAGTCTTCGAGAGAAGTAGGCATGTTGGGATGGATGACAGTATACATGACATCTCCTTCAGAGACAGTCTCCACGATAACAGGTAGGATGGAAGGATAAGGCATTACGAGCTTTTAAGCGCGAACTCGTACCCACCTAAGGTAAGGATCAAGGGGAATAGAATTCTTGTGTCCCAATGTCTTACTATCCACTTTGTTTACCATCCTCCAAGCTCGCACAAACCTCTGACGGTAGCCTTGAACGTCTCTCTCGTAGTCGAACACCACTCCTTGGATGAGCATATCATGAGGACCATCTCTTTGGGCATGCCTAAACTGTCTCTAAGCTAAGCAAGGATTGTAAGTGATACCTTCCCTAATGCCAAGAAAAGGGACATTAGGGAATTCCCCATAATGGTCGATGATAGTAATCTTCTCCAAGTATCGGGAACATCAGTAAATATCTGAATGTATGAGCGACACCAACCTATTGGACCACCTTAAACCTTGTTCATTCTTTACCACAGATTGGGGGAGGTGTGAAACAAACCACCTAGCCAATAGAGGAGTGCAACACATGAGGGTTCCTCTTTTCCTCATGGTGCGAGAGTGGAGATAATGTAGGATATCTCCCAATAAAGTAGGCATCAGATTGCGAGATATGAAGATTTTGATAGCATTTACATCTTTAAGTTGGTCAGGATTTAGAAATAGTACCATCCCATAGATGAGAAGGGCCAAGATTTCTTCGAAAGCTTGTAAATCTAGAGCATTCCAAAAATCTTGAGCTTTCTCCAATAGAAACTTGGCCAGGAACTCTTTGACACCACTTCTTGTTTCCCAATTGGCCGTGACGTCGGATTGTTGCAAGTGAAGAGCTCGGGAAATCTCTTCAGGGCTCGGGTCTCTTTCAATACCGTTGAAAGGTAGTTGATTGAGAATAGGAATCCTCAAGAGTTGAGAGAATTCTTCTATAGTAGGTACAAGCTGGTAATCGGGAAAGGTAAAATAATGGTGCAAAGGGTCGAAGAACTGAAAAATCACCTTCATCATGTCTTCCTCAATGCTTGAGGTAACCAAGTTTAGGAGTCGACCATGTCTTTTGGTGAATGAAGAACTCTTAGGAACCCTCAATGCTAAATCTTTGAGTTGAGAAGGAATTCTTACGAGATTGACTTGGATAGTATTCCTGCGGGTGGAAGCCATGTCCTACAAAACAAAACAAAGATAAATCCCAATAATCCTTGAAATGGTTAGTGCAAAATGAAATGGTATGATGTTATGATGTTATGTACAAGTATGCAAAGTAAGAAAGTTGTTATGTACAAATAGTCATATACACACAAAGCAGACAAGTCCTCATTTTTAGGCTTGCATGGAGTTAGTAGGTAAGTACCCTCTTGAAGTTTAGTTAGCTCAACCTGTCCTAGAAAGTAATCGGGTTCTAGGGGATCTCAATATCACTGATCTTTCTTCATCGGGCATTGTTTCAGCATAAGCCTCTTTAATGGCGACTGAAATATCCCGAAAGTCGGATCTCAATAAGTGCAGTATCGAGTATCAACCAACTTCGGACTGCACCAAAGCCGACTACCTCACTACTTCCTAATGGCCAAGTTGGTCAAATAAAAGTTCTAAAGTCAGTTAGTGTTTCATGACACCACACAACGGCCCCATATTCTCCTTGACTACTCAAGGGCTACCGGTACCAACAAATGTGTCACACTAACGTAGCTATTGCTTAAACCATGTCGATATACCCCGCACAGTTTCCACAACTTATTGCTACTTACCTAAAAGGTGTCCCAGATCCGGGTAGAGGATCAAAACAAGCCTAAACAAGGAACCAAAATGTAAAGCAAACAAGTCAAACAAAGAAAAGCAAGTAAAGGTGATCTAGCCCTAAGGTAACCCCAATTTTAAGTTTATCCCCAGTAGAGTCTCCAGTTCTGTAACACGGTAGGAGAACTGACTTGGGATGTTTTTGTGTTTGATCGCAATTGTTGCGGATAGCAAGAGTCGCCACCGACTTTTATTTTATCCAATGAAGGAAAGGGTGAAAAGAACAGGAAAGACCTTTGAGATTATTTTCTTGAGTTCGGGGGGTAGATTATGAAAAGGGAAGGTGTTAGCACCCTTTTCATCCATAGTTATCTATGGGCTCTTAGTTTCTTGCTAGATCACTTACTTTTGTTTGAAAATGTGCTTGTGGTGTGGTTTTTGAAAGTATTTGAAGCAAGTTTAGACAGGCCCGGTTTCAAGGCAAAGTAGAGTGGTTAACAACTTTAAGAACACTTAATCTAAGTTTGTAAGCATGATTTGTGGAGGAAGTACACCCAGAAGCAAAGTGAAGCATGGGCTCAAGATAAACTTTGTACAAAAGTTTGCTTTTCAAGGACAGTACTGGTACTTTTACGCCACACGTGGGAAGATTTTTTGGATAAAGACTCAAAAGTGGGTGTGAGCATTAAATTATTATGAGATTTAACAAGCAAGAATACCTGTAACCTGATATTATATAGCCTAGCTTGAAACTAGGTCAGAAGTTCAACACAAACGTATCTCATATTAAGAACAAATGTCCAACTTATGATCTTTGATTCTCCCTGCTCTAGCATGATCTGAAGGAGTTCCGAGACTTTTCAGAAACTTGTAACATGCTTTGTAATCCCTCTTTGAATCAATTTTGCAAACTCTGATTGTACCTTCGTGAAAATTGGCCTAGAAGTTCTAACCAAATTCTGACTTGGAAAGGTTCAGAATTTACTAAGTGTTTTAGTTTCATGAGCGTGTCTTCAAGGATTTATAACTTGAAATCCCAGCATTTCTAGGAGAAGTTCTATTCTGCAATATTTTAGATCTCATTGAGATCTACAACTCTTGTTTCAGAAGTTCTTCCTGAATCATCTTGCATCATGATGAAAATTTGGCCAGAAGTTTTGAACTTATCATATTCCTTAACACTTAGAAAAATTTCTAAGTGTTTAGAATTTTGACTTTTTCCAAAGTAATTTGACTTTTGATTTTCTTGATAAAACAAACTTCACATTCTAACATGTCTTGATGAAATATGATTCTTGAAACTTGATTTTGATCCAAAAGTCACAATTTGGCTTTTCAGTGTGTATTTTAACCATTTTGCCCTTGTGCCAATTTCCAGCCTAAATTGATGTATCAGTGCTGCAAACTTGGTTCATGGAAGATCTTGTGAGAAGATTATTGAGAAATGAGAGGGCATATTTTGGGGTACAACAGTGAGAAAAGAAGAAAAATGGATCCCAAAAGTGATGAATGGATATTTCAGGGGTACTCTACAAACAGCTGAGCTTATAGAGTTTTTAACACCAGAACTCATGTCATGATGGAGTATATAACTGTTGTGGTTGATGACTCAAGTACAGATAGTAAACATGATGTTGAAGATGATTTTGGCATGAGCAACAATGGAGTCAACATGGTAGAAGTTGCTGACAGTGACTATGACCTAGATAGTTGGATCTTTCCTACCACCGGCAACGAGCTCAGTGATTGGAAGACTGAAGACGTTATATCAATCTCCTTTAGTCAGGAGTAAATAATATTTTCTGTTTTCTTGTTTTCAAGTTTTGGTTATGTAATTTTAAATAATAACTTTAAGCCTTGTGCCTTACCCGGGGCACAACGGTCCATTTGTTAGGGTTGTCATTTTTCATTCACATATTTTCATTCAATAAATCATTGGATGTTTGCATTCAAATTTGGTGATCTTTGTTTTTATTTATTGCTTTAAAAATAGATACGTGTTCTCACACACACCCACACAACAAATTGCAGATCCATATCCATCCTGGATCCCATTGATAACAATTATGCTATTGACAATTATGACTTCGAAAATCCGATCTACCGAGCTGAGGACGAAGGTGAGGAATATTGTGAAGTACCTGGAGAGCTTTCTAGGTTGTTAATGTAAGAAGAAAGATCCATACAACTGCATGAAGATCCAGTCGAGGTTGTGAATTTGGGTACTGAAGATGACAAGAAAGAGTTCAAGATAGGTGTCAATCTAGAAGATAGTGTCAAAAAGAGGTTAATCTAGATGTTACGGGACTATATTGAGATTTTTGCTTGGTCATACGAAGACATGCCAGGGCTTTATATTGATATTGTGGTTCACCATCTACCAATGAAAGAAGGTTGTTCTCCAATAAAGCAGAAGATTCATCGTATGCGTCCCGAGATGTCCAAAAAGATCAAAGTTGAAGTTATGAAATAGTTCAATGCAGGTTTCTTAGCTGTTACATCCTATCCTCAATTGGTTGCAAATGTGGTGCCAGTATGTAAGAAGGATGGAAAAGTGCATATGTGTGTAAAGTACAGGCATTTGAATAGGGAAAGCCCCAAAGATGACTTTCCGCTTCTGCATATTGATGTTCTGGTTAACAACACCGCTCAGCATAAAGTATTTTCCAACATGGATGGTTTCTCTGGTTATAATCAAATAAATGTGGAACCTAAATACATGGAGAAGACTACCTTTTTCACAAAGTGGGGCACTTTCTGTTACAAAGTTATGCCTTTTGGGTTGAAGAACGTCGGCGCAACATATCGGCGTGCTATGGTAGCTTTGTTCCATGACATGATCCATCGTGAGATTGAGGTTTACGTTGATAACATGATAGCCAGATCTCAGATTAAAGAAGTACAAATTGAGGTTGAATCCAAACAAGTGCACCTTTGGAGTAAGGTCCAGTAAGCTCCTAGGTTTCGTTGTTAGTGGAAAATCTATTGAAGTTGATCCCGCCAAGGTTAAAGCCATTCAATATATGCTAGCTCCCCATACTGAGAAGGAAGTCTGAGGGTTCCTGGGACAATTGAACTACATTGTCAGATCTATTTCCCATTTGACCGCTACTTGTGAGCCAATCTTCAAGTTACTGAAGAAAGATCAAGTAGTGAAGTGGAACGACGACTGCCAGACAGCTTTTGAGAAAATCAAGGAGTATCTCCAAGAACCTCCAATTCTGATGCCGCCAGTTGAAGGAAGACCCCTGATCATGTACTTAACAGTGTTATAGAACTCAATGGGGTGTGTACTGGGGCAGCATGACGAGTCTGGTCGAAAAGAGCATGCAATATACTACCTTAGAAAAAAGTTTACCGACTGTGAAACAAGATACTCACTGCTCGAGAAAACTTGTGATGCTTTGGCATGGGCTGCTCGCCGACTAAGACAATAAATATTGACTCATACCACTTTGTTGATCTCTAAGATGGATCCGATGAAATACATATTCGAGAAGCCCACTCTATCCGGAAGAATAACAAGATGGAAAATGGTCTTGACATAATATGACATTCAGTATACCACTCAGAAGGAAATCAAAGGAAGTGTAATGGAAGATCATTTGGCTCATCAGTCTGTAGACGACTATCGGACTATGAATTTCGAGTTCCCGGATAAGAATATTATGCTAGTTACAGACTATAAAAAACCTGGACTGTATGAAAGACCCAAGTCGGGATCCCGATGGACTATGGTTTTTGATGGAGCTTCTAACCCACTTGGTAATGGAATTGGTGTTGTGATTGTCTCTCTTATGGGTTTCCATGTGCCCTTCACCGCCAGATTATGTTTTGACTGTACCAATAACATGGCAGAGTACGAAGCGTGTATCATGGGTATCATGGCTGCTATTGATATGAGAATCAAGTTCTTGAATGTATACGAGGACTCAGCCTTAGTAATCAGTCAAATCAAGGGAGAATGGGATACGAAACATCCAAATCTCATCCCTTATCGAGAGCATGTGTTGACATTAATTTTGTACTTCGATGAAATCACTTTCGAACATATTCCACGAGAAGAGAATCAATTGGCATATGCATTGGCTACCATGTCATCTATGTTCAAGGTCAGATGGGATAATGAAGCTCCCTGAATCATTATTGAGAGATTAGACGAACCCGCATATTGCTACAAAGTTGATACTGATGGAGTAGAGGAAAAGCCTTGGTACCATGAAGTGAAAAGATACCTCGAGGCTCAATAATATCCTGAAGGGGCATTTATTAATAATAAGAAATTTCTACGGAGGTTCTCTACCAAATTCTTTCTGAGTAACAAAATTTTGTACAAATGTAATCATGATTCGACGTTGCTTCGTTGTATGGACAAGAAGGAAGCTGGGAAGATTATGGAAGATATGCATGAGGGAATCTCCGCTACTCATTCCAGCGAGCATACGATGGATAAGAAAATTATAAGAACGGGTTATTATTGTTAAAACCATGGAAACTGATTGCCATCACCATTCTAAAACTTGTCACAAATGCCAAATTTATGCTGACAAGGTACACGTGCCTCCGATTCCTCTGAACATCTTGACTTCTCATTGGATGTTTGCGATGTGGGGAATGGATATAATTGAAGAGATTAAGCCTGCTGCGTCTAATGGGCATCAGTTCATCCTGGTCGCTATTGATTACTTCACTAAGTGGGTTGAAGCAGCCTCGTTTGCCTCTGTCACTAAGAATTCTGTGGCCGATTCATTAAGCATAACCTCATTTGTCGGTATGGCATACCCGGGAAAATCATCACTGATAATGGTACCAATCTTAATAACATTATGATTGCGGAACTCTATACATAGTTCAAGATTAAACATCATAATTCCTCTCTGTATCAGTTAAAGATGAATAGCACAATGGAAGACACCAACAAGAACATCAAGAAGAATTTGTAGAAGATGACAGTGACATACAAAGATTGGCATGAGATGTTACCATTTTCTCTCCATGGTTATCTCACTTCAGCATGTACATCAACTAGGGTGACCCCATTCTCTCTCGTCTATGGTATGTAGGTTGTCTTACCTGTTGAAGTCCAGATTCCCTCTTTGAGAATCATGAAAGACGCGGGTTTAGATGAAGACTAATGGATTCAAACTCGGCTTGACCAAATAAATTTGATTGATGAGAAGAGGCTCACGGTTGTTTGTCATGGTCAGTTGTATCAGAAGTACGTGATCAGGACCTTTAAAAAGAAGATCAAACCCCATGTGTATCAGGTTGGAGGTTTGGTAATAAAATGCATCATCTTACCATAAGGTGATCCTAGGGGAAAATGGAATCCCACGTACGAAGGTCCATTTGTGATTAAGAAGATATTTTCTGGCAACGCTATGATACTTACCACCATGGATGGTGAAGATATTCCACACCCTGTAAACACGGACATAGTCAAAAAATACTACGCATATAAGAGACCCGCTAGGTTGACTGGCCTAGGCAAAAATAATGGCATCCCGGCGAATCAAAAGGGTTCGGGAAAAAATTAAAGATATATATATATATATATATATATATATATATATATATATATATATATATATATATATATATATATATATATATATATATATATATATATATATGGTACACTCAGAAAGTCAAAAACTTGAAAAAGGTGGCTTGGGCAAAAAAGGGTATCCCGGTGGACTGAAAACCCAAAATGGTGGTCCAGGAAAAAGTTAGGGATTAAAGCATATGGCTATGTCTAATTCGATCACCTGTTTACTAACAGCCAACATGACTACCGATGTCAAGTTCAAATGGTACAAATCAATCCGATCAACTTCTTTCGACAATAAGGGATGAGATGCTTGAAGACATAAGGGCAATAGCAGAGTTGAAACTCGATAAGATCATTTTCACATAGTTATTTTTCTTTGTTTTTTCTTTGTACACCATTCCATTTCTATGACAATTTCCTCTTACTAGGATCTCTGTCTCTTTGTACAAAACTGTCAGTTTATAGACAAACTCTTAATACAATTATGCTTTAAAATTCAACTTTTTTTACTTTCTCTGTTTTATTTGAAAAAACGTCAAACAATTATATTGAATGAACATATGCATTTGAACATGATTACTGTTAACAAAATACATGCGTAAAAATAGGATTAGCATTTATCAAAGACTCTGGGAGTTGGGATAATGTTTAAGTCATTCATAAACCCCCACATAGCAATCTCCTTGTGTGATACGGTGGCTGAACCGACTGCTATACTGGTTTGCATTTTGTATTCACAAATGTTGCGGTAAGAAAAAGTCGCCACCGACTTTTATTTTATCCAACAAAGGAAAATGAAAAAGAACAAAAAAACCTTTTTTCGAGATATTTCTGAGTACGGGGGTAGATTATAGAAAGGGAAGGTGTTAGCACCCTTTCTATCCGTGGTTTTCCACGGGCTCTTAGGTACTAACTCATTTTGAAATTGCTTGCGTGTGTTTTGAAAAGTTTTTGTTTAACTTCGTGATAACCCTTATATTTGTCCTCAAGAGTGTGACAAAGTCGTTTTTGAAAACTGTTTTGAAAGTGTTTGCAAAAAAGAGTTTTTTTTATTGTGAGCAAGTACTTAAGATTTCTACCTACTCGAAAAAAAGTCTGTTCGTTTTCGTTTCCTTTAGACAGTGCTATCCTACTATTAAGGAGTAGGTAGCTCCGCCATTGGATTTATAAAGGGACATTTGAAGGGACGAAATGGTCTCTAAAGGAAACAAGTAAAGATACCTTAGCATTTCGAAGGGACTATCGTCATAAGATCAATTTGTAAGCAACTCGAGGGACAAATAGGGACTATGATCTTTATGACGATTTTGAATCGCGGGTCATTGCTAAGGTATCCCTTTGTTCGAGGGACACAACCATTATTTCCGAGGCAACCAAGTGAGGAAGACCCTAGGAGTGAGCATGTGCAAGTGTGTTTTTTCCAGTTAATTATCTTTGCACAATTAGGGTTTTCTACTGTATTAATTATTTATCTTTTGCATGCAAGCCTATTGTCCATACATCTAGCAGTTTAATAGTTGCGGAAATTAAAAGCGAGAAATTAAAACCCTAGCTATTAGAAGGCTTTGGGGAGGGGATTACATAATCAAAAACCGGGGAAAAATGATAAATGCGAAATAGTAAACCTAATTAACTATTACAAATTCGGAACAATTACAATAGTTAATAAAAATAGTGAGAGTAAAGACGCGCGCAAAAGTTAAAACGGGAACAAATTAGAACCTAAGAAATCTAATTAATTAAAAATGTTTTTGTATTTTTTTATTGAGAAAAATAGTTGCAATTTGAAAATTAAACCTAATTTTTATTAAATTTTAATTACAAAAAAATGTTTAAGTTAACCTAATTAAACTAATTAATTAAATGAAAATAAATATTTTATGAAAAAATTTAACTAAACCTAATATTTTTTGTAATTTTCTGATTTTATGATTTAATTAAAAAAAAGATGATTTTTATTGTGAAAGTAATTAAAATAATAAATTAAAAGAAAATAAATAAAAAAATAGAAAATTTGAGGAGATGGGCCTGACGTTGTAAGCAATCCAGGGTGTGTGTTGCCCAATCTGCACTAGGCCCAAAAACTGGTGGCCCAGGGTCTGGCGCCTGATTCGTTGGGGCCATCTTCTGAGGGTTCATGGTGGACCTGCATATGATGAGAGCTGGATCTGTGATGGAGATGAATCCAGAGGACGAGATCAGAGGGCGCGTGGTGGTCCTCAGAAAATGACGTGTACTGGATCTAGAATTGTAATTTCAGAGAATGCAAAAGGTTTGGACCTGGGATCGAACCCAGGTCCTCCCTCTCACATGCCTTCATCCCTTGCCATCTACGCTGGTTAATCAGTCATATATACAATAACAATAATTAAATATAATGGGAAACAAGGACAACTGCTGAGTTGTCAAACACACGCCAACAAGTGGGGCCCCTGTTATTCAAATTGGCCAATCAGACAAAGAGAGGTAAAGACTTATTTGAAAAGAACCAATGAGACGCTTCCTTTTCGCCACGCCATCCCATTGACTGATGACCGACCAATCTAACCACCAGAGATAGTGGTTTCTACCGTCTTCTCCGGTGAGGTTGCCTAAAAATTCAAACAAATGGAAAAACAAACAATGCTATCTATCTTAAAAAGGTCCCCTGAGTTCGAATCTGGCCTCTAAAAATGCTAATTCCTCACGCATCATTGAGTTTTCGTTTGAAACCCTAACGACGGTCAAACATGTCAAAGTGTAAAGCCATGCCCTATTTCCCCATGTAATACATCAGAAAATTGGCAAAGATCATTAGCAACACAAATATAACCTCAAACAAAATTGATATGGCTTATTATGAGATTTTGAGATCCAAGTCTTACCAAGAAAATTGAGATTCGGTTTGGCCACTTCAGGGTGTTTCATGCATGGGTGAAGGTTGGTTCGTCTTCCTGGGAGTCTCGGGAGGATGATAAAGTGCTTACTTCTGATTGAGAGTGGCTGAAACATGTGTTTTTGTTTGCACCACTTTTTTAATCTTTTTGCAAACTTGCTCTTTTCTTTTGAGGCAACCTCTCATTTTCTTTTAGGTCTAGGATCATTGTGCTTATGTATGGTAGCATATTAGGTCAACATAAATGGAAGAAATCTCATGCTTTGATGATAAAATATTCTCCTTTCAAATATTTTATTTTTGTCTATTTTTGGATCAAATCTATTCTTGCTCCCTCCACGAATTTTCCTTGCCATGCCAGTACATCTTGCTCTTTATTTCGATCAGAAAAAGATTTGAAATCAAATCCTACATTATTCTTTTTATTCACCTTATTTAATTTTGCATTCTATTTAATAAAATATCAAAAGTAAATAATAAAATAATGTAAAAAGGACTCAAAGGTCGTGGGTCATGTTGGAACTGAGGTGTAAGCATAAAAAGTTAGGCCCATTTGCCAAAAAATGCAATTTTGGGCATTGTTGAGTTTTAACAATTCTCCAAAAATGGAAAACTTTGACAATACATATCTCTCTCAATTTTGACCCTAAGAGGGTGTTCTTGGACTTTTTAGAAATCTTAGGATGTCCCCTAAGCAACCTATCTGGTTTCATCTCAAGTGGATCTTCCATGTTCATGTAAGGAGCTTTGACCCAAAAGGTGTTTTTGTTGACTTTTTGAAATGACTTATAATGTCTGAATTCATATCTTTCCATGAGTGCATTTCTTGAACTTGAGGGCTGAAGATGAGTTGTAGGGAATTGGATTCTCTTCAAAATGAGCCTTGTATAGGAAATTTATGATCAAGTATGAGAAAGTTATGCTTGGTCAAAGTTTGGTTGACTTTTTTTGAGAACCCCTAATTTAGCAACTTTTGAGTTTTGATGAATTAGGAGCCTTTCTTGTGGAATCATGATCAAACCTTGATCAAATGATGGATATCACTTCAAAATGTTGATGTTGACCAAAAATCTTGAAGTTTGACTGCATGTGAGCCACATTTGACTTTTGACTTAGTACAATTAATTTTCTGGCATTTGAGTAGTTGACTAAGCAAACTTCTTGTTCAAGGCATGAATCTTGACATGGATTATATTGAGACCATACTAAGACTATGGAGAATATTTGATACCTTTGGAGTTCACCCATCTTGATGTAAATGGAAACCCTAGTTTGAGGTTCATTTTCTTAGGAGAGCATTTGTCTGATCAATCCTTGGGCCTCCTTGGGCAAGTTGAGGACTTCAATGAGTATTTTTTGAATAAAATGAGAGGGATAATTTTGGGTTACAACAGCTGCCCCTGTTCAATCTTCTTAAACTTGAGGATGTAGATTGGCTGATCTGCCTTTCGTGATCTGAAGATGGAAGATGATTGAACACTGGAGTGCCCAGAAATTTGCACTCACATGAAGTAATACTGATCAGTAATATCAGGAATGGGCTTACAAATTCCATTTGGAAGGCGACGGAGAATCATCGGAGATGGGCTTAAATATGCCATCCAAAAAGGATATCAATTGCATAAGAGATTCCTTTGCGAGAATTCTTGTACCTGTCGTTGAGGAGGACTTCACTAGCGAATGTTGACTTATGTTCTGGGAAATAGAGTCTAGGAGCTTTGGTTGTCCGTTACTCTAACGGGGAATTAACTCTTGATTGAGGAAGTGGAAGTAAACGATATATCCGGTCAGGGTCGAGGCTGCACATTGACTTACTGGGGAAATGTAAAATTGACCGCATCTGGTTGGGTCCAGGTCTTACAGTGTTATAAACTGCTGTCTGGAGATGAGAGAGAAGAAACCTGGGTTGTAGGGTTGCTTTGAAATGAAAGCCTGGATAGTAGGGCTTATGGGAAGAAACCTGGATAGTAGGGTTACTTCGAGATGAAAGCTTGGATAATAGGGCTTATGGGAAGGAACCTGGATAGTAGGGTTACTTCGAGATGAAAGCCTGAATAGTAGGGCTTATGGGAAGGAACCTGGATATTAGGGTTACTTTGAGATGAAAGCCTGGATAGTAGGGCTTATAGGAAGGAACCTGGATAGTAGGGTTACTTCGAGATGAAAGCCTGAATAGTAGGGCTTATGGGAAGGAACCTGGATAGTAGGGTTACTTCGAGATGAAAGCCTGGATAGCAGGGTTTATGGGAAGGAACCTGGATAGTAGGGTTACTTCGAGATGAAAGTCTGGATAGTAGGGCTTATGGGAAGGAACCTGGATAGTAGGGTTACTTCGAGATGAAAGCCTGGATAGTATGGCTTATGGGAAGGAACCTGGATAGTAGGGTTACTTCGACATGAAAGCCTGGATAGTAGGGCTTATGGGAAGGAACCTGGATAGTAGGGTTACTTCATTTGGTTGTGTAGATTAGTTGACCCATTTGATCTTCAGGAACTGATTTTCCATTAGCTGTTTGTAGATATGACATGTATAACTGTTGGAATTGTTGGTGATAATTGTTTTTCCTGAAAAGGTACATGATTAATTATATGCGATGCATGAAATGCATTGTGAGATGATGTTCTCAAAATAAATGAGATTATGATGTATGTGATATGTATGCGCATGTCATGATGTATGTACATGAAATGCTATTGGAGACATGTCCGAGTCTGGGAAAAAAATCTCTGACTGTTGCTGGAGAGTATTGGAAATTGAATTCCTGACCGTTGTAGAAAAGTGGTTCTTCTACTTCCGCTGGGGATGGTGAACGGAGATGACTATGTCGTGGATTTACTCTGATCTATTGGTGAATATTCTGCCGGGGAGAGACTCTGCTTGAGAATAACTCTGCGGGGGAATAACTCTGTTAGAGAGAGGAGATGCTTTGCTGGAAGATTTTGCCGATTCGGAGAAATAAACTCCGCTGGGGATAAAATTTATGATGGTCCACTCACAATTATGAAATTCGGCAGGGGATATAGCCATTAAAATTCTGAAAGACCCTGGCTGGGGAGATTACTCCCTGTTGTGGGAAAGCTGATATCAATGCTTTGCTTACCTTTACTCTGTGGGGAGTGTATACGTTACAAAGTCGTACGTACTGATGACTGTGCTCTAAAGTTGTCTCTGCCCTGGTACCTGCTGGACAGAGCAACTGTCGGGTTTGACATTTCTTATTTTTGCCCCTGTTTCTTAATTGCGAGCAATTCTCTTTTCATTTCTTATGTGAATTTTTATGAGCTGCAATCATATTCAAATGCATTTGTCAAGAATAAACCATTGGACGTTCTTACAAAACAAAACAGAAAAAGAAAAGCGCATAGTTTTGTAAAGATGATTTGTATTGATTTTTGAAGTTGGCCTGTAATAGGTGTTTTTGTACAAGGAGACAGACTCTCTAGTAAGAGTACGCCATTGTAAAAATAGAAGCTATACAACATTGTGTAAAAAAGAAAACAGCTATGTGCAACAATCCCATTGGGTTCCAACTCCGCTATTGCCCCTATGTCTTCGAGCGTCTCATCACTTTGTTGCTTGTCTGAAGCTGATTAAATTGATCGGTGCCATTCGAGCTTGATAATTGATTATGAGGTCTGGTCGTAAGATGATCCAATGGGACATAGTGATACGCTTTACACTCCTAACTTTTGCTTGGACTTCCCTTTCGGGTTTTCGGTCCACCGGGATACCCTTTGTTGCCCAAGCCACCTTTTCAGGTTTTCGACTTGCCGGGTGTACAAATTTTTTTCATTTTCATCCCTTACTTTTGCCCAAACCCTTTTGGTTCTCCGGGAAGCCCTTATTTTTTCCTAGGCCAGTCAACCTAGCGGGTATTTTATCATACGTAGTATCTTTTCACTATGTCTGCATTGGCAGGGTGAGGAAGGTCGTCACCGTCCATGGTGGTTAGAATTATGGCTCCACCCGAAAAAATGTTTTTAATCACAAATGGCCCTTCGTAGATGGGAGGCCATTTGCCCCTGGGATCACCTTGCGGCAATATGATGCGCTTGATTACCAGATCTCCGACTTGATATTCTTGACGTATGACTTTCTTGTTAGAAGCCTTGATCATTCGCTTTTGATACGTCTGACCATGACAAATAGCAGTAAGTCTCTTCTCGTCAATCAGATTCAATTGATCAAGTCGGGTCTGGATCCAGTCGTCTTCATTCAAACCCGCATCTTTCATAATCCTTAAGGAAGGAATCTAGACCTCGATGGGTTGGACTGCCTCCATGCCATATACCAGAGAGTAGGGTGTTGCCCCTGTCGACGTCCCTGCTAAGGTACGGTACCCATGAAGAGCAAATGGTAACATCTCATGCCAGTCTTTGCATGTCATCGTCATCTTTTGTATAATCTTCTTGATGTTATTGTTAGCCGCTTCGACATCACCATTCATCTTCGGCCGGTAGGGAGAAGAGTTATGATGCTGTATCTTGAATTGTTTACAGAGCTCGGTGATCATCATGTTGTTGAGATTTGTTCCATTGTCAGTGATAATTCTCTCTGGCACACCATACCGACAAATCAGGTTATGCCTAATGAACCACGCCACCATGTTCTTGGTCACAGTAGCAAAGGAGGCTGCCTCAACCCATTTCGTGAAGTAATCAATGGCCAATAAGATGAAGCGATGTCCATTGGAAGCAGTGGGCCTGATTTCTCCGATCATGTCAATGCCCCACATTACAAAGGGCCACAGAGCTGTCAACACATTCAAAGGAACCAGAGGCACATGCACCTTATCAGCATAAAATTGGCACTTACGACAAGTTCGGGAATGCTGATAACAATTTGCTTCCATAGTGGACCAGTAGTATCTTGCC
Source organism: Vicia faba (assembly GCA_948472305.1). Classification (NCBI taxonomy): domain Eukaryota; kingdom Viridiplantae; phylum Streptophyta; class Magnoliopsida; order Fabales; family Fabaceae; genus Vicia; species Vicia faba. Next base: position 417,103,541 of record OX451739.1, read on the forward strand.
CGTAAGATCTTCTTAGCCATGGTATGTCCACTTGAATGGGTTCCGAAGGTACCTTCATGTAGATCTGTCACAATCCTCTCTGCTTCGCTCTTGTCTACACACCGCAGTAAGGTAGAGTCATGATTGTGCTTGTAGAGAATTCCATTACTGAGGAAGAATTTCGCAGCGAACCTTCTCAGAAACTTCTTATCATTGACAGATGCCCCTTCAGGATACTCTTGAGTCTCGAGGTACTTCTTCACTTCATGAAACCAGGGTTTGTCTGCCACCTCTTCGGTATCGATCTCACAATAGTGCGCTGGTTCATCCAACCTCTCAATGGTGATTCGGGGAGCCTCGTTGTCCCACTTGACTTTGAACATGGAAGACATGGTAGCTAGCACGTCTGCTAACTAATTCTCCTCTCGTGGGAAGTGTTAAAAGGTTACCTCCTCAAAGTGTGGGAGCAATGTCAGCACATGCTCTTTGTATGGGATAAGATTCAGATGCTTCGTATCCCATTCGCCTTTGATCTGACTTATCACTAAGGTTGAATCCCCGAAGACATTTAAGAACTTGATCCCGAGGTCAATAGCATCTTTGAGACCCATGATGCAAGCTTCATACTCCACCATGTTGTTGGTGCAGTTGAAACACAACCGAGCAGTGAAAGGAGTATGACATCCCTCAGGTGATATAATTTCAGCGCCGATGCCATTACCAAGTGTGTTCGAAGCTCCGTCAAAAACCATATTCCATCGGGATCCTTCCTCAGGTCCTTTATCTGGTCCAGGTTCTTCGTAGTCAGTCACTAGCATAATGTTCTCGTCTGGGAACTCAAAATTCATGGACTGGTAGTCATCCACGGCCTGATGAGCCAAATGATCAGCCAATATACTTCCCTTGATTGCTTTCTTGGTTGTATATTGTATATCGTATTCAGTTAAGATCATCTTCCATATCGCTATTCTTTCAGAGAGTGCGGGCTTCTCGGAGATGTATTTGATTGGATCCATCTTAGATATCAAAAAAGTAGTATGGGTCAGCATATACTGTCTTAGTCGGCAAGTAGCCCATGCCAAAGTGCATCAAGTTTTCTCGAGTAGTGAGTGTCTTGTCTCACAGTCGGTAAACTTTTTGCTAAGGTAGTATATTGCATGCTCTTTTTGACCAGACTCGTCATGCCGCCCCAGCACACACCCCATTGAATTGTCTAGCACTGTTAAGTATAGTACCAAAGGTCTTCCTTCAACCTGAGGCATCAGAATTGGTGGTTCTTGGAGATATTCTTTGACCTTTCGAAGGCAGTATGGCATTCGTCATTCCACTTTACCACTTGATCTTTCTTCAGAAGCTTGAAGATAGGCTCACAAGTAGCAGTCAGATGTGAAATAAACCTGGAAATATAGTTCAAGCATCCCAAGAAACCTCTAACTTCTTTCTCTGTGCGGGGAGCCGACATCTCTTGTATGGCCTTTACCTTTGCAGGGTCTACCTGAATACCTTTTTCACTGACAATGAAACCCAGAAGCTTTCCAGACCTTACTCTGAAGGTGCACCTGTTCGAATTCAACCTCAGCTTGTATGTCTTCAACCTGTCGAACAACTTTTGTAGATGATCAAGGTGCTCTTCCTCGGTTTGAGACCTGGCAATCATGTCATATACATAAACCTCTATCTCATGGTGAATCATATCATGGAACAAAGCGACCATGGCTCGCTGATAAGTTGCCCCAACATTCTTCAACCCAAAAGGCATTACCTTGTAACAGAAGGTGCCCCACTGCATGACGAAGGTTGTCTTCTCTATGTCTTCAGGAGCCATCTTGATCTGATTATAGCCAGAAAAACCATCCATGAAGGAGAAGATTTTATGCTGCGCGGTGTTGTCAACCAGAACATCAATGTGGGGAAGCGGGAAGTCATCTTTGGGGCTCGTTCTGTTTAAGTCTCTGTAATCCACGCACATCCGTACCTTGCCTTCCTTCTTTGGTACTAGAACGACATTAGAAACCTACTGTGGATATGAGGTGACAACTAAGAACCCTGTGTCGAACTGCTTCATGACCTCTTCCTTAATCTTCTCTGACATTTCAGGGCGCATACGGCAAACCTTCTGTTTAACCGGAGGACAATCTTCTTTAGTCGGTAGGCGGTGTACCACAATATCAGTGTCTAGACCAGGAATGTCTTCATATGACCAGGCGGAGATCTCAACATAGTCTTGCAACATTTGTATCAACCGCTGTTTGATATTAGCTTCTAGATTTGCGCCTATCTTGACTTCTCTTCTGTCCTCCTCCGTGCCCAAGTTTATCGTCTTAACTGGCTCTTCATGAGGCTGTATAGCCCTCTTTTCCTGCTATAACAGTCTAGCAAGCTCTCCAGGCACCTCATAATTGTCCTCACCTTCGTCCTCGGCTTGGTTGATAAGAGTTTCGAAATCATAACTGGCAATAGCAGAATTGTTATCAATGGGATCCAGAGTGGATATGGATCTGCAGTTTGATACGTGAGTGTGTGTAAGAGCACAGCTGTAAAAATAAAGGCAGGAAAGAAAAACAGAGAGCGCAAAATTTGTATGCAAAGAACGTCCAATGTTTTATTGATGATATATGAAATGACACATAATAGCCCTCACAAACAAAACCAATGTGCTTAGGGCAAGACACAAGGCTGTAGAGTTCAAATTGTTTATTACAAACTTTAGAAAACAAGTAAGACAATTACTGCGGAATAAAAGAAACTGGTATAAAATCTTTGGCCATCCAATTACTCGGTCCACCGTTGGTAGTTGGGTATATCCAGCTGTCAATGTCAGAGTCTTCCTCACTGTCTTTAATGGCATTAATTCCCCGATTGCTGATGTGTAGGGGAGGTCCTCCAGCTCGAGCATGTCGAACAACCCTTTGAGCTCCTGAAGTAAAGCCCAAACCAAACTTGTCAGTTTTGTGAGTAAAATCAGGGAGTTGTCCCTAGTTGGTATACCCACCTTCTTCAACCACTGCTCTGGCGTCTTTGAGAGAAGCCATCTTCAGAGGAGGTTTGTTGCTGGTAGTAGTCTCAGTCGACGCTAAAATCCGGGGAACCTCTTCAAAGTTCTGACAAGGAGTCTCTATGAATTCCCCGTCCATCTCCACATACCTGAAGGAGTTCAGGTGGCTCACCATATACTCCTCTTCGCCACACACAGTGACAATCTTCCCCTTCATCGAATACTTTAGCATTTGGTGCAGTGTAGAAGTAACAGCCATAACTTCATGGATCCAAGGGCGACCCAACAAACAAGAGTATGAAGGCCTGATGTCCATCACATAGAAGGTGGAATCAAAGGTTTGAGAGCCTACCTTGATAGGGATGTCCACGTCCCCATGCACCATCCTCTTCGACCATCAAAAGCCCTTACCACAATATTACTAGGCTTTAAGGTCAAGCCTTCACAATACAACCGATCGAGAGCCTTTTTAGGCAGAACATTCAGCGAAGACCCAATATCCACCAACACATGAGCCATAGTGGTGCCCCTGCATTTAATCGAGACATGCAGAGCATCATTATGCTTCCTCCCTTTCGATGTCAAGTCAATATCTGAAAAACCCAGCCCATTATCAGCAGTCAAGCTGGCTACACAGTCTTTAAATTGATCAGCTGAGGTCTCTTGCGGCACATGCGCAGTCTTGAGGAATGCGATTAAAGCCTTCACATGGGCCTCAGAACACAACAATAGAGACAACATGGATATCTTCGAGGGGGTCTGCCCCAGTTGCTCGACCATATTGTAGTCGCTCTTTTTAATTATTTTTAATATTTCCTCTATCTCTTGCTTAGAGGCTTCTACGACAATTTTTCTAGGTGCCTCCATCCGAGCAGGCTCAGCTATAGCTTATTTTCCTCGGGTCCCAGATGACTCGACGACAGGAGTGACAATTGAAGTAAACACAGGAGTAGTAGTTGAAGTACTGGTAGGAATAGCGGGCGAAATAACAACAGGCTTATTGATAGTCTTTGGGGAAATCTCGGGAGAGAAAACCCTTCCACTTCTGGTAATCTTACTGGTCCCGACAATGTTACTGAAATCGAGATCGGCCTCTTCATTCTTCAGATCTTGTTTAACGCCATGGTAGTAAACATCGGCGCCATAATGCCAAGGGACAGCTTTGTCCGAGGCGTACGGGACATGACCAGGAAAGGTGATTATTAACGGAGTGACTCTTGGAGCGGATGTAATCCTAATAGGTATTATTGAGGAGACCTTGGAAGTATTGGAAGAAATGGTTATAATAGAAACATCTTCGAATGAAACAAATGGAACCAAAGTTTTCTTGAAAAAAATTTCTCTGTTGTCGATCAGGCGCTGAACACCTGTCTTCAGCAAATGGCAACCAGAAGGTAGAGATGAACACACGTGGCAACCTTCACCACAACCCGGAAATAAACTGGCCAACAACAAATTCTTCTTAACAGTCATAAGAGGAGTAGAAACCTCATCAACTAAGGTCACAAATAGATCGGTATCAACAACATTAACTCCACGATTGTGCTTAGGCATGGGAGCAGTTATGATGTTGGGCTTCTCCGGAGCATCAAACTCAATCTCCTTGGCTTCAATCAGATCCTGTATTTTATTTCTTAGATCCCAAAAGTCATTTGTATCGTGACCAGGACTCTCAGAATGGTATGCACACCGAGCATTTGGATTGTACCGAGGATATGTGGTATTCGAATTCTTAGGAGCCTCTTTCAAGGTTGCCAAGTTGGATCTCAGCAGATGGGGTAGAACCTCTGGCAATGTCATGTTAATCCAGGTAAACAGCCTTTGTGGTCTTTCTACCCTTTGTTGATTGCTGCGTTGTGGAGCAGCCGCAGACCTAGGTATCATTACAACACTTACTGTCGGACGATGTTCAACTCTGCTTTGACCTCTTGGGCTATAAATGGCATTGGCCTCCTTCTTACCAGTGAAAGGCTTCTTTAATCAACTCGAGGAGGTGTCTTTTTGTATTTTACCGCTCCGAATCCCAGCTTCTACCCTCTCTTCTGTTAATATCATCTCGGTGAAACCAGCTGGTGAGCTACCAATCAAATGATTAAAGAATGGACCAAAAAACGTCCCTAGAAACATGTCAACCAACTCCCTGTCAGATAAGGGGGGTTGGACTCTTCCAGCCAAGTATCTCCACTTTTGCGCATAGTCCTTAAAGCCTTCACCTGCACCCATGGACATACTCTGGAGTTGAGTACGAGTGGGGGCAAGGTCGATGTTGTATTGATACTGCTTATAAAAAGCAGCAGCTAGATCCTCCCAGTTTTTGACATTGATTCTCTCCAGTTGGTAGAACCACTCAAGCTGAGTTCCTGACAGACTGTCTTGAAAGAAGTGAACCCATAAATTTCTATCGGTGGTGTGGGGATGGATCTTCCTTACATAGGAACGGAGACGAAGCTTTGGGAAAGACACCCCATCATACTTTGCAAAAACTGGAGCCTTAAATTTTTGCGGGATGACCACTCCCGACACCAATTCCAATTCTTTGAAGTCTAACCCAGGTATTCTTTGGACTTCCATAGCACTCAAACGATCTTCCAACTGATTGTATCTATCCTCAGTGGGAGGATATTTCTCATCATTGTAGTATGTATCATTGTCAGAAACTTTAGGACTGAGGTCCTTCTCCCTTGTCTCCCTTTCTTGATTCTCCCCTCCTTGGATGAGGAGGTTAGATCGACTGGTTGCTTTAATGGCCCCCTAAACCTTCTGCCCATATTCAGAATACCAGAGACCTTCTTCTCCTTCAGGACGAGGGCTTTCAGACCCTCCTACCCTTTTTCCAGAGTTATGAACATCTGTTGAAATTGGGCATTTTGTGCCTGAAGATCTTTGATGCTTTGTTCAGAAGACATTGTTGCTGAAATAAACAGCGAAGAATATGAGAAACCTGTAATGGTACCTGTTTATGCAATGCTATGGATGGGATACGTATGCAATGATTTCAAGGTCTTTGGGAAATTTAAATTTGCGAACCAAAATGAAATAAAGATAGAATTCAAAGTACAATTGCCTTTTAGGCGTTACAATTTAAAATTCTAAAAACTAAAAAAATCAAATTTCCCATGGATGCTTCCTCTTTGTGCCGAGATAGACATTAAGTTTTCTTTCCTCATGAAGCTACTTTGTGAGCTCTAAAACCTTCCTCTCCTGGGCATAAAACTGGTCTCTATAAGTATCCCTCTCTTTCTTCAACTGAATCTAAGACCTTTGTAGTTCTTCAAGATCAGTGGGCATATCAGAATGGAGAACCGTGTAAGGAATACCCCCTTAAGTAATGGGTTCCATAATCACTGGTAAAACGGCCATGTAGGGAATCATAAGTTTCTGAGCGCGAGCTCGTACCCATTGGAGATAAGGTTCCATAGGAATGGAATTCTTCGGCCCCAAAGTCTTGGCGACATATCTGTTTACCATGCCCCAAGCTCGTATGAACCTCTGGTGATACCCTTAAACATCATCCTCATAGTTAAATATAATGCCCTGGATAAGCAACTCATGAGGACCATCCCTTCGAGCATAACCAAATTGTCTCAGAGCCAAACAAGGATTTAAAGTTATACCTCCCCTAATTCCAAGTAGTGGGACATTAGGGAACTCCCCGCAGTGGTCAATAATAGAAATATCTCCCATAAATCGGGAATACCAGAGAATATCCGCGTGAGAAAGTGACATTATCCTTTGCGACCAACCCAAACCTTCTTCATTCTTCAGCACTGACTTAGGGAGGTGAGAAATAAACCACCTCGACATTAATTGCATGCAACACATAAAAACCCCTCTTCTCTTCATGGTACGAGTATAGAGAGCATGCAAGATATCTCTGAGCAAGGTAGGCACGGGGTTGCGAGAGAGGAAGATCGTGATAGCATTCACATCTATGAGTAAGTCTGGGTTAGGGAACAATACTAACCCATAGATTAGAAGGGCCAAGACCTCCTCAAAATCCTGAAAGTCCAAATCATCCCAAAATAGATGGGCTTTATCTATTAAGAACTTGGCTAGAAAACCCTTGACTCCCTTCCTTGTTTCCCAATTGGATACCATGTCGGCCCGTTTCAGATGCAAGGATGAGGCAATGACTTCTGGCTTAGGAACCTCTTCTAAACCTGTGAAAGGCAACTATTCATGAATGGGTAGACTCAACGATTGAGAGAACTCTTCCATGGTAGGCACCAACTGATAGTCTGGAAAGGTGAAGCAGTGGTGCTTGGGATCAAAGAACTGAAAGAGTACGCCCATCATCTTTTCATCAAAGCTTGAAGTAACCAGGTTAAGAAGTCGACCATGCCTCTTAGTGAGTGCAGAAGTTTCAGGAACCCTTGATACTAGTTCCTTGAGTTGGGGAGGTACTCTCACAAAGCTGATTTGGATAGTGTTTCTACAGCGGGAGCCATAATCTGCAAAATAGAACAAAGATAAATTCCCTTGGTCCTTGAAATGGTTAATGCAATAAGAATGGATGCTATGTTATGATGCATGACGTTACGTTCAAACAAAGTAAAGCATGCACAAGTAAAGCACACAAAAGACCTTAGGTTCAAAGGCCTGCATGAGGTTAAAGGTAAGTACCCTCTTGAATTTTAGTTGGTTTCAAACCTGTCTTAGAAAAGTAACCGGGTTCTAAAGATTCTCAATATCACTGATCATCCTTTATCGGGCATTGTTTCAGCTCAGACAATATTTTCTTGTGGCCTAAATATCCTGAAAGTCTGACCTCAATTAGTGTAGCATCGAGTATCAACCAATCCTTAGATTTATATCAAAGTTGGCTATCTCACTACTTTCTAATGGCTAAGTTTGTTCAACTAAGGTTCTAAGGTCCGATAGTGCTTCACAACACCACACGGCGGCCCCGTATTCTCTTTGTTTCCACACGAAGGATACCGGTACCAACCAAAGTGTCACACCAACACAACCATCGCTTATACCATATCGGTCTACACCGTACAGTCTCCACGATCTATTGCTGTTTACTTAAAGAGTGTCCCCAGATCCGGGTGTAGGATCTTCAACAATACCCAAGTAAAAACCCTTAAAGATAAGGTAGGCAAAGCAAACAAGAAAGCAATTAAAATGACCTAGATCCTAAGGTATACCCCACTTTATTAATTTTCCCCAGTAGAGTCGCCAGTTCTGTGATACGATGGAAGAACCGACTGTAATACTGGTTTGTGTTTTGTATTCACAAATGTTGCGGTAAGCAAGAGTCTCCATCGACTTTTATTTTATCCAACAAAGGAAAAGGAAAAAGAACAGAAAAAAACATTTTTTCGAGATATTTCTGAGTACGGGGGGTAGATTATAGAAAGGGAAGGTGTTAGCACCATTTCTATCCGTGGTTTTCCACGGGCTCTTAAGTACTTACTCATTTTGAAATTGCTTGCGTGTGTTTTGAAAAGTTTTTGTTTAACTTCGTGATAACCCTTGTATTTGTCCTCAAGAGTGTGACTAAGTTGTTTTTGAAAACTATTTTGAAAGTATTTGTGAAAAAGAGTTTTTTTTTGTGAGAAAGTACTTAAGATTTCTACCTACTCGAAAAAAATTCTGTTCGTTTTCATTTCCTTTAGACAGTGCTATCTGTTGTACCCCAAAATTTTCCCTCCCATATTTCTCAAAACATTGCAAGGAAAATCTCCAAGTTGCTCAAGATAGCTCAAGAGTTGGTCAGACAAGATCTCTCCTAAGGCAGTCTACCCCAAATTAGGGTTTTGTGTTGCATCAAGATCCTTGAGTCCAAATGACCTCAAGTGCTCCCCAATGTCCTAATATGTTCTCAAGATCATCCATGTCAAGTTTCAAGCCTTGCAGAGGAAGTTTGCTCAGTCAATTGCTCAAAGGTCCAAAAATTGACTGTGCTAGGGCAAAAGTCAACTGTGACCTACATACAGTCAAACTTCAAGATTTTTTTGTCAACATTCTCATTTTGAAGGATATTTCATCATTTGATCAAGGGTTGATCATGATTCATCAAAGATTTCTCAAAATTCATCAAGATTCAAAAGTTGCTAAATTAGGGTTTTGCAGGAAAAGTCAACTCAATTTGACCAAGCATAACTTTCTCATAATTTATGATAAATGACCCATCCAAATCTAATTTTGAAGAGGAGGAAATACCATACAATCCATCTTCATACCCCAAGTCCAAAAAATTCACTCACAAGAAGTTATGAATTTGGACATTATAGGTCATTTTGAAAAGTCAACAAACACACCTTTTTTGCCAAAGCTTATAACTTGAGAATGGAATATCAAAATGAAATTAGACCAAAAGGGTTGGTTATGGGACATCTCAAGATTTCTAAAAAGTCAAAGAACACCTCCAAAAGTTCAAAATTGAAGAAGTTATGCATTATTGAAGTTAGACTTTTTTTGCAAAATTGCCAAAAGTCAACTATCCCCAAAACTTCAAATTTTGCCAAATGGGCCCATTCTTTTTCACTTGTTTTGAGTTTTCATTGTAGCCCACGTGCCCTAGCTACAGCCATGTGTCCATATCTCATTTTTATTATTTAATTTGATTTTTATTTGAATTAATTTATTTTAAATCAAATAAAATCATATAAAATCTAAAGCTTTGATAACACATGATTTTTTGGCTATTTCAGGCTCCAAATACAACTATTATTATCATCAAATTTGTATCAAATCAAATGTGTGCAAAAAATATTGAAATTAAGCAAATTTTGCAAGTTTGTAAATGGAGATCAAATCAAATATCCAAACATCAATGTGGAGGGATTTGGACCAAGTTTGTAAACCTAATGCAATGTACAATACTTAAGCAAGCTGAAGGCACGAAAATAAGGGTTGGAAACCAATTGTAGAGGCAGAACCACTTTGCAAAAATTCATAAAAAAGTTGGAAATCAAAATCCAGGTTAGAGGCAGTTTCAGGACGCGAGAGTTGTCTCAATCGATTGCTGGCCATCTCCAGAAGCTATTACGATCCAAACCACACATCCTCAGGCATCCATACGCGCTGTAAGTCTCACGCAACTTACCCCTGTTCTTGAAATCGATTTGAATTATTCTGGCATCATTTGAGAAAACTAATGGCATATTTGTGATCACAAGAACAGTTGCAAGCTTTTCATAATATTCAATTGCATTTATCTGGCTTATATGGAGAACCACCATAGTTAGGGTTCTTGGGGTTTTTTTGGGGCTTTCTGTTTCAGGTACAATTGGCCCATAAGAAGAACATGGTTGTGATCATGAGGTCATAACAAATTGAACCATGTTCTTGGAATGCATTTATATAGCCTGGAGAGGATTTTAGAACAAGGTTGCGCTTTTAGCTGCGGATACAAATCCGCAGGTAATTTTTTACAGGTTTTGGAGGACATGGATGAATTCGTGTCATCCGTCCATTGGGTGATTCAAATATCGCGCGCGTTTTTTGTTTTTCCTAGCATCTGATTTGTTTTTCTACATGATATATTATTTGCATTATTATTAACAAACAACAACATGCCCCAGCGGTTGCCAAGTCACCCTTAAAGTGTTCCAAGGCTGGAGGTCAGGGGTCCGATCCCTGCCTCCAGCAATTTGCCTTTTCTCAATTATTTGTAGATGATCACATGTGTGCTCAGGCTTGGACTATACCATACTCCCTCATCCATCCAAGCGCCAGATGGCCAAGAGCCAGATCTGGTGGTCAATGATTGGAGGTCCACCAAGGTGCCAGTAAACGTGTGTGCACCAGATCCAAAAGGTCAAAAGGGCCAGCTTCTAATGGGCCTACAAATTGCTCCTTGCACCTCCTAATCAGGCCCAACTCCTCTCTCTTTTATTTATTTTGTTTTATTTGATTTAATTGTTTTATTTCATCTAATTAATTTTTTAACCAATAACAAAATTCTATTTTTTTTAAATAAAAATCACAAAAATACTTTTTTAATCCAGAATTTTATTTTTATTAATAATTACTAACTAATTAATTTAGGTTTTTAATTCTAGAAAACTCTAACTTATTTGTAAATAATTAAAATTAATTAGATTTTAACTACTAATTTAATTAATTTTATTTTCTTTCTTAAAATAACAAAAACCCAAAAATATGTCATAATTTATTTTTTTCATTAATTAATTTATTAATTTAATTTAGTCATTTAATTTAGGTTTAATTTCTTTTCTTAAATAAAAACAACAAAAAAAGCAATTTTCTTTCAAAAAGGTCAAAACCCTAAATTTCACACTCGATTTAATTTCCCGCGCGTTGTATTTATTTTTATCATATTAATGTATCTGCTTCCGGATTGTAATAGTTAAATATGAAATTTAATTATTTTTATCGCTTTACTTTATTTTTCAAAGGGTTTGTCTTTGGCGATGTAAATACTCGACGCCTTGTAATTTAAATTCCACATTTTATTTCCGCAAATTATAACTGCTAGATGTTTGATAATAGGGTTTACATGACAAGACTGAATGTTAATCTTAAAATCAAATTAGATCACCTTTAACATATACAAAGATAAAAATAACTGAAAACGACACACTCGCACATGCGCACTCTTAGGGTACACCCCACTTGGTTGCCTTCGTACACGACCATTGAGTATAGGTCATTTTAGAGGTCGCCCTCTTGTCTAAAAGATCATAGTCGCCTCGAAATGGTTGCCTCGGATATTGTTGCCTCAAACAAATGATCTAAGATATTAGGGTTACCGCTAAGGCGTCCTAACATTGCTTTAGTGACCGTATGTCCCTCATTCGAATTGACCCTTAAACTCCAACGATGGTGCTACCTACTCATTCATAGTGGGATAGCATTGTCTAAAGGATATTAGCATAGAACGATTCTTTTTTCTAGTAGGTAGATGGTTCTTAGATACTTTCTCTTTCAAAAAAACAAAACCTTTTTCACACTTACACTCCTTTTCGAACAAAGTTTTCCAAACACTTCATTACACTCTTGAGGACAGAAGCAAGAGTTAAATCGAAGTTTTCAAACAAAAAACTTTTTCAAACCCACAAGCACAAAGAAAACAATTTTGAAAACAATTGAGCAAGTACCTAAGATCCCGTGGATAACCACGGATAGAAAGGGTGCTAATACCTTCCCTTTCTATAATCTACCCCCCGAACCCGAGAAATATCTCGAAAAAGGATTTTTTATGTGCTTTTTTTCCTTTCCTTGTTGGATAAAATAAAATTCGGTGGCGACTCTTGCTTACCGCGACATTTTGTAAAAACAAACGCAAAACACAAACCAACATTCCAAAAATAGTCAGTTCTCCCACCGTATCACAGAACTGGTGACTCTGCTGGGGAGTAATATAAGTGTGGTGTACCTTAGGATTAGTTCATCATATTGTTTTCAATTGTTTGATTTGTTTGCTTTATATTTATGGGCTTTGTATCGGAGTTACTATAGATCCTAACCTGGATCTGGGGATACCTTTTAGGTAAGTAGCAATAGACTATGAGGGAACTGTACGGCATAGACCGATACGGTTGAAGCAGTAGCTACGTTGATGTGGCACATTAGTTGGTACCGACATCCCTTATGGAGCAACAAGGAGAGTATGGGGCTGCTAATGGGTCATTAAGCATCAACTGACCTTAGAACCTATAATTGACCCACTTAGCCATAGAAAAGTAGCAGTATGCTACACTCATTGAGACCATACTCTCGCGATGATTCTGGCCACAAGAAAAGGTTGCTAAACTGGAATTATGACCAATCGAGGATGGTCAGTGATATTGAGAACCTCTAGAACCCGGTTACTATTACTAGGACAGGTTGAACCAACTAAACTACAAGAGGGTAGTACCTAAAATCCATGCCAGCCTGAAATTTAAGGGTTATTGTGTGACTTGTGTGCTTTCAACTTGAACTACTTGCACATGTTTGTTATCTAACAACATGAGTTCTTTGTAGGTTTTGTTTACAGTCCTTACCCAATAACTTGGATTTCTTGCCAGATTTACTTACTTACATCACCTCGCATTTGCTTAAATGCATAGCATACACATCATAACATCATGCATTAACATTTCCTTAACCATTTCAAGGATCTCAAGGGTTTGTGATGCAGGTTATGGTAAATCAAACGTCCATCAAGGGGCAAAGGAGATTTATTTTCCTCTAGCCAATGTCGTCTAGAGATCAAAACACGATAACTTGAGTCAGTGGCTATGACCCACTCGATATGGTGAGCTTGACTCTTGAATAAGGACTCTTGATGACACGAAGTTTCTTCAATCAAAGCTGCAAAATTCAAATTCTAACAGTTTCTTGTTTACCCCGCGAGATCCTTGAAAACATTGCATACATATATTATACATATCATTGCATAACAGGTCTCCCAGTACAGGTCTGTCATGTTCTCGCTGTTTATTTCAGCAATGGCTCTCCAACAAGACAACCAAGATCTTCAAACTCAAGAAGCTCAGTTCAGGGACGTATTCCTAAACCTACCCAAGGGGCAGGAAGAGTTGAAAACACTCCTCGTTGGGAACTTGGTCAAGAAAAGTCCTGAAGACAATAAGGACGAGCGGCTGAAGCAACTACAAGCTGAGGTAGATGCAATAAGAACCCAGATGCTGGGGTAGATGGCTCTTATCCAAGACCTAGCCCGGGGACAAGAAGAGTTGAGAACCATCATCAACCAACTTCATCAAGACAGATACAACAATATGAAGCAAACAGTCGAGGCCGGGGACCAAGTTATTGATCAACCTTCGAGAAGACAAGGGTTTGGTTTGGTGAAGAATGGACCTCTCGAAGTTGCTACTACCTCACGGGTCCAACAACAACCTCACCCAAAACAACGGGTTAATCAGAGTATGCCAGATACGCCCAAGAGGCAGTTTACCAAGCTCAACATGCTGATGTCTAAAGCTTTACAACACTTGTTGAGATTGAATCTGGTGACGTTGATAGGACCTCATATGAATCCCAAAACTTCTTCGCCTAACTACAATCCTGATGCAAGGTGTGCATATCACTCCAACAGTCCGGGGCATGATACTGACGACTGTTGGAAGCTGAAATACAAAACTCAAAACCTGATTGATGAAAGAGCATTGGAATTCACACAAGATGGTCAACTGGAATGTTTCTGTCAATCCTCCAAGGCTCACCATTTGTAGTGACAAAGTTCTGACAAGAGATGCTTTTGTTCATTAGAATTTTCAATTTGTAATTTTCTTTTGATTGTTCAAACATTTATTCATGTCAAATTTTGTTACTTCATCAATGCATTGCATATGTCTGTTTTGAATCAATCCATTCGTATTCACTATATTCAAATTGCTTTCATTTTTTGTGATGTTCAACTCTCGATTAAAAAATTATAAGCCTTTAGAAGGAGGATGACGAAAATGATATCAAAATCTCTATAGTATGCTTTTGAGCAGACCTCACTGATGATGTATAGGCGTTGTTTCAAATCCTAAACAGTGGAGTTATAAGGAAGATAATCCCTAGTCAACCCCTTTGAGCCAAAGAAGTTGGAGTTTTTCTTTTCACACAAATTAAAACCCTTAATCACAACCTGGGGCAGGGTAGTTTCTCAGTTAATTCGGGTGCACAATAAATGACATCAAAGGGGTCCTTCCAAAATAAAAGATGGTGATAGTTCCTTATAATCGTCAGGACAAGCAATCATTATCTCTTAGAAATAAAAGCCCATTAAGTCAAAACCTATGAAGGAGACTTACAAAACTGGGGCATCCCGCTGACTGTAATCACAAAAGAAACAGTTCAGGCAAAAGACAGGGATAATAAAATAAAAAAGAAAGAGGTCCTACAAACTCTCAACAAAAATGACCGCCTGTTCAAAATAAACTGTCAGTGTCCGAACCATCACTGGAATATCAGAGCAAAGACTCAAACAGGATCTAAATGCACAATTAGCTGAGTTTAGGATCGAAGAATATCACGAAGAACAGGTGGGTACAAATAAAATTTGAGCCTTTATCCTTTGTTTCTTAAACCGTGAACCAAACCACGTTATAACCCTTAAAAGTCCTAGCTGAAGCATGGGTTAGTTCGAAAGCATATTGTTACAAAAGGTATCCTGACTCCTGTAGGGCTTGCTGTAAATCCTGAGTTGATGTCACATTTTACAAAATTTTCCTATCTTATTGAAAAAATGCATTATCAAAAACTTCAAGACAAACATAATCTTTGCATTCTTAAAATAACATTGTTTGCATATGACTATTTGTTCAAACAGAAGAGAAATTAGCACGACGAATATCTAGTGAACAAAAAACCTTCTCAATAAAAAAGATCACCTCAAGTGGAAAAAAACTACCAACCAAGGGGCACGACATGATCACTGTCCATCATCTGGGGCAGTCAAGTCAAGATTCAGAGAATCTCTCAAAGATGCCAAATAGCCAGGGGAAAATCTCCATCTGAGTCACTTGGGGCATTAGACATGGATTCCCACAACGAATCTTGTATGATCAAACAAACATCTCCTGGTAGTATGGCAACACAACACTACCGACAGTGACAACTCCCTACACCCTGAGAGCATGGACATAGTCAAAAAATACTGCGCATGAACAAAGACCCTCTAGGTTGACACACCTAGGCAAAAATATGGGCATCCCGGTGAACCAAAAGGGTTCAGGCAAAAATTAGGGATAAAAACAAAAAATCTGTACACCCGACAAGTCAAAAACACGAAAGGGCGGCTTGGGCAAAAAAGGGTATCCTGGTGGACTGAAAATCTGAAAAGGCGGTCCAGGAAAAAATTAGGGATCAAAGCGTACGACTATGTCCCGCCATCTCGTCACTTGCCTACCAGAAGGAAACTTGTCATTTCGATCAGAAGATACCAAACACCTCATAGGTTGGGATAATACTCGATCCAAAAGGCCTCCGCAGGCACCTTCTCCCGCAGAAATATGGGCAGAAAAGTCTCGATGCAAAGCCATCGTCATAGCTTCGACATGCGTCCCAGTAACATTCACTCCCTGCAGAGTAAGAAAAGGACAGTAATGTTAACTCTCCCCATCTGAGACTTGCAACTATGAATGAATCGGTAGTATTCTCCCCAAGCAGAGTTTATCTACCATCAGCATCGAAAGGTCTTAATATTCCCCAGCAGAGTATAAGAATATTCCCCGGCAGATTACAAAATATCCTCAATGGAGTTTGAAAATTTTCCCAGCGCAGTCTGAAAAAGTTTCCCCAGTGGAGTTTGGAGAATCATTCCCCGGTAGACTTTGGAAGATTGTCCCCACCAGAGCTCAAAGGATTATCCCCATTAGAGTCTAAAAATTTATCCCCAGTGAAGTCGCAACTGAAAGATCATCCCCAATGGAGTTCATTCCTTTCACAAACAAGAATTCAATCCCCAACAGGATTCAGTATCACCAGCAACGGTAACTCATCCCCAGCGGAATTTATCGGTGGAATCCTCAGCAAAACATCTCTTCCCCACAGAGTAATCTCCTCATCAGTTTATCCCCCAACGGAGTTATCCTCTCCTGCAGGTTTATACTCACAATCATCTTCATTCGCTATCCCCAGCGGAAACGAAGAATTCAACTCTTTTCTCCAGCAGCTATCTGGGATTTATTTTCCCCAGCTAAAACATTACATTTTCATACATCATGACACAGGCATATACGCATCATACAACACAATCTCATTTATTTTGAGAACATAATCGCCTGATACATATCATGCATTACATACAACCGACCTTTACCTTTCAGGAAGGATGCGGTTAAATTCTCATAAAATTCAAAGCTATGAAGCTTTTATCTCAGTCGAATTACTGATAAGTTCTTAAATCTCAGCAGAGTTTTTCTCAGTTGAATTACAGACAAGGTCCTAAATCTCGACAAAGTTCCTCCATCGAATTACAGACAAGGTCCTAAATATAAGCAGAGTTTTCTCAGTTGAATTATGAACAAGTTCTTAAATCTCGATGAAGATATTTCCCTCAGTCGAATTACTGACCAGTTCTTAAATCTCAACAGAATTATCCTCAGTTGAACTACAGACAAGGTCCTAAATCTCAACAAAGTTCCTCCGTCGAATTACAAACAAGTTCCTAAATCTCAACAGAGTTTTCTCAGTTGAATTACGGGCAAGTTCTTAAATCTTGATGAAGATGTTTCCCAAAGTCGAATTACTGACCAGTTCTTAAATCTCAACCAAATTATCCTCAGTTGAATTACAGACAAGGTCCTAAATATCGACAAAGTTCCTCCGTCGAATTACAGACAAGTTCCTAAATCTCAGCAGAGTTTTCTCAGTTGAATTACGGGCAAGTTCTTAAATCTTGATGAAGATGTTTCCCAAAGTCGAATTAATGACCAGTTCTTAAATCTCAACAAGAATTATCCTCAGTTGAATTACAGACAAGGTCCTAAATCTCGACAAAGTTCCTCCATCGAATTACAGACAGTTCCTAAGTCTCTCAGTTGAATTACAGACGAGTTCTTAAATCTCGATGAAGATGTTTCCCTCCAGTTGAATTACGGACAAGTTCTTAAAACTCAACAGAGATGCTCTCTCAGTTGAAGTACAGGCAAGTTCCTAAATCTCAACAAAGATCAGACTCCCCCAGCGGAATCTTCAACAATAACAGGTATACGAGCTCTCGCTAAGGAATCTCTTACGCGATCGACACTCCTTCAAATGGCATCTTTAAGCCCATCCTCCCACCAGCAATCTCCAAATGTCATCTGTAAGCCCATTCCCGACATCACAAGGCTGATATCACTTCATGCGAGTGCAAATTTCTGGGCACTCTAGTGTTCAATCATCTTCCACCTTTGGATCACGAAAGGAATGAAAGTCAATCTACATCCTCAGGTTTAATAAGATTGAACAGCAGCAGCTGTTGTACCCCAAAATTTAGCCTCCCATATTTCTCAAAACATTGCAAGGAAAATCTCCAAGTTGCTCAAGATAGCTCAAGAGTTGGTCAGACAAGCTCTCTCCTAAGGCAGTCTACCCCAAATTAGGGTTTTATGTTGCATCAAGATCATTGAGTCCAAATGACCTTAAGTTCTCCCCAATGTCCTAATATGTTCTCAATATCATCCATGTCAAGTTTCAAGCCTTGCAGAGGAAGTTTGCTCAGTCAATTGCTCAAAGGTCCAAAAATCGACTATGTTATGGCAAAAGTCAACTGTGACCTACATACAGTCAAAATTCAATATTTTTTTGTCAACATTCTCATTTTGAAGTATATTTAATCTTTTGATCAAGGGTTGATCATGATTCATCAAATATTTGCTCAAAATTCATCAAGATTCAAAAGTTGCTAAATTAGGGTTTTGCAGGAAAAGTCAACTCAACTTTGACCAAGCATAACTTTCTCATACTTTATGAGAAATGACCCATCCAAAGCTCATTTTTAAGATGAGGCAATCCCCTACAATCCATCTTCATACCCAAAGTCCAAAAAATGCACTCACAAGAAGTTATAAATTTGGACATTATAGATCATTTTGAAAAGTCAACAAAAACACCTTTTTTTCCAAAGCTTATAACTTGAGCATGAAATATCAAAATGAAATGATACCAAAAAGTTTGGTTAGAGGACATATTAATATTTCGAAAAAGTCCAAGAACACCTCAAAAATTTCAAAATTAAAGAAGTTATTCATTGTTGAAGTTGGACTTTTTTGCAAAATTGCCAAAAGTCAACTATCCCCAAAACTTCAAATTTTGCCAAATGGATCCATTCTTTTTCACTTGTTTTGAGTTTGCATTGTAGCCCACGTGCCCTAGCTCCAGCCATGTGTCCATATCTCATTTTTATTATTTAATTTGAATTTTATTTGAATTAATTTATTTTAAATCAAATAAAATCATATAAAATCTAAAGCTTTGATAACACATGATTTTTTTGGCTATTTCAGGCTCCAAATACAGCTATTATTATCATCAAATTCGTATCAAATCAAATGTGTGCAAAAAAGATTGAAATTAAGCAAATTTGGCAAGTTTGTAAATGGAGATCAAATCAAATATCCAAACATCAATGTGGAGGGATTTGGACCAATTTTGTAAACCTAATGCAATGTACAACACTTAAGCAAGCTGAAGGCACAAAAATAAGGGTTGGCAATCAATTGTAGAGGCAGAACCACTTTGAAAAAATTCACAAAAAAGTTGGAAATCAAAATCCAGGTTAGAGGCAGTTTCAGGACGCGAGAGTTGTCTCAATCGATTGCTGGCCATCTCCAGAAGCTATTACGATCCAAACCACGCATCCTCAGGCATCCATACGCGCTGTAAGTCTCACGCAACTTACCCATGTTCTTGAAATCGATTTGAATTATTCTAGCATCATTTGAGAAAACAAATGGCATATTTGTGATCACAAGAACATTTGCAAGCTTTTCATAATATTCAATTGCATTTATCTGGCTTATATGGAGAACCACCATAGTTAGGGTTCTTGGGTTTTTTTTTTGGGCTTTCTGTTTCAGGTACAATTGGCCCATAAGAAGAACATGGTTGTGATCAGGAGGTCATAACGAATTGAACCATGTTCTTGGAATGCATTTATATAGCCTGGAGAGGATTTTAGAACAAGGCTGCGCTTTTAGCCGTAGATACAAATCCGCAGGTAATTTTTTACAGGTCTTGGAGGAGAGGGATGAATTCGTGTCATCCGTCCATTGGGTGATTCAAATATCACGCGCGTTTATTATTATTTGCAAATTCTACTTGATATATTATTTGCATTATTATTAACAAACAACAACACGCCCCAGCGGTTGCCAAGTCACCCTTAAAGTGTTCCAAGGCTGGAGGTCAGGGGTTCGATCCCTGCCTCCAGCAATTTTCCTTTTCTCAATTGTTTGCAGATGATCACATGCACGCTCAGGCTTGGACTATACCATACTTCCTCATCCATCCAAGTGCTAGATGGCCAAGAGTCAGATCTGGTGGTAAGTGATTGGAGGTCCACCAAGGTGCAAGTCAACGTGTGTGCACCAGATCCAAAAGGTCAAAAGGGCCAACTTCTAACGGGCCTACAAATTGCTCCTTGCACCTCCTAATCAGGCCCAACTCCTCTCTCTTTTATTTATTTTGTTTTATTTGATTTAATTGTTTTATTTCATCTAATTAATTTTTTAACCAATAACAAAATTCTATTTTTTAATAAAAATCACAAAAATACTTTTTTAATCCAGAATTTTATTTTTATTAATAATTACTAACTAATTAATTTAGGTTTTTAATTCTAGAAAACTCTAACTTATTTATGTAAATAATTAAAATTAATTAGATTTAATTAGATTTTAACTACTAATTTAATTAATTTTATTTTCTTTCTTAAAATAACAAAAACCCAAAAATATTTTATAATATATTTTTTTCATTAAATAATTTATTAATTTAATTTAGTCATTTAATTTAGGTTTAATTTCTTTTCTTAAATAAAAACAACAAAAAAAGCAATTTTCTTTCAAAAGGGTCAAAACCCTAAATTTCACACTCGATTTAATTTCCCGCGCGTTGTATTTATTTTTATCATATTAATGTATCTGCTTCCGGATTGTAATAGTTAAATAGGACATTTAATTATTTTTATCGCTTTACTTTATTTTTCAAAGGGTTTGTCTTTGGCGATGTAAATACCCGACGCCTTGTAATTTAAATTCTGCATTTTATTTCCGCAAATTATAACTGCTAGATGTTTGATAATAGGGTTTGCATGACAAGACTGAATGTTAATCTTAAAATCAAATTAGATCACCTTTAACATATACAAAGATAAAAATAACTGAAAATGACACACTCGCACATGCGCACTCTTAGGGTACACCCCACTTGGTTGCCTTCATACACGGTCATTGAGTATAGGTCGTTTTAGAGGTCGCCCTCTTGTCTAAAAGATCATAGTTGCCTCGAAATGGTTGCCTTGGATATTGTTGCCTCAAACAAATGATCTAAGACATTAGGGTTACCGCTAAGGCATCCTAACATTGCTTTAGTGACCGTATGTCCCTCATCCGAATTGACCCTTAAACTCTAACGACGGTGCTACCTACTCATTCATAGTGGGATAGCATTGTCTAAAGGACATTAGAATAGAATGATTCTTTTTTCGAGTAGGTAGATGGTTCTTAGATACTTTCTCTTTCAAAAAAACAAAACCTTTTTCACACTTACACTCCTTTTCGAACAAATTTTTCCAAACACTTCATTACACTCTTGAGGACAGAAGCAAGAGTTAAATCGAAGTTTTCAAACAAAAAACTTTTTCAAACCCACAAGCACAAAGAAAACAATTTTGAAAACAATTGAGCAAGTACCTAAGAGCCCGTGGATAACCACGGATAGAAAGGGTGCTAATACTTTCCCTTTCTATAATCTACCCCCCGAACCCGAGAAATATCTCAAAAAAGGAATTTTTCTGTGCTTTTTTTCCTTTCCTTGTTGGATAAAATAAAAGTCGGTGGCGACTCTTGCTTACCGCGACATTTTGCAAAAACAAACGCAAAACGCAAACCAGCGTTCCAAAAACAGTCAGTTCTCCCACCGTATCACACTATCCTACTATTAAGGAGTAGGTAGCTCCGCCGTTGGATTTATAAAGGGACGTTTGAAGGGACGAAATGGTCTCTGAAGGCAACAAGTAAATATACCTTAGCATTTTGAAGGGACTATCAGCATAATATCAATTCGTAAGAAACTCGAGGGACAAATAGGGACTATGATCTTTATGACGATTTTGAATTGCGGGTCATTGCTAAGGTATCCCTATGTTCGAGGGACACGACCATTATTTCTAAGGCAACCAAGTGGGGCAAACCCTAGGAGTGAGCATGTGCGAGTGTGTTTTTTTCAGTTAATTATCTTTGCACAATTAGGTTTTCTACTGTATTAATTATTTATCTTTTGCATGCAAGCCTATTGTCCATACATCTAGCAGTTTAATAGTTGCAGAAATTAAAAGCGAGAAATTAAAACCCTAGCTATTACAAGGCTTTGGGGAGGGTATTACATAATCAAAAACCGTGGAAAAATGATAAATGCGAAATAGTAAACCTAATTAACTATTACAAACTCGGAACAATTATAATAGTTAATAAAAATAGTGAAAGTAAAGACGCGCGTAAAAGTTAAAACAAGAACAAATTAGAACCTAAGAAATTTAATTAATTAAAAATGTTTTTGTATTTTTTTATTGAGAAAAATAGTTGCAATTTGCAAATTAAACCTAATTTCTATTAAATTTTAATTACAAAAAAAAGTTTAAGTTAACCCAATTAATTAAATGCAAATAAATATTTTATGAAAAAATTTAACTAAACCTAATGTTTTTTGTAATTTTCTGATTTTATAATTTAATTAAAAAAAGATGATTTTTATTGTGAAAGTAATTAAAATAATAAATTAAAAGAAAAAATAAATAAAAAGAATAGAAAGTTTGAGGAGATGGAACTGACGTTGTAAGCAATCCAGGGGGTGTGTTGCCTAATCTGCACTAGGCCCAAAAACTGGTGGCCCAGGGTCTGGCGCCTGATCCGTTGGGGCCATCTTCTGAGGGTTCATGGTGGACCTGCATATGCTGAGCGCTGGACCTGTAAATGGAAAAACAAACAATGCTATTTATCTTAAAAAGGTCCCCTGAGTTCGAATCTGGCCTCTAAAAATGCTAATTCCTCGTGCATCATTGAATTTTCGTTTGAAGCCCTAACGACGGTCAAACATGGCAAAGTGTAAATCCAAGCCCAATTGCCCCATGTAATACATCAAAAAGTTGGCAAAGATCATTAGCAACACAAATATAACCTCAAACAAAATTGATATGGCTTATTATGAGAGTTTGAGATCCAAGTCTTACCAAGAAAATTGAGATTCAGTTTGGCCACTTCAGGGTGTTTCAGGCGTGGGTGAAGGTTGGTTCGTCTTCCTGGGTGTCTCAGGAGGATGATAAAGTGCTTACTTCTGATTGAGAGTGGCTGAAACGTGAATTTTTGTTTGCACCACTTTTTTGATCTTTTTGCAAACTTTCTCCTTTCTTTTGAGGCAGCCTCTCGTTTTCTTTTAGGTCTGGGATCATTGTGCTTATGTATGGTAGCATATTAGGTCAACATAAATGGAAGAAATCTCATGCTTTGATGATAAAATATTCTCCTTTCAAATATTTGATTTTTGTCTATTTTTGGATCAAATCTATTCTTGCTCCCTCCACGAATTTTCCTTGTCATGCCAACACATCTTGCTCTTTATTTTGATGAGAAAAAGATTTGAAATCAAATCCTACATTATTCTTTTTATTCACCTTATTTAATTTTGAATTCTATTTAATAAAATATCAAAAATAAATAATATAAATAATAAAATAATTTAAAAAGGACTCAAAGGTCGTGGGTCATGTTGGAAGTGAGGTGTAAGCACAAAAAGTTAGGCCATTTGCCAAAAAATGCAATTTTGGGCATTGTTTACTTTTAACAATTCTCCAAAAATGGAAAACTTTGAAAATGCATATCTCTCTCAATTTTGACCCTAATAGGGTGTTATTTGACTTTTTAGAAATCTTAGGATGTCCCCTAAGCAACCTCTTTGGTTTCATCTCAAGTGGATCTTCCATGTTCATGTAAGAGCTTTGACCCAAAAATGATTTTATGTTGACTTTTTGAAATGACTTATAATGTCTGAATTCATATCTTTCCATGAGTGTATTTTTTGAACTTGAGGGATGAAGTTGAGTTGTAGGGAATTGGATTCTCTTCAAAATGAGCCTTGGATGGGAAATTTCTGATAAAGTATGAGAAAGTTATGCTTTGTCAAACTTTGGTCGACTTTTTCTTGAGAAACCCTAATTTAACAACTTTTGAGTTTTGATGAATTAGGAGCCTTTCTTGTGGAATCATGATCAACCCTTGATAAAATGATGGATATCACTTCAAAATGTTGATGTTTACCAAAAATCTTGAAGTTTGACTGCATGTGGGCCACTGTTGACTTTTGACTTAATACAGTTGATTTTCAGGCATTTGAGCAGTTGACTCAGCAAACTTCTTGTGCAAGGCATGAATATTGACATGGATTATCTTGAGACCATACTAAGACTATGGAGAAGATTTTAGACCTTTGGAGTTCACCCATCTTGATGTAAATGGAAACCCTAGTTTGAGGTTCATTGTCTTAGGAAAGCATTTGTCTGATCTATCCTTGGGCCTCCTTGGGCAAGTTGAGGACTTCAATGAGTATGTTTTGAATAAAATGAGAGGGAAAATTTTTGGGTACAACACCTTGAAACTCTCTCTATACAACTATCTTTGCAAGGTCATCCCCAGCAGATATATATTCCGCAGCAAGACTAATATGCCCCCAGGCAGAAATTCGGGCATCTTCCATCAGTTCACCTCCATACCCCTAATGGATAGCTTGACCTGATCATCATCCTCAATAGGCCCCCCAGAAGATAAGGAAGTTTGATCATTTCCCCAGCATATAGTGGAGACTTCCTCAACGCAGCCTATAAAATTACAATCCCCATCAAAGTTTATTTCCTCGACACAGTTTATAGGAATTTAATTCCGAACAGAGTTTATTACCCCAACATCATAAATCCCTAACAAAATTCTCTTTTTTAGCAGGGTTTAATCAAAGTTGTTATCCCCATAAGAGTTGCTACAGTATCGGAAACTGGGACAGATAGCACACCGGCGGAATATCCATATCTTTATCCCCAATCAGGGTACGTAAGAATCAAAGCCTTTGATAAAAAGAATGGTGAACAACCAACTCTCCTTGAATGCCTCTATCCTCAAGCAGAAGTTGAAGATACCCAGCGGAGTATCCTCAAAAAAAGCGGGAATCCAAAGTAGAATTATTCCCAGCAGAAATTAAAGAATGACTTTCTACATTCCCATCAACAGCTCGGGATTTATTTCCCCAGCTAGACATTGTTACAAGGAGCTATCGATACGCTTCAACGACATATTGCATTCATAAATAATTTCACAATACATCATAGCATATGCATACCGAAACACATATAATATTCTCATTTATCCTGAGAGCATTATTGATGCATTACATGCATCACGATATTACATAAAGCTAACTTTATATTTTCAGGTAAAGTTCGCAAATAGACGAATATCATCAGCAATTTTCAAACAGGTCAAAGATTAATTCTTGAAACAAGACGGGGAAACTATCTATATGACCATGTGGTATGAATTCCTGAAACATGACGAGTTTACCAAGAAAACCAGTCTGAGATTAATTCCCAAAACAAGACGAGGCAACTATCTATATGACCAGGTGGTATGAATTCCCGAAACAGGACGAGTTTACCAAGGAAAATAGGTCTGAGATTAATTCTTGAAATAGGACGGGGCAACTATCTATATGACCAGGCGCAGTATGAATTCCTGAAATAGGACATGTTTACCAAACAGGTCTGAGATTAATTCCCAAAACAGGATTGGACAACTATCTATATGAACAGGCACAATATGAATTCCAGAAACAGGACAGGCTTACCAAACAGGTCTGAGATTAATTCCCGAAACAAGACGGGGAAACTATCCATATGACCAAGCGGTATGAATCCCCAAAACAGGATGGGTTTACCAACAAAAAAACGGATTTGTAGATCAATTCCCAAAACAGGACGGGGCGACTATCTGCATGACCAAGTGATTTCCTTCAGAGATTGGATTCTGACGAGCATTCCCCTTCAGAAGTTTATTATAAAAAGTATTCCCCCCAGAGACTTAATTTTGGCAAGCATTTTTCTTCTGAAAAAGACATTCTTCACAGTCAGGCGTAGACTCATTTTGATACTCCTATTAATAGTTACTTTGGATGGAATTTGTAAGCCTATTCCCGACAACATTTTATCATCTCTATGAATGGCATATTTAAGCCCATTCAAGCAATACTATCAACCAACAATGCTACTTCATGCACCAGCGAGTGCAAATTTCTGGGCACTTAAGTGTTCAATCATCTTCCACCTTCAGATCACGAATGGCGGATGTGCCAATCTAACTCTTCAGATTTAAGAAGATTGAACATGGAAAGTTGTTGTACCCCAAAATTTTCCCACCCATTTTCTTCAAGATATCTCCTTATGCTCCTGGGATTTTCAATTTCTCAAGGCTACTCAAGGTTTGATCAGACAAATTCTCCTCCTAAGCAGTTGACCTACAACTAGGATTTCACTTTTCTCAATGAAATTTGAGCTTATAATGCCTCAAGTGGATTTCATGGCTCCTCATATGTCTAAAGGAACGCTCATGCCAATTTGAAGCCTTGTATCACAAGTTTGCTCAGTCAATTGCACATGCGACTAAAAATCAACTATAGTGGACAAAAAGCCAACTATGGTCAACATATAGTCAAACTTCAAGATTTTTGGTCAACATCAAGATTTTTAAGTCACATGCATCATTTGATCAAGGGTTTTATCATTATTCATCAAGAAAATTCAAGATTCATCAAAAGTCAAAAGTTACCAAATTAGGGTTTTCTTAAGGAGAAGTCTACTGAACTTTGACCAAGCATAATTTTCACATGCCTCCTCAGATTTTTCTCAACCAAACCTCATTTTGAAGGAAATTTAATTCTCTACGTCTTTGTCTCTCTAAGCTCAAGTCCAAAAAGGCTTCATTTGAGAGATATGGGCCAAAACATTACAGGTCATTTCAAAAGTCAACAAAAAGACAATTTTGGTCTAAGAAATTTACATCAAGATAAATTATTCAAATGAAAAAATGATCAACATAGATATTGTAGAGGACATCTTTAGCTTTCCAAAAAGTCCAATATGATATTCATATGATAAAATTTGAGAGAGTTATGATTGGTGAAAGTTGGGCAATTTTGAGAAAATGCATGAAACCTAAATTGATCAAACTTGAATTTTTGGGCTATTGGGCTTATGTTTCAAGGTCCAAGTGTGTTTTGTAACTCATATTGAACCTCTGAATCAATTCATACACCCTTTTCATTTTTGTCCATTTATTTTTTATTTTATTTATTTAAATTTAAAATAAATTAAATAAAATCAAGGTTTTCTTACAAAGATCCAAGCCCACTTGTTTGACCTAATTCACAACCTATATATACTCTTCATTCAAACAAGACAAAAGGGACGAAAATCTTGTACAAGATCACCTTTCCAAAAACTTCAAAAAATATTAAAACTAGGGAAAATTACAAACCTTGCTTTCAGCCTCTTTCAAAGCAAGCCAACCCTCCCAATTAATTCCAGAAGCATTGTAGGGTAGGAATGGATCGATTGTGATGATCCAAAAGTCCTAAAAATCGTACTATGCACCAACGATTTTTGGTTTTTTTGCATGAAATTCACATTGTCATTGTTATCGTGTTTTGGTGCATACTAACGTTACTAACATACTTCTGAGATGTCAATATGCAGGATAGACCCATCGCATGGCCCCCATAATGCCCGAAGGGAAGGTTGCCATGTTTAAAACGTTTTAGGTTATTTGTGTCGTATCTCATCATACAGGATATTTTAGCCAAAACCAAGGGTACCAATGAATTCGCAAGGCCCAAATTAGGGGGGTAAGGTACCTTTGAATCGTTAACACTCTTTGTTTTACAAGTACAAGAAAAGGAGTCACCGAAGAATACGACCGGAGCTAGGGCTCCAGCGCCTCTCTGGTCCATGCAATAATGTTTATTATAATTTAATTGGTTCCACTGAATGATCGGATGAAACAACCACCCTAGTGGAAGCACACGCATGATAAGGCATTGGTATAGAAGGGCGTGGGTTCGATCCCTGCCTTTTGACATTTATTTTATATTTTCTCAATCCTTGCAGGTTTACTACATGTTGTGTTGATTCCATGCTCCTAACACCAGCGCCGCCTGGCGTAGTGGCAAGCCATGTTGTTGAAAGGGAAAAGGGCGTGAATTCAACACCCATCCCTAACATTTTGCATATTATCTCTATTTTCAAACCTTGTTTGTCATTTTTCCCTGACCCTATTATTTTTGGTTAACCATCATCTTCTTTTAACATAATTTTTTTCCGCTAAACCATTAAACCTAAAAATAAACCCTTTTTTAAAACCCTAATTTAATTAGGTTTAGGTTTAGTTAACTCCTTTTTTATCAACTAATTAATTAACTCTTTTTAATTAATTTTAAAATTAATTATATTTTTAGGTTTTATTTAATTAGCCATCATCAAAACTATTTTTCTTTTTTTACACTCTCTTTCTATTTTTATTTTCCTTTTCTCTTATTCCTAGATAAATTGTATAGGATGTTTCCACGAATGTAATAGCGTAGTTTTATTTTTTTTGCATTTTCCCATTATGTATCTGCTACTAGGATGTAATAGCTTATGGCATTATTTCTCACACTCTTTATTATTATGTAACTTCCCCAAAACTCTGTAATAGTTTTAGGTTTATGTTTCTGCCTTTATCTTCTGCTATTATATTTTTATGCAGCTGTTAGTAATTATGGTTTGTATGGCAAGATAAAACCGACCGATAGCAAAACCCAAAATCCAAGAAAAATAAATGAATTAAACATACTTGCACCTCTAGGATAACCTCTCTTTGTTGCCTTTCGGAATAACGGTCGTGTCCCTCGAACGTAGGGATGCTTTAGCAAAGTCCCTCCGAATAAAATATCATAGTCCCTCAACGACCCTTCAATGTTGCCTAGGAATACAATGATATAGTCCCTTACAAAACTACTAAAGCATCCTTACGAGTTTCCTTCGATGACCGTACGATGACCCTTCGCCCGTCCCTTCACATCCAATAGATGGGAATATCTACCAACTAATGGTACGGATAGCACTATCTCTAAAGGAGAAGGAAAAGAATAAGAACAACCTTGAGTGGGTAGGATACTTTTAATCGCTTGCTCATAAACTTTTCTCAAAACATTTCTCCAATCAAACTCTTAAAATAAATATTTTCAAAATACTTTGTACGTGTTCTTAAGGACTGATACAAGAACCATAACAAAGTTAGCCGTACTTTGGCTCTTCAATTTTTTTTTTAAAACACTTACACAAAAAAGAGATTCTCAAAAGTGAGCTAAGCAATTAAGAGCCAGTATATAACTACAAATGAAAAGGATGCTAACACCTCCCATTTTCATAACCTACCCCCCCAACTTAAAATCTTAAAGGTATTTCCTGTTCTTTTCACCCTTTCGTTATTGGATAAAAGAAAAGTTGGCGGCGACTCTTGCTATCTACAACGTTTGCGATAAAACACAAAACAAGTTAGTTCTGCCACCGTATTACAATAGGCCTCCATTTAGATGGAAAGCTTATGATAATCTTCTTCACATTATCTGTCTTTGAATAACCTTTGTTCATAACTCTCAGTCCTGCAACCAAGATTTGAAATTTCCAGTCAAACAACATGCAAGACTTCTGCTAGTTTCAATTTAAATCGACCAAAGGTTTACTCTGATTCTTTTCTCAGTTGAAGTCAAGTTCAGACTTAGTCTAATTTCTGTCAACAATCACCTTTGGATGGCATCAATAAGCCCATTCCTTACACAATCATCCAACACACCATCGAGTGTAAATTTGTGGGCACTCTAGTGTTCAATCATCTTCCACTTTCAAGCTACGAACGACAAACATGCCGATCTCACTTTTCAAGTTTAAGAAGATTGAACAGGGGCAGCTGTTGTACCCCAAAATTTGCCCTCTCATTTCCCAAAGATTATCCTAGACCCTCGGGTTTGCTTCAAAATTCTCAAGTCTTGAATTACAATTTTCCAAGAAAATCATTCACAAGGGAAAAATGGTCAAAAGTACCCTAAAAAGCCAAACTTTGACCTTTAGATCAAAAATCAAGTTTCAACAATTATATTTCATCAAGACATGAAATTGGTTCATCAAAACATAAGTTAGAAATTACTTTGAAAAAATCAAATTTCTAAACATTTGGAAAATTTTCTAAGTGATAGGAGAAGATGATACTTCAGAACTTCTAGGCCAACCTCCACGCAAGTGCAACCCGAATTTGAAAACAAGGTTCAGAACATGATGCTTCAATCAAAACATATGGAAGCAATGTTCTTCGGTCAGAACGTGACTCTTCAACATATAAAGGTTACGTTTCTGGTCTTCTGCGATCAGAACATCACCAATCCCAAAACCTCGTTTAAGCAGCCTGCTGCCCTGCTATAGCACAGTCCTGCAACCAGCAGCTGATCCAGTCCATGCCTGCACTTTCTCAAACCCCATGTTTGCACCAAATTAGCATACAAAAACTGTGATTAAAAATCAATGGAACAATATGCCAAAAAGGTTTAAATCTCATTTGTTTTCCCTCCAAAACCACAGCAAATTCACCTATAAATAAGTTGCTCCATCACACTTTCAAGGGGCTGGCTTTTGGAGAGAGAGAGAATTATCAAAAAAAGAAAAGGAAACAGTAAAAACCTTCGCAAATCCTGAATAAAACCTTTGTTCTTCCCTTTGAATCAAAAAAACATAACCAATGTTCCATTGCTCTCACTGGCTCCAGAACATCTGAAGGCAACAACTCAAGTTCCAAGCACACGCTCCAGATTCAAGGTAAGTCTTTCTGACTTTGCATTCAGAACATCATCAAGTATGTAAATATCATAGTGTTGATGTTGTCCATATCATTGCATAAGTAGAAAAAAAACTTGGGACTAGAACTTCTTGAATAAAGTTAGGCTCAAAATTAGAATTAGAATTTCTATAAACTGCTGTGCTTTTATCCTTTTGATTTGTCGTTTAGAATTGAGTAAATTGTTGATATGCTGATTAATATGAGGAAAGAGTTGAAATGTAACATATAACTTCTGAGTTCCTCACTATTTTAACACGAAAACTTCTAGGATCTCTTTTTGTTTCAACACAGAACTTCATATTTTCACTCATTGTTTAGCACAACACAGAACTTCTGAGTTCTTCTCACTGTTTTAACACACCAGAATTTCTAGGTTTTTGCACTGTTATGACACGGTAACAGAACTTTTGACTCTTTACTCACTACTAACACAACACATAACTTATGACTTTTCACCCACTATTTAACACGACACAGAACTTCTGACATTGTACTCACTGTCTAAACACCACCCAAAACATCTGTTTTCTTTCCCTCTAACGTTTCTTACAGGATCTCAAAGTATATCAATCCAGAACTTCTGATGCCTACTGACATTTCTTTCTGAGTCACAACGCGTCTGACATCAAAAATTCTAATACTTTATGTTTTGCTTGCAATAACACGCTGATTTTATCTCTCATTATTTTCCCTGTTCATCGTTTTCAATATCAATACTCTTTTTACTAACATAAAGAAGACATAAAAATATTTCCCTTTTATTAATTAATTAATTTCTTTTTTTTTTTAATTCATTAAGACAAAAAACCACTTTCGAAACAAGTCCTTTTTCTCCTTATATTGTACATTTCAATATGGTTGTAATAGTTAAATAAGATTTGAATTCTTGCAACCCCCCGTTTGTAAATTTGTACCACCATCCCTAAAATGATGTAATAGCATAGGACCTTTACATTTCTGCAATTTATCGTTTTCAAGTATAAATGCTAGTAATTAGGGTGTGTATGGAAAAACATAAAATCAATAAAAGGATAACCTTAATCAAGACAAAACACATATAAATCAAACACGCTTACACAATAGCACCCTTAGGGTAATCCCGCTTTGTTGCCTTTCGGAAATTAGTCATGTCCCTCGAATATGGGCATTTTAGAAAAGACCCTCGATAAAAGATCGTAGTCCCTCGATGACCCTCAATGTTTCCTTCGGTAAATGATCTAGTCCCTAAGCAACATTGCTAAAACATCCCATAGGTTGCCTTCTATGACTATACAAATGTCTCGCGCCCGTCCCTTCACATCCAACGATGAGGCCTCTTACCAATCAATGGTAAGATAGCCACATTTAAAGGAGGAGTAAAAGAATATTTAAGACCTTTTGAGTAGGTAGATTCGCTCCTAGTTGCTCGCTTGCTCACAACAAAAAACACTTTATACACCAACACTCTCATATTGAAACATTTTCAAAAGACAAACACTTTGTACGCGTTCTTATAGAAACGAGAACCATTACAAAGACACCTTTTCAAAATCGCTTTCAAAAACACATTCCACAAACACTTCTTTGAACTATTTTCCAAACAACACTTTGTACGCGTTCTTATAGAAATGAGAACCATTACAAAGACATTTTCAAAATACTTTCAAAACCCACACCGCAAGCACATTCAAACAAAAGCAAGTGATCTAGCAAGCAACTAAGAGTCGTAGATAACTACGAATGAAAAGGGTGCTAATACCTTCCCTTTTCATAATCTACCCACTCAACTTAGAAAACATCTTTAAAGGTCTTTCCTGTTCTTTTTAGCCTTTCCTTATTGGATAAAAGAAAATTCAGTGGCGACTCTTGCAATCCGCACAATTGGGATCAAACGCAAAACAAACAAGTTAGTTCTCCCACCGCGTTACAATTCTCATTCGTAGGAATACTATTCGAGTTAGCTTCGTGAAAGCGCATCCTCAACTTCAAGAATTAACATCAAGGGTGCCTGGAGATTCTCCCGTCACCAAGAAATATGGTCCACTTCTCAACTTGGCTACCTCAAACTTCCAAGAAGAAATGATGTGTGTGCTCTTCCAATTCTTTGATCCCATAAATTGTTACTTCACCTTTCCTTACTACCAATTGGTGCCTACATTAGAAGAATTATCTCAACTGTTAGGAGTGTCTGTGCTTGATCAAATACCATTCACCAATTTAGAGGAGACTCAAAAGCCTGAATTCATTGTTGAAGCCTTGAATTTGAAGAGATATGACATTATAATGAATTGGGAGACAAGAAGTGGAGTTAAGGGTTTCCTAGCCAAGTTTTTGTTGGAGAAGGCACATTCATTCTGGGAGGATATGGATTTTCAAGCTTTTAAAGATGTCTTGGGCCTTCTAATCTTTGGTTTGATTCTATTTCCTAATCTGGACCAACTCATAGATGTGAATGCCATCAAGGTCTTTCTCTCTCACAATCCTGTACCTACCCTGCTTGGAGACACTCTACATTGTCTCCACACTCGCACCATGAAGAAAATAGGTACTCTTTTATGTTGCGTTACCTTACTCTCTAGGTGGTTTATTTCGCATCTACCTCGATCAACATTGAATAATGAGCAAGGCTTGACTTGGTCTCAAAGGATGATGTCACTCACACATTTTGATATTCATTGGTGTTCTCGATCCTTGGAGAACATTACTATCATCGACTGTTGTAGGGAGTTCCCTAATGTCCCTCTGCTTGGCATTAGGGGAGGTATTACCCACAACCCTTGTTTGGCTTTACGATTGTTTTGGTATGCACAATGAGATGGCTCCCATGATACACTTATCCAAGGATTGGTATTCAATTACGAGGGCGATGACCAAGGCTATCGTCGAAGGTTCATACGATCTTGTAGAATGGTAAACAAGGTGGATAGCAAGACATTGGGGCATAATAACTCCATTCCTTTGGAGCCTTATCTTAAGTGGGTATGAAATTGCGCTCAAAGTCTCGTTATGCCATACCCGCCATCTTACCTATCATCATGGAGCCTGTTGTCGAGGGAGATACTCCATATACTGTCCTTTATCCTGATATGCCCACTTCTCTTGAAGATTTACAAAGAGCTTGGATTCAGCTAAAGGGGGAGCGAGACACCTTCGAAACTCAGTTCTATGCAAGTGAAAAGAAGGTTTTGGAGCTTACGAGACAACTTCATGAAGAGCGAAGTTTGAACGCTTACATTGCGCCAAAAAGGATGCGCTTGATATTTTTGTCTTAGGAGTTTATTTTGTGTTTATTTCCTCCATTGTAATCCCAAGGGGCATGGTTGTAATCAATTTGAACTTATTAATACAATTAATGTTTATTCCCTTTTGTATAAAAAAAATTAAATCTTCTAAGTCCTTGAAAGCATTTGCATACACATATCATGCATCAAACCATGACAGGTTTTCCCCCATACAAGTTTCTCATCCGCTTACTATTTATTTCAGTAGAGATGACTCTAGAACAGACTATCAAGGACCTTCAGAATCAAAATGCCCAGCTTCAAGAAATGTTTTTGAACCTACCCAAGGGGCAAGAAGAGGTGAAATCACTCCTCATTGAGAGCATAGCCAAGAGGAATCCTGAGGACAACAGGGATGAGTAGTTGGAACGGTTACAAACTGAAATGGCAACAATGAAAGTCCGGATGATTGGGCAAATGGTGGGTCAGATGGCTCTTATCCAAAACTTAGCTCGGGGACAAGAAGAGTTGAGAACCCTCGTCAACAAGCTTCATCAAGACGGATGCAACCATATGGGGCAAACAACTAGAATTAAGGATCGAGCCATTAATTAGCTTAGACAAGAATTTGACTTGGTGGATAGTAGACCTTTCTAAATTACTGCTACATCATGAGTTAAACAACGACCTCGCCAACATCAGCGGGGAAATTAGCAAAGGCAAGACGAGCCCAAAAGACAATTTACCAAAATTAACATGCCACTGTGTCAAGCTTTGCAACACATGTTGGGGATGAATCTTACGTTGATAGGACCTCATCCAAACCCTAAAACTTCTTCTCCTAACTACAATCCCGATGCAATATGTGCCTATCATTTCGGTAGTCCTGGGCATGATACTAACGAT
Organism: Vicia faba; assembly: GCA_948472305.1. Lineage (NCBI taxonomy): Eukaryota > Viridiplantae > Streptophyta > Magnoliopsida > Fabales > Fabaceae > Vicia > Vicia faba. Next base: position 417,138,199 of record OX451739.1, read on the forward strand.
TATTGGGCGATGAAATACAAGATTCAAAACATGATTGACGCCAAGGAGATTGAGTTTGGTCCTCCTGAGACCCCCAACATGATCACTGCTCCCATGCCAAATCATTGAGAACGTCCAGTTCATTTTAAATTTTCAATTGTAATTTCTTTGTTTGCTTAAACATTTGTCTCTATGTCAGACTTTGGTTATTCTCATTAATGCATTGCATATGTTTGTCTTGAATTAATCCATTCGGTTTCAATATATTTAGCTGTGCTTTTACTCCCAATAAGATATTCAACTCTTGTTTAAATGTTGTAAGCCTTTAGAGGGAGGGTGACGAAAACAATTCCATAATCTCATACAGTATGCTTTTGAATAGACCTTGCTGACGATGTACATGCATTTCTTTCAATCCCTAAACACTGGAGTTATAAGGAAGATGATCCCTAGTCAACCCCTTTGAGCCAAAGAAGTAGGAGTTTTCTTTTTAACAAAAATTGAAACCTTTAATCAAAACCTAGGGCGGAGTTAGTTTCTCAGTTAATTCAAATGTGTGTTTAGTCGCAAGCTTTCACTTCGTACACAATGAATGACATCAAAAAAATATTTCTAAATCAAAAGACGGTGATGGTTCCCTGTAAAATAGGTAGTCGTTATCTCTCAAAAGAAAAGCCCACTAAGTCAAAACTTATGAAGGAGACTTTAGAAAAACTAGGGCACCCCGCTGGCTGTAATCTCAAAACAAGAGCAATCAGGCAAAAATCAGGGATAATAAAAAAAAACGTCACTACAAATCCCCGACAACATGAAAAATGTTGCAAAACTGACTACCTTCACAAATAAACTTCCAAGTTTATGAACCATCACCAAAACGTCATTCCAGACTCAATTGGAATTCAAACGCACAATTAACTAAGTTTAGGACTGAAGAATATCATGAAGAACGGGTTGGGTACAAACACACTTTAAGCCTTATCCTTTGTTTCTTAAACCGTGAACCTGGCCTCACTACAACCCTTCAAAAGTAATAATTGAAGCACGGGTTAGTTCGAAAGCATACTGTTACCAAAGGTATCCTGACTCCTATAAGGCTTACTGTAAATCCTAAGTTGAATTCATATGTTTACAAAATTCTTTTATTTCTAAAATGCATTTTCAAAACTTCAAGACAAACATAAACTTTGCATTATTTGAATACCATTGTTTGCATATGGCTATTTGTTTGACAATAGAGAAATCCGCACGGCGAATATCCAATGAACGGAAATTCTCTCAAGAAACAGAATCAATTCAAATGAGAAGACACTTCCAATGACAGATCTTCCATAATCAAGGGGCACGACATAACCATTGTCTAGCACATCTGGGGTAGTCAAGTCAAGATTCCAAGAAATCTCTCAAGAAGTGTTTAATAACCATGGGAGATATCCATCTGAATCACTTGGGGCATTAAATTTGAATTCTAGCAAAGGGTCTCGTACAGCCAAGAAAACATTTTCTGGTAGTACTACAACACTTACTATTAGGGTAAGTGACAAATTCCCACAAAGTCCTTTTCGTAGGGTGATCCCCAGTCAAGTCCCCACAAAGTCATCTCTATAAGGTTATCCCCACCGAATAATCTTCACGGATAAGGGTATAAACCCCTCCAGGCCAAATTCATGGGTATCCCCATAAAGTTGGATCCATGCAATCCCCATCCAGAGTTTCTATCTCCAGAAAACCTTTCCCTAGCTGAGTTGGTCTCAAGAAGAATCCTCAAAGATTTCTACCAAAAGAAAACACCTCTCCAGCAGTTTGTCAAATATTCTCTTCAACAGGGTTTATTTCCCCAACAAACTACAGATTCCCCAGTTTGAGTTTTCCTCTCATGATTTTACAAATTGAGGGACCACAACTCCTAATCCCCAGTGAAGTCATCAATAAATCTCCTCTTCCCCAATAGTGTTTACCACTATCACCAGTGAGTTGCTGCAAAGCCTGAAAGTCGATCAGATAAAAATTAACTTCTTTATCCCTAACAAGTTGTTAACTTCCCTTATCTCCAAGAGATAACTCCCCAATAGAGCAACTGACAACTAAAAGTCCTGAACTTTTTTCCCCAAGCAGAGATAAACACTCGCCACAAAGTCTTCTCAAACAAGTCAACATTCCCCAGTGGAGTTCTCCTCAAAGAAAAAAATAGGAATCCCTAGAGGAAACATCTTAAAACAAGGTCTGAAGAGGAGCATACTCTTCATCCCCAACAACAATCTGGGATTTCATTTCCCAAGGCTCACCAGCATTTGTCAAGGATTTATTTTCCCAGACAAAGATACACTTCAATAACATTTCACATTCATACATCATATTACATACATGATAAATGCATATATCATAATCTCATTTATTTTGAGAACATCATCAAGCCATGCATACATTTGCATGCAACTACCCTCTTCCTTGTAGGAAAAGTCAATAAAATCAAAGTCCTCTTCTGGTAGAATTCACTTCTTCCAGTTAATAATAGGCGATCAATCAAGTCCTCTTCTGGATGGATTCGCTTCTTCTAGTTAATAATAGGCGATCAATCAATTCCTCTTCTGGATGGATTCACTTCTTCCAGTTAATAATAGACGATCAATCAAGTCCTCTTCTGGATGGATTCTCTTCTTCCAAATAATAATAGGAGATCAATCAAGTACTCTTCTGGATGGATTTACTTCTTCCAGTTAATAATAGGTGATCAATCAAGTCCTCTTCTGGATGGATTCCAGTTAATAATAGGCGATCAATCAAGTCCTCTTCTGGATTGATTCTAGTTAATAATAGGCGATCAATCAAGTCCTCAATTGGTTATATTTAGTTCTTCCAGTTAAAGACAGGCGAATCAAAGACCTCTTCTGTTTAGATTTAGTTCTTCCAGTTAAAGACAGGTGAACAAAGACCTCTTCTGGTTAGATTTACTTCTTCCAGTTAAAGACAGGCGAATCAAAGACCTCTTCTGGTTAGATTTATTTCTTCTAGTTAAAGACATGCAAAGGACATCTGATGTTTTGGTATAAATCGACCAAAATATTTATTTTGATACTTATCCCAGTTATAGTCAAACTTAGACTTGGTCTAATTTCTATCAACAATCACCTTTGGATGGCATCTATAAACCCATCTCCGCCAACTCTCTCCAAATGGCATCTTTAAACCCATTCCTTACACAATCAACTGACACATAGTCGAGTGCAAATTTTTGGGCACTCTAGTGTTCAATCATCTTCTACCTTCAAGCTACGAACGACAACATGCCATACCCGCTTTTCAGGTTTAAGAAGATTGAACACGGGCAGCTGTTGTACCCCAAAATTTTTCCTCTCATTTCTAAAGAATTCTCTCACAAGATTTCTATTGGGTCAAGAGTGCACAAGGTTTGATCAGCTCAGGATACTTCCTCAACACTGATAACTCAAAACTAGGGTTTGAATTTGCACAAGTACAATTGGACTTTTAATGCCCCATGTAGTTTCCATGGATCATATTGGGCTCTCAAGCATCAAATGAAAGAAGGGAAAGTTTTCTTCGATCCAGAGGTTTCGATTGAGAATTTAACTTCCTTCGAGCAAGCTTGATTCAGAGGCTTCGATTGAGCATTTAACTTCCTTCGAGCAAGCTTGGTTAAGAGGCTTCGATTAAGCATTTGGCCTCCTTCGAGCAAGATCTGATCCACAAGCTTCGATTGGGCATTTGGGCCTCCTTCGATGCAAGTTTTGGTTCAGAGGCTTCGTTGGACATTTGGCCTCCTTCGAGCAGGATTAATCCACAAGCTCCGATGGAGAATTTGGGCCTCCTTCGAGAAAGCTTAGTTCAGAGGCTTCGATTGGGCATTTGAACTCCTTCTATGCATGCTTGGTTCATAAGTTTCGAATGGGTATGTGGCTTCCTTCGATAAGGTTTAATCCGCAACTTTTGATTGGACATTTGGCCTCCTTCGAGCAAGCTGGGTTCACTAGCTTCAATTGGGCATTTGAACTCCTTCGATGCAAGCTTGGTTCACAAGCTTTGAATGGGCATATGGCCTCATTTGATCTAGTTTAATCCACAAACTTCAACTGGGGAATTGATTTCCTTCGAAGCAACATACTTCGAGTCCAACTCTGAACCCTTCGAGCAAGCTTGGTTGAAGAACATTGATCAAATCTCATAGCCTTATCCTCCAAATCTCACTTGTCAGGCTATGTTGCTTCCAAATTTTTACATAATCAGAGGCTTACACGAATTTGTGATACATTATACAAAGATTTGAAGCTTTATCCACTGGATTATACCATTTTTGGATGAAATTGCAAAAAGCTACGTATCCTTTTTTCATAAAGATTACTTTAATCACGAAGTTGGTTTTTTGAGCTCCCAACCTGATCTTATCTGAACACAAGCAATGTCAAAAGCATGTGTCAAATATCTTGCAAACATCGCCCCCCCACTTGTACTTGAACTTGGGAACCATTGAAAATCCATTAAACTTGATTTTTGTTTTGTTTCCCATAAAACATAACATGTTATCTCAGGGTTCTGGTTACTACAAACTTTTTCTCTATAAATAGAGAGACCCTTTGCAAATCACAGGGAGACTTTTGTTGTGTGGAAAAACAATCAAAACACTCTCAAATACTCTCAAACTCTCAAAAAATATCTCAAACCCCTTCATGCGTTAGACAATATTTCGATTCACTCCATAACTGCCATATAACAGCCTTTCGATTCACCCCCTAACTTCCATATACCAACCTTGGAACACTTCCAAAGCCCTCAAAAAACCCACTCAAGGAAGTTAGTGAGCCTTACAATTCACTCCTGACCAACCTTTGATTCAAGTGACTTTCAAAACAAAGCAACATCTGAAATAGCTTCAGGAAGGTCCCTGCAGGCTTAACCTATAATCGAATCATTCCTGGAAGTCATATAGAAGCTCTTTCGATTGACACTTCAAGAGGTAAGTTTTCTAAAAATTAAAACTGTTCATTCAAACATCATTTGTACATACAAATAAAAGAAAAGATGTAGATATCATATCTAGGAAGATGACCATGCTCTAACTTTCAATTATCACTGCTTATACGTTGAGAACTTAAACTCTGACTAGTGAGACTTTGATTTTGGCACCAACCAAACTTGTGCTAACCTCTGATCTGTAACTTTCGAAAGTTACATAGTTAGATTCATTTTGAAGATCTTAGGCAGGTTTTTGTATCCTTCGATTGGCTGAGGAGTGAAGCCTTTCGAATCTCAACATTAGAGTCTTGCATCCCTGCGCTCGAAGGAAGAAGTTGGGCATTTTAAACATTCAAAAACCAGTTCAGTTTGTACCCAATCGAAGCTACCTTATGGACGCGTGAAACAGACCACCCCAGTGGTACAAACAGCATGCGCGAAAGGCATTTCTGAACAAGGTCCTGGGTTCAAGCCCCAACGAGACCTTTTGTCATTTATTTATATTTTCTCACTTTGTTTTGTTTGCAGGAAATACACTTGGGCCTCCACAGTTGGGATTTAACCCCTTTTATATTTTTGACCCCCTGTTTCCTACCAAACAAACTGGCCTTGAGCCCAAACAACACAAAACTATTTTTCTACACAAAAAACTGTTTTAAACACAGAAAACAGTTTTTTACACAAATATCGTTTTAAACACAAAAATACCAAAAATATATTTAAGTTATTTATTTTATTTTATTTAACTTTTTACAATGAAAAAGACCAAAAAATACTTTCCTATTTATTTTCTTTTCTTTAACTTAATTAAATTTCCTTAACAAAAACAAAACAAATCTATTCATTTTTTCCATTTTGTCTTGTACATTATATTCCTTATACATTATTCAAGTTTCAGTATGGTTGTAATAGATAATTAGGATTTAATTTCTTGCAATCCCAATTTGCACATTTGTATCCCCCATCCGTAAGTGATGTAATGGCGTAGTAAATTTACTTTCCGCAATTTACCACTTTTCATATAAATGCTAGTAATTAGGTTGTGTATGACAAGAGTTAAAATAAAAAAGTAGACAACCTAAATTTAATACAAAAATGCATGCAATCAAACACATTATTCACACACATGCACCTCTAGGGTAATCTCACTTGTTTCCTCAGAAAATAGTCATGTCCCTCGAATATGGGCATTTTAGCGAAGACCCTCGATAAAATATCGTAGTCCCTCGATGTTGCCTTTGGTAAATGATCTAGTCCCTAATGAAAATTACTAAAATATCTCATAGGTTTTCTTCTATGACTATACAATTGACCCACTCTCGTCCCTTCACATTCAACGATGAGGTTTCTTACCAATCAATGGTAAGATAACAACATCTAAAGGAGGAGGAAAAGAACATATACCTTTTGAGTAGGTAGGACACTCGTAGTTGCTTGCTCTTGAACTAAAACTATTTTCCACACTTACACTTTCAAAAACACATTCAAAAAACAAACATCTCTTTGAAGTATTTTCAAAACCAACACTTTGTATGCATTCTTATAGAGACGAGAATCATTACAAAGTTCGCGGCAACAAAGGCATTTTGAAAAATATTTTCAAACTTACACTCATCACAAAACAACTTCTCAAACAAAGGAATAAGCAAGTGATCTAGCAAGCAACTAAGAGCCCATAGATAACTATGGATGAAAAGGGTGCTAACACCTTCCCTTTTCATAATCTACCCCCTGAACTCAAGAAATAATCTCTAAAGGTCGTTCCTGTTCTTTTCACCCTTTCCTATTTGGATAAAAGAAAAGTCGGTGGCGACTCTTGCTATCTGCAAAAATTGCAATCAAATGTAAAACAACCAAGTCAGTTCTCCCACCGTATTACACCTACCCATCGAAGTCCATATCCCTTCCTTGAGAATCATGAAGGGTGATGGTTTGAATAAAGACAAATGGGTTCTGACTTGACTTGACCAATTGAACCTGATTGACGAGAAAAGGCTCACGACTATTTGTCATGGTCAGATGTACTAGAAAACGTATGATCAAAGCTTTAAACAAGAAGGTCAGACGTCAGGAATATCAAGTTGGCAACCAAGTAATCAAGCATATTATCCTGCCACAAGGTGATCCCAGGGGCAAATGGACTCGCACATACGAAGGACCATTTATGATCAAGAACATATTTTCTGGTAGAGCCATGATATTAACCATTATGGATGGTGACCACCTTCCACATCCTGTAAACGCGGACATAGTTAAAAGATACTTCGCATAAACAGAGACCCGCTAGGTTGAATGGCCTAGGCAAAAATAAGGGCATCCCGGCGAACCAAAAGGGTTCGGGAAAAAGTTCGGGATATATATGTGTGTGTGTGTAAAAAATCTGTACACCCGGTAAGTCGAAAACCTAAAAAGGCGACTTGGGCAAAAAAGGGTATCCCAGTGGACTGAAAACCCGAAGGGAGGTCTGGGCAAAAGTTGGGGATTAAAAGCATACAAATATGTCATGTTGGATCACCTCACAAATAGACTTCAATATCAAGTGTCAAATTCAAATGGTACTAATCAATCCAGTCAAATTCGGTCAAGCAGCAAAGTGATGAGACACTCAAAGATATAAAGGCAATAGCAGAATGAGAATACAATGGGATCATTTCACATAGCTGTTTTTCTTTGTATACTGCTATTGTAACCCAAAATTTTCCCTCTCATTTCTCAGGAACTTTCTCCCAAGATCTTTCATGACTCAAGTTTGCAGCACTGATACATCAATTTAGGTTTAGATTGGCACAAGGGCAAAATGGTCAAATGCACACTGAAAATTCAAACTTTGACTTTTGGATCAAAATCAAGTTTCAAGAATCACATTTCATCAAGACATGAAGTTGGTTCACCAAGAAAATCAAAAGTCAAAAGTTCTAAATACTTAGAAACTTTTCTAAGTGTTAAGAAAGTATGATAAGTTTAGAACTTCTGGCCAGATTTTCATCATGATGCAAGATGATTCAGGAAGAACTTCTGATATAGAAGTTGTAGATCTCAATAAGATCTAAAACATTGCAGAACAGAACTTCTCCTAGAAATGTTGGGATTTCAAGCTATAAATCTTTGAAGACACGTCCATGAAACTAAAACACTTAGTAAATTCTGAGCATTTCTAAGTCAGGATTTGGTTAGAACTTCTGGGCCAGTTTTCATGTAGGTACAATCAGAGTTTGCAAAGATAATTCAAAGAGGGGTTACAAAGCGTGTTACAAGCTTTCTGAAAAATCTGAGAACTCATTCAGATCATGCTGGAGCAGAGAGAATCAAAGATCAGAAGTTGGACATTTGTTCTAAGTTATGTTTATGCTGAACTTCTGATCCAGTTTCAAGCTATGCTGCATAATCTCATGTTGCAGGCTTTCTTGCTTGTTAAATCTCATCATCATTTAATGCTTACACCAACTTTTGAGTCTTTATCCAAAGTATCTTCCCACGTGTGGCATAAAAGTACCATTGTTATCCTTGAAAAGCAAACTTTTGTACAAAGTTTATTTTGAGCCCATGCTTCATTTTTCTTCTGAGTGTACTTCTCCCACAAATCATGCTAACAAACTCAAATTAGGTGTGCTTAAAGCTGCTAACCACCCTACCTTGCCTTGAAACATGCTTGGCTAAACTTACTTCGAAAATAAGTCACCGATCGATAACCCATGATGGTTGTACTCTTGATTTCTCCAAGCTTCTAAGTCCTTTGCCTATAAATTAAACTTCATTTGCAAACTGAAAAGGGGTGGAGACATTGGAAAAAAGCCCTGAAACCTTGCTAAAAATTCCCAGGAACCTGAAACTGCAGCACAAACACAAAACATGCTAGTTTCTGGTTTTTGCATCCAAACTCTAATTTTTCCTTGTGCGTTTCTTGTCCAAATCATTCAAACAATTTCTAGTATACACGTAGAGGCTTTCCCAACTTCTGTTTTCAAACTGTAAAACAGTCTTCACCACTCTCTATTTCAAAAGTCAGAACTTTTCATCTTGACTGCTCCAGAACTTTCCAACCATTCATAGTTCAAGTTAAGGGTTGCTTTAACTTTCTGGGAACTTGAGGAAGCTGACCATAATATCACAGCAGTCTAAACCAGGCTCTAACTCACAGAACAATCTCCAGCAACAAGGTAAGTTTATTCTGATTTTCATCTCATTACTTAGGCATTGTCAGGCTTACATTTTCAAAGATACAATGTAGATATCATGACTCTAAATTTGTACATTTTTATATATTTCATTTATGTGGCCTAAGTAGAGAAAATTTCATATCATAACTTCTTGAGGAAATTAGGGTTCGGAATTAGGATTAGCAAAATTCATGCTTGCTTCTGATTTACAGTTTTGATGCTTTGTATTTCTGAAAACATGATGAAATTTGCCATAACTGCTATGCTTTCATTTTCCATTCTTGTTGAGAGATGACTAAGTTGCAGATACTCTGACTGGCGAGGAGAAGGATATGAAGTTCATCATCAGAACTTACTTTGTGATACATGTTTATGTTTTTGCTTCTAATATCTGATGTACAGCCACCCCAGTGGTAGAAAGCGTGCACATAAGACATTAGTGTTAAGGGTCCTGGGTTCTAGCCCCAAAAGCATCTTTTTATGTTTATTTCTTAACATTTTTACCCCATTATTTGCCAAACAATTTTCTTGGACCAGAACTTCTAGATAAACCCCCTCCCATTTGTTTGTCAAAATAGTATTCTCAGACCAGAACTTCTAGAAATTCTCATCAAACAGCATTGTCACCTCACTCTCTCAACAACCAAAACTTCTAGACTCTCTCAGGAATCATAATATCTAGGCTTTCCTTTTTTCCCAGTAACCTCAGAATGTTAGTGCGTCTGGATCCAGAACTTCTTGCTTTCCATTTTTTGCTAACATTTGCTTTCTGATTTGTAGCGCGCCTGAGTCAGAACTTCTTCTCTCTCCTCTTTCAGCAACGCGTTGACTCTAACTCCTATTCCCTTATTATTTTTATCATCACTTTATTTTCATTAATCAAAAACACCAAAAAAATAATTTATATTCACATGCTTTATTTTATTTCTTTTAAAACAAAGACTAAAAATATTTTCTTAAGCAAATTTAATACTTCTCTTAACAAAAACAAAACAAGTCTATTTTACATTTCTTGTACATTATTTCAATATGGTTGTAATAGATAATTAGGACTTTAATTTTTTACAATCCCCATTTTTAAATTTGTACACCCCATCCCCAAGTGATTGTAATAGCGTATGATATTTACTTTATGCAATTTATCACTTTCATATAAATGCTAGTAATTAGGATTTATATGGCAAGATAAAAACAAGAAGTAGACAACCCCTAATCAAAGACTAAATGCATGAAAATCAAACACACTATTCACACATGCACCCCTAGGGTTAACTCCACTTGTTGCCTAAAAGTGGTCATGACATGCATATGAGATGTCTTAGCAAAAACAATCAAAAATACAAGATCATAGTCCCTCGATGACGCTATGAATGTTGCCTTACAAATGATCTTAGTCCCTCGAGAGAAATGCTAATATGTCTCACAACATTGCCTTCTATGACTATACGATGACCCACGCCCGTCCCTTTACATCTAAAGACAAGGCTTCTTACCAAATCAATGGTAAGGTAGCAACATCTAAAGGAGGAGGAAAAGAACATTTAAGACCTTTTGAGTAGGTAGGATGCTCCTAGTTGCTCGCTTTCTCACAATAAAAACTTTCATTTTGAAACATTTTCAAAGGACAAACACTTTGTATACGTTCTTATAGAGACGTGAACCATTACGAAGATATCTTTTCAAAATCACTTTCAAAAACACATTCCACAAACACCTCTTTAAACTATTTTCAAAATAACACTTTGTACACGTTCTTATAGAGACGAGAACCATTACAAAGACGTTTTTCAAAATACTTTAAAAACCCACATCACAAGCACACTTTCAAACAAAAGCAAGTGATCTAGCAAGAAACTAAGAGCACATAGATAACTATGGATGAAAAGGGTGCTAACACCTTCCCTTTTCATAATCTACCCCCCGAACTCAAGAAAATAAATCTCAAAGGTCTTTCCTATTCTTTTGACCCTTTCCTTATAGGATAAAAGAAAAGTCAGTGGTGACTCTTGCTATCTGCAACAATTGCGATCAAACGCAAAACATCCCAAGTCAGTTCTCCCACCGTATTACAACTGTTTTTTATAGTTTTCATTCTTACAAAGACATTCTCTTATTAGGATGTTTGTCTCCTTGTACAAAAACGCCTGTTATAGGCAGACCTCTTCAGATTAATACAAAAGCTATCTCTTTGAAAGTGCATAAACTATTTCTTTTTTCTGTTTTGTTTTGCAAAAACATCCAGTGATTATTTTTAACATATGCATTTGAATATAATCACCGTTTATAAATATGCGCATAAAAAATAGAAAGACAGTTACTAATGGCTTTAAGAAACAGAACAATATCTAAAAAGACATATGCAAATCCCCGCAGATACATCCCACAATAGATATAGAGGCAGAGATGTCCTCCTACAAAGTCACTTCCATATGTTTAGCATACATCCTATTGATGTCAAAGATTCTGATATCCTCTGCAGAGCAAGAGTCTCCAATTACCTCCCCAAAATCTTGAATAACATGGTTCATAAACTTCTTGGGTTCCCCAACAGGGCTTCATAAAAATCCCCAAGCAGTTTACGAAGTTTTCTTTCCCCAGTAGAGTTTATTTCTCTAGCCATAGAAATCCATCTCCCAACAATTCAACTTTAACAAATAATGAAGAATCACATTCTTCATCCCCAACAGTAGTCAGGGATTTATTTTCCCCTAACTCAAAGACACTACAAAGAATAATTGATCAGTTCATATATGCATTCATAAATTATTTTACAAACATCATAGCATATGCATACAAAATACATATAGCACAATCTCATTTATTTTGAGAACATCATTACACAATATGTGTCATGCATCATGACATTGCATACAACTAATTCTTTACCTTTTCAAGAAAGATCAACAAACAAATATCATCATCAATTTTCAACAAATTCCAGATTAATTCCTGAAACAAGACAGGACAACTATTTGTGAACAACTAATTGTAGATTAATACTTGAAATAAGACAAGACAACTATCTACATGAGCAGATTGAAGATTAACTCATGAAACAAGATGGGGAAACTATCTTTCATTCTCTAAGGTCAGAGATTAATTCCTGAAACAAGCCAGAGCAACTATCTCTATGGCCAACAAAAACTAGGTTCTGGATTAATACCTGAAACAAGACAGGACAACTATCTGTGAGCAACTGATTTTATAGATTAATACCTGAAACAAGACAGGATAACAATCTACATGAGCAGATTGAAGATTAACTCCCTAAATAAGATGTTGAAACTATCTTTCTTTCTCTAAGGTCAGAGATTAATTCCTGAGACAAGCCAGGGCAACTATCTCTACGACCAACAAAAAGCAGGTTCTAGATTAATACCTGAAACAAGACAGGACAACTATTTGTGAACAAATGATTATAGATTAATACCTGAAACAAGACAGGACAACTATTTACATGAATAGATTGAAGATTAACTCCTGAAACAAGACGAAGAAATTATATCTCTTTCTCTTTGGGTCAGATAAAGATTAATTCCCGAAACAGGATGGGGCGACTATCTACATGACAAACGCTTCCTTCAAGACTTCTGTTGGTTTAGTTTAAATCGACCAACAATTTATCCTGATTCTGTTCCAGTAGACATTTTCTTTGGTTCAGTCAAATCGATCCTAAGATTTTTCAGATTCTTACCCAGACCAAAACAAATACGGACATCTGCTGTTTCGACATAAATCAACCGGAGATTTACCCTGATACTTCTTCCAATCTCCATCAATAATCCTTTGGATGGCATCTATAAACCCATCTCCAATGATTCTCAACCAATGTGGATGGCATCTGTAAGCCCATCTCCGATAACTCTTCATTATTTCTCCAAATGATATCTCTAAGCCCATTCCCAACACAATCAATTAACACATCATCGAGCGCAAATTTCTGGGCACTCTAGTGTTCAATCATCTTCCACCTTCAAGTCACGAATGGCGGACCCGCCAATCTAACTTTTCAGGTTTAAGAAGATTGAACAGGGGCAGCTGTTGTACCCCAAAATTTGCCCTCTCATTTCATCAATACATTCAAAATATGAAATTTGATCATAAAAAAATCAAGAAGGTCAAAAATCAAACTTTGCAAGACTTGGAAAAAATTTCTAAGTTTTTCTACACACGATTAATTTCATTACCTCATGGCATATTTTTTCATTATAATTCAAAATAATTCAAGGTGTTACAAATCATTCAAGTTATTACAAGGTTACATTTTTGCAAGATTACAAGCCCTAAGCTTTATCTTGTTTGAATGTCCAAACTTTGCCACTATGTTGTCCATAAAACAAACTTGTGTCATGCTAAAAAAATGTTGTCCAAACTACTGCTGAACAAAGCCCTATATGCTGCGAAGTCCAAGTCTACTGTACTGTCCACATAACAGCCCAAAACCATGTCAAAAACAGTCTGTTGTACTGCTATGAAACAACCTTGCACCAAGCTGCCACAACACTCCAAAAATGTTGCAAAGACATCCCTGCTATGCTACTACCAACCCAGTCCAAGCCTGCATTATCTCAGTCCCATGTTTGCACCAAATTTGCATATGAGAGCTGCATCTAAAAGGCAGTGATACATCATACCCAAACTGTTCAAATTGTTATTTGTTTCCCTCCTAAAATCCCAGCAAAACTCATCTATAAAATATACTATTTTCACAATACACAAGGGGTTGGCTTTTAGAGATAAAAAGAGAGAACATAAAAAATAGAATTCTTTGTAAACTCTGCTCATTTCACAAAAGATTCTTGCTCATACTCATCTTTATTCTCATACACAAAAACAGAACCTCAATCCATTATACCATCTTACAAACTCTCCCATAAATCAACCAGCCAAACACTTCACATCACATAGAGATTGTTCAAACATAAAAACTAATTCTGTGGTGCCATTATCTTCCCCTTCCAAACACAAAAACAGTACCGTACAACTTGATTGGGTTGGTGTGGTTCAAACAACTTGGAACAACTTCCTGGAGGTTCATTAAGGCCCTCACAACTTCTTGAAAAGTATTCAGACTCAAAACACTAAGTGTAGTCTCAAGGTAAGTCTTCTTGACTTTGCATTTTTCATACATCACTAATGATTTATTCGTGAAGATAAAATGTAGTAATCATTTCCCATTTGAGCTAACCATTCGCTTGCTATTCATTTTTTATCAATCATATACCATGAACTGACCTGTATACACAATAGAATGATGATAGAGGCGAAAAACTGCAGCATAAGACAACACATACCCACATGAGTCGACTCATTCTAGTGACAAAACAAGGTATGAGTCGATGCATGGCCTTATGCATCGACTCATACTGTTATCCAGGCCCCAAAACATAAGGATGAAAGGTGCATGAGTTGACACGAAACGCGTATGTGTCGACACAAACATGTGCGTGAGTCGACACATCCCTTTATGCATCGACTCATACTGAGTTTATTTTGTTTTACAAGAACAAGAAGAGTTATATGTCGATGCATAGCAGCATGTGTCGACACATAATAGTTCAAAATGCAATTTTTCTTTCTTTTACACTGTCTTTACATTTTTCACAGATTTTCTTCATTGCTGTCTATTTATTCGATATAGTTGTATTGATTAAAGCTTCTACTTCATCCCCTTTTGTAAATTGTACCCCCATCCCCCTAATGATGTAATAGTGTAGGATTTTAATTTTTGCAAATTTATCATTTTTTTCATATAAATTGTTAGTAATTAGGGTGTGTATGGCAAGATAAAATCAACCACTAGAAAACCCTAATCTCAAAGGCAAAAAATGCATGCAATCAAACTCACTTCACACACACGCACCTTTAAGGTAATCTCGCTTGTTGCCTCAGAACACAGTCATGTCCCTCGAATATGGGCGTTTTAGCAAAGACCCTAGATAAAAAAGATCGTAGACCCTCGATGTCCCTCGATGTTGCCTTTGGTAAATGATCTAGTCCCTTACGAAAAATTCTAAAGCGTCTCATAATTTACCTTCTATGACTATGCGATTGACCCGCGCTTGTCCCTTCACATCCAATGATGGGGCTGCTTACCAATAAATGGTAAGATAGAAACATCTAAAGGAGGAGGAAAAGAACAAAGACCTTTTGAGTAGGTAGTACGCTCATAGTTGCTTGCTCACAAATCAAAACCATTTTCACACTTACACTTTCAAAACATATTCAAAAACAAACATCTCTTTGAACTATTTTCAAAACCAACACTTTGTATGCATTCTTATAGAGATGAGAATCATTACGAAGTTTTCCGCAACAAAGACATTTTCAAAATACTTTCAAAACCCACCACAAACACATTTCAAACAAAGCAGTTTCAAAAGTGATCTAGCAAGCAACTAAGAGCCCGTAGATAACTACGGATGAAAAGGGTGCTAAAACCTTCCATTTTCATAACCTACCCGCCAAACTCAAGAAAATATCTTAAAAAGTCTTTCCTGTTATTTTCATCCTTTCCTTTATTGGATAAAAGAAAATTTGGTGGCGACTCTTGCTATCTACAACATGAGGAATAAAATGCAAAACACCCAAGTCAGTTCTCCCACCATATTACAATAGTCAATTATTAACCCAGTTCAGTGCAACATCACCTACTTTGGGGGAATCTAAGCTAGGAAGGAAATCCACTATGATAATATTAGTTCAAAGATAAATAATCCTAGTTTACAACTTATCTCCTAATCACTACCTTATGCAACTTCTACCTAGGAATCTCCTAGATATAAGAACCCCATCTCACTTACCATAGTCACTGCAGTGACAATAACAAAAGACCAAAATAGAAGATCACACTTCCAATTACACACAATCCACTATTTGTTTAAAAGCTCATGAGTGATTGACAATGAACAATAAACAATCAGTCAAACTCTATGTATCAACATGATACATGAGTGACATACACAAACAAAGCACACTATAAAACTCTCAAACCCTAAGACTCTTGAATATCAAGTTTGCCCTTATTTTTCTTAAGTTCTTCTTTAACATTAGGTTTAGGGTTTTCTTTTATAAACTCCTCAGCAGTCCATGGGCTTCGAAATCTTCACCCAATTTATTGTTGATCCACAAGCTGAGGGCTGCACCAATTATGCAGAAAAAATCTCCTTGAATCTTGGAACAAAACATCTTAAGTTTCCTAAATTGTCTCAACATCCAATTTTAGAAACTAATATATAGTTAGAGATAAAATCAATTGTTCCAAATAAAATATTTTTGACCTACGCAAATAAGTGAGATGTATCCAAGAGAATCTCACAAAATCAAATCAAATATGGCAAGAAAGTGAGAGCAGAACCTGCTGTAACAGTTGTTCAAGATGTCATGACATCTTGCTCAACATTTGGAGGCAGCAACACATGTTACAACAGTTGTTCAAGATGTTGCAACATCTTGATCAACATAGGGTTGTGGTACATGTTTCAACAAATAAAGCATGTTTTACCAAAATTGTTTCCAATCATAAAATCACAGACCTAACAATCTCTCTATTTTGTAAATTTTGACTAAAACAACCTTTTCACAATAAACAAGGAGATAAGGAATAAAACCACAAAAAAACACAAGCTACATGAAATACATGTAAACTTTGTACAAACTACAAACAAAAAAACAGAGATAAATGCAACTACAGAGAGACCCAGCCTCACACACAACTCTTTTTCAGACTCCAAAAATCTCCAAAGACCAGGTGTCATGGCATGTAGTCTGACATCACATTAACACAACTAAAAATAAACTCAACACCTTTAGATAGGTCCATTACTCCCCCTGTCATATATAATCTATACTCCCCCTCAAGGAAACATCCAAACAAACATGAAATGTCCAAGTTCACACATCATAAGCACTTGCAGAAGAAGAAAAATAAGCCTCACAAAGGAAACCAAGAGAAATCAAGTTCTCCATAATTCTCCATATAACACTTCAGGAGAGAAACATAGTAACAAGAGTTCTCCATAAAATACTCAAGGCAAGATGTATGGACATCTGGGATGACATCATGCATACACACAACAACAGTAGCAACATAAGCAAATTTACTTAATCACTAGCAGTAAGCATGACAGACACTCATGCTCCCCCTAAATAGTTGTATATATAGGAAGAAACTAAAGACTACTCTCCCTAAGTAATAGTAAAATCCTATCACAATGTTAATCAACATATCAAGACATTTGAAATGACATCAACATCAGAACAAACAAACTTCCAAGCTAACACACTAATACTTTACTCCCCCTTTTTAGCCTGAAGTTGACAAAAATTAGAGTAAATATACAATAAAATTAGAAGCACACATGCATACAAGCATAATTATTAGATGGAGAAATACATTAGATGGAAACACAAAATTTTATAGAAGCACAACAGTGGATGGAACCTATGGTTCCTCAAAAAGGCAGATGCCCAGTTTACCCCTAAGCTTTTCAAATTGATTTGCATCCTAAACTTTGGTGAAAATATCAGCCAGTTGTTTCTCAGTGGCCACATGCTTCGAGTAATCACCTTGTCTTCAATAAGATCTTTGATAAAATGATGATGAATGTCAATATGCTTGGTCCTGATATGTTGAGTAAGATTTTTTGAAATGTTGATAGCACTCAAATTATCACAGTATAATGTCATGACATCCTGCTTCACCTTATATTCCTTCAAAATTTGTTTCATCCACATCAATTGTGAACAACTACTTCCAGCTGCAATATACTCAGCTTCAGTAGTAGATAAGGAAACACAGTTCTGTTTTTTACTAAACCAGGATATCAAATTGTTTCCTAAAAAGAAACATCTACCATAAGTGCTTTTTCTGTCATAAACACTACTTGTCTAATTTGCATCCCAATACCATACTAGCATGGATTCTGAACTATGAGAGTGTAACATACCATAGTCAATAGTATCATTGATGTACTTCAAAATTCTCTTTACTTGATTGACGTGACTTATCTTTGGCTCAACTTAATATCTTGCACAAACATCCACATCAAATGTTATATTAGGTCTACTAGTTGTAAGATATAACAAGCTACCAATCATGCTTCTATACAACCTTTGGTCTACATCAACACCTTTTTCATATTTGGGTAGTTTCAAATGAGTAGGAGCGAGTGTCCTCTTGTAACTTGCATTTTCCATACCAAACTTCTTCACTATGTTCTTGGCATACTTACTTTGAGAGATGAAGATAGAGTCATCCATCTATTTTACTTGAAGTCCAAGAAAATAGGTCAATTCAACAATAAGACTAATCTCAAATTCTGATTGTATTTGTTTGACAAAATGTACCATCTGGTCTGATATCCCTCCAAACACAATGTAATCTACATATATCTGAGCAATCACGAGTTTGTCATACTTCTCCTTAACAAATAAGGTCTTGTCTGTTCCTCCTTTTATGTAGCCATTATTGATAATAAATTCTATCAGCCTGTTATACCAAGCCCTATGAGCTTGCTTTAATCCATAAATAATTTTCTACATTCTCGGGTTCAATCTTAAAAACAAAGCAAGAGTTAGAAACAAACTCCCTTGATATAGTTATAATCGCTTGATTAAGATTTCCTATAATGAGTTCTTTAGGATGATATTTCTGAATTCTAATTAAAGGACCTTTATTGAATTTATTGTTTTTAGGTCCAACATCAGCAGTCTTAGTATTGGTGTCTTCTTCTTCCATATTTTATGACTCATCATCCATCTGGAATCATGTTCGAAATGGTGGTCTTCTAGCACGAGCACGATGAACAACCCTCTGAGCCTCTACAGTGAAAACTAAACCAAATTTATCAAATTTGTAAGGAATGTCAAAAAGTTGACCCCAAGTAGTAAAACCACCTTCTTCTACCACATCTCTAGCATCTTTCAGAGAAGTTATTCTGGGTGGAACCCTGATAACCTTAGAAATAGCAGAAACGTATTCAGTAACGGTAGTTGTCTGAGGAATAACCTCAAAGGTCTGGCAGGGAGTTTCGATGAATTCTCCGTCCATCTCAACATACTTGAAGGAGTTCAAGCGAATCACTATGTATTCTTCTTCACCATATACTGTAACAATATTTCCTTTCACAGGATATTTTAGCTTTTTATGTAAAGTGGAAGTAACGACGCCTGCTCCATAAATCTAAGGGAGTCCAAGTAAATAGGAATAAGCCAGGCGAATTTCCATCACATAGAAGGTAGAATCGAAGACATGCGGACCTACTTTGATCGGAAGATCCACCTTTCCGTGAACCATCCTCTTTGAATCATCAAAGTCTCTAACCACAATGTCACCGGGTTTCAGGATAACCCCTTCATAATCAAGCCTGTCTAGAGCACCCTTTGGAAAAAAATTCAATGAAGAACCTGTGTCAACCAACACATGAGCTAAGGTAGTGCCTCTGCATTCAATAGAGACATAGATGGCCTTGTTATGGTTTCTTCATTCAGGAGTCAAGTAGGCATCACAAAAACCTAACTCATTATAAGTCGTCAGGTAGAAACATAATTTTCAAATTGATCAGCAGAAATTTCCTACAGTACATGCGCAGATTTCAAAAACTTCACCAAAGCCTGAGCATGGGCTTCAAAGAACAACAACAGGGATAACATGGATATCTTGGAGGGAGTCTACCCCAGCTGTTCAACAATCTTATAGTCACTTTTCCGGATGATCTTTAGTACTTCCTATATCTCTTACTTGGAGGTATCTTCAGTGGTAACCTCCTTAGGGGGGCCAGCCTGGGAAGACTCAGTGATCTATTATTTTCCCCGAGTATCAGTAGTTGACTCAGTAACAGTAACACGAACTGGTGTAGCAACAGTCTTTGGAGAGATCTCTAGAGAGAAAACCCTTCCACTTCTGGTAGTTTTACTGGTCCTAGTAACATTATCAACATTGGGATCAATAACTTCATCATCTTCACTTTTGATAACTAATGGTTCCTGCTTGACACCGTGGTAGTAAACATCAGCTCCATAATTCCAGGGGATAGCCTTGTTAGAGGAATATGGAATTGGCTCGGGTGCAGTAATAATCAGAGGAGCAACTATGGGTTCGACCGTAATCTTCACAGGCCCATTGGAAGTGATCCTTACAGGAGTTCTGGAAATTACAGACACGTCTTCAAGCTCCATGCCTTGAAATAAATTCTCCATAGAAGGAATCTTCTCAACTAGAATTATATGGTTATCCATTAGATGTTGAATACCTTCTTTCATCAGTTTGCAACCATTGGATTGGGTTGTACAATAGTAACACCTTTCAGTGTAACCCGGAAATAAACCGGCTTGCAACAAATTCTTCTTAATAATTATCAGGGGAGTAATCAAGTCACTTACAGCGGAAACATAAGAAACATATTCGATAGCATTAATGCCCTTGTCGTGCTTAGGCATAGGTGCAGTGATCACATTGGGAGTCTCAGGAGGATCAAACTCAATCTCCTTAGCGTAGATCATGTCTTGAACCTTGTTTTTCAAAGCCCAACAATTATTTGTGTCATGTCCGGAACTATTGGAATGATAGACACATCTTACATTAGGATTGTACCAAGGAGAGGAAGTGTTGGGATTCTGAGGAGGATCTCTCAATGTAATCAGCTATGCTTTCAATAGATGTTGCAATGCTTGAGATAATGGCATATTGATCTTGGTAAATTGTCTCCTGGGTGCATCCGACCTATGATGATTGCCTTGTTGATGTTGTTGTATGGGCGCATGATTAGAAATTAGCACTGCCCCCACAGATTGGCTGCGTTCACCTTTACCACGACCCTTCTGGCCATACACAACATTAGTTTTTTTCCCGTTGAATGTCTTCTTCACAGTTCTTGAAGACGCAACCACCTGAATTTTTCCACTTCTGATTCCACCTTCAACATGTTCCCTTGTTAATATCAGCTCGATGAATCTGGATGAAGGGATTCCGACCAGATGATTGAAGAAAGGACCTGTCAAAGTTCCTATAAACATGTCAACTAGCTCCCTATCAGACAAAGGAGGTTGAACTATTCCTGCTAGATCTCTCCATTTTTGGGCATACTCTTTGAAGCCTTCGTTAGAGCTCATGGTCATACTCTGTAATTGCACATGGGTTGGTGCAACATCAATATTGTATTGGTATTGTTTGTAGAAAGAAGCAACCAAGTCTTCCCAAGTACGGATATTGGTTCCTTCCAGTTGATAGAACCATTCCAGTTGTGTCTCAGATAGGATTTCTTGAAAGAAATACACCCATAACTTCTTGTCGGCAGTGTGTGGTTGAATCTTCCGGACATAAGACCTCAAATAAAGCTTAGGGCAAGAAAAACTATCATATTTTGCAAAAGTAGGGACCTTGAATTTGTGAGGAATGATAACTCCGGAGAATAAACCCAGCTCTTCAAAATCCAACCCAAGCACTCTCTAGATCTCCATAGCATTTAGACAATCTTCCAACTATCTGTATTTTTCATTGGCAGGAGGATACTGTTCATCTGAATAGTCTTCTTCATCTTCATCAGAGTATTGGCCATAACCAAGGTGGCTTCCTTTCTCAGCCTTCACACTCTTACCATTTTCACCCTGGTTGTCATCTTCGTTTGATGGAATATCACAGTCTTGGGATCGCTTGGGAGGACCTTTGAACCTTCTTCCCATGTTGAGAATACCAATTGGTTTCCTTGTCTTTTTATTCCTCTATTTGGTGATGAGGGCCTTCAGCTCTTCCTTCCCCTTGGCTAAGTTCATGAACATTTTTTGAAATTGAGCATTCTGAGCCTGAAGATCTTTGACTGTTTGTTCGAGAACCATCTTTTTACTGAAATAAACAGCAAGAAGATGAGAAAACATGTCTAGAAAGTACTTGTTATGTAATGATATGTATGATATGTAAATGTATATGCAATGTTTTCAAGGATCTCGCGGGATAAATAAGAATGAAATGTCAAAAATTGAGTCTGGCTGGAGCTTTGTCTGAAGAACTTTGTGTCTTTGTTTTTGAACGTCCTTTTATAAGAATCAAGCCCACCATATCAAGTGGGTATTAGCTTCTGACTCAAGAGAACATACTCAGGTCTTTAACGACACCTGGTAAAAGGAAAATAAATCCTCATGCCCCTTGCTAACAGTCCGACTTATGATAACCCTACATCAAAGGTCCCTAAGATCCTTGAAATGGTTATTAAAAATGCCATGTCATGATGATATGATGTTGTGATGTTATGTTTATGTTCAAAAAAATAGAAAACACAAACAAATCACACAAGAGCCTTAGGTTTAAAGGCTTGCATGGGGTCCATATGTGAGTACCCTTTTGAAGTTAAGTTGGCTTAACATGTCCTAAAATAGTAACCGAATTCTAGGGATCTCACATCACGGATCTTTCTTGAAGGTTTTATTTTAGTACAACAACTGATTTGCCACCAAAACATCCTGCGAGTCGAATCTCAATGAGCATAGCATCGAGTATCAATCAACCTTGGACTGCACCAAAGCCGACCATCTCACTACTTTCTAATGGCCAATATGGGTTAATTAAGGTTCTAAAGGCCAGTTAGTGCTTATGACACCACGCGAAATCCCAATGTTATCCTTGACTAACTCAAGGAACATCGGTACAAACCAAAGTGTTACACTAACATAACCATCACTTCAACCATATCGATCTATGCCGTACAATTTCCATGATCTATTGCTACTTACCTAAGACATCCCTAGATCTGGGTGTAGGATCTTTGCAAGAATTTAAACCCAAGCAACCCTTAAAATAAAGCAAACAATGTAAACAATTTAAATCAAGTAAAAGGGATCTAAGACTCTAAGGTAAGCCATCTTTTGAGTAATCCCCAGCATAGTCTCCAGTACCATAATATAGTGGGAGAACTGACTTGTTTTGCGTTTTATTGCAAATGTTGCGGATAGCAAGATTCGCCATCGAATTTTCTTTTATCCAATAAGAAAAGGGTGAAAAGAACAAGAAAGACCTTGAATATTTTGAGTTCGGGGGGTAGGTTATGAAAAGGGAATGTGTTAACATCCTTTTCATCCGTAGTTATCTACGGGCTCTTAATTGCTTAGCTCACTTTTGAAAATCGCTTTTTTGTGTAAGTGTTTTGAAAAAATATTTTAAAGCGCCAAAGTACGGCTAACGTTGTAATGGTTCTTGTATCAGTCCTCAAGAACGCGTACAAAGTATTTTGAAAATATTTATTTTGAGAGTGTGATGTGAGAAATGTTTTGAGAAGAGTTTGTGAGCAAGCGATTAAAAGTATCCTACCCACTCAAGGTCGTTCTTATTCTTTTCCTTCTCCTTTAGAGATAGTGTCATTTGTATCATTAGTTGGTAGGTATCCCCATCTAATGGATGTGAAGGGACGGGTAAAGGGTCATCGTACGGTCATCGAAGGCAACTTGTAAGGATGCTTTAGTAGTTTCGTAAGGGACTAGATCATTTTATTCGTTGGTAACATTGAAGGGTCGTCGAGGGCCTATGATCTTTTATTCGGAGGGATTTGCTAAAGAATTCCTACATTCGAGGGACATGAGCGTTATTCCGAAAGGCAATGAAGAGAGGTTACCCTAGATGTGTGAGTGGGCAAGTATGTTCGATTCAGTTATTTATCTTGGATTTAGGGTTTTTCTATCGGTTGATTTTATCTTGCCATACAAACCCTAATTACTAACAGTTGCATAGAAATATAATAGCAGAAGGTAAAGGCAGAAAAGTAAACCTAAAACTATTACAGAGCTTTGGGGCAGTTACATAATAATAAAGAGTGCAAGAAATAAAACCATAAGCTATTACATCCCAGTAGAATATACATAATGGGAAAATGCAAAAAAATAAAACTAGACTATTACGTTCGCAGAAACATCCTATACAATTTATCTAGGAATAAGAGAAAAGGACAATAAAAATAGAAAGAGAATGTAAAAAAAGAAAAATAGTTTTGATGATGGCTAATTAAATAAAACCTAAAAAATTTAATTAATTTTAAAATTAACTAAAAAGAGTTAATTAATTAGTTGATAAAAAAAGGAGTTAATTAAACCTAAACCTAATTAAATTAGGGTTTTCATAAAGGGTTTATTTTTAGGTTTAATGGTTTAGCGGAAAAAATTAGGTTAAAAGAAGATTAGGGTTAACCAGAAATAATAGGGTTAGGGAAAAATGACAAACAAGGTTAGAAAATAGAGAAAATATGCAAAATGACAAGGATGAGTGTTGAACCCATGCCCTTTGCCCTTTCAAAAACATGGCTTGCCACTGCACCAGGCGCGCGCTGGTGTTAGGAGGATAGAATCAACACAACATGTAGTAAACCTGTAAGGATTAGGAAAATATAAAAAATGTAAAAGAGCATGGATCGAACCCACAACCTCCTATACCAATGGCTTATCATGCGCGCGTTTGCCACTGGGGTGGCTGTTTCATTCGGTCATTCAGTAGAGCCAATTAAATATATAATAAACATTATTTCCTGGACCAGAGAAGACCACTAGAGCTAGGGCTCCAGCGCTTCTCCGGTCCATGCGTTTTGTTTAATATTTTTTAAATCATTTCAGTTTAAATAACAGATGTATAGCCACCCCAGTGGAAAGCGAGCGCGCGTTAAGGCATACCTATACCAGGACATGGGTTCGATCCTGGTGCTTCACAATTTTTTTCATATTTTCTCTCTTCTGCAGATCTAGTGTAGCGCGTCAAACACATCAACCATGTGCCTCCTCAACCATCCCCATCAGATCTGTATAGATCTGGTCCAATGATCCCAGATCCATAAGCGCACGCTGCACCCCCTCTGGCTGAATGCACTGGATCTCTAGGCCTTCTCCTCTTTGGGCCTAACTAATTGCAATTTGCACCCCCCTTTGCTTGCTGTTTTAGGCCCATTTTCTTCCTCTCTTTATTATTTTCTTTTCTTTTAATTATTTGTTTTAATTTTTATTAAACTCAAACATTAATTTAGGTTAATTAATTAGGTTAGTTTTAATCACCTTTTTTTATTAACTAATTTAATTAAATAATTTTATTAATTAAAATTAATAGATTTTTAGAGTTTTTTAATCAAATTAATTGAGTTTTTATTATTACTAAAATTAATTAGTTTATTAGGTTTTTAATAAATTCATCACAAACCTTTTTGTCATAAAAATACCAAACAAATCTTTCCTTTTCTATTTTCAGCTCACCCGTTACTTTCACGAACATTTATTATTCTCGCATTTTTGATTATGTAACTGTTTCCTGGTTTGTAATAGTAATTAGGATTTACTTTCCGCAATTTATTACTTATGTATCTCTCCCAAAGCGATGTAATAGGTTTAGGTTTACTTTCCGCTTTTTAATTTCTACATATTTACTGCTTTACTATCTTACTATTACTGTTAGTAATTAGGTCTTGTATGAAAATATTAAAAGCAAACGATAGCCAACCCTAACGCAAAGACTAAAATAAATGAATACAAATCACTTGGACACTCACACCTTTAGGGTAACCTCCCTTGTTGCCTTTCAGAAAATAGTTATTTCCATTGAACGTGGGGACGCTTTAGCAAAGTCCCTTGTAAACAAATATCATAGTCCCTCAATGACCCTTTCGATGTTGCATTCGATAAATGATCTAGTCCCTTAACGATAATTGCTAAAGCGTCCTTACAAGTTGTCTTTGATGACTATACGACGACCCACGTCTGTCCCTTCACATAAAATGATAGGGCTTCCTACTAACTAATGGTAAGGTAGCATTGTCTAAAGGAGGAGGAAATCACAAGAAAGACCTTGAGTAGGTAGACTGCTGTTAATCGCTTGCTCACAAATATTTCAAAAAACAAAAATATCTATCCCAAACACTCTTCAAAAATATTTTCAAAACAAACACTTTGTACACATTCTCGAGAACAGAAACGAGAATCATTACAAAGTCTTTCCTTACAATTGGCATTTTCAAAATATTTTTCAAATACACATTCACAAAGCAATTTTCAAAATAAAGCGAGTTAGCGATTAAGAGGCCGTAGATAACTACGGATGAAAAGGGTGCTAACACCTTCCCTTTTCATAACCCACCCCCCAAACTCAAAATCTTAAAAGGTCTTTCCTGTTCTTTTCACCCTTTCCTTATTGGATAAAAGAAAAGTTGGCGGCGACTCTAGCTATCGCACATTAGCGATAAAATGCAAAAGTCAATTCTCCCACCATATTACAGAACTGACGACTCTGCTGGGGATTTACTTAAAAAGAGGGGTTACCTTAGAGTCTTAGATCACTTTTATTGCTTTAAATTGTTTGCATTGCTTGATTTATCTTTAATGGGTTGCTCGGGTTTATTTTTTGCAAAGATCCTATACTCGGATCTGGGGGTACCCTTAGGTAAGTAGCTATAGATCATGGAAACTGTACGGTGTAGACTGATATGGTTGAAGTGATGGCTACGTTAGTGCGACACATTGGTTTGTACTGGTTCCCCTCTAGTCAGTCGGGGAGAAGACTAGGCTGCCGCGTGGTGTCATAAGCACTAACTGACCTTTAGAACCTTAATTGACCCAACTTAGCCATTAGAAGGTAGTGAGATGGTCGACTTTGGTGCAATCCAAAGTTGGTTGATACTCGATGCTACACTCATTGAGATTCGACTCTCAGGATATTTCGATGGCAAGTCAGTTGCACTGCTGAAATAAAGCCTGTGAGAAAGATCGGTGACATGAGACTCCTAGAATCCGATTACTATTCTTAGGACAGGTTGCGCTAACTTAAAATTCAAAAGGGTACTTACCTACGAACCCCACTGTTGTACCCCAAAATTTTCCCTCTCATTTATCAAGATTTTTCTCACAAGACTTCTTGAACTCAAGACAAGATCAGGGTTTGGTCAGCTCAAGATATCTCATCTTGCACTGATAAGCCAAAATTAGGGTTTGAGTTTGCACAAGGATTTTTGGACCACCAATGCTTCATTTGACTTTCATACACCATCTTGGACCCCTAAGATTGTTCATATTAAGTTTCAAGCCTTGAACCATATTTTTGATCAGTCAATTGGACAGTTGACCTAAAAATCAGTTGTATTAGGGAAAAAGTCAACCATGGCCAATTTACAGTTAAACTTCATAATTTTTGATCCACGTCAACATTTTAGACTCATATGTACCATTTGATCAAGTTTGGATCACAACTCCTCAAGAAATTTGATCAAATCATCAAAAGGGCAAAATGGTCAAAATTAGGGTTTTGACTAAGAAAGGGCAATTTCTGATTTTTAACCTAGCCAATGACCAATTGAGTTCAAACATGAGATCAAGGATCCAATGGCATCATCTTAACCTAATTACATGGTTCAAAAGATCTCAAGTTCATTGGATTGACAGATGAATTTTGCAGTCAACTGTGCACTGAAAAGTCAAACTTTGACTTTTTGGTCAAAATCAAGTCCCAAGGGTCATAATTCATCAAGATGTGTCAAAATATGAAAATTTTTCACCAAGAAAACTAAATTTGAAAATTAGGGTTTTGAATTTGAAAATTTTCATAACTTAGAATTTTTCTAAGTATACAAATTTTCTTATTTTTTCCCAACTTTTCACCACTTTTTCACCATGATTCATTTTGATTCAAAGAAAACTTCCAACATGAAAGTTGTAGTCCTCCATGAAATCTACAACTTTTCTTCACAAACTTTTCCCAAAATATGCTTGGATCTCAAGTTATGAATTTGTGAATATAGGTCCATGAACTTCTTAACTTAGTGAAATTTTGCCCTAATTTAGGCAGGTTTTGGACCCAACTTCATGGACATTTTTCACCTAGTTCCAAGAGGTATCTCAAATTGCATTTCAAAGATGGATTATAGAGTACATTACAAGCTTTCCAAAATGTCCAAGAAGTTTCCAAGATCATTTTTGAGTATGGAGAATCGAAGAAGGGAAGTTGGCATTTTCTCACTTTTGTTCAAGCCATTTTCACATAGCATCAAGTTGAAAATCACATCTATGATGGTTGTATCTTGCTTTATAGGTCCTAAGCTTGCTATACACTCCATAATTAAATGAAAACTCAGTTGACAAAGGCTTTATCTTTGCTTTTGAAGCTTTACACAAGATATATTTTCATTTTGGGCAAAAAGTTCACAATACCATTTTCATAAAGGTAACTTTTGCAACTTTGTCAATCTTGAGCATTGAACATGTCCCTTTAGTACAAGAAATATCTATAGCTCTCAGGAAATGTGTACCAACTCTTATCAGCCCTCAAGCCAGCTAGTACAAGCATGTAGCATTGGTCTTGTCACTTTACTTCAAATGCAAGAAAAGTTGCAAAAATGTCCAAAGCTTGCACAGCTAGTAAGGGCTGACTTTGTATCCTTTCTATACAAATATACAAACTTGTTACAGGGCATAGCACGCTTGGATTGAACCTGAAACACTCTCAAACTGAAAAACTCCAAATTTCTGCCTAAACACTCAAATTCTGCAAAAGCACAACCAACTCTCATTTGGCTCGTGCGTTTTGTGTTTAATCACTTCAAACACCTTCTATACATCATACCAAAGCAATCCAAGCCATCACCCTGGTTCTGTAACCCCTGTTTCAGCATCCACCATTTTCACTTTGGAAGCTTGCAGCTTGACTTATCCAGAGAGTTCCAACCATCCTCAAAGCAAGATAAGCATTGGAATAGGTTCGGGGAAGTTCAAGGAAGCTTAAACAATCACCAAGCCTCCATTAAAGTCCCTACATTGCCCTACTCGATTCCAGCTGAAGGAGGTAATTTCTTAAACTCTATCTCTCTGAATAGGCAACCTCAAGCCACGATTTGTGAAGGAAAAATGTAGTCCTTATCATGACAAAGTTGTACATATCATTACTTTTCATTTATATTACTTGTGCTAAGAGAATTTGAAGATTGAAATTTCTGAAAAAGTTAGGTCACGATTTGGGGATTCAAAAATTCTCCCTGATCTTTAAGAGTTAGGTTACATAATTTATATGGTTAGAATCGTGAGCTCAAATGCCACATGTTTCATGTTATGAGGTTTTGTTTTTATGCAAGCATGAGCAAGTTACAGGTTTAAACTGGAAACGCGTGTAGGAGATGAACCAAGGACAAGGATGAAGCGCTTCTGGGCTTTTTGTGCTTTGGGCCTTTTTGTTTTTGCTATTTGCACCCCTTGACTTATTATTTGCACCCGCCTGGCTGAACTTTTTATATTTTATATTTTTCTTCATATATTTATATTTAATACTTTCATTTATTTTTTCTAAATAATAAAAATCCTAAAAAATGACTTATTTATTTTCACACTTTTTTTTAATTATTATTTTCTCACATGAAAAATAATTTATTTTGATAAATAGAGTTTATTTTCTTAAATAACTTGTAAATATATTTAAAAATACTTAATATTTTTATTATACATTTTATACTCATAAAAACTTATTTTTGTACATATTTAATTTTTAATATTTATATATAATATTATTTATTATGTTCTTATACAAAAAATGTACAAAATAATAAATATAGAACATTTATTCTTTTAATTAAAAACTAGGGTTTACCCCCTTTCAAAAAGAATTAATATATTTTTCCTCATATTTTTAGGTTTAAATTAAATATTTTTTCATACAAAAAACAAGACATAAAAAATATTTTCTTTTACATACATATTGCATTGCATTTTGAATATTTGTCTTATATTTATTTAATTCGCGCAATATTCGATTTGGTTGTAATAATATATTTAGGTTTATATTTGTGCAAAATCCCCATTCAAACTTGTATCCCCCCTCCCATAAAATTGTTGTAATAGCTTAGTTTATTTTACGCAATTTATCGTTTTTATACCTTGATTAGTAAATTAGGGTTTGCATGACAAGAACAAAAACAAAGCAAAATAGAAAACCCTAAATGCAAGACAAAAGCATGAAAATGATACACTTTACACACAAGCACCCCTAGGGTTTCTCCCACTTGGTTGCCTAAAATAAAATGGCCATGTTACGCACGTGAAGTATCTTGGCAAAACAAAACAAATATAAGATCATAGTCCCTCGATGACGCTATCCAAAGGTTGCTTAAAACAAGATGATCTTGGTCCCTCAAAAATGCTAAGATACTTGGAAATATTGATATCATGGTTATACGATGACCCACGCCCGTCCCGTTTACATCCAAAGATAGGGTTGCTTACCAAATCAATGGTAAATCAACAATGTCAAAGGAATAGAAAATGCACAAGAAATACATTTGAGTAGGTAGATAGCTTCTAGTTACTTGCTCCATTTCAAAACAATCATTACTATTTTCAAAAACAAACACACACACATTTCAAAACATCTTGCAAAACATTGAAAACATTTTCAAAAGATAAACATCTTTGTATACATTCTTACGAACAAGAATCATTACAAAGATTGCCTAAACGAATGGCCGCTTTTACAAAATACTTTCAAAACCACACCAAACACCATTTCAAACAAAACAAAGCAAGTGATCTAAACAAGTAACTAAGAGCCCATGGAAAACCATGGATGGAAAGGGTGCTAGCACCTTCCCTTTTCATAATCTACCCCCCAAACTCAATAAACATCTCAAAGGTCTTTCCTATGCTTTTTTACCTTTCCTTTTGGATAATAGAAAAGTCGGTGGCGACTCTTGCTAACCGCGACATTTGCGAACACAAACGCAAAACCTCAAGTCAGTTCTCCCACCGTATCACACCCACACAAGCCTTAAACCTAAGGCTCTTGTGTGCTTTATTTATGTTTGTTATCTGTTCAAGCATGACATCATAACATCATGACATCACACCATATCATTTTCATTAACCATTTCAAGGATCTCAAGGGCCTATGATGCAGGTTTATCATGAACCAGACGTCTAGCAAGGGCAGGAGGATTTATTTTCCTCTAACCAGATTCCATCAAAGACTAAAATGTATTCTTTTGAGTCAAAGGCTAGGACCCACTCGACATGGTGGGCTTGATTCTCATAGAAGGACACCCAAAGACACAAAGTTCTTCATTCAAAGATGCAACAAGACTCAAGTTCTAACACTCTATTTTTTGTTTATCATAGAAGGACATCTCAAAGGTCTTTTCTGTTCTTTTCAGCCTTTTCTTTTGGATAAAAGAAAAGTCAGTGGAGAATTTTGCTAACCGCAACATTTGCGATCAAACGCAAAACAACCAAGTTAATTCTCCCACCGTGTTACAGAACTGGCGACTTTGCAAGGGAAAATTTTAAAAGTGGGGTTACCTTAGGGCTAGATCACATTTATTTGCTTTCATTTTTTGACTTGTATGCTTTACATTTTGGTTCTTTGTTTGGGTTTGAATCCTCTACCCGGATTTGGGATACCTTATAGGTAAGTAGCAATACATTGTGGAAACTGTGCGGGGTATATCGACATGGTCTAAGAAATAGCTACGTCAGTGTGACATATTTGTGGGTACCGGTATCCTTTGAGTAGTCAAGGAGAATACGGGGCCGCTGAGTGATGTAATGAAGCACTAAATAACTTCTAGAACCTTTACTTAACCAACTTGGCCTTTAGGACGTAGTGAGATGACCGGCTTTGGTGCAGTCCGAAGTTGGTAGATACTCGATACTACACTCATTAAGGTTTGGTTTTTTGGGATATTTCGGTCGCCATTAAAGAGGCTTGCGCTGAAACAATGCCCGAGAAAATAAACCAGTGATATTAAGCTCCCTTAGAACCCGATTACTATTGCTAGGACAGGTTTGAGCCAACTAAACTTCAAGAGGGTACTTTCCTATGAGACTCCATACAAGCCTAAACCTAAGGACTTGTTTGTTTTATTTGTATATATCTACTTGTACATAACATCATAAACATCATAACATCATACTCATACTCACTAACCATTTCAAGGATTTTGGGATTTATCTTTGTTCTGTTTTGTAGGACATGGATTCTATTCGCAGGAAAAGCATTCAAGTTAATCTTGTAAGGATCCCTCCTCAACTTAAAGAGTTAGCATCAAGGGTTCCTGAAAATTCTCCATTTACCGAAAGACATGGTCGCCTCCAACACTGATGAGGACATGATGAAGGTGCTCTTCCAGTTCTTTGATCCTTTACACCATTACTTCACATTTCTCGATTATCAACTTGTGCCAACTTTGGAAGAATTCTCCGAACTCTTGAGGATTCCCATTCTCAATCAACTACCTTTCAACGGTACGGAAAGAGATCCAAAGCCAGAAGAGATTTCTCAATCCTTACACTTGCAACCACCTGATATCACAACTAATTGGGAAACAAGGAGTGGTGTTAAAGGTTTCTTAGCCAAGTTCTTGTTTGAGAAAGCTCAAAACTGTTGGAACTCCTTATATTTGCAAGCTTTTGAGGAAATTGTGGCTCTCCTCATCTATGGGATGGTTTTATTTCTAAATCTTGACCAACTCATATATGTAAACGCCGTCAAGATCTTCATGTCTCGTAATCTGGTACCTACTTTGTTAGGAGATATCCTACATTATTTTCACACTCACACTATGAGGAAAAGAGGTATCCTTATGTGTTGTACTCCTCTTTTGGTAAGATGGTTTGTTTCGCATATTCCCCAATTAGTATTGAAGAATGAGCAAGGTTCAAGATGGTCACATAGGTTGATAACACTCAAACATTCAGACATGCATTGGTGTTCCCGATCTGTGGAGAGTGTTACTATTATCGACCGTTGTAGAGAATTACGTAATGTACCCTTACTTGGAGTTAGAGGAGGTATCACCTACAACCCCTTCTTAGCCTTAAGACTGTTTGGTTACGCCCGAAGGGATGGTCCCCATGAGATGATTATTCAAGGGTTGGTATTTGACTACGAGAATGACGATCAAGGTCACCGCCAGAGGTTTATCCGAGCTTGGAGGATGTTGAACAAGGTAGATAGAAAGACATTGGGGCACAAGAATTCCATCCCTCTTGAGCCTTACCTCAAATGGGTATGAGCCCGTGCTCAAAGTTTTATGATGCCTTACCCCTTCATTCTCCCGGTTATCATAGAGCTTGTTGTGGAAGGAGATATCTCATACACTATCCTACATCTTGACATGCCCACCTCTCTTGAAGACTTGCAAAGGGATTGGATACAGCTTAAGGGGGAAGTGAGACACTTTCGAGGCCCAATTCTATTCTAGCGAGAAGAAGGTTATGGAACTCACCAAGCAGCTTCATGAGGAGCGGAGTCTGAACGCCTACATCGCACCAAAGAGAATGCGTTCAACATTTTTATCTTAGAGTTTTTGTATTTCTTTATAAGCCCAAAGAGGCATGATGTACTCAAACTTTGATTTATTAAATATGACGTGTGTTCCTTTTTGTATAAAGCAAATTTAAGTCTCTAATTTCCTTGAAATCATTGCATATGCATCTCCATTCATCATAACATAAGCAAGTTTCTTACCACAAGTCTCCTCATCTTTCTACTATTTATTTCAGTAAGATGGATCTTGAGCAGACAGTAAAAGATCTCCAGGCACATAATGCTCAGTTTTAGCAGATGTTCTTGACTCTAGCCAAAGGACAAGAGGATTTGAAAACTTTGTTGATCAAAGAAAAAAAGAAGAAAGCAAAGAAAGCAACGGGTGTTCTGAATCTAAGAAGAAGGTTCCTAGGGCCAGTACGACGGACCATAGACTTCACAACATCATCTGGTGAAAAGGATAATCAAGAAGGGAAAGGCAAGGAAGTGATCGCCCAGCCAGAATCTGAAGAGGAAGAAGAAGAGGATTACTCTGAAGAGAAGTATCCTCCGGCTTATGACAAATACAAACATCTGGAAGAGCGTCTAAGTGCAATGGAGATTCAGAAAGTGCCTGGGCTGGACATTGAAGAGTTGGGTTTGGTGTTTGGGATTGTTATTCCACCAAAATTCAAAGCGCCAGTGTTTGCTAAGTACGACGGGGTTTCGTGTCCCAAGATGCATCTCCGATCTTATGTGAGGAAGATACAGCCTCACACTGCTGACAGAGATTTGTGGGTCCACTTCTTTCAGGATAGTCTATCCGGGACTCAGCTAGATTGGTTCTATCAACTGGAAAGGGCCAATATCCATAATTTGGAAGACCTTTCCGCTTCTTTTTATAAACAGTATCAATACAACACAGACCTTGCCCCTACCCGTACTCAACTCTAGAGTATGGCTATGGTTTCCAATGAAGGTTTTAAAGACTACGCTTAGAAATGGAGGGACTTAGTAGGAAGAGTCCAGCCTCCCCTTTCTGACAGAGAACTAGTAGACATGTTTTTGGGTACCCAGTCCGGTCCTTTCTTCAACATCTAATTGGAAGCTCCTCAACAGGCTTCACTAAATTAATCTTGACCAGGGAAAGAGATGAAGCTGGGATTAAGAGTGGGAAGATCCAAAAGGACGCATCCTCCAGTGCTGTGAGAAAACCATTTATTGGGAAGAAAGAAGTTGGTGCTCTATACCCTAAAAGGAATCAAGATAGAACTGAACGCCGTCCAATGGTAGGGGTTGTCATGATCCCTAAGCCTGCACCCACTCAACAAAGGAGCAACCAGCCTAGAACAGAAAGACCGGTAAGACAATTTACCCAGATAAATATGACAATGTCTCAAGTCCTGCCATATTTGTTGAGATCTAATCTGATAACTTTGAAGGAAGCCCCGAAGAATCCCAACACCACCTCTCCTTATTACCACCCTAATGATCGCTGTGCTTACCATTCAGAAAGTCCAGGCCATGATACCAACAACTGCTGGGCTTTGAAAAACAAGGTGCAAGACCTTCTCGAAGAAAAAGAAATTGAATTTGATGCTCTTGAGATCCCAAATGTTATCACCGCTCCTATGCCCAAGCATGGTCATGATGTTAATGCTGTTGAAGATGATATGTTTGTTACTGTTGTTGATGAAATTGTTACTCCTCTCCTGACTGTCAAGAGAAACCCGTTGAAGGCCGATTTATTTCTGAGCTGTGATGAAAGTTGCCACCTCTTTTTATCCCTACCAACTGGCTGTCATTTACTGAAAGCATGTGTTCAGCGCCTAATGAATGACAAAGAGATTTTGTTTGAGAAGACTCCCGTTTCAACCATTTCTTACAAGGATGTTTCAATAGTAACCATTTCCGCCAATCCTTCCAGGGTCTCCACCAAAAGACCCGTTATTGCATCGGTTCCTAAGGTGACTCCACTGATAATTACTACGCCAGGACTGATCCCGTACTCATCAGATAAAACTGTCCCATGGAACTACGGGGGCGACATCTACTATCATTGCGTCAAACAGGATTGGCTGGCTGATGAAGACTCCATTTTTGAGAAGGCTGACCCCGACATTGGCAACATTGCGGGAACCAGCAAGATAACCCAAAGTGGAAGAGTATTCTCTCCTGAGATTGCTCCTCCAAAGATTATTACCGGTCCTGTGATCATCCCTGCTTTTGTTCCTGTTGACACCACTACTACAATCCTTATGGTTACCCCTATTGACACCCCTACCACCGAGTCAACCGAGACTCGGGGCAAAAGCATTCTGGTTGAGCCTGTCCGAATGAAGGCACAATTAGTATCTATCCCGAAAGCCTCCAAAAAAGAGATGGAAGAAATTCTGAAAATTATAAAGAGAAGCGATTACAACGTAGTTGAACAGCTAGGGAAAACTCCGTCAAAGATTTTTATGTTGGCTTTACTGTTGTGCTCTGAGGCTCATGCGAAGGCCTTAGTAAAATTTCTTAAAACTGCCCATGTGCCACAAGAAACCTCTGCTGATCAATTTCAAGACTGTGTGGCTAGTTTAACAACTGACAACAGTTTAGGCTTTTTTGATGCTGACCTGACACCTAGAGGGAGGAAACACAACGAGGAATTGTGTGTCTCTGTCGAATGTAGGGGCACAACTTTGGCCCATGTCTTGGTTGATACCGGTTCGTCTTTGAATGTGCTGCCTAAGAAGGCTCTTGATAGACTCGACTGTGAAGGTTTGACATTAAAACCTAACAACATAGTGGTAAGGGCCTTCGATGGTTCAAAGAGAATGGTGCATGGGGAGGTGGACATCCCCATTAAAGTTAGAACTCAAACCTTTGATTCCACTTTCTACGTGATGGATATTCTCCCCTTCTATTCATGTTTGTTGGGCCGACCTTGGATTCATGGCGCTGGTGCCGTTACCTCTACATTACATCAGATGCTGAAATACCCAACCAAGGGAAAAATCATTATTGTCCACGGAGAAGAGGAATATATGGCCAGTCACTTGAACTCCTTCATATACTTGGAATTGGATGGTGAATTCATTGAAACTCCGTTTCAGCATTTCGAGGAAGTCCCACAAATAGTGGCAACAACCAAGACTGTTTCCCAAGTCCCAAAGATTACAAGACCTCCGCTAAAGATGTCTTCTCTGAAAGATGCCAAGGCAGTAATAGAAGAAGGTGGGTGTACTATTTAGGGCCAACTCTCAGATATCCCTTATAAATCTGACAAATTTGGTTTGGGTTTCACTTCAGGAGCCTAGAAAGCTGTTCGTTGTGCTCGTGCCAGGGGACCACCTTTGAAGATCAGCAACCATGGAGTCAACACAATCGAAGATAGTGATGACAACTGCGACCTGGAAGATTGGATTTTCCAAACTATCAACAGAGGACTCACCAAGTGAGAAGCCAAAGATTTTTTCCCAATTACTTTTATCCAACAGTAATTGTCTTTAAATTTTGTCGGACCTGTAATAATTAAACAATTCAAACTTTTAAAACCTTGTGTCTTACCCGAGGCACAACGGTCCATCTGTAAGGGTTGTTACTTCATTTTCATATGTCATCAATGAATCATGGACATTTTTGCGTACAAACTTTACGCTCTTTATTTTTCTTTTTCTACATTTTTGTTTTTCAAAGATAGCTATACTCTTACGCACACTCACATTCAAAATGCAGATCTACATCCACTCAGGATCCCATGGGTAACGATTCTACTATGGCCTATTGTGACTCTAAAAATCTAATCTACCAAGCCGAAGACGAAGGTGAGGAAGATTGTGAAGTGCCAGGGGAACTAGCCAGGTTACTACAATAGGAAGAAATGACCGTACAACCCAACGAAGAACCAGTGGACACAATTAACTTAGGTACCGAAGAGGACAAGAAAGAAGTCAAGGTAGGAGCTAATCTGGAATCTAGTTTCAAGAAGCGCTTAATTCACTTACTACATGACTATGTTGAGGTCTTTTCCTGGTCGTATAAAGACATGCCAGGACTCGACGCTGATATCATGGTCCATCGTCTACCGACAAAAGAAGACTGCACTCCGGTAAAACAGAAAGTCCGTCGCATGGGGCCATACATGTCTGAGAAGATCGAGACTGAAGTCATGAAACAATTTAGCACCAGATTCTTAGCTGTCACCTCATATCCATAATGGGTTGCCAATGTTGTTCCAGTGCCTAAAAAGGACGACAAAGTACGCATGTGTGTGGACTACAGAGATTTAAATAGGGCAAGCCCTAAGGATGGTTTCCCACTTCCCCACATCGATATTTTGGTTGACAATACCGCACAACATAAAGTGTTCTCATTTATGGATGGTTTCTTAGGTTATAATCAAATCAAAATGGCACCTGAGGACATGGAGAAAACGACCTTCGTCACACAGTGGGGCACATTCTGTTACAAGGTTATGCCATTCGGGTTGAAGAACGCTGGGGAAACTTATCAGCGTGCCATGGTAGCTTTATTTCACGACATGATCCATCACAAAATGGAGGTCTATATGGATGACATGATAGCCAGATCTCAAACTGAAGAGGAACATCTTGACCATTTGTAGAAACTGTTTGAAAGGCTAAAGAAATACAAGTTAAGATTGAATCCAAATAAATGCACATTTGGGGTGAGGTCTGGTAAACTCCTAGGCTTCGTTGTCAGTGGTAAGGGTATCGAACTAGAGCCTGCCAAGGTAAAAACAATACAAGAAATGCCTGCTCCTTGCACCGAGAAGGAATTCAGAGGATTCTTAGGACGACTTAACTACATCGCCAGATTCATTTCTCACCTGACCGCTACTTGTGAACCAATCTTCCAATTACTGAAGAAAGATCAAGTAGTCAAATGGAATGATGAATGCCAAGTTGCCTTCGACAAGATCAAGGAGTACCTGCAAGAGCCTCCGGTTTTCATGCTGCTAGTCGAGGGAAGACCTTTGATCATGTATCTAACTGCCTTGGAAAATTCAATGGGGTGTGTGCTGGGGCAGCATGACAAGTCTGGCCGAAAAGAGCATGCTATTTACTACCTGATAAAAAAGTTTACCGACTGTGAAACAAGATATTCACTACTCGAGAAAACTTGTTGTGCTCTGTCATGGGCTGCTCGCTGGCTAAGACAGTATATGTTGACCCATACTACCTTATTGATATCCAAGATGGATCCAATTAAATACATATTCGAGAAGCCTGCCCTCTCTGGGAGAATAGCAAGATGGCAGATGATTCTGACTAAATACAACATTCAGTACACTACCCAAAAAGCAATAAAGGGCAGTGTGCTAGCCAATCACCTTTCTCATCAGGCCGTGGATGACTACCAGTCCATGAAATTCGAATTCCTAGATGAAGACATCATGATGGTAAACAATTCTGAAGAACTCATACCATATGATGGACCTGAACAAGGATCCCGATGGACCTTGGTTTTTGACGGAGCCTCCAATGCACTCAGCAATGGGATAGGTGTTGTAATCATATCCCCTGAAGGATTCCATACTCCCTTCACTGCAAGACTTTTCTTCAACTGTACCAATAACATGGCAGAATACGAAGCGTGTATTTTTGGTCGTAAAGCTGCCATAGATTTGGGAATCAAGTCCTTAAGTGTATTCGGAGATTCAGCCTTAGTCATCAGTCAGATTAAAGGAGAATGGGACACAAAGCACCCTAACCCCATCCCCTACAAAGAACATGTGTTGGCATTAATCCCACATTTCAAGGAAATTACCTTTGAGCATTTTCCATGAGACGAAAATCAGCTAGCAGACGCGCTAGCCACTATGTCATCCATGTTTAAACTCAAGTGGGATAACGAGGCTCCCTAGATCACCATTGAACGGATGGATGAACCAGCTTACTGTCACGAGATTGATACTGAAGAAGTAGTGGATTAGCCTTGGTTCCATGAAGTTAAGAGGTATCTCGAGGCTCAAGAGTATCCGGAAGGATCTTCAATCAATGATAAGAAGTTCTTGAGAAGATTCTCTGCTAAGTTCTTCCTCGGTAATGGCATTCTCTACAAGCGCAACCACGACTCTATTTTGCTCCGTTGCATAGACAAGGCTGAGGCAGAAGAGATCATGGCTGATCTACATGAAGGAACTTTTGGCACCCATTCCAGTGGGCATACGATGGCTAAGAAGATCCTATGGGCATGGTATTACTGGTCTACCATGGAATCAGATTGCTATCAGCATTCAGGAACCCGTCACAAGTGTCAGATCTATGCTGACAAAGTACATGTGCCTCTAGTTCCTTTAAATGTCCTAACTGCTCCCTGGACATTCGCGATGTAGGGGCATCAATATGATTGGAGAAATCAAACTTACAACTTCTAATGGACACCGCTTTATCTTAGTGGCCATTGACTATTTGACGAAGTGGGTTGAGGCAGCTTCTTTCGCTTCTGTTACCAAAAACGTTGTATCTCGTTTCATCAAACAAAATTTCATCTGTCGGTACGGTATCCCAGACAGATTCATCACAGACAATGGTACGAATCTCAACAATACTATGATCACTGCACTATGTGCGCAATTCAAGATCTAGCACCATAATTCTTCTCCTTACCGACCAAAGATGAATGGTGTTGTCGAAGCCGCAAATAAGAACATCAAGAAGATCATACAAAAAATGACAGTAACCTACGAGGACTGGCATGAGATGATACCATTCGCTCTCCATGGTTACCGTACCACGGCGCGCACATCAACAGGGGCAACTCCATTCTCCTCGGTATACATCATGGAAGTTGTTCTACCAATCAAAGTCCAAATACATTCTATGAGAATCATAAAGGATACAGGGATGAGTAAAGATGATTGGATCCAAACTCCACTTGACCAGTTAAAGCTAATTGATGAGAAGAGGCTTACAGCTACCTGTCACGGTCATATGTACCAAAAACGCATGATCAAAGCTTTTAACAAAAAGGTCAGACGTCAGGTATATCAGGTTGGTGACTTGGTAATCAAGCGTATCGTATTACCACAAGGTGATCCCAGGGGCAAATGGACTCCTACATACAAAGGGCCATTTGTGATCAAAAGCATATTCTCTGGTGGAGCAATGATCTTAACCACTATGGATGGCGACGACCTTCCACACCATGTGAACGCGGACATAGTCAAAAGATACTACACATAAGAGACTTGCTAGGTTGACACACCTAGGCAAAACAAGGGCATCCTGGCGAACCACAAAGGTTCAGGCAAAGATTAGGGATAAAACAAAAAATCTGTACACCCGACTTGGGAAAAAAGGGTATCTCGGTGGATTGAAAACCCGAAAGGGAGGTCCAGGCAAAAGTTAGGGAATTAAAACGTATGACTATGTCCTGTTGGATCACCTTAAAAACAACCTTTATCATCGACTAAAAAACTCAACGGTTCCGATCAATCCAATCAGCTTCGAACAAGGAAGCAAGTGGATGAGGCACTCAGAGACACGAAGGCTATAGCAGAATGGGAACCCCATGGGATTATTTCGCATAGCTAAATTTTCTTTGTATCAAATTTTCATTTTCTACGACGACATTCTCTTACTAGAATGTTCGTCTCATTATACAAAAATACTTATTCAAGTTAATACAAAGATATCCCTTTGAAAGTGCAAAACTATCTGTTTTTCTTTTATTTCTGTGTTTTGTTTACAAAAACGTCCAATGATTTATTTTTGAACATATGCATTTGAACGTGACTATTGTTTACAAATGAACAAAAAAGGGGAACATAAAATAGAAAGACAATCACTAATGGCTTTAAAAAATAGGGTAATATCTTTAGACTATTCCATAAAATACCCCACAGTGTGCAGCCTAATGATATGAAGTTCTCTCGCATCCCTGACGGAACAAAACTTCCAGTTACCGCTCCTAAGATTCCTCAGTAAAAGTCGCCCAGTTTCTCAAGTCTCCCACACAGGATTTCACAAAGTCCACAAGCAATGCACGACATTTCCCCTTCACAACAGAGTTTACTTATCTTACAATTGGAAGCTCATCAACTCATCAGCACTTCAAAACATGAAGACCTACACTCAACAATGCTCAGGGATTTATTTTCCCCGACTCCAGCAACACTGCGGCATAACAATTAACGTGTCCATACATTGCATTCATATGTCATAGCATTGACTACACAGATACATACGACACAATCTCATTTATTTTGAGAACATCATTATACCATGCATTTCATACATCATGACATTGTATACAACTAACTTTTCATCTTTTTAAAGAAAGATCAATCAACAGAAAATTATCGTCAAAATTTTCAGCAAGTCAATTACAGATAAATTCCCAAGAAAGGACTGGTCAACCATCTACATAAAATATATTTCTTTTAGACTCATGCTGATTCAATTTAAATCCCTCAATGGTTTATTCTGATTCTTTCCCGCAGATGTCTTCTCTAGTTCAGATAAATCTCTCAATGATTTATTCTGATTCTTCTCCAGATCCCTACCGGTTCAGTTTAAATCTCTCAATGGTTTATTCTGATTCTTTTCCCGCAGACGCTTTTTATGGTTCAGATAAATCTCTCAATGATTTATTCTGATTCTTCTACAGATCCCTGCCGGTTCAGTTTAAATCTCTCAATGGTTTATTCTGATTATTTTCTCGCAGATGCTTTATATGGTTCAGATAAATCACTCAAATATTTACTCTTATTCTTTCCAGTTAAAGAACATTCAAGATCTCTTTTGGTTCGGTATAAATCCCTCAATGGTTTATCTTGATACTTTCCAAAGGAACACTTCGGGTTCAGATAAATCTCTCAATGATTTATTCTGATTCTTTCCCGCAGACACTTTCTTTGGTTCAGATAAATCACACAAAGATTTACTCTGATTCTTTCCAGTTAAAGAATACTCAAGATTTCTTTTGGTTCAGTTTAAACCCCTCAACGATTTATCTTGATACTTTCCAAAGGAACACTTCGGGTTCAGATAAATCGCTCCAAGATTTATTCTGATGCTTCCTAGTCAAGCAACATACAAGATTGCTTCTGGTTCAGATAAGTCACTCCAAAGACTTATTCTGATTCTTTTCCAGTGGAAATCAAGTTCAGACTTAGTCCATTATCTATCAATAGTCACCCTTGGATGGAATCTACAAGCCCATCTCCGAAAAATATCCATCATTCCTCCAAATGGCATCTATAAGCCCATTCCCATTTCATCTTCGAGTGCAAATTTCTGGGCACTCTAGTGTCCAATCATCTTCCACCTTCAAGTCATGAATGGCGGATCCGCCAATCTAACTCTTCAGGTCTAAGAAGATTTAACAGGGGAAGCTGTTGTACCCCAAAATTTTCCCTCTCATTTATCAAATATTTTCTTACAAGATCTCCTTTGGTTCAAAACTGCATAAGGGTTGATCAACTTAAGACACCTCCTTAAGCACTTATGACTAAAATTAGGGTTTGAGATTGCACAAGGTTATTTGAACTTTTAATGCCTCATAAGACTTTCATAGATCATTATGGACCCCCAAGATTTCTCATGTCAAGTTTCAAATCTTGGATCACATTTTTACTCAATCAATTGAACAGTTGACCTAAAAGTCAGCTGTATTGGGGAAAAAGTCAACTATGGCCAATTTACAGTCAAAATTCATAATGTTTGATCCATATCAACATTATAAACTCATATGTATCATTTTATCAAGTTTGGACCATAATTCCTCAAGAAATTTGATCAGATCATCAAATGGGCAAAATGGTCAAAATTAGGGTTTTGACTAAGAAAGGGAAATTTCTTATTTTTAACCTAGCAAATGGTTAATTGGTTTGAGGCATGATCTCAAGAGTTCAATTACATCATTTTCACCTAGAGGCATGACTTAAAACATCCCTCAAGATCAATTGATTGATAGTTGATTTCCAGTCAAGTGATCAAAAGTCAACTATATACTGAAAAGTCAAACATTGACTTTTTGGTCAAAATCAAGTGTCAAAGACCACAATTCATCCAAACATGTAAAAAAATGAAACTTGTTCATCAAGAAATCAAAAATTCAAGATTTCATTTTGAAAATTCAAAGTTTTCAAACTTAGAAATTTTTCTAAGTGTTGAAAACTTCATATTTTTTCATAACTTTG
Organism: Vicia faba; assembly: GCA_948472305.1. NCBI lineage: Eukaryota > Viridiplantae > Streptophyta > Magnoliopsida > Fabales > Fabaceae > Vicia > Vicia faba. The sequence continues at coordinate 417,181,682 of OX451739.1, forward strand.
AGCCAATTTTTCATCATGATGCAAGATGATTCAAAAGAAACTTTCAACATGAAAGTTGTAGATATCAATGAGATATAAAACATTTCTTTACACAAATTCTCTTAGAAATGCTTGGATATCAAGTTATTAATCCATAAAGTCATAGTCATGAAACTAAAACACTTAGTGAAATTTTGAACATTTTAGTTCAGGATTTTGACCTAACTTCTTACCCAAGTTTCACCTAGTTCCATTTGGATTTTACAAAATTAATTTAAAGAGGGGTTATATAGAACATTACAAGCTTTCCAAAATGTCTAAGAACTCCTTGAGATCATTTGTGAGCAAGGAGAATCGAAGGCCATAAGTTGGGGTTTTAAGTTATTTTGCAAGGAAATTTTTGTGATGAACAAGAATTCAAATCTCAAGCCTATGCTGCACAATCTTGCTTTGCAGGCCTCTAAACCTCAAGATCTCTCCCTAATCAGAAGATTACACTTGCTTTTAAGCTATTATCCATTTAATTCAAGCTTTATCCAAGATAATTTTCCATTTATGGAACAAAGTTACCATTGCTATTTTGATAAAGCATTGCTTTTGCAAATGTCAACTCTCCTTGAGCTCCTAACTTGTTGTCTCTGTCCACACTCAAGATAAGTGATTAGAAGAAAACATGTTTAAAGTGCCTAACCACTCCACATGCTGGTACTTTCTACCTTGAAACTATATTTCTCACTTTTCTTCAAAATCAAGCAACTTAGCCATAACCCTATAACTCAGAAATCCCTTGTGCAAAACATCTCTAACCTTTTGCTTATAGACACACAAGTCATTTGAAAGAAAACACATGCATACACAAGCCCTAAAACACACAAGAACTCAGAACTAAATCAAAAATCTCCATTGTTGCACATTCTGACCAAAAACTTGAAACTCATATCTCCCTCGTACGTTTTCAAGCCTTTTGGTTCCTAAAGCTTCTAAGCATAAAAAATAACTCATCCCTGTCCCTGTTACACAACTGTAACTCCATATCCATCTTCCTCCAGAGCAAAAAATAAAGCACTGTACATTGACTTCTCCAAGCCATTTCAGCCACTCCCAACTCAAGCTAACTATTACATTAGCTTCCTGGGAACTTGAGGAAGCTAACCTGATCATTACAGCACCTTGAATCAAGCTCATTTGCATTTCACGATTTCTAGTTTTGAGGTATTTTTCTTGAACTTCTATCTCATTACCTAGGCATTGTTAGGCTTGCATTTTTGAAGATAAAATGTAGACATCATTGCCTTGATGCTGTACATGTCCATAGATTTTATTTATATTGATTGAGCTAGGAGAATTTTAGGATTGAACCTCTGAAAATAATTAGGTCAGAATTTGGTACTTTCAAAAATTCTCATTCATCTTTGATTTATAGGTTATAATATTTATATGGTTGGATTCGTATGAAAAAAATGGAGCAACTTTCATGTTTGCATTTTCCATTTTTGTTGAAAAATGAATGAGATACATGTGTTCTGGATGGAGGTTAAAGATGAAGTGTATTCATGACTCATTTTGTATTATATATTTATCATTTCAGTTAAGTTAACGGATGTATGGCCACCCCAGTGGTAAGGCAGCGTGCTGGTAACCAAGAGGGCGTGAGTTCAACACCCAACACGCTGCCTTTTGCCTTTTTTCACATTTTCTTTACATTGTTTTTATTCTTGCAGCGCCTGAGCCTATAAATGATTAGGCCTTGCTTTTTTTGCTATTTCTGACCCCCTGCCTTATTGTTTATACCCCTGGCCCATTTATTTTTCTTTGTTATTTTATTTTATTTTTTTATTTTTATTTTCATTTTATATTTTCTTTATTATTATTATTATTATTATTATTATTATTATTATTATTATTATTATTATTATTATTATTATCATTTTCATTAATAAAAAATCCAAAAATATTTGTATTTTATTATTTGTATTTATTTAGTTTATTCTTCTTCATAAAAAAATACTAAAAGAACAAAAAAACATTTCCTTTAATAAATTAATTTACCATTTTTTAAATACTTAGATAATTAGTTTTAATCATTATATTATTATTATTTTTTCTTATAAAATTAAAATCAATTTAGAACTTAGGACTTTTATTTGATTATTTTTATTTACTAATTAAATTCACAAAAACCCTAAAAAACTTGTTTTCTTTAAATTAATTTATTTTGCTAACTTAATCTTAATTTTCTTTCTAGTTAATTATTTTATATTAGTTAACTAGGTCAAAAAACCCTTCTCATGAAAACCAAACAAAAACTACATTTCCTTTTGCATTTACATTCTTGCATTTTTACTTATTCATTTTTGTACATTTATTCAAATTCAATATGGTTGTAATAATTATTTAGATTTAATTTCTTTCCATTCCTCATTTGTAATTTGTACACCCCCTCCCCTAATGATGTAATAGCGTAGTAATTGTAATTTCTGTAATTTAATGTTTTATATACAAATGCTAGTAATTAGGGTTTTGTATGGAAAGATTAAAACCAACAAATAGCAAACCCTAATCAAGACAAATCAAGCATGTAAACCAACACACTTGCAGACTTACGCCCTTAGGGTAAATCCACTTTATTGCCTTATAAAAATGGCCATATTATGAATTTGAGGTATCTTAGCAAAAACAAGCAAAAAATACAAGATCATAGTCCCTCAATGACGCTATCCATGTTGCCCTTCAAAATGATCTTAGTCCCAAAGAAAAATGCTAAGATATCTTACAACATTGCTAATCATGGCTATACGATGACCCTTGCCCGTCCCTTTTTACATCCAAAGATAGGGTTTCTTACCAAATCAATGGTAAGATAACAATGTCAAAGGAAAGAGGAAATAAACATGAAAGACTTTTGAGTAGGTAGATTGTTCCTAGTTGCTTACTCAATTTCAAAACCAAAACATCCTTGATATTTTCAAAATAAACACTAACACTTTCAAAAACATCTTTCAAACTTGAATTTTTTTTCAAAAGATCAACACTTTGTATACATTCTTACAAACTAGAATCATTACAAAGTTTGCCAAAACGATGACGCCCTTTTCAAAAATACTTTCAAAAACCACACAAAGAAAATTTTCAAACAAAAGCAAGTGATCTAGCAAGTAACTAAGAGCCCATGGAAAACCATGGATTAAAAGGGTTCTAATACCTTCCCTTTTTATAATCTACCCCCCGAACTCAAGAAATAATCTCAAAGGTCTTTCCTGTTCTTTTCAGCCTTTCCTTTTGGATGAAAGAAAAGTCGGTGGCGACCCTTGCTAACTGCAACATTTGCGATCAAACGCAAAATAACCAAGTCAGTTCTCCCACCGTGTTACAATATGCTTCTCTTTAAATGTTTATCAATAAATTACTTCAAAAGTTTCAAGAATTTTTTTGTGTGGAAGATGCCTAATGATTAAGAAAGATTACAAGTCCCCTAAATAGGCCATCAAATTCCCTTATGTGACTTCAAAAGATCATAATTTGGTCAAATTTTATCTCCTTGAGCCCATTATTTTTCCAAAATGATCTTAAGAATATTAACTTCAACTCTTATTTTTATGTGCAAGACTTGAAAATGGGTGGAAGATGCCCTAAGAACCCAAAAGATTATAAGTCACCTCATGGATTTTCACCAATTTCACAAGGCCATAAAATTTTCAATACTCGGTATTTTTGAGTGATTAAATGTTCACAATGATCTTTGGGAAGTGTGATACGGTGGGAGAACTGACTGTTTTTGAAATGCTGGTTTGCATTTTGCGTTTGTGTTCGCAAAATGTCGCGGTAAGCAAGAGTCGCCACCGTCTTTTATTTTATCTAACAAGGAAAGGAAAAAGCATAGAAAAATTCCTTTTTCGAGATATTTCTGAGTACGGGGGGGGGGGGGGGGGGGGGTAGATTATAGAAAGGGAAGGTATTAGGACCCTTTTTATCCATAGTTATCTACGGGCTCTTAGTTACTTGCTCATCATTTTCAAAATTGTTTTCTTTGTGCTTATGGGTTTTGAAAAGCTTTTGTTTTTAACTTCGATTTAACTCTTGCTTCTGTCTTCAAGAGTGTAATGAAGTGTTTTTGAAAACTTGTTTGTAAAAGTGTGTAAGTGTGAAAAAAGTTTTGTTTTGTTTGAGCAAGTATCTAAGAACTAATCTACCTACTCGAAAAAGGAATCATTCTATGCTTGTTTCCTTTAGATAATGCTATCCCACTATTAGTGAGTAGGTAGCACTATCGTTGGAGTTTGAGGGTCAATTCAAAAGAGGGACATACGGTCACTAAAGCAATGTTAGGACATCTTAGCGGTAACCCTAATGTCTTAGATCATTTATTCGAGGCAATGATATCCGAGGCAACCATTTCGAGGCAACTATGATCTTTTAGACAAGAGGGCGACCTCTAAAACAACCTATACTCAATGACCGTTTACAAAGGCAACCAAGTGGGGTGTATCTTAGGAGTGCGCATGTGCGAATGTATTGATTTCAATTATTTTTATCTTTGCACATGTTTAGGGTGATCTAATTGTTTTAAATTCAGTCATTCATTCTTGTCATGCAAACGCTATTATCAAACATCTAACAGTTGAATATTTGCAGAAATTAAAGGTGCGGAAATTAAACAAAATTATTACAAGGCGTCGGGTATTTACATCGCCAAAAATAAACCCTTTGAAATTTAAAAGCAGCAAAAATAAATAAGCGTCCTAATTTAATTATTACAAACCGGGAGCATATACAATAATTGAATAAAAAATAAAGCGCGCGAGAAACTTGAATCGATTGCGAAACTAGGGTTTTGACCCTCCTAATTAAAGAAAATGTTTTTTGTTGTTTTTATTTTTTAAGAAAAGAAATTAATTCCTAAAATTAAATGCTAAATTAATTAGTTATTAAATTAATGAAAAAAAAATTAAATGACATATTTTTGGAGTTTTTGTTAATTTAGGAAAGAAAATAAATAATTAAATTAGTGTTAAAACCTATTGATTCTAATTAATTTTAAATATTTACAAAATCAATTAAAGTTATCTAACAGAAATAACCTAATTATTTTAATTAATATTTATTGACGAAAAATAAAATTCTAAATTTTAATTGGATAGAAAAATGTTTTTGGTGATTTTTGATAAAAAAGAATATTATTTTATTGGTTAATAAAGAAATAAAAATAATTAAATAGAAGAAATAAAATAAAATAAAAGATGAGAAATGGGCCTGAAATAAGGGGTGTGAATAGCAAGAATTCTGGCCCATTTGTGCTTATCCATATTGACTTTTGCAATCCAGTATGTAGGCGTTGACTTGGTCTATGGTGCACTTTCATTACTGGCCATCAGATCTAGATCCCAAACCACCTGGCGTGATTGATTGTGAGGGTGCACCATGGTTCTGGGTAAAGTAGATGCACTGGATAACCTGAAATATATCAAGAAAAAGCCACAAATGTTGGAGGCAGGGGTCGAACCCCTGACCTCATGCATCCCAATGCCTTAAACACCTAGGTGGCCACCACTACGCCACTTGGTTCTGATTGTTATTATATTACAAAATAATAATTATATAAAAAAACAAATGTTAGTGGACGAATTCAGAAAACGCGCGCCAATGTTTGAACGAGCCAGTAGGGGAGTGACACGCCTGCTTCTTCTTCCCTGCACCGTGGCTAAAACTCAAATACCTATACCCACAGACAGTGTCCGTCGCTACAAGTCGTGCTCGTTCCAAAATCTTCTTCAGGACATATAAATGGAATCTAACACCATGGTTAGACTCGTCTCGTCCTCCTGATCACAACCATGTCCATTATGAAGGCTAATTGTTCCTGAAATAAAAAGCCCTAAAACCAAATCCGAAACCCTAACAATGGTGGATTTCGTTACAGACCATATAAACGCAATTGAATGATGCCAAAAGTTTGCAAATGCTTCATAGGTTAAGAATATGCCATTAATTCAGATCAACAATGCTTAAATTGCAAGATGCGAATTCAAGAACAGAACAAGGTTATGAACGACTTACAGTGCGTGGGAGGGCTTGAAAACGTTTGGTTTTGATTGCTTTAGGTTCCTCAGAATTCCAGGAAACGATTGGGACAAATACCAAGCCTTGAGGCCGCCTCTAACCACCAATTCTATCTCACACTTTTTGCTTCTTTTTTCGAATTATGTTCTTGCTCTAGCGCCTCTTTCCAACCTTTGTTTTGATCTTCCTCCCCTCCTTGTGTATCCAGCAATGCATTAGGGTTAATAGTTGTGTCCAAATCTTCTTCTTTCAATGCTTTGGATATTGATTTGATTTGCTTTGAAGATATTTCCAAACATGGCGTATTTTGAATCTTTTTGTGCACTCTAAGGCTTGGCACGAATTTGAATGATGCTAGCTGTAATTGGAACCTGAAACAAGTACAAAATCCCTTGTTATCAATGCTTTGGATTTTTATTTGATTTATTTTGATTTAAATCAAATTAATTCAAATAAAAATCAAAATAATTAATGAAAATATGATATGGACAAGTGGAAAAGGCTAGAGCTCGTGGCCTATGTTGCCAACTCAAAACAAGTTAAAAAGATTGGACCCATTTGGAAAAATTTGATGTTTTAGGGATAGTTGACTTTTGGCAATTTTACAAAAAAGGTCAACTTCAACAATGCATAACTTCCTCAATTTTGAACCTTTGGAGGTGTTCTTTGACTTTTTAGAAAGCTTTAGATGTCCTATAAGCAACACTTTTGGTATCATATCAATTTGATATTCCATGCTCAAGTATGAAGCTTTGACCAAAAAGGTGTTTTTGTTGACTTTTCAAAATGACCTATAATGTCCAAATTCATAACTTATTGTGAGTGCATAATTTGAACTTGGGAGATGAAGATGGATTTTATGGAATTGCATCCTCTTCAAAATGAGCTTTGGATGGGTCATTTCTCATAAAGTATGAGAAAGTTATGCTTGGTCAAAGTTGAGTTGACTTTTCCTACAAAACCCTAATTTAGCAACTTTTGAGTCTTGATGAATTGTGAGCAATCCTTGATGAATCATGATCAAACCTTGATCAAATGATGAAATATACTTCAAAATGAGAATGTTGACAAAAAATCTTGAAGTTTGACTGTATGCAGGTCACAGTTGACTTTTGCCCTAGCACAATCGATTTTTGGACCTTTGAGCAATTGACTGAGCAAAATTCCTCTGCAAGGCTTGAAGCTTGACATGGATGATCTTGAGAACATATTAGGACATTGGTGAGAACTTGGGATCAATTGGAATCAATTATCTTGATGCAACATGAAACCCTAATTTGAGGTAGACTGTCTTAGGAGAGAGCTTGTCTGACCAACCCTTGGACTGCTTTGAGCAACTTGGAGATATTTCTTGCAATGTTTTGAAAAATATGGGAGGGAAAATTTTTGGGTACAACAACTGCCCCTGTTCAATCTTCTTAAACCTGAGGATGTAGATTGGATTTCGTGCCTTTCGTAATCCGAAGGTGGAAGTTGATTGAACACTAGAGTGCCCAGAAATTTGCACTCGCATGAAGTGGTAATTATCTCGTGATGCCAGGAATGGGATTATAGATGCATTTGTAGGAGTGTCGATCGCATAAGAGATTCCTTAGCGAGAGCTGGTATACCTGTTGTTGAGGAAGATTCCGCTGGGGAAATCTGATCTTTGTTGAGAGAAGTAGAATTTTTAGGGGCTTTGTCGTCCGTTATTCTGTTGGTGAGTCGTCTCTGTTGATATTTAGGAACTTCGGTCGTCTGTACTCAACTGAGGAAACATCTCTGTTGATATTTAGGAACTTTGGTCGTCCATACTCAACTGAGAAAACAACTTTGCTGAGATTTAGGAGCTCGTCCGTAATTCCACTAAGAAACCATCTCTACTGAGATTTAGGAACTCGTTCGTAATTCAACCGAGGAAACATCTCTGTTGAGATTTAGAAGCTCGTCCATAATTCAACTGAGGTAATATCTGCTGAGATTTAGGAACTCGTCCGTAATTCAACTGAGGAAACATCTTTGTCGAGATTTAGGAATTCATCCATAATTCAACTGAGGAAACATCTCTGCTAAGATTTAGGAACTCGTCTGTAATTCAACTGAGGAAACATCTCTACTGAGATTTAGGAACTCGTCCTTAATTCAACTAAGGAAACATCTTTGCTGAGATTTAGGAACTCGTCCGTAATTCAACTTGAGAAACAACTTTGCTGAGATTTAGGAACTCGTCCGTAATTCAACTAAGCAATCATCTCTGCTGAGATTTAGGAACATCATACGTAATTCAACTGAGGTAATATCTTCGCTGAGATTTAGGAACACCGTCAGTAATTCAACTAAGAAATCATCTCTGCTGAGATTTAGGAACATCGTCCATAATTCAACTGAGGTAATGTCTTCGCTGAGATTTAGGAACATCGTCCGTAATTCAACTGAGGAAACATCTCTGCTGAGATTTAGGAACATCGTCCATAATTCAACTGAGGTAATGTCTTCGCTGAGATTTAGGAACATCGTCCGTAATTCAACTGAGGAAACATCTCTGCTGAGATTTAGGAACTCGTCTGTAATTCAACTGAGGAAACATCTTTGCTGAGATTTTGGAACTCGTCCGTAATTCAACTTGAGAAACAACTTTGCTGAGATTGAGGAACTCGTCCGTAATTCAACTAACCAATCATCTCTGTTGAGATTTAGGAACATCGTCCGTAATTCAACTGAGGTCTTCGCTGAGATTTAGGAACATCGTCCGTAACTCAACTAAGCAATCATCTATGCTGAGATTTAGGAACATCGTGCATAATTCAACTGAGGTAATGTCTTTGCTGAGATTTAGGAACATCGTCCGTAATTCAACTGAGAGAACATCTGTCGAGATTTAGGAACTCGTCCATAATTAGACTGAGGAAACGTCTTTGTCGAGATTTAGGAACTTGTCTGTAATTCGACTGAGGTAAAAGCTTCATAGCTTGAATTTTGTGAGAAGTTGATTGTATCTTTCCTGAAAGGTAAAGGTTAGCTACATATAATGCATGATATGTATCAGGAAATGATGTTCTCAAAATAAATGAGATTGTGTTGTATGATGCGTATGTATGTCATGATGTATGAAAATGTGATGTTTTTATCTGGGGAAAATAAATCCCGGATCACTGCTGGAGAAAAGAATTGGATTCTTCGTTTTCGCTGGAGATAGTTGATGAAGATGTTTGTGAGAATAAACCTGCAGGAGAGGATAACTCCACTGGGGAATAAACTGATGAGAGAATGACTCTATGGGGAAGAGATGCTCTATTGAGGATTCCGTTGATAAATTCAGCTGGGGATGAATTTCCGTTGCTGGTGATAATGAAACCTGTTGGGGATTTGAATTTCTGTTTGTGAAAAGAAAGAAATCCGCTGGGGGTGATTTTCCAGTAGCGACTTCACGGGGAATAACCTTTTAGACTGTACTGGGGACAATCTTCCAGAGTCTACTGAGGATGACTTTTTCAGACTCCACTGGGGATATTTTTTATACTCCGCTGGGGATATATAAACTCTGCTTGGGGATAATGTTGTTGATTCATTCGCGGTTGCGAGCCTCAGCTGGGGATAATTAACACCACTGTCTTTCTCTTACTATGCGGGGAGTGAATGTTACTGGGATGCATGCTGAGGATATGACAATACTTCATATCGAGACTTTTCTGCCCCTGTATTTGCTGGAGAAGGTACTTACGGAGGCCTTGTGGATTGAGTGTTATCCCAACTTAGGAGGCGCTTGGTAACTTTCGATCGAAACGATTAGTCTCCTTCTGGTAGGCAAGTGACAAAATGACGGGACATAGTCGTACGCTTTGATCCCTAATTTTTGCCTAGACCTCCCTTTCGGGTTTTCGGTCCACGGGGATACCCTTTTTTTCCCAATCCGTCCTTTCGGGTTTTTGACTTGCCGAGTGTACAGATTTTTTTCATTTTTATCCCTAATTTTTCCCCGAACCCTTTTGGTCCGCCGGGATGCCCTTATTTTGCCTAGGTGTGTCAACCTAGCGGGTCTTTGTTCATGTGTAGTATTTTTGACTATGTCCACGCTCTCAGGGTGTAGGGAGTTGTCACTGTCAGTAGTGTTGTGTTGCCATACTACCAGAAGATGTTCGTTTGATCATGCAAGATTCGTTACAGGAATTCATGTCTAATGCCCCAAGCGACTTAGGTGGAGATTTGCCCCTGGCTATTTGGCATCTTTGAGAGATTCTATGAATCTTGACTTGACTGCCCTAGATGATGGATAATGATCATGCCGTGCCCCTTGGTTGGAAGTGTTTTTCCACTTGAGGTGATCCTTTTTTATTGAGAAGGTTTTTTTGTTCACTAGATATTTGTCGTGCGAATTTCTCTGTTGTTTGAACAAATAGTCATATGCAAACAATGTTATTTTAAGAATGCAAAGCTTATGTCTATCTTGAAGTTTTTGAAAATGCATTTTTTCAGTAAGATAGGAAAATTTTGTAAAATGTGACGTCAACTCAGGATTTACAGCAAGCCCTACAGGAGTCAGGATACCTTTTGTAACAACATGCTTTCGAACTAACCCATGCTTCAGCTAGGAATTTTAAGGGTTATAACATGGTCTGGTTCACGGTTTAAGAAACAAAGGATAAAGGCTCAAATTTTATTTGTACCCACCCGTTCTTCGTGATGTTCTTTGATCCTAAACTCAGCTAATTGTGCATTTAGATCCCGTTTGAGTCTTTGCTCTGATATTCCAGTGATGGTTCGGATACTGACAATTTATTTTGAACATGCAGTCATTTTTGTCGAGAGTTTGTAGGACCTCTTTCTTTTTTGATTTTGTTATCCCTGTTTTTTTCCTGAACTGTTTCTTTTTGTGACTACAGTCAGCGGGATGCCTCAATTTTTTTCTTAAGTCTCCTTCATAGGTTTTGACTTAATGGGCTTTTTATTTTGAGAGATAATGACTGCCTGTCCTGACGATTATAAGGAACCATCACCATCTTTTATTTTGGAAGGACCTCTTTGATGCCATTCATTGTGCACCCGAATTAACTGAGAAACTACCTTGCCCCAGGTTGTGATTAAGGGTTTTAATTTGTGTGAAACGAAAAAATCCAACTTCTTTGGCTCAAAGGGGTTGACTAGGGATTATCTTCCTTATAACTCCACTGTTTAGGATTTGAAACAACGCCTGTACATCGTCAGCATGGTCTGTTCAAAAGTATACTGTAGAGATTTTGATATCATTTTCGTCATCCTCCTTCTAAAGGCTTAGAATTCTTTTAATCGAGAGTTGAACATCACAAAAAATGAAAGCAATTTGAATATAGTGAATACGAATGGATTGATTCAAAATAGACATATGCAATGCATTGATAAAGTAACAAAGTTTGACATGAATAGATGTTCGAACAATCAAAAGAAAATTGCAAATTGAAAATTCTAATGACCAAAAAGTCTTCTCGTATGGTCTTGTCACTTCAAAGGACGTGCCTTAGAGGGGTGGCAGAAGAACTCAGCCTGACCATCTTGTGTAAACTCCAACACTCCCTTACCAATTAAGTCTTGAATTTTATTTTTCAATACCCAACAGTCATCAGCATCATGCCCCGGGCTGTTGGAATGGTATGCACATCTTGCATCAGGATTGTAGTCTGGGGAGGCTATGTTGGGATTCTGAGGAGGGTCCCTTAATGTCACCAGGTTCAATCTCAACAGGTGTTGTAAAGCTTGAGATCTCAGCATGTTGAGCTTGGCGAACTGCCTTTTGGGCGTATCTGGCTTACTCTGATTAACCTGTTGTTTTTGGCGAGGTTGTGGTTGGACCCGTGATGTAGTAGAAATTTGGAAAGGTCCATTTTTCACCAAACCAACCTTTTGTCTTCTTAGAGATTGATCAATGACTTGGTCCCCGGCCTCGACTGTTTGCTTCATGCTGTTAAATTTGTCTTGATGAAGTTGGCTGATAATGGTTCTTAGCTCTTCTTGTTCCCGAGCTAAGCCTTGGATAAGAGCCATCTGCCCCAGCATCTGGGTCCTTATTGCACCTACCTCAGCTTGCAGTTGTTCCAGCTGCTTGTCCTTATTGTCTTTAGGACTTTTCTTGACCAAGTTCCCGATGAGGAGCGTTTTCAACTCTTCCTACCCCTTGGATAGGTTTAGGAATATTTCCCTGAACTGAGTTTCTTGAGTTTGAAGATCTTGGTTGTCTTGTTGGAGAGCCATTGCTGAAATAAACAGCAAGAACATGAGATACCTGTACTGGGAGACCTGTTATGCAATGATATGTATGATATATGTATGCAATGTTTTCAAGGATCTCGTGGGGTAAACAAGAAACTGTTAGAATTTGAATTTTGCAGCTTTGATTGAATAAACTTCGTGTCATCAAGAGTCCTTCTTCAAGAGTCAAGCTCACCATATCGAGTGGGTCATAGGCACTTACTTAAGTTATCGTGTTTTGATTTCTAGACAACCTTGGCTAGAGGAAAATAAATCCCTTTTATCCTTTGCTAGATGTTTGATTTACCATAACCTGTATCACAAACCCTTGAGATTCTTGAAATGGTTAAGGAAATGCTATGGTATGATGTTATGATGTATGTACTATGCATTTAAGCAAATGCGAGGTGATGTAAGTAAGTAAATCCGGCAAGAAATCCAAGTTATTGGATAAGGACTGTAAACAAGACCTGCAAAGAACTCATGTTGTTAGATAACAAACATGTGCAAGTAGTTCAAGTTGAAAGCACACAAGTCACACAATAGCCCTTAAATTTCAGGCTGGCATGGAGTTTTAGGTACTACCCTCTTTCAGTTTAGTTGGTTCAACCTGTCCTAGTAATAGTAACCGAGTTCTAGAGGATCTTAATATCACTGACCATCCTCGATCGGTCATAATTCCAGTTTAGCAACCTTTTCTTGCAGCCGGAATCATCGCGAGAGTATGGTCTCAATGAGTGTAGCATACTGCTACTTTTCTATGGCCAAGTTGGTCAATTATAGGTTCTAAGGTTAGTTGATGCTTAATAACCCCTTAGCAGCCCCATACTCTCCTTGTTCAGCCACAAGGGATATCGGTACTAACTAAAGTGTCACACCAACGTAGCTACTGCTTAAACCATATCGGTCTACGCCGTACATTTCCCTCACAGTCTATTGCTACTTACCTAAAAGGTGTCCCCAGATCCAGGTTAGGATCTATAGTAACCCTGATACAAAGCCCACAAATATAAAGTAAATAGATCATACAATTGAAAACAATATAATGAAGTATTCCTAAGGTACACCCCACTTATAATATCCCCAGCAGAGTCGTCAGTTCTGTGATACGGTGGGAGAATTGACTGTTTTTGAAATGCTGGTTTGCATTTTTCGTTTGTGTTTGCAAAATGTCGCGGTAAGCTAGAGTCGCCGCCGTCTTTTATTTTATCTAACAAGGAAAGGAAAAAAGCACAGAAAAATTCCTTTTTCGAGATATTTGAGTACGGGGGTTGATTATAGAAAGGGAAGGTGTTAGCACCCTTTCTATCTGTAGTTATCTACGGGCTCTTAGGTACTTGCTCATAATTTTCAAAATTGTTTTCTTTGTGCTTGTGGGTTTTGAAAAGCTTTTGTTTTAACTTCGATTTAACTCTTGCTTCTGTCTTCAAGAGTGTAATGAAGTGTTTTAGAAAACTTGTTTGTAAAAGTGTGTAAGTGTGAAAAAAGTTTTGTTTTGGATGAGCAAGTATCTAAGAACTAATCTACCTACTCGAAAAAGGAATCGTTCTATGCTTGTTTCCTTTAGATAATGCTATCCCACTATTAGTGAGTAGGTAGCACTGTCGTTGGAGTTTGAGGGTCAATTCGAAAGAGGGACATACGGTCACTAAAGCAATGTTAGGACGTCTTAGCGGTAACCCTAATGTCTTAGATCATTTATTCGGGGAAATGATATCCGAGGCAACCATTTCGAGGCAACTATGATCTTTTAGACAAGAGGGTGACCTCTAAAACAACCTATACTCAACGACCGTTTACGAAGGCAACCAAGTGGGGTGTATCCGGAGTGCGCATGTGCGAATGTGTTGATTTCAGTTATTTTTATCTTTGCACATGTTTAGGGTGATCTAATTATTTTAAATTCAGTCATTCATTCTTGTCATGTAAACCCTATTATCAAACATCTAATAGTTGAATATTTGCAGAAATTAAAGGTGCAGAAATTAAACTAAATTATTACAAGGCGTCGGGTATTTACATCGCCAAAAACAAACCTTTGAAATTTAAAAGCAGCAAAAATAAATAAACGTCCTAATTTAATTATTACAAACCGGGAGCAGATACAATAATCGAATAAAAAATAAAACGTGTGAGAAACTTGAATCGAATGCGAAACTAGGGTTTTGACCCTCCTAATTAAAGAAAATGTTTTTTGTTGTTTTTATTTTTTAAGAAAAGAAATTAATTCCTAAAATTAAATGCTAAATTAATTAGTTATTAAATTAATGAAAAAATATTAAATGACATATGTTTGGAGTTTTTGTTAATTTAGGAAAGAAAATAAATAATTAAATTAGTGTTAAAACCTATTTATTCTAATTAATTTTAAATATTTACAAAATCAATTAAAGTTATCTAACATAAATAACCTAATTATTTTAGTCAATATTTATTGATGAAAAATAAAATTCTAAATTTTAATTGGATAGAAAAATGTTTTTGGTGATTTTTGATAAAAAAGAAAATTATTTTATTGGTTAGTAAATAAATAAAAATAATTAAATAGAATAAATAAAATAAAATAAAAGATGAGAAATGGGCCTGAAATTAGGGGTGTGAATAGCAAGAATTCTGGCCCATTTGTGCTGATCCATATTGACTTTTGTAATCCAGTATGTAGGCGTTTACTTGGTCTATGGTGCACTTTCATTACTGGCCATCAGATCTGGATCCCAAACCACCTGGCGTGATTGATTGTGAGGGTGCACCATGGTTCTGGGTAAAGCAGATGCACTGGATAACCTGAAATATATCAAGAAAAAGCCACAAATGTTGGAGGCAGGGGTCGAACCCCTGACCTCATGCATCCCAATGCCTTAAACACCTACGTGGCCACCACTACGCCACTTGGTCCTGATTGTTATTATATTACAAAATGATAATTATATAAAAAAATAAATGTTAGTGGACGAATTCAGAAAACGCGCGCCAATGTTTGAACGGGCCAGTAGGGGAGTGACACGCCTGCTTCTTCTTCCCTGTACCGTGGCTAAAACTCAAAGACCTATACCCACAGACAGTGTCCGTCGCTACAAGTCGTGTTCGTTCAAAAATCTTCTACAGGACATATAAATGGAATCTAACACCATGGTTAGATTCATCTCGTCCTCCTTATCACAACCATGCCCATTATGAAGGCTAATTGTTCCTAAAATAAAAAGCCCTAAAACCAAATCTGAAACCCTAACAATGGCGGATTTCGTTACAAACCATATAAACGCAATTGAATGATGTCAAAAGTTTGCAAATGTTTCATAGGTTAAGAATATGCCATTAATTCAGATCAACAATGCTTAAATTGCAAGATGCGAATTCAAGAACAGAACAAGGTTATGAACGACTTACAGTGCGTGGGAGGGCTTGAAAACGTTTGGTTTTGATTGCTTTAGGTTCCTGAGAATGCCAGGAAATGATTGGGACAAATACCAAGCCTTGAGGACGCCTCTAACCACCAATTCAATCTCATACTTTTTTCTTCTTTTTTCGAATTCTGTTCTTGCTCTAGCGCCTCTTTCCAACCTTGTTTTGATCTGCCTCCCCTCCTTATGTATCCAGCAATGCATTAGGGTTAATATTTGTGTCCAAATCTTCTTCTTTCAATGCTTTGGATATTGATTTGATTTGCTTTGAAGATCTTTCCAAACATGGCTTATGTTGAATCTTTTTGTGCACTCTAAGGCTTGGCACGAATTTGAATGATGCTAGCTGTAATTGGAACCTGAAACAAGTACAAAATCCCTTGTTATCAATGCTTTTGATTTTTATTTGATTTATTTTGATTTAAATCAAATTAATTCAAATAAAAATCAAAATAATTAATAAAAATATGATATGGACAAGGGCAAAGGCTATAGCTCGTGGGCTATGTTGCCAACTCAAAACAAGTGAAAAAGATTGGGCCCATTTGGCAAAATTTGAAGTTTTAGGGATAGTTGACTTTTGGCAATTTTACAAAAAAGGTCAACTTCAACAATGCATAACTTCCTCAATATTGAACCTTTGGAGGTGTTCTTGGACTTTTTAGAAATCTTGTGATGTCCTCTAAGAAACCTATTTTGTATCATCTCAATTTGATATTCCAGGCTCAAGTATGAAGCTTTGACAAAAAAGGTGTTTTTGTTGACTTTTCAAAATGACCTACAATGTCCAAATTCATAACTTCTTGTGAGTGCATATTTTGAACTTGGGAGATGAATATGGATTGTAGGGAATTGCATCCTATTCAAAATGAGCTTTGGATGGGTCATTTCTCATAAAGTATGAGAAAGTTATGCTTGGTCAAAGTTGAGTTGACTTTTCCTACAAAACCCTAATTTAGCAACTTTTGAGTCTTGATGAATTGTGAGCAATCCTTGATGAATCATGATCAACCCTTGATAAAATGATGAAATATACTTCAAAATGAGAATTTTGACAAAAAATCTTGAAGTTTGACTGTACGTAGGTCACAGTTGACTTTTGCCCTAGCATAATCAATATTTGGACCTTTGAGCAATTGACTGAGCAAAATGCCTCTGCAAGGCTTGAAGCTTGACATGGATGATCTTGAGAACATATTAGGACATTTGTGAGCACTTGGGATCAATTGGACTCAAGTATATTGATGCAACATGAAACCCTAATTTGAGGTAGACTGTCTTAGGAGAGAGCTTGTCTGACCAACCCTTGGACTGCTTTGAGCAACTTGGAGATCTTTCTTGCAATGTTTTGAAAAATATGGGAGGTAAAATTTTGGGGTACAACAGGAAGTCTACTTAAATCTAGCATCAATGGTCAAAGCTCAATTTTGGAGGAAGGCCTTGTTGAACTCAAAACAGTATAGGTCACTTTTGAAGAAAAACTTAGAATTTTTCTAAGTACAAAAAGTCAGCATTTTCTCTCAACTTTGACTCATCACAACTTTTAGCTCAAGAATCCATTTGATATCACTCTTGGCATATTGCAAAGATGTTGACCTTATATTTCAAATTCTTCAAGAATTATTCCCTAAGATCCCTTGAGCTGTAAACACCATGGGTTCAAAGATGGTACCTTGAAACAAAAGTTTTCTCCAAAGTCAGAATTTGAAATCCATATTGTAACGCGGTGGGAGAACTGACTTGGTCATTTTGCATTTGATTGCAAATGTGCGGATAGAAAGAGTCATCATCGACTTTTATTTTATCTAATAAGGAAAGGCTGAAAAGAACAGGAAAGACCTTTGGGATGTTTTCTTGAGTTCAGGGGGTAGATTATGAAAAGGGAAGGTATTAGCACCCTTTCATCCGTAGTTATCTACGGGCTCTTAGTTGCTTTCTAGATCACTTGCTTTTGTTTTAATATATGCTTGTGGTGTGGGTTTTGAAAGTATTTTGAAAATGTTTTTGTAATGGTTCTCGTTTCTATAAGAACGCGTACAAAGTGTTGTTTCGAAAATAGTTCAAAGGCGTATTTGTGGAATGTGTTTTTGAAAAGGTGTCTTCTTTGTAATGGCTCTCGTTTCTATAAGAACACGTACAAAGTGTTTCGTCTTTTGAAAATGTTTCAAGATGAAAGTGTTGGTGAAAAAATGTTTTGTTGTGAGCATGCGAGCAACTAGGAGCGAATCTACTCACTCAAAAGTTCTTAGATGTTCTTTTCCTTCTCCTTTAGATGTTGCTATCTTACCATTGATTTGGTAAGAAGCCCCATCGTTGGAAGTGAAGGGATGGCCATGGGACGTTTGGATAGTCATAGAAGGCAACCTATGGGACGTTTTAGCAGTGTCGTTTTAGAGACTAGATCATTTATCGAAGGCAACATGGAGGGTCATCGAGGGACTACAATCTTTTATCGAGGGTCTTTGCTAAAACGCCCATATTCGAGGGACATGACTATTTTTCCGATAGACAACAAAATGGGATTACCCTAAGGGTGCTAGTGTGCAAGTGTGTTTGATCTTCATGCATTTAGTCTTGATTAGGGTTATCTATTTGTTGATTTTATGTCTTGTCATACACACCCTAATTACTAGCATTTATGTTTGAAAGCAATAAATTACGGAAATGTAAAGGTCCTACGCTATTACATCATTTAGGGACGGGGGTACAAATTTACAAATGGGGGTGTTGCACCCCAAAATTTGCCCTCTCATTTCACAAGGGATCGCCATGGATCCTAGGTTTGCTTCTATCAAGTTTCCAAGCCTTGAACTGCAAAGTTTCCAAGAAAATCACCCACAAGGGCAAAATGGTCATTTGCATAATGAGAAGTCTAACATTGACTTTTAGATCAACATCGAATCTCAAAAATCATATTTCATCAAGACATGTTGGAATATGAAGACTGTTTCATCATGAAATTTAAAAGTCAAATTTTGCTTTGGAGGGGTCAAATTCTAAGTACTTAGAAATTTTTCTAAGTGTTTAAGAATTATGGCAATTTCAGAAACTTCTGACCAGATTATCACCATATCGCTCAGCAAATTCTGGATATTCTCAAGACAGAGTTTGGTCAGAACTTCTGGGCAAGCCATCCATAAAAGCTTTAGTCAGAGTTTGCCAGGGTAAATCAAAGAAGATTAAGAAGCGTGCTGCAAGCTTTCTAGAAATTCTGAAAGCTCCTTCAGAACATTCTGGAGTCAGAAGATAAGAGGATCAGAAGATGAGATGCTACGCTGAAGCAGAACTTCTAATCCAGAGTCAAGCAAGGATGCAGAGTTTCACATGGCAGGATTTCTGATCGTCATTTAATGCTCACAACCACTTGTGAGTTGTTATCCAAAGGATTTCCCCCACGTGTACCCCTACTGTCTTGGGAGGACAAACTTCTGTGCAAAAGTATGCTAGGTCCATGCGTTTCTTCTACTTTTCCTTAATTCACGCTGCCAAATCCATCTTAGGCACTGTTAACCATCCAACTTGATGCATTGAACCACACTTGTTTAAGCTTACTTCAAGAGTAAGTCGGCATCTGGCATATGATGTTGGTGCCACTTGACCATCCCAAACTGCAAAACCTTTGCCTATAAATAGAACAACTTTAGCCATTGAAAAGAGGTCGGACGAATTTGAGAGAAAGGTGTGAAATTTGAGAAAGAAAAGCCTTGAACCCATGCAAAAATTCCAAGAATCCAAAAATATTACAAACACGAAAATACAAAACCTTAGCATTTGATTCTTGCATTAAAGCTCCATTTTTCTCAAATTTGTTTCCTGAACAAAACCACCCATACAGTTCCTAATACATATTCAAAAGCCATCCAAAATTCTGTAATCAAACAGTAACACATTCTCCACCAATATCCATTTCAAAGGATCAGAACTTTATGCCTTGGTTGTTCCAGAATCTTCTAATCATTTACAATCCAAGCTGAAAGTTTCCAACCTGCTGAAAACGTGAGGAAGCTGTTCAGAACACCACAAGTGGTTAGAATCAAATTCCAGCTCCCAGAATGTTTCCCAGCTACAAGGTAAGTTCCTGCTGACTCTCATCATATTATTTAAGCATTGTCAAATTTTTGCATATTTAACACAATGTAGATATTCTGATTATGATGGTGTACATATTCTGAGATTTCATGCATCTGTCTGTCTAAATAGAGGGAATTCCAGTTCAAAGTTTCAAAAAGAAATTAGGACTCAGAATTAGGATTAACAAATTCACGTTGCTTCTTATTTGTGTTTCTAATATTTCTTGAAACTTGTCATAACTGTCATGTATGCAACTTCTGTTCTGTTAAAGAAATGACTAAGCTGCAAATGTTCTGACTGGCATGGAGAGAGGCAAAGTTCTGACAGTTGCATCAGAACTTCTGGAAAAAACTTTTGAATTCTCAGAAGATCCAGAACTTCTGAACTTCCATATTTTTACTAACATGTTTCTGTTTATACAGCACGTCAGAGTCAAAACTTCTGACCTCTTCTATTCTCATGCATTTGCGCTGATTTTGGTTTTCTTTCTCTTTTATTATTTTTGCCGTCATCTTTATTTTTCATTAATAAAAAAATTCCAAACTATTTCATATTCACATATTATATTTTATTTTCTTTTAACATGAAAAGACAAAAAATACTTTCTTAAACAAAATTTATTTCTTTTCTTAAATAAATAAGCATTTTACATTTCCTGTACATTCTTATCTATTTCAATATGGTTGTAATAGTAACTTAGAATTTCAATTTGCAACCTCCATCCCCCTAAATATTGTAATAGTGTAGGACTTTACATTTCCACACTGTTATTTGCTTTCAATATATGCTAGTAATTAGGGAGTGTATGACAAGATATGAAAAATTGACAAATAGATCACCCTAATCAAGACAAAATTATGCATGCAATCAAATACACTTGCACACGAGCACCCCTAGGGTGATTCCACTTGTTGCCTTATGAAAATGGCCATGTTATGCATGTGGGATGTCTTAGCACAAACGATCGAAATACAAGATCATAGTCCCTCGATGACGCTATAAATGTTGCCTTTCAAAATGATCTTAGTCCCTAAAATAAAAGTGCTAAGTCATCTCACAACATTGCTATCATGGTCATACGATGACCCAATGCCCGTCCCTTCACATCCAATGATGGGGCTTCTTACCAAAACAATGGTAAGGTAGCAACATATAAAGGAGGAGGAAAAGAACATCTAAGACCCTTTGAGTAGGTAGGTTACTTTTAGTTGCTTGCTCAATTTCAAAACAAACATCCTTGCTATTTTCAAAAACAATCACATACACTTTCAAAACACTTTCCAAACGTTAAATATTTTCAAAAGCTCAACACTTTGTATACGTTCTTACGAACGAGAAATATTACAAAGTTTACCTAAACGATGACACCTTTTCAAAATAATTTCAAAAACCACACAAAGCATATTTTTTCAAACAAAAGCAAGTGATCTAGCAAGTAACTAAGAGCCCATGGAAAACCATGGATGAAAAGGGTGCTAATACCTTCCCTTTTCATAATCTACCCCCCGAACTCAAGAAAACATCTCGAAAAGTCTTTCTTGTGCTTTTTCACCTTTACTTATTGGATAAAAGAAAAGTCGATGGCGACTCTTACTAACCGCAACATTTGCGATCAAATGCTAAACCCTCAAGTCAGTTCTCCCACCGTATCACAGAACTGAGGACTCTGATGGGGACTTGTTAAAAGTGGGGTTACCTTAGGGTTAGATCACATTTACTTGGTTACACTTGTTTGATTTGTTGCTTTACATTTTGGTTCCTTGTTTGGGTTTGTTATTAAATCCTACACCCGGATTTAGGGACACCTTTTAGTTAAGTAGCAAAAATATGTGAGGGAATTGTGTGGGGTATACCGACACGGTTGAAGCAATAGCTACGTTGATGTGACACTTTGGTTGGTACGGGTAACCCTTGAGTAGTCAAGGAGAGTACGGGGCCGCCGCGTGGTGTCGTGAAGCATCAATTGACCTTAGAACCTTACTTGACCAACTTGGCCATTAGGACGTAGTGAGATGACCGACTTTGGTGTAGTCCGAAGTTGGTCGATACTCAATACTACACTCATTGAGATTTGGCTCCCGAGCTTTGTTTGGCGGCAATTCAGTTGTCAATTGAAACGAAGTTTGTGGGAAAGATCAGTAATATTGAGATCCCTTAGAACCCAGATACTATTAACTAGGACAGGTTGAGCCAACTAAACTTCAAGAGGGTACTTACCTATGAGACTCCATGCAAGCCTAAACCTAAGGACTTGTTTACTTTGTATATATACTTTTACATAACATCATAAGCATCATAAGCATCATACTCATACTCACTAACCATTTCAAGGATTTTTGGATTTATCTTTGTTCTGTTTTGTAGGACATGGCTTACACTCGTAGGAACACTATCCAAGTCAGTCTCGTGAGGATACCTCCACAACTCAAGGATTTAGTATCAAGGGTCCCTGAAGATGCCCCATTCACCAAAAGACATGCTCGATTCCTTAGTTTGGTTACCTAAAGTATTGAAGAAGAAATGGTAAAGGTGTTTGTCCAATTCTTTGACTCTTTGCATCATTGCTTCACTTTTCCTGATTACAAACTTGTGCCCACTTTGGAAGAATTTTATCAACTCATGGGGATCCCTATTCTTGATCAATTACCTTTCAACGGTATTGAAAGAGATCCTAAACCTGAGGAAATTTCTCAAGCTCTACATTTGCAACCATCTGACATAGTAGAAAATTGGGTAACATGGAGTGGTATCAAAGGGTTCCTAGCAAAGTTTTTGTTGGAAAAGGCTCAAGAGTGTTGGAATACTTTGGATCTACAAGCCTTTGAGGAAATTTTGGCTCTTCTAGTCTATGTGTTGGTACTATTTCCCAATCCTGACCAACTTATAGATATAAATGCGATCAAAGTTTTCATATCTTGTAATCTGGTGCCAACATTTCTTGGAGACATATTGCATTCTCTTCACTCTCGCACTTTGAAGAAAAGAGGGACTTTGATGTGTTGCACTCCCCTTATGGCTAGGTGGTTTATTTTGCACCTACCTCGACCCATGGTAAAGAATGAACAAGGTATGAGGTGGTCTAAAAGATTGATGTCACTTTCACATGCTGATATCCGTTGGTATTATCGCTCTTTGGAAGACATTACCATCATTGATCGCTGTGGGGAATTCCCTAATGTCCCTCTACTTGGCATTAGGGGAGGCATTAATTACAACCCTTGTTTAGCTTTGCAATAATTTGGATACGCTAGGAGAGATGGTCCTCATGAGGTACTCATCCAAGGAATTGCGTTTGACTACGTAAGCGATACCCAAGGTTACCGTCAAAGATTTGTGCGAGCTTGGGGTATGGTTAACAAAATTGATAGCAAGACGTTGGGACATAATAATTCCATTCCTTTGGAACCTTATCTTAAATGGGTGCGGGCTCACACTCAAAGTCTTAAGATGCCTTATGAAGCTATCTTACCTGTTATCATGGAGCCAGTAGTTGAGGGAGACGTTCCACACACTATCCACTATCCTGATATGCCTACTTCTCTTGAAGATTTGAAAAATGCTTGGATTCAATTAAGAGGAGAACGAGACACCTTTAAATCTAAGTTCTATGAGGGCGAGAAGAAAATATTAGAGCTTACAAGGGATCTTCATGAAGAAAGGAGTTTAAACACCTACATTGCGCCAAAGAGGATGCGCACAACTTTTCTGTCTTAGGAGTTTACTTTATGCTTATTGTTGTAAGCCTAAAATGCGTGTTTGTATTCAAATCAAAACTCTTTAATGCAAGTTAAAATTTGTTCACTCTTTTTCTATACAAATTTAAATCCTCTAAATCCTTGAAATCATTTGCATATACATATTCATGTATCATATCATAAGTAAGCATTTCATAAACATGTTTCCTCATCCTTTTATTGTTTATTTCAGTAAGAATGGATCTCGAACAGACAGTGAAGGACTTGCAAGCTCAAAAAATTCAGTTCCAAGCCACCTGGATGACCTTGGCCAAAGGACATCAAGAGCTAATGACAACATTGACAATTAAAAAGAAGAAAAAGAAGGCCCTCATCAACATGGGGAAGAGATTCAAAGAATCGATTTGCCAAGTGCAAGTAGTCGAAGACTCATCTGAAGAGGATGAGAACCAAACAGAAGAGGCAAGAAGTACCTGCGTTGAGGGTGTGATTGATCAAGCTTCTGAAGATGAGGATCACTTTAATGAATAATACCCGCCTGCTGGTGAGGAAAAGTACAAAGAATTGGAGGATAGGCTAAAGGCAGTTGAAATTCAAGTTGTGCCTGGCTTGGATTTTAGTGATTTGGGCCTAATTTCTGGGGTTGTCATTACTTATAAGTTCAAGGCACCAGTCTTCG
The DNA here is from genome assembly GCA_948472305.1 of Vicia faba. Lineage (NCBI taxonomy): Eukaryota > Viridiplantae > Streptophyta > Magnoliopsida > Fabales > Fabaceae > Vicia > Vicia faba. The sequence continues at coordinate 417,205,762 of OX451739.1, forward strand.
CCAAGTATGATGGGGTATCCTGCCCCAAACTACATCTAAGAGCTTATGTGCGCAAAATACAACCACACACTGCTGACAAAAAACTGGGGATTCACTTTTTCCAAGAGAGTCTAGCAGGAACTCAGCTAGAGTGGTTTTATCAATTAGAAGGTTCCCGCATTCATACGTGGGAGGATTTGGCCACTGCCTTCTATCACCAGTATCAATACAACACCGACTTGGCACCAACGAGATTTCAGCTTCAGAATATGACCTTGGGAAGTAACGAAGGATTTAAAGTATATGCCTAAAAGTGGAGGGACCTGGCCAGTAGGGTCCAACCACCTTTGACCAAAATAGAGCTAGTTGATATGTTTATGGGTATGTTAACTGGTCCATTCTTCAACCTGTTAATTAGAAGTTCTTCGTCCGAATTTGCCAAGTTGATTTTAACTGGTGAAAGTATTGAAAGTGGTATTAGAAGTGGCAAAATTCCTATGGCATCTGGTTCCACATCCAACTCCATCAGAAGGCCCGTCACTGGGAAAAAGGAAACAAATGTTGTGTATGGGGCAAGATCCCGTACCAAGAAGGACCATCATTCATCTGTAATTGTTGTATTAATTTCCAACCCTCAACCTACTTAAAGGCAACCCTCCAATAATCAGAGACCTGAATTTCCCCGATGACAATTTACAAGAATAAGCATGTCATTATCACAAGCCTTAGAACATCTGCTAAAGGCCAATTTGGTGACTCTACGCAATCCACCATCCAACCCTGATGTTTCCTCACCTAATTACAAACCGAATGCGAAATGCGCATACCATTACAATAGCTCCGGCCATGACACCGACCAGTGTTGGGCCTTGAAAAACAAAATTGAAGATTTGATATATAACAAGAAAATTGATTTTGATCCACCCGCTACTCCAAACGTGATAACCGCGCTAATGCCAAAACATGGCAAAGGAGTTAATGCCAATGATGATGTTACTGTTATCACCTCTGTCGAAGACTTAACAACTCCCTTGACCATTGTGAAAGGTAATTTTCTAAAAGCCAGTGTGTTTCCTGGATGTTCCAAAAATTATGCCTGTTGTGATCAACTAGAAAATAGATGCGAGCTACTGAAGAAAGGTGTGCAACACTTGGTAAATAGCCGTGAGATTCTATTCGAAAAGATTCCCACCATCAAAAATTCAATCGACAATGATGAAGATTTGGCCATCATAACAATTTCAAACAAACCTCTCAGGATCTCATCCAAAGGTCCTATCAGGATTTTGAACGAACCGATCATTGCTCCTCTCATAATCACTACTGCCAGACCTGTTCCGTACACCTCTGATAAAGCAGTACCATGGAATTACGGAGCCGAGGTTTATTACCATGGGGTAAAACAAGATTCTTGGATTGATAATAATGAAGCTGGTGTTACTAATATTACTGGTTCTAGTAAAGTCACAAGAACATAAAGGGTCTTTTCTCCTGTTATCTCACCACCAACCACTACCACAGTTCCAGTCTGCATAACCAATGACAATTCTAGTTCCAGTACCAAAGGGAAAGGGATAGAAGGTGGGCCTTCTAGGGAAGAGGAACCTGCTAAAAAGTTTGTTATGGAAGAACCATCCACTCAAGAGATGGAGGAAATTCTGAAGATCATCAAGAAAAGCGACTTCAAAATAGTAGAGAAGTTGGGGAAAATCCCTTCTAAAATATCAATGTTGTCCTTATTGCTATGTTCCGACGCCCATGCACAAGCTTTGATTAAGTTTTTGAAAAAGGCTCATGTGCCTCAAGAAACCACAGCCGACCAATTTGAGAACTGTGTAGCAAGTCTGACAGCTGACAACGGTCTGGGGTTCTCTGATGCAGATTTGACTCCCATGGGAAAGAATCACAATAAAGCCCTGCACGTTTCTATTGAATGTAAGGGGACCACTCTGGCACATGTTTTGGTTGACACAGGCTCATCTCTAAATGTGTTACCCAAAGTCGCTTTAGATCGGATATACTGTGAAGGTTTGGTTCTGAAGCCAAGTGTTGTACCCCAAAAGTTTCCCTCCCATATCTCTCAAAACATTTCAAGAAAGATCCTTAAGTTGCTCAAGGAAGTCCACGGGTTGACCAGACAAGCTCTCTCCTAAAGCAGTCTACCCCAAATTAGGGTTTCATGTTGCATCAATATAATTGAGTCCAAGGGATCCCAAATTCTCAACATTGTCCTAATATGTTCTCAAGATCATCCATGTCAAGTTTCAAGCCCTACAGAGAAAATTTTCTCAGTCAATTGCTCAAAGGCTTGAAAATCGACTGTGCTAGGGCAAAAGTCAACTGTGACCCCCATACTGTCAAACTCCAAGATTTTTGGTCAACATCCTCATTTTGAAGTACATTTCATCATTTTATCAAGGGTTGATCATTATTCCTCAAGGATTGCTCATAATTCATCAAGACTCAAAAGTTGCTAAATTAGGGTTTTGCAAGAAAAGTCAACTAACTTTGACCATACATAACTTTCTCATGCTTTATGATAAATGACACATCCAAACCTCATTTTTAAGAGGATGACATGATCTACAATCCATCTTAAGCTCCCAAGTTCAAAATATGCACTCACAAGAAGTTATGAATTTGGACATTATAGGTCATTTTGAAAAGTCAACAAAAACACCTTTTTTGTCAAAGCTTCATACATGAGCATGGAATATCAAATTGATATGAGACCAAAAGGTTTGCTTAGAGGACATCTCAAGATTTCTAAAATGTCAAAGAACACTTTCAAAGAGTCAAAATTGAGGAAGTTATGCATTGGTGAAGTTGACCTTTTTTTGCAAAATTGCCAAAACTCAACTATGCCTAAAACTTCAATTTTTGCCAAATGGGCCCAATCTTTTGCACTTTTTTTGATTTGGCAACATTGTCCACGAGACCTAGACTTTTCCACTTGTCATTATCTTATTTATATTATTTATTTTGATTTTTATTTGAATTAAATCATTTTAAATCAAAATAAATCATATAAAATCCAAAAATTGAAATTCAAAGATCTTGTGCTTGTTTCAGGTCTTAAATTCCAGCTAACATGAGATCAAATTCGTGTAAAGGCATGGTGTGCACAAAAAGATTGAATTAGGCCTATTTTTGGAAAGATTTTAAGGTGAATCAAATCAAGATCAAGGACATTGATGGAGGAAGATTGAGGTCAGGTTTTCAACCCTAATTTATTCCTCAATACATATAGAAGGAAGGCAGACCTAAAACGAGGCTAGAAGGAGGTGTATGTGTTAGAACATAGTTTGATTCTACAACCCTCAGTTAGAGTTTTGATGATAACAAAATACAAGATTAAATAAATTTGAAGATTTATATGCTACTTAAAATTATGTTGTGTATTTACAGAAACTCTGATGGAATCAGCATCAGCATCAGAAGATATGTCAGCATCAGAAGATCAAGCATGTGCTATACGCTGAAGCCTGATGAATAGAATCTGCGCATAACATACTCTGATTCTGATCAAGATCCTAACCATGTCATCAACACTCAGAAGCGTCAGAATAAGCTAAAGGCAAGAACACTCTGATGATCATTAGCAGAACACTCTGAAGTGTCAACGTTACTATGCATTCAAGACAGATTAATTACCAACGGCTTTATTCCAAGACAAAGATCTTCTCAAAAAGGAAAGAACGTTATGAGCATTGAAATGGATTTATGGACAGCAATGTATCTCTTCCTAGGCTATTTAAACAAGTCAGTGAGAAAAGAAATGGCTAATACTCTACACGCATATACACGCCTAAGCTAATCATCTTCACGCATACTCTTATTCTTGCTAAAGCTTTCAACCACGCTTACTCTATAGCTCTTGCAATCTAGTTTCATCCTAAGCTTCATATTGTGTATTATCACAGTTGTGATATATAGTTTTGCTAGAAAACATCAAACACACTTTTGTTAAATTATCTGTAATAGAATTACCTTGAGATAAACCGGTCTGTGGTTAGACTCAAGAAGGCTTTAACAGTTGTTAAAGCAGTTGTTGTATTCAGTTGAATATAGTGGATTAAGACCTCGTTGGAGAGAGGCGAAATCACCTTGACGGGTGGACTGGAGTAGTTTGAGATCAAACGAACCAGGATAAAAATACAGTGTTGTCTGCATTTGATTTCAAGCTTTACAATTCAACCCCCCTTCTTGTGTTTTTCACATCTTCAATTGGCATCAGAGCGCCTGGTTCTGAGCTTATAACACTTAACCGTGTCAGTACAAGATCCAGTGTCAGAAAAACATAATGGCAGGACCACATCAAAACATCAGCAATGACAACAACAAAGAAAGAGACAGATTCAGTGGCAAACCTCCAGTCTTTGATAGAGAACTTTGACTACTGGAAAGACAGAATTGAAAGCTTCTTTCTGGCCCATGATGCTGATCTATGGGACATGGTGATAGATGGATACACGCACCCAGTGAATGAAAGTGGTCAGAAGATTGTCAGAAAAGCAATGTCTGATCAGCAAAAGCGTGATTTCAGAAATCATCACAAGGCCAGAACAATTCTTCTCAGTGCCATCTCCTATTCAGAATATGAAAAGATATCAAACAGAGACACTGCAAAGAATATGTTTGACTCTCTGAGAATGACGCATGAAGGAAACATTCAAGTCAAAGAAACCAAAGCTCTTGCGCTCATTCAGAAGTACGAGGCATTCAAGATGGAAGAAAGTGAATCAATAGAAACGATGTTCTCGAGATTTCAAATTCTGGTTGCTGGTCTCAAAGTTCTTGACAAAGGGTATTCCACTGCTGATCATGTTAAGAAGATCATCAGAGGCTTGCCAAAACAGTGGAGGCCAATGCTCACATCACTGAAGCTAGCTAAGGATCTCAACAAAATCTCTCTGGAGGAACTTTTCAGCTCCCTCAGAAGTCACGAGATAGAGCTAGAAGCTGATGAACCTCAAAAGCAAGGTAAGCCATTAGCTTTAAAATCTAACCGAAAATCTGACTACAAAGTTTTGTAGGCTGTTGAAGAAACCTCTGATGGGTCCTCATCAGAAGAAGATGAACTATCTCTCCTCTCCAGAAGGGTGAACCAACTATGGAAGCAGAGGCAAAGAAAGTTCAGGAATCCCAGAAGATTAGAAAATCAGAATGAATCTTCCTCCAGATACAGAAGGTCAGAATCCTCCTCTGGACACAGAAGATCTGAAGGGTCTTCAGGAAGCATAAAGCCAAACAACAAAGACATCATCTGCTATGAATGTAACGAGCAAGGACACTACAAGAGTGATTGCCCAAAGCTTCAGAGGGAAAAGCCCAAAAAGAAGTTTGGCAAGGAAAAGAAGAAAAGTCTCATGGTTACATGGGATGACTCTGACACATCTGAAGCTGACTCAGAATCAGATGATGAGAGAGCAAACATAGCTCTCATGGCAAACATAATAGAAGACGGTGAAGCTTCTGAATCAGACACTGAATCAGACCCAAAAGAGGTATTCCCTGACTTTGCTATTAACTTTACTAAGGCTGAACTAGCTGAAAGCCTTAATGAAATTCTGGAAAGATATCAGCAGATCAGAGTCAAATTCAGAAACCTGAAAAGGAATCTTACTTCTGACTCCGATAAGACTGAGAGTCTCCAATTGGAGAATTATGATTTGAAAAATAAAATTTCAAAATTAGAAAATCTATTGCAAAACTCTCAGAAGGAAACAATCCCTGAAACTCCCAGCATTGCAGATGAGATCATCAAGGAGTATGATCACAGCTTTCAGAAGTTTCTAGTTAAAAACATAGATAGAAGCAAAGTGGCTTCAATGATCTATGGAGTTAGCAGAAATGGCAAAAAAGGAATAGGATACCAAGGTAAGGTACCTACACCAAAGAATGTCATGGATTTAGTTATAAAACATACTCCACTTGATTCACACTTTGTATATGGGCACACACATGACATCAAATACACTAGTAGTAATTATTCTGTCAAACCAAAATTCAACCAGAGTTTTGGTAAAACTAACAAATCAGGACCCAAGAAAATATGGGTACCTAAGGATAAAATAATACATGTTGCAGATATCTTTAGCAGCAAAGCAGAAACACCAGTCATGGTACCTGGACTCTGGCTGCTCACGACACATGACGGGAAGAAGGCATATGTTCCAAAGCCTGGAACTTAAGCCTGGAGGCCACGTAGGCTTTGGAGGCAATTAGAGGGGAAAGATCATTGGCTCTGGAACAGTAGGTAATGGAAATCTTCCCTCTATAAGTAATGTTTTATTAGTAGATGGATTAATGCATAACCTGTTATCCATAAGTCAATTAAGTGATAACGGTTATGATATAATCTTTAATCAAAATTCATGCAAAGCTGTTAGTCAGAAAGATGGGACTATCCTATTTAATGGAAAGAGGAGAAACAACATTTATAAAATCAAACTTTCTAAACTGAAAAGTCAGAATGTAAAGTGTCTTCTGTCTGTTAACAACGAGCAATGGATCTGGCACAGAAGATTGGGACATGTTAGTATGAGAAGAATATCTCAGATTAACAAACTCAATCTGGTCAGAGGACTTCCTAACCTGAAGTTCAATTCAGATGCTCTGTGTGAAGCATGTCAGAAAGGCAAGTTTGCAAAACCAACTTTCAAATCTAAAAATGTTGTTTCCACCTCTAAGCCATTAGAACTTCTGCACATTGACTTATTTGGACCAGTTAAAACTGCTTCAGTCATTGGCAAGAAGTATGGGTTAGTAATCGTAGATGACTATAGCAGATGGACATGGGTAAAGTTCTTAAGACACAAGGACGAGTCACACTCTGTGTTTGTCACCTTCTGCAACCAAGTTCAGAATGAAAAGGATCTTAGAATCGTCAAAGTCAGAAGTGATCATGGTGGAGAGTTTGAAAATAAAGATTTTGAGTCATTCTTTAATGACAAAGGCATTCTGCATGATTTCTCTTGTCCTAGAACTCCCCAGCAAAATGGAGTTGTAGAACGAAAGAACAGAACATTGCAAGAAATGGCCAGAACCATGATCAACGAGACTAACGTTGCTAAGATCTTCTGGGCAGAGGCAATAAACACAGCGTGCTACATTCAGAATAGAATCTCCATAAGACCTATTCTGGAAAAGACTGCATATGAATTGTGGAAGAACAGAAAGCCCAACATTTCATATTTTCATCCATTTGGATGTACTTGTTTTATTTTAAATACAAAAAATTATTTGAACAAGTTTGACTCTAAAGCACAGAAGTGTATTATGTTAGGATACTCTGAACGCTCAAGAGGGTACAGAGTATACAATATAGAAACACAGATTGTGGAAGAATCAATCAGTGTTCGTTTTGATGATAAGCTTGACTCTCAAAAGTCAAAGCAGAATGAAGTATTTGCAGGTATGGAAGTTGAATTCACAGGTACTGAAGACAAGTCATCAGAAGCTCTCAACAGAGACACTGCCTCAACATCAGAAAGAGGCACTGCAAGCAATCCAGCATCTTCTGTTGATCAACTTCAGAAAAGACCATCCAGAAGCAGCATGGATCACCCAGAAGAAACAATCTTAGGAAGAAAGGAAGATCCAATCAGAACAAGATCCAGCTTCAGAAATTCTGAAGAATCCCTCATGGGACTTGTTTCTATAATTGAACCATCAACAATTGATGAAGCACTTCTGGACAATGACTGGATTCTAGCAATGCAAGAAGAGTTGAATCAATTCACAAGAAATGACGTATGGGATCTAGTTCCCAAACCAAAAGGATTCAACGTCATTGGAACAAAATGGGTATTCAGAAACAAACTGAACGAACAAGGTGAAGTCATCAGAAACAAAGCACGATTGGTAGCACAAGGTTATAGTCAGCAAGAGGGGATAGACTATACAGAAACCTTTGCTCCAGTCGCTAGGTTAGAATCTATCAGACTTTTAATTTCATTTGCTGTTAATAAAGGCATCACTCTGTATCAGATGGATGTTAAGAGTGCATTCTTAAATGGCTATATAAAAGAAGAGGTATATGTTCACCAACCCCCTGGTTTTGAAAGTACAAAAAATCCAGAATATGTTTTCAAACTAAAGAAGTTATTGTATGGTCTGAAACAAGCTCCCAGAGCTTGGTATGAAAGACTAAGTAACTTCCTGTTAGAAAAGGAATTCACCAGAAAGTGGACACAACCTTATTCTGTAAGACAGTTAAGAATGACATCCTAGTATGTCAGATTTATGTTGATGATATCATTTTTGGATCTACTAAACCTTCTCTGGGAAGAAAATTTGCTGAGTGTATACAGGCAGAATTTGAGATGAGCCTAATGGGTGAACTGAAATTCTTTCTGGGCATTCAGATCAATCAAACCCCAGAAGGAACTTACATTCATCAGAGCAAATATGTCAGAGAACTTCTGAAGAAATTTGATCTCTCAGAATGTAAGCCATCAAAGATTCTAATGCATCCCACGTGCATTCTGGAAAGAGAAGAGGTAAGTAAAAAGGTAGAACATAAGGTCTACAGAGGTATGATTGGTTCTCTTCTTTATCTAACGGCTTCAAGGCCTGACATTTTATTCAGTGTATGCATTTGTGCTAGATTCCAATCAGATCCTAGAGAATCTCACTTAACAGCAGTTAAGCGAATTTTCAAGTATCTGAAAGGTACTACTAATCTAGGTTTGTTTTATAGAAAATCAAGTGACTACAGCTTAGTAGGATACTGTGATGCTGATTTTGCTGGAGACAGAGTAGAGCGTAAAAGCACTTCTGGAAGCTGCCAGTTTCTGGGAGAAAATCTGATCTCTTGGTCCAACAAAAGGAAATCCACAATTGCTCTATCAACAGCAGAAGCTAATTACATAGCAGCAGCAGGATGCAACACATAAATGCTTTGGATGAAAAGTTAACTTGAGGACTTCCAGATATTTGAGAGTAACATTCCTATCCTCTGTGACAATACTTCTGCTATCTGTCTTAGTAAGAATCCAATTTTACATTCTAGGGCTAAGCATATAGAAATAAAACATCATTTTATTAGGGACTATATTCAGAAAGGGATTTTAAATTTAAAATTTATTGACACAGACCATCAATGGGCTGATATTTTTACAAAACCCCTTTCTGAAGATAGGTTCAACTTCATTATGAAACATCTCAGCATGAAGCTCTGCCCAGAATAAAATTGTTTTGATTCCATATCTTAACCTTCAGAACTTTGTTTATTTTACTGTGAACTTCTGATCAATCTTCTTTCAGAACTTTAGAAGTGCAGATTGTATCAGATTCTATCCATGAAGATCTGAGCGCTTCATTTCAAGGATAGAAATATGATGTTCACTCAATCAAACAAGTGTCATCCAGTCATCATCCATTTTCTGAGGCTGAACACGCGTTCACGTTTCTGAAAAGGAAAAGCGCTGATTGGATGCATTGAGACACATGTCATGAGTAACCGTTCCAAATATCTTTCTGAATCCCCTAAAATCAGCTACCATTAAATGCTAATAATCATTATTTATTTCTCTCTCTCAAACGTTTATGTTTTCAAAACCTTTTTAGAAATCTATTTAAACACTTCACACCATTCACACACTTTTACCGTCACTTTCGCTTTCTCTCAATATTTCTGATTTCTGTGTTTTTCTTGTATTTTTCCTTGTTTTCTTTACATGTCTGTCTGTAATATTTTACATGTTCTGAACTTTTCATTGTTCTTATGAATATAATCGTTTTTCTGCTCTGATCATTGTAACTCCGATTATTTGCGCTTTTTGATCACTGACAAAAAGGGGGAGAAAGAATGATATTTTTCAATAACGGATTACTGAGACAAAAGTCTCAAACATTCTAACATTCTGATATATTTGAACTTCCTTCTTCTGAAAAGCTTACAGATACAAGAATCTGATGAACTCTGATAAAGTACAAGAATCTGATGAACTCTGATAAAGTAAAGTTCTGATGCTCAAGGTCTCATGGAATTAAAGGGAAGTAATAAACTCAGGGGGAGTTTTTCTCTTCGTTACTCTGATACCTTTTATTCCTTATCTTCTTATCTCTGATACCTTTTATTCGTTACTTGGTTATCTCTGATACCTTTTATCCCTTAATTTTAATTGAAAAAATTTGGTTTTTATCATCATCAAAAAGGGGGAGATTGTTAGAACATAGTTTGATTCTACAACCCTCAGTTAGAGTTTTGATGATAACAAAATACAAGATTAAATAAATTTGAAGATTTATATGCTACTTAAAATTATGTTGTGTATTTACAGAAACTCTGATGGAATCAGCATCAGCATCAGAAGATATGTCAGCATCAGAAGATCAAGCATGTGCTATACGCTGAAGCCTGATGAACAGAATCTGCGCATAACATACTCTGATTCTGATCAAGATCCTAACCATGTCATCAGCACTCAGAAGCGTCATAATAAGCTAAAGGCAAGAACACTCTGATGATCATTAGCAGAACACTCTGAAGTGTCAATGTTACTATGCATTCAAGACAGATTAATTACCAACGACTTTATTCCAAGACAAAGATCTTCTAAAAAAGGAAAGAACATTATGAGCATTGAAATGGATTTATGGACAGCAACGTGTCTCTTCCTAGGCTATTTAAACAAGTCAGTGAGAAAAGAAATGGCTAATACTCTACACGCATATACACGCCTAAGCTAATCATCTTCACGCATACTCTCATTCTTGCTAAAGCTTTCAACCACGCTCACTCTATAGCTCTAGCAATCTAGTTTAATCCTAAGCTTCATATTGTGTATTATCACAGTTATGATATATAGTTTTGCTAGAAAACATCAAACACACTTTTGTTAAATTATCTGTAATAGAATTACCTTGAGATAAACTGGTCTGTGGTTAGACTCAAGAAGGCTTTAGCAGTTGTTAAAGAAGTTGTTGTATTCAGTTGAATATAGTGGATTAAGACCTCGTTGGAGAGAGGCGAAATCACCTTGACGGGTGGACTGGAGTAGTTTGAGATCAAATGAACCGGGATAAAAATACAGTGTTGTCTGCACTTGATTTCAAGCTTTACAATTCAACCCCCCTTCTTGTGTTTTTCACATCTTCAGTATGAACCAGAACAAAAACTTGAAAAAAGAAAAGAAAAGGTGGTGAATCAAATTCCTACTTGGAGGCAATTTCAAGATCCTTGGACCATCTCAATCGCTTCCTGGGATCCCCAGCAAGCAAAAGCAATCTAAAACAAGCATTTCCAGGCCTTGAAACTCGTTGTAAGACATTCACGATACCTACCTTTTCTTGAATTCTGTTTGCATAATTCTGGCATGTATAGCATAATATAATCATAGATTCTTGTTCACCATTACAATTGCAAGATTTCTATAATAATCAATTGCGTTTTCATAGACTGAATCGATAATTGCCATTGTTAGTTTTTTTGGTTCTATTTTAGGGTTTTTGTATACAGGAAAAATTAGTCTTCATGAAGGGTACCATCATGTTCAGAATGACAAGACGAATCCAACCATGGCATTAGAAGTCATTTATCGTTCCCATGGAGGATTTTGAGATGAACCAGGGTTGTAGCTACGGACATACGTCCGTAGGTAAAAGTCCTTGTATCTTTTTCCCACGGAGAAGGGAAGAAAATGACTGTGTGGCGCCTTTCTATTGGACCATTCAAATCCTGGCGCGTGTTTTCATTGTTAACCACTAACTCCCTTTATTTTTCCTATTATTTATTATTGATATTTGATATACAAAAAGAACAGCCAGCGCAGATGGTAGTGGGGTATGTGCAAAACGCTTCAGGACCTGGGTTCGAATCCCAGGTCCCCCAAATATTTCATATATTTTATCTTTCAGTGATTCAGTGTGCATGCACAGCCAAAGAGCATCATGCATCCTCACCATCCAGTCTGCCAAGTGGCCAGATGGCCAGATCCAAGGGCCATCCATGAAGGAGCACCATAAGCCACAATCAACGTGCAACATCAAATCCCGAGAGTCAACGTGGACTGCTTGGTTTTGGGCCCAGATTTGGCTATTTGCACCCCCTCCAAATTACTTTCAAGCCCAAGTTTCTATTCCCTTTCTTTTTTTTATATTTTTATTTAATTTAGTTTATTTATTTTATTTACTAACACCATTAATTATTTTCTTTTATAAAAAAAAATCATAAAAATTGTTTTTCACCAATTAGGTTTTAGATATTATTTTTTTCAAAATTAGTTAATTTAATTAGGTTATTTAATTCTTAGATAACTTTGATTATTTTGTAAATAATTAAAATTAATTAGAACAATTAGGGTTTTAATTTAATTACATTTTCTTTTTCTAAAATTAACCAAAACATAAAAATAGGCCATGTAATTATTTTCATTAATTAATTTAATTAACTAATTAATTTAGTATTTAATTTAAAACCTAATTCTTTTCTTGAAAAAATATTAAAAACAACAAAAACATTTTTCTTTTAAATTTGGTTAAAAAGGGTCAAAACCCTAGTTCTCTCTCGTTCTAAATTTCATCGCGCGCGTTTCGTTATTTATTTTTTATCCTATTATCGTAACTGCTCACAAGTTGTAATAGTTAATTAGGTATTTATTTTCACTTATCGTTTTATTTTTAAAGGGTTTGTTTTTTGCTATGTAAATACCCGAAGCCTTGTAATAGCGTAGTTTAATTTCCGCACTTTAAATTCCACAAAATATTAAACTGTCAGATGTATGAATAATTAGGGTTGCATGACAAGAATGTATGTAAACTTTAAAGCAGTTAGATAATCCTAAAATGTGCAAAGATAATAAATTTGAAATTGAATCACTCGCACATGCGCACTCCTAGGGTACACTCCCACTTGGTTGCCTTCGGTAAACAGTCATTGAGTATAGGATGCTTTAGTGGTCGTCCTTTTTTCCAAAGATCAAAGTTGCCTCGGAATTGTTGCCTCGGATATTGTTGCCTCGAATAATTGATCAAAGACATTAGGGTTACTACTAAGACGTCCTAATATTGCTTTAGTGACCGTACGTCCCTTTTGAATTGACCCTAAAACTCCAACGACGGTGCTACCTACTCACTAATAGTGGGATAGCGCTGTCTAAAGGAAATGAACATAGAAAGATTATTTTTTCGAGTAGGTAGATTAGTTCTTAAGTACTTGTTCAATCCAAACAAACTTTTTCACACTTACACTCCTTTCAAACAAAGTTTTGAAAAACACTTCATTACACTCTTGAAGACAGAAGCAAAAGTTAAATCGAAGTCAAAACAAAAGCTTTTCAAATCACACAAACACAAAGAAAACAATTTTGAAAATGATGAGCAAGTACCTAAGAGCACGTAGATAACTACAGATAGAAAGGGTGCTAATACCTTCCCTTTCTATAATCTACCCTCCTCCCCCCGTACTCAGAAATATCTTGAAAAAGGAATTTTTCTGTGCTTTTTTCCTTTCCTTGTTGGATAAAATAAAAGTCGATGGCGACTCTTACTTACCACGACATTTTGTGAACACAAACGCAAAACGCAAACCAGCAAATTCCTAAAATAGGAAACAAGTCCCGGTTCTGGCCACCGTATCACAGAACTGGCGACTCTGCTGGGGATTTAATAAGTGGGGTGTACCTTAGGATTAGTTCATCATATTGTTTTCAATTGTTTGATTTGATTGCTTTATCTTTGTGGGCTTTGTATCGGAGTTACTATAGATCCTAACCCGGATCTGGGGGATGCCTTTTAGGTAAGTAGCAATAGACTGTGAGGGAACTGTACAGCGTAGACCGATACGGTTGAAGCAATAGCTACATTGATGTGGCATATTAGTTGGTACCGATATCCCTTGTGGAGCAACAAGGAGAGTATGGGGCTGCTATATGGGTCATTAAGCATCAACTGACCTTAGAACCTATAATTGACCAACTTGGCCATAGGAAGTAGTGATATGCTACACTCATTGAGACCATACTCTCGAGATGGTTCCGGCTGCAAGAAAAGATTGTGTGACTGGAATTATGACCGATGGAGGATGGTCATTGATATTGAGAACCTCTAGAACCCGGTTACTACTATTAGGACAGGTTGAACCAACTAAACTGCAAGAGGGTAGTACCTAAACTCTATGCCAGCCTGAAATTTAAGGGCTCTTGTTTGACTTGTTTGCCTTTACCATTTTTGCTATATGTGATACCTGTTGTATGTTTTATCATGTCATCATGCATTATGACATAGCATGCATATTTCATTAGAATAACCATTTAAAAGACCGAGGGGATTCATCTTTATTCTGTTTTGTAGATTATGGCTTTTATGCGCAGAAATATCATTCGAGTCAACTTTGTGCAAATCCCTGCTCAGCTCAGAGAGTTAGTCTCAAAGGTTCCTGATACTTCTTCATTTGTTAGAAGACATGGTTATCTCCTTAGCCTGATCACTTCAAAGTTGGATGAGCAAATGATGAGTGTGCTGTTCCAGTTATTTGACCTGTTGCATCATTGTTTTACCTTCCCGGACTATCAGCTAGTCCCTACTTTGGAGGAGTTTTCTGATTTACTAGGCATATCTATCCTCGAGAAGACACCCTTCACAGGCTTGGAGGAGGTTCCTAGAACTGAGGACACTGCTTTAGCTTTACATTTGACAAAGGCTGATGTAGTATCCAACTGGGAGACTCGGAGTGGGGTTAAAGGTTTCTTGGCTAAGTTTTTGATCGATCAAGCTTAATTGTTCTGGGATAACTTGGATTTTCAAGCATTTGAAGACATCTTGCCTCTCCTCATCTACGGCTTGGTTCTTTTCCCGAATCCAGATTCTTTCATAGATGTGAACGCGATCAAGATCTTCATGTCTCGTAACCCAGTGCCTACTCTCCTAGGTGATATTCTACATGCTCTATATACCTGTACTGTGCGGAGAAGGGGAACTCTCATGTGTTGTACACCGCTGCTGGCGAGGTGGTTTATTTTGCACCTCCCCAAATCTGTATTGAAGAATGAGGAAGGCGTAGGTTGGGCTTATAGAATCATGTCCCTTGCTCATACGGACATCCTTTGGAGTTCTAGAGATATGGAAAGAGTAGCTGTCATTGATCGATGTGGGGAATACCCTAATGTTCCTTTGCTTGGAATTCGAGGGGGTATAACCTACAATCCTTGTTTTGCTTTACGACAGTTTGGACGTGCTCGGAGAGATGGTCCCCATGAGCTGCTACTTACAAACATTGTCTTTGACTACAAGGGGGATGTTGAGGGACATCGCCACAGTTTTATACGAGCCTGGGGCACGGTGAACAGGTCTGACCCACATGAGCTAGGATTGAAGACTTCTCTCCCGATGCAACCATATCTCCAGTGGGTTCGAGCCCGCGCTCAGAAACTGGGGATGCCTTATGAAGCTGTTTTGCCGGTAATCATAGAGCATACTAATGAAGATGGTGTTCCTTTTACGGTCCTCCATCCATAAATGCCTACTGATCTTGGGGCATTGAAGAGATCTTGGATCCAGCTAAAGGAAGAAAGGGATACCTACAGAGAAAAGTATCATGAGCAGGAGAGGAAGATCTTGAGGCTTACAAGGCAGCTTGAGAATGAAAGTATAATCAACGATTATGTGAGCATGAAGGGAAAGAGACCATGGGATTTCTGATGTCTTTTATTGTTTCTAGTTTAGATTTGCTTTTCAGTATTTCTTTTGTAATGCCTTGAAGGCATTGTTAAACATTGTTACAAGTTTTATCTAATAAAGTGTGTTTATTTTGGTTTACAAATTTGAATCTCCCAAAGTCTTTGAAATAATTTCATATGCATTCCATTCCCATGCACCATCATCACAGGTACCATTACATGGTTCTTATCTTCTTCACTGTTTATTTCAGCGATCATGTCTTCTGAAACACCTACTGATCAAGCCATCAAGGCTCTTCAGGTTCATAATGCACAATTCCAAGAGCTGTTCCTGAACCTGGCCAAAGGGCAGCAAGATTTGAAGTCTCTCACCTTGAAGGAAAAGAAGAAGAAGAAGAAGAAGGTGGTCCTCCTGAATATGGGTCGCAGATTCGGGAGCAATTTTGCGACAGGAAACTGATTTGTCCCATTCATCTAGAGGGGGAGAGAATCAATAGGAAAGGAAGGGGCCTAGTCCAGTGGTCTCTGATAATGACATAGATTTTGATGAAGACCAGTATCCTCCTGCTGAGGATAGATATAAGCAACTTGAAGACCGGTTGAGTGCAATGAAGATCCAGAAGATACCTGGGTTGGACTTAGGAGATTTGGGTTTGGCATCTGGGGTGGTGATCCCTCACAAGTTTAAAGCTCCTGTCTTTGCTAAATACGATGGGGTATCCTGCCCGAAGCTACACCTCCGCTCGTATGTCAGAAAGATTCAACCCTATACTGCTGATAGGAACCTGTGGGTTCATTTCTTTCAAGATAGTTTGTCAGAGACTCAACTGAAATGGTTCTATCAACTGGAAGGAGCTAATGTCCGCAACTGGGAGGACTTTGCTACTGCTTTTTATAAGAAATACCAGTATAATGCCGACCTTGCTCCCACGCGTACTCAACTCTAGGGTATGTCTATGGGTGCGAGCGAAGGTTTTAAGGACTACGCTCAGAAGTGGAGAGATCTTTCTGGAAGAGTCCAACCCCCTCTGTCTAATAGGGAGTTGGTGGATATGTTTCTTGGGACTTTGTCTGGTCCATATTTCAATCATTTGATCAGTAGTTCATCGTCTGGGTTCACTGAATTAATTTTGACTGGGGAGAGAGTTGAAGCCGGTATCAAGAGTGGCAAGATACAAAAAGGTGCTTCATCGAGTACAGAAAAGAAGCCTTTCAGGAAAGAAGCTAGTGCAGTTTACAGCTCGAGGAGCCAAAGCCGACCCGAATGCCGCCAAGCAGTTAATGCGGTAGTAATATCAAGACCAACTGTTTCCCCACAACGCAACAATCATCAAAGAGTAGAGAGACCGCAAAGGCAGTATACTCGGCTCAGTATGACCCTATCTCAAATTCTTCCGCAATTGTTGAAGACTAATCTGGTCACTCTGAGGGAAGCTCTGAAGAATCCCAGCACCACATCACCACTGTATAATCCAAACGCCCGCTGCGCCTATCACTCCGATAGCCCAGGGCATGATACAAACAACTGCTGGGCCTTGAGGAATAAGGTGCAAGATTTGATTGAAGCTAAAGAAATTGAGTTTGACGCGACAGTAAAGCCTAACATTATGACAGCTCCTATGCCCAAGCATGGGGTAAATGTTGTGGACGAAGATTCATTTGTGACCTTTGTGGAAGACATTTCTACTCTGTTGATGACAGTAAAGAAGAACCTATTATTGGCCGGTTTATTTCTGGGCTGTGGAGAAGGTTGCCACCTATGTTCAATCCTTCCTGCTGGTTGCCATTTATTGAAGTCAGGTGTTCAACGCCTGATAGATAACAAAGAAATCTTGTTCGAGAATACTTTGATTCCGTTGATTCTTGTTAAAGATATTTCCATCATAACCATTTCCGACAATCCTTCTAAGGCTTCCTCGAGAAAGCCTGTTAGGATTACACCCGTTACAAGAGTTACTCCATTGATCATTACTATTCCTGGTCCTATCCCCTACACTTCGGATAAGGCTGTCTCGTGGCACTATGGGGCCGATGTGTATTATCATGGGATCAAACAAGACTTGAAGGTTGAAGAGGCTGATACTGATGTTAGCAATATCCTCGGGTCTAGCAAGGTCACCCAAAGCGAAAGACTTTTCTCTCCTGAGATCTCCCCACTGAATGTTCGAAAACCTGTTGCTACTCTACCTACCAATACATCTGCTACTGTCCCTGTTCATGTTCCAATCATTACCCCTATCGTCGAGGCATCTGACGCTCGGGGCAAAGAGATCACCAGTGAGCCTGCCCGGACGGAGGCACCGAAGAAGATTATTGTAGATACCTCTAGACAGGAGATAGAGGAAATTCTAAAAATCATCAAGAAAAGTGACTACAACATAGTCGAACAGCTGGGGCAAACCCCGTCGAAGATCTCTATGCTATCTTTATTGTTATGCTCAGAAGCCCATGCAAAGGATTTATTTTCTTTCCTTAAAACTGCGCATGTTCCGCAGGAAACATCTGCTGATCAATTCAAAGACTGTGTGGCTAGTTTGACCGCTGACAACGGGTTGGGTTTCTCTGACGCAGATCTGACTTCCAAAGGAAAGAATCACAATGACGCTCTGCATGTTTCAATCGAGTGCAGGGGCACTACTCTGGCCCACGTGCTGGTGGATACTGGGTCCTCGTTAAATGTTTTACCCAAGAAAGCGTTAGATCGGTTGGACTGTGAAGGGTTGGTTCTGAAGCCAAGTAATATTGTGGTTAGGGCCTTTGACGGGTCCAAAAGGATGGTACACGGGGAGGTGGATGTCCCTATTAAAGTTGGTTCCCAAACTTTCGCATCTACGTTCTATGTAATGGACATTTGACCATCTTATTCTTGTTTGCTGGGTCGCCCGTGGATTCATAAGGCTGGGGAAGTGACTTCTACACTCCATCAGATGTTGAAGTATCCAGTGAAGGGGAAAATTGTTACAGTACGAGGAGAAGAGGAGTAAATGGTGAGCCGTCTTAACTCTTTTCGGTATGTGGAGATGGATGGGGAGTTCATTGAAACCCCGTGTCAGAATTTTGAAGAAGTCCCCCAGACTTTGGCTTCGAATGAAACTGTTGCTGAAGATCCTCCAATGAATATGGCTTCCCTCAAGGATGCCCGGGCTATTATTGAAAAAGGTGGGTGTGCAAATTGGGGTCAACTCCCTGACTTTGCACACAAAACTGACAAGTTTGGTTTGGGTTTTACTGCAGAAGCTCAAAGGGCGGTTTGACGTGCACGAATCGGAAGACCTCCCCTACGTATCAGTAATCCGGAAGTGAATGCAATTGAAAATGATGATGAAGAGTCTGAGTTTGAAAGCTGGATTTACCCGACTACCGAAGGCGGATTAAGCAATTGGACGGTGAAGGACTTCGTGCCCATTTATTTTATTACACAGTAATAGACTTTTGTTTTGAATTTGTAACAGACAATTTGAAATTTTACGGCCCGGTGCCTTGCCCGAGACACCGTGGTTTTGTTTGTGAGGGCTTAATATTTGTCATTTCCATATATCATCAATAAAGCATTGGACGTTTTCTTGCATTACAAATATTGCGCTACTTGTTTTTCTTTTCTATTTCGCAAAACATCTATTGTCTTACACACACTCACATATCATAATACAGGTCCACATCCACTATGGATCCCACTGATAACGACTCTACTACTTCCAGTTATGACTTCGAAAGTCCGATCAACCAAGCCGAGGACGAAGGTGAGGATGATTGCGAAGTGCCTGGGGAACTTGCTAGACTGTTACTTCAGGAAGAGAGGGCCATACAGCCCCATGAAGAGCCAGTGGAATCAGTGAATCTAGGTACGGAAGAGGACAAGAAATAGGTTAAGATCGGGGCAAATATGGAGTCTAGTGTCAAGAAACGGTTGATACAGATGCTACGGGACTATGATGAGATCTTTGCTTGGTCTTATGAAGATATTCCTGGGTTGGATACTGATATTGTGGTTCACCGCTTGCCAACTAAAGAAGATTGTCCTCCAGTAAAACAGAAAGTTCGCCGAATGCGCCCAGAGATGTCTGAGAAAATCAAAGCGGAGGTTATGAAACAGTTTGATGCCAGTTTTCTATCTGTCACTTCTTACCCGCAGTGGATTGCCAACGTGGTTCCAGTGCCGAAGAAAGATGGTAAGGTTCGAATGTGTGTTGACTATAGGGATCTGAGCAGGGCGAGCCCCAAGGATGATTTCCCTCTGCCTCACATCGATGTTTTGGTCGACAACACCGCACATCATAAGGTATTCTCCTTTATGGATGGTTTTTCTGGTTACAATCAGATTAAGATGGCTCCCGAAGACATGGAGAAGACAACCTTTGTTACACAGTGGGGTACCTTTTGCTACAAAGTCACGCCTTTCGGGTTGAAGAATGCTAGGGCAAAGTATCAGCGCGCCATGGTCGCTTTGTTCCACGACATGATTCATCATGAGATTGAGGTACACGTTGACGACATAATTGCAAGATCCCAGACTGAAGAGGAACATCTTGACCATATTCAGAAGCTATTTGACAGGTTGAAGATGTATAAGCTGAGGTTAAACCCGAACAAGTGCACCTTCGGAGTGAGGTCTGGTAAGCTACTGGGTTTCGTTGTTAGTGATAAGGGTATTCAAGTGGATCCTGCAAAGGTGAAAGCTATACAGGAGATGCCAGCTCCCCGAACTGAAAAAGAAGTCAGAGGCTTTTTGGGACGTCTGAACTATATTGCCCGATTCATCTCACACCTAACTGCTACTTGTGAGCCAATCTTCAAGTTATTGAAGAAAGATCAAGTGGTAAGATGGAACGATGAATGTCAGGCCGCTTTCGAAAGGATCAAGGAATATCTCCAAGAGCCACCTATTCTGATGCCTCCAATTGAAGGGAGACCTCTGATCTTATACTTGACAGTACTCGAAAATTCGATGGGGTGTGTGTTAGGGTAGCATGGCGAGTCTGGCCGAAAAGAGCAAGCTATTTACTACCTTAGAAAAAAGTTTACCGACTGTGAGACCCGATACTCACTGCTTGAGAAAACTTGTTGCGCTTTGGCATGGGTTGCTCGCCGGCTGAGACAGTATATGCTGACTCACACTACTCTATTAATATGGAAGATGGATCCAATCAAGTATATCTTCGAAAATCCTGCCTTGTCCGGAAGAATAGCAAGATGGCAGATGATCTTGACTGAGTATGACATCCAATACAGGACCCAAAAAGCGATCAAGGGAAGTGTGTTGGCAGATCATTTGGTGCATCAAGCTGTAGACGACTACCAATCTATGAGCTTCAAATTCCCGGATGAGAGCATCATGTTGGTGACCGACTGTGAAGAACCTGGACGGGATGAAGGACCTGAGGAAGGATCCCGATGGTCCATGTACTTTGATGGAGCTTCAAATGCATTGGGTAATGGCATTGGCGCCGTGATCATATCTCCTGAAGGCTGTCATACTCCGTTCACCGCCCGATTATGTTTTAACTGCGCCAACAACATGGCGGAGTATGAAGCGTGCATCATGGGCCTTCGAGCAGCTATTTACCTAAGGATTAAGTTCTTAAGTGTGTTCAGAGATTCCGCTCTCATGATCAGTCAGATCAAAGGCGAGTGGGATACGAAGCACCCAAATCTTTTTCCTTAAAAAGAGTATGTATTGATGTTGCTTCCGCACTTCAAGGAGATAACCTTTGAACACTTCCCCAGGGAGGAGAATCAGTTAGCAGACACGCTAGCTACTATGTCTTCTATGTTCAAGGTCAGGTGGGACAATGAGGCTCCCCAGATTACCATTGAGAGGTTGGACGAACCTGCACATTGCTGTGATATTGAGACTGAAGAGGTAGCAGATAAACCCTGGTTTCACGAGGTAAAAAGGTATCTTGAGGCTCAAGAATACCCCGAGGGTGCATCTGTTAATGATAAGAAGTTTCTGAGGAGGTTCGCAGCGAAGTTCTTCATCAGTAATGGCATCCTTTACAAGCGTAACCATGATTCAACATTACTGCGATGTGTGGATAAGAACGAGGCAGAAAGGATTATGGTAGAGTTACATGAAGGTACTTTAGGAACTCATTCCAGTGGACACACCATGGCAAAGAAGATCCTATGGGCAGGATACTATTGGTCTACCATGGAAGCCGACTGTTATCAACATTCTTGGACCTGTCATAAGTTCCAAGTATATGCTGATAAGGTGCACATACCTCCAGTTCCTCTGAACATCTTGACAGCTCCTTGGCCTTTTGCAATGTGGGGCATCGATATGATTGGTGAGACCAGACCTACTGCGTCCAACGGGCATCGTTTCATCCTGGTAGAAATTGATTACTTTACGAAATGGGTTGAAGCATCTTCATTTTCTAAAGTGACCAAGAACGTCATGGAACGGTTTATTCGGCATAATTTGATCTGTCGATACGGTGTACCAGAGAGGATCATTACAGACAATGGTACAAATCTCAACAATACGATGATTACCGAACTCTGCAAGAAGTTCAAGATACAACATCACAACTCTTCTCCTTACTGGACGAAGATGAATGGGGTTGTTGAAGCGGCTAATAAGAATATCAAGAAGATTGTGCAGAAGATAACAGTGACATACAAAGACTGGTATGAGATGTTACCATTCGCTCTTCATTGGTACCGTACCTCAGCACGGACGTCAACAGAGGAAACACCCTACTCTTTGGTGTATGGCATGGAGGCAGTCTTACCCATCGAGGTCCAGATACCCTCTCTTCGGATTATGAAAGATGCAGGTTTGAGTGAGGACAACTGGATCCAGACCCGGCTTGATCAGCTGAACTTAATCGACGAAAAGAGACTTACTTCTATTTGTCATGTTCAGACGTATCAAAAACAGATGATCAAGGCATTTGACAAGAAAGTCAGACGACAAGAGTATCAAGTTGGGGATCTGGTGATCAAACGCATCATACTAACTCAAGGTGATCCCAGGGGAAAATGGACCCCTACTTACGAAGGGTCATTTGTGGTTAAGAACATTTTATCAGGAAGAGCTATGATTCTAACCACCATGGATGGTGATGACCTTCCTCACCCCGTCAATGCAGACATAGTGAAAAAATACTACGCATAATCAAAGACCCTTTAGGTTGATTGGCCTAGGAAAAAATAAGGGCTTCCCGGCGAACCAAAAGGGTTCGGGCAAAAATAAGGGATGAAAATGAAAAAAAAACTGTACACCCGGCAAGTCGAAAACCTGAAAAGGCGGCTTGGGCAAAAAAGGGTATCCCGGTGGACTGAAAACCCGAAAGGGCGGTCCAGGAAAAAATTAGGGATTAAAGCGTAACACTATGTCTCATTGGATCATCTTGCAACCAGACACCGGTATCAACTATCAAGCTCGGACGATACCGATCAATCTGATCTACCTTCAACCAAGTAGCAAAGTGATGAGATGCTCGAGGATATAAAGGAAATAGCAGAGTTAGAACCCAGTGGGATTGTTCACATAGCTGTTTTTCTTTGTTTTACACAAATTGTATAAACTCTATTGTTCAGCGGCGTTCTCTTACTAGGACGTCAGACTCTTGTACAAAAACGCCTATTTACAGACTGACTTCAAAATCAATACGATTCATTTTCACAAAGAAATTTCAAATTATTTTCCTTTTTCTGTGTTATTTTGTAAAAACGTCCAATGTTTCATTTTTGATATATGCATTTGACAATAATTGCTGCTCATAAATATTTACATGCGAAACAAAAGACGGTTACTCGTAATATCAGAAACAGGGGAAAACGAGAAGTGTCCAAACCTTACAGTTTCTCTGTCCGCCAGGTATATGGATAGACCTAGTTGGAGAAAACGATTGAAGGAACATTCACTCCCCGCAGAGTAAGGAAAAGACAATGATATTAGCGGTCCCGAACAGGACACCACTCTCCCCAGCCGAGGCTCGCAACCGCGAATGAGTCGGCAATATTCTCCCCAAGCAGAGTTTATCTATCATCAACACTAGAAAATTATCCCCGGTGGAGTTTGGAAAATTATCCCCAGTGGAGTTTGGAGAATTATCCCCAGTGAAGTCGCCATTGGAAAATCATCCCCAGCGGAGTTCATTTCTTTCACAAACAGAAACTCAATCCCCAACAGAGTTTATCATCGCCAACAATGATGATTCATCCCCAGCTGAGTTTATTTCTCCAAATCAGCAGGTCCTCTAGCAGAGTTTGTCCTCCCCACAGAGTCATTTCCTCGTTAGTTTATTCCCCGATGGAGTTATTCTCTCCTGCAGGATTATGCACACAATCATCTTCATTCACTATCCCCAGCGGAAACGAAGAATTCTTCTCTTTTCTCCAGCAGTAATCCGGGATTTACTTTCCCCAGCTAGAGAACATCATAAAAACATTACATGTCCATACATCATGACATATGAATACGCATCATACAACAACAATCTCATTTATTTTGAGAACATCATTGCTTGATACATGTCATGCATTGCATACAACTAACCTTTAACTTTCAGGAAAGATACAATCAAAATTTCACAAAAATTCAAGCTATAAAGCCCGGAGAACGACCGGATAATAGTTTAATCCCTAGCAAGCCGTGAAGCCCGGATTACGACCGGATAACAGCTCAGCCAGTTACTGTGAAGCCTGGGTTACAACCAGATAGAAGCCAAAGACACCGCGAAGCCTGGGTTACGACCAGATAACGATAAAAGGACTGAAGCCTGGATTACGACCAGATAATAGTACAAGACACTATGAAGCTTGGATTTCGACCGAATAGCAGTTTACCTGGACAATTACTAAGAAGCCCGGAGTCGACCGGATATTAGTGTGCCCTAAATTCAAGTTGAAGCCCGGATGCGACCGGTTAACAACTCATTTCCTTCTGAAGCCTGGATGACGACCAGATAAGAATCAAGAAATTGCGAAGCCCGAATTACGACCGGATAGCAAGTTTAATCTCATCTCCCCAGTAAGTAACTATAAAGCCTGGATTACGACCAGATAGCAGTCAGTCTTATTACTATGAAGCCTGGATCACGACCAGATAATAGTTCATTCTCACCTCCTCGACGAAGAGACGGTTCCTCAATAGAATAACGGATGACCGAAGTTCCTAAAATTCAACAGAGATGATTCCTTAGTAGAATAATGGACGACTGAAGTACCTAAAATTCAACAGAGATGATTCCTCAGTAGAATAACGGACGACCAAAGTTCCTAAAATTCAACATAGGTTATTCCTCAGTAGAATAACGGACGACCGAAGTTCCTAAAATTCAACAGAGATGATTCCTCAGTAGAATAACGGACGACCGGAGTTCCTAAAATTCAACAGAGATGATTCCTCAGTAGAATAACGGAAGATCAAAGTTCCTAAAATTCAACAGAGATGGTTCCTCAATAGAATAACGGACGACCGAAGTTTCTAAAATTCAACAGAGATGATTCCTTAACAAGAATAACGGACGACCGAAGTTCCTAAAATTCAACAAAGATGGTTCCTAAGTAGAATAACGGACAACCAAAGTTCCTAAAATTCAATAGAGATGGTTCCTCAGTAGAATAACGAATGACCTAAGTTCCTAAAATTCAACAGAGATGGTTCCTCAGTAGAATAATGGACGACTGAAGTTCCTAAAATTCAACAAAGATGTTTCCTCAGTAGAATAACGGACGACCGAAGTTCCTAAAATTCAACAGAGATGATTCCTCAACAAGAATAACAGACGACCGGAGTTCCTAAAATTCAACGGAGATGATACCCCAATAGAATAACGGACGACTGAAGCTCCTAAAATTCTATTTCTCTCAAGACAGAGATCAACATTCCTCAGCAGAATCTTCCTCAACATCAGGTATACAAGCTCTCGCTAAGGAATCTCTTATGAGATCAAAACTCTTCCAAATGGCATCTGTAAGCCCATTCTCGACATCGCAAGACAGATAACACTTCATGTGAGTGCAA
Organism: Vicia faba; assembly: GCA_948472305.1. Lineage (NCBI taxonomy): Eukaryota > Viridiplantae > Streptophyta > Magnoliopsida > Fabales > Fabaceae > Vicia > Vicia faba. The sequence goes on from OX451739.1 coordinate 417,231,343, forward strand.
ATTTCTAGGCACTCTAGTGTTCAATCATCTTCCACCTTCGGATCACGAAAAGCAAGCAAGCCAATCTACATCCTCAGGTCTAAGAAGATTGAACAGGGGAAGTTGTTGTACCCCAAAATTTTCCCTCCCATACCTCTCAAAACATTTCAAGAAAGATCCTCAAGTTGCTCAAGGAAGTCCAAGGATTGACCAGACAAGCTCTCTCCTAAAGCAGTCTACCCCAAATTAGGGTTTCATGTTGCATCAAGATACTTGAGTACAAGGGATACAAAATGCTCAACATTGTCCTAAAATGTTCTCAAGATCATCCATGTCAATTTTCAAGCCTTACAGAGAAAATTTGCTCAGTCAATTGCTCAAAGGCTTGAAAATCGACTGTGCTAGGGCAAAAGTCAACTGTGACCCCCATACAGTCAAACTCCAAGATTTTTGGTCAACATACTCATTTTTAAGTACATTTCATCATTTGATCAAGGGTTTATCATGATTCCTCAAGGATTTCTCATAATTCATCAAGACTCAAAAGTTGGTAAATTAGGGTTTTGTAGGAAAAGTCAACTCAACTTTGACCAAGCATAACTTTCTCATGATTTATGAGAAATGACCCTTCCAAAGCTCATTTTGAATAGGATGCCATTATATACAATCCATATTCAGCTCCCAAGTTCAAAATATACACTCACAAGAAGTTATGAATTTGGACATTATAGGTCATTTTGAAAAGTCAACAAAAACACCTTTTTTGTCAAAGCTTCATACATGAGCATGGAATATAAAATTGAGATGAGACCAAAAGGGTTGATTATAGGACATCTCAAGATTTCTAAAAAGTCCAAGAACACCTTCAAAGAGTCAAAATTGAGGAAGTTATGCATTGGTGAAGTTGACCTTTTTTGCAAAATTGCCAAAAGTCAATTATGCATAAAACTTCAATTTTTGCCAAATGGGCCCAATCTTTTGCACTTGTTTTGAGTTGGCAACATGGTCCACGAGCCCTAGCCTTTTCCACTTGTCATTATCTTATTTATCTTATTTATTTTGATTTTTATTTGAATTAAATCATTTTAAATCAAAACAAATCATATAAAATCCAAAACATTGAAATTCAAAGACCTTGTGCTTGTTTCAGGTCTTAAATTCCAGCTAGCGTGAGATCAAATTCGTGTAAAGGCATGGTGTGCATAAAAAGATTGGATTAGGCCTATTTTTGGAAAGATTTTAAGGTGAATCAAATCAAGATCAAGGACATTGATGGAGGAAGATTGAGGCCAGGTTTTCAACCCTAATCTATTCCTCAATACATATAGAAGGAAGGCAAACCTAAAATGAGGCTAGAAGGAGGCGTATGAACCAGAACAAAAACTTGAAAAAAATAAGAAAAGGTGGTGAATCGAATTCCTACTTAGAGGAAATTTCAAGATCCTTGGACCATCTCAATCGCTTCCTGGGATCCCCAGCAAGCAAAAGCAATCCAAACAAGCATTTTCAGGCCTTGAAACTCGCTGTAAGACATTCACGATACCTACCTTTTCTTGAATTCTGTTTGCATAATTCTGGCATGTATAGTATAATATAATCATAGATTCTTGTTCATAATTACAATTGAAAGCTTTCTATTATACTCAATTGCATTTTCATAGACTGAATCGATAATTGCCATTGTTAGGTTTTTTGGTTCTGTTTTAGGGTTTTTGTATACAGGAAAAATTAGTCTTCATGAAGGGTACCATCATGTTCATAATGACAAGACAAATCCAACCATGGCATTAGAAGTCATTTATCATGCCCATGGAGGATTTTGAGATGAACCAGGGTTGTAGCTACGGACATACGTCCGTAGGTAAAAGTCCCTGTATCTTTTACCCACAGAGAAGGGAAGAAGATGACTGTGTGGCGCCTTTCTATTGGACTATTCAAATCTTGGCGCACGTTTTCATTGTTATCCACTAACTCCCTTTATTTTTCCTATTATTTATTATTGATATTTGATATACAAAAAGAACAACCCGCGCAGATGGTAGTGGGGTATGTGCAAAACGCTTTAGGACCTGGGTTCGAATCCCAGGTCCCCCAAATATTTCATATATTTTGTCTTTCAGTGATTCAGTGTGCATGCACAGCCAAAGAGCATCATGCATCCTCACCATCCAGTCCGCCAAGTGGCCAGATGGCCAGATCCAAGGGCCATCCATGAAGGAGCACCATAAGCCACAGTCAACGTGCAACATCAAATCCTGAGAGTCAACGTGGACTACTTGATTTTGGGCCCAAATTTGGCTATTTGCACCCCCTCCAAATTACTTTCAAGCCCAAGTTTCTATTCCCTTTCTTTTTTTTTTAAATATTTTTATTTAATTTAATTAATTTATTTTATTTACTAACACCATTAATTATTTTCTTTTATAAAAAAAATCATAAAAATTGTTTTTCACCAATTAGGTTTTAGATATTATTTTTTTCAAAATTAGTTAATTTAATTAGGTTATTTAATTCTTAGATAACTTTGATTATTTTGTAAATAATTAAAATTAATTAGAACAATTAGGGTTTTAATTTAATTACATTTTCTTTTTCTAAAATTAACCAAAACATAAAAATAGGCCATGTAATTATTTTCATTAATTAATTTAATTAACTAATTAATTTAGTATTTAATTTAAAACCTAATTCTTTTCTTGAAAAAATATTAAAAACAACAAAAACATTTTTATTTTAAATTAGGTTAAAAAGGGTCAAAACCCTAGTTCTCTCTCGTTCTAAATTTCATCGCGCGCGTTTCGTTATTTATTTTTTATCCTATTATTGTAATTGCTCACAAGTTGTAATAATTAATTAGGTCTTTATTTTCACTTATCGCTTTATTTTTAAAGGGTTTGTTTTTTGCTATGTAAATACCCGAAGCCTTGTAATATCGTAGTTTAATTTCCGCACTTTAAATTCCGCAAAATATTAAACTGTTAGATGTATGAATAATTAGGGTTGCATGATAAGAATGTATGTAAACTTTAAAACAATTAGATAACCCTAAAATGTGCAAAGATAATAAATTTGAAATTGAATCACTCGCACATGCGCACTCCTAGGGTACACTCCCACTTGGTTGCCTTCGGTAAACGGTCATTGAGTATAAGATGCTTTAGTGGTCGTCCTTTTGTCCAAAGATCAAAGTTGCCTCGGAATTGTTGCCTCGGATATTGTTGCCTCGAATAATTGATCTAAGACATTAGGGTTACTACTAAGATGTCCTAATATTGCTTTAGTGACCATACGTCCCTTTCGAATTGACCCAAAAACTCCAACGACGATGCTACCTACTCACTAATAGTGGGATAGCGCTGTCTAAAGGAAACGAACATAGAACGAATCTTTTTTCGAGTAGGTAGATTAGTTCTTAAGTACTTGCTCAATCCAAACAAACTTTTTCACACTTACACTCCTTTCAAACAAAGTTTTCAAAAACACTTCATTACACTCTTGGAGACAGAAGCAAGAGTTAAATCGAAGTCAAAATAAAAGCTTTTCAAATCACACAAACACAAAGAAAACAATTTTGAAAATGATGAGCAAGTACCTAAGAGCCCGTAGATAACTACAGATAGAAAGGGTGCTAATACCTTCGCTTTCAATAATCTACCCCCGTACTCAGAAATATCTCGAAAAAGGAATTTTTCTGTGCTTTTTTCCTTTCCTTGTTGGATAAAATAAAAGTCAGTGGCGACTCTTGCTTACCGCGACATTTTGCAAACACAAACGCAAAACGCAAAAATGCAAATTCCTAAAAAAGGAAACAAGTCCCGGTTTTGGCCACCGTATCACACCAAGCGATATTGTCGTGAGGGCATTTGATGGGTCGAAAAGGATGGTTCATGGAAAGGTAGATCTCCTAATTAAGGTTGGTTCACAGATTGTCAACTCCATATTCTATATAATGGACATACGGCCTGCATATTCTTTCTTACTTAGGCGCCCATGGATCCATGGAGCAGGTGCGGTCACTTCTACTCTCTACCAGAAGTTAAAATATCCAGTTCAAGGGAAGGTTGTCACTGTTTGTAGCGAGGAAGAACTTATGGTAAGCCATATCAATTCTTTCAAGTACGTAGAAATGGATGGTGAATTCATAGAAACTCCTTGCCAGACGTTTGAAGTTGTGGCCACCACCAAAATCTACTTCGACGCTCCAAGAGCTGATAAAGTTATCCCCAAGATGGTTTCTCTTAAGGATGCCCGTGCTGTGGTAGAAGAAGGAAACAATGTGATGTGGGGTTAACTCCTCGATATCCCGTCCAAGGCAGACAAGTTTGGATTAGGTTTCACATCCCAAGCTCAGAAAGAAGTTATAAGGGATCGTGCTGGAAAGTCGTCTCTCCACCTCAAAAATCATGAAGTGAACGCTGTAGAAGACTCTGATGATGAGTGTGCTTTTGAAAACTGGATCTACCCAACAACCGAAGGAAAGCCCAACAATTGGCATGCAAAGGATTTCACTCCTGTTTCTTTCATCGAGGAGTAATTACTGTTTACTTTTTCTGTCAATTCAAGAACTCTATGTCTGTAATATTATTTCCAAACAATGACTTTTAAGCCATGTGCCGTGCCCGAAGCACTTTGGTCCATTTGTTAAAGGTTTTTGCTCATGTTTCATCTATCATATGATCATTTAATATAAACCATTGGACCTCTTTTCATTCAAACTTTATGTTCATTGTCTTTCATTTCCTTTAATACATTTTTCAATAGCCATGTATCTTACATGCGCACACACGCACACATTTGCAGATCATCATCCACTCTGGATCGTATTGCCAATAACTCTACTATTGCCGACTATGACTTTGAATATCCTATAAACCAAGCCGAAGACGAAGGTGAGGAAGATTGTGATATACCAGGAGAACTAGCCAAACTTCTATTACAAGAGGAAATAACTATTCAACCACATGAAGAGTTAGTAGAGGTTATCAACTTGGGTATTGAGTCGGATAAGAAGGAAATCAGGATCGGTGCTAATTTGGAAAGCAGTGTTAAGAACAGATTGGTTCAGATGTTGTGCAATTATGTGGAAGTATTTGCTTGGTCTTATGAAGATATGCCTGGGTTAGATACCGACATTGTGGTTCATCGTCTACCAACTAAAGAAGACTACCCTCCTGTTAAACAAAAAGTTCGTCGCATGAGGCCTGATATGTCTGAAAAGATCAAAGCCGAAGTAATGAAACAATTTGGTGTAGAGTTCCTAGCTGTAACGTCCTATCCTCAATGGGTGTCCAATATAGTGCCAGTGCCAAAGAAAGACGGGAAAGTTCGCATGTGCGTAGACTATAGGGATCTAAATAGGGCAAGCCCCAAGGATGACTTCCCTCTACCATACATTGACGTCTTAGTCGATAATACTGCTTAGCATAAGGTCTTCTCATTCATGGATGGCTTCTCAGGCTATAACCAAATAAGGATGGCTCCCGAAGATATGGAAAAGGCTACTTTTGTTACGCAATAGGGCACCTTTTGTTACGAGGTCATGCCGTTCGGATTAAAAAATGCAGGGGCAACATATCAAAGGGCTATGGTTGCTTTATTTCATGACATGATTCATCATGAGATAGAGGTATATGTAGATGATATGATTGACAGATCACAAACCGAAGAAGAACATCTCAGTCACCTGCACAAACTATTCGAAAGACTAAAGAGGTACAAGCTGAGGTTAAACCCTAACAAGTGTACATTTGGAGTACGCTCTGGAAAGCTTCTAGGTTTTGTTGTCAACAATAAAGGCATTGAAGTTGATCCTGCCAAGGTAAAGGACATCCAAGAAATGCCAGTCCCTCATTCTGAAAAAGAAGTCAGAGGATTCTTGGGTCGTCTCAATTACATTTCCCGTTTCATATCAAACTTAACTGCTACTTGTGATTCACTCTTCAAACTCTTGAAAGATCAGGTAGTCAGGTGGAATGATGAATGCCAGAATGCCTTTGACAAGATCAAAGAATACCTACAAGAACCTCCTATTCTCATGCCTCCCGTTGAAGGAAGAACCTTAATCATGTACTTGACAGTACTAGAGAATTCTATGGGGTGTGTCTTGGGCCAACATGAGGAGTCTGGCCGAAAAGAGCATGTTATTTATTACCTAAGCAAAAATTTTACCGACTATGAAACCAGATATTCACTGCTCGAGAAAACTTGTTGCACTCTGGCATGGGCTGCTCGCCGACTAAGACAGTATATGTTGACTCATACCACTCTATTGATTTCTAAGATGGATCCAATCAAGTACATCTTCGAGAAACCTGTCCTTTCCAGACGGATAGCCAGATGGAAAATGATCTTAGCCGCGTACGACATCTAATACATGACTCAAAAAGCCATCAAAGGAAGTATACTAGCAGATCATTTGGCCCATCAAGCCATGGATGATTATCAATCAATGAATTTCGACTTCCCTGATGAGAACATCATGCTGGTAACTGACTGTGCAAATCTAAACCGTATGACGGACTTGAGAAAGGATCCCGATGGACTATGGTATTCGATGGGGCTTCCAACGCTTTAGGTAATGGGATTGGTGCCGTGATCATCTCTCCTGAAGGTTGTCATACTCCTTTCACTGCCAGACTATGTTTAGATTGCACAAACAATATGGCCGAGTATGAAGCATGCATCTTAGGTCTGAAAGCTGCTATCGACTTAAGGATCAAACATTTGGATGTGCTCGGGGACTCTGCCTTAGTGACCAACCAAGTAAAAGTAAATTGGGACACTAAAAACCCTAATCTTATCCCTTACAAGGAACTTGTGTTATCCCTGATTCCTCACTTCGAAGAGATCACTTTTGAGCACCTCCATAGGGAAGAAAACCAATTGGTTGACGCTTTGGCAACCATGTCTTCAATGTTCAAGGTCAGATGGGATAACGAAGCCCCTATGATTACAATTGAAAGATTCGATGAACCTGCGCATTGCTATGAGCTTGACACCGATGCAGAAAAATCATGGTACCATGAGGTAAGGAGATACCTTGAAACACAAGAGTATCCAGAAGGAGCATCTATCAATGACAAAAAGTTCTTACGAAGATTTGCAGCCAAATTCTTCCTAAGTAATGGGATATTGTACAAACGCAACCATGATTCAACTCTACTCCGATGTGTAGACAAGAGGGAGGCATAGAAAATCATGGAACACATGCATAATGGTCTCTTCGGTACTCACTCAAGTGGACATACGATGGCGAAGAAAATATTAAGAGCAGGTTACTATTGGTCAACGATGGAGACTGATTGCCATCAACTTTCAAGAACCTGTCAGAAATGCCAAATCTATGCTGACAAGGTCCATGTGCCTCCAATACCTCTAAATGTCATGACCGCTCCGTGGCCATTTGCAATGTAGGGCATTGACATGATTGAAGAGATCAAGCCTACGACTTCTAACGGACATTGCTTCATTCTAGTCGCTATCGACTATTTTACCAAATGGGTCGAAGCCGCCTCGTTTGCCTCTGTCACCAAGAATGTGGTAGCCAGATTCATCAGACACAACCTTATCTTCCGTTATGGTATCCCCGAAAGGATCATCACCGATAATGGGACTAACTTCAATATTGCTATGAGTACTGAGCTTTGCACTCAGTTTAAGATTAAGCATCACAATTCTTCTCCATATAGACCAAAAATGAATGGCACGGTCGAATCCGCCAACAAAAATATCAAGAAGGTTATGCAGAAGATGGTAGTAACCTATAAAGATTGGCATGAGATATTTCCATTTGCTCTACACGGTTACCGTACTTCAGCTAGAACCTAGACTGGAGCAACTCCCTTTTTCTCTAGTATATGGCATGGAAGCTGTCCTGCCAGTGGACGTTCAGATTCCATCGCTGAGGATTATGATTGTGGCAGGCTTAGGCGAAGACGAGTGGATTCAAACGAGATTGGATCAGCTTAACTCGATTGACGAAAAACGATTAGTTGCTATTTGCCATGGTCAGACGTATCAAAAACGGATGGTTAAGGCTTTTAACAAAAAGATCAAGCCTCGAGTATATCAAGCGGGTGACTTGGTGATAAAACGCATCATTTTACCACAAGGTGACCCCAGAGGAAAATGAATTCCCACCTATGAAGGGCCGTTTGTTGTCAAAAGAGTTTTTTCTGGCGGTGCCATGATACTTACCACCATGGATGATGAAGATTTCCCACATTCTATAAACACAGACATAGTTAAAAAAATACTACGCATAAGAGACCCGTTAGGTTGACACACCTAAGCAAAATAAGGGCATCCCGGCAAACCAAAAGGTTTGGGCAAAATTAGGGATATATGCAAAAGATTGTACACCCGACAAGTTGAAAACCCGAAAGGGCGACTTGGGCAAAAAAGGGTATCCTGGTGGACCGAAAACCAGAAAGGGAGGTTCAGGAAAAAATTAAGGATTACAAGCGTATGACTATGTCCCGTGGAATCACCACAGTCAACTTTATCACCAAGGTCCGAGTTCAAACGGTCCAAGATCAATCCAATCAACTTCGATCAACGGCAAGGGACGTTCGAAGTCATTAAGGCAATAGTAGAGCTAGAAGGCAATGAGATCTTTTCACATGGCTATTTGTTTTTCATTCTCAATTGTTTTTCTTCCTTTTGACGATTTCCTCTTACTAGGATCTCCGTCTCTCATGTACAAAAAACACCTATTCATGGGAAAAATATTAATACAAATACACTTTGAAGTGCAAAATTTTCTGTTTTCATTTTGAATGCAAATTTGTCCAATGACTAAAATTGAATGAACATATGCATATGAAACCAATTAAAACCATTTGGCACACGTGTCCTACTAAGCAGCAGCATCAACAACAGAGCATCAGCACACAACAACATCAACAACAGAGCATCAACACACAACAACATTAAACATCCCTTTAATATATATGAAATAGCCCCACAAAGTTATCTCATCATCATCACCCCCACAAGGATGGAAAAAACAAACCCTTCCCCAACAAAGTTGCCCACAGAGTCTCTTTGTACAGGAAAGTCCCTGACCAAAGTCTCAACCTCTTGGCCGCTTTCTCCCTAGCTAAGTCAATTTTGACAAGATTGAAGCCTATGGAATTCTTTCCTAAAGGAAATTCACCTCCCCAACAAGGTTTATTCCCCAACAGAGTTATTTCCCTAGCCAATTTCAAAGGCCTCAACATACAACAAATCAAGACACCATCATCCTCAGCTTAATCCATCATCCCCAACTGTGTACATATTCTCCAACCAAGGCTATTTTCTCCAAACAGAATCTATCCTCCCCAGATGAGCCCATCATCCCCAGCTGAGCCCATCATCCCCAGATGAGCCCATCATCCCCAGATGAGCCCATCATCCCCAACTGAGTCCATCATCCCCAATTGGGTGTATCCTCCCCAAGAAGATTCTACCTTACCCGACTGAGTCTATACTCTCCAGTTTGAATACTGCAAATCACAGGGCCATAACCCCTAATACCCAATAAAGTCGTCAGCAAAGTTGTTGCACCCCAAAATTTTCCCTCTCATTTCTCAAGGAATCACCCTGGATCCTCAAATTTTTCTCATCCAAATTCCAGGCCTTGAATTATCAATTTTTCTAAGCAAACCATTCACAAGGGCAAAATGGTCATTTGCATACTAAGAAGTCTAACATTGACTTTTGGATCAAAATCAGAACTCAAAAAATCATATTTCATCAAGACATGTTGGAATATGAAATTTATTTCATCCAGAATTTCAAAAGTCAAATTTTGCTTTGGAAAAGCCAAATTCTAAATATTTAGAAATTTTTCTAAGTATTTAAGTATGACAATGTCAGAACTTCTGGGCCAGTGTTCACACTCAGCAAACTCTGGATGTTCCTAAGACAGATTTTGGTCAAAACTTCTGGGCCAGTATCCACGAAAGTTCAGTCAGAGTTTGCAAGGATTAAATCAAAGAAGATTACAAAGCGTGCTGTAAGTACACTGGAAGTTCTGAAGGATCCTTCAGAACATGCTGGAGTCAGAAGATAAGAGGATCATAAGATGATATGCTACGCTGAAGCAGAACTTCTAATCCAGAGTTAAGCAAAGGTGCAGAGTTTCACATGGGAGCCCATTTAATGCTCACAACCGCCTTTGAGTCTTTATCCAAGGGATTCACACCACGTGTACCCCTACTGCCTTGGGAAGACTAATTTATGTGCAAAAGTATGCTAGACCCACGCGCTGTCTCTACTTTTCATTAATTCACACTTCCATATCCAGCTGAGGCGCTGTTCACCATCCAACTTGAATACGTTGAACCCCACTTGTTTAAGCTTACTTCAAGAGTAAGTCAACATCTATCACATGTTGTTGGCACCACTTGACCTCCCCAACTGCAAAACTTTGCCTATAAATAGAACACCATTTGCATACTGAAAAGCCCCCCCCCCCCCCCCTAGAAAAATTTGTAAAAACCTAGAGAGAAAAATTTGTGAAAGAGACGAGAGAATTGATGAAGAAGGCTTTGAATCACTGTAAAAATTCCAAAAAAACTCAGGAAACTATAAACACAAAATACCAAAAATCTTAGCATTGATTCCTCATATTCAAACTCCATTTTTCCTCAAGTGTTCTTGACTAAAAACCCACGTAGCTGCTGATTCGTGCATCAAAAGTTACCTTAACTTCTGTATTCCTATTGCCATTCAAACTCCATTCACTTCCACCTCCAAGGAGTCAGAATATGACCCTTTAGACTGTTTCAGAAATTACAAATTCCCATCCTGCTGAGTACATGAAGAAGATACTCAGAACGTCACCAGAATTCAAGAACACCCTCCAGTTCACAGAATCTTTTCCAGCAGCAAGGTAAGCTTTCTGCTGACTCTCATCATACTGATTAAGCATTGTTAAATTTTGCATACTTAGCACAATGTAGATATTCTGATCCTGATGATGCACATATTCTGAAAATTCCTACGTTTGCTTGCCTAAGTAAAAGAAATCCCAATTCAGAGTTTCATAAAGAAATTAGGACTCAGAATTAGAATCAGCAAATACATGTTGCTTCTGATTATGCTTATGATATTTCATGAAATTTGTCATAATCATCATACCTGCAACTTCTATTCTGTAAATGACTAAACTACAGATGTTATGACTGACACGGAGAGAGGTAAAGTTCTGACAGTTGCGTCAGAACTTCTGAAAACTTCTAAGTTCTCAGAAGATCCAGAACTTCTGAACATCCATATTTTTGCTAACATGTTTCTGTTTGTGCAGCAAGTCAGAGTCAGAACTTCTGACCTCTTCTATCTTTAGCACTTTGTGCCGATTAAGTTTTCTTTCCTTTTATTATTTTGCCATTATATTTTATTATTAGTCAAGAACACACAAAAATATTTTACATTTGCATGATTATATTTTCTTTTAACATAAAAACCCAAAAAATTTTTTTTTAAAAGGTTATACCTTTAAGCAGACAAACATTTTACATTTTCTGTATATTCTTATCTGTTTCAATATGGTGGTAATAGTGACCTAGAATTTTAACTTGCAACCCCCATTCATAAATATGTATCCCCATCCCCCTAAATATTGTAATAGCGTAGGACTTTACATTTCTGCACTGTTATTGCTTTCAATATATGCTAGTAATTAGGGTGTATGACAAAGATATGAAAATTAACAAATAGATCACCCTGATCAAGATAAATTATGCATGCAATCAAACACACTTGAACACTTACACCCTTAGGGTAATTCCACTTGTTGCCTTATAAAAATGGCCATGTTATGCATGTGGGATGTCTTAGCACAAACAAATCGAAAAAAGATCATAGTCCCTCGATGACGCTATCAAGTTGCCTTTCAAAATGATCTTAGTCCCTAAAGAAAAGTGCTAAGTCATCTCACAACATTGCTATCATGGTCATACGATGACCCATGCCTTTCCTTTCATATCCAACGATGGGGCTTCTTATCAAATCAATGGTAAGATAGCAACATATAAAGGAGGAGGAAAAATACATCTAAGACCTTTTTGAGTAGGTAGATTACTTTTAGTTACTTGCTCACTCTCAAAAAAAATATCCTTGCTATTTTCAAAACAATCACATACACTTTCAAAACATCTTCAAAAACACTTTCCAAAACTTGAAATATTTTCAAAAGCTCAACACTTTGCATACATTCTTACGAACGAGAATCATTGCAAAGTTTGCCTAAACGATGGCAACTTTTCAAAATACTTTCAAAACCACACTAAAGCACAATTTTCAAACAAAAAGTAAGTGATCTATCAAGTAACTAAGAGCCCATGGAAAACCATGGATGAAAAGGATGCTAATATCTTCCCTTTTCATAAACTACCCCCCGAACTCAAGAAAACATCTCTAAAGGTCTTTCCTGTGGTTTTTCACCTTTCCTTATTGGATAAAAGAAAAGTCGGTGGCGACTCTTGCTTACCGCGACATTTTGCAAACAAAAAACGCAAACCAGTATTAAAACCTTCAGTTCTGCCACCGTATCACAAAAGCCTTTACTATTTTAAAAATGCTATGAAGCCTGGATCCGACCAGATATTAGCACCATTTTCAAGTTATTACTGAAACCTGGACCCGACCAGATAACAGTTTGAATTGCCGAATGTGATACGGTGGGAGAACTGACTAGTGTTTTGCATTCGTGTTCGCACTTGTGCGGTTGAGCAAGAGTCGCCACCGACTTTTTATTTTATCCTAAGGAAAGGTTAAAAAAGCACAGCCAAAACCTTTTGAGATATTTCTTGGGTTCGAGGGGTAGATTATGAAAAGGGAAGGTATTAGCACCCTTTTCATCCATGGTTATCCATGGGCTCTTAGTTACTTGGTTTTTTAGATCACTTGCCTTGATTTTCGATTGCTTGAAAATGGTGTGTGTGTGAGTGTTTTTGAAAATGTTTTTGAAGAGATGCCTTGTCTCAGGCAACCAATGTATTTGACTCATGTTTGAGTGTTTTACAAAAGTGTGTATCTTTTCAAAAAGATGTTTCAAATGTTTTTTTGAGAGTTTGTTTGAAAGTGTTGTGGATTGTGGTTTTTGAAAAGAAGGCAAGTGTTTTTTGCAAATTGATCTCAAGTAACTAAGAGTTTTGTCTATCCTATTGTACTCAAAGGTTTTCGTTATGTTTTAAACCCTTTTAACAATTTTGTTCCACCATTGAATTTGGTGGACAATCTTGCGTTTAGGAAGTTTATTCGGGACGGGCGCGGGTCATCGTATGGACCACGAATGCAATGGTGCCAAGTGTCTTTGGCAATTTGCTTTGAAGGGACTATGATCATTCCGTTTAGGCAACACTTTGAGACTTATGATCATTTGATTTCGTTTTGCCAAAGAAACTCGACGTGCAAGCATGGCCCATTTTGGAAGGCAACATGTGGGATTACCCTAGAGGGTGCAAGTGTGATTGTGCATTGATTACATGTATTTGTCTTGTATTAGGTTATCTAGCGTTTGATTTTATGTACATGCAAACCCTAGGTCTAACCATGGTATAATTGGAAAACTGTAAATTGCGGAATGTAAAATCTACGCTATTACAAAGCTAGTATCTGGGAGTGGGGGTACAAGTGTATGAATGGGGATGAGACTTATAGTATCAATAAGTTACAACCAAATTGAATTTGCGATAAAATGTAAACATCGAATATACGAATATAAGATAAACAAATGTGTATAGGGCAATGTGGATGTATTTGTATCGTGTAAGTGTACAAGTATATGAGTATGTGATTATTTACAGGCGCGAAATGTGAGCTTAATGCGTATTTAGGGTATTTATTTAACCTAAAGAATAATTAAGCGTTTATTTAATTATTGATCTTGTATGTCTTTTTAATATGTACAAAAGGAATGTTTTAATTATATGTTCAAGTTCTAATTAAATTATATCATGTATAAAAATGTACCGTTATTTATTATATACAAAAAAAAAGTATTAAATGTCAAGAGTTGAATTATGTATAAAAAGAAGTGTATTTTTATATTGTTATGTACAAAGTATATTTTAATTGATAAAAAATCAAGGATTAAATTAGAAAAAGAAAGTATTTGTTTGTAAAAAGTATTTTAATAAAATAAAATAATAAAATAAATAATAAAAAAAAAGGGTTTAACATTCTAATTATATTTTCTTGATTATATTAGTATAAAAAGTTTTTATTAGTGTAAAGAAAAAAAATGAAGTGAAGTTAGTATAAATTATAAAAGAAGAATGGTTAATTGTAAGATGTTAATTTGTGTTAGTAGGAAATAAATGGGCTTCAGAGAACTTCAAAACGGGTCAGGCCCAATGCTGGAAATGAATTCTTTTAGGGTTTGGGATTTTGTTGGTCAGTTAGGACAAGGCGTTTAGGGTTGGCAGCGGCGCGTTCATGGGTTTCGTCCTCTTCTCCGTTGCATGTCTCCATTGTTCCCTTCGCTTTGAGGCCACCGACACTACCCCCACATCTCTCTTCCCTCCAGCTCGAGTTCAAAGGTCTTATTACAATAAGGTTCGCTTTAGATGCTTGTTTATACCCTTTTTTACGAATTGCAATGTTTATTTTTCTTTGATCTTTGACCTTAGTCTTTTATTATTATGGGGTGAAGGAGAAAAAGAGAAGGAGAAGAACGTACTACCTGACCTTGGAGAAGGAGGAGAGAAAATGGGATGTGGCGCTCAGGAGGCTCAGCGTTGGAGGGCTTGTACGATGAAGATGAACTTGTAGCAATTCCGGTTTGCGTATTCTCTTCCTCTTTGTTATCTTGATGCCTTCGAGTTGCCTTTGAATTGCATGTGATATTGCTTTTTCTGAGATTGATGCTTTGTACGCCTTTGCCTTCTTCTTCTGATTTTGCCCCTTGGATGATTTGCCTATGATGAAGAGCTTCTTCTGAGGCCTAGGGTTTAGTTGCCCTTGAGTATTCGTATGCTTGCCTTGAATGTTTGTTGCTGGCCCTCTGAGATTGATATGCTTTGCTGAAAATGCTTGCTTGCTTCTGTGAGTTGACTTTTGATTCTATTGATTATGATGCTTTGAGATGAACGCGTTTTTGAACTTCGCCCAATGATGATATCTCTCTGAGGGCTTTGATGCTTGGTGAACTGTCTTAAGGTTTTAGCAGGTATGCTGCTGAGGCAGTTTTGCTAGTTTAGGCAGTGGTTGGACAGATTGGTATGGAGGTTATGCTGGTTTATTTTGTTAAGGTTCTGGACTTATGCAGTAGGAGTTTGTTTAAGGTTTGAACTTGGTTTACCAGGTTTTTGGTTGGTTTGAACATGTTTTTGATGTTTAGGCCAGGATGCTGACAGTAGGTATTGTTTGTGCTTTGTATTGGTTCTGTTGGCTTTTTGAGGCAGGGCTTATGCTTGAACAGCAGGTTTAGCTTGGTTTATCAGGTTTGAAGGCTTGGTGTCCAGGTCTTGAACTGGCTTCAGGTTTGATATATGGTTCAGGCAGGTTGTAGTTTGACAGTATGGTGGGTTTTTGAGGTTATGTGTTTGTAGTGGTTTTGGTTAGGCTTGGCTAACGCAGGTTGAGGTTGAGCTTCAGTTTGTATGTTAGTTTTTGGACAGGTTTGATAATGGCTGATGCAGGTTATGCTTGCAGTAAGTTATTTGTGAACTTCAACAGGTTTTTCTATGCTTCAGGTTTTGTATATTTTTCTTCCTATCCCCTGAACTGTGTTTTGTTCTTTGTGTTATATCTTTTTCTTCCTATCTCCTGCCTAGGCCTGAAAACCTGCATCTATCTCTCTTCTTTCTTTCTCTATAGTACAGTTGGATATTATAATATGATTCTTTTCTGTACTATTTTTTCTGAAAAGGCTATCTGATGGGAAATGATGATAAAAGGGAACTTGCATAAAAGATTTTTTCTGCATATATATCTCTTCTTGACAGCTTGTGTGCTTTTTGATATCTTCCATATCTTTGCCAAATCTTCTTTTGACAGCTTGGGTAGATTTTGTATTTTTGACAGTAAGTTTGTACCTTTGGCTTTTGATAGAAAATGGGAGTTTGGATTTTAGTTGGGTTTGAACTTGTTTCTGAACTATGCAGTTTGACATTTTTAAAAATATGCATTTTGACATTTTGCATTTATGATAAAATTCTTCCCTCTTTGTGAACCGGGAGAAATCCCGTGATTTGCAGAGAGGGTTAACTGATCCCAATCAGTGGCCCTTAATGATGACTGCAAATTTTATCTGTCTTTAATTAAATATCAGTCACTGACTTTTCTTCTTTTGCAGATAAAAAATGGATGGAGGGGTACTAAATGAAGACTGAAGAATTAGAAAAATAGGATAGTTTCCTTTTTATTTAATATTTAAATTAATGTAAACTATTGTTTGTAATTTAAATTATAAACAATATTTGTACAAATAATTCAAATATCAATAAAAATCTTTATTATCCAACTAATTCTAATTCTCTTTGTTTATTGTTTATTTATTTATTTAAAACTCTTTGAATTAAAATAATTGAAAAAATAAATTTCAATCACTTAATTTAGAATAATAAATAATTTAAATAAACAATACTTTAGCACGTTGATCAATTAAACCTGTCCTTTCCAATATCCAAAGCAAAGCAGCAGTTAACCAAAATAAACTGATCAAGCGCATTCCCTTTTTCACTGATTCTTTTGCCAGGCACTGTAATTCCAAACTGCATATTTCTTTTGACTGATGAATTCAAACCAACTGTCTCATCTTACTGATTAAGTCAAAACAATGCGAATCCAACCCGAATCTTGGAAAATCTTGCAAAGTGCTGTGGAATTTTAATTTTGCCGAGAATATGCCCATAAAACCTTAATTCTTGATTAAATGCCAAATAACGCTCGCCTGATCAAAATTGAACCAAAAATCATCCAAAACCCTAAGCCAACTGTGAAACAATCCAGAGTCCTGAAAATCAGTAAAAACCCTAATTTCGCTTGACTGACAAGAAAAGTCCGTTTGTCCGATTCTTGAGTCAGTTTAAAAAATCAGGAAATGCTTGAAGCTGAGATTTCTTGTGGAAAAATGCGAGGGCAAATTTTGGGGTACAACAGTTGCCCCTGTTCAATCTTCTTGGACCTGAAGAGTTAGATTGGCAAGTTTGCCTTTCGTGACTTGAAGGTAAAAGAAGATTGGACACTAAAGTGCCCAGAAAATTTGCGCTCGGCGATATGATGGTAGAGGTGAATGGGCTTAAAGATGCCATTTGGTGATGGGCTTAAAGATGCCATCTGGTGCGATAGAATTTTGTCGGGGAATGGGCTTAGAGATGCCATTTGGTGATGGGCTTAAAGATTCCATCTGGTGACCGCTGGTAGGAGGATGGGCTTATAGATGCCATCTGGACATGTTGAGCTGTATGTCAAAAGTGAGTGGACAAGTATCAGAAGGGCATCCACGTTTCGGGACATCTCTGAATCAGGGGTCCGAACAAGCAACAGATTGACGTCCATGTCTGGAGAACCCGTAAACTATTTTCAGGAGTTGAGAAGAGTCTGAACAAGTTGGTAGATTGACATCGGTTGTAGGGAAGAATCTGTAAACTGTTTTCAGAAGTCTTGAAGTTGAAGAGGAACCGGTGTAGGGTTTCTTGATAATGCGTCTGGATGGATCTGGAATAAGTATCAGAATGTCGCCGTGTCCGGGTCACATCTGAACTATTTCTGGATGAATCTCGGAAGATGATCTGTGTCTGTCGACTGCTCTTACCTGAAAAGGTAAAGGGTTAGTTGTATGCAATGTTATGATGCATGATGCAGCTTATGTGACATCAATGTTTATGACATGAATATGATGAATGCGCATGTAAGCTGATGAGCTATCTTGCTGAGGATAAATGAATCCGAGATGGCTGAAGATGAAAGCATCTTGATTGCTGCGCGGGAAAATAAATCCTTGGCTGCTGCTGGGGAAGAGAATTCCTGATGACCTCTACTGGGGAGTTCCAATCTAGTAGACTCATGCTGGGGAGGTAAGGTTGAGGATCTTCAGCTTGACGGGAAGTAACTCTGGCGACTTCACTGGGGAACTCAAGATTTGCCCTCTCCAAAACTCTGTGAGGAGAAGGCTCAATGGTATGGCTCCGCTGGGGATTGATAATTTTGAAGTTTTAGCTTTGCTGGGGATAAATGAAGCTTGACTTTGAGTGGAGTTAGCTTTAGAAGAATCTGAACAAGCGATAGGTTAACCTCCGTTACTTGGAGAACCCGTGAATTGTTTTCAGAAATCTTGAGATTGAATCAGCAATAGAGCAGCATCCGTTGTTGGGAAGCGTCCGTAAACTAATTTCAAAGGTTGAGAAGAGTATGAACAAGTCGGTAGATTGACATCCGTTGTTGGGAAGAATCCGTAAACTGTTTTCAGAAATCTTGGAGAGGAACCGGTGTAGGGTTTCCTGATGATGAGTGTGATACGGTGGGAGAACTGACTTGAGGTTTTGCGTTTGTTTTCGCAAATGTTTCGGTTGAGCAAGAGTCGCCACCGACTTTTTATTTTATCCTAAGGAAAGGTTAAAAAGCACAGCAAAAACCTTTTGAGATGTTTTCTTGGGTTCGGGGAGTAGATTATAGAAAGGGAAGGTATTAGCACCCTTTCTATCCATGGTTATCCATGGGCTCTTAGTTACTTGCTTAGATCACTTGCCTTTTGTTTTCAATTGTTTTAAATGGTGCTTGAGTGTGTGTGGGTTTGAAAATATTTTGAAAAGAGGCCAATGTTGTGGCAACCTTTGTAATGATCCATGTGGGGATGTATACCAAGGTGTATGTCTTTTGAAAAAGGTTTTCATTTGTTTTTTTGAAAGTTTGTTTTGAAAGTGTTGTGAGGTGTGGTTTTGAAATTAGGCAAGTGTTTTGTTTTGCAAGATTGGTTCAAGTAATTAAGAGGTTATCTACTCCTAAATTTCTCAAAAGATTACTGCTATGTTTTAACCCTTTTAACAAGTTTGTTCCACCATTGAATTTGGTGGACAACCTTATGTTAGGATGTGAAAGGGACAGGCGCGGATCATCGTTTAGACCATAATTGCAACGACGTTAAATGTCTTTGGGCATTTTCTTTAAGGGACTTGATCATTTGTTTTTGTTTGTTTTGAAAGGTTTTTATCGAGGGACTATGATCATTCAAATTGTTTGCTTTGCCCAAAGAAGTTCAACATACAATATGGCCCAATTATTTGAAGGCAACAAAGGGGAGTACCCTAGGGGTGCAAGTGTGAGATGTGTTGTTTATTTTCATGCTCATTCATCTTGTATTAGGTCCAACTATTTTTTTATCGTTTTTTCGCATGCAAAACCCTAATTCTAACATGTTATTATTAGAAAGCAATAAAGTGCGAAAATAAATTTACTAAGCTATTACAAAACCAAATATGGGAAGGGGGGTACAAATGTTCAAATGGGGGTATTGACAAGAATTTAAATCTAAATTATTACATCATTTCGAATATTTGCAATGTAAATAATGTACAATAATTGAATAAAAATGCAAGATGCAAAAGAAATGTTTTGTATATGTATGAAAAAATATTATTTATGTAAAAGAGAAAAGAAAATAAAAATTATATTATTTTTTGGAGTATTTTGAATTTAAGGCAAAAACCCTAATTTTAAAGAAAATGTATTATTATCTAATTTAATACAAATATTTATTTATTATTTATAAAAATAAAATAAAATGAAGTATATTATGAAAAAAGTATTTTTGTATCAAATATTAATAAAAATGAAAAAATTCAAGTATTTTTATATTTTAACTTAAACATATTAATAAACATATATATATATATATATATATATATATATATATATATATATATATATATATATATATATATATATATATATATATATATATATATATATATATATATATATATATATATATATATATATATATATATTTAAGTCTTAAATATATATTATACACAAAATAATATATATTTAATATTTTAACAAGATAAATAAAAAAAGTATTTTTATGTGGAATATTTTCAGAAGGTAAATAAATAAATAAATAATAAAAAAAATGTATTTACACTATTTTTCTATTTATTCTAATAATAGTATATATATAATATTTATATACAAACAAAAGAAATAAATCAAATAAATATGCCATATATTCAAAAAATGATGGAAAAAATATTTTTATTTTTTTAATGTCATGAGAAAAAATAAACAAAGTCAATCAAAAAAGAAAAAGTCAAAAAAGAATAAAAATAAAGCAAATGGGCTCAGGGGGTATAATAGCAAATATGTGGTGTGAATAAGAAAAAACACACACAAGCCCAGCCCAATGCCACTGTCTTCAACCTCCAGCACAAATGTTTGAAAAAACGCGCGCCATGTTCAGCTTCTTCTAACTCTTGATTCCTGGCTTTTTAGCAAAAACTCATAACACAACAAATGTTCAGCATGAAGAGACGATTCTAACCATGTATGGAACTTGACCTAACTCTCTAAGATGAGGGAGAATTTCTCCTCCCCCAAATCCTAACCTAATTTTTCTGCCATTTTCAAACTCCAAATTCTCTCTACTCAGGCAAAAGAAATGAAATGTAAAGATATGTACATGTTCAGGGCTATGAGTAGAACCTTGTTTCTTCACAAACTTAAGACTAAAGATGCATGATAAGAGAGATACGAGTTTAAAGTTTTACCTGTGCAGTTGAACTTCTATCTGGAGAATGAGGAACTTCTGGTGCAAGGTAATGATTGGAAAAGCTTCCTTGAGGTCCAGGGATGCTTTTTCAGTGCTTACTTTGTCTTGAAACTTCTTGTATCGAGCTGTGGAACTTCAACTGCAAGAGGAAAAAATGAAAATGGTGGAAACTGTTAGAGAGATTACAGGTCAGGTTTTAGGTCATGGATAGCTTGCATATATGCTAGGGAGTGTATATGGATTGATTTTGGTAAGAATGCTCGAGGGAAATGGGAGTTGGCACTCAAACTGCAGAGGCAACCCTGTTTTTGCAGTTTGAGGATGATTCTGAGATGGAGGGTGCTTGAAAGGTCAATGACTCGTGCCAAAGCTGGGATATGTTCTTTGGAATGTGTTTGATAGCTTTTGTGTTGTGTGCTAAGGCTGAGATTGAAGTTGGTACAAGTTATGCAATGTTACTTGAATTTGAAGCAAGCAATGGTCACTTGGTGTTTTAGGTCAGTAGGGGCCTCTAATCCTGCTGCATAAGCCTCTCTTGATCAGAGCAATTTGCCCATAATCTTGTGCCCATGAGATCCTAACTGTACTTGCTTGGATTTCAATTTGACATAAAGCTAGCTTTTTACAAAAATGGATAAAGCACTTTATCTAGTTTAGGATTAATCTTGCATACAATGCTTGCACTCAAAGAACAACACCTTAACACATTGAATATGCATTAAATTATTGAGTATGGAATGGTTCAAGGACCTGTAATCAAGCCTAAAGCATGCTGAGTTCAAATTTGCAAAGTTATGGACATGTTTTGATGAAGAACAAAAGTGAATTTTTGCCAACTTGTGAAATTCGAATCTCTCAAGTTATGAGGTTGTTTGATGAGTTCTTGGACATTTTGGAAAGCTTGGAATGTGTACTACAATCCATCTTTGAAATGAAAATTGAAATTTCAAGTGAAAGGGTATGAAAAATGGCCTTGAAGTGGGGTAGAAAACCTTGTCAAAATAGGTTAAAATTTCACTAAGTTAAAAATGGTTTAGTGCCCTTATTCAAAAAATTGTAACTTGAGATACAAGCCTCAAATGAGAAAACTTTGTGAATCAAAGTTGTAGATTATGCAACAAGCTACAACTTTCATGTTTTGACTTTTGTTTGAATCCAAATGGATCTTGGTGAAAAGATGGGGCAAAGTTGGGAAAAAAATTAGGGTTTTTCATAACTTAGAAAATTCTAAGTTATGAAAAATTCCATTTTCAAACCCTAATTTGCATTTTGTGATTTCTTGGTGAACAAGTTTCATGACTTGGCATGTTTTGATGAACAATGAATCTTGACTCTTGATTTTGACCAAAAAGTCAAAGTTTGACTTTTCAGTATACAGTCAAAATTGATCAATTGACTGGGAAATTCAACTGTCAATCTTGTGTACTTGGGATCTTTTGAGCTTGATGAATGTGTCAAGACCATTTCATTGAGTCCTTGAGTCCATATGTGAACTTGGTTTGCCATTGGCTAGGTCAAACAGTCAAAAATTGCCTTTGTGCAGTCAAAACCCTAAAAATGACCATTTTGCCCTTTTGGTGATCTGATCAAATTTCTTGGAGAATTGTGATCCAAACTTGATCAAATGGTCCATATGAGTTCAATATGTTGATGTGGGTCAAATTTCATGAGGTTTGACTGTCAATTGGCCACAGTTGACTTTTTCCCCAATACAGCTGATTTCTAGGTCAACTGTCCAATTGACTGGGCAAAACTTGGAATCAAGACTTGAAACTTGGCATGGGTAAACTTGGGAGTCCAACATGAAGCATGAAAGTCATCTTAGGCATTTTAGGTCAAAACATCCTTGGGCAAACACAAACCCTAATTTGAGTCCACAGTGCAAGGAGAAGTCTTGAGCAGAGGAAACCCTAACTGGATCTTGATCTTCAAAGGTCTTGTGATGAGAAAATGTTGAGGAAATGGGAGGGCAAATTTTGGGGTACAACAGTTGCCCCTGTTCAATCTTCTTGACCCTGAAGAGTTAGATTGGCAAGTTTGCCTTTCGCGACTCGAGGGTAAAAGGAGATTGGACACTAGAGTGCCCGGAAATTTGCACTCGCATGTTGAAGTGTCAGCAATGTGATGTCAGGAATGGGCTTATAGATGCCATTTGGAGAGTTGGTGGATAGGGAGATGGGCTTATAGATGCCATCTAGAGATGTGACAGAACCTTGTCGGGAATGGGCTTATAGATGCCATTTGGAAGTGTCGATCGCATAAGAGATTCCTTAGCGAGAACTTGTGTATTTGAGAAAGACGGATGTTTTCCTGGCTTGTTACAGGTGTTTGATCTTCAATCTCCTTATGCAGATATGCCCTGGCTAGATACAGGTATCGAATCTACAATCGGTTTGCTCACAGATGTGCCCTGGCTGGATACAGGAGTCGAATCTGGAAATAGTCGTTAATAGATGTGCCCTGGCTGGATACAGGAATCGAATCTTCGAACTCTTCAGACGTGCCCTGGCTAGATACAGGAATTGAGTCTGGAGATGTTGTAGTTGATAGATGTGCCCTGGCTGGATACAGGAATCGAATCTTCGAACTCTTCATACGTGCCCTGGCTAGATACAGGAATCGAGTCTGGAAATGGTCGTTAGCAGATATGCCATGGCTGGATACATGAATCGAATCTGGCGTTGCGATAGTTGCTAGATATGCTCTGGCTGGATATAGGAATCGAATCTTCGAACTCTTCAGACGTGCCCTGGCTAGATAGAGGAATCGAGTCTGGAAACTGACCACTCTCAGATGTGCCCTGGCTAGATACAGGTATCGAATCTAGAATTGTGACAGTTGAAGGTAGTTGTTTTTGGGATTGTCTTTTTCCTGAAAAGGCAAAAAACGTAAGTCGTATGCAATGTCATGATGTATGATATGCATGATGTCATGATGTTCAACATGAGATGGTGTTGTATGCGCTTTATCATGTATGTAAGCAAGATGTATGAAAACGTGAAATGTTTATGAATGCAATTTTGTCTTAGGAAAATAAATCCTTGATGAACGGCCGGGGAGTTGCTCTGTGGAAGAGATACTTGGCCGAAGTTTTGATAAGAGGCCTGTTGAGGACTTTAATGATGGATTCCGCTGGGGATAATGATGATAAACTCCGCTGGGGATACCAAAGATAAACTCCGCTGGGGATACCAAAAATAAACTCCGCTGGGGATTGAAGGAAGGTTGCCGAGGGCGATCTTCCGTGGTTTTTAGCTGAGGATAACCCAGTTATAAGTCCTTGTGAGGAAATAACTCTAAATAAAACTCGGGAGAGACGTCCGTACTCTACAGGGGATAAGTTTCCAGAATCTACTGGGGAATGTTGTGACTTTTTTAGGATTTATAGGGAGTCAACTCTGCTTGGGAAAGTATTGCTGAACCTGGTTTTACTCTGCGGGGAGTCGAGATGATTTGGTCACATTCTTCAGTTGAATCTAACTTGGTACCCTGGCGGACAAAACAACCAGACTGCTTTAGACAATTTCACATTGCCCCTGTCTCTGATGTCACCTGTAATCAATCTCTCGTTTCATATGTAAACATTTATGAATCAGCAATTTAATGTCAAATGCATATATCAAAATGAACATTGGACGTTCTCCGCAAGACAAAACAGAAAAAAAGGAAAACAATTGGCACTTTTAACTGAAAAGTATATTTGTATTGATTTAAACTTTGCCTGTGAATAGGCGTTTTTGTACAAGAGGCTGACATCCTAGTAAGAGGACGCCGCCAAATAACATAGAGTTTACAATTTGAAAAAAAAAAAAGAAACAAAACAGCTATGTGAACAATCCCACTGGGTTCCAACTTTACTATCGCCTTTATGTCTTCGAACATCTCATCGCTTTGCTGCCTAGTTGAAGATGGAGCTGATTGGTCGATGCCGAAATCTGGAGCCAGATAGTTGATGCCGAATTCCGGATACGAAGTGATCCAATGAGACATAGTGTTACGCTTTTATCCCTAACTTTTGCCTGGACCGCCCTTTCGGGTTTTCAGTCCACCGGGATACCCATTTTTGCCCAAGCCGCCTTTTCAGGTTTTCGACTTGCCGGGTGTACAGATTTTTATTCATTTCATCCCTTATTTTTGCCCGAACCCTTTTGGTTCGCCGGGAAGCCCTTATTTTTGCCTAGGTATGTCAACCTAGCGGGTCTTTTATTTATGCGTAGTATTTTTTCACTATGTCTGCATTGGCGGGGTGAGGAAGGTCGTCACCATCCATGGTGGTCAGGATCATGGCTCCTCCTGAGAACACACGTTTAACCACAAATGGCCCTTCGTATGTAGGGGTCCACTTGCCCCGGGGATCACTTTGAGGAAGGATGATGCGTTTGATTACCAGGTCCCCAACTTGATACTCTTGCGGTCTGACTTTCTTGTTAAATGCCCTGATCATCCGTTTCTGATACGTTTGACCATGACAGATAGAAGTGAGTCTCTTTTCGTCAATCAGATTTAATTGATCAAGTCGAGTCTGGATCCAATCATCTTCATTCAAGTCTGTATCCTTCATTATCCGGAGAGAGGGTATCTGGATTTCGATTGGCAAGACTGCCTCCATGCCATAGACCAAGGAGAAGGGAGTTGCCCCGGTTGACGTCCTTGCTGAGGTACGGTACCCATGCAGAGCGAACAGTAACATCTCGTGCCAATCTTTATAGGTCACTGTCATCTTCTGCACGATTTTCTTGATATTCTTATTGGCTGCCTCTACAGCCCCATTCATCTTCGGCCGGTAGGGAGAAGAATTGTGGTGCTGTATCTTGAATTGTTCACAGAGTTCAGTGATCATTTTGTTATTGAGATTGGTACCATTATCCGTAATGATTCTTTCCGGGACTCCGTACCGACAGATCAGATTATGCCGGATGAAACGTGCCACGACGCTCTTGGTTACTGTGGCATAGGATGCTGCCTCAACCCACTTTGTAAAATAATCAATTGCTACTAGGATGAAGAGATGCCCATTAGATGTCGTAGGTTTGTTCTCACCGATCATGTCTATGCCCCACATTGCAAACGGCCAAGGCGCAGTCAGAACATTCAAAGGAACCGGAGGGATATGCACCTTGTCAGCATAGATCTGGCATTTATGACAAGTTCGGGAGTGTTGGTAACAATCGGCTTCCATTGTGGACCAGAAATATCCTGCCCGAAGGATTTTCTTAGCCATGGTGTGTCCACTGGAATGTGTTCCAAACGTGCCTTCATGTAATTCCATCATAATTTTCTCTGCTTCAGCCTTATCCACACAACGTAGCAGAGTTGAATCATGATTCCGTTTGTAGAGAATGCCGTTGCTGAGGAAGAATTTTGCAGCAAACCTCCTCATGAACTTCTTATCATTGACAGACGCACCTTCAGGGTATTCCTGAGCTTCCAAGTACCTCTTCACCTCATGATACCAGGGTTTTTCAATCACCTTCTCAGCCTCGAGCTCGCAGCAGTATGCCGGTTCATCTAACTTCCAGATTATGATTCGGGGAGCCTCATTGTCCCATTTAACTTTGAACATTGAAGACATCGTAGCTAGGGCGTCCGCTAGCTGATTCTCCTCTCTAGGGAAGTGCTCAAAAGTTATCTCTTCAAAGTGGGGAAGCAAGGTCAACACATACTCTTTGTAAGGAATAAGATTCGGGTGTTTCGTATCCCACTCGCCTTTGATCTGATTGATCACGAGAGCGGAATCTCCGAAAACACTTAGAAATTTGATCCTTAAGTCGATTGCAGCTTGTAAACCCATGATACATGCCTCGTATTCTGCCATATTGTTGGTGCAGCTGAAACATAATCGGGCGGTGAGGGGAGTATGAGTTCCTTTGGGAGATATGATTACAGCGCCGACGCCGTTACCCAAAGCATTGGAGGCTCCATCAAAATGCATAGACCATCGGGATCCTTCCTCAGGTCCTTCATCCGGTCCAGGTACTTCACAGTCAGTTACCACCATGATGTCTTCGTCCGGAAAATCAAAGTTCAATGATTGGTAATCGTCCACAGGTTGGTGTGCCAAATGATCGGCCAGTACACTTCCCTTAATTGCTTTCTGAGTTGTATACTGGATGTCATATTCTGTTAAGATCATTTGCCATCTCGCTATTCTTCCAGATAGAGCGGGCTTTTCAAATATGTACTTGATGGGATCCATCTTTGAAATCAATAAAGTAGTGTGAGTCAGCATATACTGTCTCAGCCGGCGAGCAGCCCATACAAGAGCGCAGCAAGTTTTCTCAAGCAGTGAGTAACGAGACTCACAGTCGGTAAACTTTTTGCTCAAGTAATAAATAGCGTGCTCTTTTCGGCCGGACTCGTCATGCTGCCCCAGCACACACCCCATTGAATTGTCAAGCACTGTCAAGTATAGTATCAGAGGTCTTCCTTCCACCGGTGGCATAAGAATGGGTGGCTCTTGAAGATATTCCTTTATCTTTTCAAAGGCAGCCTGACATTCATCATTCCAGCGTACTACTTGATCTTTCTTCAGTAATTTGAAGATTGGCTCACAAGTAGCAGTCAGATGTGAGATGAATCGGGCAATGTAATTCAGTCGTCCTAGGAAACCTCTGACTTCTTTCTCTATTTTTGGATTCGGCATCTCTTGTATGGCTTTTACCTTGGCAGGGTCCACCTGAATACCTTTATCACTTACAATGAAACCTAGAAATTTTCCGGATCTTACCCCAAAGGTGCATTTGTTGGGATTCAACCTTAGCTTGTATAACTTGAGTCGGTCAAACAACTTCCTCAGATGGTCAAGGTGCTCCTCCTCAGTTTGAGACCTCGCAATCATGTCATCAACGTATACCTCAATCTCATGATGGATCATATCATGAAATAAAGCAACCATGGCACGTTGATAGGTCGCCCCAGCATTTTTTAATCCGAATGGCATGACCTTATAACAGAAGGTCCCCCACTGAGTCACAAAGGTAGTCTTCTCCATATCCTCTGGAGCCATCTTGATCTGATTATACCCTGAAAAACCATCCATGAAGGAGAACACCTTGTGTTGAGCTGTATTGTCAACAAGGACATCAATGTGAGGTAGGGGGAAGTCATCCTTGGGGCTGGCTCTGTTCAGATCCCTGTAGTCAACACACATTCTGACTTTACCGTCCTTCTTCGGCACTGGCACCACATTGGCAACCCACTGAGGGTAAGAAGTCACTGCAAGGAACCCGGCATCAAACTGTTTCATAACCTCGACCTTGATCTTTTCAGACATCTCTGGACGCATCCGTCGGACTTTTTGCTTTACCGGAGGGCAATCTTCCTTGGTTGGCAGGTGGTGAACTACAATGTCGGCATCCAACCCAGGCATATCTTCATAGGACCAAGAAAAATTTCCATGTAATCTTGTAGCATCTGGATCAATCGTTGCTTCACGCTGAGCTCTAGATTGGCACCAATCTTGACCTCTTTCCTATCTGTCTCAGTACCCAGGTTAATTGTCTCCACCGGCTCTTCATGTGGCTGAATAGCTCTTTCTTCCTGGAGTAGCAGTCTTGCGAGTTCACCATGCACTTCGCAATCATCTTCACCTTCGTCTTCGGCCAAGTTGATCGGATTTTCGAAGTCATAACTGGCGGTAGCAGAGCTGTTACCAGTGAGATCCAGAGTGGATTGAAACCTGTATAAGTGAGTGTGTGTAAATATAGCTGTTTTGCAATATATATAACACAGAAAGGAAAAGAGCACAAGATTTGAAATGCAACAAACGTCCAATGTTTTGATTGATGATATATGAAAATGTCATACAAAAAGCCCTCACAAATGGAGCTACGATGCCCCGGGTAGGACACCGAGCCAACAAAGTTTTAACATATTGTTTGTTACAAATTGGAAATCAAAAGAAATTAATTACTGCGTGACAAATGTGATAGGGGTAAAATCCTTTGCCGTCCAGTTGCTTGGTCCGTCGCTGGTAGTCGGGTAGATCCAACTGTCAAACTCTGCTTCCTCCACATCCTCCTCGATAGCATTCACCCTCGAGCTGGAAATAAACACCGGAGCCTTTCTGATCTTCTCTTTGCGCACAGCCCTCTGAGCCTCTGCAGTAAAGCCCAGCCCAAACTTGTCGTTCTTCTGAGTGAAGTCAGGAAGCTGACCCCAGTTTGCACAATTGCCTTTCTGAACCACAGCCCGGGCATCCCTTAGGAAAGCCATCTTCAAGGAATCATTCTCTTCGACTATTGTTTCTGCTGCTGCTGAAATTGGATGTACTTCCTCGAAATGCTGAAAGGGGGTTTCAATAAACTCCCCGTCCATCTCAATGTATCTGAAGGAATTCAAATGGCTCACCATGTATTCCTCTTCTCCTTGCACAGTGACGATCTTCCCCTTGACATGGTACTTCAACTTCTGGTGCAAGGTAGAGGTCACTACCCCAGCTTTATGGATCCAAGGTCGACCCAGTAGACAAGAGTACGATGGACGTATATCCATCACATAAAAAGTAGAGTCGAATACTTGAGAGCCCACACGAATAGGGATGTTAACCTCTCCATGAACCATCCTTTTGGAACCGTCAAAGGCCCTGACGATGATATTGCTGGGCTTTAATTCCAGGCCTTCATAATCCAGACGGTCTAAAGCCTTTTTTGGTAGAACATTCAAGGAGGAACCAGTATCCACCAATACATGCGCCAGAGTAGTGCCCCTGCATTCGATAGAGACATGCAGGGCATCATTGTGGTCTCTCCCTTTCGCGGTCAGGTCAGCATCTGAAAAACCCAAGCCATTGTCTGCTGTCAGATTTGCTATGCAATCAGTGAACTGGACTGCAGACGTCTCCTGCGGCACATGGGCCGTCTTGAGAAATGAGATCAAGGCCTTAGCATGGGCCTCGGAGCATAGCAATAAGGAGAGCATGGAGATCTTGGAGGGCGTATGCCCCAGCTGCTCGACAACATTGAAATCACTTTTCTTTATTATTTTCAGGATCTCCTCCATTTCTCGTTGGGAGGCCTCAGCATTTATGGGTATTGGTGCCTCCATCCGGGCAGGCTCTTCTTCAACCCCTTTGCCCCGAGCATTAGATGGCTCGGCGGCAGGGGAAACAACTTGATCAGCAACAGTAACAGGTACATTTGTAGGTGTTATAAGGAGGGGTCTTCGAATAGCGGGCGGTGCAATGTCAGGCGAGAAGAGCCTGCCACTGCGGGTGACCTTGGCTGGACCAGTGATATCGCAGATACTGGCGCCAGTGTCGAATTCTTGTTTGATTCCATTTACATATACGTCTGCCCCATAATGCCAAGGGACAGCTTTATCAGATACGTAAGGGAGAGGCCCCGGAACAGTAATAATCACAGGTGCAACAGTCATGATTTGAACAGGCTTCTTCGGGGGAGCCTTGATTGGATTATTGAAGATGGTAACCACAGAAACTTCTTTTATCGGAACCAACTGAACAGCAGACTTCTTAAACAGAATCTCCTTGCTATCCATTAGGCTTTGGACGCCTAACCTCAGCAAGGGACAATCAGATAGGGAAACAGCACAGAATAGGCAACCTTCACCGCATCCCGGAAATAAACCGGCCCGCAGTAGGTTCTTCTTAACGGTCTTCAGAGGGGTGACAACTTCATTTACCGAAACAACGTACATTTCTTCCTCAATGGCATTTACTCTATGCTGGGGCATAGGAGCAGTTACAACATTTGGTCTTTCCGGTGCTTCAAACTGAATTTCCTTTG
Source organism: Vicia faba (assembly GCA_948472305.1). Taxonomy (NCBI): domain Eukaryota; kingdom Viridiplantae; phylum Streptophyta; class Magnoliopsida; order Fabales; family Fabaceae; genus Vicia; species Vicia faba. The sequence continues at coordinate 417,261,769 of OX451739.1, forward strand.
CGTCGATCAGATCTTGTACTTTGTTTCTCAAGGCCCAGCAATCATCAGTAGTATGCTCGGGACTATCAGAATGATAAGCACACCGGGCATTTGGGTTATACTTAGGAGACGCAGTGTTGACGACCTTAGGAGCTTCTTTGAGGGTCACCAGGTTGGTGGATAACAGTTGGGGTAAAATTTGAGATAAGGTCATACTCAGTCGGGTATACTGCCTCTTGGGCCTTTCGCTTCTTTGTTGATTGTACTGCTGAGGAGCAGCAACAGGTTTGGAGATGACCAAAGCATTGACGGCTTGGCGACTTTTGGGCTTGACTTGTCTTCTAGGACCATAGACGGCACTTGCTTCTTTCTTAAACGGCCTCTTCTCAGCACTTGTGGAGGCAGCCTTCTGTATCTTGCCTGACCTGATGCCAGCTTCAATTCTTTCTCCCGTCAATATCAAATCTGTAAACCCGGCGGAGGAGTTACCAACCAAATGATTGAAAAACGGACCAGACAACGTCCCTAGAAACATATCAACCAGCTCTCGATCAGTCAATGGAGGCTGCACCCTGCCAGCCAAATCTCTCCATTTTTGAGCGTACTCTTTGAACCCTTCACCCGTTCCTAGAGACATACCCTGAAGTTGGGTACGTGTAGGAGCGAGATCAGAATTGTATTGGTATTGTCTGTAGAATGCGGTTGCCAAATCTTCCCAGTGTCGGATGCTAGCTCCATCTAGTTGGTAGAACCATTCAAGCTGTGACCCCGAGAGGCTATCTTGGAAGAAGTGAATCCAGAGGTTCTTATCCGCCGTATAAGGTTGGATCTTCCTTACGTACGACCTTAGATGCAGCTTTGGGCAGGAGACCCCATCATACTTGGCGAAGGCAGGCGCCTTAAACTTGTGTGGAATTACTACCCCAGAAGATAACCCCAATTCTTCGAAATCCAGTCCCGGCACATTCTGAATTTCCATGGCGCTTAAGCGGTCCTCCAATTGCTTGTATCTGTCAGCAGCAGGTGGGTATTGTTCGTCGTTATAGTCCGTCTCGTTGTCGGAGACTGCGGGACTAGGAGCCCCTCCCCCTTGGGGCCCCTTGGGGACTGTTTTTCTCAGCAGAAGAAGTAGTTGGATCAGCTTCATTATGGAGTGTATTCCCAAATCTGCGTCCGGTGTTGAACAGCGCAGTCCTCTTTTTCTTCTTCTTCTTCATGAGTAGAGTCTTCAACTCTTGCTGACCTTGGGCTAGGCTTAGGACCATCTCTTGAAATTGTGCACTTTGGGCTTGAAGGGCCTTGATTGCTTACTCACTGGATGAGTCTGGATTCATGATGACTGTGCACACAAACAGCGAAGAAAATTAAGCAACCTGTGAAATAGGGTACCTGCTATGCATATGGTGCAATGGAATGCGTATGTTTTATGTTTTCAAAGACAAACAAGATTCAACTTTGTAGACAAAAAAGGGAAACACACTTCATTAGATTAAAATTTTCAATTGTTCAACAATTTGCCCTTAGGCATTACAGGAATGAAAAATGCTGGAAAGGAAATAAACTATAAAAAGAAACATCCAAAGCTCATCAATGCTCCCATGGCCTTCTCTTTTCAGTGCTGATGTAGTTGTTCAGGACCCGTTCTTCCTCCAATTGCTTAGTCAGCCTCTGGATCTTCCGTTCCTGCTCGTTGAATTTCTCCCGATAGAAATCCCGTTCTTCTTTTAGCTGCGCCCAAGATCTCTTCATGGTGTCAAAATCAGTAGGTATCTGAGGAGGGAGGACAATTGGAGGAACCCCATCTTCATCAGGAGATTCAAGAATGAGAGGTCTAACAGCTTCGTAGGGCATACCTAACTTCTGAGCACGGATGCGGACCCATTTGCAATATGGCTTTAATGGCAGAGAAGTCTTTGGTCCCAACTCATGTGGGTTGGCTTTGCGGATTCTGTCCCAAGCTCTAATGAATCCCTGGCGTAGTTTGTCACTGTCTGCCTGAAACTCAAAATGGAAGTGAGGAACCAGCATTTCATGAGGCCCATCTCCTTTGGCTCTTCCAAACTGACGGAGAGCTAAACACGGATTGTAAGAGATTCCTCCTTGGGTACCAATCAACGGGACATTAGGGTATTCTCCGCAACGGTCAATAACAACTACCTCATCCAAACCTCTGAGAGTCCAAGTGATGTCATTATCAGTGAGAGACATTAACCTCCGAGCCCAACCTTTTCCTTCTTCATTCTTCAGCACGAACTTAGGAAGGTGCGAAATAAACCACCTTACTAGCAAAGGAGCACAACACCACGGAGTCCCCCGTTTTCGAGCAGTACGAGCATAGAGTTGTTGTAGAATGTCACCCAAAAGAGTGGGTACCGGATTCCGAGACATGAAGATCCTTATAACATGGATACTGATAAAAGTGTCAGGGTTTGGAAACAATACCAGACCATAGATCAAAAGAGCCAGAATATCCTCGTATGCCTTGAAGTCCAAGTCATTCCAGAAATCATTAGCCTTGCCAACCAGAAATTTGACCAAAAAGCCCTTGATCCCATTTCTAGTCTCCTAGTTGGATAATACCTCTTCTTTGGTCAAGGGGAGAATTGCAGCAATCTCTTCAGGCCTAGCAGTCTTTTCCAACCCAGTGAATGGAGTTTGTTCCAAGACAGGGATCCCAAGCAAATAAGAAAATTCTTCCAGGGTAGGAACCAGCTGGAAGTCTTGAAAGGTGAAACAATGGTACAGAGGGTCATAAAACTGGGTCAGAACACTTATCAGTTGTTGGTCCCATTTTGCAGTGACCAAGCCAAGGAGGGAACCATGTCTGTTGATGAAGGAAGAAGTGTTTGGAATCCTACCAACCAAATCCTTGAGTAAAGCTGGTGGTTGAACAAAGTTGAGCCGGACAGTATTTCTACGCACGGGCATCATGATGTCCTACAAAACAGAGCAAAGATGAAACTCTTTTGTCTTTGAAATGGGTTAGTCCTTTATACAGGATGCATGCAATGGTATGATGGCATGATGCTATGATGAAGCACACCACAAGTATTCACTTAGGTAAATAAGGCACACAAGTCACACAAGACACCCTTAGGTTTCAAGCCAGCATGAGTTTCAGGTATTACCCTCTTTTGGTTTTGTTGGTTAAAACCTGTCCTATTAGAAGTAACCGGGTTCTAGAGGATCTCAAATCATTGGCTACCCTCAATCGGTCATAACTCCAGCATCGCAATCTTTTCTCGCGGCCAGAACCATCTCGAGAGTTTAGCCTCAATGAGTGTAGCATACTGCTACTGTCCTAATAGCCAAGTTGGTCAATTTAGGGTTCTAAGGTTGGTTGGTGTTAAATGACCCCTTAGAAGACCTATATTCTCCCCGTTGCAACACAAGGGATATAGGTACAGACTAAGATGCCACACCAACGTAGCCACTACTTCACCCATGTCGGTCTACGCCGGACAGGTCCCTCACAGATTATGCTACCTAAAAAGGGTATTTCCCAGATCCGGGTTAGGATCTATGAAACTCCGATGCAAAGCCCACAAACATAAAAGCAAACAAAGCAAACAATTGAAAACAAAGGTGATCTAAGCCCTAAGGTTACTCCACTTTTAAAGTTCTCCCCAGCAGAGTCGCCAGTTCTGTGATACGGTGGGAGAACTGACTTGAGGTTTTGCGTTTGTTTTCGCAAATGTTTCGGTTGAGCAAGAGTCGCCACCGACTTTTTATTTTATCCTAAGGAAAGGTTAAAAAGCACAGCAAAAACCTTTTGAGATGTTTTCTTGGGTTCGGGGAGTAGATTATAGAAAGGGAAGGTATTAGCACCCTTTCTATCCATGGTTATCCATGGGCTCTTAGTTACTTGCTTAGATCACTTGCCTTTTGTTTTCAATTGTTTTAAATGGTGCTTGAGTGTGTGTGGGTTTGAAAATATTTTGAAAAGAGGCCAATGTTGTGGCAACCTTTGTAATGATCCATGTGGGGATGTATACCAAGGTGTATGTCTTTTGAAAAAGGTTTTCATTTGTTTTTTTGAAAGTTTGTTTTGAAAGTGTTGTGAGGTGTGGTTTTGAAATTAGGCAAGTGTTTTGTTTTGCAAGATTGGTTCAAGTAACTAAGAGGTTATCTACTCCTAAATTTCTCAAAAGATTACTGCTATGTTTTAACCCTTTTAACAAGTTTGTTCCACCATTGAATTTGGTGGACAACCTTATGTTAGGATGTGAAAGGGACAGGCGCGGGTCATCGTTTAGACCATAATTGCAACGGCGTTAAATGTCTTTGGGCATTTTCTTTAAGGGACTTGATCATTTGTTTTTGTTTGTTTTGAAAGGTTTTTATCGAGGGACTATGATCATTCAAATTGTTTGCTTTGCCCAAAGAAGTTCAACATACAATATGGCCCAATTATTTGAAGGCAACAAAGGGGAGTACCCTAGGGGTGCAAGTGTGAGATGTGTTGTTTATTTTCATGCTCATTCATCTTGTATTAGGTCCAACTATTTTTTTATCGTTTTTTCGCATGCAAAACCCTAATTCTAACATGTTATTATTAGAAAGCAATAAAGTGCGAATACTAAGCTATTACAAAACCAAATATGGGAAGGGGGGTACAAATGTTCAAATGGGGGTATTGACAAGAATTTAAATCTAAATTATTACATCATTTCGAATATTTGCAATGTAAATAATGTAAAATAATTGAATAAAAATGCAAGATGCAAAAGAAATGTTTTGTATATGTATGAAAAAATATTATTTATGTAAAAGAGAAAAGAAAATAAAAATTATATTATTTTTTGGAGTATTTTGAATTTAAGGCAAAAACCCTAATTTTAAAGAAAATGTATTATTATCTAATTTAATACAAATATTTATTTATTATTTATAAAAATAAAATAAAATGAAGTATATTATGAAAAAAGTATTTTTGTATCAAATATTAATAAAAATGAAAAAATTCAAGTATTTTTATATTTTAACTTAAACATATATATATATATATATATATATATATATATATATATATATATATATATATATTTATATATATATATATATATATATATATATATATATATATATATATATATATATATATATATATATATATATATATATATATATATATATATATATATATATATATATATATATATATATATATATATATATATATATATATATATATATATATATATATATATATATATATATATATATATATTTAAGTCTTAAATATATATTATACACAAAATAATATATATTTAATATTTTAACAAGATAAATAAAAAAAGTATTTTTATGTGGAATATTTTCAGAAGGTAAATAAATAAATAAATAATAAAAAAAATGTATTTACACTATTTTTCTATTTATTCTAATAATAGTATATATATAATATTTATATACAAACAAAAGAAATAAATCAAATAAATATGCCATATATTCAAAAAATGATGGAAAAAATATTTTTATTTTTTTAATGTCATGAGAAAAAATAAACAAAGTCAATCAAAAAAGAAAAAGTCAAAAAAGAATAAAAATAAAGCAAATGGGCTCAGGGGGTATAATAGCAAATATGTGGTGTGAATAAGAAAAAACACACACAAGCCCAGCCCAATGCCACTGTCTTCAACCTCCAGCACAAATGTTTGAAAAAACGCGCGCCATGTTCAGCTTCTTCTAACTCTTGATTCCTGGCTTTTTAGCAAAAACTCATAACACAACAAATGTTCAGCATGAAGAGACGATTCTAACCATGTATGGAACTTGACCTAACTCTCTAAGATGAGGGAGAATTTCTCCTCCCCCAAATCCTAACCTAATTTTTCTGCCATTTTCAAACTCCAAATTCTCTCTACTCAGGCAAAAGAAATGAAATGTAAAGATATGTACATGTTCAGGGCTATGAGTAGAACCTTGTTTCTTCACAAACTTAAGACTAAAGATGCATGATAAGAGAGATACGAGTTCAAAGTTTTACCTGTGCAGTTGAACTTCTATCTGGAGAATGAGGAACTTCTGGTGCAAGGTAATGATTGGAAAAGCTTCCTTGAGGTCCAGGGATGCTTTTTCAGTGCTTACTTTGTCTTGAAACTTCTTGTATCGAGCTGTGGAACTTCAACTGCAAGAGGAAAAAATGAAAATGGTGGAAACTGTTAGAGAGATTACAGGTCAGGTTTTAGGTCATGGTTAGCTTGCATATATGCTAGGGAGTGTATATGGATTGATTTTGGTAAGAATGCTCGAGGGAAATGGGAGTTAGCACTCAAACTGCAGAGGCAACCCTGTTTTTGCAGTTTGAGGATGATTCTGAGATGGAGGGTGCTTGAAAGGTCAATGACTCGTGCCAAAGTTGGGATATGTTCTTTGGAATGTGTTTGATAGCTTTTGTGTTGTGTGCTAAGGCTGAGATTGAAGTTGGTACAAGTTATGCAATGTTACTTGAATTTGAAGCAAGCAATGGTCACTTGGTGTTTTAGGTCAGTAGGGGCCTCTAATCCTGCTGCATAAGCCTCTCTTGATCAGAGCAATTTTCCCATAATCTTGTGCCCATGAGATCCTAACTGTACTTGCTTGGATTTCAATTTGACATAAAGCTAGCTTTTTACAAAAATGGATAAAGCACTTTATCTAGTTTAGGATTAATCTTGCATACAATGCTTGCACTCAAAGAACAACACCTTAACACATTGAATATGCATTAAATTATTGATTATGGAATGGTTCAAGGACCTGTAATCAAGCCTAAAGCATGCTGAGTTCAAATTTGCAAAGTTATGGACATGTTTTGATGAAGAACAAAAGTGAATTTTTGCCAACTTGTGAAATTCGAATCTCTCAAGTTATGAGGTTGTTTGATGAGTTCTTGGACATTTTGGAAAGCTTGGAATGTGTACTACAATCCATCTTTGAAATGCAAATTGAAATTCCAAGTTAAAGGGTATGAAAAATGGCCTTGAAGTGGGGTAGAAAACCTTGTCAAAATAGGTTAAAATTTCACTAAGTTAAAAATGGTTTAGTGCCCTTATTCAAAAAATTGTAACTTGAGATACAAGCTTCAAATGAGAAAACTTTGTGAATCAAAGTTGTAGATTATGCAACAAGCTACAACTTTCATGTTTTGACTTTTGTTTGAATCCAAATGGATCTTGGTGAAAAGATGGGGCAAAGTTGGGAAAAAAAATTAGGGTTTTTCATAACTTAGAAAATTCTAAGTTATGAAAAATTCCATTTTCAAACCCTAATTTGCATTTTGTGATTTCTTGGTGAACAAGTTTCATGACTTGGGATGTTTTGATGAACAATGAATCTTGACTCTTGATTTTGACCAAAAAGTCAAAGTTTGACTTTTCAGTATACAGTCAAAATTGATCAATTGACTGGGAAATTCAACTGTCAATCTTGTGTACTTGGGATCTTTTGAGCTTGATGAATGTGTCAAGACCATTTCATTGAGTCCTTGAGTCCATATGTGAACTTGGTTTGCCATTGGCTAGGTCAAACAGTCAAAAATTGCCTTTGTGTAGTCAAAACCCTAAAAATGACCATTTTGCCCTTTTGGTGATCTGATCAAATTTCTTGGAGAATTGTGATCCAAACTTGATCAAATGGTCCATATGAGTTCAATATGTTGATGTGGGTCAAATTTCATGAGGTTTGACTGTCAATTGGCCACAGTTGACTTTTTCCCCAATACAGCTGATTTCTAGGTCAACTGTCCAATTGACTGGGCAAAACTTGGAATCAAGACTTGAAACTTGGCATGGGTAAACTTGGGAGTCCAACATGAAGCATGAAAGTCATCTTAGGCATTTTAGGTCAAAACATCCTTGGGCAAACACAAACCCTAATTTGAGTCCACAGTGCAAGGAGAAGTCTTGAGCAGAGGAAACCCTAACTGGATCTTGATCTTCAAAGGTCTTGTGATGAGAAAATGTTAAGGAAATGGGAGGGCAAATTTTGGGGTACAACAATGAGCTTGCGTAAAACTGCATCGGTTTTTTTTAACACTTTTGACATTCGAATGCCCCAAGTGGTGACGTAGATAAATTCCTGGCTTATTACAGGTGTTGGTCTACAATCGGTCGTTTCACAGATGTTTCCTGGGTTGTTACAGGTGTTGATCCGGAATTCTTCAGACGTGCCCTGGCTTGATACAGGAATCGAGTCTGGAAAGGTGATAGTTGATAGATATGCCCTGGCTGGATACAGGAATCGAATCCTCAAACTCTTCAGACGTATCCTGGCTAGATACAGGAATCGAGTCTGGAAATGTAGTCAACAGATATGCCCTGGCTGGATACAGGAGTCGAATCTGGAATTGTAATAGTTGATAGATATGCCCTGGCTGGATACAGGAATCGAGTCTGGAAACTCTTCAGACGTGCCCTGGCTAGATACAGGAATCGAGTCTGGAAATGTGGTCAACAGATATGCCCTGGCTGGATACAGGAGTCGAATCTGGAATTGTGATAGTTGATAGACATGCCCTGGCTGGATACAGGAATCGAATCTTCAAACTCTTCAGACGTGCCCTGGCTAGATACAGGAATCGAGTCTGGAAATGTGGTCAACAGATATGCCCTGGCTGGATACAGGAGTCGAATCTGGAAATGTTGTAGTTGATTTGTTGAACACTTTTGACATTCGAATGCCCCAAGTGGTGAAGAAGGAGTCTTGAATCAGATTACTCTGCATATTGAGAGATTTCTTGAAATCTTGACTGGACTGCCCCAGGTTAACTGAACTTTGAAAGATCTGTTGGACCTTGACTGGACTGCCCCAGGTTAACTGAATTGTGACATGTCATTCCCCTTGTTGATAGGAGATCTGATGGAATTGTCATCCTCTTGAAGAGATTTTGACTTACTGAGAGAGTTTTCGTTCCTCCGAACATTTGCTGTATGAATTTCTTCGCTGTCAAACAAAAGGGTCAAATGCAGACAGTGATATTCGTATAATGCAAAGTTTATGTTTGTCTCGAAGTTTTGAAAAATGCGTTTTTAGCAGAAAACTTTTCATAAGACAGATCAACACAAGATTTAGAGCAAAGCCCTACAGGAGTCAGGATACCTTTTGTAACAGTATGCTTTCGAATTAACCCATGCTTCAATTAGGACTTTTGATGGGTTGTAACGTGGCCTGGTTCACGGTTTAAGAAACAAAAGGATAAAGGCTCAAAGTTTATTTGTACCCACCCGCTCTTCGTGATGTTCTTCAACCTAAGCTCAGTTAATTGTGCGTCACACTCTATTTTGAGTTTCGAACGACTTTCGGGCGATGGTTCACCAGTTTGAATTTTTGGGAGACAGTCATCATCTCCTTTTTCTTTTTCAACACTTTTCATGTTGTTGAGGATTTTGTAATGACCTCACTATTTTGATTTTGATTTGTTATCCCTAACTTTTGCCTGACTGTTACCGTTTTCTGGGATTACTGTCAGCGGGATGCCCCAGCTTTCTTAAGCCTCCTTTATAGGTTTTGGCTCGGCGGGCTTTTCTCTTTTGAGAGATTGACTGTCTACGTGATAGGGAACCACCCTTGTCTTTTGATTCCAAAGGAACGCTTTCTCTTTTTTCGCCGTCGTTTGTTGTATTAAGAACTGAGAGTTTGCGACTTCAATGCGCATTTTCTTTTGAATTAATTGAGATGCTACCCTGCCCCAGGTTTATATCAAGGGTTTTGATCGTTTTAGAACAGGAAACTCCTACTTCTTTGGCTCGAAAGGGTTGACTAGGGATTAACCTCCTTATAACTCCAGTGTTTGGGAATTGAAAGAAATGCCTGTACATCATCAGCAAGGTTTGTTCAAAAGCATACTGTATAAGATAATGGTATTGTTTCGTCATCCTCCCTCTAAAGGCTTGCAGCTTTTTATCAAGAGTTAAATATCATAAAGAAAAGCATAAGAGTAGTGAAACGAATGGATGAATTCAAGACAAACATATGCAATGCATTAATGAAAACAGAGTTTAACATCAACAAATAATTGTTTGACAGCAAAAGAAATTACAACTTTGAAAATTCAAAAAGAAGCAAAAGTCTTTCAGTTTGAGCTTCGTCACTTCAAGCGGAGAACCCTTTAATGGAAGATCTTCATCTCACCGTCTGGCATGAATTCCAGCACCCCAATGTCAATCAGATCTTGAATCTTATTCTTCAAGGCCCAACAGTCGTTAGTGTCGTGTCCCGGGCTGTAGGAGTGGTAAACACAGAATACGTCGGGATTATAGTGAGGAGAGGAGATATTGGGCTTCTGAGGAGGATCCTTTATGGTAAGCAAGTTGACCTCCAACAGACGCTTCAGTATGAAGAATGATGGTATTTCAGTCTCCGTGAACTGTCTTCCCGACTTTTCTTGCTTACGCCGTTTGCCCCGTTGACGCTGGCAAGGTTGTTGATGGGTTTGTGACCCTGAAGCACGCAAAGGAGCTTTCCCCTTACCTTCTTGAGTGGATGGAGGCTGAGCGGTGACTTGCTCTTCAACCTCAGATGTTTGCCCCAGTTGGTTGTTTGGAAGCAGTTGGCGGACAAGAACTCTGAGTTCCTCTTGCCTTTGGGATAGGTCTTGGATGAGAGCCATCTGGCCCACCAACTGTCCCATCATTTGAGTCCTCAGTGTTGTCAGATCAAACTGCAGCTCCGCAAGCTGGTCACTCCTGGCATTGTTGGAATTCCCCAAGTCCTTGGTGAGGAGAGCTTTCATCTCTTCTTGCCCCAGAGACAAGTTCAGGAACATCTCCTGCAGCTGAGCAGTCTGGTCTTGGATATCTTTGACAGACCTTTCTAGAGCCATCTCTTGCTGAAATAAACATCAGGAGAGTAAGGAAACCTGAAAAAGGAAAGACTGTCAAAATGCAATGCATGATATGTGGATGCATGCTTCCAAGGATCTCTTGGGGTAAACATAAGAAAATGTTAGAGGTAAACACAAGGAAATGTTAGAGGTTGAACTCTGCTCTTGGATTGGAGATCTCTGCACCAGTGGACGTCCTTCTACGAGAATCAAGCTCACCATGTCGAGTGGGTCATAGCCACTGATTCAAGTTGTTGATCTTGAACTTTGACTGGAGAGCTTTGTATCGGTGGATGTCTTTCCACGAGAATCAAGCTCACCATATCGAGTGGGTCATAGCCACTGATTCAAGTTGTTGCACTTGATCTTTGACTGGAAACCTCTTGCCCCTTGGTAGATGTCTGGTTCAACGTAACCCTGCATCAACAGAACCCTCGAGATCCTTGAAATGGTTATTGAAAATGCTATGGTATGATGTCATGATGTTATGTACATGTATGCCCAAAAGCAAGTGAGTGTATATACAGGCAAACATATTCACACAAAGCACACAAGGCCTTAGGTTTAGGCTTGCATGAGGTTCAGGTACTACCCTCTTTCAGTTCGTTTGTTAAAACCTGTCTTATCAAAAGTAACCGGGTTCTAGAGGATCTCATATCATTGGCTACCCTCAATCGGTCATAACTCTAGTATCGCAACCTTTTCTCGCGGCCGGAACCATCTCGAGAGTTTAGCCTCAATGAGTGTAGCATACTGCTACTGTTCTAATGGCCAAGTTGGTCAATTTAAGGTTCTAAGGTCGGTTGGTGCTTAATGACTCCTTGGAAGACCCATATTCTCCCCGTTTCAACACGAGGGATATCGGTACAGACCAAGACACCACACCAACGTAGCCACTGCTTCACCCATGTCGGTATACGCCGGACAGGTCCCTCACAGATTATGCTACCTAAAAGGGTATTCCCCAGATCCGGGTTAGGATCTATGAAACTCCGATACAAAGCCCACAAATGTAAAGCAAACAAAGCAATTAATTTGAAAACAAAGGTGATCTAAACCCTAAGGTAACCCCACTTTAAAATTCTCCCCAGCAGAGTCGCTAGTTCTGTGATACGGTGGGAGAACTGACTAGTGTTTTGCATTCGTGTTCGCACTTGTGCGGTTGAGCAAGAGTCGCCACCGACTTTTTATTTTATCCTAAGGAAAGGTTAAAAAAGCACAGCCAAAACCTTTTGAGATATTTCTTGGGTTCGGGGGGTAGATTATGAAAAGGGAAGGTATTAGCACCCTTTTCATCCATGGTTATCCATGGGCTCTTAGTTACTTGGTTTTTTAGATCACTTGCCTTGATTTTCGATTGCTTGAAAATGGTGTGTGTGTGTGAGTGTTTTTGAAAATGTTTTTGAAGAGATGCCTTGTCTCAGGCAACCAATGTATTTGACTCATGTTTGAGTGTTTTACAAAAGTGTGTATCTTTTCGAAAAGATGTTTCAAATGTTTTTTTGAGAGTTTGTTTGAAAGTGTTGTGGATTGTGGTTTTTGAAAAGAAGGCAAGTGTTTTTTGCAAATTGATCTCAAGTAACTAAGAGTTTTGTCTATCCTATTGTACTCAAAGGTTTTCGTTATGTTTTAACCCCTTTTAACAATTTTGTTCCACCATTGAATTTGGTGGACAATCTTGCGTTTAGGAAGTTTATTCGGGACGGGCGCGGGTCATCGTATGGACCACGAATGCAATGGTGCCAAGTGTCTTTGGCAATTTGCTTTGAAGGGACTATGATCATTCCGTTTAGGCAACACTTTGAGACTTATGATCATTTGATTTCGTTTTGCCAAAGAAACTCGACGTGCAAGCATGGCCCATTTTGGAAGGCAACATGTGGGATTACCCTAGAGGGTGCAAGTGTGATTGTGCATTGATTACATGTATTTGTCTTGTATTAGGTTATCTAGCATTTGATTTTATGTACATGCAAACCCTAGGTCTAACCATGGTATAATTGGAAAACTGTAAATTGCGGAATGTAAAATCTACGCTATTACAAAGCTAGTATCCGGGAGTGGGGGTACAAGGGTATGAATGGGGATGAGACTTATAGTATCAATAAGTTACAACCAAATTGAATTTGCGATAAAATGTAAACATCGAATATACGAATATAAGATAAACAAATGTGTATAGGGCAATGTGGATGTATTTGTATCGTGTAAGTGTACAAGTATATGAGTACGTGATTATTTACAGGCGCGAAATGTGAGCTTAATGCGTATTTAGAGTATTTATTTAACCTAAAGAATAATTAAGCGTTTATTTAATTATTGATCTTGTATGTCTTTTTAATATGTACAAAAGGAATGTTTTAATTATATGTTCAAGTTCTAATTAAATTATATCATGTATAAAAATGTACCGTTATTTATTATATACAAAAAAAAAGTATTAAATGTCAAGAGTTGAATTATGTATAAAAAGAAGTGTATTTTTATATTGTTATGTACAAAGTATATTTTAATTGATAAAAAATCAAGGATTAAATTAGAAAAAGAAAGTATTTGTTTGTAAAAAGTATTTTAATAAAATAAAATAATAAAATAAATAATAAAAAAAAAGGGTTTAACATTCTAATTATATTTTCTTGATTATATTAGTATAAAAAGTTTTTATTAGTGTAAAGAAAAAAAATGAAGTGAAGTTAGTATAAATTATAAAAGAAGAATGGTTAATTGTAAGATGTTAATTTGTGTTAGTAGGAAATAAATGGGCTTCAGAGAACTTCAAAACGGGTCAGGCCCAATGCTGGAAACGAATTCTTTTAGGGTTTGGGATTTTGTTGGTCAGTTAGGACAAGGCGTTTAGGGTTGGCAGTGGCGCGTTCATGGGTTTCGTCCTCTTCTCCGTTGCATGTCTCCATTGTTCCCTTCGCTTTGAGGCCACCGGCGCTACCCCCACATCTCTCTTCCCTCCAGCTCGAGTTCAAAGGTCTTATTACAATAAGGTTCGCTTTAGATGCTTGTTTATACCCTTTTTTACGAATTGCAGTGTTTATTTTTCTTTGATCTTTGACCTTAGTCTTTTATTATTATGGGGTGAAGGAGAAAAAGAGAAGGAGAAGAACGTACTACCTGACCTTGGAGAAGGAGGAGAGAAAAGGGGATGTGGCGCTCAGGAGGCTCAGCGTTGGAGGGCTTGTACGATGAAGATGAACTTGTAGCAATTCCGGTTTGCGTATTCTCTTCCTCTTTGTTATCTTGATGCCTTCGAGTTGCCTTTGAATTGCATGTGATATTGCTTTTTCTGAGATTGATGCTTTGTACGCCTTTGCCTTCTTCTTCTGATTTTGCCCCTTGGATGATTTGCCTATGATGAAGAGCTTCTTTTGAGGCCTAGGGTTTAGTTGCCCTTGAGTATTCGTATGCTTGCCTTGAATGTTTGTTGTTGGCCCTCTGAGATTGATATGCTTTGCTGAAAATGCTTGCTTGCTTCTGTGAGTTGCCTTTTGATTCTATTGATTATGATGCTTTGAGATGAACGCGTTTTTGAACTTCGCCCAGTGATGATATCTCTCTGAGGGCTTTGATGCTTGGTGAACTGTCTTAAGGTTTTAGCAGGTATGCTGCTGAGGCAATTTTGCTAGTTTAGGCAGTGGTTGGACAGATTGGTATGGAGGTTATGTTGGTTTATTTTGTTAAGGTTCTGGACTTATGCAGTAGGACTTTGTTTAAGGTTTGAACTTGGTTTACCAGGTTTTTGGTTGGTTTGAACATGTTTTTGATGTTTAGGCCAGGATGCTGACAGTAGGTATTGTTTGTGCTTTGTATTGGTTCTGCTGGCTTTTTGAGGCAGGGCTTATGCTTGAACAGCAGGTTTAGCTTGGTTTATCAGGTTTGAAGGCTTGGTGTCCAGGTCTTGAACTGGCTTCAGGTTTGATATATGGTTCAGGCAGGTTGTAGTTTGACAGTATGGTGGGTTTTTGAGGTTATGTGTTTGTAGTGGTTTTGGTTAGGCTTGGCTAACGCGGGTTGAGGTTGAGCTTCAGTTTGTATGTTAGTTTTTGGACAGGTTTGATAATGGCTGATGCAAGTTATGCTTGCAGTAAGTTATTTGTGAACTTCAGCAGGTTTTTCTATGCTTCAGGTTTTGTATATTTTTCTTCCTATCCCCTGAACTGTGTTTTGTTCTTTGTGTTATATCTTTTTCTTCCTATCTCCTGCCTAGGCCTGAAAACCTGCATCTATCTCTCTTCTTTCTTTCTCTATAGTACAGTTGGATATTATAATATGATTCTTTTCTGTACTATTTTTTCTGAAAAGGCTATCTGATGGGAAATGATGATAAAAGGGAACTTGCATAAAAGATTTTTTCTGCATATATATCTCTTCTTGACAGCTTGTGTGCTTTTTGATATCTTCCATATCTTTGCCAAATCTTCTTTTGAAAGCTTGGGTAGATTTTGTATTTTTGACAGTAAGTTTGTACCTTTGGCTTTTGATAGAAAATGGGAGTTTGGATTTTAGTTGGGTTTGAACTTGTTTCTGAACTATGCAGTTTGACATTTTTAAAAATATGCATTTTGACATTTTGCATTTATGATAAAATTCTTCCCTCTTTGTGAACCGGGAGAAATCCCGTGATTTGCAGAGAGGGTTAACTGATCCCAATCAGTGGCCCTTAATGATGACTGCAAATTTTATCTGTCTTTAATTAAATATCAGTCACTGACTTTTCTTCTTTTGCAGATAAAAAATGGATGGAGGGGTACTAAATGAAGACTGAAGAATTAGAAAAATAGGATAGTTTCCTTTTTATTTAATATTTAAATTAATGTAAACTATTGTTTGTAATTTAAATTATAAACAATATTTGTACAAATAATTCAAATATCAATAAAAATTTTATTATCCAACTAATTCTAATTCTCTTTCTTTATTGTTTATTTATTTATTTAAAACTCTTTGAATTAAAATAATTGAAAAAATAAATTTCAATCACTTAATTTAGAATAATAAATAATTTAAATAAACAATACTTTAGCACGTTGATCAATTAAACCTGTCCTTTCCAATATCCAAAGCAAAGCAGCAGTTAACCAAAATAAACTGATCAAGCGCATTCCCTTTTTCACTGATTCTTTTGCCAGGCACTGTAATTCCAAACTGCATATTTCTTTTGACTGATGAATTCAAACCAACTGTCTCCTCTTACTGATTAAGTCAAAACAATGCGAATCCAACCCGAATCTTGGAAAATCTTGCAAAGTGCTGTGGAATTTTAATTTTGCCGAGAATATGCCCATAAAACCTTAATTCTTGATTAAATGCCAAATAACGCTCGCCTGATCAAAATTGAACCAAAAATCATCCAAAACCCTAAGCCAACTGTGAAAAAATCCAGAGTCCTGAAAATCAGTAAAAACCCTAATTTCGCTTGACTGACAAGAAAAGTCCGTTTGTCCGATTCTTGAGTCAGTTTAAAAAATCAGGAAATGCTTGAAGCTGAGATTTCTTGTGGAAAAATGCGAGGGCAAATTTTGGGGTACAACACTGAAGCCTGGACCCGACCAAATAACAGTTTGAGTTGCTGAAGCCTGGACCCGACCAAATAATAGATGATCTCAAAATGTTATGAAACCTGTACCCGACCAGATAATAGCCTAGCTCTTCAAGCATATAGAAGAACCTAAACTCAATCCGACCAAGTTTTAACCTCTTTTCCTCAGTAGAGTTGCCTCAATATCCCCAACAAATTACTAAGAAACCTGGAACCCGGCCAAATATCAATTTTCATTTCCATCTTCTGAAAAGATTTATTGTGAAACCTGGACCCGATCAGATAGCAATCATCCTCAGAAAGCTGTTGTGAAGCCTGGATCCGACCAGATAGCAACCATCCTCAGAGATTCATTGTGAAACCTGGAAACTGACCAGATAACAACTAAATCCCCAAGTAGTTTATTATGAAACTTAGACCCGACCAGATAACAATTGACCGCATCAAACCTTAGAAATCTGCAAAGCCTGAACCCGGCCAGATAATAGTTTTCAAGCAGTTTATTGTGAAACCTGGACCCGACCAGATAACAATTAACTATGATTCCCAGAAAGACACTATGAAGCCTGGACTCGACCAGATAATAGTACAGCTTTCCAAAAACCATGAAGCCTGGATCCGACCAGATAGTAGTTGCCATTCCAAGTTACTGCAAAGCCTGGATCCGACCAGATAACAATTAACTTCTGTATCCCCAATAAGTTATTGTGAAGCCTGGATCCGACCAGATAACTATTCAATTTCAAGGAATTTTCTGTAAAGCCTGGGATCCGACCAGATAATAATTAATTCGTCTCATCCTCTAGTAAGTGGTTGTGAAGCCCGGACCCGACCAGATAGCCATCGACTACTTCATTCTTGGCAACTGTGAAGACTGGACCCGACCAGATAGCAGTCGACTACTTCATCCTCGACAACTGTGAAGCCTGGATCCGACCAGATAACAGCTGGCATTGGAGCGATCTTCCTCAGCAAAAGCATCCTTTCAACAAAATCTGAAGATATGCATATTCTTCATCTCCAATAGGCGATCAAGGATTCAATCTCCCAGAATTTCCTCAGTAGTAGTCAGGGATTTATTTTCCCAGACAAAAACATACACTTCACATTCATACATCATAGCATGTACATACCATACACATTTGGCATGATACCACATCTAGTGAACATCATGCAAACATCTGCATTTTACTAACCCTTTTCTCACAGGTAGAACATCAAGTTTTAATGTGAATCAACAAGGAGATTTGTGCTAATACCTCTTCCAGCATTTACCAACACTCCTCCAAATGGCATCTATAAGCCCATTCATCATCCATCTTCGAATGCAAATTTCTAGTGACTTTAGTGTTCAAATCATCTTTCACCTTCAAGTCACGAATGACAGATCCGCCAAATCTAACTCTTCAGGTTCAAGAAGTTTGAACATGGACAGCTGTTGCACCCCAAAATTTTCCCTCTCATTTCACAAGGGATCACCCTGGATCCCAAGTTTGCTTCTATCAAGTTTCCAAGCCTTGAACTGCAAAGTTTCCAAGAAAATCACTCACAAGGGCAAAATGGTCATTTGCATAATGAGAAGTCTAACCTTGACTTTTAGATCAACATCAAATCTCAAAAATTATATTTCATCAAGACATGTTGGAATATGCAGACTGTTTCATCATGAAATTTAAAAGTCAAATTTTGCTTTGGAGGGGTCAAATTCTAAGTACTTAGAAATTTTTCTAAGTGTTTAAGAATTATGGCAATTTCAGAAACTTCTGACCAGATTATCACCATAACTCTCAGCAAATTCTGGATATTCTCAAGACAGAGTTTGGTCAGAACTTCTGGGCAAGCCATCCACAAAAGCTTCAATCAGAGTTTTTTAGGGTAAATTAAAGAAGATTAAGAAGCGTGCTGCAAGCTTTCCAGAAAGTCTGAAAGCTCTTTCAGAACATGATGGAGTCAGAAGATAAGAGGATCAGAAGATGAGATGCTACGCTAAAGTAGAACTTCTAATCCAGAGTCAAGCAAGGATGCAGAGTTTCACATGGCAGGATTTCTGATCGTCATTTAATGCTCACAACCACTTGTGAGTTGTTATCCAAAGGATTTCCCCCACGCGTACCCCTACTATCTTGGGAAGACAAAATTATGTGCAAAAGTATGCTAGATCCATGCGCTGCTTCTACTTTTCCTTAATTCACGCTGCCAAATCCATCTTAGGCGCTGTTAACCATCCAACTTGATGCATTGAACCACACTTGTTTAAGCTTACTTCAAGAGTAAGTCAGTATCTGGCATATGATGTTGGTGCCAGTTGACCACCCCAAACTGCAAAACCTTTGCCTATAAGTAGAACAACTTTGGCCATTGAAAAGAGGTCGGAAAAATTTGAGAGAAAGGTGTGAAATTTGAGAAAGAAAAGCCTTGAACCCCTGCAAAAATTCCAAGAATCCAAAAAGATTACAAACACGAAAATACAAAACCTTAGCATTTGATTCTTGCATTAAAGCTCCATTTTTCTCAAAGCCGTTTCCTGAACAAAACCACCCATACAGTTCCTAATACATATTCAAAAGCCATCCAAAATTCTGTAATCAAACAGTAACACATTCTCCACCAATATCCATTTCAAAGGATCAAAACTTTATCCCTCAGAATCTTCTAATCATTTACAATCCAAGCTGAAAGTTTCCAACCTGCTGAAAACGTGAGGAAGCTGTTCAGAACACCACAAGTGGTCAGAATCAGATTCCAGCTCCCAGAATATTTCCCAGCTGCAAGGTAAGTTCCTGCTGACTCTCATCATATTATTTAAGCATTGTCAGATTTTTGCATATTTAACACAATGTAGATATTCTGATTCTGATGGTGTACATATTCTGAGATTTCATGCATCTGTCTGCCTAAATAGAGGGAATTCCAGTTCAGAGTTTCATAAAGAAATTAGGACTCAAAATTAGGATTAACAAATTCACGTTGCTTCTTATTTGTGTTTCTAATATTTCTTGAAACTTGTCATAACGGTCATGTATGCAACTTCTATTCTGTTAAAGAAATGACTAAGCTGCAAATGTTTTGACTGGTATGGAGAGAGGCAAAGTTCTGACAGTTGCATCAGAACTTCTGGAAAAAACTTTTGAATTCTCAGAAGATCCAGAACTTCTGAACTTCCATATTTTTACTAACATGTTTCTGTTTGTACAACACGTCAGAGTCAAAACTACTGACCTCTTCTATTCTCATGCATTTGCGCTGATTTTGGTTTTCTTTCTCTTTTATTATTTTTGCCGTCATCTTTATTTTTCATTAATCAAAAATACCAAACTATTTCATATTCACATATTTATTTTATTTTCTTTTAACATGAAAAGACAAAAAATACTTTCTTAAACAAAACTTATTTCTTTTCTTAAATAAATAAGCATTTTACATTTCCTGTACATTCTTATCTATTTCAATATGGTTGTAATAGTAACTTAGAATTTCAATTTGCAACCTCCATCCCCCTAAATATTGTAATAGTGTAGGACTTTACATTTCTGCACTATTATTTGCTTTCAATATATGCTAGTAATTAGAGTGTGTATGACAAGATATGAAAAATTGACAAATGGATCACCCTAATCAAGACAAAATTATGCATGCAATCAAATACACTTGCACACGAGCACCCCTGGGGTGATTCCACTTGTTGCCTTACGAAAATGGTCATGATATGTGTAATCGGTGGATCTGGAACTGACTGTTTAACGTTGGTTCGCGAAATGTCGCGGAAGCAAGAGTCGCCACCGTCTTTTATTTTCTCCAAATGGAAAGGACAAAAGCACAGAAAAATTCCTTAAAGAGATTGCTCTCGGTTCGGGAGGTAGATTATAGAAAGGGAAGGTGTTAGCACCCTTTCTATCCATGGTTATCCATGGGCTCTTAGATACTTGCTCACTTGTGTTTTCAAAAATGGTTTGTCTGCTTTTCAACTGTGGGTTTTAAAAAAGTTTCTTTGAAAATTCCAGTTCGACTCTTGTATCAGTCCTCAAGAGTGTTTGAAAAAATGCTTTCGAAAGCTTTTTGAAAAGGTGTCGGTGTGAAAAGTATTTTTTGAATTGTTTTGAAATTAGAGCAAGTATCCATGAGAATCTACCTACTCTAAGGAATTCGTCTGTGTAAATGTCCTTTAAAGTAGTGCCATCCCACCATTGAGAGGTAGGTAGCACCACCGTTGGAGGTGTTAGGGTCAATTCGAGGTTCGGGACATGGTGATCACCAGAGCAATGGGAAGACACCTTAGAAGCTACCCTCATGCCAGGTTCCCGGATCATGAGGACTTACTAAGACATCCTCTACTCGACGATCACCTTTCGAGGCAAGGCAACAGTGAGGCGTACCCTAGGGGTGGTGTGTGAATTTGTGTGTCGTTTTCATTTGCATTTATCTTGTCATGGTATAGATGATCTAGCGTTTGTTTTTATTTTTTGTCCATTCATTCTTGCATGCATTGATTAACAGTTAAAAGTGCGAGAAAAGTAAAGTTCTAAGCTATTACAAAAGGCGCGGGTCCACATCGCCAAAATTTCCAGAACCCGATTTGACAGAAAATAAAGAAAGCAAAGAAAAGTAAAGTGCGAGAAATTAATTTACAAGGCCTTGGGAGAGATACATAAAAATCATATGAAAAAGAAATAAACACGCGAATTAAATAAGAATTAAAACGAGGGCGTTGGACCCTTTTGCAAAATTAAATTAAATGATGAAATTAATTAATTAAAAAAGAAAAGAAATTGTTTTTGGTATTTTTTGGTATTTTATGATTTTAATGGGAAAAAGAATTAAATGCAATTAAACCTAATTCTACAATTTTTATTTGTTAAGAAAACATTAAACTTTAACCTAAAATTAAACCTAATTATTTTACATGCAATTTTAATTTATAAAAATAAAATAATATTAAATATTTGATTATTATGAAAGAAAAGAAACAGGAATAAAAATTATCATAAACCCTAGTTCTACCACTTTTAAATTAATTAAGAAAATATTAAGGTTTTCTCCTAAATTAAAACTAATCAATTAAAGTTATTTATTTACTAAAATACTAAAATAAAAATATTTATTATTTTTTTTATCTTTTCTGATTTTTGGTTTTTTTTATATATTATGGAAATATTAAATTAATAAAAAAAACAATAATTAAAAGAAAGTAAAAATAATAAAAAAAACAAAGAATGAAAAAAATTTGCAAACCTAGGGGGTCTGCCCCTAATTTGGAGGTTGGTCTTTAGCAATCTGGCCCATTTAAATTCCTGGCCTCTTTGACTTTTCCATTAGCGTGCATAAGCGTTGACTATGGTTCACCGTGTTCCTCAGATCGTGGCCCTTGATTGAATCCAGTGGGACGCATGGACATTTGATTTTGAAGGCGTATAGTGGTCCACTATATTGAATCTGCATATGAACATTAAATGAAGAAAAATATGAAAGGGGGTGAGGACCTTGAGCTCGAACCCAGGTCCTAGAAGTCAACGAGATGCTTGCCTGCCACTGAGCCATGTTACGCATTTTGTATATATGATAACTAACAATTATTATAAGAGAAAAAATGGTTAGTGGCTCAAAAACGCGCGAAGAATTTAAATGATCCAATCAACGCCTTCCACTTCATCGTCCTCTTCGTTGTGCTTTTTTTTCTGAAACATGAAAAACATTAGCAACGGTTTTACACCGTTCTCATAGGCACCTTTATGAAAAATAACGAATAGCCCCTGGGGCCTCATAAATTAGGCGCGAGGGTGCCATTGTTTTCGTCCAAACACACTGATTCCAACGGTCCAGGTCTCGAGTCTCAATTTTTCTTTGAATGCAAAGCCCCAAATTTCCAAGCTTGAAACCCTAAAATATGACAATGGTGGTTTTGCATACAGTGCATAAAAATCCAATCAAAGTACATGGTTAGCTTTAAAACACATTACTTAGCATGAATCTATAAATAAAATGCCATGAATATGCATAAATTGTAAAGTACGATTATGAAAAAAAGTAAATAAAGCTTGGCTTCTGTACAGTGATTCAAAGGGTTAGGGACTGTGTTCTTGATCCAGGTACGTTGCTTGATGTCCCAGGAATGCAATGGAAGGAGTTTTGTAGCTTGAAACGACCTCTAACCCTGTTTTCAGTTTTGAGATTTTTAAGCAAAAAGTCAAGTTTTGTTCATCAAGTTCTTGCGCAGCTTTTTGGTCCTTGAGCATTAGGTCTTGATCCAGCTTATGTATGGAGTGAATTAGGTCAAAGAAAACAATCAAAATCCTTGGCATTCATGTCTTGCAAGATTTGATTTCCAAAAATCTTTTTCAATATTTTTTCATGCTATTTTGTACAAATCATGGCCAATTCTCTTCAATTCTTTCCAAATCTAGCTATGCACGAAATATTGAGTATATAATATGCATAAAAAGATTTAAAACCTAGGTTTAGTATTTTTCATGTATTTATTTTAATTTAAATGAATTATTAATAATAAAAATCCAAATAAATAAATAAAAAATGATAAGAACTTCCCTTTGGGCCAAATGGTCGTGCACATGTCTTGGATGATGAATTGTGGAAGAAAAAGAGGCCCATTAGCAATTTTAGGTCATTTGAATCAATGTTGACTTTTCAAAATATCCAAAAATTTCCCAACTTCCACAAGGCACAACTTGCTCAATGTTTAAGCTTTGCTCATGTTCTTGGACATTTTGGAAAGGTCTTTGAGTCCTCTAACCAATTCCTTTGGTCCCATGTCATTTTGATTTACCAATATCAAGTTATGGGCTTTGACTTAAAGTCCCTTTTTGTTGACTTTTGAAAATGACCTATAATGTTGAAATTGATAACTTTTTGTGAGAGCATTTCTTGGACTTGAAGTGTGAAGAGTAGTTGTTGGAAATGTCTTTCTCTTCAAAATGAGCTTTGGATGGAATTTTTCTGATAATCCATGTGAAAGTTATGCCCTGGTCAATTTACAGTTGACTTTTTCAATTGTCCAAATAAGGAAACTTTTGCATCTTGATGATTTTTGAGCCAAGCTTTGAGAATCATGATCAAGCATTGATCAAATGATGTTTGTGACTTCAAAATGAGATTTTGACCAAAAATTTGAACTTTTGACTGTCAAATGACCATTTTACCCCTACAGTTGACTGTAGTGCAATTAGGGTTTTTGACTGTGCAATTTTGTGCTGAAAGTCTTGAAACTTGGTATGAGGATGCTTGACCATATTTATAGGCATGTGGGACTTGATTGGACCCTTGGAAACTTCATTTTCTTGATCAGAACCAAAACCCTAATTTTTCTGTTTAGGAGACCCTTGACTGTGCAACCCTTGGGGAATTTTGAAGCTTGACCTGGAACTTTCTTGGAGAATATGGGAGGGCAAATTTTGGGGTACAACAATATGCATGTGGGATGTCTTAGCACAAACGGTCGAAATACAAGATCATAGTCCCTCGATGACGCTATAAATGTTTCCTTTCAAAATGATCTTAGTCCCTAAAAGAAAAGTGCTAAGTCATCTCACAACATTGCTATCATAGTCATACGATGACCCAATGCCCGTCCCTTCACATCCAATGATGGGGCTTCTTACCAAAATAATGGTAAGGTAGCAACATCTAAAGGAGGAGGAAAAGAACATCTAAGACCTTTGAGTAGGTAGATTAATTTTAGTTGCTTGCTCAATTTCAAAACAAACATCCTTGCTATTTTCAAAAACAATCACATACACTTTCAAAACACTTTCCAAACGTGAAATATTTTCAAAAGCTCGACACTTTGTATACGTTCTTACGAACGAGAAATATTACAAAGTTTTCCTAAACGATGGCACCTTTTCAAAATAATTTCAAAAACCACACAAAGCACATTTTTCAAACAAAAGCAAGTGATCTAGCAAGTAACTAAGATCCCATGGAAGACCATGGATGAAAAGGGTTCTAATACCTTCCCTTTTCATAATCTACCCCCCGAACTCAAGAAAACATCTCGAAAGGTCTTTCATGTGCTTTTTCACATTTCCTTATTGGATAAAAGAAAAGTCGGTGACGACTCTGATTAACCGCAACATTTGCGATCAAATGTTAAACCCTCAAGTCAGTTCTCCCACCATATCACAGAACTGGCGACTCTGCTGGGGACTTGTTAAAAGTGGGATTACCTTAGGGTTAGATCACATTTACTTGCTTACACTTGTTTGATTTGTTGCTTTACATTTTGGTTCCTTGTTTGGGTTTGTTATTAAATCCTACACCCGGATTTAGGGACACCTTTTAGTTAAGTAGCAAAAATATGTGAGGGAACTGTGCGGGGTATACCGACACGGTTGAAGCAGTAGCTACGTTGATGTGGCACTTTGGTTGGTACGGGTAACCCTTGAGTAGTCAAGGAGAGTACAAGGCCGCCGCGTGGTGTCGTGAAGCATCAATTGACCTTAGAACCTTACTTGACCAACTTGACCATTAGGACGTAGTGAGATGACCGACTTTGGTGCAGTCCGAAGTTGGTCGATACTCGATACTACACTCATTGAGACTTGGATCCCGAGCTTTGTTTGGTGGCAAGTCTGTTGTCAATTGAAACTAAGTTTGTGGGAAAGATCAGTGATATTGAGATCCCTTAGAACCAGGTTACTATTAACTAGGACAGGTTGAGCCAACTAAAATTCAAGAGGGTACTTACCTATGAGACTCCATACAAGCCTAAACCTAAAGACTTTTTTGCTTTGTATATATACTTGTACATAACATCATAAACATCATAAGCATCATACTCATACTCACTAACCATTTCAAGGATTTTTGGATTTATCTTTGTTCTGTTTTGTAGGACATGGCTTCCACTCGTAGGAACACTATCCAAGTCAGTCTCGTGAGGATACCTCCACAACTCAAGGATTTAGTATCAAGGGTCCCTGAAGATGCTCCATTCACCAAAAGACATGGTCGACTCCTTAGTTTTGTTACCTCAAGTATTGAAGAAGATATGGTAAAGGTGCTTGTCCAATTCTTCGACCCTTTGCATCATTGCTTCACTTTTCCTGATTACTAACTTGTGCCCACTTTGGATGAATTTTCTCAACTCATGGGGATCCCTATTCTTGATCAGTTACCTTTTAACGGTATTGAAAGAGACCCTAAACCTGAGGAAATTTCTCGAGCTCTACATTTGCAACCATCTGACATAGTAGCAAATTGGGTAACAAGGAGTGGTATCAAAGGGTTCCTAGAAAAGTTTTTGTTGGAAAAGGCTCAAGAGTGTTGGAATACTTTGGATCACAAGCCTTTGAGGAAATTTTTGCTCTTCTAGTCTATGGGTTGGTACTATTTCCCAATCCTGACCAACTTATAGATATAAATGCGATCAAAGTTTTCATATCTCGTAATCCGGTGCCTACATTGCTTGGAGACATCTTGCATTCTCTTCACTCTCGCACTTTGAAGAAAAGAGGGACTTTGATGTGTTGCACTCCCCTTCTGGCTAGGTGGTTTATTTCGCACCTACCTCAACCCGTTGTGAATAATGAACAAGGTATGAGGTGGTCTAAAAGATTGATGTCACTTTCACATGCTGATATCCGTTGGTATTATCGCTCTTTGGAAGACATTACCATCATTGATCGCTGTGGGGAATTCCCTAATGTCCCTCTACTTGGAATTAGGGGAGGCATTACTTACAACCCTTGTTTAGCTTTGCGATAATTTGGATACGCTAGGAGAGATGGTCCTCATGAGGTACTCATCCAAGGAATTGTGTTTGACTACGTATGTGATACCCAAGGTTACCGTCAAAGATTTATGCGAGCTTGGGGTATGGTTAACAAAATTGATAGCAAGACGTTGGGACGTAAGAATTCCATTCCTTTGGAACCTTATCTTAAATGGGTGCGGGCTCGCGCTCAAAGTCTTAAGATGCCTTATGAAGCTATCTTACATGTTATCATGGAGCCAGTAGTTGAAGGAGACATTCCACATACTATCCTCTATCCTGATATGCCTACTTCTCTTGAAGATTTTCAAAATGCTTGGATTCAGTTAAGAGGAGAATGAGAAACCTTTGAAGCTTAGTTCTATGAGGGCGAGAATAAAATATTAGAGCTTACAAGGGAGATTCATGAAGAAAGGAGTTTAAACACCTACATTGCGCCAAAGAGGATGCGCATAACTTTTCTGTCTTAGGAGTTTACTTTATGCTTATTGTTGTAAGCCCAAAAGGCGTGTTTGTGTTCAAATCAGAACTCTTTAATTCAAGTTAACGTTTGTTCACTCTTTGTTTATACAAATTTAAATCCTTTAAATCCTTGAAATCATTTGCATATACATATTCATGCATCATATCATAAGTAAGCATTTCATAAACAGGTTTCCTCATCCTTCTACTGTTTATTTCAGTAAGAATGGATCTCGAACAGATAGTGAAGGACTTGCAAGCTCAGAACATTCAGTTCCAAGCCACCTGGATGACCTTGGCCAAAGGACAGCAAGAGCTAATGACAACATTGACAACTAAAAAGAAGAAAAAGAAGGCCCTCATAAACATGGGGAAGAGATTCAAAGAATCGATTTGCCAAGTGCAAGTAGTCGAAGACTCATCTGAGGAGGATGAGAATCAAGCAGAAGAGGCAAGAAGCACCCGTGTTGAGGGTATGATTGATCAAGCTTCTGAAGATGAAGATCACTTTGATGAATAATACCCGCCTGCTGGTGAGGAAAAGTACAAAGAATTGGAGGATAGGCTAAAGGCAGTTGAAATTCAAGTTGTGCCTGGCTTGGATTTTAGTGATTTGGGCATAGTTCCTGGGGTCGTCATTCCTTATAAGTTCAAGGAACCAGTCTTCACCAAGTATGATGGGGTATCCTGCCCCAAACTACATCTAAGAGCTTATGTGCACAAAATACAACCACACAGTGCTGACAAAAAACAGGGGATTCACTTTTTCCAAAAGAGTCTAGCTGGAACTCAGCTAGAGTGGTTTTATCAATTAGAAGGTTCCTGCATCCATACGTGGGAGGATTTAGCCACTGCCTTCTATCACCAGTATCAATACAACACCGACTTGGCACCAACGAGAGTCCAGCTTTCGAATATGACCATGGGAAGTAACGAAGGATTTAAAGTATATGCCCAGAAGTGGAGGGACCTGGCCAGTAGGGTCCAACCACCTTTGACCAAAAGAGAGCTAGTTGATATGTTTATGGGTACGTTAACTGGTCCATTCTTCAACCTGTTAATTGGAAGTTCTTCGTTCGAATTCGCCAAGTTATATTTAACTGGTGAAAGGATTGAAAGCGGTATTAGAAGCGGAAAAATTCCTATGGCATCTGGTTCCACATCTAACTCCGTCAGAAGGCCCGTCACTGGGAAAAAGGAAACAAATGATGTGTATGGGGCAAGAGCCCGTACCAAGAAGGACCATCATTCATCTGTAAACGCTGTGTTAATTTCCAACCCTCAACCTACTCAAAGGCAACCCTCCAATAATCAGAGACCTGAAGTTCCCCGACGACAATTTACAAGAATAAGCATGTCATTATCACAAGCCTTACAACATCTGCTAAAGGCCAATTTGGTGACTCTGCGCAATCCACCATCCAACCCTGATGTTTCCTCACCTAATTACAAACCGAATGCGAAATGCGCATACCATTCCAACAACCCCGACCATGAGACCGATCAGTGTTGGGCCTTGAAAAACAAAATTCAAGATTTGATAGATAACAAGACAATTGAGTTTGATCCACCTGCTACTCCAAACGTGATAACCACGCCAGTGCCCAAACATGGCAAAGGAGTTAATGCCATGGATGATGTTACTGTTATCACCTCTGTCGAAGACTTAACAACTCCCTTGACCATTGTGAAAGCTAATTTTCTAAAATCCGGTGTGTTTCCTAGATGTTCCAAAAATTGTGCCTGTTGTGATCAACGAGAAAATGGATGCGAGCTACTGAAGAAAGGTGTGCAACACTTGGTAAATAGCCGTGGGATTCTATTCGAAAAGATTCCCACCATCAAAAATTCAATCGACAATGCTGAAGATTTGGCCATCATAACAATTTCAAACAAACCTCTCAGGATCTCATCCAAAGGTCCTATCAGGATTTCGAACGAACCGATCATTGCTCCTCTCATAATCACTGATGTCGGACCTGTTCCATACACCTCTGATTAAGCAGTACCATGGAATTACGGAAAAATTTGTCAACCTTTATTAAGTCATGTTTGACCTCTGAATATTTTTTAGGATTTTTATTTGGTGTTTTAATATGATTTGTATATTTTACCATTCATTTTCCTTTTATTAACCATTTAAATTTTTTTTTATTTAAATATTATTTTATTATTTTTATTTTGGTTCTGACTTGGACTTCATTTGGTGACAAATTATTCAACCTCATTGGATCTTGGATGTTGATAGGTTAAGAAACCAAATTCACCAAAATGGATGAATGATGTTGATGATATTTGAAACGCTACACTACGCCAAACAAGACTTTAGACAACGGTTTTTTTGCCTTTAGACAGTGCTTTAAAGCGCTGTTTATTCCAGCGCTGCTGTAGGTAAAGACATCACTTTGTTAAAAGTAAAAGCGCTGGTAAATCCCCCATTTAGGCAGCCCTTTTACTTTGGAAGTGTTGCTAAAGGCCCTCTTTAGCCAGCGCTTTTACTTTTAAAGCGTTGCTAAATGTCCCCTTTAGGCAACGCTTTTTTTAAAGCGCTGCTAAAGGCCCCCTTTAGCTAGCTTTTTTTCTGAAACAGAAAAAAATTAAAAAAAATCCCCTTTAGGCATCGCTTTTAATGTTAAAGCGCTCTCTAAAGTTGCCTTTAGGCAACACTTTTTCTAAAGCGCTGCTAAAGGCCCCCTTTAGCCAGCGCTTTTTCTGAAACAAAAAAAAGCCCCTTTAGGCAGCGATTTTTCTGAAACAAAAAAATTAAAAAAAAGGAGGCCCTTTAGGCAGCGCTTTTATAGAAAAAGCACTGTCTAAAGGGGGTTTTAGACAATTTTTTTTAAAGCACTGTCTAATGTCAACAAATTTTTTTATATAACCTTTTTGAAAAAAAAAACGTTGTTTGATATATACAATTTTATATGCACAAATTTTAACCATATTTGCACCAGGTTTTCACCATATTTTACACCTGTATATACCATTACAAATTTCACCAGATTTTCAGTAATATTTGAGCTTCAATCCAATAAAAAATAATACCAAAAGATACTATACGTTTGCATCAATGTACTTATATATACTAATATTACTCTTGTACATATATACTTTTACAAAAAAACAACACCAAAATAACACCATTATATACCATTACAAAATATATTCATCTTTATCTTCTACATATACACATATAACCTGAAACAATACCAAAATATCGTAATTCATACCATGTTACAAACAAAATATATATAATTTACCACATGACAAACAACAACAAAATTGCAACACTTGAATATACTCAAAATTCTCATCAATTAAAGTAAGATTACAATATACCTCATATAACTTTCGTCTCAATAATGTATTGACACCAATCCTCCTTAAGTTCATCTAATTGAGAACTTGAGTAATAAGCACACTTGAATTCATCAAAGTACTACATAATAATATAACATAGTATGTTTAAGTTAATTTTTTTTAATTATATAAGAAATACGTGTTAAATATTAAAATAACGCCTAAGTTAGAAATCCATATCTTAGATGGAATCTCTATTCAATTCAAAAGAAGGATTTCTCTCATAAATCTCAACATGTAAAAACCGCAATCTACTTCATTACGCCGCCGAGGACACTATACATGAAAAGAAAATATGGATAATGCCTAAGTTTTATCAAGTATTATCACTATTAATATAATCAAAATTGTGATAATTAATTAATATAACTCCACTATAATCCATGTAATATTGTTGGCTTTACTCTTTGGTACTTGAACACCTCTTTGTGCTCGAAAAACTTGTATAATGCTAATAAAACATAAACACATATTAAGAACAATTCACATAAATTAATAAATTAATAAATAAATATACACACGAATATTTAGAACAATCTCACTTACGTATCAACCATATTCTTCATATCTTGGTATGTACTTGGATCATTGCGTAAAGAATCCATATAATATACAACTTCTCTGATAGGATTAATCACTATCAACAACCAATGTCCACTGTAAGATTAAACAAATGTGAGATGAAAACTTTTTACACAACGTCAAAATATGAAAAATTATAATAGATGAATTTAGAATGAAAATCTAACCCGTTGCTGGTATTAAGCGGTAAAAAGAACAACTTTTCGGTATCTTTGTCGGCCATAAAGCACTCGAGTACATACGCCATGACTTCATCTAGTTTATGAATGACTAATCCTAAGTTAGTACTTTAAGGAGATAAGAAAGTGAATCTTTGCTCCATTCCACTCGGGAGAATCAATTAATTAGACAAAGTAGATCAGATATACCTTATGCATGTATTAACAACACCAAGGCCATCCTTAGACTTTCCTTTTATCTTGAGTAACGTACCAATAACACTTTCGAATAATTTTTTTTCAATATGCATAACATCGAGAAAATGTCTCACACATAAAGACTTCCAATATGGAAATTAAAAAAAATTGACCTCTTCTTCCACCCACCTTTGACAACCTTATGTGCAAAAGGCTTGCCAAACTGAGTACACACATCTTTCACCTTTTCAAAAATTTAGTCACCTGACAATGCAGGTGGAGATTTACGTTGTTCGATGTCTCAATGGAATGCTTTTATCCACCCACGGTAGTGATGTTTAGAATGTAAGAATCTACAATGACCGAGAAACACATTCTTTTGACAAAGTTCCAATCGCGTCGTATCAGTTCCATCTTCACAAACAGGACACACACATTGACCTTTAATGCTACACCCAGATAGATTCTTGTATATTGGAAAATAATTAATTGTACCAAACAACATCGCCCTCAAATTGAAACTTTCTTTCCTATATCCATCATAAACCTCCACACCGTTCTCCCATAAAATCTTTAAATCTTCGATCAAAGGTGTCAAGTATACGTCTATGTCATTCCCTGGTTGTTTAGGCCCAGAAATTAACATAGATAACATCATGTACTTACGCTTCATACATAGCCGTGGAGGTAGGTTATAAATCATAAGAATCACATGCCATATGATATGTGAGATACTTTGAAGACTGTGATCGGTGGAAATAGAACTGACTGTTTTAGAATGCTGGTTCACGAAATGTCGCGGTAAGCAAGAGTCGCCACCGTCTTTTATTTTCTCCAACATGGAAAGGACAAAAGCACAGCAAAATTCCTTATTCGAGATGTCTCTCGGTTCGGGAGGTAGATTTATAGAAAGGGAAGGTGTTAGCACCCTTTCTATCCGTGGTTATCCACGGGCTCTTAGGTACTTGCTCTATGTTTTCAAAATTTGTTTGCTTTTCAAGTGTTTGTGGGTTTTGAAAAAGTTTCGTTTGAAAAAATTTCTAGGTAACTCTTGTATCTGTCCTCAAGAGTGTATGAAACATTTGTTTGAAAACTTTTTGAAAGTGTCAGTGCAAAAAGATGTTTTTTTTGTTTGTTTTGAAAAGAGCAAGTACCCATGAGAAATCTACCTACTCTAAGGAATTAGGCTGTGTAAGAGTCCTTTAGACAGTACTATCCCACTATTGAGGAGTAGGTAGCACCGTCGTTGGAGTTATTCGAGTCAATTCGATTATGAGGGACAATGTGGTCACCAAAGCAATGGTAGGACGCCTTAGCGGTAACCCTAACGTCCTAGATCCTTTTTATCCGAGGCAATCGTTTCGAGGCAATTGGATCTTAGACAGGAGGGCGACCTCTAAAACACCCTATACTTGACGACCACGTCGAGGCAACCAGTGAGGCGTACCCTAAGAGTGGCATGTGCATGTGTGTTGTTTCGATTTATGTTTATCTTTGAACATGCATTTGTGAGCTACAGATTGATTTTATTTGTCATACAAGTCTTTCATGCATAATTAACAGTTAAGAGTGCGGAAAATAAATTGCGGAAAGTTGAATTTACGCTATTACAAGGCGCGGGTCTATACATCGCCAAAAACATAACCCGTTTGGAAAATAAATGCGAGAAAAGTAAATAAAGCGATAAAAGCCTAATTAACTATTACATTTCCTGAGCAGATACAAAATAATGAATTAAAAAATAATTACGCACGCGAAAGATTGAATCGGGACGTCCTTAGGGTTTTGACCCTTTTTTTGAGAAAAGATTTGAAATTGGTCCTTTTTTGCAATTAAATTAAATGTTAAACCTAATTTACTAATTAATTAATTAATTAAAGAAAAAGTATTTTTTTGTGTTTTTTATGTTTTTAATGAAATAAAATAAAAAGAAATTAAATATTTACAAGAAAAAAGTATTTTTTGTGTTTTTTATGTTTTAATGAAATAAAATAAAAAGAAAATAAATATTTACAAGAAAAAAGTATTTTTGTGTTTTCTGAATTTTATTGTGAAAAATTAATTATGTTAGTTTTAGTGATACTAATAATAATTAGAAAAAATAATTAAATAAATAAACTAGAAAAAATAAAAAGGAAAAAGGAATGAACCAAGGGGTTCTGGGCCTAGAAGGGGGTGAATTTGGCAATTCTGGCCCAATAATGATCAAGCCCTTGTTGACTTCTGAAATCAGCTATGCGTATGGTTGACTGAGGATCATGATGTTCAGCATCTTTGGCCACTGGATGGGAATGTGATGACACATGGCGCCTGGGATGTGGGAGTCCATAGTGGGACGTTGTTGGATAGCCTGCATAGGAGCATGTTAGAAAAAATATGAAACAATTATTTTGGGGGACCTGGGAATCGAACCCAGGTCCCAATGATCAATAGACAGCACATCCACCACTCCACCGTTTGTGCGCATTTGTAAGTATAATGGATAATGAAATTAATATATGCAAACAATAATTATGCTGGAAAAAGAATGAAACGCGCGCTATTTTGATTCCAGCCAATCACGCATGAACACGTATTGTCTTCTTCACTGAAACTGCAAGAAACAAGGTTAGATAGCAGGGGGTTTTAACCCCCACAACCTGCAAGCATGAAAAATAGCGATTAGCTCCTTGCTGCTCATAAATATTTCGCGAGTATGGTGTTTGATTCGTCTGGCCTTGACGAATTCAACCATGGGCTTTAGAGTCTCTGATTTTTCCTATATCACAAAGCCTCAATTTAAGAGTTTGAAAACCCTAAAATTCATCCATGGTGGTTTGTGATTCAGGGCTCTATAACTCAATTATCTTGTACCAAAAGCTTCGTACAGTCCCTATGAATACAAAACAATTCACAAAACACGTTAATGATGCATGAATCAAAGTATGCGTTTATGAAAAAAATTCCAAACCGTGAAACTGTTATCTTTGGATTCTTGGAGCTTTAGTGTGTGGTTTTGATCCCTACACGTTCCTGGGGACCTATGCAATCTATTAGAAGCAATTAGAAGCCTTGAATTGATCTGGAAGTGAGAAAACAGTTTTGAGTTTTTTTGATATTTTTTGGAATTGGTTATGGCTTCTTGCAGCAGTTTTTCTCGTGAATAGCATTAGGGTTGGCTTGCTTGCATATATGGGAATAGAATTAGGTCAGCAGCTGGGCTTGTATGCTTGTGTATTGAAGTCTTGAGATCTTGTTGACCACCATTGAAGAACTTTCCATGTTTGGAGCAAATCTTGGATTTTATGCACAAAAAGGCTTGGCACGAATTTGGTAGCTGGAATATGACATATAAAAGCTATTCAAACCAAAAAGATGCTATTCCATTAACTTTTAGATTTTATTTGAATTATTATGGATTTAAAATGAATTAAATCAATAAAAATTAAATAAAATGGAAAAATAAATGTTTGATCTTGAAATTAATCATGGGACACGTGTGTGGCATGACAAGGCTGAATCAAGTGGAAGAAAGTGGGCCCTTTTGTCAAAAATTGAAGTTTTAAGGATAGTTGACTTTTGCCATTTCACAAAAATTTCCCAACTTCTCCAATGCATATCGTGCTCAATTTTGATCATATGAACATGTTCTTGGATATTTTGGAAAGGTCTTGAAGTCCTCTAACCAATGCCTTTGGTCCCATGTCATTTTTATTTACCAATCTCAAGTTATGGTCTTTGACTTAAAGTGCATTTTTGTTGACTTTTGAAATTAACCTATAATGTAGAAATTAATAACTTTTTGTGAGAGAATTTCTTGGACTTGGAATGTGAATATGAGTTGTAGGAAATGTCATCCCCTTCAAAATGAGCATTGGATGGGATTTTTCTGATGAACCATGAAAAAGTTATGCCTTGGTCAAGTTACAGTTGACTTTTCAACTGTCCCAAAATAGAAACTTTTGGCATCTTGATGATTTTTGAGCTATGCTTGTGGAATCATGATCAAGATTTGATCAAATGATGATTGAGTGCTCAAAATAAGATGTTGACCAAAATTTTTGACTTTTGACTGCAAAATGACCATTTTGCCCCTACAGTTGATTGTGAACCAAATAGGGCTTTTGACTGTGGAAACTGGCATTGTGAATCTTGAAAATTGACATGTAGATGCTTGACAATATATATAGGCCTATGTGACTTGATTGGACCACTGAAAACCTCAAATTCCTTGCAAGAACCAAAACCCTAATTTTGACTGGCTTAGGAGGCATTTGGATTGTGCAACCCTTGAGTAATCTTGAACCATTTGAAGATGATTCTTGATAAACCTTGAAGAATATGGGAGGGCAAATTTTGGGGTACAACAATTGCCCCTCTTCAATCTTCTTAAACCTGAGGATGTAGATTGGCTTGCATGCCTTTCGTGATCCGAAGGTGGAAGAGGATTGAACATTAAAGTGTCCAGAAATTTGCACCCGCATAGTGGAGTATCAGCAATGTGATGGCGGGAATGGGCTTATAGATGCCATTTGGAGAGATGATGGATAGGAAGATAGGCTTAAAGATGCCATCTGGAGACGTGACAGAATCTTGTTGGGAATGGGCTTATAGATGCCATTTGGAGATGTAATAGATAGAGGTGGAGATGGGCTTAAAGATGCCATCCGAAGGTGTCGATCGCATATGAGATTCCTTAGCGAGAACTTGCGTACCTGAGAAAGAAAGACAATTTCCTGGCCTGTTACAGGGGTTGATCTTCAAACTCTTCGTGCAGATATGCCCTGGCTAGATTAGGTATCGAATCCACAATCAATTGCTCACAGATATGCCCTGGCTAGATACAGGTATCGAATCCGGAATTAGTCGTCTACAGATATGCCCTGGCTGGATACAGGTATCGAATCTCTAAACTCTTCATGCAGATATGCCCTGGCTAGATACAGGTATCGAATCCACAATCAATCGCTCACAGATATGCCCTGGCTAGATACAGGTATCAAATCTGGAACTAGTCGTCTACAGATATGCCCTGGCTGGATACAGGTATCGAATCTCTAAACTCTTCATGCAGATATGCCCTGGCTGGATACAGGTATCGAATCTACAATCAATTACTCACAGATATGCCCTGGCTAGATACAGGTATCGAATCTGGAACTGGTCGTTTACGGATATGCCCTGGCTGAATACATGTATCGAATCTCTAAACTCTTCATGTAGATATGCCCTGGCTAGATACAGGAATCGAATCTGGAATTGGTCGTCTACAGATATGCCCTGGCTGGATACAGGAATCGAATCTCTAAACTCTTCATGCAGACATGCCCTGGCTGGATACAGGTGTCGAATCTACAATCAATTACTCACAGATATGCCCTGGCTGGATACAGGTATCGAATCTGGAATTAGTCGTCTACATATATGCCATGGCTGGATACAGGTATCGAATCTCTAAACTCTTCATGCAGACATGCCCTGGCTGGATACAGGTATCGAATCTACAATCAATCACTCACAGATATGCCCTGGCTAGATACAAGTGTTGAATTTGGAATTAGTTACTCACAGATATGCCCTGGCTAGATACAGGAATCGAATCTGGAATTGGTCGTCTACAGATATGCCCTGGCTGGATACATGAATCGAATCTCTAAACTCTTCATGCAGACATGCCCTGGCTGGATACAGGTGTCGAATCTACAATCAGTTACTCACAAATATGCCCTGGCTAGATACAGGAATCGAATCTGGAATTGTTCGTCTACAGATATGCCCTGGCTGGATACAAGAATCGAATCTCTAAACTCTTCATGCAGACATGCCCTGGCTGGATACATGTGTCGAATCTACAATCAATCACTCACAGATATGCCCTGGCTGGATACAGGTGTCGAATCTGGAATTAGTCGTCTACAGATATGCCATGGCTGGATACAGGTATCGAATATCTAAACTCTTCATGCAGACATGCCCTGGCTGGATACAGGTATCGAATCTACAATCAATCATTCACAGATATGCCTTGGCTAGATACAGGTGTCGAATCTGGAATCAGTTACTCACAGATATGCCCTGGCTAGATACAGGAATCGAATCTGGAATTGGTCATCTACAGATATGCCCTGGCTGGATACAGGAATCGAATCTCTAAACTCTTCATGCAGACATGCCCTGGCTGGATACATGTGTCGAATCTATAATCAGTTACTCACAGATATGCCCTGGCTAGATACATGAATCGAATCTGGAATTGGTCGTCTACAGATATGCCCTGGCTGGATACAGGAATCGAATCTCTAAACTCTTCTTGCAGATATGCCCGGGCTCGATACAGGTGTCGAATCTACAATCAGTTACTCACAGATATGCCCTGGCTAGATACAGGAATCGAATCTGGAATTGGTCGTCTACAGATATGCCCTGGCTGGATACAGGTGCAGAATCTCTAAACTCTTCATACAGACATGCCCTGGATGGATACAGGTATCGAATCTACAATCAATCACTCACAGATATGCCCTGGCTAGATACAGGTGTCGAATCTGGAATTAGTCGTCTACAGATATGCCCTGGCTGGATACAGGTGTCGAATATCTAAACTCTTCATGCAGACATGCCCTGGCTGGATACAGGTATCGAATCTACAATCAATCACTCACAGATATGTCCTGGCTAGATACAGGTGTCGAATCTGGTATTAGTCGTCTACAGATATGCCCTGGCTGGATACAGGTGTCGAATCTCTAAACTCTTCATGCAGACATGCCCTGGCTGGATACAGGTATCGAATCTACAATCAATCACTCACAGATATGCCCTGGCTGGATACAGTTGTCGAATCTCTAAACTCTTCATGCAGACATGCCCTGGCTGGATACAGGTATCGAATCTACAATCAATCACTCACAGATATGCCCTGGCTGGATACAGGTATCGAATCTGGAATTAGTCGTCTACATATATGCCATGGCTGGATACAGGTATCGAATCTCTAAACTCTTCATGCAGACATGCCCTGGCTGGATACAGGTATCGAATCTACAATCAATCACTCACAGATATGCCCTAGCTAGATACAGGTGTTGAATCTGTAATCAGTTACTCACAGATATGCCCTGGCTAGATACAGGAATCGAATCTGGAATTGGTCGTCTAAAGATATGCCCTGGCTGGATACAGGAATCGAATCTCTAAACTCTTCATGCAGACATGCCCTGGCTGGATACAGGTGTCGAATCTAGAATCAGTTACTCACAGATATGCCTTGGCTAGATACAGGAATCGAATCTGGAATTGGTCGTCTACAGATATGCCCTGGCTGGATACAGGAATCGAATCTCTAAACTCTTCATGCAGACATGCCCTGGCTGGATACATGTGTCGAATCTACAATCAATCACTCACAGATATGCCCTGGCTGGATACAGGTGTCGAATCTGGAATTAGTCGTCTACAGATATACCCTGGCTGGATACAGGTATCGAATATCTAAACTCTTCATGCAGACATGCCCTGGATGGATACAGGTATCAAATCTACAATCAATCATTCACAGATATGCCCTGGCTAGATACAGGTGTCGAATCTGGAATCAGTTACTCACAGATATGCCCTGGCTAGATACAGGAATCGAATCTGGAATTGGTCGTCTACAGATATGCCCTGGCTGGATACAGGAATTGAATCTCTAAACTCTTCATGCAGACATGCCCTGGCTGGATACAGGTGTCGAATCTACAATCAGTTACTCACAGATATGCCCTGGCTAGATACAGGAATCGAATCTGGAATTGGTCGTCTACATATATGCCCTGGCTAGATACAAGAATCGAATCTCTAAACTTTTCATGCAGACATGCCCTGGCTCGATACAGGTGTCGAATCTACAATCATTTACTCACAGATATGCCCTGGCTAGATACAGGAATCGAATCTGGAATTGGTCGTCTAACGATATGCCCTGGCTGGATACAGGTGTCAAATCTCTAAACTCTTCATGCAGACATGCCCTGGCTGGATACAGGTATCGAATCTACAATCAATCACTCACAATATGCCCTGCCTAGATACAGGTGTCAAATCTGGAATTAGTCATCTACAGATATGCCCTGGCTGGATACAGGTGTCGAATATCTAAACTCTTCATGCAGACATGCCCTGGATGGATACAGGTATCGAATCTACAATCAATCACTCATAGATATGCCCTGGCTAGATACAGGTGTCGAATCTGGAATTAGTCGTCTACAGATATGCCCTGGCTGGATACAGGTGTCGAATCTCTAAACTCTTCATGCAGACATGCCCTGGCTGGATACAGGTATCGAATCTACAATCAATCACTCACAGATATGCCCTGGCTGGATACAGGTGTCGAATCTCTAAACTCTTCATGCAGACATGCCCTTGCTGGATACAGGTATCGAATCTACAATCAATCACTCACAGATATGCCCTGGCTAGATACAGGTGTCAAATCTGGAACTTTAAACTCTTTATGCATATATGCCTTGGCTAGATACATGTATCGAATCCACAATTAATCGCTCACAGATATGCCCTGGCTAGATACAGGTATCAAATCTGGAATTACGACAGTTGATAGTAATCATCTTTGGATTGACCTTTTTCCTGAAAAGGCAAAACATCAGTTGTATGCAATGTCACGATGTATGAAATGCACGATGTCATGATGCTCAAAAATAAGTGAGATAGTGTGTTATGATGCGGATATGCATGCGTCATGGTGTATGATAATGTGATGAATGTATTTTCGTCTAGGAAAATAAATCCTTGACGACTGCCGGGAGTTTGTGGAATCCTGGGTTGATGTTGAAGAGTAGCGTTCTTCGTTTCCGCTGGGGATGATGATTGCAAGAATAAACCGGTAGGAGAAGATGACTCCATTGGGGAATAAACTTGGTGAAGAGATTACTCTGCGGAGAAATACTCTGTGGGGAAAGAGATGCTCCGCTGAGGTTTTGATGATAACTCCGCTGGGGATTCCGTTGATAAGTTTTGTTGGAAGGTTTGATGAACTCCGCTGGGGGATAGGAAGAACTTCGCCGAAGACGATCTTTCCGTGGTAATTAGCTGAGGATAACCCAGTTATAAGCTCTGGTGGGGAATAACCTTTGAATAAAGCCGGGGAGATGCGTTCGTACTCCGCAGGGTATAAGCTTCAAGAATCTACTGGGGATAAGCTTCCAAAATCTACTGGGGAGATTGATTCAACTCTCCTAGGGAAACTCTTGGACTGTACCGGGGAAAGGCTCCACTGGGGTGTCTGTATTCCGCCGGGGAACAATCTTATATTAAGACTGTCGGGGATGCTTGCTTAGGAACATTTGTATACTCCGCTAGGGAATATTGAGATTTTCTGGGGGTACCCAACTTCCTTAAGGCTGACAGTAGATTAACTCTGTTTGGGGAGAGTGTTGCTGACTTGCTGGAGATATTGTGCCTTTTTAGGGCTGATGGGAGGCCAACTCTGTTTGGGGAGAGTATGGCTGAGTCTTGCCTTACTCTACAGGGAGTGAAGGTATCTTGGTCGTATTCTTCAGTTGAATCTACCTTTGTACCTGGAGGACAGAGCGGTTTGCACAGTTTGGACAATTCTTATTGCCCCAGCTTCTGTGGGAGAAGGTACCTGTGGAGGTCTTGATAACTGCCGATTGACGAATCTTCTTCTGGTATGCAAGTGACGAGATGACGGGACATAGTCGTACGCTTTTGATCCCTAACTTTTGCCTGGACCGCCCTTTCGGGTTTTCAGTCCACCGGGATACCCATTTTTGCCCAAGCCGCCTTTTCAGGTTTTCGACTTGCCGGGTGTACAGATTTTTTATTTTCGTCCCTTATTTTTGCCCGAACCCTTTTGGTTCGCCGGGAAGCCCTTATTTTTGCCTAGGTCAGTCAACCTAGCGGGTCTTTGATAATGCGTAGTATTTTTCGACTATGTCCACGCTCTCAGGATGTAGGGAGGTGCCCCTGTTGGTAGCATTGTATTGCCATACTACCAGAAGATGTCTGATCATGCAAGATTCGTTGCTGGAATTCA
Source organism: Vicia faba (assembly GCA_948472305.1). Lineage (NCBI taxonomy): Eukaryota > Viridiplantae > Streptophyta > Magnoliopsida > Fabales > Fabaceae > Vicia > Vicia faba. Next base: position 417,302,623 of record OX451739.1, read on the forward strand.
TGCCCGATGCCCCGAGTGACTCAGGCAAAGATTTGCTCCAGGCTATTTGGCCTTTGAGAGATTCTCTGAATCTTGACTTCACTGCCCTAGATGATGGACAATGATCACGTCTGCCCCTTGGTTGGGGGTGCTTTTGTTCATTAGATATTCTTTGTGCGAATTTCTCTACTGTTCGAACAAATAGTCGTATGCAAACAATGTTATATCAGAAATGCAAAGCTTATGTCTGTCTTGAAGTTTTTTTGAAAATGCAGTTTTTTTTTAATAAAACAAGTAAATTTGTAAAATGTGATGTCAACTCGTTATTTTACCGCAAGCCTTAAGGAGTCAGGATACCTTTCGTAACAGTATGCTTTCGAACTAACCCATGCTTCAGCTAGGACTTTTTGAGGGTTATAACGTGGCCTGGTTCATGGTTTAAGAAACAAAGGATAAGGGCTCAAATTATATTTGTACCCACCCGCTCTTCGTGATGTTCTTCGATCCTAAACTCAGTTAATCGTGCATTAGATCGTGTTTGAGTCTTTGCTTTGATATTCCAGTGATGGTTCAGATATTGACAATTTATCTTGAATAGGCAGTCCTTTCTTGTTGAGAGTCTGTAGGACCTCTTTCTTTTTTGATTTTGTTATCCCTGTTTTTTGCCTGAACTGTTTCTTTTTGCATTTACAGGCAGCGGGATGCCCCAGTTTTGTAAGTCTCCTTCATAGGTTTTGACTTAATGGGCTTTTATTTTGAGAAATAATAACTGCCCTTCTTTATTGATTATTCAGAACCATCATCGTCTTTTGTTTTGGAAGGACTCCTTTGATGCTGTTCATTGTGCACTTGGATCAACTGAGAGAACTACCCTGCCCCAGGTTATGATTAAGGGTTTTAATTTTCGAAAAGAAAAACTCCTACTTCTTTGGCTCGAAGGGGGTAACGAGGGATTATCTTCCTTATAACTCCAGTGTTTAGGAATTGAAACAATGCCTCTACCTCATCAGCGGGGTCTGTTCAAAAGCATACTATAAGGATCGTGGTATCATTTTCGTCATCCTCCCTCAAGAGGCTTAGAATTTAATTGAGAGTTGACATCAAAAAATGAAAGGAGTTTGAATATAGCGAATGCGAATATATTGATTCAAAACAGACATATGCGATGCATTGATAAAGTAAAAGAGTTTGACATGAACAAATGTTTGAACAAGCAAAGAAAAATACAACTTGAAACTTCCAATGAACAAAAGGTCTTCTCGTCTAGGGATAGTAGAAGAACTCGACCTGACCATCTGGGGTGAATTCCACTGCTCCTTCATCAATCAGGTCCTGGATCTTGTTCCTCAAAGTCCAACAATCATCTGTAGCATGCCCCGGGCTGTCAGAATGATAAGCGCAGCGGGCGTTGGGGTTATACCTTGAAGGTGTCTTGTTGGGATTCTTAGGAGGGTCCCTTAATGTGATCAGATTTAATCTCAACAGGCGTTGTAAGGCTTGAAACAGCGACATGTTGAGCTGGGTGAATTGCCTCCTAGGCTTGTCTGGCTTGCTCTGATCAACCCGTTGTTCTTGGCGAGGTCGTTGTTGGACCTGTGAAGTAGTAGCAGCTTGGAGAGGTCTGTTCATTGAACCAAACCTTTGACTTCTTGGAGGCTGATTACCGGTTTGGTCTCCGACCCTGACTACTTGCTTAATACTGTCTTGTTGAAGATGGTGAGGTTGATGCTGAATTTGTGACCCTGAAGCAAGTTGAGGAGCTTTTCCCTTGTCTTCTTGTCTCAAAGGGAATTTAATGATGACTGGCTCTTCAACCTTAGATGTTTGCCCCAGTTGGTTATCCCGAAGCAGTTGGTTGACGAGAACCCTGAGCTCTTCTTGTCTTTGAGTTAAGTCTTGAATGAGAGTCATCTGCCCCAGCATCTGGGTTCTCATTGTATCCACCTCAGCTTGCAGATGTTTCAGCCATCCATCCTTACTGTCTTCTGGACTATTCCTGACCAAAGTCCCTGTGAGGAGTGTTCTCAGCTCTTCCTGCCCCTTGGATATGTTTAGGAAGATTTCCCTGAACTGAGTCTCTTGAGTACGAAGCTCCTGATTGTCTTGTTGGCAAGTCATTGCTGAAATAAATAGCGAGGAAGGTAAGTGACCTGTAAAAGGGGTACCTGTAATGCAATGATATGTATGTATGCAATGTTTTCAAGGATCTCGTGGGGTAAACAAGAAAAATTGTTAGAATTTGAATCCGTAGCTTGATTGAAGGAACTTCATGTTGTTGAGAGTCCTTCTTCAAGAGTCAAGGCTCACCATATCGAGTGGGTCATCGCCCCTGACTCAAGTCATCAACCTGGCTAGAGGAAAATAAATCCCCTTTTGCCCCTTGCTAGACATTTTGATTCATCATGACCTGCATCACAGACCCTTGAGATCCTTGAAATGGGTTAGTCCTTATGCAGGATGCATGTAATGGTATGATGTTATGCTATGCATGGAGTGATGTAAGTAAACCCTGTTATAAGCCCAGATTAAGGACTGTAAGCAACACCTGCAAGGAACTCATGTGTCAGATAACAAGAGCATGCAAGTAGTCAGGGTTGAAGGCACACAAGTCACACAAAAGATCCCTTAGAGTTTAGGCCAGCATGAAGTTTAGGTACTACCCTCTTTGAAGTTGGCGGGTTCAAAACCTGTCCTATCAAAAGTAACCGGGTTCTAAGGAGCTCAATATCATTGGGTTGTTTTCCATGTTCATTGTTTTGATTTAGCCACTGAACTGGCGATCAAAATATTCCAAGAAAACAACCCTCAATGAGTGTAGTATCGAGTATCTACCAACTTCGGACTGCACCAAAGTCGGTCATCTCACTACCCCTAAAGAGGCCAGGATGGTCAAGTAAGGTTCCTAAGGTCAGTTGATGCTTCACGACACCATGCGGCGGCCCCGTACTCTCCTTGACTTAACTCAAGGGTTACCGGTACTCACCAAAGTGCCACATCAACGTAGCAACTGCTTCAACCGTGTCGGTATACCCCACACAGTTCCCTCACAGTTTGTTGCTACCTAAAAGGTATTCCCCAGATTCGGGTTAGGATCTATGAAACCCCCAAAACAGGCCCATAATATTAAAGCAAACAAAGCAATCAATTGAAAACAAGAGTGGTCTAATCCTAAGGTACACCTCACTTATTAATTCCCCAGCAGAGTCGCCAGTTCTGTGATCGGTGGAAATAGAACTGACTGTTTTAGAATGTTGGTTCGCGAAATGTCGCGGTAAGCAAGAGTCGCCACCATCTTTTATTTTCTCCAACATGGAAAGGACAAAAGCACAGCAAAATTCCTTATTCGAGATGTCTCTCGGTTCGGGAGGTAGATTTATAGAAAGGGAAGGTGTTAGCACCCTTTCTATCCGTGGTTATCCACGGGCTCTTAGGTACTTGCTCTATGTTTTCAAAATTTGTTTGCTTTTCAAGTGTTTGTGGGTTTTGAAAAAGTTTCGTTTGAAAAAATTTCTAGGTAACTCTTGTATCTGTCCTCAAGAGTGTATGAAACATTTGTTTGAAAACTTTTTGAAAGTGTCAGTGCAAAAAGATGTTTTTTTTGTTTGTTTTGAAAAGAGCAAGTACCCATGAGAAATCTACCTACTCTAAGGAATTAGGCTGTGTAAGAGTCCTTTAGACAGTACTATCCCACTATTGAGGAGTTGGTAGCACCGTCGTTGGAGTTATTCGGGTCAATTCGATTATGAGGGACAATGTGGTCACCAAAGCAATGGTAGGACACCTTAGTGATAACCCTAACGTCCTAGATCCTTTTTATCCGAGGCAACCGTTTCGAGGCAATTGGATCTTAGACAGGAGGGCGACCTCTAAAACACCCTATACTTGACGACCACGTCGAGGCAACCAGTGAGGCGTACCCTAAGAGTGGCATGTGCATGTGTGTTGTTTCGATTTATGTTTATCTTTGAACATGCATTTGTGAGCTACGGATTGATTTTATTTGTCATACAAGTCTTTCATGCATAATTAACAGTTAAGAGTGCGGAAAATAAATTGCGGAAAGTTGAATCTACGCTATTACAAGGCGCGGGTCTATACATCGCCAAAAACATAACCCGTTTGGAAAATAAATGCGAGAAAAGTAAATAAAGCGATAAAAGCCTAATTAACTATTACATTTCCTGAGTAGATACAAAATAATGAATTAAAAAATAAATACGCACGCGAAAGATTGAATCGGGACGTCCTTAGGGTTTTGACCCTTTTTTGAGAAAAGAATTGAAATTGGTCCTTTTTTGCAATTAAATTAAATGTTAAACCTAATTTACTAATTAATTAATTAATTAAAGAAAAAGTATTTTTTTGTGTTTTTTATGTTTTTAATGAAATAAAATAAAAAGAAATTAAATATTTACAAGAAAAAAGTATTTTTTGTGTTTTTTATGTTTTAATGAAATAAAATAAAAAGAAATTAAATATTTACAAGAAAAAAGTATTTTTGTGTTTTCTGAATTTTATTGTGAAAAATTAATTATGTTAGTTTTAGTGATACTAATAATAATTAGAAAAAATAATTAAATAAATAAACTAGAAAAAATAAAAAGGAAAAAGGAATGAACCAAGGGGTTCTGGGCCTAGAAGGGGGTGAATTTGGCAATTCTGGCTCAATAATGATCAAGCCCTTGTTGACTTCTGGAATCAGCTATGCCTATGGTTGACTGAGGATCATGATGTTCAACATCTTTGGCCACTGGATGGGAATGTGATGACACATGGCGCCTGGGATGTGGGAGTCCATAGTGGAACGTTGTTGGATAGCCTGCATAGGAGCATGTTAGAAAAAATATGAAACAATTATTTTGGGGGACCTGGGAATCGAACCCAGGTCCCAATGATCAATAGACAACACATCCACCACTCCATCGTTTGCGCGCATTTGTAAGTATAATGGATAATGAAATTAATATATGCAAACAATAATTATGCTGGAAAAAGAATGAAACGCGCGCTATTTTGAATCCAGCAAATCACGCATGAACACATATTATCTTCTTCACTGAAACTGCAAGAAACAAGGTTAGATAGCGGGGGTTTTTAACCCCCACAACCTGCAAGCATGAAAAATAGCGATTAGCTCCTTGCTGCTCATAAATATTTCGCGAGTATGGTGTTTGATTCGTCTGGCCTTGACGAATTCAACCATGGGCTTTAGAGTCTCTGATTTTTCCTATATCACAAAGCCCCAATTTAAGAGTTTGAAAACCCTAAAATTCATCCATGGTGGTTTGTGATTCAGGGCTCTATAACTCAATTATCTTGTACCAAAAGCTTCGTACAGTCCCTATGAATACAAAACAATTCACAAAACACGTTAATGATGCATGAATCAAAGTATGCGTTTATGAAAAAAATTCCAAACCGTGAAACTGATATCTTTGGATTCTTGGAGCTTTAGCGTGTGGTTTTGATCCCTACACGTTCCTAGGGACCTATGCAATCTATTATAAGCAATTAGAAGCCTTGAATTGATCTGGAAGTGAGAAAACAGTTTTGAGTTTTTTTGATATTTTTTGGAATTGGTTATGGCTTCTTGCAGCAGTTTTTCTCGTGAATAGCATTAGGGTTGGCTTGCTTGCATATATGGGAATAGAATTAAGTCAGCAGCTGGGCTTGTATCCTTGTGTATTGAAGTCTTAAGATCTTGTTGACCACCATTGAAGAACTTTCCATGTTTGGAGCAAATCTTGGATTTTATGCACAAAAAGGCTTGGCACGAATTTGGTAGCTGGCATATGACATATAAAAGCTATTCAAACCAAAAAGATGCTATTCCATTAACTTTTAGATTTTATTTGAATTATTATGGATTTAAAATGAATTAAATCAATAAAAATTAAATAAAATGGAAAAATAAATGTTTGATCTTGAAATTAATCATGGGACACGTGTGTGGCATGACAAGGCTGAATCAAGTGGAAGAAAGTGGGCCCTTTTGTCAAAAATTGAAGTTTTAAGGATAGTTGACTTTTGCCATTTCACAAAAATTTCCCAACTTCTCCAATGCATATCGTGCTCAATTTTGATCATATGAACATGTTCTTGTACATTTTGGAAAGGTCTTGAAGTCCTCTAACCAATGCCTTTGGTCCCATGTCATTTTGATTTACCAATCTCAAGTTATGGTCTTTGACTTAAAGTGCATTTTTGTTGACTTTTGAAATTGACCTATAATGTAGAAATTGATAACTTTTTGTGAGAGCATTTCTTGGACTTGGAATGTGAAGATGAGTTGTAGGAAATGTCATCCCCTTAAAAATGAGCATTGGATGGGATTTTTCTGATGAACCATGAAAAAGTTATGCCTTGGTCAAGTTACAGTTGACTTTTCAGCTGTCCCAAAATAGAAACTTTTGGCATCTTGATGATTTTTGAGCTATCCTTGTGGAATCATGATCAAGATTTGATCAAATGATGATTGTGTGCTCAAAATAAGTTGTTGACCAAAATTTTTGACTTTTGACTGCAAAATGACCATTTTGCCCTTGCAGTTGATTGTGAACCAAATAGGGCTTTTGACTGTGGAAACTAGCATTGTGAATCTTGAAACTTGACATGTAGATGCTTGACAATATATATAGGGCTATGTGACTTTATTGGACCACTGAAAACCTCAAATTCCTTGCAATAACCAAAACCCTAATTTTGACTGGCTTAGGAGGCATTTGGATTGTGCAACCCTTGAGTAATCTTGAACCATTTGAAGATGATTCTTGATAAACCTTGAAGAATATGGGAGGGCAAATTTTGGGGTACAACAAAGACCATGTGGGTTCATTCCATCAGAAGATAATGCCAAGCAAAGGTTTCTTGCTTCTTCTCCAAAATCAGGATAATCATCATCAATTTTTGACCACTGTGGTGAATCTTCCGGATGTCGATACTTTCCATCAATAATTATTTCATCAGCATGCCAAGTCAAGTGTCTTGCATCGATTTCACTATGAAACATGCGCCTAAATCTCGGAATTATAGGAAAATACCATAAGACTTTTGCTGGAGACAATTTTCCTTATATCGAGATAAACCACATTTAGGGAACTCATTTAACGATGCATATTTGTTTCGAAATAAAAAACAATCATTTGGACAAGCATGTATCTTATCATAGCTCATGCCAATAGAGCACAAAATTCTTTTGGCCTCATAGGTTCGATTAGGAAGAACATTATCCTCTGGAAGCATATCTCTCATAAGGGCTAACAACTCTGAAACTTTTATCCGACCATCCATTGCATGCCTTTAAGTTTTACAACTTTAATATCGCAGACAATCTTGTGATTTTAGTGCAACCTTTATACAATGGTTTTTCTGCATCACTTACCAACCTCTCAAACATTTTGGGAAAATCCTTAAGATCTTCTTCGAGTGCTTCTATAATCTCTTCAACTCGATCACAATCATCTGTATCCGTGTCATTATCGTATGGAGCATAGGTCGTCGTATTACTTTTTTCCCAGATTAAACATTCTCGTTAATTTTCTCACCATGATATATACAACACTTATAACTTCGATCAATCCCAAGCGTCAGTAAATGCGATTTCAATCCATCTGCGTCAACCCGACCTATATAACAATAACCCAAGCAAGGACATTTCATTCGACTGGAGTCTTTGACGTGTTCAACAATAAACTTAACGAATTCCAATACCCCATTCTCGTACTCTTTTGATAATCGATTGGCAGTCATCCATTTTTTATCCATGCAATTACTACTAATTAAGGTAAACAAAAACACTATAATTATTCACGCAACTATTTCAAAAGAACATAAAGAAAAACACTTTCGCGAACACAAAAAGAATATTAATACAAACTTTTAGAAATATTTCGTAAGATTTAATCGAATTAGTTCGAGATCGATATAGACTAAAATTAATTATTTCTATATAAAATTAATTGTGCTTTTTAATTGATATAGATAAAATGTTTTATAATTTAGGAAGCAGATAGTAAATAAATAAACGAGTCGGTAATGTTGAATTTGAACTTGACTTACCAAAGAAAGAAGAGGGGTTATTAGTGTCAACAACGGATGATGCTGCTTTAATGTTCTTCGAATCGGTGATGGTCTTCGACTAACTACACCAATACAAAAAAGTCTTATCCAATTTCTCCAAAATCCTTTGCAATGGAAGGTTAGTATAGTTCGATAACTTTAAAATACAATTTGTATGTGTTGCAATCAAAGCCCAAAAATAAAATTGTAAAAAATGAACCATTGAAAAACTTTGATGGTGTTATCTTGAGTTATTATCAATTCTTGTCTGTTGTATCAAGACATTATGGATATATGCATCTCTTGATTATTAAATGAAGAATTGAATCTAAAAGTTATAGAAACAATACAATTTGACAAAAATATATTAATATGCAAATTATCAATGATCTCCTTTAGCACATACAAAAACAAAGACTAGCTAACCCTTTAAGTTAAGAAAAAAGATAAAGCAGAATACAAGAAATCGAGAAAATTTGGCCACCGAATCAAGGAATCATGAAACGAGATAAAATTGAACACAACACAATCCTTGATAGAAGATTATAGAAAACATTTCCCCAACAAAGACAACCAAAGTTAAGCTGTCCCCAACAAATTATCAGAGCAAACAGAACACATGTTGTACGAAATTTCTCATGTTATGTACGAAATTATTAGAGCAAACAAACTATTTTTTAGAAACTGAATTCAGTTTTTCTGGACTGGTTTGTTTTTGTTTATCATGCAACTGTTAGTGATAATTTTCCTGAGTTTATGAGTACTATTATGGACAAGTTTATTGGTAGCAAAGCACAGTTGAGAAAGTTTGAAGACATTTCATGTATCTAGGTATTTAAAGCAACCATTTTATGAACTCCATGGCATGAAAATTGAAGAAAAGTTTGGAGATTGGTATAAGTAAGAAAAGTAGAAGGAAATAAATACCTTGAGATACGGCAGATGAACGACGGAGGAATGGTGGAAGAAGGGCGGTCGGAGGGACGGCGGAAGGAGGGCGATATCTAGAGGAACGACGAAAGGACACATATAAATGGATTTCTGTGATGAATAGAAACGAGTTCTGGAGGGATTCTTTTTTTAAATTCTAATTATATGACTTTATACAGCGCTTTTGAGAAGCGCTGGATAATATGGGCCTTTAGCAACACTTTTAAGATTTTTTTATAAATATTTATATAACTTTAGACAGCGCTTGGGAGAAGCGCTGGCTAATATGGTCCTTTAACAACGCTTTTTTTAAGTGCCGTCTAAAGCAACCATTTAGCAGCGCTTTCTATTTCTTTAGCAGCTCTTTCTAATATGGGCCTTTAGCAGCGCTTCTAAGAAGCGCTGTCTAATGTGGCCTATTAGCAGCGCTTTGGAGAAGCATTGTCTAAAGTGGGCCTTTTAGCAGCGCTTTAGAGAAGCGCTGTATAAAGTGGTCCTTTTAGCAACACTTTTACATAATTTCATTAATACTTTCCGTGTTTTATTTTTTATTTGACTTATAGCAACGCTTTTGGGAAAAAGCGTTGTCTAAGGTGCGCTGCCTAAAACCCTTTTTGGCGTAGTGCTAATTTCATATAATGCATCCCCTCCCTCTTCATCTTATCTCGTTCTCATTTGTGCTATATATTGTTAGAGGATGATCTACATATCATCTCTCCAAACATATGGCACATAGATTGCTATTGACCAACCTCAAAATAGGCGCAACTTCTATATAAGTCCACTTACGATTGCTTAACATAACGCTAAATTTTGTCCCGATTCGAGAAATGATCATTCATGGCCCAAACCTATGTTTGCAAGCCCAAGTATGTTTAATTTGAAACCTTTGATCCAATAACCTTGAGGTTCATCGTTAGGAGGCTTTGGTCTTATCAATCCTCTATGAATCTTCATAAATTTTGGACTAAGTGAATCATTTAAACATCGTTGATCATTTGTTGTTGCCTCGAGATTTTGAAATGAATAATGTACTTGACAAAAAGAAAATGAAACTTGTTGTTGAGAGGATTTGATTTTATCAATCTTCTAATGAGTTTTCAAATGCAAGATTCAAGATGGTCATTCAACTAACCTCTAATTTCTAACCCATTAACAATTGACTTTTATTTTTATGCTTTTACTCTACGCCTTTACTTTTACGCACCATTTATTTTAGCATTTACATTTCATGCTATTTTCATCTTTGCTCACTTGGACATTTATCTTTATGTCATTTTCATTTTTCTCACTTGAGCTTTTCATTTTCTTTTTGAAGATACCTAATAAGCAACTTGAATAATAAAAAGATTTAAGGTTACTTGGACTATTTGGTTACTATCCTTGGCATTATGGAGTTATAGACTTCTTTGACTTAGGATTACAGACCTTGACTACCTTGAGACCTTGTGACTTCTATTGTTATTTTGTCTGGAGTTCTTGGGGTTTACCCCGAGACATTGGGTTGTTTGTTTTCTTTGTGTGAAGGTTCTTCTGATTATATGCTTTGTCTATGATTGGGAATTCATCTGTATACAACCGTTACTTTACCCAATTTTTGTGAAGACATAATCCATTTGAAGTTTGGTATTCTTAAGAGGTTTAATATCTTTTCTTGATTGGTTTCAGTCTAAAGGATGTGAATTCTGCATTGACTCATTCTGTCAAGTGTTGGCTTTTTGTTGGTTAGACGGTTCTTTTCTCCAGCTTTTACCTTATGCTTTAGGATAGCCCCTTCATCTCCTCCCGTCTTCTTTAATTTCAAAAATCTTCTCCCTCCTTTTGAAATTTCTTCTTATTTTTAAACTTGAATCGCTTTCATAATAAACTTGGACTTAGGTCCATGCATTTTCAAAAAATATTTTCTTAATCATACTTTAACCAACTTAATCATACTTTGACATTTTTTGTGAGAGGACTAAAAGTCAATCAATCTCATTCAAATAATTTTTCCATTTTGGCTTTTTACTTTAAAATTTTCTCAAAAGATTAGACTCTTGTCAATCCTTGTAGTGATGCGAGCTACTATACTTCTATGATACATAGTGAAGTGAGATAGTTTCCACTTGGGTGTTGAGCGAGGTTTTGTTGATTTTAAAATCCAAGCTATATCCTCCACTTTGATATGCCACAAATTCTCCTTTATTATAATCATGGGTAGTAAGTATGTTCTTCCACTCGGATACGATGATAATGTCTCGTCTCTTAAAAATAACCAACACACTTACATTTTGAAATTTTTAAAGGTGAACTACGAGTACCCTAATCCCTTATTGCACGGGAGGTGGTACATAGGCACTAAAGGTTCACAAATACGGCGGGTGTAAAAATTGTAAAAAATACTTCTTTTCTCATCTCCACCATCTATTTTTGTATACAACACTTATAGCGAAAATAAACAAATTTTCAAAGAGGTTCCTGTGGAGTACCATAAATGTTTAGGGTGCTAATACCTTCCCTTTACATAACCAACCCCTGAACTTAGATTCTCTCCCCCTCTTTTTGGGTTATTCTCTCTTTTCCCATTCCTTTGGAAACCATAAAGTGCGGTGGTGATTTTTTATTTGATTTGTGCGAGTCTAGTCAATCCAATGGCTTAGTCTTAACATTTCTACCGCTACAGAAAAAATTTCGACTTAACTGGGGAAAGATTGACCAATTGTTGGTCTATCCCTAAGTGGGTTGAGCCTATATTTGTTCATTTATGTATGTGTTATTATTTGTTGTATATTATGTGTTGTATATGTTTGTCTGGATTTTCCTAGTTTTCAGGGTGCTTGGTGATTTCTCATAAGTCTTATACCCAGGCCTGGGCAAACTTAAGATAGGATGGGTGGTATAGTCATGTTAACTTTGAGGGAGTTATCTCAAAAAAGGAGGCATGAGATCCCCCACTCATTGGAGGCCTCTTTGACTGTACTGTCATTTAGCAAATAATCGGGAAGTTGTGCTGCTTTCGACCTAGGAGCCCGCTGAAACTGAGGATCATAGAACCCTTAACCCATCTTGGCCTTTTAGGTGTAGTGCAAAAACTATAACAGAGTAATCTGGAAGTGGTTGTCACGTGATATTACACGTAGACAAGTTTTTCCTGAAAAACTTACTAATTACCAAGTTAATCGGGACGTTGGTAATATCTGAAGGAAGGGTGTAGACTCTGGGAAACTCTTATAACCTTGTTCAGCAGGTGACAAACTTTTAGTCCATACCTTGTGGGTAGTACCTTTGATCTCATGCTCGTGACGTCGAACCTATGAACCCCTATGTTTGTGATCTTATGTGTGATTGTTGCATCATGCATTCATGTACCCATGAGCATCCTTTAAGAACATTTGTTTCAAGGGACTTAAAGTTGACTTTTTGTGAATATCCCAAGTACTTTTGACCATGGATTCTGGAAAAAGAAAGACTCGGAAGTATATTTTCAAGGATCCAAAGATAAATGATTTGATGAGTCTGATTCCCGAGATCGAGAGCTCTACAGATTTTTGGAAGAAGTATGGATCCATTGTGTCTCTTATGAAGCTCAGGATGAAGGAGGGTATTCTCTCAACTTTGGTCCAGTTCTATGATCCGATGTATCGATGTTTTACTTTCCTTGATTATCAGTTTATGCCTACATTAGATGAGTATTCTTACCTACTGGGTTTACCTGTTATCAATTGTGTTCCTTTCACCGATTTAAAGGGAGAGCCCAAGTCTCATAAGATTGATGCCATGGTTCATTCAGGGAAGTCTTATATTGAGGACCACGTGACTACCAAAGGAGGAATCAGAGGATTACCCGCTAATTTTTTATTGGAGAAAGCTCGCTACTTTGCTAGGATGAAGAGTACGATTGCTTTTGAGGCCATCTTTGCTCTACTTGCCTACGAGTTGTTCTTATTTCCGAACATCGACAAATTTGTGGATATCAATGCCATCAGGATCTTTTTGATTGGGAACCCAATTCCTACATTATTAGGAGATGCTTATTACTCCATTCATCTTCGGGATTCTTATCATGGAGGGATGATCATTTGTTGCATGCCTTTGTTGTATCAATGGTTTATTTCTAACTTACCTTGGTCCGATGCTTTCTGGGATATCAAGAAGGAACCTCGTGGGCTCTGAAGATTATGGATCTCACTCATTCCGACATTGTTTGGTATAATCAAGCTTACTATGATGTGAATATTTTCGATAGTTATGGTAGTTTCCCCAATGTACCTCTTCTCGGTACAAAGGGAGGAATTAACTACAATCCTGTTCTTGCACGACGTCAGCTTGGATATCCGATGAGAGATAAGCCAAATAGTATTCATCTGAGTGGTTTCTTTCTCAAAGAAGGAGAGGATCATAAGAAAGCTAAGGAGAAAATTTCAAAGGCTTGGCGCCATATTCACAGGAAGAGTAGAAAAGACTTGGGACCAAGAGGAGCTATTTCTTTAGAGCCTTATCTCTGGTGGGTTCATGCAAGGCAATTCAACTGAAGATGCCATATTCCCGTGAAGAACCTATGCCTGATATGTTTGTGAAGACCACTCCTACCTTTTTATATGACGTGGAAGAGCTTTAGCTTTCCCTAGTTAGGATGCAACAGGAGAAAGAGGCCTGAGAGAACAAGTGTCAGACTTTAGAGATGTCCTACCGAGCAGACTTGAAAGAGAAGGGTGACCTAATCAGGATTCTTGAGAGTCGTGCTATAGAGATAATGGAAAGACAAGAGGATTTATTTTCCTCTAGAGCTTAATCAGTACTTAGCTACTCAGTTCCTGACTCTGGTGATTGGAAAAGGGTCGCCGACAGGTATGCATAAGAGAATAAGCAGTTGAAGGCTCGGATTGCAAGACTCACAGGAAAGCGTCAGTGTGTGGAGAGATCTTCATCAGCTTTGCTTTATTAGGATTTTAGATTATATCTTCTCTTGTACTTAGGATTGTTGAAACTTGTACTAAAGTTGTAATCCATTTTGAAATTGTTATAATGAGATTTTGAGTATTTCAAAATGTGTTAGTACTTTAATATTTGCAAATCGTCAATAATTCTTTGAGTCCCTCAAATATTAGTAGTGATAAATAAATCATGTGCATTGCATATCATGCGTCATCCTGCACATATTTCTTGCATTTATGTTCATACCCAGGTGTCTTACTATGTTTCTCTACCTCGTCCAGAAGCAAGTTATCTCATCGGTATAATACTCGGGCTAATTCCAGGAAGAAAATGGATAATCTTGAACAAGAGAATCACGAGCTGCGCGAAGAGGTTACTACTTCAAAAGGTTGGTATGGTTAATATGACTGCTTTTATGTAATCATTGGTGGTTGCTCATAATCATCCACCACTTGTTCCTCCTTCTGCTCAGCCACAACAAATAACAGTTGCTTCTGAAGGTCCATCGGTTCCCATTTCTGTTACTCTAGTTACTGTTTCACATAATCGTATGCCTCAGGGTTACCCGTGGGGGATGCCTAAAAATTTCATGCCAGAAGGGTATAATCTTGATGCTCAAGTTGCTCCATTTATTCAAGTTTCTGCTACTCCCGCACCTCTTGTGGTGCATGTTACTCCTATGGCTAGAAATGAGATCCATTATACTGCACCTCTTACGGTGAATGTTATGTTGTTTGTTAATGATGAAGTTTATTGTCTTGTTCCTCCGCCAAGTGAAAGTATGGGTTTCTATGATCGGTTGGATGACTTCCAAGTCCAGTTCAATGAGATGCAGAAGGAAATGAAGGCCCTTCGAGGAAAAGAATTATTTGGAAAAAACGTTAGTGAACTCTACCTAGTTACCAATATGAAAGTGCCAACAAAGTTTAAAGTGCTTGAATTTGAGAGTTACAAGGGAAACTCTTGTCCTCGTGACCACCTCATGATGTATATCAAGAAAATATCCACCCATACTGATGATCAACGTTTGCTTATTCATTTCTTCCAGGATAATTTATCTGGTGCTGCTCTGAAGTGGTATATGAGTTTGGACAGTAGCAGTATCCGCACCTTCAATGATCTAGGAGAAGCCTTCATCAAGCAGTATAAGTACAATATGTTCATGGCACCTGACTGTGACCAGTTGAGGGCAATGGCTCAGAAATACAAGGAGTCATTCAAAGAATATGTGTAGCGTTAGCGCGAGATAGCTGCCCAGGGGGTGCCACCTATGGGAGAATAAGAAATGACCAAGGTCTTCCTGAAAACCCTTGGATCATTTTATTACGAAAATATGGTTGTCAATGCGCCGAGTGATTTCACCGAGATGGTGAGCATGGGTGTTCATTTAGAAGAGGATGTTAGAGAAGGGAGCTTGACAAAATATGAAGGGACAAAGAAGTCATCATACAGGTTCTCTCGAAAGAAATAAAGTGAAACAAATTTTATTATTGGAGAAAGGAAGATTATGCCACCTAGAAGACATCATCGGTGCCAAAAACAGGTTGCTTCTGTGACTCCAATTGTTAATGAAGCTCCAACCGCTGTTGCCTATCAGAGACCATCTCCTAAGGGAAATCAAGGGCAAAGTCCAAAGAGAGAGGCCTTTGACTCCATTCCAATGAGCTATGAAGAGTTATTCCCGGTGTTGATTCAGAAGAAGTTTGTTCAGACCAGGCCTCCCCCTGCTATACCTTCACCTTTACCCTGGTATTATAAGGCAGACCAGACATGCACTTTTCATCAAGGAGCCCCAGGGAACAACATCGAGAACTGTTATCCTTTGAAATCTGAAGTACAAAAGATTGTGAGATCTGGCCTCCTATCCTTTAAAGATGTTGGCCCTAACGTGAAAGATAATCCTTTGCCAAAGCACGAAGAAGAAAATGCTGTAAACTTGGTTGCTGGTTGTTCTGGAGACTTCCAGATTTTTGATATCAACCTGGTTAGAAGGGATCTGGTAAAGATGCATGCTGACCTCTACGAATTTAGCTACTATACACATGACCATGTTGGTTGTGGTATTTGCAGTACAGATATCCAAGGATGTGATAAGAAAAAAGTTGATCTTCAGGAAATGATGGACGAATGCCTTATTCATATAATTAGGCCAAGGAAAAATTACGAAGAAAATGTGAATATGGTCTATGGATGTCTCGATGAATTCTAGATTTTTGACATGAATCATATGAACAATGATTTGGTGCAGTTGCACGCTATGTTCTGTCACATGGATGGGCAAGAAGAACACCATTATGGGCCTTTCCAGATCTGTTGTAGAGATTCTCGTGGTTGTTCCATTGTGAAAAAGGGTGTTCAATTGTTATTGGACAATGATACTGTGATATGGTGGGAGAACTGACTTGAGGTTTTGCGTTTGTTTTCGCAAATGTTTCGGTTTAGCAAGAGTCACCACCGACTTTTTATTTTATCCTAAGGAAAGGTTAAAAAGCACAGTAAAAACCTTTGAGATGTTTTCATGGGTTCGGGGAGTAGATTATAAAAAGGGAAGGTATTAGCACCCTTTCTATCCATGGTTATCCATGGGCTCTTAGTTACTTACTTAGATCACTTGCCTTGTATTTTCAATTGTTTGAAATAGTGCTTTGTGTGGGTTTGAAAATGTTTTTAAAAAGATGCCTTGTCTAGGCAACCCTTGTAACAATTCTTTACTTGAATGTTTTACAAAAGGCGTTTGTCTTTTTGAAAAGATATTTCAAGGTTTTGAAAGTTGTTTTGAAATTTGTGTTTGTGGAGTGTGTTTTTGAAAAGTAGGCAAGTGTGTTTTACAAGTTTGATCAAGTAGTTAAGAGTCGTCTACCCCTAAATTTACTCAAAGATTTTTCTCATGTTTTAACCCTTTTAATAGTATTGTTCCACCATTGCATTTGATGGACAATCTTGCGTTAGGATGTTAACGGGACGGGCGCGGGTCATCGTATAGACCATGATAGCAATTTTGCAAAGTAATCTTAGCATTTTTTGAGGGACTAAAATCATTTTTATAAGGCAACTTTCAATAGCGTCATCGAGGGACTATGATCTTTTGATTTTGTTTGTTTTACCAAGATACTTTGCATGCGTAACATGGCCCACTTTTGAAGGCAACAAGTGGATGTAACCCTAGGGGTGTTTGTGTGCTAGTGTGTTTTATTGCATACAAGAGTTTATCTTTGAATTAGGATTTTATATTTCATTGATTTTATCTTGCCATACACATCCTAATTACTAGCATTTATGTTTAAAAGCAATGAAAAGCAAGAATATAAAATCCTACGCTATTACAACAATTAGGGGGTGGGGGATACATATTTGTACATGGGGTGTTTCAACTAGAAAAATAGATAAGAAAAGAAAGTAACAAAAAAAATATAGAGAGAAAGAGAGAGAGAGCCAGCGCGCTGCTGAGAGGTCATCAGAAGTTATGACTCAGACCCGCTGCCAGATGATCAACCCTTTGGTTAAACTGTATGAGTCAGAACTTCTGACTCTGGCACCTGCAAAACAGAAACCTGATAGTGGGAAGATCAGAAGTTCTGACCCCCATGCGCTGCAAGATAAAAGTTTGTTAATGGAGATATCAGAAGTTCTGATCCTGCTGGAAATACAATAATTCTCAGAAGTTCTGATATTATTGACAGCAAAACAGGCTTCAGATGTGCTAACGTCAAAGTCAGCACTTGGCTTCTCCCTGTGCTAGTCAGAACCTCTGCAATTTTGTTATTTTTCCACAAAACAGAAAACATGTTTGGAACAGCTTCAACAACTGTCAAAGCGTTTCAGGGGACAGAACCAACAAGGTCACAGGCAGGTTCTGTGTTGACTCACTTTCTATCTAAACATTCTGAGGTATGAAAATCCTCAGAATACAAACAGCAGCAACATGATGTTTACATTATGTTTATTTGAGCATGCAAAGCTGATGATGCTTAGCAGGGTGATGAAGGTCAGCAGGTGCTTACCTGGCTGTTGGAAGAGTTTGTGAATGAGAGCTAGCTTTTGGCTCTGATGGTGTTCTGGACAGGTTCTTTTTTGAAA
Organism: Vicia faba; assembly: GCA_948472305.1. Taxonomy (NCBI): domain Eukaryota; kingdom Viridiplantae; phylum Streptophyta; class Magnoliopsida; order Fabales; family Fabaceae; genus Vicia; species Vicia faba. The sequence continues at coordinate 417,320,581 of OX451739.1, forward strand.
GGGGTAGATGAAGGTGTATGTATGGTCAGAGGCTAAAAGGGTGTTCCTGAGTCACAAAGAAAACTGGGTATTGATGAAGTTTGAAGGTAAGAGATTCAAAGTTATGAAACACTTGGAGATTTTGGCAGAGTTTCACAGTACTTTCTTGCTAAAAACTTCTGTTTCCCTTCTAGCAAATTTCTGGTTTTTGGACGCCCTTTTTCAGCGGACAATGGTGCTCTATTTATAGGCAAAACTCTTGTGGCTTCTTGAACATTAAAGGCGCCAACAGAGGTTGAATTGTTCTTTGAAAGAAATTCCTGGGAAGTTGTGATAATAGATAGCCTTTCAGCCTAGGCTGGAACAGCAGGCATGAATTGGGGAGAAGTGACCTCTAGGTGGACGGTGGCGCGTAGACCCATTCCAAAACCTGCATAAAGGCGTTTTACCAAGCCACACGTGAAGGGGCTGCTTGGATGAATGTTCAGGAGTGGTTGGGAGCATTAATGAGCATTAAATGGTGATGAGACTTATCAACACCAATATTCTGGTAATAGGAAAAACTTGAACCAGCAGTTCTGCTTTACCAAAAACAACGTGAACCATGCTCTGGTCTTGGCCTCTCTTACCAAATTCTGGAGATTCTCTTGACTTTCTGACACATTCCTTGGATTTGCTTCAGGAAATCCTGGACTTAGAGATTATGTATCAGTGTAACACCCACTCTTCTGACCCTTTCATCTTCTGATTTCAGCATGTTCTGAAGGGGCCCTCAGACTTCCTTGCTTCCTTTACATTCCTCTAGCAAACTCTGGCCGAGCTTGCGTAACTGCTGAAAGGGTCATGCTCTGTTTGAGGCTTACATGTTGAACCACGGTTGCAACTTCTGACCGAGTTGATGTAGCTGCTGAAGAGCCAACTTCTGACTGCGTTGAGCCAAACTTGCAACTTCTGACCGTTTCCGTCTGGAGTTTGGTCCAGAAGTTCTGAAGCGCTAATTTCTTCTTAAACACCCATTTTTTAGAGAAAAATTCCAAATGTTTAGAATTTAATTTTTCTCAAGATAAAAGCGTTGCCTTTAGAGCTTCTGTGATCATCTTGCTCTTGTAAATGGTTTTCTTGGGAAGAAATGATAATTCAGGACTTGGATTTGTTTCAGAGGGACTCTGAGAATCCAGGATGATTTCCTGAGGAAAGAGAGGGCAAATTTTGGGGTACAACAGTTGCCCCTGTTCAATCTTCTTGCACCTGAAGAGTTAGATTGGCAGGTTTGCCTTTCGCGTCTCGAAGGTAAAAGGAGATTGGAAAAAAGAGTGCCTTTAAATTTGCACTCGTCAAGACATGGATGCGGGAATGGGCTTAAAAGATGTCATTTGGAGATGGGCTTAGAGATGCCATCTGGAGAGGTGACAAAATCTTGTCTGGGATGGGCTTAAAGATGCCATCTGGAATGAGTATCAGAAAGGTGTCCATGCTTTGGAACATCTCTGAACTGGGGGTCTTGAATAAGCAATAGATTGACATCCGTATCTGGAAGTATCCGTAAGCTGTTTTCAAAATTCGAAGAATCTGAACAAGCGATAGGTTAACATCCGTTACTGGAGAACCCGTGAACTGTTTTCAGAAGTCTTGAATTTGAATAAGAAATAGAGCAGCATCCGTTGTTGGGAAGCGTCCGTAAACTGTTTTCAAAAGTTGAGTCTGAACAAGCGATAGATTAACATCCGTTGTTGGGAGGAATCTGTAAACTGTTTTCAGAGGTTGAAGAATCTGAACAAGCGATAGGTTAACATCCGTTACTGGAGAACCCGTGAACTGTTTTCAGAAGTATTGAATTTGAATAAGCAATAGAGCAGCATCCGTTGTTGGGAAGCGTCCGTAAACTGTTTTCAAAAGTTGAGTCTGAACAAGCGATAGATTAACATCCGTTGTTGGGAGGAATCCGTAAACTGTTTTCAGAGGTTGAAGAATCTGAACAAGTGATAGGTTAACATCAGTTACTGGAGAACCCGTGAACTGTTTTCAGAAGTCTTGAATTTGAATAAGCAATAGAGCAGCATCCGTTGTTGGGAAGCATCCGTAAACTGTTTTCAAAAGTTGAGTCTGAACAAGCGATAGATTAACATCCGTTGTTGGGAGGAATCCATAAACTGTTTTCAGAGGTTAAAGAATCTGAATAAGCGATAGGTTAACATCCGTTACTGGAGAACCCGTGAACTGTTTTCAGAAGTCTTGAATTTGAATAAGCAATAGAGCAACATCCATTGTTGGGAAGCGTCCGTAAACTGTTTTCAAAAGTTGAGTCTGAACAAGCGATAGATTAACATTCGTTGTTGGGAGGAATCCGTAAACTATTTTCAAAGGTTGAAGAATCTGAACAAGCGATAGGTTAACATCCGTTACTGGAGAACCCATGAACTGTTTTCAGAAGTCTTGAATTAGAGAAGGAACCGGTGCAGGGTTTCCTGATGATGAGTCCGTATAAAAACTGCATCTAAACTGTTAATGATAGCCTTTTATTCTTATCCTGAAAAGGATAAAATGTTAGCTGAACACAAAGTTATGCTGCATGGAATGTATGATGCAATATATGTTATATCGATGTTCATGAGATGAATGTGATGAATGCGCATGTAAGCTGATGAACTGTCTTGCTGAGGATAGATGAATCCTGAATGGCTGGAGATAAAAGAATCTTGACTGCTGCCAGGGAAAGTGAGTCCTTGACTGCTGCAGGGGATTGCAAAAATCTTTGATTGCTGAAGATGATATCCTTGTTGACTACTGCTGGAGGATCAGGAGCTTGGGTTGCATGCCAATCTACTGGGGATTCCTGTCTTGAGGGGATCTTCACTGGAGAATATTCGAATATTCTGTGAGGAACTGAGAATGAGAGTCTTCATTCTGCTTGGGGAATGCAAGGTCTTTAATTGTTGAGGTTTCTAGGACCACTGCTGGGGATTGGAATTCCTTGGTGACCTGCGGGGAATGAGAATTTCTGATGGTCTCTACTGGGGAGTTCAGGACCTGATAGACTCATGCTGGAGAAGTAAGACTGAGAATCCTCAGTCTGGTGGGAAGTATCTCTGTGGGGAGAAGGTTCACTAGTCTGGTTTCGCTGAGGATTGATGGTTGGAAATTTTTTTAGCTCTGCTGGGGATTGGATTTTCATATTTTTAAGGCTCCACTGGGGATACTGAAATTCTGAGGGGAATTGAGTTCTGGAAGGCTCCCTGGCTGGGGAAATCAGTTTTGAGAAAGTTTCTGTTCTGCTGAGGAGATCTAAAGTTTAACTCTGTTTGGGGAATTACATTATGGATTGAGGAGTTTTAAATTTGCTGGGGAATCCTTCTGAAAGGGCGCCAAGATATCTACTTGTACCTTCGACCTATCAGTAATCATCTTTCCTGATTTGTAAGAGAATGATTATGTTCAAATGCATATGCCTATTTAACAAAACGTTGGACGTTTCTCAAATAAAACATAAGTGTAGAAAAGCAAAAGGAAGACAAAGCAAATTTCTGTATTTGGAAAAGTATTTGTATTAGCTTTTATGAGTATCTTTGTACAAAGGAGACAGGCATCCTAGTAAGAGGATGTCATCGTAAAAATTGAAAAATTTATACAAAAGAAAGATGGCTATGTGAAACAATTCCATGGGATTCCATTCTGCTATAGCCTTCACAACTCTGAATATCTGTCCATTCAATGCTTCGTCTGCCGATGACTGGATTGATCAGAAGCTTGGAGCTGGGTGATGAAGAGATTGTACTTAAAGTGATCGGACGAGACATAGTCATACGCTTTAGTTCCCTAACTTTTGCCTGAATCGCCCTTTCGGGTTTTCGATCCACCGGGAAACCCCTTTTTGCCCAAGCCGCCCTTTTGGGTTTTCGACTTGCCGGGTGTACCGTTTTTTTTTGTTTTATCCCTAATTTTTGCCTGAACCGCCCTTTCGGGTTTTCGGTTCACCGGGATGCCCATTTTTCGCCCAAGCCGCCCTTTCGGGTTTTCGACTTGTCGGGTTATTTTATGCGTAGTATCTTTTGACTATGTCTGCGTTCGCAGGGTGCGGAAAATCATCGCCGTCCATGGTGGTCAGAATCATTGCACCACCAGAAAATATGCTCTTGATCACAACTGGTCCTTCATATGTAGGAGTCCATTTGCCCCTGGGATCACTTTGCGGCAAGATAATCCGCTTGACTACAAGATCTCCGACTTGATATACTTGACGTCTGACTTTCTTGTTGAAAGCCTTGATCATCCGTTTTTGGTACGTCTGACCATGGCAAACAGCAGCGAGTCGCTTCTCATCGATCAAATTGAGTTGATCAAGTCGGGTCTGAATCCAATCGTCTTTATTCAAACCAGCGTCCTTCATGATCCTTAAAGAAGGAATTTGAACTTCCATGGGTAAGACAGCTTCCATGCCATATACCAAAGAAAATGGGGTTGCCCCGGTTGAAGTACGCGCTGTCGTACAATATCCATGCAGAGCAAATGGTAACATCTCATGCCAGTCCTTGTAGGTGACTGTCATTTTCTGAATGATCTTCTTAATGTTTTTGTTCGCAGCTTCAACAGCACCGTTCATCTTCGGCCGATAGGGAGATGAATTATGATGATAAATCTTGAACTGTTCGCATAGAGCGGTGATCATAGTATTATTCAGATTCGTACCGTTGTCTGTGATGATCTTGTCAGGAACACCATACCGGCATATGAGGTTCTGCTTGATGAAGCGGGAACCACATTTTTAGTAATAGAGGCGAAGGAAGCTGCTTCGACCCATTTGGTGAAATAGTCAATAGCGACCAGGATGAAGCGATGTCCATTGGACGCTGTGGGCTTAATCTCCCCAATCATGTCAATGCCCCACATTGCAAATGGCCAAGGAGCTGTCAGAATGTTGAGAGGAACCGGAGGAATATGAATCTTGTCAGCATAAACTTGACATTTGTGGAAAGTACGGGAATGTTGATGGCAATCTACTTCCATGGTAGACCAGTAATAGCCTGCCCTTAGAATTTTCTTAGCCATTGTATGCCCGCTCAAGTGGGTGCCAAACGTACCGCTGTGTATCTCAGTCATGATTAACTCTGCTTCAGCTTTATCCACACATCAGAGTAAAACACAATCATGGATGCGCTTATAGAGGATGTTGTTGCTTAGGAAGAACTTGGCAGCAAATTTCCTTAGGAACTTTTTGTCATTTACGGAAGCTCCTTCGGGATATTCTCTGGTCTGGAGATACCTTTTGATTTCGTGAAACCAGGGTTGTTCCACTACTTCTTCGGTATTAATCTCATGACAATGCGCAGGTTCATCCATTCGCTCGATGGTGATTTGGGGAGCCTCGTTATCCCAGTTGAGTTTAAACATGGAAGACATTGTAGCCAGAGCATCAGCTAGCTGATTCTCTTCTCGCGGGAAATGCTCAAAGGTGATTTGCTCGAAATGAGGAAACAATGTCAGAACATGTTCTTTGTATGGGATAAGATTAGGATGCTTGGTATCCCACTCTCCTTTGATTTGACTGATAACCAAAGCCGAGTCCCCAAATACGATCAAAGATTTGATCCCCAAGTCGATAGCAGCCTTGAGACCAAAAATGCAAGCTTCATATTCAGCCATGTTGTTAGTGCAGCTGAAGCAAAGTCGGGCCATGAAAGGTGTGTGACAACCTTCCGAGGAAATGAGTACTGCACCGATACCGTTTCCAAGTGCATTTGAAGCACCATCAAAGTACAGGGTCCATCGGGATCCTTTTTCAGGTCCGTCATACGGTCCGTTACCTTCAATGTTGTCCAAGTTCATGATGTCCTCGTCCGGGAAGTCGAATCTCATGGATTGATAATCTTCGATAGCTTGATGAGCTAGATGGTCAGCTAGTACACTCCCTTTTATAGCTTTTTGGGTGGTGTACTGGATGTCATACTCAGTCAGGATCATTTGCCATCTAGCAATTCTTCCAGATAAAGCAGGCTTTTCGAAGATATACTTGATAGGATCCATTTTGGAAATCAACAGAGTGGTATGAGTCAACATATACTGTCTTAGTCGGCGAGCAGCCCATACTAAAGCGCAACAAGTTTTCTCGAGCAGTGAGTAGCGAGTCTCACAGTCGGTAAACTTTTTGCTAAGGTAATAAATGGCATGCTCTTTTCGACCAGACTCGTCATGCTGGCCCAAAACACACCCCATTGAGTTATCCAAGACGGTCAGATACATGATCAACGGTCTTCCTTCGACGGGTGGCATCAGAATAGGAGGTTCTAGCAAATACTCCTTGATCTTATCAAAAGAATCTTGGCAATCGTTGTTCCATTCGACTACCTGATCTTTCTTCAATAGTTTGAAAATTGGCTCACAGGTAGACGTCGATGAGAGATGAATCTGGCAATATAGTTCAAGCGCCCCAAGAACCCTCTAACCTCCTTTTCAGTACAGGGAGCAGGCATTTCTCGTATAGATTTCACTTTTGCTGGATCGACCTCAATGCCTTTGTTGCTGACAATAAATCCTAGAAGTTTACCAGACCTAACTCCAAAGGTGCACTTACTTGGATTCAGCCTGAGTTTGTACTCCTTCAACCTGGCAAACAGCTTTTGCAGATGTTCAAGGTGTTCCTCCTCTGTTTGTGATCGAGCTATCATGTAGTCTACGTAAACCTCGATCTCATGATGTATCATATCATGGAACAAAGCCACCATGGCGCGCTGATAAGTTGGCCCTACGTTCTTCAGTCCGAACGGCATCACTTTGTAGCAGAAGGTACCCCATTATGTAACAAATGTTGTTTTCTCCATGTCCCCGGGGGCCATTTTAATCTGGTTGTAGCCCGAGAATCCATCCATGAAGGAAAACACCTTGTGTTGAGTCGTGTTGTCAATCAAAATGTCGATGTGCGGTAGCGGAAAATCATCTTTAGGGCTGGCCCTATTCAAATCCCGGTAGTCCACACACATTCTGACCTTGCCGTCTTTTTTGGGAACTGGCACAATGTTAGCAACCCATTGTGGATAGGATGTAACAGCCAGAAAGCCAGCGTCGAATTGCTTCATTACTTCTGCTTTAATCTTCTCAGACATGTCGGGCCTCATTCGGCGGACTTTTTGCTTGATCGGTGGACAATCCTCTCTTGTAGGGAGACGGTGGACCACTATATCTGTGTCTAAACCCGGCATGTCTTCATAAGACCGGGCGAAGATTTCAACGTATTCATTCAATAGTTGTATCAAACGTTCCTTGACACTTGGTTCCAGATTGGCACCCATTTGTACTTCCTTCCGGTCTTCCTCTGTTCCTAAGTTGACAATTTCCAACAACTCTTAGTGAGGCAAGATGACCCTCTCTTCTTGTTGTAGAAGTCTGGCTAGCTCTCCTGGTACTTCACAACCTTCGTCATCTTCATACTCAGCCTGATTGACCAAATCTTCAGAGTTATTGAAGGACATAGCAGAATAGTCACCCATAGAATCCGGAGTGGGTGGATACCTGCATTTGTGAGTGTGGGTGTGTGTAAGGGATAGCCATCCTTAAATAAACAAAAATGCAAGAGGAAAGAAAATGAACACAGCAGTTTATCAATGAAAAACGTCCAATGAGTCATTAAACATGGCATATGGATATGAAGATAATCAAAACCCTTACAAATGGACCTACATGCCCCGGGCAAGGCGTGAGGTGAAAAAGTAGCATGCAGATTATTCAAAAGTAATTATTACAGACCACAGGAAATGTTTGACAGATAATTACTGATTAATAAAAGTAATGGGGACGAAGTCCTTCGCCTTCCAGTTGCGTAGCCCCCCTTTAATGGTTGGGAAGATCCAATCTTCAATGTTGGCCTCTTCATCTTCATCTTCCAAAGCATTGATTCCATAAGGAGAAATCTTGACGGGTGTTCTTTCAACTTTTGAGCGGCGCATAGCTTTCTGCCCCGCAGCAGTGAATCCTAATCCAAACTTGTCTATTTTGTAGGGAATATCAGGCAACTGACCCCATGTTGAGCTCTTCCCTTCCCTCATCGCAGCCTTCGCGTGTTTTAGAGATGCCATCATGGCCATCTGCTTGGGTACTTCGGCTACCGCTTTTGCTACTGCCACCTCAGGAGAGACTTCCTCAAAGTGCTGGAATGGGGTTTCAATGAATTCACCCTCCACCTCTACATACCGAAAGGAGTTTAGGTGGCTGATCATATATTCCTCTTCACCGTGCACGGTTATGATTTTTCCTTTGACAGGGTATTTCAGCATTTGATGTAGGGAGGAGGTGACTGCCCCAGCATTGTGTATCCATGGTCTCCCCAGCAAGCAAGAGTATGACGGACGAATGTCCATCACATAGAAAGTTGAGGGGAACACTTCTATGCCTACTTTAATGGGAATGTCAACCTCCCCGTGTACCATTCTCTTTGACCCATCAAATGCCCTTACAATGATATTACTTGGCCTTAGCTCCAAGCCTTCACAATCCAATCGATCGAGAGCCTTCTTAGGCAGCACGTTCAGAGAAGAACCAGTGTCGACCAAAACATGGGCCAAAGTAGTTCCTTGGCATTCTACTGACACATGTAATGCGTCATTGTGCTTTCTTCCTTTTGGGGTTAGGTCAGCATCAGAAAAACCTAGGCCGTTGTTTGCGGTAAGGCTGGCCACGCAATCTTGAAATTGGTCGGCTGAGGTTTCCTGGGGCACATGGGCTGTCTTCAGAAATTTTATCAATGCTTTGGCATGCACCTCTGAACAAAGCAGTAACGCTAACATGGAGATCTTCGAGGGAGTTTGCCCCAGTTGCTCTACCACGTCATAATCACTCTTTTTAATTATTTTCAGAATCTCCTCCATCTCTTTCTTAGAGGTTTCAGGGATGACCAAAGGTTGAGCCCTCGTCCTGACGAGCTCATCTTGGATCCCTTTCCCCTTATCAGCAGAAGTAGGAGGGACAACAACAGGAATAACAACTTCTTCAATCAACGGAGTTCTTGCAGAAAGTTTTATTGGTGCAGGAGTAACTTTGGCAGCAGCTTAGGGTCCAAAGATTGCCTTTGGGGGAGCAATCTCTGGAGAAAATATTCTCCCACTTCGGGTGATCTTGCTTGTACCGACAATGTTTCCAATACTGGCATCTTCTTCATCAGAGCTTCCTTCGGTCACCTCAACTTGTTTAACACCATGGTAATAGATTTCCCCACCGTAATTCCATGGTATTGACTTGTCAGAAATGTAGGGGACATGCCCTGGCATAGTTATTTTCAAGGGAGCAAACTTTGTAGAGGATGTAATCTTAACAGGCTTCTTGACGGCCTTGGAAAGATTGGTGGAAATGGTGATTATTGAAACATCTTCAGTAGGGGTTGGAATAGCAGGAATCTTTTCGAACAGAATTTGTTGACTGTCCATCAGGCCTTGGATGCCTTTCTTCAGCAATGGACAGTCAATTGGTAGAGAGGAACAACAGTAACAGTCTTCTTTGCATCCTGGGAAAATCCCAGCCTTTAACAGATTTAACTTGATCGTCAACAGTGGAGTCATTAGGTCATCAATATCATAAACATACAGATCTTCTTCAATAGCATGGACATTTCGACCATGCTTCGGCATTGGAGCAGATATTACGTTTGGCTTCTCTGGAGCATCGAACTCAACTTCTTTCGCCTCTATCAAGTCTTGAATTTTATGCTTAAGTGCCCAACAGTCGTTGGTGTCGTGCCCGACACTGTCAGAATGATTGGCGCATTTAGCATTGGGATGATAATGCAGGGAAGAGGTGTTCACATTTTTTGGTGCCTCTTTGATAGTGTCGAGATTCAACTTCAACAGATGGGGAAGAACTTGCGCGGGTGTCATATTGATGCGAGTGAACTACCGTTGTGGCCGTTCCACCCGTTGTTGATTTGGTCTGGACTGATTATAACGAGGCTGATCATTTGATGGATTTTGAATCATCACGGCCCCTACAGTCGGCCGATGCTCAGTTCTTCCCGATCTTTTCTGAGAATATATAACAGCTGCTTCTTTCTTAGCCGGAAATGATTTCTTAACATTTGTAGATGCAGAGGCATCCTTTTGAATCTTCCCATTCTTAATACCGGCTTCCACCCGTTCGCCAGTCAGAATTAATTCAGTAAACCCTGCAGAAGAGCTCCCGATCAAATGGTTGAAGAACGGGCCAAATAGGGTTCCCAAAAACATATCAACGAGTTCTCTATCAGAAAGAGGTGGCTGCACTCTCCCAGCCAAATCGCGCCATTTCTGGGCGTATTCTTTGAATCCTTCATTTGAGGCCATTCCCATACTCTGTAGTTGAGTACGGGTTGGCGCCAAATCAGAGTTATATTGATATTGGCGATAAAAGGCAGCTGCCAAGTCTTCCCAACTATGTACCTCTGATCTCTCAAGCTTGTAAAACCAGTCTAGCTGTGTACCAGACAGGCTATCCTGAAAGAAGTGTACCCAAAGATTTCTGTCTGATGTGTGAGGTTGAATTCTTCGGACGTACGACCTTAGGTGCATCTTTGGGCAAGACAACCCATCATACTTTGCAAAGATTGGCACCTTAAACTTTGGAGGGATCACAATTCCAGCAATCAATCCCAAATCTTCGAAATCTAACCCAGGAACCCTTTGCAGCTCCATAGCTGCCAGCCTATCCTCTAAGTTTTTGTATTTGTCGTCCGCTGGCGGGTATTGCTGCTCTGAGTAGTCTGCATCTTCCTCAGCCTCTTCCTCTTCAGCTTCGGATTCAGAAGGTAGTGCAACCCCTTTTCCTTTACCGGTTCCCTCTTCAGATGCGGAGGGAAATTCAAGAACTCTTCTTGCTTCATTCTCAAACCTTCTTCCCAGGGTAGCCACCCCGACTATTTTCTTCTTCTTTTTCACTTTCCCTTGCTCTTTATTCCCAAGAAGTGCTTTTAGATCCTCTTGACCCTTTGCCAAGGTCATTAGGAGATGTTGAAACTGTGAGTTTTGTAACTGTAAGTCTTTGACCGTCTGTTCGAGATCCATCTTACTGAAATAAACAGCAGAAAGATAAGGAAACCTGGTGTGGAGACCTGTTTATGCACATGATGAATGATATGTTTATTTATGCAATGCATTCAAGGATTTAGAAGTCCAAAATTGTTGCAGACAAAAAGAACACACGTCATATTAATAAGAAGAAATTTTGTCAGTACATAAATGCCCCATGGGCCAAATATTTAAAAAATTCTCAAGGTAAAAAGACGTTGCGCATCCTCTTTGGCGCGATGTAGGTGTTGAGGGTATCCTCCTCGTGAAGTCGGCGGGTAAGCTCCAAAACCTTCTTCTCACTGGCGTAGAAGCTGGCTTCGAAAGTATTTCGTTCCTCCTTGAGTTGGATCCAACTCTTCTGCATCTCCTCCCATGATGTTGGCATGTCAGGATATAGGATGGTGTAGGGAACCTCTCCTTCCTTAACGGGCTCTTTAATCAAGGGGAGAACATGAGGGTAAGGCATCATTAGACTCTGGGCTCGGGTTCGTACCCATTTGAGATAAGGCTCAAGAGGGATGGAGTTCTTGTGCCCCAGTGTCTTGCTATCTACCTTGTTAGGCATCCTCCAAGCTCTGATGAATCTTTGGCGAAGTCCTTGTGCATCGTTGTCGAAGTCAAAAACTAAGTCAGGAATCAACATGTTATGTGGGCCATCCCTCCGTGCATATCCAAATTGTCTCAAAGCTAGACAAGGGTTGTAGGTAATGCCTCCTCTAATGCTAAGTAATGGAACATTAGGGAACTCTCCACAACGATCGACGATGATGACATTTTCTCTGGACCGAGAGCACCAATGTACATCAGAGTGCGTGAGGGTCATCAGCCGTTGTGACCACCTTAAGCCTTGGTCATTCTTCAAAACAGATTGTGGAAGGTGCGAAATAAACCACCTTGTAAGGAGAGGAGTACAACACATGAGAACACCCCTCTTTCTCATTGTTCGTGTGTAAAATGAGTGGAGGATGTCCCCAAGCAATGTTGGTATGGGATTCCTGGATAAGAAGATCTTGACGGCGTTGACATCTATAAGCTGGTCAGAATTTGGGAACAAGACCAACCCATAAATGAGGAGTGCCACAATTTCTTCAAAGGCTTGTAGATCCAATGAATTCCAACACTCTTGTGCCTTCTCAAACAAGAATTTTGCCAAGAAGCCTTTGACACCACTTCTAGTTTCCCAATGCCCCTTGATGTCAGATGGTTGCAAGTGTAATGCTTGAGCAACATCTTCAGGCTTTGGTTCTTTTTCCGTACCGTTGTAGGGTAGTTGATTAAGAATAGGAATTCTCAGGAGTTGAGAAAATTCCTCCAAAGTGGGCACCAATTGGTAGTCGGGGAATGTGAAACAGTGGTGAAGGGGGTCAAAGAACTGGAACAACACTTTCACCATATCTTCTTCAATGCTGGTGTTGACTAGGCTGAGCAGTCTACCATGTCTTTCACTGAAGAGAGAGCTTTCTGGAATTCTGGATGTGAGCTCTTTGAGTTGAGGAGGGATTTTCACAAGGTTGACTTGGATAGTTTTCCTGTGAAGAATTTCCATGACCTACAAAAAAAGAACAAAGATGAAGGTCCAAACCCTTGAAATGGTTAGTGGATGCATATGATGCTTTATGATGTTCATGATGTATGCACAAACACATGTACAAGCAATTCACACAAAACCCTAGTTTCAGGCTTGCACGAGGTTTCATAGGTAAGTACCTTGTTGAGTGTAGTTGGCTTAAAAACCTGTCCTATAAATAGTAACCGGGTTCTAAGGAGCTCAATATCATTGAATTGTTTTCCATGTTCATTGTTTTAGTTTATCCATTTAACTAGCGACCAAAATATTCCAAGAAAACAACCCTCAATGAGTGTAGTATCGAGTATCCACCAACTTCGGACTGTACCAAAGCCGGTCATCTCACTACCCTTAATAAAAGGCCAAGATGGTCAAGTAAGGTTCTAGGTCATTAGTGCTTAGTGACATCACTCAGCGGCCCCGTACTCTCCTTGATTGAACTCAAGGGTTACCGATACTCACAAATATGTCGCACTAATATAACTATTGCTTCAACCGTGTCGGTATACCCCGCACAGTTTCCACAACGTATTCTATCTATGAATGTTTCCCAAATCCGGGTGGAGGATTTCAAGCCCAAACAAGAGAACCAAAATGTAAAGCAATCAAAGCAAACAGTTAAACATGCAAAAGGTGATCTAAGCCCTAAGGTTACTCCACTTTCAATTTTTCCCCAGCAGAGTCGCCAGTTCTGTGATACGGTGGGAGAACTGACTTGAGGTTTTGCGTTTGTTTTCGCAAATGTTTCGATTTAGCAAGAGTCGCCACCGACTTTTTATTTTATCCTAAGGAAAGGTTAAAAAGCACAGGAAAAACCTTTGAGATGTTTTCATGGGTTCGGGGAGTAGATTATAAAAAGGGAAGGTATTAGCACCCTTTCTATCCATGGTTATCCATGGGCTCTTAGTTACTTACTTAGATCACTTGCCTTGTATTTTCAATTGTTTGAAATGGTGCTTTGTGTGGGTTTGAAAATGTTTTGAAAAAGATGCCTTGTCTAGGCAACCCTTGTAACAATTCTTTACTCGAATGTTTTACAAAAGGCGTTTGTCTTTTTGAAAAGATATTTCAAGGTTTTGAAAGTTGTTTTGAAAGTTGTGTTTGTGGAGTGTGTTTTTGAAAAGTAGGCAAGTGTGTTTTACAAGTTTGATCAAGTAATTAAGAGTCGTCTACCCCTAAATTTACTCAAAGATTTTTCTCATGTTTTAACCCTTTTAACAGTATTGTTCCACCATTGCATTTGGTGGACAATCTTGCGTTAGGATGTTAACGGGACGAGCGCGGGTCATCGTATAGACCATGATAGCAATTTTGCAAAGTAATCTTAGCATTTTTCGAGGGACTAAAATCATTTTTATAAGGCAACTTTCGATAGCGTCATCGAGGGACTATGATCTTTTGATTTTGTTTGTTTTACCAAGATACTTTGCATGCGTAACATGGCCCACTTTTGAAGGCAACAAGTGGATGTAACCCTAGGGGTGTTTGTGTGCTAGTGTGTTTTATTGCATACAAGAGTTTATCTTTGAATTAGGATTTTCTATTTCATTGATTTTATCTTGCCATACACATCCTAATTACTAGCATTTATATTTAAAAGCAATGAAAAGCAGGAATATAAAATCCTACGCTATTACAACAATTAGGGGGTGGGGGATACATATTTGTACATGGGGTGTTTCAAAGAGAAAAATAGATAAGAAAAGAAAGTAACAAAAACAAGATAGAGAGAAAGAGAGAGAGAGCCAGCGCGCTGCTGAGAGGTCATCAGAAGTTCTGACTCAGACCCGCTGCCAGATGATCAACCCTTTGGTTAAACTGTATGAGTCAGAACTTCTGACTCTGGCACCTGCAAAACAGAAACCTGTTAGTGGGAAGATCAGAAGTTCTGACCCCCATGCGCTGCAAGACAAAAGTTTGTTAGTGGGGATATCAGAAGTTCTGATCCTGCTGGAAATACAATAATTCTCAGAAGTTCTGATATTATTGACAGCAAAATAGGCTTCAGATGTGCTAACGTCAAAGTCAGCACTTGGCTTCTCCCTGTGCTAGTCAGAACCTCTGCAATTTTGTTATTTTTCCATAAAACAGAAAACATGTTTGGAACAGCTTCAACAACTGTCAAAGTGTTTCAGGGGACAGAACCAACAAGGTCACAGGCAGGTTCTGTGTTGACTCACTTTCTATCTAAACGTTCTGAGGTATGAAAATCCTCAGAATACAAACAGCAACAATATGATGTTTACATTATGTTTATTTGAGCAAGCAAAGCTGATGATGCTTAGCAGCGTGATGAAGGTCAGCAGGTGCTTACCTGGCTGTTGGAAGAGTTTGTGAATGTGAGCTAGCTTTTGGCTCTGATGGTGTTCTGGACAGGTTCTTTTTTGAAAGGGGTAGATGAAGGTGTATGTATGGTCAGAGGCTAAAAGGGTGTTCCTGAGTCACAAAGAAAACTGGGTATTGATGAAGTTTAAAGGTAAGAGATTCAAAGTTATGAAACACTTGGATATTTTGGCAGAGTTTCACAGTACTTTCTTGCTAAAAACTTCTTTTTCCCTTCTAGCAAATTTCTGGTTTTTGGACGCCCTTTTTCAGTGGACAATGGTGCTCTATTTATAAGCAAAACTCTTGTGGCTTCTTGAACATTAAAGGCGCCAACAGAGGTTGAATTGTTCTTTGAAAGAAATTCTTGGGAAGTTGTGATAACAGATAGCCTTTCAGCCTAGGCTGGAACAACAGGCATGAATTGGGGAGAAGTGACCTCTAGGTGGACGGTGGCGCGTAGACCCATGCCAAAACCTGTATAAAGGCGTTTTACCAAGCCACACGTGAAGGGGCTACTTGGATGAATGTTCAGGAGTGGTTGGGAGCATTAATGAGCATTAAATGGTGATGAGACTTATCAACACCAATATTCTGGTAATAGGAAAAACTCGAACCAGCAGTTCTGCTTTACCAAAAACAACGTGAACCATGCTCTGGTCTTGGCCTCTCTTAGCAAATTCTGGAGATTCTCTTGACTTTCTGACACATTCCTTGGATTTGCTTCTGGAAATCCTGGACTTAGAGATTCTGTATCAGTGTAACACCCACTCTTATGACCCTTTAATCTTCTGATTTCAGCATGTTCTGAAGGGGCCCTCAGACTTCCTTGCTTCCTTTACATTCCTCTAGCAAACTCTGGCTGAGCTTGCGTAACTGTTGAAAGGGTCATGCTCTGTTTGAGGCTTACGTGTTGAACCACGGTTGCAACTTCTGACCGAGTTGATGTAGCTGCTGAAGAGCCAACTTCTGACTGTGTTGAGCCAAACTTGCAACTTCTGACCGTTTCCGTCTGGAGTTTAGTCCAGAAGTTCTGAAGCGCTAATTTCTTCTTAAACACCCATTTTTCAGAGAAAAATTCCAAATGTTTAGAATTTAATTTTTCTCAATATAAAAGCATTGCCTTTAGAGCTTGTGTGATCATCTTGCTCTTGTAAATGGTTTGCTTGGGAAGAAATGATAATTCAGGACTTGGATTTGTTTCAGAGGGACTCTGAGAATCCAGGATGATTTCCTGAGGAAAGAGAGGGCAAATTTTGGGGTACAACAGATACTATCAAAGTTTTGGGCAATAAAGATGATTACATTGAAATTAATGTGATTGAAGATTGCTCGGCTGAGACTGTGTCAAATGATGAGTATGCTTCTACAAATGATTTCTTTTCTTCTGACGAAGATATGTTCTCCAACAATGACTTTGTGATATCTAAGTATTCTGAAGAAGGGGTGAATGTTATTGTGCCTTGTTTTGGTGTTCCCTCCCCTATAGAGATTGAGTACCATAGTAAGCCGGTGTTTGCTCCAGTGGTTATTTGCCCTCCATACCCTGTACCATACAAATCAGACAAGGTCGTGCCATATAAATACAATGCGACAATCTTGGAGGATGGTGTAGAAATTCCCATCCAACCTTTGTATGATGTCAAGAATATTGCTGAAGCCAGCCGAGTGACCCGCAGT
The DNA here is from genome assembly GCA_948472305.1 of Vicia faba. NCBI lineage: Eukaryota > Viridiplantae > Streptophyta > Magnoliopsida > Fabales > Fabaceae > Vicia > Vicia faba. The sequence goes on from OX451739.1 coordinate 417,337,147, forward strand.
GGATGTGTTCTTGCACCTGTCATTTGAGGGAATGTTAATGCTGATAAAAAGGTTATTGGAAGTACTGAACCTAAGAAAGCAGTGGGGGAATCTAGCGGTACTACTCTGGAAAAAGATGTGGATGACCTGTTGAAGATTATCAAGATGAGTGACTACAAGATTGTAGATCAATTGTTGCAAACTCCATCTAAGATATTTATTCTAGCCTTGCTAATGAACTCTGCTGCCCAAAGGGAATCTTTGATGAGAGTATTGGATCAAGATTTTAGGGAAAGTGATATGTCTCTAGACCAATTCAATAGTGTTATAGGAAATATTACATCCTATAATAACCTAAGTCTCTGTGATGACGAATTACCCGACGAAGGAAGGAATCATAACCTGGCTCTCCATATCTCCATGAATTGTAAGAATGACTCGTTGTCTAACATGCTAATTGACAATGGTTCAACTTTGAATGTCATACCAAGGAGCACACTCATGAAGCTGAAGTACCAGGGAACTCCCATGCGTCCGAGTGGCATAATTGTGAAAGCTTTTGATGGATCAAGGAAGTCTATCATCGGAGAAGTAGATTTACCTATTCACATAGGCCCACACTTATTTCAAATTACTTTCCGGGTTATGGATATTGTTCCCGCTTACATCTATTTATTGAGACGACCGTGGATCCACGAGGCAGGGGCTGTTACTTTAACTTTGCACCAGAAGCTGAGGTTTGTTTGTGAAGGAAAGGTGGTCATCATAAATGGAGAGCAGGCTTTGTTAATATCTCATTTATCCTCTTTCAGTGTTGTGGAAGCGGATGAAGTTGTTGTTGGAACTCAGTTTCAAGCTTTATCCATTGATAATGTGAGGAAAAATGAATATTATATAGCCTCGTTTAAGGATGCTCAACAGGTAGTACATAAAGGCCATAGCAAGGCGTGAGGGCAGATTGTTGATCCACCTGTGAATAAGAATAGAGTTGGTTTAGGATTCTCCGTGAAGAATAATAAAGGTGAGATTATGAAGCCGGAGTCTGATTTGGGTAAATATCAAGACATCTTCCACAGCGGGACTATCTTTATCCAACTACTCCAAGGATCAATGCTATTCTGGAAGGTGAATCAGAGCAAGAGATGTCGAACTACGTGATGCATGGAGTCAGAGTCCAAAATTGGATCACTATTGATGTTCCCTCTTGCATTCATATTCCAAAGTAATTGTTTTTTAATCTTTTCAAAAATCTTTCACTCTGCCCAAGGTGAAAGTATTGACATTGTATGGGCATATCTGTTGTTTTGATCTTTAAAATTATTAATAAAAGTTGTTTTTGATTCCCAAATTGTGTCTTTTTCTCCGCTTTTTCTTGGAAAATGGTAATCAGAAAAATCCTTTCAAAATAAATAATAACTGTAAATAAATTTGCATAATCACTTGCTATAAGTGTCAGTTTCTAAAAGAAATCATAAATCATATGTGTAGATTAATTAAAAAAAACCCGTTGAGTACAATGACCCTGCACCCTCTCCCAACTTTGAATATCCTGTGTGTGTGGTTGAAGAAGAAGAATATGATGAAATATCAGAAAAAGTTTCATGGTTGCTTGAGCGCGAGGAAAGTACCATTCATCCATATAAAGAGCCATTGTAGATGATTAATTTGGGTACAAAGGAAGATAAAAAAGAAGTCAAGATTGGAGAATTGCTTCATCTCGATGTAAAGAGCATGTTGGTTGAATTGTTGAAAGAGTATATGGATATCTTTGCTCGGTCATACCAAGACATGTCGGGATTGGATACTGATATTGTGGAACATCATTTGTCGCTAAAGCCAGAATGCCTACCAATTTAGCAGAAATTGCGAAGAACTCGCCCTGATATGGCAGTAAAAATTAAAGAAGAAGTCTTAAAGCAGAATAATGCCGATTTTCTTGGGACATCAGTGTACCCTCAATGGATTGCCAATATTTTCCCAGTACCAAAGAAAGATGGAAAAGTTCACATGTGCATAGATTATAGAGATTTAAACAAAGCTAGTCTAAAAGATGTCTTTCCATTACCACATATTGATATTTTGGTTGATAATACAGCAAAATTCAAAGTATTCTTGTTCATGGATGGATTTTATGGATATAATCAAATCCGAATGGCTCCTGAGGACATGGAAAAAACAAAGTTTATCACACCCTAGGGAACATTCTGTTACAGAGTGACGCCCTTCAGGTGGAAGAACGCTGGTGCAACGTACCAGAGGGCTATGACAACCATATTCCATGATCTGGTGCACAAGGAAACTGAGGTATATATTGATGATATGATTGCCAAATCCCATACTGAAGAAGGGTATATAGAATATTTTTTGAAATTTTTTCAGCGTTTGAGGAAGTATCGTCTCCACTTAAATCCAAATAAATGCACATTTGGTGTTCGATTGTCAGCCAAAAAGGAATTTAAGTCGATCTTGATAAAGTTAAGGAAATTCAAGAACTGCCAGCGCCAAAAACTGAAAAGCAAGTTAGAGGCTTCCTTGGGCATTTGAATTACATTTCCAGATTTATTTCCCATATGACCGCAATGTGTGAGCCGATCTTTAAGTTGTTAAAGAAAGATTGAGGTTGTGTGTGGACAAATGTTTGCCAAAGGGAATTTGAAAGTATTAAAGAGTATCTGCTTGAACCTCATATCTTGCTCCCTCCCGTTGAAGGAAGACCATTGATTATGTATGTGATAGTGTTAGATAATTCTATGGGCTGTATTTTGGGACAACAAGATAAAACAGGGAGAAAATAATATGACATTTATTATCTCAGTAAGAATTTTACTGACTGTGAGTCACAGTATTCTATGCTGGAAAAAAACATGTTGTGCTTTGGCCTGGGCGGCAAAACGGTTGCGGCAATATATGTTGAATCATAATACTTTGTTGATTCCAAAATGTATCCAATTAAGTATATTTTTGAAAACCTGCTCTTACCGAAAGAATTTCCCGTTGGCAGATGCTGTTGTTTGAATATGATATTGAATACCGTACTCAGAAGGCTATAAAAAGCAGTATGTTGGCAGATTATGTTGCTCACCAACCAGTTGATGATTATTAGTCTGTTAAATATGATTTCCCTGATGAGGATGTGATTTTTTTGAAAATAAAATATTGTGATGAACCTTTGCCCGAGGAAGGTCCTGATCCTGAATCCCGGTGGGGTATGGTGTTTGATGGAGCTGTAAATACTTATGGGAAAGGAATTGGTGTTGTGATTATCACTCCTCATGATTCACATATTCCTTTTACTGTAAGATTGGCATTTGATTGTAACAATAACATAGCAGAATATGAAGCTTGTATCATGGGTCTCGAAGAGGCTATAAATCTAAGAATTAAAATTCTAGATGTATATGGCGATTTAGCTTTGGTGATAAATTAGATTAAAGGAGAAAGAGATACTCGTCATGTTGGCTTGATTCCCTACAAAGACTATGCTAGAATATTATTACCCTTATTTAATAAAGTTGAATTCCATCATATTCCTAGAGACGAGAATCAGATGGAAGATGCTTTAGACACTTTGGCTTCTATGTATCGAGTAAATACTTGGAACAATGTGCCTCGTATCACAGTTTGATGTTTGGATAGACCAACTCATGTGTCTGCAACAGAGAGGGCGTCAAACGAAAAACCTTGGTATTATGATATCAAACACTTTCTCCAGACTCAGGAATACCCAGCTGGTGCATCAAACAAAGATAGAAAGACATTGAGAAGATTGGCAGGCAACTTTTTCTTCAATGAAGATGTGTTATACAAAATAAATTATGACATGATCTTGCTCATATGTATGGATAGACACGAAGAAGACATGTTGATGCATGAAATCCATGAAGGTTCCTTTGGTACTCATGCTAATGGACATTCAATGGAAAATAAGATGCTTAGGGTAGGTTACTATTGGCTGACAATGGAATTTGACTGTTACAAATTTGCAAAGAAGTACCATAAGTTTCAGATTTATGCTGACAAAATTCATGTGCCTCTGATGCTTCTTAATGTTATTTCTTCCCTATGACCTTTCTCTATGTAGGGTATTGACATGATTGGAAAGATTGAACCTAAGGCATCAAATGGACATCGTTTCATCTTGGTGGCAATAGACTACTTCACCAAATGGGTGGAAGCAACTTTATATGCTAATGTTGCTAAGCAGGTGGTAGTACACTTTATCAAGAAAAATCTTATATGTCGGTATGGTGTGCCAAGCAGGATTACCATTGACAATGGCTAGAATCTAAATAACAAGATTGTGATACGGTGGGAAGAACTGACTGTTTTTGGAATGCTGGTTCGTGTTTTGCGTTTGTATTTGCAAAATGTCGCGGTAAGCAAGAGTCGCCACCGACTGTTATTTTATCCAACAAGGAAAGGAAAAAAAGCACAGAAAAATTCCTTTTTTGAGATATTTCTGAGTACGGGGGGTAGATTATAGAAAGGGAAGGTATTAGCACCCTTTCTATCCGTAGTTATCTACGGGATTTTAGGTACTTGCTCATCATTTTCAAAATGGTATTCTTTGTGCTTGTGGGTTTTGAAAAGTTTTTGTTTTAACTTCGATTTAACTCTTGCTTCTGTCTTCTAGAGTGTAATGAAGTGTTTTTGAAAACTTTGTTTGTAAAAGGAGTGTAAGTGTGAAAAAAGTTTTGTTTTGGATAAGCAACTATCTAAGAACTAATCTACCTACTCGAAAAAGGAATCGTTCTATGCTAATTTCCTTTAGACAATGCTATCCCACTATTAGTGAGTAGGTAGCATCGTCATTGGAGTTTGAGGGTCAATTTGAAAGAGGGACATACGGTCACTAAAGCAACGTTAGGACGTCTTAGCGGTAACCATAATATCTTAGATCATTTATTCGAGGAAACAATATCCGAGGCAACCATTTCGAGGCAACTATGATCTTTTAGACAAGATGGCGACCTCTAAAACAACCTATACCTAATGCCGTTTACGAAGGCAACCAAGTGAGAGTGTACCCTAGGAGTGCGCATGTGCGGGTGTGTTGATTTTAGTTATTTTTATCTTTGCACATGTTTAGGGTGATCTAATTGATTTTAGATTAAACATTCATTCTTGTCATGCAAACCCTATTATCAAACATCTAGCAGTTAAATATTTGCAAAAATTAAAGGTGCGGAAACTAAACTAAATTATTACAAGGCGTCGGGTATTTACATCGCCAAAAACAACGCTTTAAAATTTAAAAGCGGAAAAATAAATGTCCTAATTAAAATTATTACAAACTAGGAGCAGATACATTAATTGGGTAAAGAAAAAATAAAGCGCGCGATGCGAAATTAAATCAAATGCGAAATTAGGGTTTTGACCCTTTTAATTAAAGAAAATGTTTTTGTTTGTTTTTATTTTTGAGAAAGGAAATTAAATGCTAAATTAATTATTAAATAAATTAATTAATGAGAAATATTAAATGACATATTTTTGGAGTTTTTTGTTAATTTAGGAAAGAAAATAAAATAATTAAACTAATGTTAAAACCTAATTATTCTAATTGATTTTTTAAATATTTACAAAATCAATTAAAGTTATCTAGAATTAATAACCTAATTAATTTATTAGTATTTATTAATAAAATAAAATTATGAAATTTAATTGGGCAAAAAAAATATTTTTGGTGATTTTTTGGATAAAAAAGAAATTATGTTATTGGTTAGTAAATAAATAAAAACAAATAAAATAATGAAATTAAATAAGCAAAATATAAGAAAAGTATAGAATGGGCCTGAGAAAGTGAGGTGTGAATAGCAAGGATGTTGGCCCATTTGTGAAGATCCAATTGACTTTTGTGATCCCCTACATGTGCGTTTGACTAGGTCCATGGTACACCTTCAATGCTGGCCACCAGATCTGGCCATCTAGCCATCTGGCGCGCTGGATGGTGAATGTCCATGATGGATGCTTGGCTTGAGTGTGCACCTGATTACCTGAAATAATTTGGAAAAATAACAAATGCTGGAGGCAGGGATCGAACCCCTGACCTCCAGCCTCTAATGCCCTGAAATCATGCGTGGTAACCACTAGGCCATGTGGTTCTATTTGTTAATGAAATACAATGCAATAATAATATAAAAAAACAAAAGCTAATGGCCAAAAAAATAAATAACGCGCGGACTGTTTGAATGGACAAATGGGGGAGTGCCAACGCATCATCCTTGTCCTCCCTCCGTAGCTAAAAATCTGTAACACTTATACCTACGGACGCTGGCCGTCACTACGAGTCGTGTCCATTCCAAAATCTTGTACAGGCCATGGAAATGAATTCTAATACCATGGTTGAGGTCGTCTCATCCTCCTGATTGCAACCATGCCCATTATTAGGGCCAATTTTTCCTGAAACAAAAAGCCCTAAAACCAAACACAAAACCCTAGCAATGGTGATCCATGATATAGGTCATATAAATGAAATTGGTTATTGCAAAAAGCTTGCAAATGATATGGTGATCCAGAATATGCAATTATTTTTCATTATAGATGCAAGAATGAAGCTTTTCGAATTCAAGAATATGATGATTCCGTGAACGACTTACAGTGCACTGGAGGGCTTGGAAACATGTGGTTTTGCTTGCTTTAGGTTGTGGAGTCTTCCAGGAAACAATTGAGATCGTTAAGGAGCCTTGAAACTGCCTCTAAGAGTGATTTTGATCTCACACTTTTCTTTGATTTTTTCAGATTTTGTTTGCTCTCTATGCTTGATCTCTGTTGCACCCCAAAATTTGCCCTCCCATATTCTTCAAGAAATTGCCAAGCCAAGTCACAAAATTCCCCAAGGGTGGTGCAACTCAACAGTCTCCCATACAGTCAAAACTAGGGTTTGTGTTCTGATCAGGAAAATAAAGTTTTCAAAGGCCCAATCAAGTCTCATATGCCTACAAATGTGGTCAAGCATCCTCATATCAAGTTTCAAGGCATTCAGCTCAAAATTGCACAGTCAAAACCCTAAATTGCACTACAGTCAACTGTAGGGGCAAAATGGTCATTTGACAGTCAAAAGTTCAATTTTTTGGTCAACATATCATTTTGAAGCCACAAACATCATTGGATCAATGCTTGATCATGATTCTCAAAATTTGGCTTAGAAAATCATCAAGATGCAAAAGTTACTATATTTGGACAGTTGGAAAAGTCAACTGAAATTGACCAAGGCATAACTTTCACATGGATTATCAGAAAAATTCCATCCAAAGCTCATTTTGAAGAGAAAGACATTTCCTACAACTCATCTTCATACTTCAAGTCCATGAAATGCTCTCACAAAAAGTTATCAATTTCAACATTATAGGTCATTTTCAAAAGTCAACAAAAAGGGACTTTAAGTCAAAGGCCATAACTTGAGATTGGTAAATCAAAATGACATGGGACCAAAGGCATTGGTTAGAGGACTCAAAGACCTTTCCAAAATGTCCAAGAACATGAGAAAAGCTTAAAAATTGAGCAAGTTATGCCTTGTGGAAGTTGGGAAATTTTTGGATATTTTGAAAAGTCAACTTTGATCCAAATGACCTAAAATTGCTAATGGGCCCATTTTTCTTCCATGATTCATCATTCTAAGCATGTGCACGACCACTTGGCCCAAAGGGAAGTATTTTCTCATTTTTTATTTATTTATTTGAATTATTATTCATATTAATTCATTTAAATTATATAAATATGTGAAAAATATCTAACATGACCTAACCAATCTTTTTGTACACATTTTAGGCTCAATAATTCGTGCACATCCCAACATGGAAAGATTTGGGGTGATTGAATGCAAATTGGTACAAAAACCATGTGAAAAAGATATGTAAAGATCTTAAGAAAATCAAATATGCAAAATCATTATTGCCATGGATTTGATCAAGTTTTGTTGACCTAATAGCCTCAGTACATAAGCATGATTCAAAACCTAATCCTAGGATACTCTAAGCTGCGCTCAAAGACCATAGAGAAACTTGAAAAATTCTCCATAAAATTCAATTCTGAAATCATTGGTAGAGGGCGATTGAAGGCACAAAAGCTTTTCCAATAGCTTCCTCAAGTCCTCCTGATCACATTGCAATCCAAAACATCAACTTAAACTCCAGGAATTGGTATACAGAACCCTCCCTGTACAGCAAAAAAGTGACAATCGTATTTTCAATTCTAGGCATTCTCATGACATTCTAATTATGGATTCTTGTTCCTTGTGATGTTTTAAAACTAACCATTATGTTTAATTTGATTATCGTGCTGTGTATGAGATTTTACCATGCGCGATTTCTAGGGTTTACAGGTGTGTCAATTTAGGGCTTTGGTAACGAGGCAAAATTAGAACTCCAGACCAATGCCATTCAACTCAGCGCATGAAGACGAAGATGATGGAACCCTCGCGCTCAATTTATGAGCGTTGAGGGGCCAATCGCTATTTTTCCAAAAGCCTTCTAATGAAACGCATCCAAAACCGTGGCCTATGCGTTTGATGTTTCAGGAACAGGGAGGACGATGATATCGTGGCAACCAGTGATACGTTCTTTTGAATTTCGCGCTAAAACTTTATCCATATGCGTTGCTTGTTTTATATTATTTGTTTAATGTTTAATGTTAATACACGTGAATTGGCACAGTTGGTTGGAGAAAGCGCTGGTAACCCTCATGACCTGGGTTCAAGTCCCAGGTCTGTATATTTCTCATATTATTTTTCACTAACCATTCATGTGCAGCGCTTATGATAAGGCACACCATACATCTTCATTATCCAACGTCCACGCGTCCTTGATGACCAAACCAAAGGCTGAGATTGGAAGCACACCCTGAGGACTAGTCAACACGCGCATACGTGGCCTGGAAAAGTCAACAATCTCAAGTTTAATGGGCCAGAATTTCACACAATACCTCCACTTTAGGGCCTGAACCCCCCTGGTTTGCAATTTTCTTTCCTTTTATTTTATTTTTAATTATTATTTTATTTACTTTATTATTTTAATTTAGTTAATTATTATTTTTACAAAATATGAAAAAAAACATCATAAAAATCAGAAAAGACAAAAGATGTAATAAATATTTTTATTTTAATTATTTTCACAAATTGCATGTAAATAAATTAATTTAGATTAGAGTTTAAATTTTAATTTCTTTTAATAAACAAAAATACAAAAAAGGTAGAATTAGGTTTAATAAATTTTATTCTTTTTTAATTTTCCTTTTTTACCATAATATTTTTATTTACTTATTTTTATAATTAAATTGTATAAATAACTTAGGTTTAAATTAGGTTAAAAATTCAATATTTTTCTTAATAACTTAAAAATAAATAGAATTAGGGTTTGCATTTTATTTTAATTTTAATTAATTCTCTTTTTCTATTAAACTTAAAAAATACAAAAACACCAAAAACATTCCTTTTTAATTTCTAATTTTTTTTTATTCCTCATTAATTCTAATTAATTAAATTCATTAATTTTAATATTTTGCCAAAGGGTCCAACGCCCATATTTTTAAACTTATTTAATTTCGTACATTTATTTTTTTGTCGTTTAATTAATTATGTACCTCTCCCAAAGCCATGTAACTTAAACTTCTCGCACTTTTATTTGCTTTATTTACCTTTCTGTCAAATCGGGTCCAGTTTAATTTTGGCGATGTGGACCCGCGCCATTTGTAATAGCCTTAGATTTACTTTTTCCCCGCAAATATCAACTGTTAAATAAGCATGCAAGAATGAATGGCCTTAACTTAAAATCAAGCGTAGATCACAATGAACATGACAAGACAAATACAAATGAAAATGACACACGAATCGCACACACCACCCCTAGGGTACGCCTCACTGTTGCCTTGCCTTCGAAAGGTGATCGTCGAGTAGAGGATGTTTTAGTAAGTCCTCATGATCCGGGAACCTGGCATGAGGGTAGCTTCTAAGGTATCTTCCCATTGCTCTGGTGATCACCATGTCCCGAACCTCGAATTGACCCGAACACCTCCAACGGTGGTGCTACCTACCTCTCAATGGTGGGATGGCACTACTTTAAAGGACATTTACACAGACGAATTCCTTAGGGTAGGTAGGTTCTCGTAGATACTTGCTCTCTTCAAAACAAACTGAAATCTTTTCACACTAACACTTTTCAAAAGCTTTCGAAGCAAATTTTTCAAACACTCTGACGTACGAGTCGAACTGAAATTTTTCAAAGAAACTTTTTTAAACCCACATTGAAAAGCAAACAAACATTTTTGAAAACACATTGAGCAAGTATCTAAGAGCCCATGGATAACCATGGATAGAAAGGGTGCTAACCCCTTCCCTTTCTATAACCTACCTCCCGAACCGAGAGCAATCTCTATAAGGAATTTTTCTGTGCTTTTGTCCTTTCCATTTGGAGAAAATAAAAGACGGTGGCGACTCTTGCTTCCGCGACATTTCGCGAACCAGCGTTAAACAGTCAGTTCCAGATCCACCGATCACAGAACTGGCGACTCTGCTGGGGACTAAACTTAAAGTGGGGTGTACCTTAGGGCTAGGTCATAACTATGTTTTCAATTGTCTTCTTTGATTGCTTTATTATTGTGGGTTGCTTGGGAGTTCTATAGATCCTAACCCGGATCTGGGGGATACCTTTCTTAGAAAGTAGCAACAAGGCTGTGAGGGAACTGTGCGGGGTATACCGACATGGTTGAAACAGTCTGCTACGTTGATGTGGCACTTTGGTGTGTACCGGTAACCCTTGAGTTCAGTCAAGGAGAGTACGGGGCCTCCGCGTGGTGTCGTGAAGCATCAACAGACCTTAGGAACCTTAATTGAACCATCTTGGCCTCTTTAGGGTAGTGAGATAACTGACTTTGGTGCAGTCCGAGGTTGGTTGATACTCGATACTACACTCAATTGAGGGTTGCTTTCCTGGAATATTTCGGTCGCCAGTTCAGTGGCTAAATCGAAACGATGAACAATGAAAGCAATCCTGTGATATTGGGAACCTTAGAACCCGGTTACTTTGATTAAGACAGGTTGAACCCACCAACTTCAAGAGGGTAGTACCCCAAACTTCATGCTGGCCTAAACTCTAAGGGCTCTTTTGTGTGACTTGTGTGCCTTCGTACTTGACTACTTGCGTTCCTGTTATCTAACACATGAGCTACTTGCAGGTTTTGTTTATAGTCCTTAATAGGGACTCATAACAGGGTATACTAAGTTTCCTACAGGTTTTGTTTATAGTCCTTAATTGGGACTCATAACATGGTTACTAGGTCTTGCAGGTTTTGTTTATAGTCCTTAACTAGGACTCATGACAGGGTATACCAAATTTCTTGCAGGTTTTGTTTATAGGCCTTAATTGGGACTCATAACAAAGTATACTGAATTTTCTTGCAGGGTTTGTTTATAGTCCTTAATTGGGACTCATAACATGGTTTACCTACATTACCCCATGCATAGCATGACATCATACCATTGCATACATCCTAACCCATTTCAAGGATCTCAAGGGCTTGTGATGCAGGCCATGATGAATCAAATATCTAGCAAGGGGCAAAGAGGATTTATTTTCCTCTAGCCAAGGTCGTCAGGGGCTATGACCCACTGGATATGGTGAGCCTTTGACCCTTGAAGAAGAATTCTCAATAACATGGGTTTCCTTCAATCAAGCTACCGGACCCAAATTCTAACAAATTTTCTTGTTTACCCCGCGAGGTCCTTGAAAACATTGCATGCATATCATACATATCATTGCATTACAGGTATCCCTTTTGCAGGTCACTTACCTTTCCGCTGTTTATTTCAGCCATGGCTTCCCAACAAGACAATCAGGACTTTCTTGCTCAAGAGACTCGGTTCGGGGAAATCCTCCTGAATCTATCCAAGGGGCAGGAGGAGCTAAGGATACTTCTCACGGAGACCTTCGTCAGAGGCAGTGCTGAGGATGAAAAGCTGGAACACCTACAAGTTGAGATGGATGCTATGAAAGCCCAGATGCTGGGGCAGAGGAATGCCATTCAGGGCTTAGCTCAAAGACAAGATGAGCTCCGGTTTCTCGTCAACCAACTGCTTCAGGGTAACCAACTGGGGCAATCATCTAAGGGTAAAAAGCCATTCATCATCCAATCATCCTCGAGACAAGAGGATAAGGGGAAAGCTCCTCGAATGGCTCCAGTGCCACAAATTCAGCATCAACCTCACCAGCTTCAGCCATACAAGCCCAGAAGGCAATTCACCCCGCTCAACATATCGCTGTATCAAGCTTTGCAACGCCTATTGAGGTTGAATCTGATCACATTAAGGGCTCATCCCCGGAACCCCAACACAACATCTCCTACCTATGATCCCAATAAGAGGTGTGCCTACCACTCTGCTAGCCCAGGACATGATACCAATGAATGTTGGGATCTGAGGAACAAAATCCAAGACCTGATCGATGAAGGGGCATTGGAGTTCACACAAGATGGACAGGCTGAATTTTTCTACCGTTCCTCCAAGGCTCACCAGTTGAAGTGACAAGCTCCGAGACCAGGAAATTTTTGTTCATTCGAATGTTCAAGTTGCAATTTTCTTGTGTTTAAACATTTATTCATGTTAAAACATTGTTATTCCATTAATGCATCGCTTATGTCTATTTTTGAATCAATATATTCGCATTCACTATATGCAAACTATTTTCATATTTTTTCTGATGTCAACTCTTGATCTAAAATTCTAAAGCCTCTTGAGGGAGGATGACGAAAACGATACCGCAATCTTTACAGTATGCTTTTGAACAGACCCTGCTGATGAGGTACAGGCATTGTTTCAATCCCTAAACACTGGAGTTATAAGGATGATAATCCCTCGTCAACCCATCTGAGCCAAAGAAGTAGGAGTTTTTCTTTTCGAAATTTAAAACCCTTAATCATAACCTGGGGCAGGGTAGTCTCTCAGTTGATCCAAGTGCATAAAAAACGGCACCAAAGAGGTCCTTACAAAACAAAGAAAGACAGTGATGGTTCCGAATAATCAATAAAGAAAGGCAGCCATTATCTCAAAAAATAAAAAACCCATTAAGTCAAAACCCATGAAGGAGACTTACAAAACTGGGGCATCCCGCTGACTATAATTCCGAAAAAGGAAACAGTTCAGGCAAAAAAAGAAAGGGATAACAAAAAAAAAATCAGACAAGAAAGGGGTCTTACCAACCCTCAACAAGAAAGGAATGACTGCCTATTCAAAATAAGTTATCAACATCCGAATCATCACCGGAAAATCAGAGCAAAGACTCAAGCAAGGTCTAACGTATGATCAACTGAGTTTAGGTTTGGAGAACATCACGAAGAGCGGGTGGGTACAAATAAAATTTGAGCCTTTATCCTTTGTTTCTTAAACCGTGAACCAGGCCACGTTATAACCCTTAAAAGTCCTAGCCGAAGCATGGGTTAGTTTGAAAGCATACTGTGACGAAAGGTATCCTGACTCCTTAAGTCTTACTATAAATACGGTATTGACATCACGTTTTACAAACATTCATTTGTTTTATGAAAAAAGAATGCATTTTCAAAATCTTCAAGACAGACATAAGCTTTGCATTTTTAACATAACTTTGTTTGCATATGACTTTTTGTTTGAACAACATAGAAATTCGCACGACGAATGCCTAATGAACAGAAGTACCTCCAATCAAGGGGCAGACATGACCATGGTCCATTATCTGGGGCAATCCAATCAAGATTCGGAGAATCTCTCAAAGGCCAAATCGCCTGGGGCAAGTCTCCGCCTGAGTCACTTGGGGCACTCCAGCAACGAATCTTGCCTGATCAAACACCTTCTGGTGGCATGACAAAGCACTTATAACAGGGGCAACTCCCTACATTCTGAAAGCACGGACATAGTCGAAAAGATACTACGCAAAATCAAAGACCCGCTAGGTTGACATATCTAGGCAAAAATAAGGGCTTTCCGGCGAACCAAAAGGGTCCGGGCAAAAATAAGGGATGAAATGAAAAATCCGTACACCCGGCAAGTCGAAAACCTGAAAAGGCGGCTTGGGTAAAAATGGGTATCCCGGTGGACCGAAAACCCGAAAGGGCGGTCCAGGCAAAAGTTAGGGATCAAAGCGTACGACTATGTCTTGTCACCTCGTCACCTGCCTACCAGAAGAAGGTCTGTCCATCAACAAGCTATCAGCACCTCACAGGTCTTCCTATTCTATCTCAGAAACAGGGGAAATAAAGAGTCGTCTAATCGATCTAATTGTTCCATCCACCAAGGTACCAAGGTAGGCTGAAGAACATAACCAGATACCTCAATCCCCCAGAGAGTAAGTCAGCAGTCAGTACACTCTCCTCAAGCAAAGCAGTTATCAACCTTAAGGAAGATGGGTATCCTCCCGCAGATCTCAACCTTCCCCAGCAGCAATCCATATATTCTTAACAAGCATCCCCGACAGTCTTGGTCTGAAGATTGTTCCCCGGCGGTATACCAGACATTCAAAGGAATCACTTCCCCAGCATATCAAAACTCCCCCAGAAGAGTCCAATCTGATTCCCCAGGAAAGTTGGAATTTATCTCCCCAAGCAGTAAGCCTATCCTCAGTAAATTCTGGAAGCTTATCCTCGCAAAGCATGAACGCGTCTCCCGGCTTTATTTAAAGAGTTATTTCCGTACAAGGATATAACTGGGTTATCCTCAGCCAAAAGCCATGGAAAGAGCGTCGTCAACGAAGTCTTCTTACCCCAGCGAAGTCTATCAACACTTCCAATACAACAAAGATATCCTCAGCAAGTCATTCTCAATAATTCAGCAAAGCATCTCTCTCCCCACAGAGTATTGCTTCCCAGCATGGTCGTCAGAGTATCCTTTCTCCCCGCAGAATCTTCCATTTGCCAAGTTTATTCCGCAACGGAGTCATCTTCTCCTACCGGTATTCTTGCAATTATCATCCCCAGCGGAAGTAAAAGCTTATTCTCCAACATCAGCCCAGGATATGACTTCCCGGCATCCGTCAAGGATTTACTTTCCGAGACGAAAACATACATAAAACATCACATACATCATTATAGCATGCATAGACGCATCATATCATACAAATCTCATTTATGTTGAGAACATCATTGCTTGATCCATATCATGCATTGCATATGACTGACCTTTACCTTTCAGGAAGGATGCAGTTGAAACTCTCAAAACATATTTCAAGGCCTTCTCTAGCCCAGCTAAATCGACCCCCAACAGATTTTCTGATAAAGACTCAGTAGAAATTATCCCAGATGGTCCCCTCTCTGACAAGTGCGTGAGGTGGTAATTCCTTCTTTAGATGTTTCCCTCTCCGACGATGAGTGTGAGGTGATAATCTCCTATGGTCCCCTCTCCGGCAAGTGCGTGAGGTGGTAATTCCTTTTTCAGATGTTTCCCTCTCCGACGATGAGTGTGAGGTGATAGTCTCTTATGGTCCCCTCTCCGGCAAGTGCGTGAGGTGGTAATTCCTTTTTCAGATGTTTCCCTCTCCGACGATGAGTGTGAGGTGATAGTCTCTTATGGTCCCCTCTCCGGCAAGTGCGTGAGGTGGTAATTCCTTTTTCAGATGTTTCCCTCTCCGACGATGAGTGTGAGGTGATAGTCTCTTATGGTCCCCTCTCCGGCAAGTGCGTGAGGTGGTAATTCCTTTTTCAGATGTTTCCCTCTCCGACGATGAGTGTGAGGTGATAGTCTCTTATGGTCCCCTCTCCGGCAAGTGCGTGAGGTGGTAATTCCTTTTTCAGATGTTTCCCTCTCTGACGATGAGTGTGAGGTGATAATCTCCTATGGTCCCCTCTCCGGCAAGTGCGTGAGGTGGTAATTCCTTTTTCAGATGTTTCCCTCTCCGACGATGAGTGTGAGGTGATAATCTCCTATGGTCCCCTCTCCGGCAAGTGCGTGAGGTGGTAATTCCTTTTTCAGATGTTTCCTTCTCCGACGATGAGTGTGAGGTGATAGTCTCTTAGGGTCCCCTCTCCGACAAGTGCGTGAGGTGGTAATTCCTTCTTCAGATGTTTCCCTCTCCGACGATGAGTGTGAGGTGATAGTCTCCTATGGTCCCCTCTCCGACAAGTGCGTGAGGTGGTAATTCCTTCTTCAGATGTTTCCCTCTCCGACGATGAGTGTGAGGTGATAGTCTCTTATGGTCCCCTCTCCGACAAGTGCGTGAGGTGGTAATTCCTTCTTCAGATGTTTCCCTCTCCGACGATGAGTGTGAGGTGATAGTCTCCTATGGTCCCCTCTCCGACAAGTGCGTGAGGTGGTAATTCCTTCTTCAGATGTTTCCCTCTCCGACGATGAGTGTGAGGTGATAGTCTCTTATGGTCCCCTCTCCGACAAGTGCGTGAGGTGGTAATTCCTTCTTCAGATGTTTCCCTCTCCGACGATGAGTGTGAGGTGATAGTCTCCTATGGTTCCCTCTCCGACGGTGTGTGAGGTAGTAATTCCTTTTTCAAGATGTTTCCCTCTCCGACGGTGAGTGTGAGGTGATAGTCTCTTATGGTTCCCTCTCCGACGGTGAGTGAGGTGACAATTCCTTTTCTTATGAGTCCCCTCTCCGACGGCGAGTGAGGTGATTCCCTTTCAGATTATAATGACCTATGGTTCTCGTTCCGATCCTGCGAAGATGGTATTTCCCACCAAGATTTTCTCAACGAGCGTTGTTGAAGTTAAAATCACCCAAGGTTCTTTTACCATTCATGCTAAGGCAGTAACCATACCCGGTTTATTCATCATCTTTGAAGCTCCAGATCCAGCTCCTGTAACCAGTCAGGATACATCTATACCAAGCATCTAAAAATCAGCTCCTGCAACGTGTCAGGTACTCATTTTTCTTTTGCAGGTATGCAGGTTCTCGCTAAGGAATCTCCTATGCGATCAACATCCAGATGGCATCTATAAGCCTATCATCCTATCCAGCAACATCCCAATGGCATCTATAAGCCCATTCCACCATCATTGTTACTATGTGAGCGCAAATTTCTGGGCACTCTAGTGTCCAATCATCTTCTACCCTCGGATTACGAAAGGCACGTCAGCCAATCTGCATCCTCAGGTCTAAGAAGATTGAACAGGGGAAACTGTTGCACCCCAAAATTTGCCCTCCCATATTCTTCAAGAAATTGCCAAGCCAAGTCACAAAATTCCCCAAGGGTGGTGCAGCTCAACAGTCTCCCATACAGTCAAAACTAGGGTTTGTGTTCTGATCAGGAAAATAAAGTTTTCAAAGGCCCAATCAAGTCTCATATGCCTACAAATGTGGTCAAGCATCCTCATATCAAGTTTCAAGGCATTCAGCTCAAAATTGCACAGTCAAAACCCTAAATTGCACTACAGTCAACTGTAGGGGCAAAATGGTCATTTGACAGTCAAAAGTTCAAATTTTTGGTCAACATATCATTTTGAAGCCACAAACATCATTGGATCAATGCTTGATCATGATTCTCAAAATTTGGCTTAGAAAATCATCAAGATGCAAAAGTTACTATATTTGGACAGCTGAAAAAGTCAACTGAAATTGACCAAGGCATAACTTTCACATGGATTATCAGAAAAATTCCATCCAAAGCTCATTTTGAAGAGAAAGACATTTCCTACAACTCATCTTCATACTTCAAGTCCAATAAATGCTCTCACAAAAAGTTATCAATTTCAACATTATAGGTCATTTTCAAAAGTCAACAAAAAGGGACTTTAAGTCAAAGGCCATAACTTGAGATTGGTAAATCAAAATGACATGGGACCAAAGGCATTGGTTAGAGGACTCAAAGACCTTTCCAAAATGTCCAAGAACATGAGAAAATCTTAAAAATTGAGCAAGTTATGCCTTGTGGAAGTTGTGAAATTTTTGGATATTTTGAAAAGTCAACTTTGATCCAAATGACCTAAAATTGCTAATGGGCCCATTTTTCTTCCATGATTCATCATTCTAAGCATGTGCACGACCACTTGGCCCAAAGGGAAGTATTTTCTCATTTTTTATTTATTTATTTGAATTATTATTCATATTAATTCATTTAAATTATATAAATATGTGAAAAATATCTAACATGACCTAACCAATCTTTTTGTACACATTTTAGGCTCAATAATTCGTGCACATCCCAACATGGAAAGATTTGGGGTGATTGAATGCAAATTGGTACAAAAACCATGTGAAAAAGATATGTAAAGATCTTAAGAAAATCAAATATGCAAAATCATTATTGTCATGGATTTGATCAAGTTTTGTTGACCTAATAGCCTCAGTACATAAGCATGATTCAAAACCTAATCCTAGGATACTCTAAGCTGCGCTCAAAGACCATAGAGAAACTTGAAAAATTCTCCATAAAATTCAATTCTGAAATCATTGGTAGAGGGCGATTGAAGGCACAAAAGCTTTTCCAATAGCTTCCTCAAGTCCTCCTGATCACATTGCAATCCAAAACATCAACTTAAACTCCAGGAATTGGTATACAGAACCCTCCCTGTACAGCAAAAAAGTGACAATCGTATTTTCAATTCTAGGCATTCTCATGACATTCTAATTATGGATCCTTGTTCCTTGTGATGTTTTAAAACTAACCATTATGTTTAATTTGATTATCGTGCTGTGTATGAGATTTTACCATGCGCGATTTCTAGGGTTTACAGGTGTGTCAATTTAGGGCTTTGGTAACGAGGCAAAATTAGAACTCCAGACCAATGCCATTCAACTCAGCGCATGAAGACGAAGATGATGGAACCCTCGCGCTCAATTTATGAGCGTTGAGGGGCCAATCGCTATTTTTCCAAAAGCCTTCTAATGAAACGCATCCAAAACCGTGGCCTATGCGTTTGATGTTTCAGGAACAGGGAGGACGATGATATCGTGGCAACCAGTGATACGTTCTTTTGAATTTCGCGCTAAAACTTTATCCATATGCGTTGCTTGTTTTATATTATTTGTTTAATGTTTAATGTTAATACACGTGAATTGGCACAGTTGGTTGGAGAAAGCGCTGGTAACCCTCATGACCTGGGTTCAAGTCCCAGGTCTGTATATTTCTCATATTATTTTTCACTAACCATTCATGTGCAGCGCTTATGATAAGGCACACCATACATCTTCATTATCCAACGTCCACGCGTCCTTGATGACCAAACCAAAGGCTGAGATTGGAAGCACACCCTGAGGACTAGTCAACACGCGCATACGTGGCCTGGAAAAGTCAACAATCTCAAGTTTAATGGGCCAGAATTTCACACAATACCTCCACTTTAGGGCCTGAACCCCCCCCTGGTTTGCAATTTTCTTTCCTTTTATTTTATTTTTAATTATTATTTTATTTACTTTATTATTTTAATTTAGTTAATTATTATTTTTACAAAATATGAAAAAAACATCATAAAAATCAGAAAAGACAAAAGATGTAATAAATATTTTTATTTTAATTATTTTCACAAATTGCATGTAAATAAATTAATTTAGATTAGAGTTTAAATTTTAATTTCTTTTAATAAACAAAAATACAAAAAAGGTAGAATTAGGTTTAATAAATTTTATTCTTTTTTAATTTTCCTTTTTTACCATAATATTTTTATTTACTTATTTTTATAATTAAATTGTATAAATAACTTAGGTTTAAATTAGGTTAAAAATTCAATATTTTTCTTAATAACTTAAAAATAAATAGAATTAGGGTTTGCATTTTATTTTAATTTTAATTAATTCTCTTTTTCTATTAAACTTAAAAAATACAAAAACACCAAAAACATTCCTTTTTAATTTCTAATTTTTTTTATTCCTCATTAATTCTAATTAATTAAATTCATTAATTTTAATATTTTGCCAAAGGGTCCAACGCCCATATTTTTAAACTTATTTAATTTCGTACATTTATTTTTTTGTCGTTTAATTAATTATGTACCTCTCCCAAAGCCATGTAACTTAAACTTCTCGCACTTTTATTTGCTTTATTTACCTTTCTGTCAAATCGGGTCCGGTTTAATTTTGGCGATGTGGACCCGCGCCATTTGTAATAGCCTTAGATTTACTTTTTCCCCGCAAATATCAACTGTTAAATAAGCATGCAAGAATGAATGGCCTTAACTTAAAATCAAGCGTAGATCACAATGAACATGACAAGACAAATACAAATGAAAATGACACACGAATCGCACACACCACCCCTAGGGTACGCCTCACTGTTGCCTTGCCTTCGAAAGGTGATCGTCGAGTAGAGGATGTTTTAGTAAGTCCTCATGATCCGGGAACCTGGCATGAGGGTAGCTTCTAAGGTATCTTCCCATTGCTCTGGTGATCACCATGTCCCGAACCTCGAATTGACCCGAACACCTCCAACGGTGGTGCTACCTACCTCTCAATGGTGGGATGGCACTACTTTAAAGGACATTTACACAGACGAATTCCTTAGGGTAGGTAGGTTCTCGTAGATACTTGCTCTCTTCAAAACAAACTGAAATCTTTTCACACTAACACTTTTCAAAAGCTTTCGAAGCAAATTTTTCAAACACTCTGACGTACGAGTCGAACTGAAATTTTTCAAAGAAACTTTTTTAAACCCACATTGAAAAGCAAACAAACATTTTTGAAAACACATTGAGCAAGTATCTAAGAGCCCATGGATAACCATGGATAGAAAGGGTGCTAACCCCTTCCCTTTCTATAACCTACCTCCCGAACCGAGAGCAATCTCTATAAGGAATTTTTCTGTGCTTTTGTCCTTTCCATTTGGAGAAAATAAAAGACGGTGGCGACTCTTGCTTCCGCGACATTTCGCGAACCAGCATTAAACAGTCAGTTCCAGATCCACCGATCACAGAACTGGCGACTCTGCTGGGGACTAAACTTAAAGTGGGGTGTACCTTAGGGCTAGGTCATAACTATGTTTTCAATTGTCTTCTTTGATTGCTTTATTATTGTGGGTTGCTTGGGAGTTCTATAGATCCTAACCCGGATCTGGGGGATACCTTTCTTAGAAAGTAGCAACAAGGCTGTGAGGGAACTGTGCGGGGTATACCGACATGGTTGAAACAGTCTGCTACGTTGATGTGGCACTTTGGTGTGTACCGGTAACCCTTGAGTTCAGTCAAGGAGAGTACGGGGCCTCCGCGTGGTGTCGTGAAGCATCAACAGACCTTAGGAACCTTAATTGAACCATCTTGGCCTCTTTAGGGTAGTGAGATAACTGACTTTGGTGCAGTCCGAGGTTGGTTGATACTCGATACTACACTCAATTGAGGGTTGCTTTCCTGGAATATTTCGGTCGCCAGTTCAGTGGCTAAATCGAAACGATGAACAATGAAAGCAATCCTGTGATATTGGGAACCTTAGAACCCGGTTACTTTGATTAAGACAGGTTGAACCCACCAACTTCAAGAGGGTAGTACCCCAAACTTCATGCTGGCCTAAACTCTAAGGGCTCTTTTGTGTGACTTGTGTGCCTTCGTACTTGACTACTTGCGTGCCTGTTATCTAACACATGAGCTACTTGCAGGTTTTGTTTATAGTCCTTAATAGGGACTCATAACAGGGTATACTAAGTTTCCTACAGGTTTTGTTTATAGTCCTTAATTGGGACTCATAACATGGTTACTAGGTCTTGCAGGTTTTGTTTATAGTCCTTAACTAGGACTCATGACAGGGTATACCAAATTTCTTGCAGGTTTTGTTTATAGGCCTTAATTGGGACTCATAACAAAGTATACTGAATTTTCTTGCAGGGTTTGTTTATAGTCCTTAATTGGGACTCATAACATGGTTTACCTACATTACCCCATGCATAGCATGACATCATACCATTGCATACATCCTAACCCATTTCAAGGATCTCAAGGGCTTGTGATGCAGGCCATGATGAATCAAATATCTAGCAAGGGGCAAAGAGGATTTATTTTCCTCTAGCCAAGGTCGTCAGGGGCTATGACCCACTGGATATGGTGAGCCTTTGACCCTTGAAGAAGAATTCTCAATAACATGGGTTTCCTTCAATCAAGCTACCGGACCCAAATTCTAACAAATTTTCTTGTTTACCCCGCGAGGTCCTTGAAAACATTGCATGCATATCATACATATCATTGCATTACAGGTATCCCTTTTGCAGGTCACTTACCTTTCCGCTGTTTATTTCAGCCATGGCTTCCCAACAAGACAATCAGGACTTTCTTGCTCAAGAGACTCGGTTCGGGGAAATCCTCCTGAATCTATCCAAGGGGCAGGAGGAGCTAAGGATACTTCTCACGGAGACCTTCGTCAGAGGCAGTGCTGAGGATGAAAAGCTGGAACACCTACAAGTTGAGATGGATGCTATGAAAGCCCAGATGCTGGGGCAGAGGAATGCCATTCAGGGCTTAGCTCAAAGACAAGATGAGCTCCGGTTTCTCGTCAACCAACTGCTTCAGGGTAACCAACTGGGGCAATCATCTAAGGGTAAAAAGCCATTCATCATCCAATCATCCTCGAGACAAGAGGATAAGGGGAAAGCTCCTCGAATGGCTCCAGTGCCACAAATTCAGCATCAACCTCACCAGCTTCAGCCATACAAGCCCAGAAGGCAATTCACCCCGCTCAACATATCGCTGTATCAAGCTTTGCAACGCCTATTGAGGTTGAATCTGATCACATTAAGGGCTCATCCCCGGAACCCCAACACAACATCTCCTACCTATGATCCCAATAAGAGGTGTGCCTACCACTCTGCTAGCCCAGGACATGATACCAATGAATGTTGGGATCTGAGGAACAAAATCCAAGACCTGATCGATGAAGGGGCATTGGAGTTCACACAAGATGGACAGGCTGAATTTTTCTACCGTTCCTCCAAGGCTCACCAGTTGAAGTGACAAGCTCCGAGACCAGGAAATTTTTGTTCATTCGAATGTTCAAGTTGCAATTTTCTTGTGTTTAAACATTTATTCATGTTAAAACATTGTTATTCCATTAATGCATCGCTTATGTCTATTTTTGAATCAATATATTCGCATTCACTATATGCAAACTATTTTCATATTTTTTCTGATGTCAACTCTTGATCTAAAATTCTAAAGCCTCTTGAGGGAGGATGACGAAAACGATACCGCAATCTTTACAGTATGCTTTTGAACAGACCCTGCTGATGAGGTACAGGCATTGTTTCAATCCCTAAACACTGGAGTTATAAGGATGATAATCCCTCGTCAACCCATCTGAGCCAAAGAAGTAGGAGTTTTTCTTTTCGAAATTTAAAACCCTTAATCATAACCTGGGGCAGGGTAGTCTCTCAGTTGATCCAAGTGCATAAAAAACGGCACCAAAGAGGTCCTTACAAAACAAAGAAAGACAGTGATGGTTCCGAATAATCAATAAAGAAAGGCAGCCATTATCTCAAAAAATAAAAAACCCATTAAGTCAAAACCCATGAAGGAGACTTACAAAACTGGGGCATCCCGCTGACTGTAATTCCGAAAAAGGAAACAGTTCAGGCAAAAAAAGAAAGGGATAACAAAAAAAAAATCAGACAAGAAAGGGGTCTTACCAACCCTCAACAAGAAAGGAATGACTGCCTATTCAAAATAAGTTATCAACATCCGAATCATCACCGGAAAATCAGAGCAAAGACTCAAGCAAGGTCTAACGTATGATCAACTGAGTTTAGGTTTGGAGAACATCACGAAGAGCGGGTGGGTACAAATAAAATTTGAGCCTTTATCCTTTGTTTCTTAAACCGTGAACCAGGCCACGTTATAACCCTTAAAAGTCCTAGCCGAAGCATGGGTTAGTTTGAAAGCATACTGTGACGAAAGGTATCCTGACTCCTTAAGTCTTACTATAAATACGGTATTGACATCACGTTTTACAAACATTCATTTGTTTTATGAAAAAAGAATGCATTTTCAAAATCTTCAAGACAGACATAAGCTTTGCATTTTTAACATAACTTTGTTTGCATATGACTTTTTGTTTGAACAACATAGAAATTCGCACGACGAATGCCTAATGAACAGAAGTACCTCCAATCAAGGGGCAGACATGACCATGGTCCATTATCTGGGGCAATCCAATCAAGATTCGGAGAATCTCTCAAAGGCCAAATCGCCTGGGGCAAGTCTCCGCCTGAGTCACTTGGGGCACTCCAGCAACGAATCTTGCCTGATCAAACACCTTCTGGTGGCATGACAAAGCACTTATAACAGGGGCAACTCCCTACATTCTGAAAGCACGGACATAGTCGAAAAGATACTACGCAAAATCAAAGACCCGCTAGGTTGACATACCTAGGCAAAAATAAGGGCTTTCCGGCGAACCAAAAGGGTCCGGGCAAAAATAAGGGATGAAATGAAAAATCCGTACACCCGGCAAGTCGAAAACCTGAAAAGGCGGCTTGGGCAAAAATGGGTATCCCGGTGGACCGAAAACCCGAAAGGGCGGTCCAGGCAAAAGTTAGGGATCAAAGCGTACGACTATGTCTTGTCACCTCGTCACCTGCCTACCAGAAGAAGGTCTGTCCATCAACAAGCTATCAGCACCTCACAGGTCTTCCTATTCTATCTCAGAAACAGGGGCAATAAAGAGTCGTCTAATCGATCTAATTGTTCCATCCACCAAGGTACCAAGGTAGGCTGAAGAACATAACCAGATACCTCAATCCCCCAGAGAGTAAGTCAGCAGTCAGTACACTCTCCTCAAGCAAAGCAGTTATCAACCTTAAGGAAGATGGGTATCCTCCCGCAGATCTCAACCTTCCCCAGCAGCAATCCATATATTCTTAACAAGCATCCCCGACAGTCTTGGTCTGAAGATTGTTCCCCGGCGGTATACCAGACATTCAAAGGAATCACTTCCCCAGCATATCAAAACTCCCCCAGAAGAGTCCAATCTGATTCCCCAGGAAAGTTGGAATTTATCTCCCCAAGCAGTAAGCATATCCTCAGTAAATTCTGGAAGCTTATCCTCGCAAAGCATGAACGCGTCTCCCGGCTTTATTTAAAGAGTTATTTCCGTACAAGGATATAACTGGGTTATCCTCAGCCAAAAGCCATGGAAAGAGCGTCGTCAACGAAGTCTTCTTACCCCAGCGAAGTCTATCAACACTTCCAATACAACAAAGATATCCTCAGCAAGTCATTCTCAATAATTCAGCAAAGCATCTCTCTCCCCACAGAGTATTGCTTCCCAGCATGGTCGTCAGAGTATCCTTTCTCCCCGCAGAATCTTCCATTTGCCAAGTTTATTCCGCAACAGAGTCATCTTCTCCTACCGGTATTCTTGCAATTATCATCCCCAGCGGAAGTAAAAGCTTATTCTCCAACATCAGCCCAGGATATGACTTCCCGGCATCCGTCAAGGATTTACTTTCCGAGACGAAAACATACATAAAACATCACATACATCATTATAGCATGCATAGACGCATCATATCATACAAATCTCATTTATGTTGAGAACATCATTGCTTGATCCATATCATGCATTGCATATGACTGACCTTTACCTTTCAGGAAGGATGCAGTTGAAACTCTCAAAACATATTTCAAGGCCTTCTCTAGCCCAGCTAAATCGACCCCCAACAGATTTTCTGATAAAGACTCAGTAGAAATTATCCCAGATGGTCCCCTCTCTGACAAGTGCGTGAGGTGGTAATTCCTTCTTTAGATGTTTCCCTCTCCGACGATGAGTGTGAGGTGATAATCTCCTATGGTCCCCTCTCCGGCAAGTGCGTGAGGTGGTAATTCCTTTTTCAGATGTTTCCCTCTCCGACGATGAGTGTGAGGTGATAGTCTCTTATGGTCCCCTCTCCGGCAAGTGCGTGAGGTGGTAATTCCTTTTTCAGATGTTTCCCTCTCTGACGATGAGTGTGAGGTGATAGTCTCTTATGGTCCCCTCTCCGGCAAGTGCGTGAGGTGGTAATTCCTTTTTCAGATGTTTCCCTCTCCGACGATGAGTGTGAGGTGATAGTCTCTTATGGTCCCCTCTCCGGCAAGTGCGTGAGGTGGTAATTCCTTTTTCAGATGTTTCCCTCTCCGACGATGAGTGTGAGGTGATAGTCTCTTATGGTCCCCTCTCCGGCAAGTGCGTGAGGTGGTAATTCCTTTTTCAGATGTTTCCCTCTCTGACGATGAGTGTGAGGTGATAATCTCCTATGGTCCCCTCTCCGGCAAGTGCGTGAGGTGGTAATTCCTTTTTCAGATGTTTCCCTCTCCGACGATGAGTGTGAGGTGATAATCTCCTATGGTCCCCTCTCCGGCAAGTGCGTGAGGTGGTAATTCCTTTTTCAGATGTTTCCTTCTCCGACGATGAGTGTGAGGTGATAGTCTCTTAGGGTCCCCTCTCCGACAAGTGCGTGAGGTGGTAATTCCTTCTTCAGATGTTTCCCTCTCCGACGATGAGTGTGAGGTGATAGTCTCCTATGGTCCCCTCTCCGACAAGTGCGTGAGGTGGTAATTCCTTCTTCAGATGTTTCCCTCTCCGACGATGAGTGTGAGGTGATAGTCTCTTATGGTCCCCTCTCCGACAAGTGCGTGAGGTGGTAATTCCTTCTTCAGATGTTTCCCTCTCCGACGATGAGTGTGAGGTGATAGTCTCCTATGGTCCCCTCTCCGACAAGTGCGTGAGGTGGTAATTCCTTCTTCAGATGTTTCCCTCTCCGACGATGAGTGTGAGGTGATAGTCTCTTATGGTCCCCTCTCCGACAAGTGCGTGAGGTGGTAATTCCTTCTTCAGATGTTTCCCTCTCCGACGATGAGTGTGAGGTGATAGTCTCCTATGGTTCCCTCTCCGACGGTGTGTGAGGTAGTAATTCCTTTTTCAAGATGTTTCCCTCTCCGACGGTGAGTGTGAGGTGATAGTCTCTTATGGTTCCCTCTCCGACGGTGAGTGAGGTGACAATTCCTTTTCCTATGAGTCCCCTCTCCGACGGCGAGTGAGGTGATTCCCTTTCAGATTATAATGACCTATGGTTCTCGTTCCGATCCTGCGAAGATGGTATTTCCCACCAAGATTTTCTCAACGAGCGTTGTTGAAGTTAAAATCACCCAAGGTTCTTTTACCATTCATGCTAAGGCAGTAACCATACCCGGTTTATTCATCATCTTTGAAGCTCCAGATCCAGCTCCTGTAACCAGTCAGGATACATCTATACCAAGCATCTAAAAATCAGCTCCTGCAACGTGTCAGGTACTCATTTTTCTTTTGCAGGTATGCAGGTTCTCGCTAAGGAATCTCCTATGCGATCAACATCCAGATGGCATCTATAAGCCTATCATCCTATCCAGCAACATCCCAATGGCATCTATAAGCCCATTCCACCATCATTGTTACTATGTGAGCGCAAATTTCTGGGCACTCTAGTGTCCAATCATCTTCTACCCTCGGATTACGAAAGGCACGTCAGCCAATCTGCATCCTCAGGTCTAAGAAGATTGAACAGGGGAAACTGTTGCACCCCAAAATTTGCCCTCCCATATTCTTCAAGAAATTGCCAAGCCAAGTCACAAAATTCCCCAAGGGTGGTGCAGCTCAACAGTCTCCCATACAGTCAAAACTAGGGTTTGTGTTCTGATCAGGAAAATAAAGTTTTCAAAGGCCCAATCAAGTCTCATATGCCTACAAATGTGGTCAAGCATCCTCATATCAAGTTTCAAGGCATTCAGCTCAAAATTGCACAGTCAAAACCCTAAATTGCACTACAGTCAACTGTAGGGGCAAAATGGTCATTTGACAGTCAAAAGTTCAAACTTTTGGTCAACATATCATTTTGAAGCCACAAACATCATTGGATCAATGCTTGATCATGATTCTCAAAATTTGGCTTAGAAAATCATCAAGATGCAAAAGTTACTATATTTGGACAGCTGAAAAAGTCAACTAAAATTGACCAAGGCATAACTTTCACATGGATTATCAGAAAAATTCCATCCAAAGCTCATTTTGAAGAGAAAGACATTTCCTACAACTCATCTTCATACTTCAAGTCCAATAAATGCTCTCACAAAAAG
This sequence comes from Vicia faba, assembly GCA_948472305.1. Classification (NCBI taxonomy): domain Eukaryota; kingdom Viridiplantae; phylum Streptophyta; class Magnoliopsida; order Fabales; family Fabaceae; genus Vicia; species Vicia faba. The sequence goes on from OX451739.1 coordinate 417,365,081, forward strand.
TTATCAATTTCAACATTATAGGTCATTTTCAAAAGTCAACAAAAAGGGACTTTAAGTCAAAGGCCATAACTTGAGATTGGTAAATCAAAATGACATGGGACCAAAGGCATTGGTTAGAGGACTCAAAGACCTTTCCAAAATGTCCAAGAACATGAGAAAATCTTAAAAATTGAGCAAGTTATGCCTTGTGGAAGTTGTGAAATTTTTGGATATTTTGAAAAGTCAACTTTGATCCAAATGACCTAAAATTGCTAATGGGCCCATTTTTCTTCCATGATTCATCATTCTAAGCATGTGCACGACCACTTGGCCCAAAGGGAAGTATTTTCTCATTTTTTATTTATTTATTTGAATTATTATTCATATTAATTCATTTAAATTATATAAATATGTGAAAAATATCTAACATGACCTAACCAATCTTTTTGTACACATTTTAGGCTCAATAATTCGTGCACATCCCAACATGGAAAGATTTGGGGTGATTGAATGCAAATTGGTACAAAAACCATGTGAAAAAGATATGTAAAGATCTTAAGAAAATCAAATATGCAAAATCATTATTGCCATGGATTTGATCAAGTTTTGTTGACCTAATAGCCTCAGTACATAAGCATGATTCAAAACCTAATCCTAGGATACTCTAAGCTGCGCTCAAAGACCATAGAGAAACTTGAAAAATTCTCCATAAAATTCAATTCTGAAATTATTGGTAGAGGGCGATTGAAGGCACAAAAGCTTTTCCAATAGCTTCCTCAAGTCCTCCTGATCACATTGCAATCCAAAACATCAACTTAAACTCCAGGAATTGGTATACAGAACCCTCCCTGTACAGCAAAAAAGTGACAATCGTATTTTCAATTCTAGGCATTCTCATGACATTCTAATTATGGATTCTTGTTCCTTGTGATGTTTTAAAACTAACCATTATGTTTAATTTGATTATCGTGCTGTGTATGAGATTTTACCATGCGCGATTTCTAGGGTTTACAGGTGTGTCAATTTAGGGCTTTGGTAACGAGGCAAAATTAGAACTCCAGACCAATGCCATTCAACTCAGCGCATGAAGACGAAGATGATGGAACCCTCGCGCTCAATTTATGAGCGTTGAGGGGCCAATCGCTATTTTTCCAAAAGCCTTCTAATGAAACGCATCCAAAACCGTGGCCTATGCGTTTGATGTTTCAGGAACAGGGAGGACGATGATATCGTGGCAACCAGTGATACGTTCTTTTGAATTTCGCGCTAAAACTTTATCCATATGCGTTGCTTGTTTTATATTATTTGTTTAATGTTTAATGTTAATACACGTGAATTGGCACAGTTGGTTGGAGAAAGCGCTGGTAACCCTCATGACCTGGGTTCAAGTCCCAGGTCTGTATATTTCTCATATTATTTTTCACTAACCATTCATGTGCAGCGCTTATGATAAGGCACACCATACATCTTCATTATCCAACGTCCACGCGTCCCTGATGACCAAACCAAAGGCTGAGATTGGAAGCACACCCTGAGGACTAGTCAACACGCGCATACGTGGCCTGGAAAAGTCAACAATCTCAAGTTTAATGGGCCAGAATTTCACACAATACCTCCACTTTAGGGCCTGAACCCCCCCCCTGGTTTGCAATTTTCTTTCCTTTTATTTTATTTTTAATTATTATTTTATTTACTTTATTATTTTAATTTAGTTAATTATTATTTTTACAAAATATGAAAAAAACATCATAAAAATCAGAAAAGACAAAAGATGTAATAAATATTTTTATTTTAATTATTTTCACAAATTGCATGTAAATAAATTAATTTAGATTAGAGTTTAAATTTTAATTTCTTTTAATAAACAAAAATACAAAAAAGGTAGAATTAGGTTTAATAAATTTTATTCTTTTTTAATTTTCCTTTTTTACCATAATATTTTTATTTACTTATTTTTATAATTAAATTGTATAAATAACTTAGGTTTAAATTAGGTTAAAAATTCAATATTTTTCTTAATAACTTAAAAATAAATAGAATTAGGGTTTGCATTTTATTTTAATTTTAATTAATTCTCTTTTTCTATTAAACTTAAAAAATACAAAAACACCAAAAACATTCCTTTTTAATTTCTAATTTTTTTTTATTCCTCATTAATTCTAATTAATTAAATTCATTAATTTTAATATTTTGCCAAAGGGTCCAACGCCCATATTTTTAAACTTATTTAATTTCGTACATTTATTTTTTTGTCGTTTAATTAATTATGTACCTCTCCCAAAGCCATGTAACTTAAACTTCTCGCACTTTTATTTGCTTTATTTACCTTTCTGTCAAATCGGGTCCGGTTTAATTTTGGCGATGTGGACCCGCGCCATTTGTAATAGCCTTAGATTTACTTTTTCCCCGCAAATATCAACTGTTAAATAAGCATGCAAGAATGAATGGCCTTAACTTAAAATCAAGCGTAGATCACAATGAACATGACAAGACAAATACAAATGAAAATGACACACGAATCGCACACACCACCCCTAGGGTACGCCTCACTGTTGCCTTGCCTTCGAAAGGTGATCGTCGAGTAGAGGATGTTTTAGTAAGTCCTCATGATCCGGGAACCTGGCATGAGGGTAGCTTCTAAGGTATCTTCCCATTGCTCTGGTGATCACCATGTCCCGAACCTCGAATTGACCCGAACACCTCCAACGGTGGTGCTACCTACCTCTCAATGGTGGGATGGCACTACTTTAAAGGACATTTACACAGACGAATTCCTTAGGGTAGGTAGGTTCTCGTAGATACTTGCTCTCTTCAAAACAAACTGAAATCTTTTCACACTAACACTTTTCAAAAGCTTTCGAAGCAAATTTTTCAAACACTCTGACGTACGAGTCGAACTGAAATTTTTCAAAGAAACTTTTTTAAACCCACATTGAAAAGCAAACAAACATTTTTGAAAACACATTGAGCAAGTATCTAAGAGCCCATGGATAACCATGGATAGAAAGGGTGCTAACCCCTTCCCTTTCTATAACCTACCTCCCGAACCGAGAGCAATCTCTATAAGGAATTTTTCTGTGCTTTTGTCCTTTCCATTTGGAGAAAATAAAAGACGGTGGCGACTCTTGCTTCCGCGACATTTCGCGAACCAGCGTTAAACAGTCAGTTCCAGATCCACCGATCACAATCTCCAATCCTTATTTTTGTCTGCCTTTCTTCCTTATGTATTGTATAATACATTAGGGTTGCAAACTCAGTCCAAATATCTCTCTTTCAATGCTTTGGATTTGATTTGATTCTTCTTTAACAACCTTCCAATTTTGGCTTCTTTTCAATCTTTTTGTACACATATGGCTTGATGTGAATTTGAATGCCTTGCTAGCTGTGATTAGAGCTTCCTCAATTTTGAATATTTAGAGGTGTTCTTGGACTTTTATAAAGCTTGATATGTCCTATAACCAACCCTTTTGGTCTCATATCAATTTGATATTCCATGCTCAAGTATGAAGCTTTGACAAAAAAGGTGTTTTTGTTGACTTTTCAAAATGACCTATAATGTCCAAATTCATAACTTCTTGTGAGTGCATATTTTGATGTTGGGAGATGAATATGGATTGTAGGTAATTGCATCATCTTCAAAATGAGCTTTGGATGGGTCATTCCTCATAAAGTATGAGAAAGTTATGCTTGGTCAAAGTTGAGTTGACTTTTCCTACAAAACCCTAATTTAGCAACTTTTGAATCTTGATGAATTGTGAGCAATCCTTGATGAATCATGATCAACCCTTGATAAAATGATGAAATATACTTCAAAATGATAATGTTGATAAAAAATATTGAAGTTTGACTGTATGTGGGCAACAATTGACTTTTTCCCTAGCACAATCGATTTTCGGGCCCTTTGAGCAATTGACTAAGCAAACTTTCTCTGCAAGGCTTGAAACTTGACATGGATGGTCTTGAGAACATATTAGGGAATTGGTGAGAACTTGGGGTCACTTTGACTCAAGGGTCTTGATGCAACATGAAACCCTAATTTGGGGTAGACTGCCTTAGGAGAGAGCTTGTCTGACCAACCCTTGGACTACCTTGAGCAACTTGGAGATCTTTCTTGAAATGTTTTGAGAAATATGGGAGGGAAAATTTTGGGGTACAACAGCTTCCCCTGTTCAATCTTCTTAAACCTGAGGATGCAGATTGGCTTTCGTGCCTTTCGTAATCCGAAGGTGGAAGTGGATTGAACACTAGAGTGCCCAGAAATTTGCACTCGCATGAAGTGGTAACTGTCTTGTAATGCCGGGAATGGGCTTACAGATGCCATTTGGGAAAGTGTCGATCACATAAGAGATTCCTTAGCTAGAGCTGGTATACCTGTTGTTGACGAAGATTCTGTTGGGGAAGTCTGATCTTTCATGGAGAGAGATGGAAATTTAGGAGCTTCGTCGTCCGTCATTCTGCTGGTGAGTCGTCTCTGTTGATATTTAGGAACTTCAATCGTCCGTACTCAACTGAGGGAACACTTTTGCTGAGATTTAGGAGCTCGTCCGTAATTCAACCAAGAAAACATATTTGCTGATATTTAGGAGCTTGTCCGTAATTCAACTGGCTTTGTCGAGATTTAGGAGCTTGTCCGTAATTCAACTGATTTTGTCGAGATTTAGGAGCTTGTCCGTAATTCAACTAAGCAACCATCTGTTGAGATTTAGGAACTCGTCCGTAATTCAACTGAGGAAACATCTCTGCTGAGATTTAGGAACTCGTCCGTAATTCAACCGAGGAACATATCTGTCGAGATTTAGGAACTCGTCCGTAATTCAATAACTTTGCTGAGATTTAGGATCTCGTCCGTAATTCAACTAAGGTACATATCTGTCGAGATTTAGGAACTCGTCCGTAATTTGACTGTGGAAGCATCTCTGCTTAGATTTAGGAACATCGTCTGTAATTCAACTGAGGTGATATCTGCTGAGATTTAGGAGCTCGTCTGTAATTCAACAATTTTGCTGAGATTTAGGAACTCGTCCGTAATTCAACTGAGGAAACATATGTCAAGATTTAGGAACTCGTCCTTAATTCGACTGTGGAAGCATCTCTGTTGAGATTTAGGAACATCGTCCGTAATTCAACTGAGGTGATATCTGCTGAGATTTAGGAGCTCGTTCGTAATTCAACAATTTTGCTGAGATTTAGGAACTCGTCCGGAATTCAACTGACGAAATATCTATCGAGATTTAGGAACTCGTCCGTAATTCGACTGAGGAAACGTCTCTGTTGAGATTTAGGAACATCGTCCGTAATTCAACTGAGGTGATATCTGCTGAGATTTAGGAGCTCGTCCGTAATTCAACAATTTCGCTGAGATTTAGGAGCCTATCCATAATTCAACTGAGAAAATAACTTCGTTGAGATTTAGGAGCTTGTCCATAATTCAACTACTTTGCTGAGATTTAGGAATATCGTCCGTAATTCAACTGGAGTAAAAGCTTTGTTGAGATTTAGGAACTTGTCCGCAGTTCAACTCGGGTAATAACTCTGCTGGGATTTAGGAACTCGTTCGTAATTCAACTGAGGAAATATCTGTCGAGATTTAGGAACTTGTCTATAATTCGACTGAGGTAGAAGCTTCATAGCTTGAACTTTGTGAGAATTTAACCGTATCCTTCCTGAAAGATAAAGGTTAGTTGTATGTAATGCATGATATGTATCAAGCAATGATGCTCTCAAAATAAATGTGATTGTGTCGTATGATGCATATGCATGTCATGATGTATGGAAATGTGATGTTTTTAGCTGGGGAAAATAAATCTCGGATTGTTGCTGGAGAAAAGAATTGGATTCTTCATTTCCGCTTGAGATAGTTGATGAAGATGATTGTGAGAATAAACCTGCAGGAGAGGATAACTTCTCTGGGGAATAAACTGACGAGAGAATGACTTCTGTGGGGAGGAGGTGCTCTGTTGAGGATTCCGTTGATAAATTCAGCTGGGGATAAATTACCGTTGCTGGTGATAATGAACCTTGTCAGGGATTGAACTCCTGTTTTGTGAAAGGAAAGAACTCCGCTGGGGATGACTTTCCAATAGCGACCTTACTGGGGGTAGCCCTTTTAGACTTTACTGGGGATGATCTTCCTGAGTCTACTGGGGATAATTCTTCCAACTCCACCGGGGATATTTTTATACTCTGCTGGGGATAATAAGACTTTTTAGTGTTGATGGTAGATAAACTCAGCTTGGGGAGAATATTACCGATTCATTCACAGTTGCGAGTCTTAGCTGGGGAGAGTTAACATCACTGTCTTTCTCTTACTCTGTGGGGAATGAATGTACCTTCAATCATTTCCTCCAGCTAGGTCTATCCCTATACCTGGTGGACAGAGCAACCGTACGGTTTGGACATTTCTCATTTTCCCTTGTTTCTGATATTACAAGTAATCGTCTTTTGTTTTGCATGTAAATATTCATGAGCAGCAATCAATGTCAAATGCATATATCAAAAATGAACATTGGACGTTCTTTGCAAAACAAAACAGAAAAAGGAAAACAGTTTGAAATTTATTTGTAAATATGACTTTAATTGATTTTGAAGTTTGGCCTGTAAATAGGCAATTTTGTACGAGAGGCTGACGTCCTAGTAAGAGAACGCCGCTGAATAATAGAGTTTATACAATTTGTGATAAACAAAGAAAAACAGCTATGTGAACAATCCCATTGGGTTCCAACTCTGCTATTGCCTTTATGTCCTCGAGCATCTCATCACTTTGCTACTTGGTTGAAGGTAGATCAGATTGATTAGTGCCATCCGAGTTTGATAGTTGATACTGAAGTCTGGTTGCAAGGTGATCCAATAAGACATAGTGTTATGCTTTAATCCCTAATTTTTGCCTGGACCGTCCTTTCGGGTTTTCAGTCCACCAGGATACCCTTTTTTGCCCAAGCCGCCTTTTCAGGTTTTCGACTTGCCGGGTGTACATATTTTTTTTCATCCCTTATTTTTGCCCGAACCCTTTTGGTTCGCCGGGAAGCCCTTATTTTTTCCTAGGCCAATCAACCTAGCGGGTCTTTATTTATGCGTAGTATTTTTTCACTATGTCTGCATTGACGGGGTGAGGAAGGTCGTCACCATCCATGGTGGTTAGAATCATTGCTCCTCCTGAGAAGATGTTCTTAACCACAAATGGCCCTTCGTACGTAGGGGTCCATTTGCCCCTGGGATCACCTTGAGGTAGTATGATGCGCTTGATAACCAGGTCCCCAACTTGATACTCTTGACGTCTAAATTTCTTGTTAAATGCCTTGATCATTCGCTTTTGATATGTCTGACCATGAAAAATAACAGTAAGTCTCTTCTCATCGATTAAGTTCAGCTTATCAAGTCGGGTCTGGATCCAGTCATCTTCGCTCAAACCTGCATCCTTCATAATCCGAAGAGAGGGTATCTGAACTTCAATGGGAAAGACGGCCTCCTTGCCATAGACCAAGGAATAGGGTGTTTCCCCTGTCGACGTCTGTGCTAAGGTACGGTACCCATGAAGAGCAAAAGGTAACATCTCGTGCCAATCTTTGTATGTCACCGTCATCTTCTGCAAAATCTTCTTAATGTTCTTATTAGCCGCTTCTACAGCCCCATTCATCTTCGGCCGGTAAGGAGAAGAGTTGTGATGTTGTATTTTGAATTGCTTGTAGAGCTCGATGATCATCTTATTGTTGAGATTTGTACCATTGTCTGTAATGATCCTCTCTAGTACACCATATCGACCGATCAAATTGTTCCGAATGAACCGTGCTACGGCGTTCTTGGTCACAGTAGCAAAGGAAGCTGCTTCAACCCACTTTGTAAAGTAATCAATTGCTACCAGGATGAAACGATGCTCGTTAGATGTCATAGGTCTGATCTCGCCGATCATGTCAATGCCCCACATTGCAAAAGGCCAAGGCGCTGTCAAAACATTCAGAGGTACTGGAGGTATATGCACCTTATCAGCATAGAATTGGCACTTATGACATGTCCGAGAATGCTGATAACAGTCGGCTTCCATGGTGGACCAATAATATCATGCCCGAAGGATTTTCTTTGCCACGGTATGTCCACTGGAATGAGTCCCGAAAGTACCTTCATGTAACTCTACCATAATCCTTTCTGCTTAGTTCTTATCCACACAATGCAGTAAGGTTGAATCATGGTTACGCTTGTAAAGAATGCCATTGCTGATGAAGAACTTTGTCGTGAATCTTCTCATAAACTTTTTATCATTAACAGATGCCCCCTAGGGGTATTCCTGAGCTTCAAGATACCTCTTTACCTCATGAAACCGGGGTTTATCTGCTACCTCTTCAGTCTCAATGTCACAGCAATGTGCGGGTTCGTCCAACCTCTCAATGGTAATCTGGGGAGCCTCATTGTCCCATCTGACTTTGAACATAGAAGACATCGTAGCCAGCGTGTCTGCCAACTGATTCTCCTCTCTGGGGAAATGTTCAAAGGTTATCTCCTCGAAGTGCGGAAGCAACATCAACACATACTCCTTGTAAGGAATACGATTAGGGTCTTTCGTATCCCACTCGCCTTTGATCTGACTGATCACGAGAGCGGAATCTCCGAATACACTTAAGAACTTAATCCTTAAGTCGATAGCTGCTCGAATACCCATAATACACGCTTCATACTCCGCCATGTTGTTGGTGCAGTTGAAACATAGTCGGGCGGTGAATGAAGTATGAGAGCCTTTAGTAGATATGATCACGGCGCCAATGCCATTACCCAAAGCGTTTGAAGCTCCGTCAAAGTACATAGACCATCGGGATCCTTCCTCAGGTCCTTCATCTGGTCCAGGTGTTTCACAGTTAATCACCAACATGATATTCTCATCCTGGAATTCAAAGTTCATAGACTGGTAATCATCCACTGCCTGAAGTGCCAAATGGTCTGCTAACACACTTCCCTTGATTGCCTTTTGGGTCGTGTATTGGATGTCATACTCAGTCAAGATCATATGCCATCTTGCTATTCTTCCGGACAAGGCGGGCTTCTCGAAGATATACTTGATTGGATCCATCTTTGATATCAATAGAGTAGTGTGAGTCAGCATATACTGTCTCAGCCGGCGAACAGCCCATGCCAAAGCACAACAAGTTTTCTCAAGCAACGAGTATCGGGTCTCACAGTCGGTAAACTTTTTGCTAAGGTAGTAAATAATATGCTCTTTTCGGCCAGACTCGTCTTGCTGCCCCAGCACATACCCCATTGAATTGTCGAGTACTGTCAAGTATAAGATCAGGGGTCTCCCTTCAACTGGAGGCATTAGAATAGGTGGCTCTTGGAGATATTCTTTGATCCTTTCGAAATCGGCCTGGCATTCATCGTTCCATCTTACCACTTGATCTTTCTTCAGTAACTTGAAGATTGACTCACAAGTAGCAGTCAAGTGCGAGATGAATCGGGAAATATAGTTCAGACGTCCTAGAAATCCTCTGACTTCTTTTTCTGTTCGGGGAGCTGGCATTTCCTGTATAGCCTTCACCTTTGCAGGATTCACTTGAATACCTTTATCACTTACGACGAAACCCAGCAGCTTACCAGATCTCACCCCGAAGGTGAACTTGTTCGGGTTTAACCTTAGTCTGTACAACTTCAACCTGTCAAATAGCTTCTGAAGGTGGTCAAGGTGTTCTTCCTCAGTCTGGGATCTTGCAATCATATCGTCAACATATTCCTCAATCTCATGATGAATCATTCCGTGGAACAAAGCGACCATGGCGTGATGATACGTTGCCCCATCATTCTTCAATCTGAAAGGCATGACTTTGTAGCAAAAGGTACCCTGTTGAGTAACAAAGGCTGTCTTCTCCATATCTTCGGGAGCCATTTTAATCTGATTATAACCGGAGAGACCGTCCATAAAGGAGAAGACCTTATGTTGTGCGGTGTTGTCAACCAGAACGTCGATATGAGGCATAGGGAAATCATCCTTGGGGCTTGCCTGGTTCAGATCCCTATAGTCAACACACATTCGAACCTTACCATCTTTCTTCGGCACTGGAACCACGTTGGCCACCCACTGCGGGTAAGAAGTAACTTCTAGAAAACCGGCGTCAAACTATTTCATAACCTCAGCCTTGATTTTCTCAGATATCTCCGGGCGCATTCAGCGGACTTTCTATTTCACTGGAGGACAGTCTTCCTTGGTAGGCAAGCGGTGAACCATGATATCGGTGTCCAACCCAGGCATATCTTCATAAGACCAGGCAAAGATCTCAACATAGTCCCGCAGCATCTGAATCAACCGTTGCTTAACACTAGATTCTAGATTTGCACCGATCTTGACCTCTTTCTTGTCTTCCACTGTGCCCAGATTTATTGATTCCACTGGCTCTTCATGCGGCTCTATGGCCCTCTCTTCCTGAAGTAACAGTCTAGAAAGTTCACTAGGCACTTCGTAATCATCCTCACCTTCGTCCTAGGCTTGGTTGATCGGACTTTTGAAGTCATAATTGGCAGTAGCAGAGTCGTTATCAATGGGATCCAGAGTTGATGTAGACCTGTATATATGAGTGTTTGTAAAATAGCTGTTGTGCAAGATAAAAAAGAAAAACAAGGAGCGCAAAATTTGAAATGCAAGAAAACTTCCAATGATTTTATTAATGATATATGGAAATGACACACATAATTCCCTCACAAACAAAGCCACGGTGTCTCGGGTAAGGCACCAGGCCGTAAAGCTTAAAAATTGTCTGTTACAAATTTGAAACAAAAGTATATTACTGTGTGATAAAATAAATTGGCACGAAGTCCTTTGTCGTCTAAATTCTTAGTCCGTCGTCGGTAGTTGGGTAAATCCAGCTATCAAACTCATACTCTTCATCATCGTCTTCAATCATATTCACTTCAGGATTAGTAATACGCATGGGAGGTCTTCCAATCTGCGCTCGCCGAACAGCCCGTTGAGATTATGAAGTGAAACCCAAACCAAACTTGTCAGTCTTATGTGCAAAGTCATGGAGTTGGCCCCAATTCGCACACCCACCTTTCTCAATAACAGCCCGGGCATCCTTGAGGGAAGCCATCTTCATTGGAGAATCTTCAGTAACAGTTTCAGTTGATGCCAACGTCTGGGGGACTTCTTCAAAATGTTGACACGGGGTCTCAATGAACTCCCCGTCCATTTCCACATACCGAAATGAGTTGAGGTGGCTCACCATGTACTCCTCTTCTCCTTGTACCGTAACAATTTTCCCCTTCACTGGGTATTTCAGCATCTGGTGGAACGTGGAAGTTACTGCCCCTGCTTTATGGATCCACGAGCGACCCAACAAACAAGAATAAGATAGCCGAATGTCCATCACATAGAATGTAGACGCGAAGATCTGAGAACCAACCTTAACTGGAATATCCACCTCTCCATGTACCATCCTCTTGGACCCGTCAAAGGCCCTAACCACGATGTTACTCGACTTCAACACCAACCCTTCACAGTCTAACCGGTCTACGCTTTCTTGGGTAAAACGTTCAACGAGGACCCGGTATCCACAACCACGTGAGCTAGAGTAGTGCCCCTGCATTCAATGGAGACATGCAGGGCGTCATTGTGATTTTTCCCCTTAGAAGTCAAGTCTGCGTCGGAGAAACCCAACCTGTTATCCGTTGTCAAACTAGCCACACAATCTTTAAACTGGTCAGCAGATGTCTCCTGCGGCACATGTACAGTTTTCAGGAAAGAAATCAGAGCCTTAGCATGGGCCTCTGAACACAACAATAAAGACAACATAGAGATCTTTGACGGGGTTTGCCCCAGCTGTTCTACTATATTGTAGTCGCTCTTCTTGATGATCTTTAAAATTTCCTCTATCTTCTGTCTAGAGGCTTCAACAGTAATCTTCCTCGGTGCCTCCGTCCGGGCAGGCTCACCGGTGATCCCTTTGCCCCGAGTTTTAGATGACTCGGTGACAGGGGTAAGGACTGGAACATGAACAGAGACAATAGCATATGTACTGACAGGTGTAAGAACAACAGGCTTCTGAACAATTGGTGGAGAGATCTCAGGGGAGAAAAGTCTTCCACTTCGGGTGACTTTACTAGATCCGACAATATTGCTGACATCAGTATCAGCCTCTTCATCCTTTAAGTCTTGTTTAACCCCGTGATAATATACATCAGCCCCATAGTGCCATGGGACAGCCTTATCTGACATGTAGGGGATAGGTCCAGGAACAGTAATGATCAATGGAGTGATTCTTGGAACATATGTAATTCTAACAGGCTTTCTCGAGGAAGCCTTGGAAGAATTGGCGAAAATGGTGATTATAGAAACTTCTTCAACAGGAACCAAAGGAACAAAAGCTTTCTCGAACAAGATTTCTTTATTATCCATCAGGTGTTGGACACCTGACTTCAATAGATGGCAACCAGTGGGTAGGATGGAACACAGATGGCAACCTTTGCCACAACCCAGAAATAAACCGGCTAACAGAAGGTTCTTCTTCATAGTCATCAATGGAGTAGAAATGTTTTCCACAGAAGATACAAACACATCATCATCCACAACATTTACTCCATGATTTGGCATAGAAGCAGTCATAACATTAGGTTTTTCTGGCGCTTCAAACTCAATCTCCTTAGCGTCAATAAGATCCTGTACCTTTTTCTTTAAGGCCCAACAATTATTGGTATCATGCCCCGGGCTATCAGAGTGATAAGCACAGCGGGCGTTCGGATTATACAACGGCGATGTGGTGTTGGGATTCTTTGGAGCTTCCCTCGGAATCAACAAGTTGGTCTTTAACAACTGCGGCAGAATTTGAGATAAAGTCATGCTGAGCCGAGTAAACTGTCTTTGAGGCCTCTCTTCCCTTGGCCGATTGTTGCGTTATGTGGCAACTGTTGGTCTTGAAATAACTACCGCATTAACTGCTTGGCGGCGCTTGAGTCGACTTTGGTTCCTAGATCTGTAAACTGCACTAGACTCCTTCTTGAAGGGCTTCTTCTCTGTACTTGACGAAGCACCTTTTTGTAACTTACCGCTCTTGATATCGGCTTCAATTCTCTCGCCAGTCATAATTAACTCAGTAAAACCTAACGATGAACTTCCGATCAAATGGTTGAAATACAGACCATACAAGGTCCCCAAAAATATATCTACCAACTCCCTGTCAGTCAGTGGGGGTTGGAATCTACCTGCAAAATCTCTCCACTTCTGAGCGTAATCTTTAAAACCTTCGCTCGCACCCATAGACATACCTTGAAGTTGGATACGCGTGGGTGCGAGGTCGGCAGTATATTGGTACTGCTTGTAAAAAGCAGCAACAAGGTCCTCCCAATTATGGACACTAGCTCCTTCTAGATAGAACCACTCAAGTTGAGTCCTTGAAAGACTATCTTGAAAGAAATGGATCCAGAGGTTCCTGTCAGCAGTATATGGCTGAATCTTTCTAACATACGAATGGAGGTGTAGCTTTGGGCAGGAGACCCCGTCGTATTTAGCAAAGACTTGCGCTTTGAACTTGTGGGGAATCACCACCCTAGATTCTAGACCCAAATAACCAAAGTCCAATCCAGGTATCTTCTGGATCTCCATCGCACTTAACCGGTCTTCAAGCTGTTTATACCTGTCCTCAGCCGGAGGATACTGGTCTTCGTCAAAGTCAGTCTCATTGTCAAAAACAACAGGGCTAGGAGCCCTCCTTTCTTCATGATTCTCTCCCCCTCCAGATGAGTGGGACAGATCAACTTCGTCTCGCAACCTGTTTCCAAACCTATGACCCATGTTCAGAAGGACCATCTTCTTCTTCTTCTTCTTCTTCTTCTTCTTATCCTTCAAGATAAGAGTCTTCAGATCTTTCTGTCCCTTGGCCAGGTTCATGAATATTTCCTGGAACTGAGCATTTTGAGCTTGGAGAGCCTTAATAGCTTGATCAGTGGACGTTTCAGCAGACATGATTGCTGAAATAAATAACGAAGAAGATAAGAGACCTGTAAGGGTACCTGCGATGAGGTTCATGGAAATGGAATGCATATGATATGATTTCATAGACTTTGGGAGATTCAAATTCGTAAACCAAAAGGAAACACACTTTTATTAGATTAAAAACTTGAAACAATGTTTGACAAATGCCTTTAAGGCGTTACAAAAAGAAATACTGAAAAGTAAATCAAAACTAGAAATAACAAAAGACATCAGCGCTCCCATGGTCGTTTTCCTCCTGTGCTGACATAGTCGTTGAGGACCTTCTCATTCTCCAGCTGCCTTGTAAGCTTTAGGATCTTCCGCTCCTGCTCATGATACTTTTCTCTGTAAGTATCCCGTTCTTCTCTCAACTAGATCCAAGATCTCTTTAATGCCCCAATGTCAGTAGGCATGTATGGATGGAGGACAGTATAAGGAGCCCATTCTTCATTAGCATTCTCAACAATTACTGGTAAGACAACTTCGTATGACATCCCTAGCTTTTGGGCACGGGCCCGAACCCATCGGAGATACGGTTCCATTGGAAGAGAAGTCTTATCTCCTAGCTCATGTGGATCAGACCTGTTAACCCTATTCCAAGCTCGTATGAATCTACAGCGATGTCCCTCACTATCCCCTTAGAAGTCAAAGACAATGCTCAGAATTAGCAACTCATGAGGATCGTCCTTTCTAGCTCGCCCGAACTGTTGTAAGGCCAGACAAGGATTATAGGTGATTCCTCCCCTAATTCCAAGTAAAGGAACATTGGGGTATTCTCCGCACCGGTCAATAACAACTACTTCTTCCATGTCTTTAGTGTTCTAGATGATGTATGTGTGAGCCAGGGACATAATTCTGTAGGCCCAACCCATTCCTTCCTTGTTCTTCAAAACAGATTTGGGGAGGTGAGAAATAAACCACCTCGCCAGCAATGGTGCACGGCACATAAGGGTTCCCCGTTTCCGAGTAGTACGGGCATAAAGAGCATGCAGAATCTCACCTAAGAGAGTGGGCACTGGATTACGGGACATGAAAATCTTCACTGCGTTTACGTCAATGAAAGAATCTGAATTAGGGAACAAAACCAGACCATGTATGAGAAGAGCCAGGATGTCTTCGAATGCTTGAAAATCTAAACTGTCCCAGAACTGATTATCCTGATCAACCAAGAACTTAGCCAATAAGCCTTTTGTCCCACTCCAAGTCTCCCAGTTAGACATTACCTCAGCCTTTATTATATGTAGGGTTGTAGCAACATCCTCTGGCCTAAGAGCTATCTCCCAACCTGTAAACAACGTCTGCTCTAGAATAGAAATACCAAGTAAATCAGAGAACTCCTCCAAAGTAGGGACCAACTGATAGTCCGGGATGGTGAAGCAGTGGTGTAACGGGTCAAAGAACTGGCACAAGACACTCATCATCTGCTCATCCATCTTAGAAGTGACCAAACCAAGGAGGTGACCATGTCTTCTGATAAAGGAAGAAGTATCTGGAACTTTGGAAACCAAATCTCTAAGCTGAGTAGGAATTTATACAAAGCTGATCCGAATAGTGTTTCTATGCATAGAGGCCATGACCTACAAAACATAACAAAGATGAATCCCCTCTGTCTTTGAAATGGGTTAGTCTGATGCAAGATGCATGCAATGTCATGATGCATGATGTTATGATAGAAACACACCACAAGTATTCACAGATAGCAAACATGGTAAGGGCACACAAGTCACACAGTAGCCCTTAGATTTCAGGCTGGCATGGAGTTTAGGTATTACCCTCTTTCATTTTAGTTGGTTCAACCTGTCCTAGTAATAGTAACCGGGTTCTAGAGGATCTCAATATCACTGACCACCCTCGATCGGTCATAATTCCAATTTGGCAACCTTTCCTTGCGGCCAGAATCATCGCGAGAGTTTGGTCTCAATGAGTGTAGCATACTGCTACTTTTCTATGGCCAAGTTGGTCAATTATAGGTTCTAAGGTCAGTTGGTGCTTAATGACCCCTTAGCTGACCAATATTCTCCTTGTTCCACCACAAGGGATATTGGTACAAACTAAAGTGCCACACTAACATAGCTACTGCTTCAACCCTATCGGTCTACGCCGTACAGTTCCCTCACAGTCTATTGCTACTTACCTGAAAGGTATCCCCAGATCCGGGTTAGGATCTATAGTAACTCCAATTCAAACCCACAAAGATAAAGCATACAAATCAAGCAATTGAAAACATTATGATGAACTAATCCTAAGGTACACCCCACTTATTAAGTCCCCAGCAGAGTCGCCAATTCTGTGATACGGTGGGAAGAACAAACTGTTTTTGGAATGTCGGTTCGCGTTTTGCGTTTGTATTCGCAAAATGTCGCGGTAAGCAAGAGTCGCCATCGACTTTTTTTTTATCCAACAAGGAAAGAAAAAAAGCACAGAAAAATTCCTTTTTCGAGATATTTCTGAGTACGGGTGGTAGATTATAGAAAGGGAAGGTATTAGCACCCTTTCTATCTGTAGTTATCTACGGGCTCTTAGGTACTTGCTCATCATTTTCAAAATGGTTTTCTTTGTGCTTGTGGGTTTTGAAAAGTTTTTGTTTTAACTTCGATTTAACTCTTGCTTCTGTCTTCAAGAGTGTAATGAAGTGTTTTTGAAAACTTTGTTTGTAAAAGGAGTGTAAGTGTGAAAAAAGTTTTATTTTGGATGAGCAAGTATCTAAGAACTAATCTACCTACTCGAAAAAGGAATCGTTCTATGCTAATTTCCTTTATACAATGTTATCCCACTATTAGTGAGTAGGTAGCATCGTCATTGGAGTTTGAGGGTCAATTCGAAAGAGGGACATACGTTCACTAAAGTAACGTTAGGACGTCTTAGCGGTAACCCTAATATCTTAGATCATTTATTCGAGGCAACAATATGCGAGGCAACCATTTCGAGGCAACTATGATCTTTTAGACAAGAGGGTGACCTCTAAAACAACCTATACCTAATGACCGTTTACGAAGGCAACCAAGTGGGAATGTACCCTAGGAGTGCGCATGTGCGGGTGTGTTGATTTCAGTTATTTTTATCTTTGCACATGTTTAGGGTGATCTAATTGATTTTAGATTAAACATTCATTCTTGTCATGCAAACCCTATTATCAAACATCTAGCAGATAAATATTTGCAAAAATTAAAGGTGCGAAAATTAAACTAAATTATTACAAGGCGTCGGGTATTTACATCGCCAAAAGCAACCCTTTGAAATTTAAAAGCGGAAAAATAAATGTCCTAATTAAAATTATTACAAACTAGGAGCAGATACATTAATTGGGTAAAGGAAAAATAAAGCGTGCGGTGCAAAATTAAATCGAATACGAAATTAGGGTTTTGACCCTTTTAATTAAAGAAAATGTTTTTGTTTGTTTTTATTTTTGAGAAAGGAAATTAAATGCTAAATTAATTATTAAATAAATTAATTAATGAGAAATATTAAATGACGTATTTTTGGAGTTTTTGTTAATTTAGGAAAGAAAATAAAATAATTAAACTAATGTTAAAACCTAATTATTCTAATTGATTTTTTTAAATATTTACAAAATCAATTAAAGTTATCTAGAATTAATAACCTAATTAATTTATTAGTATTTATTAATAAAATAAAATTCTGAAATTTAATTGGGTAAAAAAATATTTTTGGTGATTTTTTTGATAAAAAAGAAATTACGTTATTGGTTAGTAAATAAATAAAAACAAATAAAATAATGAAATTAAATAAGCAAAATATAAGAAAAGTATAGAATGGGCCTGAGAAAGTGAGGTGTGAATAGAAAGGATGTTGGCCCATTTGTGAAGATCCAATTGACTTTTGTGATCCCTTGCATGTGCGTTTGACTGGGTACATGGTACACCTTCAATGCTGGCCACCAGATCTGGCCATCTGGCCATCTGGCGCGCTGGATGGTGAATGTCCATGATGGATGCTTGGCTTGAGTGTGCACCTGATTACCTGAAATAATTTGGAAAAATAACAAATGCTGGAGGCAGGGATCGAACCCCTGACCTCCAGCCTCTAATGCCCTGAAATCATGTGTGGCAACCACTAGGCCATGTGGTTCTATTTGTTAATGAAATAAAATGCAATAATAATATAAAAAAACAAAAGCTAATGTGCAGAAAGATAAATAACGTGCGCGCTGTTTGAATGGACAAATGGGGGAGTGCCAACACATCATCCCTGTCCTCCCTCCGTAGCTAAAAATCTGTAACACTTATACCTACAGACGTTGGCCGTCACTACAAGTCGTGTCCATTCCAAAATCTAGTAGAGGCCATGAAAATGAATTCTAAGACCATGGTAGAGGTCGTCTCATCCTCCTGATTGCAACCATGCCCATTATTAGGGCCAATTTTTCCTGAAACAAAAAGCCCTAAAACCAAACACAAAACCCTAGCAATGGTGATCCATGATATAGGTCATATAAATGAAATTGGTTATTGCAAAAAGCTTGCAAATGATATGGTGATCCAGAATATGCAATTATTTTTCATTATAGATGCAAGAATGAAGCTTTTCGAATTCAAGAATATGATGATTCCATGAATGACTTACAGTGCACTGGAGGGCTTGGAAACGCGTGGTTTTTCTCGCTTTAGGTTGTGGATACTTTCAGGAAACGATTGAGATCGTTAAGGAGCCTTAAAACTTCCTCTAAGAGTGATTTTGATCTCACACTTTTCTTTGATTTTTTCAGATTTTGTTTGCTCTCTATGCTTGATCTCCAACCCTTATTTTTGTCTGCCTTGCCTCCTTATGTATTGTACAATACATTAGGGCTGCAAACTCATTCAAAATCTCTCTCTCTTTCAATGCTTTGGATTGGATTTGATTCTTCTTTAACAACCTTCCATATTTGGCTTCTTTTCAATCTTTTTGTACACATATGGCTTGATGCGAATTTGAATGCCTTGCTATCTGTGATTAGAGCTTCCTCAATTTTGACTCTTTGGAGGTGTTCTTGGAATTTTTAGAAAGCTTGATATGTCCTCTAACTAACCCTTTTGGTCTCATCTCAATTTGATATTCCATGCTCAAGTATGAAGCTTTGACAAAAAAAGTGTTTTTGTTGACTTTTCAAAATGACCTATAATGTCCAAATTCATAACTTCTTGTGAGTGCATATTTTGATCTTGGGAGCTGAAGATGGATTATAGGGAATTGCATACTCTTCAAAATGAGCTTTTGATGGGTCATTTCTCATAAAGTATGAGAAAGTTATGCTTGGTAAAAGTTGAGTTGACTTTTCCTGCAAAATCCTAATTTAATAACTTTTGAAACTTGATGAATTGTGAGCAATCCTTGATGAATCATGATCAACCCTTGATCAAATGATGAAATATACTTTAAAATGAGAATGTTGATCAAAAATCTTGAAGTTTGACTGTATTTGGGCCACAATTGACTTTTGCCCAAGCGTAGTCGATTTTTGGGCCCTTTGAGCAATTGACTGAGCAAACTTTCTCTGCAAGGCTTGAAACTTGACATGGATGGTGTGATCGGTGGGAATGAGAACTGGGAATGAGAACTGACTGTTTTGGAATGCTGGTTCGCATTTGCGTTTTTTTTTCGCAAAATGTCGCGGTAAGCAAGAGTCGCCACCGTCTTTTATTTTATCCAACAAGGAAAGGACAAAAGCACAGAAAAATTCCTTTTTGAGATATTTCTCGGGTTCGGGAGGTAGATTATAGAAAGGGAAGGTGTTAGCACCCTTTCTATCCGTGGTTATCCACGAGCTCTTAGGTACTTGCTCATTGTGTTTTCAAAAGTTTGCTTTTCTTTGTGTTTGTGGGTTTGAAAGAATTTTTGTTTTGAAAGGAGTGTAAGTGCGAAAAGTTTTGTTTTGTTTTAAAAGGAGCAAGTACTTAAGAACCATCTACCTACTCAAAAGGGAATTAATCTGTACAAATATCCTTTAGACAATGCTAGCCCACTATTGATGAGTAGGTAGTATCGTCGTTGGAGTTTTCGGGTCAATTCGATTAAGGGACGTGTGGTCACTAAAGCAACGTTAGGACGCATTAGCGATAATCCTAATATCCTAGATCATTTTTCTGAGGCAACCGTTTCAAGGCAACTATGATCTTTGGATAAGAGGGCGACCCCTAAAACTTCCTATACTCAATGACCACGTTCGAAGGCAACCAAGTGAGGTGTACCCTAAGAGTGCGCATGTGCGAGTGCGTTAGTTCGGTTAATTTTATCTGTACATGTCATGGGTGAGCTATGTTGATTTTAGGTTAAAGATTTGATTTTGTCATGCATTCCCTATTATCAAACATCTAACAGTTAATATTGTGCGGAAATTAAATTTGTGGAAATTAAATTTGCGGAAATTAAATCTAAGCTATTACAAGGCGTCGAGTATTTACTTCGCCAAAAACAAACCCTTTAATTTAAATTGTGGAAAGTAAAAATAAAGCGATAAATCAATAAAGTCCTAATTGAACGCTATTACATATCAGAAGCAATTACAATATTGGAAATATAGATCGCGTGCGAGAAAATTAAATCGGCGCATTTTTAGAGTTTTGACCCTTTTTTTATTAAAGAAAAGATTATGGCTTATTTTTTGAATTAAAAATTAAATCTAAGTTAATAATTAAATTAATTAATTAATGAAAATATTTTTGTTTTTTTTTTTATATTTAAGGAAATAAAATAAAATAGATTAAAATTATTAAAAACCTAATTCTATATTGATTTTAATTTATTGCAAAAATATTAAAGGTTACACCTATTTAAAACTAAGTTAATTAATTAATATGTATTTACAAAATAAAATAATGAAATTAATGAAAATAATATTTTTTATGTTTTCTGATTTTTATTAAGAAAAATGTTAATTATTTGGTTAGTAATTAATTAAGAATAATGAAAATAAAACAAGTAAATAAATAAAATATTAAAAGAAAAGAAATAACCAAGGGGGGTACTGGGCCCAATCTAGAGGTGAAATCAGCATTTCAGAGGCCCAATACGTCCAAGCATGCTTTGACTTTTTCCATCCAGTGTGCGCTTGTTGACTTGGGCATATGATGGTCCCTCATTCCTGGCCACCAGATTTGACCTGAAGGTCATCTGGCGCGTTGAGATTGCAAGCGTATGATAGACCATGCTTTAGAGATCACATGCAATTCCCTGAATAAAAAATACACAAATGTTTTAGGGGACCTGGGATTCGAACCCACGTCCCATTAGACTATGCATTAACACGCTTGCCATCTGAGCCAATGTGCTTATTTGTTATTAGCATAAGGTGACAATTATTATATGCAAAATAAAGCGTTATTCCTGAAAAATAAAAAAAAAGTGGCGCGCAGTTTGAATGGACCAATAGGAAGAAGACACGCCTTCGTCTTCTTCGTTTAAAAAACCAGGGTTTTACCTGTGGATTTTATCCGCAACAAAATCCGTTGCTTTCTCCTAAAGTGAGTTTTAGGCCACAAAAATGCCAGCCAAAGACATCATCATGCTCGCCTCTTTCTCCTAAGTCCATTTATGCCCATGATTTGTTCTAATTGTTCCTGCAAAACAAAACCCCAAATGCAAACCTCCAAAACCCTAGGTTTGGGTAGGGAGATATAGGCTACAAAAATCCAATTGAATAATGCAGAATGATTAGAAATTGAATGGCAAGCATGAATGTACAAACGATTTGGCAAAAAAATGCAAGAACATTGATTCACGATTCCATGTTCAGAGCTATGTTCATGGGCACTTACAGCGCGATTTAGGAGGTCTCAAGGCCTGGTTTTGATTGCTTTAGCTCCACTGGATGTCAGGCAAGGAAGCTATGTTGACATTTTGGACTGAATCGAGCTCTAACCAAGATTTTGATCTCACACTTTTTCAAGCTTTTTTTCAATTTTTTTGGCCGTTTCTACACTTCTTAGGTCGTGTTCTTGATGTGTATGGCTTGTGTGTGTATAAGGGATGGCATTAGGTTAAAAACTTGGGCCTCAAATCCATGTGCATTGAAGAATTTAGATATGATTTGATCTCCATTGATAAAGTTTCCAAAATTGTCCAAATCTGATTTTTTATGCATAATAAGGCTTGATACGAATTTGATTATGTGAATCATGATAATTGAAAGTTGTATCAATAAAAAAGATCTTATTCCATCAATTTTTGGATTTTATTTGGATTAATATTGATTTAAAATGAATTAATTCAATAAAAATCAAATAAAATAAAAAAAATAAATGAATGGCCATGAAATTGAATATAGGACACGTGTGTGGTGTGACAAGACCAAATCAAGTGGAAAAAAGTGGGCCCTTTTGTCAAAAATTGGAGTTTTGAGGATAGTTGACTTTTGACTTTTTTGGAAAAATGCCCAACTTCAACAATGCATAACTTCTTCAATTTTGAACTTTTGGATGTGTTCTTGGACTTTTTAGAAACCTTGAGATGTCCTCTAACCAACCCTTTTGGTCTCATCGAAGTTTGATATTCCATGATTAAGTTATAAGCTTTGGAAAAAAAGGTGTTTTGTTGACTTTAAAAAATGACCTATAATGTCCAAATTTGTAAATTTTTTGTGAGTGCATTTCTTGATCTTGGGGTGTGAATATGGATTGTATGAAATTAAATCCTCTTCAAAATGAGATTTGTATGGGTCATTTCTCATAAAGTATGAGAAATATATGCTTGGTCAAAGTTGAGTTGACTTTTCCTACAAAACCCTAATTTAGCAACTTTTGAATCTTGATGAATCTTGAGCAATCATTGATGAATCATGACCAAACCTTGATAAAATGATGAATTATACTTAAAAATGAGAATGTTGACAAAAAATATTGAGGTTTTACTATTTGTAGGTCACAGTTGACTTTTGCCCTAACACAGTCGATTTTTGGACCTCTTGAGCAATTGACTGACCAAACTTCCTCTGCAAGGCTTGAAATTTGACACGGATGATCTTGAGAACATATTAGGAAATTGGGAAGCACTTGAGGTCATTTGGATGTGAGGAACTTGATGCAACAAAAAACCCTAATTTTTACTTGACTGCCTTAGGAGATGATTTGACTGTCCAATTCTTGAGCCATCTTAAACACTTGGAGATTATTCTTGACATGTCTTGAGAAATATGAGAGGGGAAATTTTGGGGTACAACAGTTGCCCCTGTTCAATCTTATTAAACCTGAGGATATAGATTGGCGTTCGGGCCTTTCGTGATCTGAAGGTGGAAGGTGATTGAACACTAGAGTGCCCATAAATTTCCACTCGCATGAAGTAGTATCAGCATTGTGATGTCGGGAATGGGCTTACAGATGCCATTTGGAGGTTGTTGGTAGGTGGTTTTGTATTTGTTGACGGGTTGTCTCCATAGACGGGTTGTCTCCTTTGACGGGTTGTCTCCATTGACGGGTTGTCTCTTTTGACGGGTTGTCTCCATTGATGGGTTGTCTCCATTGACGGGTTGTCTCTATTGATAGGTTGTCTCCATTGACGGGTTGTCTCTATTGACGGGTTATCTCCATTGACGGGTTGTCTCCATTGACGGGTTGTCTCCATTGAAGGGTTGTCTCTATTGACCGGTTGTCTCCATTGACGGGTTGTCTCTATTGATGGGTTGTCTCCATTGACGGGTTGTCTCTATTGACGGGTTGTCTCCATTGACGGGTTGTATCCATTGACGGGTTGTCTCCATGGTTGGGTTGTCTCTATTGACAGGTTGTCTCTATTGACAGGTTGTCTCCATTGACGGGTTGTCTCCATTGACGGGTTGTCTCTATTGATAGGTTGTCTCTATTGACGGGTTGTCTCTATTGACAGGTTGTCTCCATTGACGGGTTGTCTCTATTGACAGGTTGTCTCTATTGACGGGTTGTCTCTATTGACAGGTTGTCTCCATTGACGGGTTGTCTCTATTGACGGGTTGTCTCCATTGACTGGCTTCGCCTCAGAAAAATCTTTAGGAATCGATTTAACTGATTTTGTCTCCATTGACATGGTTGGGAGTTTAACTGCATCCTTCCTGAAAGGTAAAAGTCAGTCATATGCAATGTATGATATGGATCAAGCAATGATGTTCTCAACATAAATGAGATTGTATGGTATGATGCGTATATGCATGTATCATGATGTATGAAAAATGTGATGTTTTAGCTGGGGAAAATAAATCCCGGAGCTGCTGGAGAATAGAGTTGAGTTCTTCGTTTCTGTTGGGGATGATGAACGAAGATGATTGTGAGAATAAACCTGCAGGAGGAGATGACTCCGTTGGGGAATAAACTGATGAAGAGATTACTCCGAGGGGAATTACTCTGTGGGGAAGAGATGCTCTGCTGAAGATTTTAACGATAAAATCCGCTGGGGATTCCGCTGATAAGGTCCGCTGGGGATTTCAATGATAAACTCTGTTGGGGATTCCGCTGATAAGGTCCGCTGGGGATTTCAATGATAAACTCCGCTGAGGATGGATTACCGCTGCTGGTGATACATAATCTGTTGAGGATTGAATTCCTGTTTGTGAAAGGAAAGAACTCCGATGGGGATGATCTTTCAGTTGCAACTTGCTGGAGATAACCCGGTTAGACTCTTGTGGGGATAATCCTCTGAATTCTGCTAGGAATGATCCTTTGAACTTGGCTGGGGAGATTTATTTTTGTACTCCGTCGGGGATAAACTTCCAGAGTCTACTGGGGAAGATGATTCAACTCTGTTTGGAAATCTTTTTTAGACTGCGCTGGGGAAATGGCTCCACTGGGGGTATCTTGTATTTCGCCAGGGAACATTCTTATACTCTGTTGAGGAATATTAAGACTGCCGGTGATACTCTTATACTTGCTGGGGAATATCTCAATACTCTGCTGGGGAAGATTAAGACCTCCTGCGGATATCAAGCCTTTTTAGGGCTGATGGTAGACTAACTCTGCTTGGGGAGATATGCTGATTTGTTCATAGTTGCAAGTCTCAGCTGGGAGAGCTACCATTATTGTCTTACTCTGCGGGGAGTAAAGGTATCTTGGTCATATTCTTCTGCCGAACCTACCTTAGTACCTGGTGGATAGGGCAACTGTTCAACTTGGACACTTCTTATGCCCCTGCTTCTGATATTACCAGTAATTCATCTTTTGTTTCGCATGTAAGTATTTATGAGCAACAATTAATGTCAAATGCATATATCAAAAATGAACATTGGACGTTCTTTGCAAAACAAAACAGATAAAGGAAAAACAGTTTGAAATTTGTCTGAAAATGAATTTGTATTGATTTTGAAGTTTGGCCTATAAATAGGCGTTTTTTGTACAAGAGGCTGACGTCCTAGTAAGAGAACGCCGCCGAACAAATAGAATTTATACAGTTTGTAAAAAGAAAACAAAACAACTATGTGAATAATCCCACTGGGTTCCAACTCTGCTATTGCCCTTATGTCCTCGAGCATCTCATCACTTTTCTATTGGTTGAAGATGAATCAGATTGGTTAGTGCCGTCTGAGCTTGATAGTCGATACTGAAGTCTGGATGCAAGGCGATCCAATGAGACATAGTGTTGTACCCCAAAATTTGCCCTCCCATTTCCTTAACATTTTCTCATCACAAGACCTTTGAAGCTCAAGATCCAGTTAGGGTTTCCTCTGCTCAAGACTTCTCCTTGTACTGTTAACCCAAATTAGGGTTTGTGTTTGCACAAAGATGTTTTGACCTAAAATGCCTAAGATGACTTTCATGCTTCATGTTGGACTCCCAAATTTATCCATACCAAGTTTCAAGTCTTGATTCCAAATTTCGCCCAGTCAATTGGACAGTTGACCTAGAAATCAACTGTATTGGAAAAAAGTCAACTATGCCCAATTGACAGTCAAATCTCATGAAAATTGACCCACGTCAACATTATGAACTCACATGGACCATTTGATCAAGTTTGGATCACAATTCCACAAGAAATTTGATCAGATCATCAAAAGGGCAAAATGGTCATTTTTAGGGTTTTGACTACACAAGGGCAATTTTTGACTATTTGACCTAGCCAATGGCAAACCAAGCTCACATATGGACTCAAGGACCCCATGGAATTATCTTGACATGCTCAACAAGTTCAAAGGATCCCAAATACACAAGATTGATAGTTGAATTTCCCAGTCAATTGATCAATTTTGACTGTATACTGAAAAGTCAAACTTTGACTTTTTGGTCAAAATCAAGGGTCAAGGTTCATTTTTCATCAAAACATGCCAAATCATGAAACTTGTTCACCAAGAAATCAAGAAATGCAAATTAGGGTTTGAAATGGGAATTTTTCATAAATTAGAATTTTTCTAAGTTATGGAAAACCCTAATTTTTTTCCAACTTTGCCCCACTTTCTCACCAAGATTCATTTGGATTCAAACAAAATTCAAAACATGAAAGTTGTAGCTTGTTGCATAATCTACAACTTTGATTCACAAAGTTTTCCCAAATGAGGCTTGTATCTCAAGTTACAATTTTTTGAATAAGGATACTAAACCATCTTTAACTTAGTGAAAATTTGACCTTTTTGACAAGGTTTTCTACCTAACTTCAAGGCCATTTTCCATACACTTCCACTTGGAATTTCAATTTGAATTTCAAAGATGGATTGTAGTACACATTCCAAGCTTTCCAAAATGTCCAAGAACTCATCAAACAACCTCATAACTTGAGAGAATCGAATTTCACAATATGACAAAAACTCACTTTTGAATTGATCGTGTACATGTTCATAACTTAGGCCATTTTCAAGTCAGCATAGTTTGTGCTACATTACAGGTCCTAAAACCCTTTGACACTCAATAATTCAATGCAAAACCATTGTACCAAGATGTTGTTCTAAGCATTTGGATATTACATGGAGAATTAACCCTTAATTAGAAAAAGCATTATTTCCATTTTGAAAAAGTAGAACTTTATGTCCATTTTGCAAATCCAAGTGGTACAGTCAAAATCTTCTAGGCACAAGTTATGAGACACTTTTCACTGATCAAGGCCAAGGGTTGCAGCATGTTATGGGGCCTGCATCAGTCTAGAATATCAACTTGCCTTTTGTTGCTTAAAAAAGAAGAAACATTGCATATCATATACCAACTTCCATATCAGTCAACCAGGCCTGAGAGAAAGATATCAAACATATTCCAAACATTGATCCTAAGCTGAAACACGACCCTAACATCCCTCATACACTCCCATCCCCAAAATCACCTTCAAACTGCAAAGAACAGGGCAGGGTCTGCAGTTTGAGTGCCATCTCTCTTTCCTCTCAAGCTTTCTTGCCCAAACCAGTTCACACACCTTCCCTATCATCTATGCAAGCTAACCAAAACCTAAAACACGACCTGTAACTCCTCTAACTAGTTCCACCATTTTCACTTTTCTGATTTGCAGGTGAAGTGCTCTAGCACGATTCAAAAGCTTTCAAGACAAAGTAAAGCTTGGAATAGCATCCCTGGACCTCAAGGAAGCTATACCAATCATCACCTTGCATTGAAAGCTTCTCCATTGCCAGATACAGTTTTGCTTAAAAGTCCAGGAATTGGGAGATAGAAAACACGTGCTTGCTTGAACAATTTTGTTCTGAGGTTGACAATGACTGGTTCTGGACTGGGCCTGGAATACTTTTCTTATTTGCACCATACAATTGCTTCTGAACCCCCTGAGCCCATTTGGTTTATTTTTAATGTTTTTTGACTTTTTCTTTTTTGGATTGACTTATTTATTTTTTCTCATGATATTAAAAATATAGAAAATATTTTTCTCACCATTTTTGAATTTATTAGGCATTTATTTGATTTTCTTTTAGTTTGTACATAAATAAATAAATACATATACTTTTATCTAAAATACTAAAATAGTGCAAATATATTTTTTATACATTTTTATTTTGTTTTACTTTCTGAAAATATTTTATAGAAAAAAATACTTTTTTTATTAAATATTAAATATTATTAATTTGTATATATAATACCTATTTAATGAATAATACATATATATATATATATACATATATATATATATATATATATATATATATATATATATATATATATATATATATATATATATATATATATATATATATATATATATATATATATATATATATATATATATATATATATATATATATATATATATATATATATATATATATATATATATATATATATATATATATATATATATATATATATATATATATATATATATATATATATATATATATATATATATATATATATATATATATATATATATATATATATATATATATATATATATATATATATATATATATATATATATATATATATATATATATATATATATATATATATATATATATATATATATATATATATATATATATATATATATATATATATACATGTTTTTTATCTTATTAATATTTAACACTAAAGATACATTTTTACAAACATACTTTATTTTTATTCTATTTTTGTATATAAATAATAAATATTGTATATATTGAATAAATAATACATTGTATTTAATAGAATTAGGGTTTGACCTCAAACATGAAAAAATTCCCAAAAATAACACTTTTCTTTTTGTTTATTTTGACACATAAAAAATACTTTTTTCATACATACAAAAAAACCATTTTTGCATCTTGCATATTTATTCTTATTTTATTTTATGCAAATTAATTATTTTGTAAATAATTCAATTATTGATGTAATAGTTAGGTTTAAATTCCTTGTCAAAATCTCCATTTGAACATTTGTACCCCCCTTCCCATATATGGTTTTGTAATAGCTTAGTAAATTTATTTTCGCACTTTATCGCTTTCTAATTATACCATGTTAGAATTAGGGTTTGTATGCGAAAAAACAATGAAAATAGTTTTGACCTAATTTCAAGATAAACAAGCATGAAAATGGACACACAAATCACACTTGCACCCCCTAGGGTATTCTACTTGTTGCCTTTCAAAATTGGGCCATATTGCATGTTAGGTCTCTTTGGGCAAAACAAACACAAACCAAATGATCATAGTCCCTCGATGACGCTTCCAAAATGTTGCCTAAACAAATGATCAAGTCCCTTAAATAAAATGCCCAAAGATACTTGGCACCATTGTAATTATGGTCTAAACGATGACCCGCGCCCATCCCTTTCACATCCTAACATGAGATTGTCCACCAAATACAATGGTGGAACAAACTTGTTAAAAGGGTTAAAACATAGCAATAAGCTTTGAGAAATTTAGGAGTAGATAACCTCTTAGTTACTTGAATCAAACTTGCAAAAAACAAAACACTTGCGTATTTTCTAAAACACACCTCACAACACTTTCAAAACAAACTTTCAAAAACCAAATGAAAACCTTTTCAAAAGACATACATCTTTGTATACATCCCCACATGGATCATTATAAAGGTTGCCACCACATTGGCTTCTTTTCAAAACATTTTCAAACCCACACACACAAGCACCATTTCAAACAATTGAAAATCAAAGGCAAGTGATCTAAGCAAGTAACTAAGAGCCCATGGATAACCATGGATAGAAAGGGTGCTAATACCTTCCCTTTCTATAATCTACTCCCCGAACCCAAGAAAACATCTCAAAGGTTTTTTGCTGTGCTTTTTAACCTTTCCTTAGGATAAAATAAAAAGTCGGTGGCGACTCTTGCTCAACCGAAACATTTGCGAAAACAAACGCAAAACTCATAGTCAGTTCTCCCACCGTATCACAGAACTGGCGACTCTGCTGGGGAATTGATTAAAAGTGGAGTAACCTTAGGGCTTAGATCACCTTTGTTTTCAATTGTTTGCTTTGATTGCTTTTATATTTGTGGGCTTTGCATCGGAGTTTCATAGATCCTAACCCGGATCTGGGAAATACCCTTTTTAGGTAGCATAATCTTTGAGGGACCTGTCCGGCGTAGACCGACATGGGTGAAGCAGTGGCTACATTGGTGTGGCACTTTGGTCTATACCTATATCCCTTGTGTTGCAATGAGGAGAATATAGGTCTTCTAAGGAGTCATTAAACACCAATTGACCTTAGAACCCTAAATTAACCAAACTTGGCCATTAGGATAGTAGCAGTATGCTACACTCATTGAGGCTAAATTCTCGCGATGGTTCTGGCCGCAAGAAAAGATTGCGATTCTGGAGTTTTGACCGATTGAGGGTAGTCAATGATTTGAGATCCTCTAGAACTCGGTTACTTTTGATAGGACAGGTTTTAACCAACGAAACTAAAAGAGGGTAATGCCTAAACTTCATGCTGGCCTGAAACCTAAGGGTTGTCTTGTGTGACTTGTGTGCCTTATCATGTTTGCCTGTGTGAATACTTGTGGTGTGCTTCATCATAGCATCATACCATCATACCATTGCATGCATCCTGTATAAAAGACTAACCCATTTCAAAGACAAAAAAGGTTTCATCTTTGCTCTGTTTTGTAGGACATCATGATGCCCGTGCGTAGGAATACTATCCGGCTCAGCTTTGTTCAACCACCAACTTTGCTCAAGGATTTGGTTGGTAGGATTCCAAACACTTCTTCCTTCATCAACAGGCATGGTTCTCTCCTTGGCTTGATCACTGCAAAATGGGACCAACAACTGGTCAGTGTTCTGACCCAGTTTTATGACCCTCTGTATCATTGTTTCACCTTTCAAGACTTCCAGCTGGTTACTACCCTGGAAGAATTCTCCTATTTGCTTGGGATCCCTGTCTTGGAGCAAACTCCTTTCACTGGTTTGGAAAAGACTCTTAGGCCTGAAGAGGTTGCTGCAGTTCTCCCCTTGACCAAAGAGGAGGTATTGGCTAACTGGGAAACTAGAAGTGGAGTTAAGGGATTTTTGGTCAAATTTCTGGTTGGCAAGGCTAATGATTTCTGGAATGACTTGGACTTCAAGGCGTACGAAGATATTCTGGCTCTTTTGATCTATGGTCTGGTATTGTTTCCCAATCCTGACACCTTTATCAGTATCCATGTCATAAGGATCTTCATGTCTCGGAATCCTGTACCCACTCTTTTGGGTGATATCCTGCAACAACTCTATGCTCGTACTGCTCGAAAACGGGGAACTCCGTGGTGTTGTGCTCCTTTGCTAGTGAGGTGGTTTATTTCGCACCTTCCTAAGTCCGTGCAGAAGAATGAAGAAGGAAAAGGTTGGGCTCGGAGGTTAATGTCTCTCACTGATA
This sequence comes from Vicia faba, assembly GCA_948472305.1. NCBI lineage: Eukaryota > Viridiplantae > Streptophyta > Magnoliopsida > Fabales > Fabaceae > Vicia > Vicia faba. The sequence goes on from OX451739.1 coordinate 417,396,177, forward strand.
ATGACATCACTTGGACTCTCAGAGGTTTGGATGAGGTAGCTGTTATTGATCGTTGCGGAGAATATCCTAATGTTCCGTTGATTGGTATCCAAGGAGGAATCTCTTATAATCCATGCTTAGCTCTCCGTCAATTTGGAAGAGCCAGAGGAGTTGGGCCTCCTGAAATGTTGGTTCCTCACTTCCATTTTGAGTTTCAGGCAGACAGTGACAAACTACGCCATGGATTCATTAGAGCTTGGGACAGAATTCACGAAGCTGACCCACATGAGTTGGGACCAAAGACTTCTCTACCATTGGAACCCTATTGCAAATGGGTCCGCATCCGTGCTCAGAGGTTAGGTATGCCGTACGAAGCTGTCAGACCTATCATTCTTGAGTCTCCTGATGAAGATGGGGTTCCTCCAACTGTCCTCCCTCCTCAGATACCTACTGATTTTGACACAATGAAGAGATCTTGGGCGCAGCTAAAGGAAGAACGAGATTTCTATCGGGAAAAGTTCAACGAGCAGGAGCGGAAGATTCAAAGGCTGACTAAGCAATTGGAGGAAGAGCGGGTCCTGAATAACTACATCAACACTGAGAAAAGGAGGCCATGGGAGCACTGATGGGCTTTGGATATTTCCTTTTATAGCTTTTATTTCCTTTCCAGTATTTTTCATTCCTGTAATACCTAAGGGCAAGTTGTTGAACAATTGAAATTTTAATCTAATGAAGTGTGTTTCCCTTTTTGTCTACAAAGTTGAATCTTGTTTGTCTTTGAAAACATAAAACATACGCATCTCATTGCACCATATGCATAACAGGTACCCTATTTCACAGGTTGCTTAATCTCCTTCGCTGTTTATTTTGAACAGTCATCATGAATCCAGACTCATCCAGTGAGCAAGCAATCAAGGCCCTTCAGGCCCAAAGTGCCCAGTTTCAAGAAATGGTCCTGAGCCTGGCCCAAGGTCAGAAGAGTTGAAGACCCTACTCCTGAAGAAGAAGAAGAAAAAGAGGACTGCGTTATTCAACACTGGACGCAGATTTGGGAACACACTCCATAATGAAGCTGATCCAACTACTTCTTCTGCTGAGAAAAACAGTCCCCAAGGGGGAGGAGCTCCTAGTCCCGCAGTCTCCGACAACGAGACGGACTATAACGACGAACAATACCCACCTGCTGCTGACAGATACAAGCAATTGGAGGACCGCTTGAGCGCCATGGAGATTCAGAATGTGCCAGGGCTGGATTTCGGAGATTTGGGGTTATCTTCTTGGGTAGTAATTCCACACAAGTTTAAGGCGCCTGCTTTTGCCAAATATGACGGGGCTTCCTGTCCAAAACTGCATCTAAGGTCGTACGTAAGGAAGATCCAACCCTACACGGCGGATAAGAACCTTTGGATTCACTTCTTCCAAGATAGCCTTTCGGGGTCACAGCTTGAATGGTTCTATCAACTTGATGGGACTAGTATCCGACACTGGGAAGATTTGGCAACCGCATTCTACAGACAATATCAATACAATTCTGATCTCGCTCCTACGCGTACCCAACTTCAGGGTATGTCTCTAGGAACGGGCGAAGGGTTCAAAGAATATGCACAAAAATGGAGAGATTTGGCTGGCAGGGTGCAGCCTCCATTGACTGATCGTGAGCTGGTTGATATGTTCCTAGGGACTTTGTCTGGTCCATTTTTCAATCATTTGGTTGGTAACTCCTCCGCTGGGTTTACGGATTTGATTCTGACGGGAGAAAGAATTGAAGCTGGCATCAGGTCAGGGAAAATACAAAAAGCTGCCTCCATAAGTACTGAGAAGAGGCCGTTTAAGAAAGAAGCAAGCGCCGTCTATGGTCCTAGAAGACAAGTCAAGCCAGAAAGTCGCCAAGCCGTCAATGCTTTGGTCATTTCAAAACCTGCTGCTGCTCCACAGCAGTACAATCAACAAAGAGGTGAAAGGCCCAAGAGGCAGTATACTCGGCTGAGTATGACCTTATCACAAATTTTACCACAACTGTTATCAACCAACTTGGTGACCATCAAAGAAGCTCCTAAGGTCGTTAATACTACATCTCCTAAGTATAACCCAAATTCCCGGTGTGCTTATCATTCTGATAGTCCCGGGCACACTACTGATGATTGCTGGGACTTGAGAAACAAAGTGCAAGATCTTATCGACGCGAAGGAAATTCAGTTTGAAGCACCTGAGAGGCCGAATGTTGTAACTGCTCCTATGCCCCAGCATAGAGTAAATGCAATCGAGGAAGATTTGTATGCTGTTTCAGTGAATGATGTTGCTACCCCTCTTTTGACTGTTAAGAGGAACTTACTACTAGCCGGTTTATTTCCAGGTTGTAGCAAGGGTTGCCTTCTGTGTGCTGTTATCCCTACCGGTTGTCCACTGCTGAAATCAGGCATCCAAAGCCTGATGGACAGCAAAGAAATTCTGTTCCAGAAAACTGCTGTTCCGTTTGTCTCCGTTGAAGAAATATCTGTTGTCACAATTTACAATCCTGCCAAAGCTCCCATGAAGAAACCAGTCCAAATTATGTCTGTTGTACCCATTACTATTACTGTTCCGGGGCCTCTCCCCTATGAGTCTGATAAAGCGGTCCCCTGGCATTATGGGGCCGACGTATATGTGCTTGGGGTGAAGCAGGAGTTCAACACCAATACCAGTATCAGTAACATCACTGGTCCCACCAAGATTACCCGCAGTGGCAGGCTCTTCTCGCCTGACATTGCACCGCCAGTTATCCGAAAACCTCTCACCATCACACCCGCAAGTGTGCATGTTCCAATTCAAGTTTCTGTGTCTACTACTGCCGCCGAGTCCTCTGATACTCGGGGCAAAGAAGTTGCTACCGATTTGCCTGCCAGGACGGAGGCACCAAAAAAGACCGCTGTAGAAGCCTCCCAACAAGAGATGGAGGAAATTCTTAAAATCATCAAAAGGAGTGACTTTAACGTTGTTGAACAGTTGGGGCATACTCCCTCCAAAATCTCTATGCTATCATTGCTGCTATGCTCAGAGGCCCATGCAAAAGCCCTGATTTCATTTCTGAAAACGGCCCATGTGCCGCAAGAGACCTCCGCGGATCAATTCACCGAATGTGTGGCTAATTTGACGGCTGACAATGGCTTGGGGTTCTCAGATGCTGACCTTACCGCCAAAGGGAAAAATCACAATGATGCCCTGCATGTTTCCATAGAATGCAGGGGCACTACTCTCGCACACGTGTTAGTGGATACCGACTCTTCCCTGAATGTTTTTCCCAAAAAGGCATTGGATCGCTTGGATTGTGAGGGCCTGGAGTTGAAACCTAGTAACATCATTGTTAGAGCCTTCGACGGTTCTAAGAGGATGGTGCACGGTGAAGTAGACATCCCTATTCGTGTGGGTTCCCAAGTTTTCGACTCAACGTTCTATGTAATGGATATTCGTCCATCTTATTCCTGCTTGTTGGGTCGACCCTGGATTCACAAGGCTGGGGCAGTAACATCCACTCTACACCAAAAGCTCAAATACCCTGTCAAAGGGAAGATTGTTACTGTGCAAGGTGAGGAGGAATACATGGTTAGTCACTTAAATTCATTCCGATATATCGAGATGGACGGGGATTTTATTGAAACCCCCTTTCAGCATTTCGAAGAGGTACCTCCAACTTTGGCATCGGCTGAGGCAGTGGTTAAAGAAGACTTTCCGTTGAAGATGGCATCCTTGAAGGATGCCCGGGCTGTAATCGAGAAAGGCAATTGTGCGAACTGGGGTCAGCTTCCTGACTTCACTCAAAAGAATGACAAATTTGGGCTGGGCTTTACCGCAGAGGCTCAGAAGGCTGTGCGCAAGGAAAAGATCAGAAAGGCTCCAGTGTTTATCACCAGTCCAAGGGTGAATGCTGTCGAGGAGGATGTAGAGGAAGCAGAATTTGACAGTTGGATCTATCCAACCACCAGCAACGGACCAAGCAACTGGACGGCAAAGGATTTTACACCTATCAAATTTGTCACGCAGTAATTAATTCTTTTGATTTCCAATTTGTAACAAACAATATGTTAAAACTTTGTTGGCTCGGTGTCCTACCCGGGGCATCGTAGCTCCATTTGTGAGGGCTTTTTGTATGACATTTCCATATATCATCAATCAAAACATTGGACGTTTGTTGCATTTCAAATCTTGTGCTCTTTTTCTTTCTGTGTTATATATTTCAAAACAGCTATATTTACACACACTCACTTATACAGGTTTCAATCCACTCTGGATCTCATTGGTAATAGCTCTGCTACCGCCAGTTATGACTTCGAGAATCCGATCAACTTGGCCGAAGACGAAGGTGAAGATGATTGCGAAGTGTCTGGTGAACTCGCAAGACTGCTACTCCAGGAAGAGAGGGCTATTCAACCACATGAAGAGCCAGTAGAAACAGTTAACTTGGGTACTGAGACAGACAGGAAAGAGGTCAAGATTGGTGCCAATCTAGAGCTCAGCGTGAAGCAACGATTGATCCAGATGCTGCATGATTACATGGAGATTTTTGCTTGGTCCTATGAAGATATGCCTGGTTTGGATGCCGACATTGTAGTTCATCACCTGCCAACCAAGGAAGACTGCCCTCCGGTAAAGCAAAAGGTCCGCCGTATGCGCCCAGAGATGTCTGAAAAGATTAAGGCTGAGGTCATGAAGCAGTTCGATGCTGGGTTTCTAGCAGTAACTTCTTACCCTCAGTGGGTGGCCAATGTGGTACCGGTACTGAAGAAGGACGGTAAAGTCAGAATGTGTGTCGACTACAGAGATTTGAACAGGGCAAGCCCCAAGGATGACTTCCCCTTACCTCACATCGACGTTCTTGTCGACAATACTGCTCAACATAAGGTGTTCTCCTTCATGGATGGTTTTTCAGGGTATAATCAGATCAAGATGGCTCCGGAAGATATGGAAAAGACTACCTTTGTGACTCAGTGGGGCACCTTCTGTTACAAGGTCATGCCATTCGGGTTGAAAAATGCTGGGGCAACCTATCAACGTGCCGTGGTTGCTTTATTTCATGATATGATCCATCATGAGATTGAGGTATATGTTGATGACATGATTGCAAGGTCCCAAACTGAGGAGGAGCACCTTGATCATCTGCGGAAGTTGTTTGACCGTTTGAAGTTATACAAGCTAAGGTTGAATCCCAACAAATGCACCTTTGGGGTGAGGTCCGGAAAATTGCTAGGTTTCATTGTAAGTGATAAAGGTATTCAGGTGGACCCTGCCAAGGTAAAAGCCATACAAGAGATGCCAACTTCAAAGACAGAGAAAGAAGTCAGAGGCTTCCTGGGACGACTGAATTACATTTCCCGATTCATCTCACATCTAACTGCTACTTGTGAGCCAATCTTCAAATTACTGAAGAAAGATCAAGTAGTACGCTGGAACGATGAATGTCAGGCTGCCTTTGAAAAGATAAAGGAATATCTCCAAGAGCCACCCATTCTTATGCCACCAGTGGAAGGAAGACCTCTGATATTATACTTGACAGTACTTGACAATTCAATGGGGTGTGTGCTGGGACAGCATGACGAGTCTGGCCGAAAAGAGCACGCTATTTATTACTTGAGAAAAAAGTTTACCGACTGTGAGTCTCGTTACTCACTGCTTGAGAAAACTTGTTGCGCTCTAGTATGGGCTGCTCGCCGGCTGAGACAGTATATGCTGACTCACACTACTCTATTGATTTCAAAGATGGATCCCATCAAGTACATATTTGAAAAGCCCGCTCTGTCTGGAAGAATAGCGAGATGGCAAATGATCTTGACAGAATATGATATCCAGTATACAACTCAGAAAGCAATTAAAGGAAGTGTACTGGCAAATCATTTGGCACACCAACCTGTGGACGATTACCAATCATTGAACTTTGATTTTCCGGACGAAGATATCATGGTGGTAACTGACTGTGAAGTACCTGGACCGGATGAAGGACCTGAGGAAGGATCCCGATGGTCTATGCATTTTGACGGAGCCTCCAATGCTTTGGGTAACGGCGTCGGCGCTGTAATCATATCTCCCAAAGGAACTCATACTCCACTCACCGCCCGATTATGTTTCAACTGCACCAACAACATGGCAGAATATGAGGCATGTATCATGGGTCTACAAGCTGCAATCGACTTAAGGATCAAATTTCTGAGTGTCTTCGGAGATTCCGCTCTCGTGATCAATCAGATCAAAGGCGAGTGGGATACGAAACACCCAAATCTTATCCCTTACAAGGAGTATGTGTTGACCCTGCTTCCCCACTTTGAAGAGATAACTTTTGAGCACTTCCCAAGAGAGGAGAATCAGCTAGCGGACGCACTAGCTACGATGTCTTCAATGTTCAAAGTTAAATGGGACAATGAGGCTCCCCGGATCATTATCTGGAAGTTGGACGAACTGGCATACTGCTGCGATCTTGAGGCCGAAAAGGTGACTGAGAAACCCTGGTATCATGAGGTGAAGAGGTACTTGGAAGCTCAGGAATACCCTGAAGGGGCATCTGTCAATGACAAGAAGTTCATGAGGAGGTTTGCGGCAAAATTCTTCCTCAGTAACGACATCCTCTACAAACGGAATCATGATTCAACTCTACTACGTTGTGTAGATAAGGCTGAAGCAGAGAAAATCATGATAGAACTGCATGAAGGTACATTCGAAACACACTCCAGTGGACACACCATGGAAAAGAAAATCCTTAGGGCAGGATATTTCTGGTCCACCATGGAAGCCGATTGTTACCAACACTCTCGAACTTGTCACAAATGCCAGATCTATGCTGACAAGGTGCATATTCCTCCGGTTCCTCTAAACGTCCTGACGGCACCTTGGCCTTTTGCAATGTGGGGCATTGATATGATCGGGGAGATCCGACCGACAGCGTCCAATGGGCATCGCTTCATCTTGGTGGCAATCGATTACTTCACGAAGTGGGTTGAGGCAGCTTCCTACGCCACAGTAACCAAGAGCGTCATGGCACGTTTCATCAGGCATAATCTGATCTGTCGGTACGGCGTCCCGGAAAGAATCATTACGGACAATGGTACCAATCTCAATAACAAGATGATCACTGAACTCTGCGAACAATTCAAGATACAACACCACAATTCTTCTCCCTACCGGCCGAAGATGAATGGGGTTGTGGAAGCAGCTAATAAGAATATCAAGAAAATTGTGCAGAAGATGACAGTGACCTACAAAGATTGGCACGAGATGTTACCGTTCGCTCTTCATGGGTACCGCACCTCAGCAAGGACGTCAACCAGGGCAACTCCTTTCTCCTTGGTCTATGGCATGGAGGCAGTCTTGCCAATTGAAGTCCAGATACCCTCTCTCCGGATAATGAAGGATGCAGACTTGAATGAGGATGACTGGATCCAGACTCGACTTGATCAATTAAACCTTATTGACGAAAAGAGACTCACCGCAATCTGTCATGGTCAGACGTATCAAAAACGGATGATCAGAGCATTTAACAAGAAAGTCAGACCACAAGAGTATCAAGTTGGGGACCTGGTAATCAAACGCATCATCCTTCCTCAAAGTGATCCCCGGGGAAAATGGACCCCTACTTACGAAGGGCCATTTGTGGTTAAGAACATCTTCTCAGGAGGAGCTATGATCCTGACCACCATGGATGGTGACGACCTTCCTCACCCCGCTAATGCAGACATAGTGAAAAGATACTACGCATGAATAAAAGACCCGCTAGGTTGACATACCTAAGCAAAAATAAGGGCTTCCCGGCGAACCAAAAGGGTTCGGGCAAAAATAAGGGATGAAATAAATAAAAAATCTGTACACCCGGCAAGTCGAAAACCTGAAAAGGCGGCTTGGGCAAAAATGGGTATCCCGGTGGACTGAAAACCCGAAAGGGCGGTCCAGGCAAAAGTTAGGGATAAAGCGTAACACTATGTCTCATTGGATCACTTCGCATCCGGAATTCGGCATCAACTGTCTGGCTCGGATTTCGGCATCGACCAATCAGCTTCATCTTCAACTAGGCAGCAAAATGATGAGACGCTTGAAGACATAAAGGCGATAGCAGAGTTGGAACCCAGTGGGATTGTTCACATAGCTGTTTTGTTTCCTTTTTAAAATTGTAAATTCTATGTTATTCGGCGGCATTCTCTTACTAGGATGTCCGCCTCTTGTACAAAAACGCCTATTCACAGGCAAAATTCAAATCAATACAAATTCACTTATCCATACAAATTGCCTTTGTTTTTCTTTTTTCTGTTTTGTCTTGCGAAGAACGTCCAATGTTCATTTTTGATATATGCATTTGACATTAAATTGCTGATTCGTAAATATTTGCATATGAAACAAAAGATTAATTACAGGTGACATCAGAAACAGGGGCAATGTGAAGTTGTCTGATGCAGTCTGGTTGCTTTGTCCGCCAAGGTACCAAGGTAGATTCGACTGAAGAATGTGACCAAATCGTCTCAACGCCCCGCAGAGTAAGACAAGATTCAGCAATACTTTCCCCAAGCGGAGTTGATTCCCCGTCAATCCTGAAAAGGCACAACTTTCCCCGGCATGTCTTAAAGCTTATCCCCAGTAGATTATGGAAGCTTGTTCCCTGCAGAATACGGACGTCTCTCCCGAGCTTTATTCAGAGTTATTCCTCACAAGGGCTTATAACTGGGTTATCCTCAGCTAATTACCACGGAAGATCGCCCTCGACAAAGCTCCTTCAGTCCCCGGCAAAGTTCTTCCTATTCCCCAGTAGAGTTTATCTTTGGTGTTCCTCAGCGGAGTTTATCATCATTATCCCCAGCGGAGTCCATCATTGAAGTCCACAGCAGGCCTCTCATCAAAACTTCAGCAAAGTATCTCTTCCACAGAGCAACTCCCCGACCGGTCGTCAAGGATTTATTTTCCTAAAGACGAAATTACATTCATAAACGTTTCACATTTTCATACATCTTGCTTACATACATGATAAAGTGCATACAACACTATCTCATGTTGAACATCATGACATCATGCATCATGACATTGCATACAACTTATGTTTTTGCCTTTTCAGGGAAAAAGACAATCCCAAAGACAATTACCTACAACTGTCACAATTCCAGATTCGATACCTGTATCTAGCCAGGGCACATCTGAGAGTGATCAGTTTCCAGACTCGATTCCTGTATCTAGCCAGGGCACGTCTGAAGAGTTCAAAGATTCGATTCCTGTATCCAGCCAGGGCACATCTATCAACTATAACATTTCCAGATTCGATTCCTGTATCCATCCAGGGCATATCTGTTGACCACATTTCCAGACCCGATTCCTGTATCTAGCCAGGGCACGTCTGAAGAGTTCGAAGATTCGATTCCTGTATCCAGCCAGGGCATATCTATTGATGACTATTTCCAGATTCGATTCCTGTATCCAGCCAGGGCACATCTGTGAGCAACCGATTGTAGATTCGATACCTGTATCTAGCCAGGGCATATCTGCATAAGGAGATTGAAGATCAAAAACCTGTAACAAGCCAGGAAAACATTTGTCTTTCTCAATTACACAAAGTTCTCGCTAAGGAATCTCTTGTGCGATCAACGCTTCCAGATGGCATCTATAAGCCCATCTCCCTATCCACCACCTATCCAAATGGCATCTGTAAGCCCATTCCTGACATCACATTGCTGATACTTCAACATGCGAGTGCAAATTTCCGGGCACTCTAGTGTCCAATCTCCTTTTACCCTCGAGTCACGAAAGGCAAACTTGCCAATCTAACTCTTTAGGTTCAAGAAGATTGAACAGGGGCAACTGTTGTACCCCAAAATTTGCCCTCCCATTTCCTTAACATTTTCTCATCACAAGACCTTTGAAGCTCAAGATCCAGTTAGGGTTTCCTCTGCTCAAGACTTCTCCTTGTACTGTTAACCCAAATTAGGGTTTGTGTTTGCACAAAGATGTTTTGACCTAAAATGCCTAAGATGACTTTCATGATTCATCTTGGACTCCCAAATTTATCCATACCAAGTTTCAAGTCTTGATTCCAAATTTCGCCCAGTCAATTGGACAGTTGACCTAGAAATCAACTGTATTGGAAAAAAGTTAACTGTGGCCAATTGACAGTCAAATATCATGAAAATTGACCCACATCAACATTATGAACTCATATGGACCATTTGATCAAGTTTGCATCACAATTCCACAAGAAATTTGATCAGATCATCAAAAGGGCAAAATGGTCATTTTTAGGGTTTTGATGCACAAGGGCAATTTTTGACTATTTGACCTAGCCAATGGCAAACCAAGCTCACATATGGACTCAAGGACCCCATGGAATTATCTTGACATGCTCAACAAGTTCAAAGGATCCCAAATACACAAGATTGATAGTTGAATTTCCCAGTCAATTGATCAATTTTGACTGTATACTGAAAAGTCAAACTTTGACTTTTTGGTCAAAATCAAGGGTCAAGGTTCATTTTTCATCAAAACATGCCAAATCATGAAACTTGTTCACCAAGAAATCAAGAAATGCAAATTAGGGTTTGAAATGGGAATTTTTCATAAATTAGAATTTTTCTAAGTTATGGAAAACCCTAATTTTTTTCCAACTTTGCCCCACTTTATCACCAAGATTCATTTGGATTCAAACAAAAGTCAAAACATGAAAGTTGTAGCTTGTTGCATAATCTACAACTTTGATTCACAAAGTTTTCCCAAATGATGCTTGTATCTCAAGTTACAATTTTTTGAATAAGGGTACTAAACCATCTTTAACTTAGTGAAAATTTGACCTTTTTGACAAGGTTTTCTATTTAACTTCAAGGCCATTTTCCATACACTTCCACTTGGAATTTCAATTTGCATTTCAAAGATGGATTGTAGTACACATTCCAAGCTTTCCAAAATGTCAAAGAACTCATCAAACAACCTCATAACTTGAGAGATACAAGCATTCAATAAAACCCTTTGACACTCAATAATTCAATGCAAATCCATTGTGCCAAGATGTTGTTCTAAGCATTTGGACATTACATGGAGAATTAACCCTTAATTAGAAAAAGCATTATTTCCATTTTGAAAAAGTAGAACTTTATGTCCATTTTGCAAATCCAAGTGGTACAGTCAAAATCTTCTAGGCACAAGTTATGAGACACTTTGCACTAATCAAGGCCAAGGGTTGCAGCATGTTATGGGGGCCTGCATCAGTCTAGAACATCAACTTGCCTTTTGTTGCTTAAAAAAGAAGAAACATTGCATATCATATACCAACTTCCATATCAGTCAACCAGGCCTGAGAGAAAGATATCAAACATATTCCAAACATTGATCCTAAGCTGAAACACGACCCTAACATCCCTCATACACTCCCATCCCCAAAATCACCTTCAAACTGCAAAGAACAGGGCAGGGCCTGCAGTTTGAGTGCCATCTCTCTTTCCTCTCAAGCTTTCTTGCCCAAACCAATTCACACACCTTCCCTATCATCTATGCAAGCTAACCAAAACCTAAAACACGACCTGTAACTCCTCTAACTAGTTCCACCATTTTCACTTTTCTGATTTGCAGGTGAAGTGCTCTAGCACGATTCAAAAGCTTTCAAGACAAAGTAAAGCTTGGAATAGCATCCCTGGACCTCAAGGAAGCTATACCAATCATCACCTTGCACTGAAAGCTTCTCCATTGCCAGATACAACTTCAACTGAACAGTTTTGCTTAAAAGTCCAGGAATTGGGAGATAGGAAACGCGTGCTTGCTTGAACAATTTTGTTCTGAGGTTGAAGATGACTGGTTCTGGGTTGGACCTGGAATACTTTTCTTATTTGCACCATACAATTGCTTCTGAACCCCCTGAGCCCATTTGGTTTATTTTTAATGTTTTTTGACTTTTTCTTTTTTGGATTGACTTATTTATTTTTTCTCATGATATTAAAAATATAGAAAATATTTTTCTCACCATTTTTGAATTTATTAGGCATTTATTTGATTTTCTTTTAGTTTGTACATAAATAAATAAATACATATACTTTTATCTAAAATACTAAAATAGTGCAAATATATTTTTTATACATTTTTATTTTGTTTTACTTTCTGAAAATATTTTATAGAAAAAAATACTTTTTTTATTAAATATTAAATATTATTAATTTGTATATATAATACCTATTTAATGAATAATACATATATATATATATATATATATATATATATATATATATATATATATATATATATATATATATATATATATATATATATATATATATATATATATATATATATATATATATATATATATATATATATATATATATATATATATATATATATATATATATATATATATATATATATATATATATATATATATATATATATATATTAATACACTTAGGATAAAAATACCAAAAATATACATGTTTTTTTATCTTATTAATATTTAACACTAAAGATACATTTTTACAAACATACTTTATTTTTATTCTATTTTTGTATATAAATAATAAATATTGTATATATTGAATAAATAATACATTGTATTTAATAGAATTAGGGTTTGACCCCAAACATGAAAAAACTCCCAAAAATAATACTTTTCTTTTTGTTTATTTTGACACATAAAAAATACTTTTTTCATACATACAAAAAAACCATTTTTGCATCTTGCATATTTATTCTTATTTTATTTTATGCAAATTAATTATTTTGTAAATAATTCAATTATTGATGTAATAGTTAGGTTTAAATTCCTTGTCAAAATCCCCATTTGAACATTTGTACCCCCCTTCCCATATATGGTTTTGTAATAGCTTAGTAAATTTATTTTCGCACTTTATCGCTTTCTAATTATACCATGTTAGAATTAGGGTTTGTATGCAAAAAAACAATGAAAATAGTTTTGACCTAATTTCAAGATAAACAAGCATGAAAATGGACACACAAATCACACTTGCACCCCCTAGGGTATTCTACTTGTTGCCTTTCAAAATTGGGCCATATTGCATGTTAGGTCTCTTTGGGCAAAACAAACACAAACCAAATGATCATAGTCCCTCGATGGCGCTTCCAAAATGTTGCCTAAACAAATGATCAAGTCCCTTAAAGAAAATTCCCAAAGATACTTGGCACCATTGCAATTATGGTCTAAACGATGACCCGCGCCCGTCCCTTTCACATCCTAACATGAGATTGTCCACCAAATACAATGGTGGAACAAACTTGTTAAAAGGGTTAAAACATAGCAATAAGCTTTGAGAAATTTAGGAGTAGATAACCTCTTAGTTACTTGAATCAAACTTGCAAAAAACAAAACACTTGCGTATTTTCTAAAACACACCTCACAACACTTTCAAAACAAACTTTCAAAAACCAAATGAAAACCTTTTCAAAAGACATACATCTTTGTATACATCCCCACATGGATCATTACAAAGGTTGCCACCACATTGACTTCTTTTCAAAACATTTTCAAACCCACACACACAAGCACCATTTCAAACAATTGAAAATCAAAGGCAAGTGATCTAAGCAAGTAACTAAGATCCCATGGATAACCATGGATAGAAAGGGTGCTAATACCTTCCCTTTCTATAATCTACTCCCCGAACCCAAGAAAACATCTCAAAGGTTTTTTGCTGTGCTTTTTAACCTTTCCTTAGGATAAAATAAAAAGTCGGTGGCGACTCTTGCTCAACCGAAACATTTGCGAAAACAAACGCAAAACTCATAGTCAGTTCTCCCACCGTATCACACATAGTGTTACGCTTTAATCCCTAATTTTTTCCTGGACCGCCCTTTCGGGTTTTCAGTCCACCGGGATACCCTTTTTTGCCCAAGCCGCCTTTTCAGGTTTTCGACTTGCCGGGTGTACAAATTTTTTCATTTTTATCCCTTATTTTTTCCCGAACCCTTTTGGTTCGCCGGGAAGCCCTTATTTTTTCCTAGGCTGGTCAACCTAGCTGGTCTTTGATCATGCGTAGTATCTTTTCACTATGTCCGCATTGACGGGGTGAGGAAGGTCGTTACCATCCATGGTGGTTAGAATCATAGCTCCTCCTGAGAAAATGTTCTTAACCACAAATGGCCCTTCGTAAGTAGGGGTCCATTTCCTCCTGGGATCACCTTGAGGTAGAATAATGCGCTTGATTACCAGGTTCCCAACTTGATACTCTTGTCGTCTAACTTTCTTGTTAAATGCCTTGATCATCCGTTTTTGGTACGTCTGACCATGACAAATAGCAGTAAGTCTCTTTTCGTTGATTAGGTTCAGTTGATCAAGTCGGGTGTGAATCCAGTCATCTTCACTCAAACCTGCATCCTTCATGATTTGAAGAGAGGGTATCTGAACTTCAATGGGCAAGACTGCCTCCATGCCATATACCAAGGAATAGGGTGTTGCCCCTGTTGACGTCCGTGCTGAGGTACGATACCCATGAAGAGCAAATGGTAACATCTCGTGCCAGTCTTTGTATGTCACAATCATCTTCTGCACAATCTTGTTAATGTTTTTATTAGCCTCTTCTACAGCCCCATTCATCTTCGGCCGTTAAGGAGAAGAGTTGTGATGCTGTATCTTGAATTGCTCACAGAGCTCAGTAATCATCTTGTTGTTGAGATTGGTACCATTGTCCGTAATGAACCTCTCTGGTACACCGTATCGATAGATCAGATTATGCCGAATAAACCGTTCCACGACATTCTTGGTTACAGTAGCAAAGGAAGCTGCTTCAACCCACTTCGTAAAGTAATCAATCGCTACCAGGATGAAATGATGCCCGTTGGATGCCGTAGGTCTGATCTCGCCGATCATATCAATGCCCCACATTGCAAAAGGCCAAGGCACTGTCAAAACATTCAGAGGAACTGGAGGTATGTGCACCTTATCAGCATAGACCTGGCACTTGTGACATGTCCGAGAATGTTGATAACAGTCGGCTTCCATTGTGGACCAGTAATATCCTGCCCAGAGGATTTTCTTTGCCATGGTATGTCCACTGGAATGGGTTCCGAAGGTACCTTCATGTAATTCTGCCATGATCCTTTCTGCTTCATTCTTATCTACACAACGCAATAAGGTTGAATCATGGTTACGCTTGTAAAGGATGTCATTGCTGATGAAGAACTTTGCTGGAAACCTCCTCAGAAACTTCTTGTCATTAATAGATGCACCCTCGGGGTACTCCTGAGCTTCAAGATACCTCTTCACCTCATGATACCATTGCTTTTCTGTTACTTCTTCAGTCCTATTATCACGACAATGTGCAGGTTCGTCCAATTTTTCAATGATGATTCGGGGAGCCTCGTTGTCCCAATTGACTTTGAACATAGAAGACATCGTAGCCAGCGCGTCCGCCAACTGATTCTCCTCTCTAGGGAAGTGTTCAAAGGTTATCTCCTCGAAATGGGGAAGCAACGTCAATACATACTCCTTGTAAGGGATAAGATTTGGGTGTTTCGTATCCCACTCGCCTTTGATCTGACTGATCACGAGAGCGGAATCTCCGAAGACACTTAGAAACTTAATCCTTAGGTCAATTGTTGCTCGAAGACCCATAATGCATGCTTCATACTCCGCCATGTTGTTGGTGCAGTTGAAACATAGTTGGGCGGTAAACGGAGTATGAGAGCCTTTAGGAGATATGATCACGGCGCTAATTCCATTACCCAAAGCGTTCGAAGCTCCATCAAAGTACATAGACCATCGGGATCCTTCCTCAGGTCCTTCATCCGGTCCAGGTGTCTCACAATCAGTTACCAACATGATATTCTCGTCCGAAAATTCAAAGTTCATAGACTGGTAATCATCCACTGCCTGATGTGCCAAATGGTCTACCAACACACTTCCCTTGATTTCCTTTTGAGTCATGTATTGGATGTCATACTCAGTCAAGATCATCTTCCATCTTGCTATTCTTCTGGACAAGGCAGGCTTCTCGAAGATATACTTGATTGGATCCATCTTTGATATCAACAGAGTAGTGTGAGTCAACATATACTGTCTCAGCCGGTGAGCAGCCCATGCCAAAGCGCAGCAAGTTTTCTCGAGCAGTGAGTATCGGGTCTCACAGTCGGTAAACTTTTTGCTAAGGTAATAAATAGCATGCTCTTTTAGGCCAGACTCGTCATGCTGACCCAGCACACACCCCATTGAGTTATCGAGCACTGTCAAGTATAAGATCAGAGGTCTCCCTTCAACTGGTGGCATTAGGATGGGTGGCTCTTGGAGATACTCTTTAATCCTTTCGAAAGCGGCGTGACATTCATCATTCCAACGTACTACTTGATATTTCTTCAGCAGCTTGAAGATTGGCTCACAAGTAGCAGTTAGGTGCGAGATGAATCGGGTGATGTAGTTCAGACGTCCCAGAAATCCTCTGACTTCTTTCTCTGTCCTGGGAGCTGGCATTTCTTGTATAGATTTTACCTTCACAGGATCCACTTGAATACCTTTGTCGCTTACAACGAAACCCAGCAGCTTACCAGATCTCACCCTGAAGGTTCACTTGTTCGGGTTCAACCTTAGCTTGTACAACTTCAGCCTATCAAATAGCTTCTGCAGATGGTCAAGATGTTCTTCCTCAGTCTGGGACCTTGCAATCATATCGTCGACGTATACTTCAATTTCATGCTGGATCATGTCATGAAATAAAGCAACCATGGCACGCTGATACGTTGCCCTAGCATTCTTCAACCCAAAAGGCATGACCTTGTAGCAAAAGGTACCCCACTGAGTAACAAAGGTCGTCTTCTCCATGTCTTCGGGAGCCATTTTGATCTGATTATAACCGGAGAAGCCATCCATGAAGGAGAAGACCTTGTGCTGAGCGGTGTTATCAACCAGAACATCAATATGAGGTAGAGGGAAGTCATCCTTAGGGATCTCCCTGTTCAAATCCCTGTAATCAACACACATTCGGACCGTACCATCTTTCTTCGGCACTGGAACCACATTGGCAACCCACTGAGGGTAAGAAGTCACTGCTAGAAAACCGGCGTCAAACTGTTTCATAACTTCAGCCTTGATTTTCTCAGACATCTCTGGGCGCATACGACGAACCTTCTGTTTCACTGGAGGACATTCTTCCTTGGTAGGCAGACGATGAACCACAATATCAGTATCCAAACCAGGCATATCTTCGTAAGACCAGGCAAAGATCTCAAGATAGTCCTGCAACATCTGAATCAACCGTTGTTTCACACTAAGCTCTAGGTTGGCACCGATCTTGACCTCCTTCTTATCTGTCTCAGTACCCAGATTCACTGTTTCTACCGGCTCTTCATGTGGCTGAATAGCCCTCTCTTCTTGGAGTAGCAGTCTTGCAAGTTCACCAGGCACTTCGCAATCATCTTCACCTTCGTCTTTGGCTAAGTTGATCGGACTTTCGAAGTCATAACTGGCAGTAGCAGGGTCGTTATCAGTGGGATCCGGAGTGGATGTAGATCATGATACATGAGTGTGTGAAAAACAGCTGTTTTGCAATATATAAAAAGAAAAACAAGGAGCGTAAAATTTGAAATGCAAGAAACGTCCAATGCTTTTATTAATTATACATGTAGATGACACACATAAAGCCCTCACAAATGAAGCCACGGTGCCCCGGGTAAGACACCGGGCCATAAATTTCAAAACATTGTCCGTTACAAATTCAAAACAAAAAGTTTCATTACTGGGTAACAGAAGTAATAGGGATGAAGTCCTTTGCTGTCCAGTTTCTTGGTCCACCATCGGTCGTAGGATAGATCCAGCTGTCGAATTCAGACTCTTCTACATCACCTTCAATGGAATTTACTCCCGAGTTGCTAATGAAAACGGGAGGTCTTCCGATTCGTGCATTCCGAACAGCCCTTTGAGCTTCTGCAGTGAAACCCAAACCAAACTTGTTAGTCTTCTGTGTAAAATCAGGAAGTCGGCCCCAATTTGCACACTCACCCTTCTCAATAACAGCCCAGGCATCTTTTAAGGAAGCCATTTTCATAGGAGAATCTTCAACCACAGTCTCAGCTGATGCCAGTGTCTGGGGAACCTCTTCAAAGTGCTGAAATGGGGTCTCAATGAACTCCCCATCCATCTCTACGTATCGGAACGAGTTGAGGTGGTTGACCATATACTCTTCCTCCCCTTGTACCGTCACAATCTTCCCTTTGACCGGGTACTTCAACTTCTGGTGGGGCGTTGATGTTACGGCCCTAACTTTGTGGATCCATGGATGACCCAGCAAACAATAATAAGATGGCCGAATGTCCATCACATAGAATTCAGAATTAAAGACCTGAGAACCAACCTTGATCGGGATATCAACCTCTCCATGCACCATCCTCTTAGACCCATCAAAGGCCCTGACAATAATGTTACTTGGTTTCAGCTCCAAACCTTCACAATCCAACCGGTCTAGAGCTTTCTTAGGCAAGATGTTCAGCGAAGAACCAATATCCACCAATACATGTGCAAGAGTTGTGCCCCTGCATTCAATGGAGACATGCAGGGCATCATTGTGATTCTTCCCTTTAGCAGTCAAGTCGGTGTCAGAGAAACCTAACCCATTATCAGCAGTCAAATTAGCCACACAATCTGTAAACTGATCAGCTGATGTCTCTTGTGGTACGTGGGAAGTCTTCAGAAAGGTAATCAGAGCATTGGCATGGGCCTCAGAGCATAAAAATAGTGACAACATAGAGATCTTGGATGGGGTTTGCCCCAGCTGTTCGACTACATTATAATCACTCTTCTTAATAATCTTCAGAATCTCTTCCATCTCCTATTTGGAAGCTTCAACAGTAATCGTCCTCGGTGCCTCCGTTTGGGCAGGCACATCAGTGGTGATCCCTTTTCCCCAAGCGTGAGATGACTCGGCGACAGGGGTAAGAATAGGAACTTGATCAGGAATATTGGCAGGTACACTGGCAGGTGTAATAACAACAGGTCTTCGGACAATTGGTGGTGCAATATCAGGTGAGAAAAGTCTTCTGCGGGTGACTTTAGCAGGTCCAGTAATGTTGCTGATGTCAGTATCAGTATCCAACTCTTTCTTAACTCCATGAAAATAAACATCATCCCCATAGTGCTAAGGGACAACTTTATCAGAGGTATAGGAGATGGGCCCCGGAATAGTGATGACCACAGGTGCGATTCCTGGAACAGATGTAATTCTAACAGGCTTCCTCGAGGGAGCCTTGGAAGAATTGTCGAAAATGGTAATGATGGTAACTTCTTCAGAAGAAACTAAGGGAACAACAGTCTTCTCAAACAGAATCTCTTTACTATCCATCAGGCGCTGGACACCTGATTTCAAAAGCGGACAACCATTTGGACGGGAAGAACACATACAACAACCCTCAATAAGTGTAGTATCGAGTATCTACCAACTTCGGACTGCACCAAATCCGGTCATCTCACTACATTCTAAAAGGCCAAGTTGGTCAAGTAAAGGTTCTAGAAGTTCATCAGTTCTTCATGACATCACTCAGCGGCCCCGTATTCTCTTTGATTGACTCAAAGTCTACCGGTACCCACAAATATGTCACACTAACATATTTATTTCTTAGACCATGTCGGTATACCCCGCACAGTTTCCACAACGTATTGCTATTTACCTATAATGTTTCCCAAATCCGGGTGGAGGATTCAAACCCAAACAAAGAACCATAATGTAAAGCAAACAAGTCAAACAATGTAAGAAAGTAAATGTGATCTAAACCCTAAGGTAACCCCACTTTTAAATTGTCCCCAACATAGTCTCCAGTTCTGTGATACGGTGGGAGAACTGACTTGAGGTTTTTGCGTTTTGTCGCAAATGTCGCGGTTAGCAAGAGTCGCCACCGACTTTTCTTTTATCTAAAAAGGAAAGGTAAAAAAGCACAGGAAAGACCTTTGAGATGTTTTCTTGAGTTCGGGGGGGGGGGGGGGGGGGGGGGGATTATGAAAAGGGAAGGTGCTAGCACCCTTTTCATCCATGGTTTTCCATGGGATCTTAGTTACTTGTTTAGATCACTTGATTTATTTGTTTGAAATGATGCTTGTTTGTGGTTTTGAAAGTATTTTGTAAAAGAGGCCATTCGTTTAGGCAATCTTTGTAATGATTCTCATTCGTAAGAATGTATACAAAGATGTTTGTCTTTTGAAAATGTTTTCAATGTTTTGTAAGATGTTTTGAAATGTGTGTGTGTTTGTTTTGAAAATAGAAAGGATTGTTTTAAAATGGAGCAAGTAACTAAAATCTATCTACCTACTCAAATGTATTTCTTGTGCATTTTCTATTCCTTTGACATTGTTGATTTACCATTGATTTGCTAAGCAACCCTATTTTGGATGTAAACGGGACGGGCGTGGGTCATCGTATAACCATGATAGCAATATTTCCAAGTATCTTAGCATTTTTGAGGAACCAAGATCATCTTGTTTTAGGCAACCTTTGGATAGAGTCGTTGAGGGACTATGATCTTATATTTGTTTTGTTTTTCCAAGATACTTCGCGTGCGTAACATGGCCATTTTATTTTAGGCAACCAAGTGGGAGAAACCCTAAGGGTGCTTGTGTGTAAAGTGTGTCATTTTCATGCTTTTGTCTTACATTTAGGGTTTTCTATTTTGCTTCGTTTTTGTTCTTGTCATGCAAACCCTAATTTACTAATCATGGTATAAAAGCGATAAATTGCGTAAAATAAACTAAGCTATTACAACAATTTTTATGGGAGGGGGGATACAAGTTTGAATGGGGATTTTGCACAAATACAAACCTAAATATATTATTACAACCAAATCGAATATTGCGCGAATTAAATAAATATAAGGCAAGTATTTAAAATGCAATGCAATGGATTCATGTAAAAAATGTTTTTATGTCTTATTTTTGTATGAAAGGATATTTAACTTAAACCTAAAAAATAAGGAAAAATAAATAATTCTTTTTGAAAGGGATGAAACCCTAATTTTTATTCAAAGAAAATAATGTTTCATATTATTATTTTGTACATTTTTTGTATAAGAAAAAAAAATATTATATGTAAATATTAAAAATTAAATATGTACAAAAATAAGTATTTATCAGTATACCATGTACAACAAAAATATTAAGTATTTTTAAATATATTTACAAGTTATTTAAGAACATAAACTCTATTTATCAAAATAAATTATTTTTCATGTGAGAAAATAATAAAAAAATAAAAATAAAAGTGTGAAAATAAAGAAATTATTTTTTGGTATTTTTTATCATTAAGAAAAATAAATGAAAGTATTAAATATAAAAATATGAAGAAAAATTCAAAAATATAAAAAGTTAGTCAGGGGGTGCAATAATAAGTCAGGAGGTGCAAATATAAGAAACAAAAAGGCCCAAAGCACAAAAAGCCCAGAGGCACTTCATCCCCGTCCTTGGTCAGCTTCCTACGTGCGCTTCCATGTTCAAACTGTATCTTGCTTATGCTTGCATAAAAATAAAAACTCATAACATGAAACATGTGGCATTTGAGCTCACGATTCTAACCATATAAATTATATAATCTAACTCTTAAAGATCAAAGAGAATTTTTGAACCCCCAATTCGTGACCTAACTTTTTCAGAGTTTTCAATCTTCAAATTCTCTTAGCACAAGTAATATAAATGAAAAGTAATGATATGTACAGCTTCGTTATGATGAGAGCTACATTTTTTCTTCATAAATTGTTGCTTGAGGTTGCCCATTCAGAGAGATAGAGTTTGAAAAAATACCTCCTTCAGCTGGATTCGAGTAGGGCAATATAGGGACTTTAATGGAGGCCTGATGATTGTTTGAGCTTTCTTGAACTTCCCTGAAGCTATTCCAATGCTTATCTTGCTTTGAGGATGGCTGGAACTCTCTGGACAAGTCAAACTGCAAGCTTCCAAATTGAAAATGGTGGATGCTGAAACAGGGGTTACAAAACCAGGGTGATGGCTTGGATTGTCTAGGTAGCAAGTGTTTAAGATGTTTGAAGTGGTTAAACACAAAACGCACGAGCCACATAAGAGTTGGTTGTGCTTTTGTATAAAACTGTGTATTTGGGAAGTTTTAAGGTGTTTTTCAGTTTGAGAGTGTTTCAGGATCAATCCAATTGTTCTATGCCTTGTAACAAGTTTGTATATTTGTATAGAAATGACCCAAAGTCAGCCCTTACTAGCTGTGCAAGCCTTGGAACTTTTTGCAACTTTCCTTGCATTTGAAGTAAAGTGAAGTGACTAATCCTACATGCTTGTACTGGCTAGCTTGAGGGATGATAAGAGTTGGTACACATTGCTTGAGAGTTGTAGAGATTGCCTGTATCAAAGGGACAAGTTCAATGCTCAAGATTGACAAAGTTGCAAAAGTTGCCCTTTATGAAAATGGCATTGTAACCTTTTGGCCAAAAATGGAAATGCATCTTGTGTAAAGCTTCAAAAGCAAAGATAAAGGCTTTAGCTTCTGAGTATGCATTTAATTATGGAGTTTATAGCAAGCTTAGGACCTGTAAAGCAAGATATAACCATCATAGATTTGATTTGCAACTTGATGCTTATGTGAAAATGGCTTGATCAAAAGTGAGAAAATGCCAATTTCCCTTCTTCGATTCTCCCTACTCAAAAATGATCTCGGAGAGTTCTTGGACATTTTGTAAAGCTTGCAATGTACTCTATAATACATATTTGAAATGCAGTTTGAGATACCTCTTGGAACTAGGTGAAAAATGTCCATGAAGTTGGGTCCAAAACCTGCCTAAATTAGGGCAAAATTTCACTAAGTTACTTAGTTCATGGGCCTATATTCTCAAATTCATAACTTGAGATCCAAGCATCTTTTTGGAAAAGTTTGTGAAGAAAATTTTTATATTTCATGGAGGACTTCAACTTTCATGTTGGAAGTTTTTCTTGAATCAAAAGGCATCATGGTGAAAAAGTGGTGCAAAGTTGAGAAAAAATAAGAAAATTTTTATACTTAGAAAAATTCTAAGTTATGAAAATTTCCAAATTAAAACCCTAATTTGAAAATTTAGTTTTCTTGGTCAACAAGTTTCATATTTTGACATATATTGATGAATTATGACCCTTGGCACTTGATTTTGACAAAAAAGTCAAAGTTTGACTTTTCAGTGTACAACTGACTTTTGATTAGTTGACTGAAAAATTCATCTGTCAATCCAATGAACTTGAGATCTTTTGAACCATGTAATTAGGTCAAGATGATTCCATTGAACCCTTGAAACCATGCTTGAACACAATTGGTCATTGGCTAGGTTAAAAATCATAAATTTCCCTTTCTCGGTCAAAACCCTAATTTTGACCATTTTGCCCTTTTGATGATTTGATCAAATTTCTTGAGGAGTTGTGATCCAAACTTGATCAAATGGTACATATGAGTCTAAAATCTTGATGTGGATAAAAAATTATGAAGTTTGACTGTAAATTGGCCATGGTTGACTTTTTCCCTAATATAGTTGATTTTTAGGTCAACTGTCCAATTGACTGATCAAAAATGTGGTTCAAGGCTTGAAACTTAACATGAGAAATCTTAGGGGTCCAAGATGATGTATGAAAGTCACATGAAGAATTGATGGTCCAAAAATCCTTGTGCAAACTCAAACCCTAATTTTGGCTTATTAGTGCAAGATGAGATGTCTTGAGCTGACCAAACCCTGATCTTGTCTTGAGTCCAAGAAGTCTTGTGAGAAAAATCTTGATAAATGAGAGGGAAAATTTTGGGGTAAAACAGACCGTTTACCGAAGGCAACCAAGTGGGAGTATACCCTAGGAGTGCGCATGTGCGAGTGATTCAATTTCAAGTTCATTATCTTTGCACATTTAGGGTTTGCTAACCGTTTTAAAGTTTACATACATTCTTGTCATGCATCCCTAATATCATACATCTAACAGTTTAATATTTGCAGAATTTAAAATGCGGAAAATAAGCTACGCTATTACAAGGCTTCGGGTATTTACATAGCCAAAAACGAACCCTTAAAAATAAAGCGATAAATGAAAGTAAAAGACCTAATTAAACTATTACAACTTGTAAGCAATTACATTAATAGGATAAAAAATAAATGACAAAGCGCGCGCGAGGAAATTAAGATCGGGAGAGAACTAGGGTTTTAACCCCTCTAACCTAATTAAAAGAAGAAAAAAAATTTTGTTTATTTTTGATTATTTTTAAGAAAAGAATTAGGTTTTAAAACTAAATACACAATTATTTAGTTAATTAAATTAATTAAAGAAAATAATTACATGGCCTATTTTTGTGGAATTTTTTTTATTAATAACCAAGTATTAAAAAAATATTTCGCAAATAACCGGGTTTCGGAAAAAATTACGCAAATAACCATGTTTGAGATGGCTCCACAAAGGAGGAGCCAAGTCATTTGGCGCATGCACCTAGGGTTTTGCCCTAGGCGCCATCTCACTTGGCGCCTCCATTGGCTTTTAGCCAAGTGAGATGGCGCATGCTCCTTAAAAAGGAGAGGAGGCGCCATCTCACTTGGCGCCTAGGGCAAAACTAGGGTTTTTTGCTGTTTTATAAATAATTCATCCGTTTCTTTGAAATTTCTCACACTTTCTCGCACTGTATTTTTATTTTGTACTCCCTTATTTACGTAATGACGTCGCCTATGATTTTTAGTAGAGATGGTTACGTTATATTCTCCGCCACGAAACCCGCGATGAAAATGAAATTCTGGCACATTCACTCCATGGAGCGTCTGAAGCGGGAGTTGATGCGGTGGCTAGATGGAGACATCGCCGAGGGGGAAAAAATTCGAAGGATCCAGCGAAAACGAACAACAACCTCGCATGCGACAGGAAGACCTAATGTGTGGTTGGAGGAAGTCAAAACAGACAGTGATGTAATGCTGATGATGCATGGGTCAGATGAAATTGTGTTAACAGTTGTAATTTCCTAGATTGATTATCGTTAATCATTGTTGTACGCGAAAACCCTAATGTAATTTCCTATATTGAATTTCTTAAATTGTGTGAACAGTTTTATTAACGGAAAACCCATAATGTTTACAACACAAATATTGAAAAGATTTATTGTATTACAAAATTTATGTGGTCGAGCCAGACGCCCGATTCGGACAGTTTTTGCGATTGTGTCCGACCTGACGGCATAAACCACACTTTCTTTCCAACCTGTCAAGATCGTCCATTTCTGTTGTTATGCGCCTGCTTTTGGGACGACCCTTCTTGTTCCTTCGCATTTGGTCATTGTGCCAAACTATATCACCGTTGTATTCAGGCCAATAGTCTGGTTTTGCCACCAAAGGAAAGTTGTTGTTGTAAACAGTGAGCAACGTTTCAGATTTATAAACGTTTGAGAGCAGTTGAAGCGCGTCTTGATGGGTATGCGCACAAGCGGCAATGACATGAGAGCAAGGCATACGAAAAGCTTGAAACCTGCCACAATCGCACCATTGAGAAGGTAAAATGACCCTGTATTCTTGTCTTGCCAGGCCTTCATTGTGGTCAATTGTCTCTTTCACAATGAAGTTGTGGCTATGGCGGTCAAACCGTGTAACCATGTGAGTGTTGGCTTTAGCACTTTCAGCCTTAATGTATTTCATACAGCTTTCACTCCATAGTTGTCCTGATTGCAAGACCGCATACCACATTTCACCTCTTTTGGCAAATAACGCAGCCATCCTAAAATACGTGGATTTCACCAAGGCAGTGATGGGGAGGTTTCGTATGCCCTTGAATACCCCATTCATTGATTCAATAAGATTTGTAGTCATATGCCCCCATCTTTGGCCATTGTCGTATGACCTAGTCCATTTTTCGACCGGTATATTGTCGATCCACGTACCGGCTTCTGGGTTAGACAAACGGATCTCGTTGCGGTAATATTTGAATGTGGGTTGTGTCAGTGTGTATCCCGCATTCATCACCGCTTTCCTCAATGTTTTGTCCTTGACCTCCCTCGAGAAATTCTGGACGATATGCCTGACGCAATAGACATGCGTAGAAGGAGGGTCATGCCAACCATTTGCCGGATTATTATAGGCACTTTCAATGGAGGCATGTCTGTCCGAGATCAAACAGAGATCTGGTTGAGGAGCCACGTGTGTACGAAGATTTTTCAGGAAAAAGCTCCAAGCACCACCGGTCTCCCCCTCGACAAGGGCAAACGCAACGGGGAAAATGTTATTGTTGCCATCTTGTGCAACTGCCATCAAAAGCGTGCCTTTGTACTTCCCATACAACCAAGTCCCGTCTATTTGTAGAATTGGTTTGCATGATGCAAACCTTGAGATGCATGGTTGAAATGCCCAAAAGACGCGACTGAATATTCCATTGCCATGTAGTAGACTACCATCTTGAGCGTACGCTGGCAATGTTTCCAAAACAGCATTATGGTAGAAGGTGGTGGAGCAAGAGGGCAGGGAATACTACTCACTGACCTGAAACAGCATTATGCAAGTATGGAATTAAATGAAAATTCCTCAGAAAATGACCGAGTAGTAAAAGCCCGAACGTATATTATGATACTTTTTGGTACTTTTTTATTTCCCGAAAGTACGGGAAATAGTGTAAATTTCATGTACTTACATTTACTAACAAATTTTGATAAAACTAGAAAATTTAGTTGGGGTTCTGCAGTATTAGCCCACCTGTACAGTTCCTTGTGCAAAAACACGGTCAAGGAAAAATGTACATTTTACGGGTGCGCATTTTTACTACAAGTCTGGGGTTGGTGGAGGATGGAGTCCTTAAACCCCATCAACAACAACACTTTTGGTTTCCCTTACGCAACAAAGTAAGTCATTAAGTTATAGCATTTATAACTATTCTTCTCTTTCCAAAATATATGCTAAAAATAACATGTTTCTCATTTCCTATAGGTACTGCGTGAGGGGTATGGATTACGGCAAGAATCCCAGATTCAATGTCGCACTCTACCGGAATCTGTTGGATCACTTAGGCCCAGATGACGTAAGTCGTAGCTTTTAACTTTTGTTCATTTTAATTATTTATACATTACTTTTGCGCTTACCTGATTTAAATTTTATCGCAGTTCGTCTGGAGACCATATTTGGGTTTGGACCATTCTCCAAATCCAGAGGATGCAGCAACTTGGACTGCAAAGACTGCACTCATTCGGTTCAACATTGTGGAGATGCACCACAGCGACCGTGTGAAGATGCAGTTCGGAATGATCCAAGAGATACCAAGTGACCCAACAGATTTGTCCCCCTGGCATCTAAAAAGGGTCGACGCCCAGTGGAATCTAACCAACTGGAAAGACTTTGCTCCAGAATGGTGTAAAATGTGGCAAAGGCGTCACCGCTACATCTTGCAATCCCCTATTTTCCTTACTCAAGGTAACATGCGACACACCGATCAATATATGTCGTGGTACAGGTCGGTTAGTAACCCAGATATGCACGTGTCTCATCCGAGATACTTGGTTGACCCACGCACACAATGGGCACAACCCTCGATTCCCCACCAACAAACCCAAAATCCATCAACCTCAAACCAACCCCCAAGAAGAAACAGGCCAACAAACACACAACCACATTCCCTACCACAACACAACTACAACCAAATGCCGTACTACCAACCACAATCACCGCCAAACTACCAATACCCAGATATGCCTCAAACCCAACCACAATACCAACCCCAATACCAGCAAACCCACATACCCCATACACAATTTCAGTCTTCCACATATCCCAATATGGGGCCCTCAACATCCAGCCTTAGCCCTGATATGGGAATGTCTGAAGATTATGACCAACCCGACCAAACCTACCATCAACCACCATATCACCAAACAACCCAACATCCACAGTACCAAACACCCCAAGATCCATTTCCTTTCTACCCCCCATACTCAGACGACCAATGCTACCGACCAACCATGGAACCCCACCCACCGCCAACACGACCAAACTTCGAGGGTATGGGTAACCGACTGTACCAGAGCGGATCTTCGAGATATGGAGATCTTACTGATTTTATGGATTCGGATCGCATTGACTTCGCTGGGCCATCGACCTTGCCGCAACAGGAAACGAGATGGCACCCAGCAAGAGAAAGGCGAGGACGGGGATGCGGAACTAGGGGTCATTACCGGGTTCCTGGGGATCATTGATGTATCTTTTTTTTTTCCAGTATTTTTTGTATCTATTTTTTTACTGTTATTTAAATGTAAAACAGTTGAATGTAATTAATTTTTTTCAAATAAAAAATCAATTTTGTTTATCTCTGTCTAATACGCAACGCGCAGGAAAGGAAAAAAAAATTTTTTTTTTTGACCTAATTTTGCACATAGGCGCCATCTCATTTGGCTTAGGGCTTGCCATTTGCCCTTACGCGCCAAATGAGATGGCGCCTCCCTTATAAAAAGAGGAGGATGCGCCAAATGAGATGGCTCCTCCTTTGTGGAGCCATCTCAAACATGGTTATTTGCGTAATTTTTTCTGAAACCCGGTTATTCGCGAAATATTTTTTTAATACTTGGTTATTAATAAAAAAAAATTCTATTTTTGTGTTTTTTGGTTATTTTAAGAAAAAGAAAATACAATTAAGTTAAAATAAAACCTTAATTGTTCTAACTATTTTTAATTTATTTACAAAATAATCAAAGTTAACTAAGATCAAATAACCTAATTAATTAATTAATTTTTGATAAAAAATAAACTTAAACCTAATTTGGTGAAAGTTGATTTTATGAGTTTTTTATATTGGTTAAAAAAAGAAATTATTTTAATATTGAAAAAGGATAATAAAAAGAGTAAAGGAAATAACCCAAGGGCCCTCTACCAGCGGTTCCGATCAGATGATGGTCCAGAGGATGAAGTTCCAGAAGATGAAGGTCCAGAGGATGGAGGTACTGGGCCTACTCCTGGCTAGTGGATTCAGTAGATGGTGACCATCAGAGGATGAGATGCGCTGGATCTGGCTGAGACTGATGGATCCGGAGGATAATTCCCTGGGGACGTTTGATCTGGTTGAGACTGATGAAATCAGAAGATAATCCCAGCAGGTGTAGGCGCTGGATCTGGTGAAAACAAAAAAAAGGGAAAAAATTCCAGAGGGTCACGCCTGGGATTGAACCCATAATCATGAACTTCTGACTTCCTTCTTTTGACAAACTGCACTGGGTGTTAGCTTGACAATACAACAGAACAAACAAACAGATAAGGACTTATAGGTTTCTGACAAGAACAATACGCGCCAGAATTCAAATGATTCAATGGAGGGGTGCCATGCAGGTCATCCCCAACCTTGTTCCGTTGGTAAAAGTCCCAGACTTTTACCTACGGACGTTTGTCCGTCACTACAAACCTGCATATTCTCAAAATCAACTATAAGCAAGATAAATTAAAACTAAAGCCATGGATAGCTTCGTCTGGACCTGCTGAGTACGATGGTGCCCCTTTCATGGCCCAATTTCACCTGTATGCAAAGGTCCCAAATCGAAGCAGAAAACCCTAGCAATGGTGAAATCTCATACAGTCCATATAAATGCAATTAAACATTACAAAAAGCTTGCAAATGTGTTAAGGAACAAGAATCTATAATTATTTCATGCTATAAGTATCAGAATGATGCAATTCGAATTCAAGAATAAGGGAATTTCGTGGCTGACTTACAACGAGTTACAGGGCTTGGGAATGCTTGTTCTTGATTGGTTTTGCTTGCTGGGGATCCCAGGAAGCGATTGGGATGGGCAGGAAGCTTTGAAATTTCCTGGAACAAAGAATTCGACTCAGCACTTTTGTTGTGATTTTTCAATTTTTGTTCTTCTCACGCCTCTTTCTAGCCTCCTTTTGGGTCTGCAAATACTCCTTATGTATTGAGGAATGGATTAGGGTTGCCAATATGATCACAATCTTCCTCCATCAATGTCTTTGATTTGGATTTGATTCACTTTGAATATCTTTCTAAAATTAGGCAAATTAAATCTTTTTGTCCACAAAAATGCTTTGCACGATTTCAAATACTTGCCAACTGGATTTGAGACCCGAAACAAGTACAAAATCTTGAGTTTTCAATGCTTTAGATTTTTTCATGATTTGTTTTGTTTAAAATTGATTTAATTCAAATAAAAATCATTATAAATAATAAAAACAAGATAATGACAAGGAAATGGCTAGGGCTCGTGGACCATGTTTCCAACTCAAAACAAGTGCAAAAGATTGAGCCCATTAAGCAAATTTTGCAATTTTAGGCATAGTTGACTTTTGACAACTTTTCAAAAAAGGTCAACTTCAACAATGCACAACTTACTCAATATTGACTCTTTGAAGGTGTTCTTGGAATTTTTAGAAAGCTTGATATGCCCTTTAAGAAAACCTTTTATCCCAATCTCAATTTGGTATTCCATGCTCATGTATGAAGCTTTGACAAAAAAGGTGTTTTTGTTGACTTTCCAAAATGACCTATAATGTCCAAATTCATAACTTCTTATGAGTGCATATTTTGAACTTGGGAGCTGAATATGGATTGTAGAGAATTGTACCCTATTAAAAATTAGATTTGGATGGGTCATTTCTCATAAATTATGAGAAAGTTATGCTTGGTCAAAGTTTAGTTGACTTTTCCTACAAAACCCTAATTTAGCAACTTTTGGTTCTTGATGAATTATGAGCAATCCTTGATGAATCATGATAAACCCTTGATAAAATGATGAAATATACTTCAAAATTAGTATGTTGACCAAAAATCTTGAAGTTTGACTGTATGTAGGCCACAATTGACTTTTTCCCTAGCACCGTCGATTTTCAGGCCTTTGAGCAGTTGACTGAGCAAAATTTCCCTGTAGGGCTTGAAACTTGACATGGATGATCTTGAGAACATATTAGGACAATGGTGAGAATTTGGGATCCCTTGGACTTAAGTATCTTGATGCAACATAAAACCCTAATTTGAGGTAGACTGCCTTAGGAGAGGGCTTGTCTGGTCAACCCTTGGACTTCCTTGAGCAACTTGAGGATCTTTCTTGAAATGTTTTGATAAATATGGGAGGGAAAATTTTGGGGTATAACAGCTGCCCCTGTTCAATCTTCTTAAACCTGAGGATGTAGATTGGCTTGCTTGCAATTCGTGATCCGAAGGTGGAAGATGATTGAACACTAGATTGCCTAGAAATTTGCACTCGTATGAAGTGGTGTCCGTCTTGCGATGTCGGGAATGGGCTTACAGATGCCATTTGGAAATTGCTGACGGGGGATGGGCTTAAAGATGCCACCCGAAGGAGTGTCGATCACATAAGAGATTCCTTAGCGAGAGTCTGTATACCTGTTGTTAAGGAAGATTCCGCTGGGGAGTGCTGATCTCTGTCTTGAGAGAAATAGAATTTTAGGAGCTTTAGTCGTTCGTTATTCTACTGAGGAATCATCTCTGTTTTGAGAAAAGTTGGATTTTAGGAACTTTGGTCGTCCGTTATTCTTGTCAAGGAACCGTCTCGTCGTCGAAGAGGTTAAAATGAACTACTATCTGGTCGTGATCCAGGCTTCATAGTGATAAGATCGACTGCTATCCGACTGTGATCCAGGCTTTACAGTGACTTACTGGGGAGATGAGATTAAACTTGCTATCCTGTTGTGATCCGGGCTTCACAATTTCTTGATTCTTATCTGGTCGTAATCCAGGCTTCAGAAGGAAATGAGTTATTATCCGGTCGCATCCGGGCTTCAACATGAACTTAGGGCACACTAATATCCGGTCAACTCCGGGCTTCTTAGTAATTGTCCATGTAAACTGCTATTTGGTCGAAATCCAAGCTTCAAAGCGTCTTGTACTGTTATCTGGTCGTAATCCAGGCTTCAGTCCTTTTATCGTTATCTGGTTGTAATCCAGGCTTCACGATTCTTTGTACCATTATCTGGTCGAATCTAGGCTTCATGGTGTTCTGTACTACTATCTGGTCGTAACCCAGGCTTCACAATACCTTACTTCTTATTTGGTCGTAATCCAGGCTTCAGAAGAGATCCAATGGTTATCTGGGCTTCCCTTTGGCTTTGGGCCTACTAATATCCAGTTGTAAAACGGGCTTCATAGTATCTGGTCGGGTGAACTTCTATTTGGTCGTAATCTAAGCTTCACTGTGTCCCTCACTGTTATTTGGTTGTATTCCAGTCTTCACAGTGTGTTTTACCGCTATCTGGTCGTAATCCAGGCTTCGCGATGTCTCATACCATTATCTGGTCGAATCCAGGCTTCATGGTGTTTGGAGAAAATCAAGATACTATTTGGTCGTAATCCGGGCTTCATAACTTGTGTTAAAGATATACCACTATCTGGTCGTAATCCAGGCTTCGCGGTGTCTTTAGCTGCTATTTGGTCGTAATCCAGGATTCACAGAAACTTGTATTGCTATCTGGTCATAATCCAGGCTTCACAATAACTTGTTGAGCTGTTATCTGGTTGTAATCCGGGATTCACGGCTTGTGTTTATGATATACCACTATTTGGTCGAATTCAGGCTTCATGGTGTCTCAGACTCCTATCTGGTTGTAATCCAGGCTTCACAGTAACTTGCTGAGCTGTTATCCGGTCGTAATCTAGGCTTCACGGCTTGCTGGGGATTAAACTATTATCTGGTCGTTCTCCGGGCTTCACAACTTAAAGATAAACCATTATCTGGTCGAATCCAGGCTTCGCAGTGTTTGATACTGTTATCCAGTTGAATCCAGGCTTCACAATATGCCGTAGAGATCAAGATACTATCCGGTCGGATCCGGGCTTCATAGCTTGAACTTTTGTGAGAATCTGATTGTATCTTTCCTGAAAGGTAAAGGTTAATCGTATGTAATGCATGATATGTGTCAAGCAATGATGTTCTCAAAATAAATGAGATTGTGTTGTATGATGAGTATGCGCATGTCATGATGTATGGACATGTAATGTTTTTTATGATAATCTCTAGCTGGGGAAAATAAATCCCGGATCGCTGCTGGAGAAAACAAAAGTTGAATTCTTCGTTATCGCTGGGGATAATGAACGAAGATGTTTGTGAGAATAATCCTTGTTGTACCCCAAAATTTTCCCTCCCATATTCTTCAAGATTTGCCTAGGACAATCTCCAAATGGTTCAAAATCCCTCAAGGGTTGCACAGTCCAATTGCCTCCTAACACAGTCAAAATTAGGGTTTTGGTTCTTGCAAAGAAATTGAGGTTTCCAAGAGTCCAATCAAGTCCCATATGCCTACACACATTGCCAAGTATCCATATGTCAAGTTTCAAGACTCACAGCATCAAGTTGCACAGTCAAAAACCCTAATTGCTTCACAGTCAACTGCAGGGGCAAAATGGTCATTTGACAATCAAAAGTCAAAATTTTTGGTCAACATCTTATTTTGAAGCCACAAACATCATTTGATCAATTCTTGATCATGATTCTCAAAGCATGGCTCAAAAAGTCTCAAGATGCAAAAGTTTCTATTTTTGGACAATTGAAAAGTCAACTGCAAATTGACCAAGGCATAACTTCTTCATGGTTCATCAGAAAAATTCCATCCAAAGCTCATTTTGAAGAGAATGGCATTTCCTACGACTCATCTTCACACTTCAAGTCCAATAAATGCTCTCACAAAAAGTTATCAATTTCAACATTATAGGTCATTTTCAAAAGTCAACAAAAAGGCACTTTAAGTCAAAGACCATAACTTGAGATTGGTAAATCAAAATGACATGGGACCAAAGGAATTGGTTAGAGGACTTCAAGACCTTTCCACAATGGCCAAGAACATGATCATAGCTTCAAAATTGAGCAAGATATGCCTTGGAGAAGTTGGGAAATTTTTGGGAATTTTGAAAAGTCAACTTTGCTTCAAAAGCTTCAAAATTGCTAATGGGCCTCAATATTCTTTCTTGAATCATTACCCAAAGCATATGCACGACCCATTGAGCTAAAAATGATTTATTTTCTTATTTTTAATTAATTGAATTGAATTTTTATTATTATTAATTCATTTAATTAGATTTAAATATGAGAAAAATATCAAATAATGGTTTTAAATCTTTTTTGTGCAGCAAATATGTTCATTATATACAAGAGATTTCGTGCATCATCTCAAGGGACAAGATCATCCATATTTGGCAAGATTTGCATGGAAAAAAGATTGAAAAAGATATGAAAAAATCAAATATTGAAATCATCAATTCATGGATCTTTGGGCTGGTTTCTTGACCTAATTTCATTCACTTACTTATGCACAACTCAACCCTATTCAAAAAGACACGAAAAGCTGCTCAGAAAGAGAGAACAAAATTGCAAATTTTCACCAAAAACTTGAAATCTGAAATCACAGTTAGAGCACAATTCAAAGCTTCAAAAGCATTCTAATACGTTCCTGACATTGCTAGGAGTCGATTGCAATCAAGAACAAGTCCCCATACTCCAAGAATTGGTAGAACAGAATCACCCTTTTCATGAATATGTCCATAATCGATTTTTGATTTCCATGCATTATTCATATGTTTTAATTGTTGATTCTTGCTACTAATGATCTTCTGAAACTTTTGGCATAGTTTAATTGTCCTAAAAATGCTTGAAACGAGATTCACCGTTGATGAAACCTAGGGTTTCAGAAGCTCCAAATTTGGGGTTCTCATATATGGAAAAATTAGACCTTAAAACCTTTGTGGATGAATTCGTGACATCAATACGAAGCAAACCATCTCCTCGCGCTTAATTTATGTTACCTGTACGCCTATTCGCTATTATGCACTGTGCTATTTAGTGGGGGTTTAAAACCCCCGCTATTTGTTTTATAATTGCAGGGAAAACCAGGAAGAAGATGGACGTGGCTTAGGATGACTGGAGCATTTGAAATCTGGCGCGTTTTCGTTTGTCCCATATCATTAGCTTTTGTTTCTTTTATATTATTTGTGTTCCACTAACATTAGAAACACACGCGTTAGCTCAGTTGGTGGATGAGTTGTCTTGCAGGTATAGGGACCTGGGTTCGATTCCCAGGTCCCCCCACTTAATTCATAAATTTTGTTATAATGTGTTTCTATGCAGCATCCCTTTAACGCTCCACCATACATCCTCACACGTTAGCCTGCCACGCGCTCATGCTCACCCATCCAATGGCCATAACGTGAATTCCAGGGTGTACCCCAGTCAACCACACGCACTCAAGCTGAAAAAGTCAAACAGGCTTTTTGTTCAATGGGCCAAATTACTTCAAACAAACCTCCAAAATGGGCCTGAAACCCCCTGGTTTGCAATCTTTTAATTTTATTCTCTTTTCAATTTTAATTCTTTTAATTGTTTTTAATTGTTTTCTTTAATTTCATAAATTAATTTTCATAATAAAAAATCAGAAACTAAAATATGTTTAATTAATATTTAATTCACTATTAATTTATTTTGTAAATAAATTGTAATAATTAATTTAGTTTAATTTAGGGTTTAAACTTTAATTTTTTCTTAATAAATAAAAACATGTAGAAATTAGGTTTTTTGGACATTTTATCTTTTTCTTAACTAAATAATTTTCCCTCATTAATATTATTGATTATTATTTTTGTAAATAAATATGTAAATAATTAATTAGTATAAATTAGGTCAACTTTAATATTTTTCATTTAATAATTAAAAATACCTTAGAATTAGGGTTTCTCTTGATTTTCAATTTTCTTTATTTTCATAAATACAAAAACCTAAAAAAAAACATTTCTTTTCTTTAATTAAATAATTCATTGGACTTTTAATTTAATTAAATTTCAAAAGGGGTCAAAACCCTCGGACGTCTTAACTTTTATTCTTTCGCACGTTATTCTTCTTTCTTTTCGAATATTATGTAACTGCTCAAGACTTGTAATAGTAATTAGGTCTTTTTACTTTCCGCATTTTTACCAAACGGGTCTTTGTAATTTGGCGATGTATAGACCCGCGCCTTGTAATAGCGTAGGATTTACCTTTCCGCACTCTTAAATTCTAAACTTTGCATGAAAGAATGTATGGCTAATTAAAAACAAGCGTAGCTCACCATGTCCTGATCAAAGATAACTGCTAAACTGAAAACAACACAAAAATTCACACACCACTCTTAGGGTACGCCTCACCTGTTGCCTTCGAAATGTGGTCATCAAGTATAGGGTGTCTTAGAGGTCGCTCTCCTGTCTATGATCCAGTTGCCTCGAAACGGTTGCCTCAGATAAAAAGGATCTAGGACATTAGGGTTACTTCTAAGGTGTCCTACTATTGCTTCGGTGACCACATTGTCTCTTATAATAGAATTGACCCGAATACCTCCAACGGTGGTGCTACCTATCTCTCAATGGTGGGATGGCACTATCTTAAGGACTCTTACACAGCCTAATTCCTTAGAGTAGGTAGATTCTCATGGGTACTTGCTCTCTCAAAAACAAACAAAATACTTTTCACACTTACACTTTCAAAAAGTTTTCAAACAAATACTTCATACACTCTTGAGGACAGATACAAGAGTTACTTAGAAATTTTTCGAACGAAACTTTTTTTCAAAACCCACATACACTTTAAAAGCAAACAACTTTTTGAAAACATAAGAGCAAGTACCTAAGAGCCCGTGGATAACCACGGATAGAAAGGGTGCTAACACCTTCCCTTTCTATAAATCTACCTCCCGAACCGAGAAACATTCTCAAAGAAGGAATTTTGCTGTGCTTTTGTCCTTTCCATGTTGGAGAACATAAAAGATGATGGCGACTCTTGCTTACCGCGACATACGCGAACCAGCTTAAAAAACAGTCAGTTCTATTTCCACCGATCATAGAACTGGCGACTCTGCTGGGGAATTAAGTAAAGTGAGGTGTACCTTAGAACTAAGATCACTTGTGTTTTCAATTGTTTGAATTGCTTGCTTTATTATTGTGGGTACTGTCTTGGGAATTCTATAGATCCTAACCCGGATCTGGGGGATACCTTCTTAGAAAGTAGCAACAAGGCTGTGAGGGAACTGTGCGGGGTATACCGACATGGTTGAAGCAGTCTGCTACGTTGATGTGGCACTTTGGTGAGTACCGGTAACCCTTGAGTTCAGTCAAGGAGAGTACGGGGCCGCCGCGTGGTGTCGTGAAGCATCAACTGACCTTAGGAACCTTAATTGAACCATCTTGGCCTCTTTAGGGTAATGAGATAACTGACTTTGGTGCAGTCCGAGGTTGGTTGATACTCGATACTACACTCAATTGAAGGTTGTTTTCTTGGAATATTTCGGTCGCCAGTTCAGTGGCTAAATCGAAACGATGAACAATGAAAGCAATCCGGTGATATTGGGACCCTTAGAACCCGGTTACTTGTGATAGGACAGGTTTGAGCCCACCGACTTCAAGAGGGTAATACCCAGACCCCATGCTGGCCTAAACTCTAAGGGCTGTGGTGTGACTTCTGTGCCTTATCATGTTTGCTTCTTGTGAATATTTGTGGTGTGTTTAATCATAACATCATAACATTATACAACATCACATGCATTGACTAACCATCTCAGGGGTTCGAATCTTCATCTTTGTTCTTGTTTTGTAGGACATGGAAACTGTTCGCAGAAAGACAATTCAGATCAGCCTTGTAAGGATCCCTCCTCAGCTTAAGGAACTTATATCCAGGATTCCCGAGAGCTCTTCTTTCAGTGAGAAACATGGAAGACTCATCAGCTTGGTCAACACCAACATTGAGGAAGATATGATAAAGGTCCTCTTCCAGTTCTTTGACCCTCTGCATCACTGCTTTACATTCCTGGATTATCAACTGGTGCCTACATTGGAAGAGTTCTCCCGGCTTCTGAAGATCCCTATCCTTAGTCAACTACCCTACAACAGTACGGAAAAGGAACCCAAACTTGAAGAGATTGCTAAAGCATTACGCCTACAACCATCTGACATCAAGGGACATTGGGAAGTTAGAAGTGGTATCAAAGGGTTCTTAGCTAGGTTTCTGTTTGAGAAGGCCCAAGAATGTTGGAACTCCCTTGACCTACAAGCCTTTGAAGAAGTTGTGGCCCTCCTTGTCTATGGACTGGTGTTGTTCCCAAATCCCGATCAGCTTATAGATATCAGTGCTGTCCAGATCTTCATGTCCAGGAATCCTATACCTACATTGCTTGAGGACATCCTTCACTCATGTTACACTCGAACCATGAGAAAAAGAGGTGTTATTATGTGCTGCACTCCTCTCCTGGGAAGGTGGTTTATTTCGCACCTTCCACAATCAGTTTTGAAGAATGAGCGAGGTTTGAGATGGTCACAACGATTAATGACTCTTACACATGCTGATATACATTGGTGTTCTCGGTCCACAGAAGATGTCACTATCATTGATCGTTGCGGGGAGTTTCCTAATGTCCCTTTACTTGGAATCAGAGGAGGTATTACTTACAACCCGTGTCTGGCTTGGAGACAATTTGGTTATGCTCGGAGGAATGGCCCTCATGACATGTTAATTCCTGACATAGTTTTTGACTTCGACAACAATGCGCAAGGACTTCGCTAGAGATTTATCAGAGCTTGGAGGATGCCCAGCAAGATAGACAGCAAGACACTGGGGCACAGGAACTCCATCCCGTTGGAGCCTTATCTCAAGTGGGTACGAGCCCGCTCCCAGAAGTTAGTGATGCCATATCCTCATGTTCTCCCTGTGATCAAAGAGCCAGTATTGGAAGGAGAGGTGTCCTACACCATTCAACATCCTGACATGCCTACATCCTGGGAAGAAATGCAGAAGAGCTGGATCCAGATTAAGGAAGAACGGAATTCTCTTGAGTCTAGTCTACATGCTAGTGAGAAGAAGGTCTTGGAGCTCACGCGTCTACTGTACGAGGAAAAGACTCTCAACACTTACATTTCTCCGAAGAGGATGCGCAGTGTCTTTTGGGATTGATTTACTTTGTAATGTTTGCCCATGAGGCCTTGATGTACTGAACAATTATTTCCTAATGATAACGTGTGTTCCTTTTTGTCTACAACAAATTTGAACTTTCGAACCCTTGAATGCATTGCATAAACACATATCATGCATCATGTGCATAGCAGGTACTCTTCTTTTCAGGTTTCTTAATGTTCTTCGCTGTTTATTTCAGCATCATGAACCCTGAATCATCTACCGAGCAGTCCATCAAGGCCCTTCAGGCTCAGAACGCCCAATTCCAAGAGCTGATCATGAGTCTGGCCCAAGGTCAAGAGGAATTGAAGGCCCTGCTGGTCAAGAAGAAGAAGAAGATAATTGTACTATTCAACACTGGCCGAAGGTTCGGTAACACACTGCAGAATGAGGTTGATCAAGCTGGTTCTTCTGTGGGAAAAGGCAGTCCCCAAGGGGGAAGGGTTCCTAGTCCGGTAGTCTCTGACAACGAGACTGATTTCAATGAGGAGCAGTATCCTCCAGCTGAAGACAAGTACAAGCAGTTAGAGGATCGTCTGAATGCCATGGAAATTCAACAAGTGCCTGGGTTGGATTTTGGAGACTTGGGTCTATCTTCTGGTGTGGTGATCCCACACAAGTTCAAAGCACCATCTTTCGCAAAGTATGATGGGGCGTCCTGCCCTAAGCTACATCTCAGATCTTATGTGCGGAAGATCCAGCCATACACTATGGACAAGAACTTATGGATCCATTTCTTCCAGGAGAGTCTTTCAGGGACTCATCTCGAATGGTTCTATCAGCTGGATGGAACCAAGGTTCGTAACTGGGAGGAATTGGCTACTGCTTTTTACAAGCAGTATCAGTATAATGCCGACCTCGCTCCTACACGTACCCAACTCCAGGGTATGTCGCTAGGATCGGGAGAAGGTTTTAAAGAGTATGCGCAGAAGTGGAGGGACCTGGCTGGCAGGGTGCAGCCACCATTAACCGACCGTGAGCTCGTGGACATGTTCTTAGGGACCCTATCCGGTCCGTTCTTCAATCATCTCATTGGCAATTCGTCTGTAGGGTTTACAGATCTCATTCTGATTGGGGAAAGGATAGAGGCTGGTATGAAATCAGGAAAGATTCAGAAAGGTGCGTCCTCAAGTTCGGAGAAAAAGCCTTTCAAAAAGGAATCCAGTGTTGTGTATGGGCCTAGGAGGCAAAACAAACCTGAACGCCGCCAAGCTGTCAACGCGGTGGTTATTACAAAGCCTACTGCCGCTCCTCGGCAACCTAACCAACCAAGGGGTGAGAGACCCAGAAGAGAATATACTCGGCTTAGTATGACCTTGTCACAGATCTTGCCGCAGCTATTGTCGACCAACTTGGTAACCGTCAGAGAAGCTCCGAAGGTGGTGAACACAACCTCTCCGAAGTATAATCCCAATGCCCGCTGTGCTTATCACTCTGATAGCCCGGGGCATTCTACTGATGATTGCTGGGCCCTAAGAAATAAGGTCCAAGACCTTATTGATGCCAAAGAAGTTCAGTTCGAGGCGCCCGAGAAGCCTAATGTGGTGACGACTCCCCTACCTGACCATGGGGTAAATGCTATCAGGGATGGTGACAAAGTGGAAGAAGCTGAGTTTGATAGATGGATCTTCCCGACGACTGACGGTGGACTGAATAATTGGACTGCAAAAGACTACATACCTGTTACTTTTGTTACGCAGTAATGAATTCCTTTGTTTCTTTAATTTGTAATGAACAATAAATTGAAACTTTATGGCCCGGTGTCTTACCCGGGGCACCGTTGGCTTCATTTGTGAGGGCATATTACTTGTCATTTCCATATATCATGAATAAAGACATTGGACGTTTTTCGCATTTCAAATCTTGTGCTCCCTTTCTTTCTTTCTTTATATATTGCAAAACACCTATATTTACACACACTCACTTATACAGGTTTCAATCCACTCTGGATCTCACTGGTAACGACTCTGCTACTGCCAGTTATGACTTTGAAAATCCGATCAACTTAGCCGAAGACGAAGGTGAAGATGATTGCGAAGTGCCTGGTGAGCTTGCAAGACTGTTACTCCAAGAAGAGAGGGCCATTCAGCCACATGAAGAGCCAGTGGAAACGGTAAATCTGGGTACTGAGGCAGATAAAAAGGAAGTCAAGATTGGTGCCAATCTGGAGCTCAGCATGAAACAACGGTTGGTTCAGATGTTGCATGATTATGTGGAAATCTTTGCCTGGTCTTACGAAGACATGCCTGGGTTGGATACCGACATTGTGGTTCATCACCTGCCTACCAAGGAAGACTGCCCTCCGGTAAAGCAAAAGGTCCGCCGTATGCGTCCAGAGATGTCCGAGAAGATCAAAGCTGAGGTTATGAAGCAGTTTGCGGCCGAGTTTCTAGCAGTGACTTCTTACCCTCAGTGGGTTTCCAACGTGGTTCCGGTACCGAAGAAAGATGGTAAGGTCCGAATGTGCGTCGATTACAGGGATTTGAACAGGGCAAGCCCCAAGGATGACTTCCCCCTACCTCACATCGACGTCCTGGTTGACAATACTGCTCAGCACAAGGTGTTCTCCTTCATGGATGGCTATTCAGGTTATAATCAGATCAAGATGGCTCCTGAAGACATGGAAAAGACTACCTTTGTTACTCAGTGGGGTACCTTCTGCTACAAGGTCATGCCATTCGGGTTGAAAAATGCTGGGGCAACCTACCAACGTGCCATGGTTGCTTTATTTCATGACATGATCCATCATGAGATTGAAGTGTATGTCGATGATATGATTGCAAGATCCAAAACTGAGGAGGAACACCTTGACCATCTGCAAAAGCTGTTTGACCGTCTGAAGTTATACAAGCTGAGGTTGAATCCAAGCAAGTGCACCTTTGGGGTAAGATCTGGAAAGTTGCTAGGCTTCGTCGTAAGTGACAAAGGTATTCAGGTGGACCCTGCCAAGGTTAAAGCCATGCAAGAAATGCCAGTTCCAAAGACAGAGAAGGAAGTCAGAGGCTTTCTAGGACGTCTAAATTACATTGCTCGATTCATCTCGCACCTAATTGCTACTTGTGAACCAATCTTCAAGCTGCTGAAGAAAGATCAGGTAGTACGTTGGAACGATGAATGCCAAGCCGCTTTTGACAGAATCAAAGAGTATCTCCAAGAACCACCCATTCTTATGCCACCGGTTGAAGGGAGACCTCTAATACTATACCTGACAGTACTTGACAGCTCAATGGGGTATGTGCTGGGGCAGCATGGCGAGTCTGGCCGAAAAGAGCATGCCATTTATTACCTTAGCAAAAAGTTTACCGACTGTGAGACCCGATACTCACTGCTCGAGAAAACTTGCTGCGCTTTGGTATGTACTGATCGCCGGCTGAGACAGTATATGCTGACTCACACTACTCTGTTGATTTCAAAAATGGATCCGATCAAGTACATATTTGAAAATCCTGCTCTGTCTGGGAGAATAGCAAGATGGCAAATGATCTTGACAGAATACGACATCCAGTACACGACTCAGAAAGCTATCAAGGGAAGTGTATTGGCAGACCATTTGGCACACCAGGCAGTGGACGACTACCAATCTATGAACTTTGAATTTCCTGACGAGAGCATCATGATAGTGACTGATTGTGAAGTACCTGGACCGGATGAAGGACCTGAGGAAGGATCCTGATGGTCTATGCACTTTGACGGAGCCTCCAATGTTTTGGGTAACGGCATTGGCGTTGTGATCATATCCCCTCAAGGCACTCATACTCCCCTTACTGCCCGGCTACGTTTCAACTGCACCAACAACATGGCGGAGTATGAGGCAAGTATCATGGGTCTTCAAGATGCGATTGACTTAAGGATCAAGTTTCTGAGTGTCTTCGGAGATTCCGCTCTCGTGATCAATCAGATCAAAGACGAGTGGGATACGAAACATCCGAATCTTATTCCTTACAGAGAATGTGTGTTGACATTGATTCCCCATTTCACAGAGATAACTTTTGAAAATTTCCCAAGAGAGGAGAATCAGTTGGCGGAAGCGCTGGCTACGATGTCTTCTATGTTCAAAGTCAAGTGGGACAATGAGGCTCCCCGGATCATTATCTGGAAACTGGACGAACCGGCATACTGTTGTGATCTTGAGGCTGAGGTAGTGACTGAAAAACCCTGGTATCATGAGGTGAAAAGGTACTTAGAAGCTCAAGAATACCCTGAAGGTGCATCCATCAACAATAAAAAGTTTCTGAGAAGGTTCGCAGCAAAGTTCTTCCTCAGCAACGGCATTCTGTACAAGAGAAACCATGATTCGACCTTACTGCGTTGTATGGATAAGACTGAAGCAGAAAGGATCATGGCAGAACTGCACGAAGGTACCTTCGGAATACATTCCAGTGGACACACCATGGCAAAGAAGATCCTTCGGGCAGGATATTTCTGGTCCACAATGGAAGCTGATTGTTACCAACATTCTCGAACATGTCACAAGTGCCAGATTTATGCAGATAAGGTGCACGTTCCTCCAGTTCCTCTGAATGTCTTGACAGCACCTTGGCCTTTTGCAATGTGGGGTATTGACATGATCGGCGAGATTAAACCTACAGCATCCAACGGACATCACTTCATCCTGGTAGCGATTGATTACTTTACAAAGTGGGTTGAAGCAGCTTCCTACGCTATCGTAACCAAGAATCTCGTGGCACGGTTCATTCGGCATAACCTGATATGTCGATACGGGTTCCCGGAAAGGATCATTACGGACAATGGTAACAATCTTAATAACAAGATGATCACTGAGCTCTGCGAGCAGTTCAAGATACAGCACCATAATTCTTCTCCTTACCGGCCTTAGATGAATGGGGCTGTAGAAGCAGCGAATAAGAATATCAAAAAGATTGTGCAGAAGATGACAGTGACCTATAAAGATTGGCACGAGATGTTACCGTTCGCTCTTCATGGGTACCGTACCTCAGCAAGAACGTCAACCGGGGCAACTCCCTTTTCCTTGGTCTATAGCATGGAGGCAGTCTTGCCGATTGAAGTCCAAATACCCTCTCTACGGATAATGAAGGATGCAGATTTGAGCGAAGATGACTGGATCCAGACTCGACTTGATCAATTAAATCTAATTGACGAAAAGAGACTCACCGCTATTTGTCATGGTCAAACGTATCAAAAACGGATGATCAGGGCATTTAATAAGAAAGTCAGACCACAAGAGTATCAAGTTGGGGACCTGGTAATCAAGCGCATCATTCTTCCTCAGAGTGATCCCAGGGGCAAATGGACCCCTACGTACGAAGGGCCATTTGTGGTTAAACATGTGTTCTCAGGAGGAGCCATGATTCTAACCACCATGGATGGTGACGACCTTCCTCACCCCGCCAATGCAGACATAGTAAAAAGATACTACGCATGATAAAAGACCCGCTAGGTTGACATACCTAGGCAAAAATTAGGGCTTCCCGGCGAACCAAAAGGGTTCGGGAAAAATGAGGGATGAAATGAAAAAACATCTGTACACCCGGCAAGTCGAAAACCTGAAAAGGAGGCTTAGGCAAAAATGGGTATCCCGGTGGACTGAAAACCCGAAAGGGCGGTCCAGGAAAAAGTTAGGGATTAAAGCGTAATACTATGTCTCATTGGATCACCTCGCATCCAGAGTCCGGTATCAACATCAGGTTCAGACGGCATCGATCAATCAGCTTCATCCTCAACTGAGCAGCCAAGTGATGAAACGCTCGAAGATATAAAGGCAATAACAGAGTTGGAACCCAGTGGGATTATTCTTTTCACATAGCTGTTTTGTTTTCCCCTTTTCGTAAAATTGTATAAACTCCGTTGTTCGGCGGCGTTCTCTTACTAGGACGTCAGCCTCTTGTACATAAACGCCTATTTTCAGGCAAATTCAAAAATCAATACAAATTCACGTTTCAGCTAAATTGCCAACTGTTTTTTTCCTTTTTCTGTTTTGTCTTGCGAAGAACGTCCAATGTTCAATTGTGATATATGCATTTGACACTAATTGCTAACTCATAAATATTTGCATACGAAACAAAGGATTAATTACGGGTAACATCAGAAACAGGGGCAATAATGAGTTGTCTAAAGCGATCTAATTGCTATGTCCACCAAGGTACCAAGGTAAGTTCAGTTGAAGAACCTAACTAACCAAGATG
This sequence comes from Vicia faba, assembly GCA_948472305.1. Taxonomy (NCBI): domain Eukaryota; kingdom Viridiplantae; phylum Streptophyta; class Magnoliopsida; order Fabales; family Fabaceae; genus Vicia; species Vicia faba. The sequence goes on from OX451739.1 coordinate 417,441,109, forward strand.
CCTTAATTCCCCAGAGAGTGAGCCAACAAGTCAACGATACTCTCCCCAAGCAGAGTTAGTCCACTGTCAGCCTCAAGGAAATTGGGTATCCCCAGCAGATCTCAACATTCCTCAGCGGAGTATACAAACATTCTTAACAAACATCCCCGACATTCTTGATCTAAGATTGTTCCCCGGCGGTATACCAGACGTTCAATGGAGCCATTCCCCAGTCCAATCTGAAAAGTTTCCCCAGGAAAGTGGAATCCATCTCCCCAGCAGGAAGCTTATCCCCATTAGATTTTGGAAGCTTGTTACCCGTATAGTACGAACGCCCCTCCCGGCTTTATTCAAAAGGTTATCTCTGCACCAGGACGTAACTGGGTTATCCTCAGCCAATTGCCACGGAAAGATCGTCCCCGACGGAGTCTTCCTATCCCCCAGCGGAGTTCATCAGTTCCTTCAACCTAACACATCAATGGTATCCCCAGTGGAGTTATCATCAATCTCAGCGAAATACCTCTCTTTCCCCACAGAGTTCGCTCCCTGCAGAGTAATCTATTCGCCAAGTTTATTCCCCAACGGAGTTATCTTCTCCTACCGGTATTCTTGCAACCATCACCCCAGCGGAAACAAAGAACGCTACTCTTCAACATCAGCCCAGGATTTGACTTCCCGACATTCGTCAAGGATTTATTTTCCTAGACAAAAACATACATTCATAAACATCACATCTCCATACATTATAGCATGCACATACGCATCATGAATATATAATCTCATTTATTATGAGAATATCACGCATGTCATACATCATGACACTGCATACAACTAACGTCTTGTTTTTTCAGGACAAAGGTTAATACAACGATGATTACTATCAACGGTCGCAACTAAAGATCTGATTCCTGTATCTTGCCAGGGTGTATCTGTTGATGACTATATTCCAGACTCGATTCCTGTATCTTGCCAGGGCACGTCTAAAGAGTTCGAAGATCTGATTCCTGTATCTTGCCAGGGTGTATCTGTTGACGACTAATTCCAGACTCGATTCCTGTATCCTGCCAGGGCACGTCTGAAGAGTTCGAAGATCCGATTCCTGTATCTTGCCAGGGTGTATCTGTTGACGACTATAATTCCAGACTCGATTCCTATATCTTGCCAGGGCACGTCTGAAGAGTTCGAAGATCCGATTCCTGTATCTTGCCAGGGTGTATCTGTTGATGACTAATTCCAGACTCGATTCCTGTATCTTGCCAGGGCACGTCTGAAGAGTTCGAAGATCCGATTCCTGTATCTTGCTAGGGTGTATCTGTTGACGACTATAATTCCAGACTCGATTCCTGTATCTTGCCAGGGCACGTCTGAAGAGTTCGAAGATCTGATTCCTGTATCTTGCCAGGGTGTATTTGTTGACGACTAACTCCAGACTCGATTCCTGTATCTTGCCAGGGCACGTCTGAAGAGTTCGAAGATCCGATTCCTGTATCTTGCCAGGGTGTATCTGTTGACGACTAATTCCAGACTCGATTCCTGTATCCTGCCAGGGAACGTCTGAAGAGTTAGAAGATCCGATTCCTGTATCTTGCCAGGGTGTATCTGTTGACGACTAATTCTAGACTCGATTCCTGTATCCTGCTAGGGCACGTCTGAAGAGTTCGAAGATCCGATTCCTGTATCTTGCCAGGGTGTATCTGTTGAAGACTATAATTCCAGACTCGATTCCTGTATCTTGCCAGGGAACGTCTGAAGAGTTCGAAGATCCGATTCCTCTATCTTGCCAGGGTGTATCTGTTGACGACTAATTCCAGACTCGATTCCTGTATCTTGCCAGGGCACGTCTGAAGAGTTCGAAGATCCGATTCATGTATCTTTCCAGGGTGTATCTGTTGACGACTATAATTCCAGACTCGATTCCTGTATCTTGCCAGGGCACGTCTGAAGAGTTCGAAGATCCGATTCCTGTATCTTGCCAGGGTGTATCTGTTGACGACTAATTTCAGACTCGATTCCTGTATCTTGCCAGGGTACGTCTGAAGAGTTCGAAGATCCGATTCCTGTATCTTGCCAGGATGTATCTGTTGACGACTATTCTCCGGACTCGATTCCTGTATCTTGCCAGGGTACGTCTGAAGAGGTTAAAGATTCGATTCCTGTATCCAGCCAGGGCATATCTACATGAAGAGTTTGAAGATCAACTCCTGTAACAGGCCAGGTAATTATCTTTCTTTCTCAGGTACGCAAGTTCTTGCTAAGGAATCTCTTACGCGATCGACACCTAGATGGCATCTATAAGCCCATTCTCCTATCCATCAGTCTCCAAATGGCATCTGTAAGCCCATTCCCACCATCACACTGCTGACATTCTACTATGTGAGTACAAATTTCTGGGCACTCTAGTGTTCAATCATCTTCCACCTTCGGATCACGAAAGGCACGCCAGCCAATCTACATCCTCAGGTCTAAGAAGATTGAACAGGGGCAACTGTTGTATCCCAAAATTTTCCCTCCCATATTCTTCAAGATTTTCCTAGGACAATCTCCAAATGGTTCAAAATCCCTCAAGGGTTACACAGTCCAATTGCCTCCTAACACAGTCAAAATTAGGGTTTTGGTTCTTGCAAAGAAATTGAGGTTTCCAAGAGTCCAACCAAGTCCCATATGCCTACACACATTGCCAAGTATCCATATGTCAAGTTTCAAGACTCACAGCATCAAGTTGCACAGTCAAAAACCCTAATTGCTTCACAATCAACTGCAGGGGCAAAATGGTCATTTGACAATCAAAAGTCAAAATTTTTGGTCAACATCTTATTTTGAAGCCACAAACATCATTTGATCAATTCTTGATCATGATTCTCAAAGCATGGCTCAAAAAGTCTCAAGATGCAAACGTTTCTATTTTTGGACAGTTGAAAAGTCAACTCCAAATTGACCAAGGCATAACTTCTTCATGGTTCATCATAAAAATTCCATCCAAAGCTCATTTTTAAGAGAATGACATTTCCTACAACTCATCTTCACACTTCAAGTCCAATAAATGCTCTCACAAAAGTTATCAATTTCAACATTATAGGTCATTTTCAAAAGTCAACAAAAAGGCACTTTAAGTCAAAGACCATAACTTGAGATTGGTAAATCAAAATGACATGGGACTAAATGCATTGGTTAGAGGACTTCAAGACCTTTCAAAAATGGACAAGAACATGATCATAGCTTCAAAATTGAGCAAGATATGCCTTGGAGAAGTTGGGAAATTTTTGGGAATTTTGAAAAGTCAACTTTGCTTCAAAAGCTTCAAAATTGCTAATGGGCCTCAATATTCTTTCTTGAATCATTACCCAAAGCATATGCACGACCCATTGAGCTAAAAATGATTTATTTTCTTATTTTTAATTAATTAATTGAATTTTTGTTATTATTAATTCATTTAATTAGATTTAAATATGAGAAAAATATCAAATAATGGTTTTAAATCTTTTTTGTGCAGCAAATATGTTCATTATATACAAGAGATTTCGTGCATCATCTCAAGGGGACAAGATCATCCATATTTGGCAAGATTTGCATGGAAAAAAGATTGAAAAAGATATGAAAAAATCAAATATTGAAATCATCAATTCATGGATCTTTGGGCTGGTTTCTTGACCTAATTTCATTCACTTACTTATGCACAACTCAACCCTATTCAAAAAGACACGAAAAGTTGCTCAGAAAGAGAGAACAAAATTGCAAATTTTCACCAAAAACTTGAAATCTGAAATCACAGTTAGAGCAAAATTCAAAGCTTCAAAAGCATTCTAATACGTTCTTGACATTGCTAGGAGTCGATTGCAATCAAGAACAAGTCCCCATACTCCAAGAATTGGTAGAACAGAATCACCCTTTTCATGAATATGTCCATAATCGATTTTTGATTTCCATGCATTATTCATATGTTTTAATTGTTGATTCTTGCTACTAATGATCTTCTGAAACATTTGGCATAGTTTAATTATCCTAAAAATGCTTGAAACGAGATTCACCATTGATGAAACCTAGGGTTTCAGAAGCTCCAAATTAGGGGTTCTCATATATGGAAAAATTAGACCTTAAAACCTGTATGGATGAATTCGTGACATCAAGACGAAGCAAACCATCTCCTCGCGCTTAATTTATGTTACTTGTACGCCTATTCGCTATTATGCACTGTGCTATTTACTGGGGGTTTAAAACCCCCGCTATTTGTTTTATAATTGTAGGGAAAACCAGGAAGAAGATGGATGTGGCTTAGGATGACTGGAGCATTTGAAATTTGGCGCGTTTTCGTTTGTCCCATATCATTAGCTTTTGTTTCTTTTATATTATTTGTGTTCCACTAACATTACAAACGCACGCGTTAGCTCAGTTGGTGGATGAGTTGTCTTGCAGGTATAGGGACCTGGGTTCGATTCCCAGGTCCCCCCACTTAATTCATAAATTTTGTTATAATGTGTTTCTATGCAGCATCCCTTCAACGCTCCACCATACATCCTCACACGTTAGCCTGCCACGCGCTCATGCTCACCCATCCAATGGCCATAACGTGAATTCCAGGGTGTACCCCAGTCAACCACACGCACTCAAGCTAAAAAAGTCAAACAAGCTTTTTGTTCAATGGGCCAAATTACTTCAAACAAACCTCCAAAATGGGCCTGAAATCCCCCTGGTTTGCAATCTTTTAATTTTATTCTCTTTTCAATTTTAATTCTTTTAATTGTTTTTAATTGTTTTCTTTAATTTCATAAATTAATTTTCATAATAAAAAATCAGAAACTAAAATATGTTTAATTAATATTTAATTCACTATTAATTTATTTTGTAAATAAATTGTAATAATTAATTTAGTTTAATTTAGGGTTTAAACTTTAATTTTTTCTTAATAAATAAAAACATGTAGAAATTAGGTTTTTTGGACATTTTATCTTTTTCTTAACTAAATAATTTTCCCTCATTAATATTATTGATTATTATTTTTGTAAATAAATATGTAAATAATTAATTAGCATAAATTAGGTCAACTTTAATATTTTTCATTTAATAATTAAAAATAACTTAGAATTAGGGTTTCTCTTGATTTTCAATTTTCTTTATTTTCATAAATACAAAAACCTAAAAAAAAACATTTCTTTTCTTTAATTAAATAATTCATTGGACTTTTAATTTAATTAAATTTCAAAAGGGGTCAAAACCCTCGGACGTCTTAACTTTTATTCTTTCGCACGTTATTCTTCTTTCTTTTCGAATATTATGTAACTGCTCAAGGCTTGTAATAGTAATTAGGTCTTTTTACTTTCCGCATTTTTACCAAACGGGTCTTTGTAATTTGGCGATGTATAGACCCGCGCCTTGTAATAGCGTAGGATTTATCTTTCCGCATTTAAATTTCCGCACTCTTAAATTCTAAACTTTGCATGAAAGAATGTATGGCTAATTAAAAACAAGCGTAGCTCACCATGTCCTGATCAAAGATAACTGCTAAACTGAAAACAACACACAAATTCACACACCACTCTTAGGGTACGCCTCACCTGTTGCCTTCAAAACGTGGTCGTCAAGTATAGGGTGTCTTAGAGGTCGCCCACCTGTCTATGATCCAGTTGCCTCGAAACAGTTGCCTCGGATAAAAAGGATCTAGGACATTAGGGTTACTTCTAAGGTGTCCTACTATTGCTTCGGTGACCACACTGTCCCTTATAATAGAATTTACCCGAATACCTCCAACGGTGGTGCTACCTATCTCTCAATGGTGGGATGGCACTATCTTAAGGACTCTTACACAGCCTAATTCCTTAGAGTAGGTAGATTCTCATGGGTACTTGCTCTCTCAAAAACAAACAAAATACTTTTCACACTTACACTTTCAAAAAGTTTTCAAACAAATACTTCATACACTCTTGAGGACAGATACAAGAGTTACTTAGAAATTTTTCGAACGAAACTTTTTTTCAAAACCCACATACACTTTAAAAGCAAACAAATTTTTGAAAACATAAGAGCAAGTACCTAAGAGCCCGTGGATAACCACGGATAGAAAGGGTGCTAACACCTTCCCTTTCTATAAATCTACCTCCCGAACCGAGAAACATTCTCAAAGAAGGAATTTTGTTGTGCTTTTGTCCTTTCCATGTTGGAGAACATAAAAGACGATGGCGACTCTTGCTTACCGCGACATACGCGAACCAGCTTAAAAAACTGTCAGTTCTATTTCCACCGATCACAATCCTGCTGGAGAATAAACCGGCGAGAAAATCATTATGTGGGAAAGAGATGCTCTGCTAGAGGACCTGTTGATTTGGAGGAACAACCTGGCTGGGGATGAATTATCGTTGTTGGTTATAATAAACTTTGTTGGGGATTGAGTTTCTGTTTGTGAAAGGAATGAACTTCGTTGGGGATGATTTTCCAGTGGCGACTTTACTAGGGATAATATTTTAGACTCTACTGGGGAAAATCCTTTAGAGTCTACTGGGGATAATCTTCTAGTGCGGATGATAGATAAACTCTGCTTGGGGAGAATCTTGCCGACTCATTCGTGGTTGCGAGCCTCGGCTGGGGGAGAGTGGCGTCCTGTTCGGGACCGCTAATATCACTGTCTTTTCTTACTCTGCGGGGAGTGAATGTACCTTCAATCGTTTTCTCCAACTAGGTCTATCCCTATACCTGGTGGACAGAGCAACTGTACGGTTTGGACATTTCTTGTTTTCCCCTGTTCCTGATATTACGAGTAATCATCTTTTGTTTCGCATGTAAATATTTATGAGCAACAATTATTGTCAAATGCATATATCAAAATTGAACCATTGGACGCTCTTGCAAAACAAAACAGAAAAAGGAAAATAATTTGAAATTTCTTTGTGAAACTGAATTGTATTGATTTTGAAGTCGGCCTGTAAATAAGCGTTTTTGTACAAGAGGCTGACGTCCTAGTAAGAGAACACCGCCAAACAATAGATTTTATAAAATTTGTGTAAAACAAAGAAAAACAGCTATGTGAATAATCCCACTGGGTTCCGACTCTGCTATTGCCCTTATATCTTCAAGCGTCACATCACTTCGCTACTTGGTTGAAGGTAGATCAAATTGATTAGTGACATCCGAGCTTGATAGTTGATACTGAAGTCTGGTTGCAAGATGATCCAATGAGACATATTTTTACGCCTTAATCACTAATTTTTACCTGGACCGCCCTTTCGGGTTTTCCGTCCACCGGGATACCCATTTTTGCCCAAGCCGCCTTTTCAGGTTTTCGACTTGCCGGGTGTACAAGTTTTTTCAATTTCATCCTATATTTTTGCCCGTACCCTTTTGGTTCGCCGAGAAGCCCTTATTTTTTCCTAGGCCAGTCAACCTAGCGGTTCTTTGATTACGCGTAGTATTTTTTCACTATGTCTGCATTGACGGGGTGAAGAAGGTCGTCACCATCCATGGTGGTTAGAATCATAGCTCCTCTTGAATAAATGTTCTTAACCATAAATGGCCCTTCGTAAGTAGGGGTCCATTTGCCCCTAGGATCACCTTGAGGTAATATGATACACTTGATCACCAGATCCAAAACTTGATACTCTTGTCGTCTGACTTTCTTGTTAAATGCCTTGATCATCCTCTTTTGATACGTCTGACCATGACAAATAGCAGTAAGTCTCTTTTCGTCGATTAAGTTCAGCTGATCAAGTCGGGTCTGGATCCAGTCGTCCTCACTCAAACCTGCATCCTTCATAATCTGAAGAGAGGGTATCTAAACATCAATGGGTAAGACTGCTTCCATGCCATACACCAAAGAGTAGGGTGTTGCCCCTGTTGAAGTCCGTGTTGAGGTTCGGTACCCATGAAGAGAAAACGGTAACATCTCGTGCCAATCTTTATATGTCACTGTCATCTTCTGCACAATCTTCTTGATGTTCTTATTAGCCGCTTCAACAGCCCCATTCATCTTCGGCCGGTAAGGAGAAGAGTTGTGATGTTGTATCTTGAACTGCTTGCAGAGCTCGGTGATCATCGTATTGTTGAGATTTGTACCATTGTCCGTAATGATCCTCTCTGGTACACCGTATCGACAGATCAGGTTATGCCGAATAAACCATGCCACGATGTTCTTGGTCACTGTAGAAAATGAAGCTGAATCAACCCACTTCGTAAAGTAATCAATTTCTACCAGGAAGAAACGATGCCCGTTGGACGCAATAGGTCTGATCTCACCAATAATATTGATGCCCCACATTGCAAAAGGCCAAGGTGCCGTCAAAACGTTCAGAGGAACTGGAGGTATGTGCACCTTATCAGCATAGACTTGGCACTTATGACAGGTTCGAGAATGCTGATAACAGTGGGCTTCCATAGTAGACCAATAATATCCTTCCCGTAGGATCTTCTTTTCCATGGTGTGTCCACTGGAATGAGTTCCGAAAGTACCTTCATGTAACTCTGCCATAATCCTTTCTGCCTCGTTCCTGTTCATGCATCGCAGTAAAGTTGAATCATGGTTACGCTTGTAAAGGATACCATTGCTGATGAAGAACTTCGCATCGAACCTCCTCATAAACTTCTTATCATTAACAAATGCACCCTCAGGGTGCTCCTGAGCCTTAAGATACCTCTTTAGCTCATGAAACCAGGGTTTCTCTGCTACCTCTTCAGTCTCAATGTCACAGCAATGTGCGGGTTCATTCAACCTCTCAATGGTAATCTGGGGAGCCTCATTGTCCCATCTGACCTTGAACATAGAGACATAGTAGCTAGCGCGTCCGCTAACTGATTCTCCTCTCTGGGGAAGTGTTCAAAGGTTATCTCCTCGAAGTGCGGAAGCAACGTTAATACATACTCTTTGTAAGGAATAAGATTTGGGTGCTTCGTATCCCACTCACATTTGATCTGACTGATCACGAGAGCGGAATCTCCAAACACACTCAAGAACTTAATCCTTAGGTCAATAGCTGCTCGAAGGCCCATGATGCATGCCTCATACTCCGCCATGTTGTTGGTGCAATTAAAACAAAATCGGGCGGTGAACGGAGTATGACAGCCTTCAAGAGATATTATCACGACGTCAATACCATTACCCAACGTGTTTGAAGCTCCATCAAAATACATAGACCATCAAGATCCCTCCTCGGGTCCTTCATCTGGTCCAGGTGTTTCACAGTCAGTCACCAACATGATACTCTCATCCGGAAACTCGAAATTCATAGACTGGTAATCATCCATGGCCTGATGTGCCAAATGATCTGCCAACACACTCCCCTTGATTGCTTTTTGGGTTATGTATTGGATGTCATACTCAGTCAAGATCATCTGCCATCTTGCTATTCTTCCGGACAAGGCAGGCTTTTCGAAGATATACTTGATTCGATCCATCTTTTATATCAATAGAGTAGTGTGAGTCAGCATATACTATCTCAGTCGGCGAGCAGCCCATGCCAAAGCGCAGCAAGTTTTCTCAAGCAGTGAGTATCGGGTCTCACAGTCGGTAAACTTTTTGCTAAGGTAGTAAATAGAATGCTCTTTTCGGCCAGACTCGTCATGCTGCCCCAGCACGCACCCCATTGAATTGTTGAGTACTATCAAGTATAAGATCAAAGGTCTCCCTTCAAATGGAGGCATCAGAATGGGTGGCTCTTACAGGTATTCCTTGATCCTTTCGAAAGCGGCTTGACATTCATCATTCCATCTTACCACTTGATCTTTCTTCAACAGCTTGAAGATTGGTTCACAAGTAGTAGTCAGGTGCGAAAAGAATCGGGCAATGTAATTTAGACGTCCCAGAAAGCCTCTGACTTCTTTTTCTGTTCGGGGAGCTGGCATCTCCTGTATAGCCTTCACCTTTGCCGGTTCCACTTGAATACCTTTATCACTAACGACAAAACCCAACAGCTTACCAGATCTTACCACGAAGGTGCACTTATTCGGGTTTAACCTTAGCTTATACATCTTCAACCTGTCAAATAGATTCTGGAGATGGTCGAGGTGTTCTTCTTCAGTTTAGGACCTTGCAATCATGTCGTCGACGTATACCTCAATCTCATGATGAATCATGTCGTGGAACAGAGCGACCATGGCGCGCTGATACGTTGCCCCAGCATTATTCAATCCAAACGGCATGACTTTGTAGCAAAAATTTCCCCACTGCGTAACGAAGGTTGTCTTCTCCATGTCTTTGGGAGCCATTTTAATCTGATTGTAACCAGAGAAACCATCCATAAAGGAGAAGATCTTATGTTGTGCGGTGTTTTCGACCAAAACATCAATGTGAGGCAGAGGGAAATCATCCTTGGGGCTTGCCCTGTTCAGATCCCTATAGTCAACACACATTCGAACCTTACCATCTTTCTTCGGCACTGGAACCAAGTTGGCAACCCACTGTGGGTAAGAAGTAACTGCTAGAAAAATGGCATCAAATTGTTTCATAACCTCAGCTTTGATTTTCTCAGACATCTCTGGGCGCATTCGGCGAACTTTCTGTTTCGCTGGAGGACAGTCTTCTTTAGTTGGCAAGCGGTGAACCACAATATCGGTATCCAACCCAGGCATATCTTCATAAGACCAAGCGAAGATCTCAACATAGTCACGCAGCATCTGCATTAATCGTTGTTTAACACAAGACTCCAGATTTGCACCGATCTTGACCTCTTTCTGGTCTTCCTCTGTACCCAGATTCACTGATTCCACTGACTCTTCATGGGGCTGTATGGCCCTCTCTTCCTGTAGTAACAATCTAGCAAGTTCCCCAGGCACTTCACAATCATCCTCACCTTCTTCCTCGGTTTGGTTGATCGGACTTTCGAAGTCATAACTGGCAGTAACAGAGTCGTTATCAGTGGGATCCAGAGTGAATGTGGACCTGTATTATGATATGTGAGTGTGTGTAAGACAAATAGCCGTTTTGATAAAGTGCAAGATAGAAAAGAAAAACAAGGAGCACAAAATTTGTGATGCAAGAAACTTCCAATGCTTTATTGATGATATATGGAAATGACAAACATTAAGCCCTCACAAACAAAGCCACGGTGTCTCGGGTAAGACATCGGGCCGTAAAGTTTTAAATCGTCAGTTACAAAACTCAAAACAAAAGTCTATTACTGTGTAATAAAAGAAACGGGCACGAAGTCCTTTGCTGTCCAATTGCTCAAGCCACCATTGGAAGTCGGGTAAATCCAGCTGTCGAAATCTGAATCTTCTTCATCAACCTCAATTGCATTCACTCTCTAATCATGTTTAGGCATAGGAGCAGTTATGACGTTGGGCTTTTTCGGCGCGTCAAACTCAATTTCCTTAGCTTCAATCAAATCTTGCACCTTATTCCTCAAGGCCCAGCAGTTGTTTGTATCATGCCCTGGGCTATCGGAGTGATAAGCACAACGGGCGTTTGGATTATACAGCGGTGATGTAGTACTGGGATTCTTCGGAGCTTCCCTCAGAGTGATCAAGTTAGTCTTCAACAATTGCGGCAGAATTTGAGATAGGGTCATACTGAGCCGAGTATACTGCCTTTGTGGTCTCTCTACTCTTTGCTGATTGTTGCATTGTGGGGCAACAGTGGGTCTTGATATTACCACCGCGTTAACTACTTGGCAGCGTTCAGGTCGGTTTTGGCTCCTCGAGCTATAAACTGCACTAGCGTCTTTTCTGAAAGGCTTCTTTTCTGTACTTGACGAAGCACCTTTCTGTATCTTGCCACTCTTGATACCGGCTTCAACTCTCTCCCCAGTCAAAATTAATTCAGTGAACCCAGACGATGAACTATCGACCAAATGATTGAAATATAGACCAGATAAAGTCCCAAGAAACATATCCACCAACTCCCTATCAGACAGAGGGGGTTGGACTCTTCCCGCCAGATCTCTCCACTTTTGAGCATAGTCCTTAAAGCCTTCGCCTGTACCCATAGACATACCCTGAATTTGGGTACGCGTGGGAGCAAGGTCGGCGTTGTACTGGTATTGCTTGTAAAAAGCAGCACCAAGGTCCTCTCAGTTGCGGACATTAGCTCCTTCTAATTGATAGTTTGATGACACACAAATATATGATATTTTTGGCTTGATATGCACCAAATATTTCTCATACTTTAGTTTAAATTAAATTATTTTATAAGTATTATGCAGGTATTTTTCTATTTTTGCAGATATCCACTGAGCCGGACACTTTTGAAAAAATGAAGAAAAAAGGGTGCAAAAAGTAGTAAAAAGGCCTAAGGAGAAGAAAACAGCCCAAAAGCCCATTACACATGTGAGCACGTGGCCCACATGCAAGGAAGCCCTGGCGACCGTCAAGGGGGACGTGACGAACGTCACGCTCCATGAAGACCAAGTGACGATAGTCACTTGCGTCTGATGAACGTCACAGCTTATCATCCCACTTTTTCCTCATCCAACAGACAGAAACTCCTTCAAAGGTGAATCCAACGAGTACCTACATTCTCTCGCCCACTCAGTCAAAATAGCGACGAACGTGACTATTATTTCTCCTATAATTCCTCAAGGAAGAAAAGTGAACGGTTCCTACATTTTCGAGACCAACGAACCAAGCAAGCATTATAAATAGAACCTGAGACCACAGTAGAAGGGGGCTGGTTCTGCTTTTTGACGAGAAGAGTTCAGATATTTATTTTCAGCATTATTTCTTTTCAGCATTATTTCTTTCTCCAGTTATTTCTTTCAGTACTATTCTTTCCAGTTTTATTCTTTTCTGTACGGTTAAATATATCCTCCGATCGAAGCAAAGCCTACAACTTGTGCAGGACTGTTTCTATCTTCGGAGTAATTGCCAGGTTTATGTTTACAAATTCTTATTGCTTATTAATTAATATAATTATGTTTATTTGTGTTTGTCCTTTAAATTATTCTGCAACTTGGATTAATATTATGTCAGGCTAGAAATCTTATACCGGTATGTAAGGTCAATCGACCGAGGGAACGAGTAACTTAGTCGGGATTATTTTTACTACGAAACTTTCTTTTCTGGCCTAAGTTACTATTTTTCAAATCATTAAATTGTTTTGTTACGGAAGCAAAAAACAGATAGAGGTTAGGGTCAACAAAGCGGAAGTTTGAGATCTTTTAACTGGACAGTAGTAATTAGGCATTGGCTTAAAATACAACGGAAGCACTTTAAAGTTAATTAAGATTTTGTTTAGTTTCCAAAAAGTGTTTTTAACTCCTGCGGGATGGCGGAAGCATACGTTAGGACTTAACTGCATAGCCTAGATCAACAAAACGACAGTGTGAGACGAGGGTTTTTAAACTAGATAGGTTTTACTAAAAACTGTTTTGAAAATATAAAGACGCCCGACAGGTCGCTAGTTCCCGAGGTAAGACTGTTGCATACTGGTAATTTAGCTCATTGATTATTAAAATACAACTTAATTTAGTGATTAGTTTCCCTACAACCCAAATCAAATATTCATTAGCTTTAGATTTACATAGTAACAATAGAAAACGGTAGATCGATTCATCAGTCTATGTGGTTCGATATCTTTTAAAACTACTCGACAAGACTGTGCACTTGTAGTCCGAATCATTGGATACATAAGTATAAATCCCACGATCAAGTTTTTGGCGCCGTTGTCGGGGACTGATTTAAGTTGATATCGCTACTCTTTTGTTACGCAGTAGAGACTAAAGCAAAAAACTTCTCTTTTTCTTTTCTTCTCTTCTTTCTATTTCTTTTCTTTTCTTCTTTAATTTTGTATGCCAAACACTCGTTCGCAAGACGAGCCGTTATACATACAAATCAACGATATCGAGTGTTATCTCAGACTTAGACGCCGCATTCAAGAGTACCATCTCTTGCATAACACTCAACCTCGTCAATCACTCGAACCTCCTATTTCTCCACCAACCGAAGAAATGGCTGCAAATCCTGCTCCGCGCCCACTCAAATCCTATGCCATACCCTCACAAGATGAACCACATAACAGCATTGCTGCCCCTCCGATCGAGCATAACAACTTTGAACTTAAACCCTCTTTGTTATCTGATGTGCAACAAAACCAATTCTCTGGTGGATCGATGGAAGACCCTAATCTTCATCTATCAATATTTCTACAGTACACAGATACAATCAAGAACAATGGGGTCAGTCAAGAAGCAATAAGACTTCGTCTCTTCTCTTTCTCTTTAAGAGACAGAGCAAGAGCTTGGCTCCAATCTCTACCCGCAAACTCAGTCACTACATGGGACGAGCTGAAGAAAGTTTTTCTTGCAAGATATTTTCCACCAAGCAAAATAGCTATGCTAAGATCTCAGATAAGCGATTTTAGACAAAAAGAGAACGAATCTCTTTTCGATGCTTGGGAAAGATACAAAGATCTGATGAGACTGTGCCCACATCATGGCTTGGAAGAATGGTTGATTATCCACACCTTCTATAATGGTCTCCTCTACAATACAAGATTAACAATAGACGCTGCCGCAGGTGGTGCACTTATGGACAAATCCTACACTGCTGCCTATGCTCTAATTGAAAGTATGGACCAAAACCACTATCAGTGGGGAAGTGAAAGAGGACACGCAGATAAAGGTACTACAGAGAAAGCACCGACAAAAGGAGGAATGTATGAGATAAGAGACCTAGACAGTGTCCATGCTAAGGTAGATGCCCTCACCCTAAAGATTGATAATTTGACCGCAATACCTCCAGCCACCGTGGCTGCTATAACTCCCAATTGCGAAATATGCGGAGTGCCTGGACATCTAGTTACTGAATGTAAAATCTTGGCAGGAACTCCAGCTGACCAAGTGAATTATGCTCAAGGAAACCCTTACTCAAACACGTACAACCCTGGATGGAAAAATCACCCAAATTTATCATATAAAAACCCCAATGCGTTGTACGCTCCAAACCAAGCACCTGTTGTACCACCTGGATATCAGAAAGCTCCTGCAAATGCTCCTAGTGCACCTAGAAAATCAAACTTAGAACTGATGATGGAGAACTTCATAGCTACTCAAGCGCAAACAAATAAAGACGTCCAAAATCAGAACATACACACTAATGAGCAGATAAAACAATTAGCAAACAAAATAGATGCTTTGGCCACCCATAATAAAATGTTAGAAACCCAAATATCTCAAGTGGCTCAACAACAAACACCTACAGCCACACCGGCTGATACATTTCCCGGTCAACCACAACCTAACCCAAAGGGGCATGCTCATGCCATCATATTAAGGAGTGGAACCGAGTTAGATGGACCGCCTGACCCAAGACTGTCAAATCAAAGTATGTATCAAAAGGCTGAAACGTCAACTGAGAATGAAAATCAACCAGAGAAACCAGAGGTAGACGAAGAAGATAAAGGAGGAGAGGCCAAAGAAAAAGAAAAACATTATGTGCCTCCACCGCCTTATAAACCCCAAATCCCTTTTCCTGGTAGATTAGCCAAACCCAAGAATGTAGGGCAATTTAAAAAATTCGTATAACTTCTTAAACAACTTAATATAACAATTCCTTTCACAGAAGCTATAACTCAAATGCCCTCCTATGCCAAATTCCTCAAGGAAATCTTATCTAACAAGAAAAAGCTGGAAGATAACGAAACAGTAACGCTTAAGGCAGAATGTAGCACGATTATCCAGAACAAGATGCCTCCTAAGCTGAAAGACCCTGGAAGTTTCTCTATACCATGCCATATAGGTAAGTTTGTCATAGACAAAGCCCTATGTGATCTAGGCGCTAGTATTAGCGTTATGCCTTTATCCATATGCAACAAACTAGAAATGGGTGAACTAAGACCGACAAAGATGTCAGTTTAATTAGCGGATCGCTCCGTAAAATACCCAGTAGGAATCTTAGAAAATGTTCCTGTACGAATAGGTCAATTATACATCCCTACAGATTTCATAATCATGGATATAAGAGAAGACGAAAGCACACCTATCATCTTAGGAAGACCATTCTTAGCCACAACTGGATCTATCATAGATGTAAAAAAGGGCAAACTAACCTTTGAAGTAGGCGAAGAGAAAGTCGAGTTTATTCTAACACAATTCTTACAAGTGACCGCCATAGATGACACATGTTATCTGGTGGACATCGTTGACGAATGCGTAAGAGAAGTTGAATGGGAACTAATACCTTGTTCCGAAACCATGAAGATTCCCACACCTCTTATATTCGAAGACAACGAATGGTGTCCTGAATACCGAGACGATAGTCTGAGTGAATGCTTAGCTCTGACACCCGATCACATGCCTTGTCCAAGAAAACCGGCATTGGATCTTAAGCCATTACCTAAGACCCTCGGATATGAATTCCTTGACACCGAATTAAAACGACCTGTAATTGTCAACACGGACTTAGGACAACAAGAAACAGACAAATTATTACAAGTTTTAAGAAAATATCCCTCCGCCTTAGGATACAACATTACATATCTCAAAGGAATAAGCCCTTCCATATGCATGCATCGTATTATGCTGGAAAACGACTGCAAATATTCTAGAGAACATCAACGAAGAATTAACCCAATATGGAGTACCGTGGTTAAAGATGAAGTTAAAAAACTTTTGAACGCAGGAATCATATACCCCATCTCCGATAGTCAATGGGTAAGCCCAGTCCACTGTGTACCAAAGAAAGGTGGTATAACGGTAACAACAAACAAAGAAGGCGAAGCTGTAGCGAAACGAACTATAAGTGGAGCTAGAATGTGTATTGACTATAGGAAGCTAAACAAGGCCACTCGAAAGGACCATTTCTCTCTACCATTCATTAATCAAATGCTTGAACGATTAGCTAAGCACTCACATTACTGTTATCTAGACGGTTACTCCGGATTCTTTCAAATCCCTATTCACCCCGATGACCAAGAGAAAACAACATTCACATGTCCTTATGGAACTTTCGCCTACCGACGAATGCCGTTTGGATTATGCAATGCTCCCGCCACATTTCAGAGATGCATGATGGCAATCTTTGCAGATTTCGTAGACAACATTATGGATGTCTTTATGGACGACTTCTCTGTATGTGGAGAGAGTTTTGAAGATTGTCTCGTGAATTTGGAGAAAGTTTTGGAAAGATGCGTAAAAGTTAACCTCGTCCTGAATTGGGAAAAGTTCCACTTTATGGTCAAACAAGGAATCGTACTAGGACATGTTGTGTCCGAAAAGGGGATTGAAGTCGATAAAGCTAAGATCGAAGTCATAGAAAACTTGCAACCCCCTAAAACAATTAGAGAAATATGCAGTTTCTTAGGACACGCCGGTTTCTACCGACGATTCATCAAAGATTTCTCGCAAATATCAAAACCTCTAACCACCCTCCTTATGAAAGACGTTGAATTTGATTTTGATGACAAATGCCTAAAAGCATTTAACCAACTTAAAACAGCCCTTGTATCCGCACCAATCATGCAACCACCCGATTGGAGACTTCCATTTGAAATCATGTGTGATGCAAGTGATTACGCCGTAGGTGCAGTCCTGGGACAATGAAGAGATAAGAAGCTTCACGCGATATATTATGCTAGTAGAACCTTGGACCCTGCACAGATGAATTATGCAACAACGGAAAAAGAACTTTTAGCCGTAGTCTTCGCACTAGACAAATTTCGCTCCTACCTCGTAGACGCAAAAATAATCATCTATACAGACCATGCAGCTATTAGATATCTCTTAACAAAGCAAGACTAAAAGCCGAGACTTTTGAGATGGATCCTGCTTCTACAAGAGTTCGATCTAGAAATTAAAGACAAAAAAGGTACCGAAAATGTGGTAGTTGACCATTTATCTTGAATGGAACAACTGCCTCCAGAAGAAGTACCTATTAACGATGACTTTCCGTATGAACGTCTGATGGCTCAGATGGACTTAGGAGAAGCCAGAAAAGAACCGCCTGAATCAAATCCAAATCAATTGCTCTTAGGACTTGACACACAAGCTGCTAATAATGATTCACGAGAGAACCAAGACCAAATAAATAATGCTATACAAGAAGCCGTGGTCTCTCTCCAAACCATACCATGGTATGCGGACATAGCAAACTACTTAGCTGCCAAAATCCTACCCCCTGACATGACTTATCAACAGAAGAAGAAATTCTTTCACGATTTGAAACATTACTTTTGGGATGAACCTTTATTATTCAAGAGGAGTGCTGACGGTATTTTCCGAAGATGCGTCCCGGAAAACGAAATAGAAAGCATTATTTCTCATTGTCATGACGCCCCTTACGGAGGTCATGCAAACACATCAAAGACATGTGCCAAAATTTTGCAGTCTGGCTTCTACTGGCCAAATTTGTGGAAAGATGTGCACATAGCCATCCTAAACTGCGACCGATGCCAACACACTGGAAATATATCCAAACGCGACGAGATGCCTCAGACTGACATCCTACAAGTGGAAGTCTTTTATGTATGGGGAATCGACTTCATGGGACCATTTCCATCCTCATTTGGAAACAAATATATACTCGTGGCTATAGATTACGTTTCAAAATGGATTGAAGCAATAGCTTCTCCAACAAACGATACTAGAGTCGTGATTAAACTCTTCAAAACCATTATATTCCCAAGGTTTGGTGTACCCAAACAAGTTATTAGCGACGATGGCTCCCACTTCGTATCACGAATCTTTGAAAAACTCCTAACCAAATACGGGGTGAAGCACCGCGTCGCAACACCATACCACCCCCAAACAAGCGGACAGGTGGAAGTCTCAAATCGAGAAATAAAACAAATTTTGGAAAAAACTGTTGCCACTTCAAGAAAGGATTGGTCAGCTAAGTTACCAGATGCATTATGGGCCTACAGGACGGCATTCAAAACACCGATAGGTACAACTCCCTTTAAACTCATATATGGAAAATCATGCCACCTGCCAGTGGAAATTGAACACAAAGCTTACTGGGAAATTAAAACTTTAAACCTAAGCTACACTGCGGCAGGAGAGAAAAGGATCCTCGACATAAATGAATTAGAAGAACTAAGATTAGATGCATATGAAAATGCAAGGATCTACAAGGAAAGGACGAAAAAATGGCATGACAAACGTATCTCAAGGAAAGAATTCAATGAAGGAGATGTCGTACTCCTATTCAACTCTTGTCTGAAACTGTTCCCTGGAAAACTCCGCTCATGATGGTCTGGACCATTTGAAGTAACCAAAGTTTTCCCCAGTGGTGCCATAGAAATCAAAGGAAAATCCATGAATCCATTCTTAGTGAACGGCCAACGCCTAAAGCATTATTACAGCGTCGAAAATAAGTATTACACCGCGAGCTTAACGCTATTAGAGCTACCACACCAACTTGAAAACTAATTCACGTCTAACAAAAATGTCAAGCTAACGACATTAAACAAGTGTTGTGTGGGAGGCAACCCACAAATTTTTATTTTATTTATTATCTCTCAAATATCTTTATCTTTTATTTTTATTTTCATTTCTGCATTTTGATTTTTACTTTCCGATCTTTTTCATTTTCTTTCTTTCTTTCTCCCACAACATATTTTACTTATTTGCATTTTTCTTTTCAAAATTTTAGTACTGATTCACAGGAACCTACAAGCTGAAATTCATGGATACTATCATTTTTTCCTCGGAGACTCACCAGAGAAGATATGAGATTTTGGCTCAGCGCCAGATGAGTATGACCACGTATGTGCATGATCCCACCTTGACAGCCTTAGGAATCAGGGAAAGTGTCTATTTCATGTTTAAACAGATAAGATGGGAGGGGTTCCTAGCCCATAAACACCCTACACACCAACGCCTCACTTTGGAGTTCTTGAGCTCCCTCATCTATAAACCCACACAAGGCTTAGGGCGTAGTAGAGGTCAGATGTCCTTTAGATTGTTCGGTTTCACCCACCAGTTATAGTTCGCAGTCTAGCTCAGCTGCTAGGATTCCCTAGCTCTTTAGACGCCCACATGGAAACCCAGGCGGATGAGTACCTCAACTTTGAGCTTAATCACTTTTGGAGAGACATAGCGGGCCAATATCCCGAGGACCCCGACCACCTTGATGCCACCGAGATTCATAACCCTGCTATTAGGTATTTCCATCACATTTTAGCTTTCACATTTTTCGGAAAACCTATTAATCAACTCTCGGTTTCTAAGGATGAGTTGTTCATCATTTACTGTGCTTTTTAGACCAGACCAGTCATTGGAGCATCATTTATGATCGCCAACATGTCAGCTATAGCTCAGTGTACCCATGGCCCCATCTGTGTCGGTGGGCTAGTCACTATGATAGCCAAGGCCCTATCCCTACGGTCATCTCTGTCACGCCTTACACCGTACGCCATATATTATACCATGGACATCCCTTTTTGCTTTAACATTTCTTTGATTGGTAACCTCAGCCCACCTTACTTTCAGCTGCTTGTCCAACGTAACCCAGTCTATTGCTTCAAATTGCCTAGCCCCGAGCATACCAGTGTCTATACCAAGACAAATTGGCTATATCCCCTAGAGAAGACAGACAAACACGACCCTGAGAGGGAGGAGAGCGACCCATCTACACCCACAGGTTACCACGATTATACACCTTTGGACTATCCTACACTACCCCTTGTTTCTACAGTTGATGACATACCCATGTCTGATCATGCACATACGATCAAGACTCTGCGGACAGATGTTACCACAATACGAGGAGAGCTCGACACTGTTAAAGAAAATGTCAGCACGCTTCGACGTGACTTCTTTCATTTAATGGAAGTTGTCACGGAGCAGTTTGACCACATTTATCAACATCTGCACGCTTCTGCACCACCTCCCGGAGGCCCTCATGCTTGATAGTTTTTCTGTACCGCCCCAGTGAGGACACTGTTTGTTCTTAGTATGGGGGGGGGGGGGGGGGGGGGGGGGGGTTCATTGTTTTTCATTATTATTATTATTCCTAAACTCATTATGGTTTTAATTATTTTCGAATAATATATTACTTTTCGGTCCTAAAATTTTATTCATATCCATTCTATTTATTTCTATTTACAAAGCATGCATTCATTTTTGCAATTTCGGTTATTATTTTCATTTGTTTTCAATTTCTATTCTTATGTTTTATTTATTTTACCATATCATTTTTCCAAACTATACAATATGCCACCAATCCCTTGCAATACACTTCTCAAAAATTGAAATTAATTAATTAAATCAAAATTGAAATGAATTAATTACGTTAGTGGAGCACGCGTTCTAAGCAGTCAACCAATGTCTTTGAATCTGACGAACGTCAGAGCACATGTGACGAACGTCAGTGGGAGTATCTTTGACTCTGACGAATGTCAGAGAGAGTGTGACGGGCGGCAGGCATTGTCCCCCACGCTATGCAAAACCGTGACCATTGAACAACATTGATTCACGAAAAATTTGTATTAAAATCCCACCACCCCATTTACTCCACTCACCCATAACTTCCATAACCTCCCAAATTTCAAAATTCTCCCATAAACACCATTAAATTTCTTACTCCACAAACCATCTATATAAACCCTCCCCTTCCATCCTTAGTTTCATCACTACCACTCCCTTTCCATCTCTCTACCACATATACATTTTTTCTTTTCTATCAAGTTCAATACTCATGGCCAACCAACCCGAACCCGACATGCGAAATCTCGTGCTCTGAAAAGGAGAAGTCGGTGAGCTTCAAAAATAGAGGTACATAAAATTCCATCACCGAGGGCTAACACCAACACGGTTCGTCGACAATACTTTCTTGCAAGAATTAGGCTTGCAACCTCACATGGAAGGCTTGCTGAATAAAGGTGGCCTAAGCTTTATTAGCACGATGAACACACCAACTTACGAAGCTCTCACGTTGGAATTCTTGAGTTCCTACGCATATCACACCTGAGAAGATGCAGACGCACACCTAACGGGAGCCGCTCATTTTCGGATGTTCAACCGAGAGTACCAACTCAACCATGAAATTTTGAGCGACATATTTCATTTTCCCCGAGGGAATAATGTGCAATACCGCATACCCCCAGAATTGGATTGGAATGGAAGTGCATACGCACTATGGGAGAGAATAACCGGCGAACCAAATGTCACACCCGAAGCACGGTACGCCTCTCACATACACAACCCGAACATCCGCTTCTTACACCGTGTTATGGCAAACACAATATTCGGAAGGGAAAACAACAACAAGGTAAACACTAAAGAATTATATGCTCTCCACTGTACCTTTTCGCAAAATGTCCGTCTTAATCCCGTCACTTTAATGATGACCCATATTCAAAACCTCGTTGCAAGAGAAGGGACCACACCTTTTTGCATCGGAGGCATCGTCACCTCCATCGCAGTTCACTTGAACTGGGGGGAAAGGATTCAACTCCTACCCCCGCTGCCAGCAGTTTTTATGGACATTGATAACTGTAGAGTTGGCCGCCTAATTAAAGTACGAGAAGCTGGAGGATACTATCTCATGGTTAAGAATGCAAGAGTTCGTAGTGTGATCATGCAAAATCATAATCGTACTTACTTGGGTAATTCGGATAACTGGCTTTACAACCTGAATGCCCCAGAACCCAGAGAAAATGTGCAAGGAAATCAAGGTCAGGCTAACAATGCTGCAGCTGACAAAATCGAAGAAGAATTAGAGTAGCAAGAGCCCCAACCACAGCAAGCCAACAATCCCACCACCATCGACGCAATATATGCCGCAATAATGCAAAAAAACCAGCTGGCCACTCAACGCCACCAGAGCCTCGAGATGCGCCAAATCGAGATGATGACTCTCATGCAACAAATGCAGAGAGACCAAAATGACTACGCTCTCAGGCACGATCAAAGTATGTTGGAATTCACCACAGGAATAACGGCAGATATGCGAGCCTTAACACTCCGTGTTGACGACTTGCACAATATCATATCCCAAAGAGATGGCGGCGAATCTTCCAGACATGGCGGGAAAGCACGTCGAAGAGCAAGGACACGTGGCCGATACCAAAGACAAGAGGAGGAAGAATGATTATGTTGTTATCTTTCCCATTTCCCGCTTCTATCAATACATTGAGGACAATGTATGATTCAAGTATGGGGGAGGAAGTATTTCCCTTTTCCTAGTAATTTTTATATTTTCTTTGTAATTTCCCTTCTGTCATCTTTAATTCAACAAAAAAAAATTTCAAGTCATCTATTGCAGCAATTTGTGTTGTTCTTTTAGACTCCCCTTTCTTTTCAAGCCCATAAAAAAATTTATTTTTGTCTCACTCGACAAAGTAAATAGACTGCAAAATCTTTAATCATCAGGAATTGGGGCGAGATTAAGCGAAATTTCTACCGTCTAGACACTCTACAACCCCAGAGTATGATAGATCAGTTCAAGTACCTGTTGTTTCCAACACCCTGAGTTTAGTCTTTATAGTAACCTTGAGTAGTTTATATTAGCAGTTAGCACCGCCTTAAACACAAACTACGCAGGAAGTCGATGAATATAAGTGGATGATAGAATATTTCAGCAAAATTTTGCAAGGAAACACACTGATTAAATTGGACGATCCTCACCCGATCGCCTAATCCAAAGGATGTAAACCTTACAAAGTAACATGAAAATTCATTTGATGGATGGTTCAGGAGCATCTGGTACTGAACTCGGTAGGTCAGATTACAGTCTGATCCCTCGCATCCAGCATTTGAATTAAAGGTTGCCACGTTAATGTGCCAGAAACCTCTAAAAATTTTAAAAGGATCATAACCACTAACCGACTGTTCTGCTATGTACGTGTGAAGATAAAGGGCTTAATGTGATTGCGCTAGAATGAAAAAGGCAAAACAAGACAAATACTCGAGGTAGGCTATGATAGGACCTGTAACTAGTTTATGTAAAATGGGATTGTCTAGCATCGCCGACGTAGTTATGGAGCACGAATCAAACCACTGATTTTCTGACAAAAACACAATGCAGCTATGTATTAGTCGATCGGAGTCATAACCATGTTTAGAAAAACATTGTACTTAGCATTTGCTTGAGGACAAGCAAAGTTTAAGTATGGGGGAGTTTGATGACACACAAATATATGATATTTCTGGCTTGATATGCACCAAATATTTCTCATAATACCGGCTTCAACTCATGATACCGACTTCAACTCTCTCCCCAGTCAAAATTAATTCAGTGAACCCAGACAATGAATTATCGACCAAATGATTGAAATATAGACCAGATAAAGTCCCAAGAAACATATCCACCAACTCCCTATCAGACAGAGGGGGTTGGACTCTTCCCTCCAGATCTCTCCACTTTTGAGCATAGTCCTTAAAGCCTTCGCCTGTACCCATAGACATACCCTGAAGTTGGGTACGCGTGGGAGCAAGGTCGGTGTTGTACTGGTATTGCTTGTAAAAAGCAGCACCAAGGTCCTCTCAGTTGCGGACATTAGCTCCTTCTAATTGATAGTTTGATGACACACAAATCTATGATATTTCTGGCTTGATATGCACCAAATATTTCTCATACTTTAGTTTAAATTAAATTATTTTATAAGTATTATGCAGGTATTTTTCTATTTTTGCAGATATGCACTGAGTCGGACACTTTTGAAGAAATGAAGAAAAAAGGGTGCAAAAAGTAGTAAAAAGGCCTAAGGAGAAAAAAAACAGCCCAAAAGTCCATTACACATGTGAGCACGTGGCCCACATGCAAGGAAGCCCTAACGACCGTCAAGGGGGACGTGACGAACGTCACCCTCCATGAAGACCAAGTGACGATAGTCACTTGCGTGTGACGAACGTCACAGCTTATCATCCCACTTTTTCCTCATCCAACGGACAGAAACTCCTTCAAAGGTGAATCCAACAAGTGCCTACATTCTCTCCCCCACTCAGTCAAAATAGCAACGAACGTGACTATTATTTCTCCTATTATTCCTCAAGGAAGAAAAGTGAACGGTTCCTACATTTTCGAGACCAACGAACCAAGCAAGCATTATAAATAGAACCTGAGACCACAGTAGAAGGGGGCTGGTTCTACTTTTTGACGAGAAGAGTTCAGATATTTATTTTCAGCATTATTTCTTTTCAGCATTATTTCTTTCTCCAGTTATTTCTTTCAGCACTATTCTTTCCAGTTTTATTCTTCTCTGTACGGTTAAATATATCCTCCGATCGAAGTAAAGCCTACAACTTGTGCAGGAATGTTTCTATCTTCGGAATAATTGCCAGGTTTATGTTTACAAATTCTTATTGCTTATTAATTAATATAATTATGTTTATTTGTGTTTGTCCTTTAAATTATTCTGCAACTTGGATTAATATTATGTCAGGCTAGAAATCTTATACCGGTATGTAAGGTCAATCGATCGAGGGAACAAGTAACTTAGTCGGGATTATTTTTACTACGAAACTTTCTTTTCTAGCCTAAGTTACTATTTTTCAAATCATTAAATTGTTTTTTTACGGAAGTAAAAAACAGATAGAGGTTAGGGTCAACAAAGCGGAAGTTTGAGATCTTTTAACTGGACAGTAGTAATTAGGCATTAGCTTAAAATACAGCGGAAGCACATTAAAGTTAATTAAGATTTTGTTTAGTTTCCAAAATGTGTTTTTAACTCCTGCGGGATGGCGGAAGCGTACGTTAGGACTTAACTGCATAGCTTAGATCAACAAAACGGCAGTGTGAGACGAGGGTTTTTAAACTAGATAGGTTTTACTGAAAACTGTTTTGAAAATATAACGACGCCCGACAGGTCGCTAGTTCCCGAGGTAAGACTGTTGCATACTGGTAATTTAGCTCATTGATTATTAAAATACAACTTAATTTAGTGATTAGTTTCTCTATAACCCAAATCAAATATTCATTATCTTTAGATTTACATAGTAACAATAGAAAATGGTAGATCGATTCATCAGTCTCTGTGGTTCGATATCTTTTAAAACTACTCGACAAGACTGTGCACCTGCAGTCCGAATCATTGGATACATAAGTACAAATCCCACGATCAATAGAACCATTCAAGTTGAGTCCCTGACAGACTATCTTGAAAGAAATGAACCCATAGGTTCCTATCAGAAGTATAGGGTTGAATCTTTCTGACGTACGAGCGGAGGTGTAGCTTCGGACAAGATACTCCATCTTACTTAGCAAAGACAGGAGCTTTAAACTTGTGTAGGATCACCACCCCATATGCCAGACCCAAATCTTCGAAGTCCAACCCAGGTATCTTCTAGATCTCCATTGCACTCATCCGGTCTTCAAGTTGCTTATACCTATCCTCAGCAGGAGGATACTGGTCTTCATCAAAGTCAGTGTCATTATCAGAGACCACAGGACTAGGCCCCTTTCTTTCCTCTTGATTCTCTCCCCCTCTAAATGAATGGGACAAATCAGTTTCCTGTCGCAAGTTGTTCCCGTATTTGCGACCCATATTCAGGAGGACCACCTTCTTCTTCTTCTTCTTCTTCTTCTTCTTCTTCTTCTTCTCCTTCAAGATGAGAGTCTTCAAATCCTATTGTCTTTGGCCATATTCAGGAACAGCTCTTGGAACTGAGCATTCTGAGCCTGAAGAGCCTTGATGGCTTGATCAGTATGTGTTTCAGAAGACATTTTATGCTCAAATAAACACCGAAGAAGATAAGAAACCTGTAATGGTACATGTGATGAGGTGCATGATAATGGAATGCGTATGAAATGATTTCAAAGACTTTGGGAGATTCAAATTTGTAAACCAAAATAAAACACACTTTATTAGATAAAACTTGTAACAATGTTTAACAGTGCCTTTAAGGCGTTACAAAAGAAATAACTGAAAATAAATCTAAACTGGAAATAAACATAAATCAGAAGTCCCATGGTCTCTTTCCGTTTGTGCTGACATAATCGTTGATTGTCCTTTCATTCTCAAGTTGCCTTGTAAGCCTCAAGATCTTCCGTTCCTGCTCATGATACTTCTCCTTGTAGGTATCCCTTTCTTCCTTTAACTGAATCCAAGATCTCTTCAATGCCCCAAGATCAGTAGGAATGTATGGATGAAGGACTGTGTAAGGAACCCCTTCTTCATTAGTATGCTCCACAATCACAGGCAAAAATGCTTCATAAGGCATCCCCAGCTTTTGAGCACGGGTTCGAACTCACTGGAGATAAGGTTGCATCGGGAGAGAAGTCTTCAGTCTTAGCTCATGAGGGTCAGACCTGTTCACCATGCCCCAGGCTCATATAAACCTTCGGCGATGCTCACTCACGTCCCCCTTGTAGTCAAAGACAATGTCTGGAAGAAGTAACTCATGGGGACCGTCTCTCCGAGCGTGCCCAAACTGTTGTAGAGCCAAAAAAAGGATTGTAGGTTATACCCCCTCTAATTCCTAGCAACGGAACATTAGGGTATTCCCCGCATCGATCAATGATAGCTACCCTCTCCATATCCTTAAAACTCCAAAGAATGTCCGTATGAGCAAGGACATGATTCTATAGGCCCAACCTACACCTTTCTCATTCTTCAAAATAGACTTGGGGAGGTGCGAAATAAACCACCTCGCCAATAGCGGCGTGCAACACATGAGGGTTCCCCTTCTTCGCACGGTACGAGTATAGAGAGCATGTAGAATATCACCCAAGAGAGTGGTAACTGGATTACGAGACATGAAGATCTTGACCGCATTCACGTTTATGAAAGAATCTGGATTTGGGAAAAGATCCAAGCCGTAGAAGAGGAGAGACAAGATTTCTTCAAAAGCTTGAAAGTCTAAGTTGTCCCAGAACTGTTGAGCTTGATCGATCATAAACTTAGCCAAGAAACCTTCAACCCCACTCCGTGTCTCCCAGTTAGACACTACATCATCCTTTATCAAATGTAAAGTTAAAGCAATGTCCTCAGGCCTAGGAACCTCCTCTAAACCGATGAAGGATGTCTGCTCGAGAATGGATATACCCAACAAATCAGAAAACTCCTCCAAAGTAGGGACTAGATGATAATCCGGGATGGTAAAACAATGATGCAACGGGTCAAAGAACTAGAACAACACACTCGTCATTTGCTCATCCAACTTTGAAGTGACCAAGCTAAGGATATGACTATGTCTTCTAACAAATGAAGAAGTATCAGGAACCTCTGAGACTAACTCTCTGATCTGAGCAGGGATTTGTACGAAGTTGACTCGAATGGTATTTCTGCGCATAGAAGCCATGATCTGCAAAACAGAACAAAGATGAATCCCCTCGGTCTTTGAAATGGTTAGTCTAATGAAATGTGCATTCTATGTCATGATTCATGATGTCATGATAAAAACACACAATAGGTATCGCAGATAGAAAACATGGTAAAGGAAAACAAGTCACACAGTAGCCCTTATGTTTCAGGCTTGCATGGAGTCTAGGTACTAGCCTCTTGAAGTTCAGTTGGTTCAACTTGTCCTAATAATAGTAATCGGGTTCTAGAGGTTCTCAATACCACTGACCATCCTCCATCGGTCATGGTTTCAGCTCATGCAATCTTTTCTTACAGCCGGAACTATCTCGAGAGTATGGTCTCAATGAGTGTAGTATCGAGTATCAACCACTTCCCAGCTCTATGCCGAGGCCGGCTATCTCACTACTTCCTATGGCCAAGTTGGTCAATTATAGGTTCTAAGGTCAGTTGATGCTTAACGACCCATTTAGCAGCCCCATACTCTCCTTGTTGCTCCACAAGGAATATCAGTACCAACTAATGTGCCACATCAACGTAGCTACTGCTTCAACCGTATCGGTCTACGCCGTACAGTTCCCTCACAGTCTATTTCTACTTACCTAAAAGGTGTTCCCCAGACCCGGGTTAGGATCTATAGTAACTCTGATACAAAGCCCACAAAAATAAAGCAATCAAATCAAACAATAGAAAACAATATGATGAACTAATCTTAAGGTATACCCCACTTATTAATTTCCCAGCAGAGTCGCCAGTTCTGTGATACGGTGGCCAGAACCGGGACTGTTTTTAGGAATTGCTGGTTTACGTTTTGCGATTGTGTTTGCAAAATGTCGCGGTAAGCAAGAGTCATCACTGACTTTTATTTTATCCAACAGGAAAGGAAAAAAGCACAAAAAAATTCCTTTTTTCGAGATTTTCTGAGTACGGGGGGTAGATTATAGAAAGGGAAGGTATTAGCACCCTTTCTATTCGTAGTTATCTACGGGCTCTTAGGTACTTGCTCATCATTTTCAAAATTTCTTCTTTGTGTGTTTGTGTGATTTGAAAAGTTTTTGTCTTGACTTCAATTTAACTCTTGCTTATCTTCAAGAGTGTTACGAAGTGTTTTTTTTTTTGAAAAAAAACTTTGTTTAAAAAGGAGTGTAAGTGTGAAAATGTTTGTTTGGATTGAGCAAGTACTTAAGAGTTAATCTACCTACTCGAAAAAAGGATTGTTCTATGTTCGTTTCCTTTAGACAGCGCTATCCTACTATTAGTGAGTAGGTAGCACCGTCGTTGGAGTTTTGAGGGTCAATTCGAAAGGGACGTACGGTCACTAAAGCAATGTTAGGACGTCTTAGTAGTAACCCTAATGTCTTAGATCAATTATTCGAGGCAACAATATCTAAGGCAACCATTTCCGCGGCAACTTTTCCGAACGGGACTTTGATCTTTGTTTAGACAAAAGAGTGACCACTAAAGCATCCTATACTTAATGACCATTTACCGAAGGCAACCAAGTGGGAGTATACCCTAGGAGTGCGCATGTGCGAGTGATTCAATTTCAAGTTCATTATCTTTGCACATTTAGGGTTTGCTAACCGTTTTAAAGTTTACATACATTGTTGTCATGCATCCCTAATATCATACATCTAACAGTTTAATATTTGCGGAATTTAAAATGCGGAAAATAAGCTACGCTATTACAAGGCTTCGGGTATTTACATAGCCAAAAAAAACCCTTAAAAATAAAGCGATAAATGAAAGTAAAAGACATAATTAAACTATTACAACTTGTAAGAAATTACATTAATAGGATAAAAAATAAATGACAAAGTGCGCGCGAGGAAATTAAGATCGGGAGAGAACTAGGGTTTTGACCCCTCTAACCTAATTAAAAGAAAAAATTGTTTTTGTTTATTTTTGATTATTTTTAAGAAAAGAATTAGGTTTTAAAATTAAATACACAATTAATTAAAGAAAATAATTACATGGCCTATTTTTGTGTTTTTTAGTTATTTTAAGAAAAAGAAAATACAATTAAGTTAAAACAAAACTTTAATTGTTCTAAATATTTTTAATTTATTTACAAAATAATCAAAGTTATCTAAGATCAAATAACCTAATTAATTAATTAATTTTTGATAAAAAAATAAACTTAAACCTATTTTGGTGAAAGTTGATTTTATGAGTTTTTTTTATTGGTTAAAAAAAGAAATTATTTTAATATTGAAAAAGGATAATAAAAAGAGTAAAGGAAATAACCCAAGGGCCCTCTGCCAGCGGTTCCAATCAGATGATGGTCCAGAGGATGAAGTTCCAGAAGATGAAGGTCCAAAAGATGAAGGTCCAGAGGATGGAGGTACTGGGCCTACTCCTGGCTAGTGGATTCAGTAGATGGTGACCATTAGAGGATGAAATGCGCTGGATCTGACTGAGACTGATGGATTCGGAGGATAATGCCCCGGGGACATTTGATCTGGTTGAGACTAATGAAATCAGAAGATAATCCCAGCAGGTGTAGGCGCTGGATCTGGTGAAAAAAAGGGGAAAAATGCCAGAGGGTCACGCCTGGGATTGAACCCAGAATCATGAACTTATGACTTCCTTCTTCTGACAAACTGCGTTGGGTGTTAGCTTGACAATACAACAGAACAAACAAACAGATCATGACTTATAGGTTTTTGACCAGAACAATATGCGCCAAAATTCAAATGATCCAATAGAAGGGTGCCACGCAGGTCATCCCCAACCTTGTTCCGTTGGTAAAAGTCCCAGACTTTTACCTACGGACGTTTGTCCGTCACTACAAACCTACATATTCTCAAAATCAACTATAAGCAAGATAAATAAATACTAAAGCCATGGATAGCTTCGTCTGGACCTGTTGAGCATGATGGTGCCCCTTTCATGGCCCAATTTCACCAATATGCAAAGATCCCAAATCGAAGTAGAAAACCCTAGTAATGGTGAAATCTCATACAGTCCATATAAATGCATTTGAACATTACAGAAAGCTTGCAAATGTGTTAAGGAACAAGAATCTATAATTATTTCATGCTATAAGTATCAGAATGATGCAATTCGAATTCAAGAAAAAGGGAATGTTGTGGCTGACTTACAGCGAGTTATAAGGCTTGGGAGTGCTTGTTCTTGATTGGTTTTGCTTGCTGGTGATCCCAGGAGGCGATTGGGATGGGCAGGAAGCTTTGAAATTTCCTGGAACAAAGAATTCGACTCAGCACTTTTGTTGTGATTTTTCAAGTTTTGTTCTTCTTCTCACGCCTCTTTCTAGCCTCCTTTTGGGTCTGCAAATACTCCTTATGTACTGAGGAATGAATTAGGGTTTCCAATATGATCACAATCTTCCTCCATCAATGTCTTTGATTTGGATTTGATTCACTTTGAATATCTTTCTAAAATTAGGCAAATTCAATTTTTTTGTCCACACCAATGCTTTGCACGATTTCAAATACTTGCCAACTGGATTTGAGACCAGAAACAAGTACAAAATCTTGAGTTTTCAATGCTTTAGATTTTTTCATGATTTGTTTTGTTTAAAATTGATTTAATTTAAATAAAAATAAAAATAAATAATAAAAACAAGATAATGACAAGTGGAAAGGGCTAGGGCTCGTGGACCATGTTTCCAACTCAAAACAAGTGAAAAAGATTGGGCCCATTAAGCAAAAATTTGCAATTTTAGGCATAGTTGACTTTTGACAATTTTGCAAAAAAGGTCAACTTCATCAATACACAACTTCCTCAATTTTTACTATATGAAGGTGTTCTTGGACTTTTTGAAAAGCTTGAGATGTCCTTTAAGAAACCCTTTTGGTCCCAGCTTAATTTGGTATTTCATGCTCATGTATGAAGCTTTCACAAAAAAGGCGTTTTTGTTGACTTTCCAAAATGACCTATAATGTCCAAATTTATAACTTCTTGTGAGTGCATATTTTGAACTTGGGAGCTGAGTATGTATTGTTATGCATTGAATCCTCTTCAAAATGAGCTTTGGATGGGTCATTTCTCATAAAGTATGAGAAAGTTATGCTTGGTCAAAGTTGAGTTGACTTTTCCTGCAAAACCTTAATTTAGCAACTTTTGGTTCTTGATGAATTATGAGCAATCATTGATGAATCATGATCAACCCTTGATCAAATGATGAAATATACTTTAAAATGAGGATGTTGACCAAAAATCTTGAAGTTTGATTGTATGTAGGCCACAACTGACTTTTGCCCTAACACAGTCGATTTTCAGGCCTTTGAGCAGTTGACTGAGCAAAATTTCCCTGTAGGGCTTGAAACTTGACATGGATGATCTTGAGAACATATTAGGACAATGGTGAGAATTTGGGATCCCTTGGACTCAATTATCTTGATGCAACATAAAACCCTAATTTGAGGTAGACTGCCTTAGGTGAGGGCTTGTCTGGCCAACCCTTGGACTTCCTTGAGCAACTTGAGGATCTTTCTTGAAATGTTTTGAGAAATATGGGAGGGAAAATTTTGGGGTATAACAGATATGGATAAAAAACTATGAAGTTTGACTATAAACTGACCACAGTTAACTTTTTCCGCAATACAACTGATTTTAGGTCAATTGATCAATTGACTGAGCAAAAACGTGATCCAAGTCTTGAAACTTGAAATGAGAAATCTTAAGGGTCCAAAATGATCCATGAAAGTCATATGGGGAATTAAAAGTCCATTTATCCTTGTGCAATCCCAAACCCTAATTGTCAGTCATTAGTGCTTGAGGAGGTGTCTTGAGCTGATCAACCCTTGTGCAGTCTTGAACCAAAGGAAATCTTGTGAGGAATTATTTGAGAAATGAGAGGGAAAATTTTGGGGTACAATAGAATGCATGCAAGGAAACCACTGGGAAAAGAAGGAAATATTTAAAAAAAATCGCTCGGCTGAGCCCCGTGACCAGATGCCTACGTATCTCTTTTTAGGAACCAGAGCGCCATAGTTCGACTTATATATTTTGTTTGTTTGTATTTTTTTAAATGAACAATGTTGCATTCGATCATTTCACCGCTGCTCGACCTTTGGAGACTTATGACCTGTAGTGGAAAGGAGTTAACATGCTCTCAGAAGAGAAAATCCAAACGGCGAAAATAAATGGATTGGTTGGTATATTTTACCATGAAAAGAATTTTTGTATGCTTAGCATTTTTTATACATTTGCCAAGAAAAAGAAGTTTTAGTTTTAATTTCAATTATGCAAAAATGGGAAGAAAACATATCAGGGAGACTAACCTATCTCTAACCTAATGTTATCATACAATGAGGGAACCTATCTAAGTTAACATGCCAAAGAAAGTCTAACAAACTATCCTATAGGGAACATACAGTGAGAGTGAAGTCGTGATCTCAATTTCTAAATTGAGTGACTCGTCGATCAACAAGAAATAAAGTAAAGCGATAAGGTCCTATAGGGAGCATGCATTGAGAGTGAAGTCGTGATCTCAATTTCTAAATTGAGTGACTCATCGATCAACAAGAAAGGAAACAAATATAAGCACAATACACATAATAAATGAAGCGTGGAATGCCTGCTACAGGTCCTTAAACAGAAACTTAGAGCGCATGCTCTTTATTTCCTACTTCTCATGATATCTAGAAAGAAATAAAATGCGGAAAAATAAATTGGAAGTAGTATAATACCAAACGAACAATGATGTCCGTAAAAAGCGCAACCAAAGAAAAGAAACCTGGAATACTTCGCGCGAGCTGGCATCAACAAACAAACAGTCCGAGATCAAATATTCGAAATAGGTGTCAAAGCTTCATTGATGTAAAAATAAATCACAATCGGAAATTCAAATATGTCCTCGTATCGAATAATGAACCTGCATAAGACTCAACTCAACAAGTAAAGGTGAATCACAAGTCTCAAGTAATCGCAAGATTAGGAATTAATTTCTTAAAAAGACCTAAAAAATTTATTGATTTTTGTAGTTTATCATCTAAAAAAAATTAAGAGGAATTCCTAAGTTCTACATATTTTTATTGTTTTTATCATAGGTATTTTATTACTACTAAAAAAATAAATTTAAACTAAAAAAAATAGAATCTGAAAAATAGAGTAAATAGAAAGAATCAGGGGGTATGGAATCAGATCAAAGGTGTGGTACAAATGGATCAGTTTCCAGGCGCTAGGCCCATGTGAGGAGCCCGTAGAGTGGTCTTGTTGTTCAAACATCCAGCATAAGAAAAAGAGGATGGGCCCAAGGAATGCAGATCCGATCCATATGCATAACACAAGTCCATCGGCTATTTTTTGTACAGATCCATTATTATTCAAATTTTTGCATTTATCAATTTTTTACATTATTAACATCAAAAAATTAAATACAAAGAACAAATAAAAATCAAAAAGGGGAAATTAGGGTCCAACAGTGACTGTTGGAATTCACGATATCTTGTTCTACTTCAAGAGAGAACGAGGAGGGCGCAACTCCTTCCGCCTGTGATCCAGCCTCCGCCTTCCTTCACGATTTTTCTCTTAGGACCTAGATCAAAAATTAAGCGATGATGATGATGATGCAAAGTTCAGAATGATAATGTTGAGGTCCAACAATTAACACCACATACAATGGCGACAAGATTGATGCAAAAGATGAAACAAAAAAATTACCTACCGGAGACACATCCGGTGCTTCTTCACTACCGTTCTGAAGACAAGAAATCTGGAGGTAAATTCTTCATTCTACTCTGCTTCTTCTCTTTTCCGCATTAATTCCCGTGATTCTTTGATTTCATAATGTTTACGAAATGCATCAAAGATCTGAGTCGATGATGATGATGCGATTACTATTGATTGTTATAGAATCAGCGTGAAAAATCACTGAGGAGTAAACTCAGTGCTGATGGTGGATGATTTAGAAACACGTCGATGCATCGATGCCTTTATAGTTATGAAGTGCAATGAAGATCGAAGAACTTGCAAAGATGAAGATAATGTTGTTATTACTTTTTCCAGTTGAAGGATATTGAGAGGATGACGATGGAGAAGGTTGAAGATGAATATGGTGATGAAGCGTGAAGGTTATGGAAGATTTGAAGGTTGCAGGTGAAGAAGAACGGAGTTTTTGCAATGATGAAGTGTTACAGAGTTGAGGATGATGAAGAATGAAGCGAAAATTCCAAGAAAAATATTAATAAAACCATGGATGGAAGGAAGAGGAAGAGAGGAGGTAAAGAAGTCCGCTCCTCATTTTTTCAATTTTTCTATTATTAATCCATCCCCTCCTTTTCATTTTGTTACAATTCTGTTATAGTTTGCTTAGAGTTAGTTAGAGATTGGATTCAATCTCATCCCTTGATTGAAAGATCGGTTCTAGAAAAACTGATGGTAGGATTCCCCTAATTCTGTTTTGAGTTTGCTTTTTTTAAGCTTCCTCCTACTTTCTTTTTATGTTATGTTGTTGGAAGTTAGTTATGCAAGCTTTATAATTCTGCTATTACTGAAACTTTATTGTGTTGATAAATGTTTTCGCAGACTCTGTTATCGCCAATCGATAAAGATTGCAGAGAGGTATTGTTGGAGGTTAAGAACGAAGGTGATGATATCCATTTCAAAGGGAGAGGGAGTTTGAGAATGTGAATATGATGAAGAATTTGTGAAGACGATGAAAAGAAGAATAATGATGTTGTTGATGAGAGGTGACGAAAACTCATAGAATGTAGAGAGAGATTTTTGAAGGTCTCAAACGCGATGTAGAGATGGATCAACTTCTTGCTGATTTTTCGGAAGATGATACGAAGATTCTTGAAGATTGAAAATGGAGAGAGCCTTTTAGATTTTTGAGAGTTTTTTATGGAATTGAGGATAGGGGTTAGGCGGTTAGAAATCCGTTAGGAGTTTGTACTAGGTTGTTAGACAAATGCGGTTAGAAGTTTTTATTGTTTCTGTTAAGAAGTTTGTTGAAATCTATTTTGAAAGTGAGTTGGTTTGGTTAGAAAAAGTTTGAAGGTTATTAGATAGAATTGCCAACGGATCACAGTTTTCTGTAGATTTCTTTTTTTTCTCAACATTTTAGCAGGATGCATATCTGCTTCCTTGATAGTTTGCAAGTTCATCGGCACTTCCTGGAACCTGAACTAAAATATCATCCTCGTGCATATTTTCATGTTCCCTGTGAAGCAGTTGGTTTTCAATATTAGTGCCAGCAACATCCTTCATATTATTTTTCATGGTATCCATCAATGCTTTTAGTTGTTTTCGAGCATCTGCTCTTATAATGCATTGTTCAACACATTATTCAGCAGTTACATCATGATGGCAGGCCACACAAAGAGTTCTCGAATCCTC
Source organism: Vicia faba (assembly GCA_948472305.1). NCBI lineage: Eukaryota > Viridiplantae > Streptophyta > Magnoliopsida > Fabales > Fabaceae > Vicia > Vicia faba. The sequence goes on from OX451739.1 coordinate 417,477,485, forward strand.
AAGTTTGCCTTCACCTCCGCCTTTATATACTGGAACAATGTGATCAACATGTCATGCATTTCCTTCAATTGGATCTTTGGCCAGCTTCTCAAGCAGCTTCCTCCGTTTTGCAATATTTGGTGTTGATTTTTCAATGTACCCCCGTCGTTTTTCCAAGGACAAAGGTCTTATGTGCACAACAAGTTTATGACAGTCCAATTGTGCAATTTATGGCATGTCTAGTCTATAATCAGAGCCTGTGCAAACACGTTAGGATAAAATAGAATGCTAGCTTCAGAAGATGAAATTAGAAAATATACCTATGATCAATACTTGGATCTGTGGTGTTGACGCTACCCTTGGAGATTTCAGAATCAGAATGTGGACGCTTGTTTGGGCTTGAAAGCGACTGCAAAGCATGTTTCAATGGGGGCACTTTTGAATTTTTTAGCATTGTGGTATGTTTTTTTTTCTGTGGCAGCGTGAGCATGTATTCTCTCCTCCTTCTCTCTCTAGCCTTTTGATTTGTGTTTGACTTCTTATATTTATAGGTGGTGGAGGGGACAAGAAAATGGGAAAGAAGCACGGCTTTAAATACCAGTCATTAAACATAGCTTTGAAAACAGAATCAAACACATTAAAAGATTTTCATTTTGATAACTTTCATGCCTTTATGAGATTCTGAATGAACCTGGACAGGTGAGGGTTGGCGCCTCATACGAATTTGAACTACTCAGAGTTTTCCTTACCAGAAATTATTCAATTAGTCGTTCAAACGTTGTTCTCATTGATGACTCTGATTTCTGACTCAAATTGTTCAGAGTTTTCCTTATCAGAACTTCTTCAACCAGCCTTTCGAGCGTTGTTCTCATTGATGATTCTGGATTCCAGTTTAGGACGCTCACAACTTTCCTTATCAGAGCTTCTTCAATCATCCTTTCAAGTGTTGTTCTCATTGATGATTCTGGATTCCAGTTTGAGACGCTAAGAACTTTCCTTATCAGAGCTTCTTCAATCAGCCTTTCAAGCATTGCTCTCATTGATGATTCTGGATTCCAGTTTGAGATGCTCAAAACTTTCCTTATCAGAGCAACCAGAATTTCATTGTTATAACTTCTAAGCTTAAGACCCCTCATACCTTCAAATTTTTCATACTTTCCTTAAACAAGTGTTTGTAACCAATTATGTAAGAAAAAGTCTTGAAAAAAATGAGAGGGCAAATTTTGGGGTACAACAGTTAATATTTCATCTCTCTATGTCTTTCCCTTTAGAATCATATAAGTTTTCCTCCTTCTTTTTGATAATTCCAAAGGGGGAGAAATATGTGGTATATGCTTTATTTCTTGTAATCATTTTGTTTACAGCAAAGCACAAAAAAATGTCAAGCTTAGGGGAAGATTCTTAAGCATATGGATGTTAGAGTAAGGGGGAGCTTTGTGATCACTTTTTGAAGATATCATATGTCAAAGCTTCTTAAATATTCATGGTTGTCATCATAAAAAAGGGGGAGATTGTGAAGTCAAACTTCTAACATGTTTTAATAAATACATAAGCTCAAGTTACTTCCATATCAAAAAGAATAAGAATACAAGAAGATTATATTCAAGACTTTCATTCATCAAGTTTCAAGGTATATGAAACTCTTAACATATATAATCTTAGTGCTCCAAGTTTTTCTCATGCATGATTAAAGCGTTTTAATTTTTGAACCATGTACATTGTTTTTTAAAGATCATCTATTATATTGGTTAAGATGTTTCATGAAAATGATTTAAATACATTTTTATTTTGTCAAAGTTTTGATTATGACAGTCGATTTCTCTTTGGAAACAATCGATTGCATGAAAAATGTTTAAGCCACTGTCAGTATTTGAAAAACTATTTTCAAGGGATAATAATCAGTTGTTATATGCCTCAACCGATTGTTACTGAAGCTTATAAAAATTTATTCTTTTTTTAAACTATGTTAATCGATTGTTGTGTGGCTCATTTGGTTGTCACTGATTCATATTTCAAATATTTTTTTTCAACTATGAAAATCAGTTGTCAAAACTACAATCGGTTGTCATTGACATTATTTCAAAATTTTGTTTATGTTACAACTAGGACAATCAGTTGTCCTTTTAAGCAATCAATTGTACCTGACTTGCTTTTGAAAAATGTACTATTTCAAAGCACCATTTCATGGTATGTCTTGCATGCATCTATTCCATTTAACATATAATATTTTTTTGAATTTCTTTCAACCAATGCCATGGTTTTTGAATGGTTGCATACACACTATGTATTGAATTCAAATCAATTCATTTTGAATTCACCTCTTTCAAACAGATTATCAAAACCTCCCTGCATTATTTCTTTAAACAAAATTTTCATACTTAAATACTTTTTGAATCAAACTTTCATATCATATTCAACAAAGTATCATTGAGAACTTAAAGAGTATTTGTTCTTGAGTTTTATATTTGAAAGAGAAGAAGACTTTAATCATTTGATTAAGTATTGTGCATTATACAAACTTTCGTCTTATTCAAATTATTGTTTCTTTTCCTAAGTATCAATGATTGTTTGATATTAGGAATCTTTGCTTATTGTCCATGATTGTTGGACATAAGTGTGTAAAATCACAAGAGAAATGTTCTTGGTTATTTTTTTTGAGTCTTACAAAGGAAGACTAAGATTGTCTTGTGCTGAAGCGGTAAAGCGGCTAGCAAAAAGTAAAGTATTAATTTTACTGGATGATATGAGTTATATCATATTGGGTCCACATAGATTGGTATCGATTCTCTGTTTGACAAATCATTCGTTAATGAGTTTGGGGTAAAATGGGTTTGAAGTAAGTGCGGGAATTTAAAGTTATTTACAGAAAATAAATTCATTCTTCCAATGAACAACATATCAAGAATGCATATAATCCACTCCTCACAAACTTAATCCTATCGACCAGTTATACTCAACCTACAATACTCGTCAATGTCATCACGTGTCAAACACAACACCCACTGTATCACCTCGGTAACAATATCTCAACCACCTCAACAACACATAATCCAATTGTGCCACTCGTGTTAACGATCTCTCAACTAACACAACCAACACAGAGGCATTAATTACAGACACCCTAAGTGAATAATAGCGCTAAATCTATCTCTAGAATTAAGACACTATTAGATAATCATCCTAGATAAGAATTCGAGCAGTATATGTCTATAGAAACCCAAATCCCTAGCACGGAGCGAAAATCAAGGATAATAATACACAAAGATTTATAAAGCAAATTAAATATAACGCCAAGGGCGACAAATATACATAAAATTGGAGTAAATATACATACAAAACCCAACTAAAAGAGAATACACAAAGAAAAATATAAATGAACCACAAATCTTCCAGATTGTCAGAGTCGGTCGAAGAGAAATCTACCCCAGATCATCTGTGAGCAAGATCCATAGTTGTTATCTAAACTAATCCAGTACAAAAATGAGGTTGATGGAGTTGGGAGCTCAAAAAACACACCCAAAACCATTATCAAACAAATGAAATGAAAGTATAAAGAAAAATTTGTTCCACGACCATCGCTCGGTGACACAACACACGTTTCCCGACAACAACTCTAATACACTTGGCCCAGGTTGCACCATGAATGTAACATGTCAAAAATATCATCTTTCTCCTAACTACAGACTCATGTCACCTGGAGACACCTTTATTCCTCTCCTGGCAACACAACATCGAAGCAAGGCAAACCCAAATAAAAAATTGGTCCTTTCTCTCTCCACCGTCGCCCAGCGACGCAAAGTGGTAAAGCAGCAAGCAAAAAAGTAAAGTATTAATTTTATTGGGTGATATAGGTTATATCATACCATGTCCATAGATATTGTTATTGATTCGGTGTTTGACAAATCATTTGTTAATGAGTTTGGAGTAAAATGGGTTTGAAGTAAGTGCGGGAATTTAAAGTTGTTAACAGAAAATAAATTCATTCTTCCAATGAGCAACTCATCAAGCATGCATATAATCCACTCCTCACAAACTTAAAACTATCGACCAGTTATACTCAACCTATAATACTCATCAATATCATCCCGTGTCAAACATAACACCCAGTGTATCACCTTGGTAGCGATCTCTCAACCACCTCAACAACACAGAAGTTAAACGTGTAACTCGTGTTAACGATCTCTCAGCCAACACAACCAACACAGAGGCATTAATCACATACATCTTAAGTGAATAATAGTGCTAAATTTATCTCTAAAATCCAAAAACTATTAGATAATCATCCTAGATGAGAATTCAAGCAGTATATGTCTATAGCAACCCAAATCCCTAGCACAGAGCAAAAAATCAAGGATAACAATCCACAAAGATTTGTAAAGAAAATTAAATATAACGCCATGAGTGATAAATATACATAAGATCAAAGTAAATATAAAAACAAAAACAAACTAAAAGAGAATACACAAAGAAGAAGAGAAATGAACCGCAAATCTTACAGAGTGTCAGATCCAGTCGAAGAGAAATCCACCCCAGATCATCTGTGAGCAAACTCCATAGTTGTTATCTAAGTTAATCAAGTACAAAAATGAGGTCAATGGAGTTGGAAGATCAAAAACCACATCCAAAACCATAACCAAACAAATGAAACATAATGAAAGTATATAGGAAAATCTTTTCCGCGACCATCACCCGACGACACAACACACATCGCTAGGAGACAACTCTAATACACTTGGACCAGGTTGCGCCACACATGCAACAGGTCTAAAATATCTTCTTTCTCTCGGTTATAGACTCACGTCTTCTGACCACATCTTTATTCCTCTACTAGAAACACAGTAGTGAAGCAAGGTAGACCTAAATGCAAAATTGGTCCTTTCTCGCTCCATCATCACCCGACGACACAGACACGATGGCCCTCGCCCGGCGATGCACACTAGTCCAAAAACTTTTGTTGCTTTCTTCTGCATAACTTCAAATAGCTCTCGTATTGGACTTATTACTTTATTGATCAAACAATGCATCTTGGAGCTTTTATTCCTCTTGCTCCAACAATGCTCAAATACCTACAAAATGAATACAAAACTATCAATTGATACACTATGTACACAAAACACCAACATACACAAACTAAACGTATTTACACAAAAGTCAAGTTTATTCAACGATATTTACAATAAAGAGTCGATAAGTGCAACAAAAAGTATTTTAAAAAAATAGCTATAATGTGCACTTATCAAACTCTCCCCAACTTTAACTTGTTTGTCCTCAAACGAGAAACAAACAACTTGAAGAAACGAAAACGATCTACCATAGAATCACAAATCGACAGGTTTTAAAAACGAAGAACAAATGAAATGGTTCAAATGAAAAACAATACAGACAAATTAAACACTTACCACTAAACTACGACTATCACATAAACACGAAACAAATGTTAAATACAAAACCATGCCAAACATTCTAAAACAGCACTAGTTCACAAATGAATCACACCTAGCAAAAACAATCATTGATAGATGACAAACACACAAAAATGAGGTATTTTCACTCATCCAACAACCTTGCAAACAAAAGATTAAATTATACAATCATCCAACAATTCATGTTGAAGACGTAAAAGCAAGAACACAAGGGCTTTTCAAGGTTGTAATGTGGCTTGGTTAACAAACAAGGGATAAGTTCTAAAGTTAATTGAAACAAAAACTTGCCTTAACCTAAGGGAGTGATCAACTCACCAAGACTCAAGCAACACAATTTCAATCAAACTTCTTCTTCATTCCAAATTTCTCAAACAAATCACAATACTTATTACACAATTATTCAATGCAAATTAAGGATAACAATCCACAAAGATTTGTAAATAAAATTAAATACAACACCATGGGCGAAAAATATATATAAGATCTAAGTAAATATACATATAAAACCCAATTGAAAGAGAATACACAAACAAGATGATAAATGAACCACAAATCTTCCGGATTGTCAGAGTCGATCGAAGAGAAATCCACTCTAGATCATCCATGAGCAAGCTCCATAGTTATTATCTAAGCTAATCCAGTATAAAAATGAGGTTGATAGAGTTGAGAGCTCAAAAACCACACCCAAAACCATAACCAAACAAATGAAACAAAATGAAAGTATAAAGGAAAATCTGTTCCACGACCATCACCCAGCGACACAACACACGTCGCCCAACGACAACTCTAATACACTTGGCCCAGGTTGTGCCACGGATGCAACAAATAAAAAATATCTTCTTTCTCCCGACGACAGACTCACATCACCCAACGACACCTTAATTCCTCGCTTGGAGACACAACAACGAAGCAAGGCAGACCCAAATGGAAAATTGGTCATTTCTCGCTCCATCATCGCCCAGCGACTCAGACGCGATGACCCTCGCTCGTCCATCGCCCGATGATGCACACCAGTCCAACAACTTTTATTGCTTTCTTCTGCACAACTTCAAATGGCTCTCATCTTGGACTTATTCCTTTATTGATCAAACAATTCATCTTGGAGCCTTTATTCCTCTTGCTCCAACAATGCTCAAATAACTACAAAATGAATACAAAATTATCAATCGATACACTATGTACACAAAAACACCAATATACACAAACTAAACATATTTACACAAAAGTCGGGTTTATTCAATGATATTAACAATAAAGAGTCGATAAGTGCAACAAATAGTATATACAAAAATAGCTACAATGTGCACTTATCAAACTCTCTCCAACTTGAACTTGTTTGTTCTTAAACAAGAAACAAATTGTTGTACCCCAAAATTTTCCCTCTCATTTTACTCAACACATGCCTATTGAGATCCTCAACTTGCCCCAAGGATGCCCAAAAATTGATCAGGCAAATTCACCTCATAAGGCAATGAGCCCCCAACTAGGGTATACATTTTCATCAAGATGTTTGATCTCCAATGGTCTCTAATACTTCCCATGGTCCTAACATGTCCTCAAGGTCATCCATGCCAAGTTTCATGATTTGCTCAATAAGTTTGCTCAGACAATTGCTCAAGTATTGGAAAATCAATTGTGCTAGGTCAAAAGTCAACTGTGACCTATATACAGTCAAACTTCAAGATTTTTGGTCAACATCAACATTTTAAAGTGATATCAATCATTTGATCAAGGGTTGATCATGATTCCTCAAGAAATGCTCATAATTCATCAAAAATCAAAAATAGCAAATTAGGGTTTCTATAGGAAAAGTCAACCAAACTTTGACCAAGCATAACTTTCTCATAATTTATCAGATATTTTCCAACCAATGCTCATTTTGAAGATAATCCAATTCCCTACAACTTATCTTCATCCCTCAAGTCCCAAAAATGCACCATTTGAAAGATACAAGTTCATACATTACATGTCATTTTTAGAAAGTCAATAAAAGCCACTTTTTTCAAAGACCTTTAACATCAAGATAACATCTTCAAAAGCAAAATCGATCAAAATAAGGATTTAAGTAGACATCTTGGGCTTTCCAAAAAGTACAAGATCATCATCATGAGGTAAAAATTGAGCAAGTTATGGCTTGCCCAATTTGGGAAAATTTGGGAAATTTCAAAAAAAATATGCATTGGGCAAATTTGAATTTTTAAGGCAATGACTCAAATTCTTGAACTTCAAACATGTTCCTAAGATCATAGAGGACTCTTAAAAACATTTTTGCATAGTCTTGACTTTATTTTCATTTTATATTAATTTTATTTAATTAAAAATAAAATAAATCAAGATTATTATAAATAATATGTTTAAGGCTTGCTTTAATGCATGGAGGGGTCCCAATTTTCGTATACAGCAAGGCTGAGATGTTGTCACTCATTCAAAATTCAAAATTGGACAAAATCCCATGACTTTGGACAAGGTTACAAATGGCCATTCAAGGCATTCAAGAACTTGTCACTAGTTATTACAAGCATGGCATTTTCGTGTTCTCTCACCACTCTCTATATAAACAAGCTTTTGGCAAGCATCAAACAGATATAGAGGATCTGGAAAACCCCTGTCCAATTTGAAAAAAAAACACTAAGTTGTCAAATTCAAATTTCCACTTCCAACTTGTTTCAATCCCAAACAAGTGTCAAAACACGTTTCTGGAAGTCCCCTAGATCGATTCCAATCATCACCAAGCCTCAAAACAGTCTGAAACACGTTCTCACTACCTCACAGTTTGCATTTTTTATTTCGATTCCTTTAATTCTGGCATCATAAACATATTTCAATTCTATATTTATGTTTGTTATCATGTATGCAAGGTATTTGAATGCTTTAATTTGAGTATAGATGCAGGAATCGTATGAAGCCATTGTTAGGATTTCAAGGTCTCAAATTGGGAATTTTATGTAGAGTTAAAATTGGGCCAAATCGAGGGTATCTTTGTGTTCAGGGGAATGAATGCAAGAGATCTATGCCTTTGGTTAGGATTTATCTGGCTTGTGCTGCATTTTTAAGTTTTGCAGGTTTGTAGCCACGGACAAAAACTGTCACTATAGTCTATAGTGACGAATCTATCCGTAGGTAAAATTTTGGTCTCTAAAGTGACGGTTGCAGGAGGAAGAAGACTAAGTGTCAGTCCCCCATTGGAAGATTCAAATTAGCGCGCACTTTTGTTTTTTTATCAGATATTGTTTGTTTTTCATATATAATATATTAATGTGATTATATATAACGAATGAACAAGACATCTTGGTGGTGAAGAATGCGCGTGTAAGTCTGGAAGACCTGGGTTTGATCCCTAAGTTATAAGTTTTATTTTCTCTTACATTTTCTTTGTAGATCCGGTGATATGCAGGTTCACACGCGTGCCATGTGCCTCACGTCTGGGCCATCAGATGCTGATGCAAGCAAATCCAGCCATCCCATAACACGTCTCCACCATGTAGCTCCAAGGATGGTGCACACCAGATCACAAACAGTGGTTGGGCTCAGCCAAATTGGGCCTAACGAATTTTCAAGTTCTCACCCCCCATTTTCTTTTGCAACGGCCCATTAACTTTTTTTTCTATTTTATTCTTTTCTTTTTCTTTTTAATAACTATTTTCTTTTTTTTTTAATTTAAAAAAATCAAAAAAATCAATAAATAGAATTAGGTTTGATAATTAAAATTAATTTTCTGGAAAAATAATTAATTAATTAATTTTGGTTATTATAACTTGATGAATTTTATTAAATAAATATTAATTAGATTTAGGTTAAGTTTTCAATATTTTTTTTAACATAAAAAAAATGACAAAAATATTTTCTCTTTAATTGTTAAGTTTTTTTAGGACTTAGATTTTACTCCCGTCTTATTTTTTTCGCGCGCTTATTTATTTTAATTTTACCTTCTAATTAATGTAACTGTTAATGGTTTGTAATAGTGGTAAATCAGGTTTTCATTTACTATTTTTCTTATTTATTTGCCACTTTCCCCCAAGTTTGGTTATGTAACCCCCTCCCTAAAGCCTTGTAATAGCTAGGTTTAAGATTCTTGCATTTTATCTTTTTGCTACTATTAACTGTTAGATGTATAGATAATAGGATTGTATACAAAAGATAAATCAAATGATTAAAACAGTAGAACACCTTAATTATGCAAAGATAAATAAACTGAAATCAAACACTTGCACATGATCACCCCTAGGGTATGCCCCACTTCAGTTGCCTTCGGAAAATGGTCACTATTCTCGAAACGTGAGAATTTTTAGTGGCTTCCCTCTAATTCGAAAGATCACTAGTCCCTCGATGACCCTTTCGACGTTGCCTCGGTAAAAAAGTGATCTTAGAGTTTTAGGACAGTTACTAAGAGATCTTGCCTTGTTGCCTTAAGTGATCGTAATCGTCCCTTTCGATTGTCCCTTTAAACTCCAAGAATTGAGCTACCTACTCCTTAATAGTAAGTTAGTGTTGTCTAAAGGAAATAAGAAAACGAACAGTCTTTTTTGAGTAGGTAGAAATTTTTAAGTACTTGCTCAAAACAATCAATTTTTCACACTTACACTTTCAAACATTTTTCAAACAAAGTTTTCAAAAAAACGCTTTATCACACTCTTGATGACTGATACAACGGTTATCATAAAGTGAAACGCCGCACTAAGGCATCTTCAAAACTTTTCAAAACACACACAAAAGCAATTTAAAAATGAGCAAGTACCTAAGAGCCGATGGAAAACCATGGATAGAAAGGGTGCTAACACCTTTCCTTTCTATAATCTACCCCGTACTCAAAAATATCTCGAAAAAGGTTTTTTCTGTTTTTTTTCCTTTTCCTTTGTTGGATAAAATAAAATATGGTGGCGACTCTTGCTTACTGCACATTTGCAAACATAAACGCAAAAAACCAGTATTAAACAGTCAGTTCTGCCACCATATCACAGAACTGACGACTCTGTTGGGGAGTACTTTATAAAAGTATGGTTTACCTCAGGGTCTAGATCATTTCTAAATTGTTTCCTTGTTTGTTTTCTTTACTTTTGAGGTTATATGTTTGGGTTGTTTGGATGCTAAACCCGGATCAGGGAATTCCTTTTAGGTAAGTAGCAATAAACTGTGCGGGAGCTGTGTGGGGTATACCGACACGGTTGAAGCATTAGCTACGTTGATGCGGTACTTTGGTGTGTACCGGTAGCCCTTGAGTAATCAAGGAGAATACAGGTCCGCTGCATGGTATCATAAAGCGTCAACTGACCTTACCACCTTAATTGACCAACTTGGCTTTTAGGACATAGTAAGATAGTCGTCTTTGGTGTAAACCCAAAGTCGATTGATACTCGATGCTACACTCATTGAGGTTTGACTCTTGATTTTTGTTTGGTGGTAAGTCAATTGTCTATCGGAACAAAATTTGAGGGAAAGATCCGTGATATTGAGATCCCTTAGAACCCGGTTACTATATTTAGGACAGGTTAAACCAATCCAACTTCAAGAGGGTATTACCTTAAAAACCACGCAAGCCAGAAACCTAAGGTCTTTGTGTGATTTGATTGTGTTTGTTATATCTGCTACATCTGAGCATAATCATTACATCATAGAATAGCATATCATACTAACCATTTCAAGGATTCTTAGGGTTTATTTTTGTCTTGTTTTGTAGGACATGGCCCTCGCCCGCAGATTCACTATCTAAGCCAGTCTGGTAAAGGTACCTCCTCAAGTTAAGGATTTAGTATCCAAGGTTTTTGAAAGCTCTCCCTTCACTGAAATACATGGTCGACTTCTCATCTTGGTCACCTCAAACCCCGATGAAGAAATGCTAAAAGTGCTCTTTCAATTCTTTGACCCTCTACATCACTGCTTCACTTTTCTGGATTACCAGTTAGTGCCTATTATGGAGGAGTTTTCTTTGTTACTGGGGGTGCCCATCCTTAACAAGGTACCTTTCAATTGTATGGAAATAGAACCTAAACCTTAAGATATTGCTAAAGCTATGTCCTTACAAAGGTCTGACGTAGTAGCAAATTGGGAAACTAGGAGAGGTGTCAAGGGTTTTTTGGCTAAGTTCTTGTTTGAGAAGGCTCGTCATTTTTAGGATACCTTGGACTTACAAGATTTTGAAGAGGTGTTAGCCCTTCTCATCTATGGTTTGGTAATGTTTCCTAATCCGGACCAGGACGTAAATGCGGTTAAGGTTTTCCTGTCACGTAATATGGTACCTACTCTGCTTGGAGATATCCTACATTCTCTGCATACTCTCACTATAAAGAAAAGAGGAACCCTTTTGTGTTGCACTCCTCTTTTGTCTAGGTGGTTTATTTCTTATCTACCCCGATCCGTCTTGAAGAACGAACAGGGTTTGAGATGGTCTCATAGGCTAATGACTCTTACACATTCAGGTGTTCATTGGTGTCCTCGATCCTTGGAGAATGTTACCATTGTTGATCGATGTGGAGAATTCCCTAATGTCCCTCTTAGGCATTAGGTGAGGAATCACTTACAATCCTTGTTTGGCACTACGACAGTTTGGATATGCGAGAAGGGATGATCCTCATGATACACTTATCCAAGGAATCACCTTCGACTATGAGAATGATGCTCAGGGTTACCGTAAAAGGTTCATGCGAGCTTGGGGCATGGTACATAGAGTTGATAGCAAGACACTGGGGCACAAAAATTCCATCCCTCTTGAGCCTTATCTCAAATGGGTACGAGCACGTGCTTAAAGTCTTATGATGCCTTACCCCACCATCCTACCTATGATTATGGAACCGGTTGCTGATGGAGACACTCCTTATCTTGTTATATATCTTGACATGCCAACTGATCATGAGGAGTTACAAAAATCCTGGGTTCAACTTAAGGAGGAGCGGGATACGTTTGAAGCTCAATTCTGCGCTAGCGGAAAGAAAGTCCTGGAACTCACTAGGCTACTTCATGAAGAGAGGAATATAAAGGCCTACATTGAACCAAAGAGGATGTGCTTATGGGAAACCTAATTTTCTTTTTGCTTTAAGTTTTATTTTTTTTATTGTAAGCCTAAAGGGAACTCTTTGTAATAATTCGAACTTATTAATACAATTAACGTGTGTTTCTTTTAGTTTAAGCAAATTTGAGTATTTAAGAATCCTTGAAATCATTGCATATGCATATCATCCATGACATTGCATAAACAGGTTTCAAAGTAGGTTTCTCATCTTCTCCATTGTTTACTTCAACAATAATGGCTTCTGAACAAATTATCAATGATCTCCAGACACAAAATGCCCAATTTCAGCAAATGTTTGTAGCTTTGGCTAAAGGGCAGGAAGATCTGAAGGCCCTTATTCTGAAAGAGAGAAAGAAGAAAGCAAAGAAGTCAGTTCATGTTGTGAGTATGGGAAGAAGAAGACCAGCTAACTGAGATCTAGACTTTGCAACTCCATCAAAGGGAGGGGACAATCAAGAGGAGGAAACAAGAGAGGAAGACTCCAGTTCAAAAGAATTTGATGATGAATCTGACTATGATGAAGAACAATATCCTCCTACTGATGAAAAATACAAACAACTGGAGGATCATTTGAATGTAATGGAGGAAGATACCGGGTTTGGATTTTGAAGAGCTGGATTTAGTCTCTAGGGTTGTCATCCCGAAAAAGTTCAAGGTGTCGGTGTTCGCCAAGTATGATGGGGTTTCTTGTCACAAGCTTCATCTTCATTCTTATGTGAGGAAGATTCAGCCTCACACTGCTGAGAAGAACTTGTGGGTCCATTTCTTTCAAGATAGTTTGTCCGGGACTCAGCTTGAGTGGTTCTATCAGTTGGAGGGAATCAATGTCCGCAACTGGGAAGATCTGGCTGCTGATTTTTATAAGCAGTATCAATATAACACTGACCTTGCTCCTACCCGTACTCAACTCCAGAGTATGTCTATGGGTGCAAGCGAAGTTTTTAAGGACTACGCTCATAAATTGAGAGATTTGGCAGGGAGAGTCCAACCCCCTTTGTTTGATAGGGAGTTAGTGGACATGTTTCTTGGTACGCTATTTGGTCCTTTTTTTAATCACTTGAATGGTAGCTCCTCAGCTGGTTTTATTGAGCTGATATTGACTGAAGAAAGGGTAGAAGCAGGGATCTGAAGTGGCAAGATCCAGAAAGACACCTCTTCAAGTACAGTGAAAAATCCATTCATAGGTAGGAAGGAGGTCAATGCTATTTACAATCTAAGAAGTCATAATAGAACTGAGCACCGTCCCACGGTAGGGGCTGTGATGATACCTAGGCCTGTGGCTACTCAACAACGAAACAATCATCCAAGGGTAGAAAGACCTCAAAGGCAGTTCACCCGGATCAATATGACATTGTCTGAGGTTTTACCCCATCTGTTAAAATCTAATTTGGCAACCTTAAGGGAGGCTCCTAAGAATCCCAACATCACATCTCCTCGATACAATCCAAACGCCCTGTGTGCTTACCATTCTGAGAGTCTAGGCCACGATATAAATGATTGTTGGGCTCTGAAGAATAAGATACAAGATCTGATCGAAGCAAAGGATATTGAGTTTGATTCTCCTGAGATGCCTAATGTCATAACTATTCCCATGCCCAAGCACAACCGTGGTGTTAATGTCGTGGATACTGATCTATTTGTTACTTCTGTTGATGAAGTTTCCACTCCTCTCATGACCGTCAAGAAGAATTTGTTACTAACCAGTTTATTTTCGGGTTGTGGTGAAGGTTGCCACATGTGTTTATCTCTGCCTTCTGGTTGTTATTTGCTGAAAGCAGGTGTTCAACGCCTGATGGATAACAAAGAGATTTTGGTCGAAAAGACTTTGGTTCCAACTGTTCTACATGAAGATGTTGCTATCATAACCATTTTCGCCAATCCTTCCAAGGTCTCCTCCAAAAGACCTATTAGGATTACACCTGCTCCAAGAATTGCTCCATTAATAATCACTTTTCATGGCCCTGTACCATACTCCTCAGACAAAGTTGTTCTTTGGAATTACGGTGATGGCGTTTACTACCATGGTGTCAAGCAGGATTTGTTAACCAGTAAAGACGGAAAAGCTGAAGAGGTTGATCCCGATATCAGTAACATTATCGGTACCAACAAAATTACCTGAAGTGGAAGGGTTTTCTCTCCCGAGATCTCCCCGAAGACTGTTGCTAGGCCTGCTGTTATTCCATATGTTATTCCTGCTAGCACTTCTGCTACTACTCCCATCCTTACTCCAATTGTTATCCCTGCCGATGAGTCATTTGGGACTCGGGGCAAAGAAGCTATAGGTGAGCATTCCCAGACGGAGGCACCTAGAGAAGCTATTTTGGAATCCTCTAAACAATAAATGGAGTAAATTTTAAAAATAATCAAGAAGAGTGACTACAATGTGGTTGAACAGCTGGGGCAGACCCCTTCAAAGATATCAATGTTGGCTCTACTACTGTGTTCCGAGGCCCATGCAAAGGCTTTAATTACATTTCTCAAGACTGCGCATGTGCCGCAAGAAACTTCCGCTGACCAATTCAAGGACTGTGTGGCCAGTTTGACTACCGATAATGAGTTGGGTTTTTCTGATGCTGACTTGACACCCAAGGGGAGAAAGCATAATGATGCTCTGCATGTCTTGATCGAATGCATGGGCACAACTATGGCCCATGTGCTAGTGGAAACTGGATCATCACTGAATGTTATACCCAAGAAGGCTCTTGACAGGCTAGATTGTGAAGGTTTGACCTTAAAGCCCAGTAACATTGTGGTGAGGGCTTTCGACGGTTCAAAAAGAATGGTGCATGGGGAGGTGGACATCCCTGTCAAAGTGGGTTCCTAGATATTTAAATCCAGCTTATACGTGATGGATATCAGGCCGTCTTATTCTTGTTTGTTGGGTCGTCCTTGGATCCATGAAGCTGGAGCCATTACTTCTACGCTGCACCAAACATTGAAGTATCTAGTGAAGAGAAAGATCGTCACAGTGAATGGTGAAGAGGAGTACATGGTAAGCCACCTTAACTCTTTCAGGTATGTAGAAATGGACGGTGAGTTCATAGATACCCCTTGTCAAAATTTTGAAGAGGTTGCCCAGACTATGGCATCAACCGAGACTATTACCAGTGTGCCAAAGATCACCAGAACTCCCTTGAAGATGGCTTCTCTCAAGGATGCCAGAGCAGTAGTTGAAGAAGGTGGGTGTACCATTTGGGGGCAGCTCCCTGATTTCCCTTACAAAACTGACAAATTTGGTTGGGCTTTACTTCAGGAGCTCAAAGGGTTGTTCAACATGCTCGGGCTGGAGGACCTCCCCTACGCATTAGCAATCATGGGATCAATTCTATAGAAGATAATGATGAGGATTCTGATATGGACAACTGGATCTACCCTACTACCAACGGTGGACCTAATAACTGGACGGCCAAAGATTTTGTGCCGATTACTTTTGTTCAGTAGTAATTATCTTGCTTGTTTTTCGGATTTATGATAAACAATATAACCTCTATGGCCTTGTGTCTTACCCACGACACAATGGTTTATTTGTGAGGGTTATTATATGTCATTATCATATGTCATCAATAAAACATTGGACGTTTTTTCACACAAATTTTGCGCTCTCTGTTTTTCCTTTCTGCCTTTTACTTTGTCTATACAGTTATGCTCTTACACACACTCATGTATCAATTGCAGATCCATATCCACTCCGGATCCCATTGATAACAGTTCTGTTATTGCCAGTTATAATTTCAAAAATCCAATCAACCAAGCTGAGGAAGAAGGTGAGGAAGATTGTGAGGTACCTGGAGAACTGGCTAGACTGTTACAGCAGGAAGAGAGGGATATACAGCCTCATGAAGAACTAGTTGAGACAATAAACTTGGGTACAGAGGAAGACAAGAAAGATGTCAAGATAGATGCAAATTTGGAGCTTAATGTCAAACAGAGGTTGATACAAATGTTTCACGACTATGTCGAGATCTTTTCCTGGTCATATGAAGATATGCTAGGACTGGATACAGATATCGTGGTTCATCGGCTACCAACTAAAGAAGAATTCCCTCCGGCAAAGCACAAGGTTCGTCGCATGCGCCCTGAAATGTCAGAGAAGATCAAAGTAGAGGTTATGAAGCAGTTCAACGCTGGGTTCTTAGTTGTAACCTCTTACCCCCAATGGGTTGCCAACGTGGTTCCGGTACCCAAGAAGGATAAAAAGGTACGTATGTGTGTGGACTATAGAGAGTTAAAAAGGGCAAGCCCCAAGGATGACTTCCTGCTTACCCATATTGATGTTCTGGTTGACAACACCGCACAACACAAGATCCTTTCCTTCATGGATGGTTTTTCTGGGTATAATCCGATCAAGATGGCTCCTGGAGACATGGAGAAGACAACCTTTGTCACGCAGTGGGGCACTTTCTGTTACAAGGTGATTCCATTTGGGTTGAAGAATGCTGGGGGAAACCTATCAGCGAGCTATGGTAGCTTTGTTCCATGACATGATACATCATGATATAGAGGTATATGTTGACGACATGATAGCCAGATCTCAAAATGAAGAAGAGTACCTCGATCATCTGCAAAAGTTGTTAGATAGGTTGATGACGTACAAGTTGAGACTGAATCCGAACAAGTGCACCTTTAGGGTAAGGTCTGGTAAACTCTTAGGTTTCATTTTCAGTGACAAAGGTGTTGAAGTAGACCATGTAAAGGTAAAAGCTATATAAGAGATTCCCACTCCTCATATTGAGAAGGAAGTTAGGGGTTTCTTGGGACGTTTGAACTACATTGCCAGGTTCATTTCACACCTAACTGCTACTTGTGAGCCAATCTTCAAGCTTCTGAAGAAAGATCAAGTGGTAAAGTGGAATGAAGAATGCCAAGCTTACTTTGAAAGAATCAAAGATTACCTTCAAGAGCCTCCAATTCTAATGCCTTCGGTTGAAGGAAGACCTTTGATAATGTACTTAACAATATTGGATAATTCAATGGGCTGTGTGTTGGGGCAGCATAACGAGTCTGGTCAAAAAGAGCATGCAATATACTACCTTAGCAAAAAGTTTACCGACTGTGAAACACGATATTCACTGCTTGAGAAAACTTGTTGCGCTTTGGCATGGGCTGCTCGCCGACTGAGACAGTATATGTTAACCCACACTACTTTGTTGATATCGAAGATGGATCCAATAAAATACATCTTTGAGAAGCCCGCTCTATCCGGAAGAATAGCAAGATGGAAAATGATCCTAACTGAATACGACATTCAATACATGACCCAGAAAGAAATCAATGGGAGTGTATTAGTTGATCATTTGGCTCATCAGGTCGTGGATGACTACCAGTCCATGAATCTTGAGTTCCCGGACGAGAATATTATGCTAGTAATTGACTATGAAGAACCTGGACCGGAGGAAGGACCTGAAGAAGGAGCCCGGTGGACTATGGTTTTTGACGGAGCTTCGAACGCACTCGGTAATGGAATTGGTGATGTAATTATATCCCTTAAAGGTTGTCATACTCATTTCACTTCCATACTATGTTTCAACTGTACCAATAACATGGCGGAGTATGAAGCATGCATCATGGGTCTCAAAGCTGGTATTGACCTAAGGATCAAGTTCTTGAGTGTATTTGAGGATTCAGCTTTGGTAATAAGTCAAATCAAAGGCGAGCGGGACACGAAGCACCCAAATCTCATCCTTTACAAAGAACATGTGTTGACGTTACTTCCACATTTTGAAGAGGACACCTTTGAACATTTCCCATGAGAAGAGAATCAGTTAGCGGATGCGCTAGCTACCATGTCCTCTATGTTCAAGGTCAGGTGGGACAACGAGGCTCCTCGGATCACTATTGAGAGATTGGATGAACCAACATACTGATATGAGATCGACACGGAAACAATACCAGACAAACCTTGGTTCTATGAGGTGAAGAGATATCTCGAGGCTCAAGAGTATCCCAAGGGGGTGTCTTTCAATGATAAGAAGTTTCTGAGAAGATTCTCCACAAAGTTCTTCCTCAGTAATGGAATCCTCTATAAGCGCAACCATAACTCTAATTTACTTTGGTGCGTAGACAAGAGTGAAGCAGAGAGGATTATGGCAGAATTACATGAAGGTACCTTCGGAACCCATTCAAGTGGATATACCATTCTAAAAAGATCCTACGGGCAGGATACTATTGGTCCATTATGGAAGCAGACTGCTATCAGCATTCACGAACTTGTTACAAATGCCAGATCTATGCTGATAAGGTGCATGTACCTCCGGTTCCTTTGAACGTCTTGACGACTCCTTGGCCCTTTGCAATGTGGGGCATTGACATGATCAGATAGATTAGACCTACCGCTTCCAATGGGCATCGCTTCATCATGGTAGCCATTGATTATTTCACAAAGTGGGTCGAAGCTACCTCTTTTACTATTGTTACCAAGAACGTTGTGGCGCGGTTTATCAAGCATAACCTAATCTGTCGGTACGGTGTTCCAGAGAGAATCATCACTGATAATGGTATAAATCTCAACAATATAATGATCACTGAACTCTGTAAACAATTCAAGTCCAGCATCATAATTCTTCCCCTTACCGGCCAAAGATGAATGGCACTGTTGAAGCTACAAATAAGAACATTAAGAAGATTATACAGAAAATGACGGTGACATACAAAGACTGACATGAGATGTTACCATTTACTCTTCATGGTTACCGCACCTCAGCGCGTATGTCAACAGGGGAAACCCCATATTCTATGGTATATGGTATGGAGGTTGTCCTACCAATTGAGGTCCAGATCCCTTCTTTGAGGATCATGAAGGATGCGGGTTTAAACAAGGACGATTGGATCCAGACTCGACTTGATCAACTAAATCTGATTGATGAGAAAAGGCTTACTGCTGTTTGTCATGGTCAGATGTACCAAAAACGGATGATCAATTCTTTCAACAAAAAGGTCAGACGTCAGGTATATCAAGCGGGTGATCTAGTAATCAATTGCATCATCTTGCCGCAAGGTGATCCCAGGGGCAAATGGACCCCCACATACGAAGGGCCATTTGTAATCAAGAACATATTTTCTGGTGGAGCCATGATTCTAACCACCATGGATGATGACGACCTTCCCCACCCTGTGAATGCGGACATAGTGAAAAGATACTATGCATGATTAAAGAACCACTAGGTCGACTGGCCTGGGAAAAAATAGGGGCATCTCGACGAACCAAAAGAGTTTGGCCAAAAATTAGGGATAAAAACAAAAAATCTGTATACCTGGAAAGTCGAAAACCTGAGAGGGCGGCTTGGGCAAAAAAGGGTATCCCGATGGACTGAAAACCCGAAAGGGCGGTCCAGGCAAAAATTAGGGATTTAAGGCGTATAACTATGTCTCGTTGGATCACCTTGCGATCAAACTTCAGTGTCAAACTATCAAACTCAAGCGGTACCGATCAATCCAGTCAACTTCAAACAAGCAGCGAAGAGATGAGACGCTCGAATGCATAAGAGCAATAACATATTGAAACTCAATGGGATCATTATACATAGTTTTTTTCTCTTTGTATATAACTTTGTATAAATCCTTCTTGCGACGAAATTTTCTTACTAGAATATCTATCTCCTTGTATATAAACGCCTTTTATAGGCAAAATTCAAAAGTCAATACAAATCACTTCTTGAAAGTTCAAAACTACTTGTTTTTCTATTTTTTTCTGTTTTGTTTTGTAAAAATGTCCAGTGATTATTTGTGGCATATGCATATTGAATATGATTACTGTTTGCAAATATTTACATAAAGAACAGAATGACAATTGCTAATGGCCTAAGGAACGAAGCAATGTCTAAAAGGCAGTCCTAGTCTCTACAGTTTTTTTCCAGGCAGGAATTGCCTTCTCCAACAGAATTCTTCCAAAATTTTAAATCCATGATTTCCATATGAGTTTATTTTTGTCCCCAGCAGTTTATGAAGCCTCGTCTCCGTAGAGTAAAACGACCAAAGTTTGACCTCTCATTCCCCCCAGAGCTTTATAATCTCCGACAACTTTCAAATCTTCATCCCCATTAGAGTTTATTTCTCTGGCAGCAGAGGATTATCCTCAACAAAGTTCCTTTTTCCTAGCTACTGAATATTCCCCAGAAGAGTCTCCAACAGAATTCTTTTCTCACTATGGAATTTTCCAACAAAAGAATTTTTCTCCCTCAGGGGAACACTCCCCAAAATAGAGCATCTTCTCCCAAATGGAATATTCGCAAGCAGAAGTACTTATCTCCCCATAGATTCATTCTTAAACAGAAAAAAAAATCCCAGCCGAGTATTCTCAAACAGAAAGAAGAAATCCTCAACAAATCATCTCTACTCATCATCCCCAGCGGAAGTAGAAGAACCATTTTTTCTACAACGGTCAGGAATTCGATTTCCAGTAATTTACAGCAGTAGTCCGGGATTTATTTTCCTAGACTGGGAAGCATCGCAATAGCATCCCATGTTCATACATCATGGCATGCGCATACGCATCACATACAATATAATCTCATTTATTTTGAGAACATCATTACAACGCATTTCATACATCATGACATTGCATATGACTAACTCTTTACCTTTTTCAGGGAAAAGATCAAATCAACAAACACAGTTGACTACTTATGTGACCTGGTAGTCTTCTCAAAAGCCACGTATAACCAAGGATTATCTCAGGATCTTCCTCAGAAATATTCCCTCACAAGACCTTCTCTGGTTCAGTTAGATCCACACTAAGATCTCTCTGATTTCCATGCTAGTTTAAAAAACTGTGAAGCTTGGGTTTCAACCAGATAACAGTATAAGGTGCTGCGAAGCCTAGAATCCGACCAGATAGTAGTTCACTTTTTCATACATTGCAAAGCCTGGAATCCGACCAGATAGCAGTTTATTCTGTCAATCACTGTGAAGCCTGGGTTTCGACCAGATAATAGTATAAGGTACTACGAGGCCTGGAATCCGACCAGATAGTAGTCCACTTCTTCAGACATTGTGAAGCTTGGGTTTTAACCAGATAACATTTTAAACAAGAAATCCAATTCCCTAAAAAGTATCTTCAGCCCTCAATTACAAACAATGAACCATTTGAAAGATAAAAATTCATACATTACAGGTCATTTTTAGAAAGTCAATAAAAGCCACTTTTTGCCAAGACCTGTAACATCAAGATAACATCTTCAAAAGCGAAATTGATCAAAATAGGGATTGAAGTAGACATCTTGAGATTTCCAAAAAGTAAAAGATCATCATCATGAGGTAAAAATTGAGCAAGTTATGGCTTTCCCATGTTGGGTAAATTTGGGAAATTTCAAAAAATATGCATTGGGAAAATTTTAATTTTTAAGGCAATGGCTCAAATTCTTGAACTTCAAACATGTTTCTAAGATCATAGAGGACTCCTAAAAACATTTTTGCATATCCTTGACTTTATTTTCATTTTATATTAATTTTATTTAATTAAAAATCAAATAAATCAAGATTATTACAAATAATATGTTTAAGGCTTGCTTTAATGCATGGAGGGGTCCAAATTTTCGTGTACAGCAAGGCCGAGATGTTGGCACTCATTCAAAATTCAAAATTGGACAAAATCCCATGACTTTGGCCAAAGTTACAAATGGCCATTCATGGCATTCAAGAACTTGTCTATAGCTGTTACAAGCATGGCATTTTCGTGTTCTCTCACCACTCTCTATATAAACATGCTTTTGGAAAGCATCAAACAAATATAGAGGATCTGGAAAACCCCTGTCCAATTTGAAAAAAAAATACTAAGTTGTCAAATTCGAATTTCCACTTCCAACTTGTTTCAATCCCAAACAAGTGTTAAAACACGTTTCGGGAAGTCCCCTGGATCGATTCCAATCATCACCAAGCCTCAAAACGGTCTGAAACACGTTCTCACTACCTCACAGTTTGCACTTTTTTTTGAATTTCGATTCCTTTAATTCTGGCATCATAAACATATTTCAATTCTATATTTATGTTTGTTATCATATATGCAAGGTACTTGAATGCTTTAATTTGAGTATAGATGCAGGAATCGTATGAAGCCATTGTTAGGGTTTCAAGGTCTCAAATTGGGAAATTTATGTAGAGTTAAAATTGGTCCAAATCGAGGGCATCTTTGTGTTCAGGGGAATGAATGCAAGAGATCTATGCCTTTGGTTAGGATTTATCTTGCTTGTGCTGCGCTTTATAGTTTTGCAGGTTTGTAGCCACGGACAAAAACTGTCACTATAGCCTATAGTGACGAATATGTCCGTAGGTAAAAGTTTGGTCTCTAAAGTGACGGTTGCATGAGGAAAAAGATTAGGTTTCAGTCCCCCATTGGAAGATTCAAATTAGCGCGCGTTTTTGTTTTTTTATCATATATTGTTTGTTTTTCATATATAATATATAAATGTGATTATATATAACGAATGAATAAGACATCCTGGCGGTGAAGAATGCGCGTGTAAGTATGGAAGACCTGGGTTTGATCCCTAGGTTTTAAGTTTTATTTTCTCTTGCATTTTCTTTGTGGATCCGGTGATATACACGTTCACACGCGTGCCATGTACCTCACGTCTGGGCCATCAGATGCTGATGCAAGCAGATCCAACCATCCCAGAACGCGTCTCCACCCTGTAGCTCCAAGGATGGTGGATACCAGATGACAAACAGTGGTTGGGCTCAGCCAAATTGGGCCAAACGAATTTTCAAGTTCTCACCCCCCATTTTCTTTTTCAACGGCCCATTAACTTTTTATTCTATTTTATTCTTTTCTTTTTCTTTTTAATAACTATTTTCTTTTTTTAAAAAAAATATAAAAAAATCAATAAATAGAATTAGCTTTGATAATTAAAATTAATTTTTTGGAAAAAAAATTAATTAATTAATTTTGATTATTATAACTTGCTGAATTTTATTAAATAAAAATTAATTAGATTTAGGTTAAGTTTTCAATTTTTTTAAACATAAAAAAATGACAAAAATATTTTCTCTTTAATTGTTAAGTTTTTTTAGGACTTAGATTTTACTCCCGTCTTATTTTTTTCGCGCGCTTATTTATTTTCATTTTACCTTCCAATCAATGTAACTGTTAATGGTTTGTAATAGTGGTAAATTAGGTTTTCATTTACTATTTTTCTTATTTATTTGCCATTTTCCCCCAAGTTTGGTTATGTAACCCCCTCCCTAAAGCCTTGTAATAGCTAGGTTTAAGATTCTTGCATTTTATCTTTTTGCTACTATTAACTGTTAGATGTATGGATAATAGGATTGTATGCAAAAGATAAATCAAATGTTTAAAACAGTAGAACACCCTAACTGTGCAAAGATAAATAAACTGAAATCAAACACTTGCACATGCTCACCCCTAGGATATGCCCCACTTCAGTTTCCTTCGGAAAACGGTCACTATTCTCGAAACATGAGAATTTTTAGTGGCTGTCCTATAATTCGAAACATCACTAGTCCCTTGATGACCCTTTTGACGTTGCCTCGGTAAAAAAGTGATCTTAGAGTTTTAGGATAATTACTAAGAGATCTTGCCATGTTGCCTTAAGTGACCGTAATCGTCCCTTTCGATTGTCCCTTTAAACTCCAACGATGGAGCTACCTACTCCTTAATAGTAGGATAGCACTATCTAAAGGAAATAAGAAAACAAACAGTCTTTTTCGAGTAGGTAGAAACTTTTAAGTACTTGCTCAAAACAATCAATTTTTCACACTTACACTTTCAAACATTTTTCAAACAAAGTTTTCAAAAAAACGCTTTATCACACTCTTGAGGACTGATACAAGGGTTATCATAAAGTGAAACGCCGCACTAAGGCATCTTCAAAACTTTTCAAAACACACACAAAAGCAATTTAAAAATGAGCAAGTACCTAAGAGCCCATGGAAAACCATGGATAGAAAGGGTGCTAACACCTTTCCTTTCTATAATCTACCCCCCGTACTCAGAAACATCTCGAAAAAGGTTTTTTCTGTTCTTTTTCCCTTTTCCTTTGTTGGATAAAATAAAAGATGGTGGCGACTCTTGCTTACCGCACATTTGCAAACACAAATGCAAAAAATCAGTATTAAACAGTCAGTTCTGCCAGGGTATCACACAAACCACTTAAAGAAACAAAAATGATCGACCAAAGAATCACAAATCGACAAGTTTTGAAAACGAAGAACAAATGCAATGGTTCAAATGAAAAAAAGTACACACAAAGTAAACACTTACCACTAAACTACGGCTATCACATAAAGACGAAACAAATGCTAAATCTAAAAATCATGCCAAACATTCTAAAACAACACTTGTTCACAAATGAGTAACACCTATCAGAAACAATCAGTGGTAGATGAAAAACACACAAAAATTAGGTATTTTCACTCATCCAACGACCTTACAAACAAAAGATTAAATTATACACTAATCCAAAAATTCATATTGAAGACATAAAAGCAAGAATACATGGGTTTTTTAAGGTTGTAATGTGGCTTGGTTAACAAACAAGGGTTAAGTTCTAAAGCTAATCGAAACAAAAACTTTCCTTAACCTAAGGGAGTGATCAACTCACCAAGACTCAAGCAACACAATTTCAATCAAACTTCTTGTTCATTCCAAATTTCTCAAGCCAATCACAATACTTATTCGCACAATTATTCGAACTCTTTTTGTTTATGTTTTTTTTCAAAACTTTTTTCTCTTTTTTCTTTCTTTTTATTGTCACTTCTTTTTCACATTTTTTTATTGTTTCATTTCTTTTTATCTTCTTTTTTTCTTCTTTTTCACAACCTCATAGTACTACACATAATAGCACATAAACATTCCTCTCCCCAACTTGAATTCAACCATCATCATAATATGAATACTTCTTACTTTCTGAGGCAAGACAACAATTCAAACTCTAAATAATAGTTAAGGATTCAAGAAAACAAAGAATCAATATCCATACAAAAATGAGAACCAAACACTCATAGACAAGCATTTAGCAAATATAACATGGACATTTACAAAAAGGCTCAAAAGGGGATACTAATGATCACACAATCAAAAGGTGAATTGATTATTAATCTAGGTAGTTGTGCTAAAAAGGAAACAAAATAGCTTGATAAATTTCATGCATTCATAAAATCAATACAAAATAAAAGATTAAGCATAATAAAATTCAGTTAAAATAAGAATTGTTGCCTTCAGCATATGTGAACAATGGAAAGCTACCTCACAAACGGGTAGGAACTAAAGTGATTCACAAATGAACAAGTATACAAAAGAATGAATGGCATAAAAATTATAAAAATTCTAAGTAATATGTGTTGTATCCCAAAATTTTCCCTCCCATTTTTCACTCAAGATGTTATCCCAGGGTTTCTCAAACACTCAATTTGGCTCAAAAGTTGATCAAACAGATTCTCTTCCTAGGCAACAAGTCAGCAATTAGGGTTTTGCGCTTCTCAAAGAAAATTGAGCCTTCAAGGTTTCAAATGATTTTCATAGGTATTCATGTCTCCTCAAAGTTATTCAAACCAGTTTTCAAACCTCGCAGAACAAGTTTGTTCAATCAATGGTTCAGATGACTGAAAATGACTACAGCAACCCTAAAATCAACCCTTTTGGCGAGAACAAATTCAAATGATCATAACTTCTTCATTATTCATTGTTTTTGAGAGGTTTTCCTTGTGTATGATTCTCCCTGATGCCACCTCAAATTTCTCTTCACAAGTCAAGAGCTGATTACGCGTAGAAGATCACCAAAATTCGAATGCGATAGAAGTCGCATCTTGAATTTTGACCTAATTTCAAGTAACGGTCGTCTGATTGTTATTTCTTCAAATTACAAGACCTTGAGATGATTATTTTTGCACATTGTCTTAATTGATGTCATCAAAAAGTTCTCTTCAAGGATCAAGGCCGAATTATGCTTAAAAGGCTATAAAAAGTTGGTGAAAACGCTACGGGTCATTTTGTTATTTAGAATGTTCTTAACTCCTAAATTTAGTTCATGTCCTAATCGTTTCCTCAAGACATTTGCTTTTATGATTAGATCGTTCATGGTATAGAATGTTAGGTGCGGGATTTATTGGATGGTTTGTTGATTAGTTCAAGTCATTGGTGTTTGAAGCATTGGTGATTATTTGAATTAGAGTGGATTTTTTACTAATATTCTCGAAGAATTGTTGGTTCTTTCAAGATTGGTTCAAGGATTCAGTTGCATTCATCATTTTGAGATATTCGGGCTAATCACGTTTGAAATATCCGCTTTCAAAATCAAATTTCATTCATGTGGACAATTTTGAACCATACAAATCATCATCATTTCAAATTCAAATTTCTTTTCAATAAATGGTTTGTATCAAGTATTCCATATCCGGAAGAATTCACCCGAAACTCAAAAATTCAATTCCAATTCAATGATCATCATCCAAGTTTTCAAATAAACTTCAAAGTTCCATCGATTTATGTTACAAAGGAACAATTTTAGAATATACTTCAAAGAGGATTACAATTTAAGATACAAATCACATTTGTCTTGTTTACAAAAAAAGGGAAAGAAATAATGCTTCTTCATTTGCTTCATCTTCAAGAAACTCATTCACTCCTCGCTATAGCCTCTTCGTCTTTCAACCTTGATTGCCCAATTCTCATTTGCTCATGAAACAAGGAAAAGAAAAATTAGCAAGCATATGAAAAATTTAGGAACTATTTATTTAGAATGAATTTCTTCTCATCATTAGGGTTTTCTCAAAGAATCAGTATACAGTTTAAGGAATTCATCATTTAACCATTTTTGCCAAAAGCCTAACAAAGGCCTCATTTATCTTTGCCAATCAGTTTTTGATCATCGGCCCAAAGCATTATTTTCATTGCAAATCATAAAAAATGTGTATGTTTCTTTTGGTTCACAAAGAAAATACTGTCGAAAAAGACAAAGAGAAAAACAGCTTGCATCCCAAAAAAAAGAGAAATACAAGAGGCCAAAATACTGTCAAATACAGGCTGCATTGCAGCCCTGCATTGCTGTCCAAACCTGCTAACAAAGCAGCCAACAAATTACACCATTTCAGCAAAAAACAAAATCTGCAGCAATAAAGATATAACAACAGCATGCCCCAAGTGTTCAAACTTGCCAAACATTTCCCCCTAAAATGTTATCCCACTACTATTATAAAAATACACAAAAGTATAGAGCAAAGGGAGGACCGAACAACTGCAGCAACATCACCAAAACAAAAAAAATCATCAGAGTTCATTTTTTCATGACAGTATCAAAAAAGAAATCAAGTCTAACAGCAACCAAGCCACATACATAAACAGTTTTGGTAAAAAGCACCAAGCATAAAAAAATTCCCATTTATTTCTGTTCATCATCTCCTTCAAACCATAACCCTTCAGAAAAGCATTTATTAAGAAATACAGAAAGATCAAAACAAAAGTTCACAGAAGCCTACTTCCCTGTCAAAGAAAGCGCAGAGTCACTGATAACCTCTGTAACTCTTCCTCTCCTGCATCATGAATATATTATTTTTGAACTCTGTTAAAATGAAGCAAAACAGAAAATTAGCATATACAGATTATCAATTGTATGAACAAATAAAGTGATAATGCAGTAAAAAAGAAAATACACAGCAGTTATTACAAAATAACACGCAAATTATTAGACCTTGACCTCCACCTCACAAACCTATCAAACACACTCACAATCAGCACCCAACAATCATATTCTAACCCTCACAGACCTGCATTAATGCAAATTTCTCTCAGAACCCCTCAACACCGACAACCACAACAACATAACGGACCACACCACTCAAATCCACCTACAAACGCAAACAGAGTGACATACATAGCATAACAGAGAGAAGAAGTAGAACTTTCGAAGCGAACAAAGCTGCAGAATCAGATACTTACCCGGAGGAAACAAGGTTTAAGATGTAGTCTCTAAATCGTTTTCGTTTACGCATTTTCTTTTCCATTTACATTTTTTATCATCATCCCTGTAACTTGTAAAATCCGCGTATCATAATGCAATCATGGGGTTGGGGACTGTTGGGTTGTGGTTTTTTCCTTCGCGATTGTATTTCGAAGAAATTTGGTTCCCATGGAAAAGCAGAAGAAGCATCAATGATTAGGGTTCTTTTAACCCGATCTCGTGTGGCTCGCAGGGCGGATCCGGGTCACCACACCAAGTTAATAAACATCGGCCCATTGACACTTGTTTTTTTTTACTTCCAACAGCACCACCATTTTTTTTGATACTCCATGCTATTTAGTTTAGTTTTATTAGTTTGCTTAATTCTATTTAATTAATTTAGGTTAGTTAGTTTCTTAGAAATGAACATGTAGTTTTAGTTAGATAATTTTATTAATTAGTTTACATTTAGAATTAATTTAGTGGATTTAGAATGTTATTTTAGTTTAGAATCTTTTTAGTAGTTTTAAGTTAGTGTAGACTTTTTCTTAGTAACTTTGGAAATTTTTAGTTACTTTAAATTTTTTTTACTTAGTTTAGAAATATTTTAACAACTTTAAAACTTTAATTTAGTTTAGATTTAATTTAATATTTTTTAGAATTTTAATTTAATAACTTTAGAATTTTAATTTAGTCTAGATAATTTTGGTTTTAGTTACATCTCTATTCTACATCTTTACTTTCTTTTCTATCAAAACACACTGAAAAAACAATTTTATTTCTCTTTTCATTTGCTCGTAGTTTACTATTTTTTCGTATTCTTTCAAATATTGTAATTGCTTAAGGATTGTAATAGTTTAACTAGGCTTTTACTTCATCCCCATTTGTAAATTTGTACCCCCCAATTCCGAAGCTCTGTAATAACGTAGAATTTCAATTTCCGCAATTTATTGTTTTCCTTATACTGTATAGTAATTAGGCGTGCATGGCAAGATTCAAAAATCAATCGCTAGATAACCTAATTCCAAAGACAAAATAACTTGAATCAAACACACTTTCTCACACATGCACCTCTAGGGTAACCCCGCTTGTTGCCTCGGAAACACAGTCAAGTCCCTCGAATATGGGACGCTTTAGCAATGACCCTTCGATAAAAAAAAGATCGTAGTCCCTCGATGATCCTCGACTTTGACTTCGATAAAACGATCTAGTCCCTTACGAAAATTGCTAAAGCGTATCATAAGTTGCTTTCGATGACTGTAAAATTGACCCGCGCCTGTCCCTTTACATCCAACGATGAGGCTTCTTACCAAATTAATGGTAAGATAGCAACATTAAAAGGAGGAAGAAGAGAACATTTGAGACTTTTCGAGTAGGTAGATTTGTTCCTAGTTGCTCGCTTACTCACGACAAAAAAATTTTTACACCAACACTTTCATCTCAAAAACGTTTTCAAAAGATAAGACCTTTTGTATACATCCTTATAGAGACGAGAACCATTGAAAAACATCTATTCAAAAAACATTTTCCAAAACACAATCCACAAACACATCTTTGAACTATCTTTAGAAACAAAACTTTGTATGCGTTCTTATAGAAACGAGAACCATTACAAAGAGATTTTTCAAAACACTTTCAAAACCCACACCACAAGCACACTGTCAAACAAAAGCAAGTGATCTAAGCGAGTAACTAAGAGCCCATGGAAAACCATGGATGAAAAGGGTGCTAATACCTTCCCTTTTCATAATCTACCCCCCGAACCCGAGAAATAATCTCGAAAGGTATTTCCTGTGCTTTTTTACCTTTCCTTTTGGATAAATGAAAAGTCGATGGCGATTCTTGCTATCCGCACAAATATGATCAAAACGCAAAACATCTAGTCAGTTCTCCCACTGTATCACAGAACTGGCGACTCTGCTGGGGAATTAGAAAAAATTAAAAGTGGGGTTACCTTAGGGTTAGATCACCTTTACTTGCTTTTATTGTTTGATTTGTGTGCTTTACATTTTGTTCTTTGCTTGGGCTTTCTTTGATCCTCCATCCGGATCGGGGACACCTTTTAGGTAAATAGCAATAGATTGTGGAAATTTTACGGTGTAGACCGATATGGTTGAAACAATGGCTATGTTAGTGTGACGCATTTGTGGGTGTCGGTATCGCTCGTGGTGAATCGAGGAGAATACGGGGCCGCTGAGTGGCGTCATGAAGCACTAATTGACTTTAGAACCCTAGTTGAAAAAACTTGGCCATTAGGACGTAGTGAGATAACCGGTTTCGGTGTAGAGCTGAAAATTGGTTGATACTCGATACTACACTCATTGAGGCTAGACTTTTGGGATATCTTGGCCGCAAGAAAAGATTGTTGTGCTGAGACAATGCCTAAGAGAAATGTTGGTGATTTTGAGATCCTTTAGAATCCTATCACTATTACTAGGACAAGTTGAGCCAACTAAACTTCAAGAGGGTAGTTACCTATAAAACCCATGCAAGCCTAAAACATAGGGACTTGTTTGATGTGTTTGTATATATTTACTTGTACATAGCATCATAAACATCATGAAAATCATACGCATGCTCACTAACCATTTTAAGGATTTAGAAATTTATCTTTGTTTTTGTTTTGTAGGTCATGAATTCCATCCGACGAAACACCATCTGAATCAGCTTTGTAAAAGCATAACCTCAACTTCAAGAGCCAGCCTCAAGAGTGCCCGGGGATTCTCCTTTTACCAAGAAATATGGTCTACTCCTCAGTTTGGCTACATCCAACTTTAAAGAAGAGATGATGTGTGTACTATTCCAATTCTTTGATCCTGTACAACATTGTTTCACTTTCCCTGACTATCAGTTGGTACCTACACTGGAAGAGTTCTCTCTACTCTTAGGGGTGCCCATGCTTGATCAGATACCGCTCACCGGTCTAGAAGGGGTTCCAAAACCTGAAGTCATCTTCGAAGCTTTGCATATGAAGAGGGCCGACATCATATCCAATTGGGAGACAAGAAGCAGGGTTAAAGGTTTTCTAGCCAAGTTTCTATTGGAAAAGGCTTGTTCATTCTGGGACGACATGGATTTCAAAGCTTTCAAAGATGTCTTGGCTCTTCTCATTTATAGTTTGGTTCTGTACCCCAATTCGGACTAATTCATAGACGTTAACTCCATTAAAGTCTTTCTCTCTCGAAATCCTATACCTACCTTACTAGGAGACATCTTGCATTGCCTTCATACCCTCACCATGAAGAAAAGAGGTACTCTTTTTTGTTGTATCCCCCTACTCGCTAAGTGGTTCACTTCACACCTACCTCAGTCAGCATTGAAGAACGAGAAAAGACTGACATGGTCCCAAAGGATGATGTCTCTCACCCACTCTGATATCCTTTGGTGTTCGAGATCCTTGGAAGATATCTCTATCATTGACCGATGTGAGGAGTTCCCTAACGTTCCTCTGCTTGGTATTAGGGGGGTATCATCTACAACCCCTGCTTAGCTCTTCGACAGTTTGGGTATGCCCGAAGATACGGCCCTCACGAGATGCTCATCCAAGGTCTGGTGTTCGACTACGACAAAGAAGACCAAGGTTACCACCAGAGGTTTACACGTGCTTGGGGAATGGTGAACAAGGTGGACAGTAGGACTTTGGGACACAAAAACTCTATCCCTCTCGAGCCTTACCTTAGATGGGTACGGGCTCGTGATCAGAGTCTCGTGATGCCTTACCTTTCCATCCTTCCTGTCATCATAGAGCCTGTTGTTGAAGGAGACGTCCCATACACCGTTCTTCATCCTGACATGCCTACCTCTCTCGAAGATTTGTAGAAAGCTTGGGTTCAGTTGAAGGAAGAGTGAGACACCTTTGAAGCCCAGTTTTATGCCAGTGAGAAGAAGGTTCTGGAGCTCACCAAGCTGCTTCATGAAGAGAAAAACCTGAATGACTACATTGCTCCAAAGAGGATGCGTTCAGTCTTTTTGTCTTAGGAGTTTTTGTTGTATTTTGTTTCTTTCATTGTAAGCCCAAGGAGGCATGATGTATTCAAACTTGGATTTTTAATATAACGTGTGTTCTTTTTTGGTTTGAACAGATTTAAATCTCTAAATTTCCTTGAAATCATTTTCATATTGCATTTCATTCATCATAACATCATACAGGTTTCTCATAACAGGTCACCTTATCCTTCTACTGTTTATTTCAGTGAGATGGATGTTAAACAGACTATGAAAGATCAGGCGCAGAACGCCCAGTTTCAACAAATGCTCTTGGCTCTGACAAAAGGACAAGAGGAGTTGAAGACTCTACTGGCCAAAGAGAAGAAGAAGAAAGTGAAGAAATCAACCGGTGTTGTGATCATGGGAAGAAGGTTTAAAGGACAAGCCAGACAAAATTTGGACTTTGCAACATAATCAGGTGAAGGATATAATCAAACCTAGGTAGTGAACAACGACCCAACATCCGAGGAAGAGGAAGAACCTGATTACTCTAAGGAGCAATATCCTCCTGCTAATGATAAATACAAACAGCTAGAGGATCGTTTGAATGCTATGGAGATTCAGAGGGTACCCAGTTTGGATTTTGAAGAATTAGGACTCATCTCAGGGGTTTTCATCCCACAAAAATTCAAGGTCCCCACTTTCGCCAAATATGACGGTGTCTCTTGCTCAAAGCTACATCTAAGGTCATACATCAGAAAGATTCAACCCCATACGGCTGACAAGAATCTGTGGGTGCATTTCTTCCAAGAGAGCTTGTCTGGGACGCAGTTGGATTGGTTCTATCAATTGGAAGGGACCAATGTTCGCAATTGGGAAGAGTTGGCCACCGCTTTCTCCAAACAATATCAGTACAATGCTGATTTAGCTCCAACTAGGACGCAATTGTAAGGTATGTATATGGGAACAAGTGAAGGTTTCAAAACCTATGCTCAAAAATGGAGGGATCTTGCAGGCAGAGTCCAGCCCCCTCTATCTGACAGTGAATTAATGGATATGTCCCTTGGCACCTTGTCAGGACCATTCTTCAACCACCTGATCGGGAGTTCCTCAGCTGGATTTACTGAATTAATCATGACTGGTGAGCGGGTCGAAGCCGGTATAAAAAGCGGAAAAATTCAAAGAGATGCATCCTCGAGCATGATGAAGAAACCCTTTGTTGGAAAGAAGGAGGTCAGTGCCGCATATGACTATAGGAATCAAAACAAAACTGACTGTCGCCCGGCGGTAGAGGCTGTTATGATTTCTAATCTTGTGCCAAATCAGTAGTGAAATTATCAGCGCAAGCCAGAAGCGCCCGTGAGATGATTTACCGGATCAACATGACCATGTCTCAAGTTTTGCCACACGTTTTGAAGACCAATCTAGAAACTTTAAAAGAAGCTCCCAAGAACCCCAATACTGCTTCTCCTTGCTACAACCCGAACGCTCGATGTGCCTATCATTCTGAAAGTTCGGGGCATGATACAAATGACTGTTGGGCCTTAAAGAATAAGGTGCAAGACCTTATCGATGCGAAAGATATTGAGTTTGATCCCCCAGAAACGCCTAATGTAATAACGGCACCAATGCCCAGACATGGCTAAGGTATCAACGCTATTCATGATGATCGTTTTGTTTCCTCCGTGAATGACTTAATTACTCCTCTGTTGACCATTAAACAAAATTAATACAAGTCGGTCTATTCCCGGGCTGCGATGAAGATTGTCACTTATGCAAGTCTTTACCAAATGGCTGTTTATTACTGAAGATAGGCGTCCAGCGCCTGATGACTAGCAAAGAAATCTTATTTGAAAAGCTTCATCTTACCAGAAGTTCTTATCAAGATGTTTCGATAATCACCATTTTCGACAATCCTCTCAGGGTCTCCACCAAAAGACCCGTCAGGATTACATTTGTTCCAAGGTATTCACCTTTAATCATCACTATGCCAAGACCGATATCATACTCTTCGGATAAAGCTGTTCCTTGGAGCTATGGGGCTGATGTTTATTACTATGGCGTCAAGCAAGATCAGTTGGCTGTCAAAGACGAAGTTGCGAGAGATATTGATCCCGACATCAGTAATATCACTGGGACCAACAAGATAACAAGAAGTGGAAGAGTCTTATCACCCGATATTTCTACAAAGACCATTGTTACTCCTATGATCATTCCTACTGCCACTCCTACTGACACTCTCAGTGATACTCCTACTGTTATCCCTGCTACAAAGACAAGGGGCAAAGGCGTCTTGAACGAGCCTGTCCAAGAAAAAGAGCGTCCCGAGATCATCCTTGAAGCTTCTAGAAAGGAGATAGAAGAAATACTGAAAATAATCAAGAAAAGTGACTACAACATTGTAGAACAGTTGGGGAAGACCACCTCGAAGATATCACTATTGTCCTTACTTTTTTGTTTCGAGGCCCACGCCAAAGCCTTGGTAAAGTTTCTTAAGACCGCCCACGTGCCCCAAGAGACCTCCATCGACCAATTTGAAAATTGTGTGGCCAGTCTAACTGCTGATAACAGATTGGACTTTTCTGACGCTGATTTAACTTCTAAGGGAAGGAAACACAATGATGCCTTGCATGTTTCCATTGAATGCAGGGGCACCACACTTGCCCACGTTCTGGTGGATACTGGCTCATCATTGAATGTCTTGCCCAAAAATGCTCTCAACCGACTAGACTGCGAGGGGCTCACCTTAAAGCCTAGCAACATCATAGTAAGAGCCTTTGATGGTTCCAAGAGGACAGTGCACGGAGAAGTTAGTATCCCCATAAAAATTGGAACTCAGACTTTTGACTCAACTTTCTATGTGATGGACATCCGCCCTCATACTCTTGTCTATTGGGTCGACCCTGGATCCATGATGTTGGTGCCGTCACTTCTACCCTGCACCAAATGATAAAATACCCGATCAAAGGAAATATTGTCACAGTTCACGGAGAGGAGGAGTACATGGTTAGCCATCTGAACTCTTTCAGGTATGTTGAAATGGATGGTGAATTCATCGAGACTCCCTGTCAGAACTTTGAGGAGGTTCCAGCAACAGTCGCGGCAACCAAGTCTAAAGTCCCGAAGATTACCAGACCTCCACTGAGGATGGCCTCTTTGAAAGATGCTCGAGCAGTAGTTGAAGAAGGAGGGTGTACCATCTGGGGTCAGCTTCCGGATATTCCCTACAAGTCCGACAAATTTGGTTTGGGATTCACTACAGAGGCCCAAAGAGTTGTTCAACATTCTCGCACCGGGGGACCACCTCTGCGTATCAGCAATTAGGGAGTCAATGCAGTAGAAGACAGTGATGGCAGTTGTGATATGGACGAATGGATTTTCCCAACCACCGGCGGAGGGCTCAACAATTGGGAGGCCAAGGATTTCATTCCTATTACTTTTATTCAAGAGTAATTGTCTTTTAATGTTTTCAGGCTTGTAATATTTAAACAATTCAAACTTTTAAAACCTTGTGTCTTACCCGAGGCACAATGGTCCATTTGTGAGTGTGATACGGTGGGAGAACTGACTTGGGGTTTTTGCGTTTTGTGTTTGCAAAATGATTCGGTTTAGCAAGAGTCGCCACCGACTTTTCTTTTATCCAATAAGGAAAGGTGAAAAAGCATAGAAAAGACCTTTCGATATGTTTTCTTGAGTTCGGGGGGTAGATTATGAAAAGGGAAGGTATTAGTACCCTTTCCATCCATGGTTTTCCATGGGTTCTTAGTTACTTGTTAGATCACTTGCTTTTGTTTGAAAATTATGCTTTTGTATGGTTTTGAAAGTATTTTGAAAAAGGTGCCATCGTTTAGGAGAACTTTGCAATGATTCCCGTTCGTAAGAGTGCATGCAAAGTGTTGAGCTTTTGAAAATATTTCATGTTTGGAAAGTGTTTTGAAAGTGTATGTGATTGTTTTGAAAATAACAAGGATGTTTGTTTTGAAATTGAGCAAGTAACTAAAAGTAATCTACCTACTCAAAAGGTTTTAGATGTGTTTTTCCTCCTCCTTTAGATGTTGCTACCTTACCATTGATTTGATAAGAAGCCCCATTGTTGGATGTGAAGGGACGAGCGTTGGGTCATCGTATGACCATGATAGCAATGTTGTGAAATGACTTAGCACTTTTCTGTAGGGACTAAGATCATTTTGAAAGGCAACTTTGATAGCGTCATCGAGGGACTATGATCTTTTTCGATTTGTTTGTGCTAAGACATCCCACATGCATAACATGGCCATTTTTGTAAGGCAACAAGTGGAATTTCTCTAAGGATGCATGTGTGCAAGTGTGTTTGATTGCATGCAGTTTGTCTTTGATTTTTGGGTTGTCTACTTGTTGATTTTATCTTGCCATACACACCTAATTACTTAACATTTATATGAAGGTAATAAAAGAGTGCAAAAGATAAATCCTACACTATTACAACCATATTGAACTGCATGAAAATATAAAGGCAAAAAATAAGGTAAAAAACATAAAAAATGGATCTTTCGACTTAGGGCAACAACCCTTCGATTCTGCCATTTTTGTCCTTCTTCGACCTTACCTGAAAAGGGGTGAAAGAATGAGTTTCGACTGGGCCTAGAAGCCAGCATATTTTGGCTTTCGATTGGGGCCTGGAGGCCAGCATGTTGTGTCTTTCGACTGCCTCTTTCATTTGGCCTGAAGGTTAGTATGGAAGCCAAAGGCTTCTTTTCTAACTTTTCTGTCTCCTGTTTCTTTCATTTGAGTTTGAATAGAAATATGGCCCAAGGCCATGCCAACATCACCTTAAGACTAGATTAGTTCTTTAAAGCGTATTTAAATGTACCAAGAACAAAAGCCAAGAAGGTTGTTAACCATGACACATATTAAGAGAGTGAAAACAAAACAAAAAGAAGAAAATGGTATGTACATGTTTTAAATGAAAAATAAAACTTATTTACATGCTATGCTGGAAACGAAGGGCCAAAGGTTAAAAATGACTTACCTTGCTGGAGGTTGGAGCGTGTTCTGGACTTTGAAGCGGTTGCTTTAAATGCTTCTGGATTCGAAGGAAAAGACCCAGGGTAGGCCTTCGACACTGGATTCGAAAGAGAAAATCAAGTGAAATGTCCTTCTTTGCTGGACTCAAAGGAAAGAACAAGTGGGATGCTCCTTGAGTCGAAGGAAACTGGAATGTGTTGTTTGAAGGAGGTAACGATGATTCTGGTTTTTGATTTCAAAAGTGTTGAAGTGTTTGAGAATTTTATGGTGTGTGAGAATTTGAAGATACGTTCCCCTCTCCTTCCCTCTCTCTTTTGTGCAAATGAACTCTCTATTTATAGAGAAAGGATTTTGGGAAGCTTGGGGAGAAAATATAATAAAATAAGGCTTAGTCTGGAAAGTAAGTGTCCACTTGTGTCATAAAAGCAAAATTAATGGTTCAGATGGGTTGCTTCTTTCTGAAGGAAAACAGGCGCAAGGCTCAAGACAAACTTTTCTAGTTGTGTGTCCTTCGAATGAAACAACTGTGTGTTCTTGGAATGGCCCTTCTTAGCTGAATATGCCATTTTGAGTCTTCTTTCTTTTAATAACTTAGGCCCAAACCTTCGACCAGACTCCAAAGTAAGAGATCAATTATTCCCCAACTATGGCCAGTCCTTCGAATGGACCACCAAGTTGTGTGTCATAATGCAGGACTATGGTGTGTCGAAGGATTTGCAGATGGATTCGAAGGTGATATGAAGGCGCATTCGAATCATACATGAAGATGAATTTGAAAGTCATAGGAAGGTAGCCATTCACCCAATTGAAAACATATGAATCCAAGGCAAACAGATGAGGGGCGAATGATGTAATCGAATGACACTTTTCAGAAGGTTTTTAACTTTTAAATCGAAGGAAGCTTTCAGAAGATCATTGACTTTTTGAATTGAAGAAAACCAATAGGATACCTTTTCTTCCTGAGTCGAAGGACATTCCTGCATCAAAGGATAATCCTGAGTCGAAGGACATTCCTGAGTTAAAGGACATTCCTGAGTCGAAGGACGTTGTTTCAAAGGGAAACAAAAACTCAATTGAAGCTTGTATCAAGATCTCTCTTGGCTCAAACAAAACTTATGAGAGGCAAAGTCTGCAAGAGGCCCTTGGTGCAAGTGAATTCGAAGGATGCATAGAGATGGTTATTTTATCCCATCGAAGCTTGTCCAAACGAAACAACATGCAGGCGGCATATGCCCAATCGAAGGGGCTGAATCGAAGGAGACATATTTCCCTCCAAATTTGTCAAAATATTATTTTTATCTGTTTTCTCTCTTTTTGACAGTTTCCTTTTAATTCTGGTGCTGGAAAACCCAATGTACTTGTGCAAGCTTGAACCTTGAGAATCTTTGTGAGGAAAGTTTTGAAAAATGAGAGGACAAATTTTGGGGTACAACAGTGAGGGTTGTCACTTCATTTTCATATGTCATTAATGAATCATGGATATTTTTGAATCAAATTTTGTGTTCTTTGTCTTTCTTTCTTACATTTTATTTCTTTCAAAGGTAGCTATGCTCTTACACACACTCACATATTAAAATGCAGATCTACATCCACTCAGGATCCCATGGGTAACGATTCTGCTATGGCCCATTGTGACTTTGAAAATCCGATCTACCAAGCCGGTGTCGAAAGTGAGGATGATTGTGAAGTACCAGGGGAGTTGGCCAGGTTGTTGCAATAGGAAGAAAGGACCATTCATCCTCACGAAGAGTCGGTTGAAACAATTAACTTAGGTACTGAGGAGGACAAAAAGGAGGTCAAGGTGGGTGCCAATTTGGAACCCAGTGTCAAGGAGCATCTGATTCAGTTGTTACACAATTATGTTGAAGTCTTTTCCTGGTCGTACGAAGACATGTCGGGACTTGATACAGACATTGTGGTACATCGTCTGCCGACAAGAGAAGATTATCCTCCAGTAAAGCAAAAGGTTCTCCGCATGAGGCCTGATATGTCAGAAAAGATTAAAGCAGAAGTCATGAAGCAATTCAATGTTGGATTCTTGGTTGTCACCTATTATCCCCAATGGGTTGCCAATGTTGTTCCCGTGCCCAAGAAATACAGTAAAGTGTGAATGTGTGTGGACTACAGAGATTTGAATAGGTCAAGCCCAAAGGATGATTTCCCGCTCCCCCACGTCGACATTCTAGTTGACAATACGGCACAACACAAAGTGTTTTCCTTCATGGAAGGTTTCTCAGGCTACAACCAAATCAAAATGGCACATGAGGATATGGAGAAAACAACCTTTGTTACACAGTGGGGCACATTCTGCTATAAGGTCATGCCATTCGGACTGAAGAATGTTGGGGCAACCTATCAACGCGCCATGGTAGCTTTATTTCATGACATGATACATCATGAGATAGAGCTCTACGTGGACGATATGATATCCATATCTCAAACAGAAGAAGAGCATCTTGATCACTTACAGAAGCTATTTGAGAGGCTGAAGAAATATAATTTGAGGTTGAATCCAAACAAATGCACGTTCGGAGTACGGTCTGGTAAAATCCTAGGATTTGTCGTCAGCAACAAAGGTATTGAGGTTGATCCTACCAAGGTTAAAGCGATACAAGAGATGCCTTCTCCTCGTACTGAGAAGGAAGTCAGAGGATTCTTGGGACGTTTGAATTATATTGCCATATTCATTTCTCACCTGACAGCTACTTGTGAGCCAATCTTCAAATTGTTGAAGAAAGATCAAGTAGTAAAATGGAATGACGAATGCCAAGTTGCTTTTGACAAAATAAAATAATACTTACAAGAGCCTCCTGTGTTGTTTCCACCCGTTGAGGGAAGGCCTTTAATCCTGTATTTGACTGTTTTAGAAAACTCAATGGGGTGTGTGTTGGGGCAACATGACGAGTCTGGCCGAAAAGAGCATGTTATTTATTACCTGAGCAAAAAGTTTACCGACTATGAAACAAGATATTCACAGCTCGAGAAAACTTGTTGCGCTCTGGCATGGGCTGCTCGCCAGCTGAGATAGTATATGCTGACCCATACTACCTTGTTGATATCTAAAATCGATCCAGTAAAATACATTTTCGAGAAGCCTGCTCTTTCTGGGAGAATAGCAAGATGGAAGATGATCCTGACAGAATATGACATACAATATACTACCCAGAAAGCTATAAAGGGTAGTGTATTAGCTGATCACCTCACTCACCAAGCTGTGGAAGACTATCAGTCTATGAATTTTGAATTCCCGGATGAAGACATCAGGACATTAGAC
The DNA here is from genome assembly GCA_948472305.1 of Vicia faba. Taxonomy (NCBI): domain Eukaryota; kingdom Viridiplantae; phylum Streptophyta; class Magnoliopsida; order Fabales; family Fabaceae; genus Vicia; species Vicia faba. The sequence goes on from OX451739.1 coordinate 417,517,982, forward strand.
AACTGTGAAGAAATCAGGCCATATGACAGACCTGAACAAGGATCCCGATGGACCCTGTTCTTTGATGGAGCATCCAATGCACTTGGCAATGGTATCGATGTTGTACTCATATCTCCGAAGGATGTCATACTCCCTTTACTGCCAAATTTTGCTTCAACTGTACAAACAACATGGTAGAGTACGAAGCATACATCTTCGGTCTCTAAGCTGCCATAGACTTGGGGATCATATCATTGGATGTATTTGGAGATTCAACTTTGGTTATCAGTCAGATCAAAGGGGAATGGGACACCAAACACCCCAACCTTATCCCTTACAAAGAACATGTCTTGACATTTCTACCGCATTTTGAGAAGATTACCTTCGAGCATTTCCCGCGAGAAGAAAATCAACTAGCAGACGCATTAACTACAATGTCATCTATGTTTAAACTTAATTGGGATAACGAGGCTCCTCAAATCACCATTGAGCGGATGGATAAACCAACCTACTGTCATGAGATCGGTACTGAAGGAGTAGTGGATCAACCTTGGTTCCATGAAGTTAAAAGGTATCTCGAGTCTCAGGAATATCCGGAAGGAGCTTCAGTGAATGACAAGAAGTTCCTAAGAAGATTCTCGGCTAAGTTCTTCCTTAGTAACGGTATTTTGTACAAACGCAATCATGACTCTGTATTACTTCGATGCATAGACAAAGTTGAAGCTGAAAGGATCATGGTTGAATTACACGAAGGAGCTTTTGGTACCCATTCCAATGGGCATACGATGGCAAAGAAAATCCTACGGGCAGGCTATTATTGGTCTACCATGGAGGCAGATTGTTATCAACACTCTCGGACTTGCCATAAGTGTCAGATTTATGCTGATAAAGTGCATGTACCTCCGGTTCCTCTGAATGTCTTGACGGATCCTTGGCCCTTTTCTATGTGGGGAATCGATATGATTGAGGAAATCAAGCCAACGGCCTCCAATGGACACCGCTTCGTCTTGGTGGCCATCTATTATTTTACAAAGTGGGTTGAGGAAGCTTCCTTCGCTTTCGTTACTAAGAATGTGGTCTCCCGGTTCATCAAACAGAATCTCATATGTCGGTATGGTATCCTAGAGAGAATCCTCACTGATAATGGTACGAATCTAAACAACATTATGATCACCGCCTTGTGAGAGCAATTCAAGATCCAGCATCACAATTCTTCCCCTTACCGGCCAAAAATGAATGGCACCGTAGAAGCTGCTAACAAAAACGTTAAGAAGATCATACAGAAAATGATATACACGTACAAAGACTGGCATGAGATGCTACCATTCTCTCTCCACGGGTATCGTACCACAGCTCGCACATCAACTGGGGCAACACCTTATTCTCTGGTATACGGCATGGAGGTTGTCTTACCTATTGAGGTCCAGATCCCCTCTCTAAGGATCATGAAGGATGCTGGTTTGAACGAAGAAGATTGGATCCAGACTCGACTTGACCAGTTGAACTTGATTGATGAGAAAAGGCTTGCAGCTATCTGTCATGGTCAGATGTACCAAAAACGCATGATCAAAGCTTTTAACAAAAAGGTCAAACGTCAGGTATATCGGGTCAGTGACTTGGTAATCAAGCGTAACATTTTTCCACAAGGTGATCCCAGGGGAAAATGGACTCCTACATATGAAGGACCATTTGTAATCAAAAGCATATTCTCTGGTGGGGCAATGATCTTGACCACTATGGATGGCGACGACCTTCCTCACCCTGTCAATGCGGACATAGTTAAAAGATACTACGTGTGAACAAGGACCCGCTAGGTCGACTGAACTACGAAAAAATTAGGGCATCCCGGCGAACCAAAAGGTTCGAGCAAAAATTAGGGATAAAATACAAAAAAAATCTGTACACCGGGCAAGCCAAAAATCCGAAAGGGCGGCTTGGGAAAAAAAGGGTGTCCCGGTGGATCGAAAACCCGAAAGGGCGGTCCAGGAAAAAGTTAGGGAATTAAAGCGTATGAGTATCTCCCGTTGAATCATCTCACAGACAATCTTCAGCGTTAACCAACCAGCTCAAATGGTTCTAATTAATCCAATCAGCATCGCCGAAGTGACTAGTAGACCAGACACTCAGAAACACGAAGACTATAGCAGAATAGGAACCCCATGGGATTATTTCACATAGCTATCTTGTCTTTGTATCAAATTTCATTTTTTACGACGACATTCTCTTACTAGAATGCTCGTCTCATTGTACAAAAAATACTTATTCAAGTTAATACAAAGATATCCCTTTTGGAAGTGCAAAACCATCTATTTTTCTTTATTTCTGTGTTTTGTTTACAAAAACGTCCAATGATTTATTTTTGAACATATGCATTTGAATGTCATTACTATTTACAAATGAATAGAAAACGGAAAGACAATTACTAATGGCTTTAAGAAATAGGATAATATCTATAGGCCATTCCATAAGATCCCTGCAGGTACCTTCTCCAGCAAGAGCGAAAGCAAATACATCCTACTACATAATCACTAATGTATCCCCTGTATGCAGCCTGTTGGTATCAAGCGCTCTCATACCCCTGACAGAGTAAAACTTCCAACTACCGCTCGAGAGGTTCCCCAGTGAAAGTTGCCCAACTTCTCAGGATTCCTCAGTAGGATTTCACGAAGTCCACAAGTAATGTACGGCGTTTCCCTTCTACAACAGAGTTTATTTCTCTAATGATTGGAAACTCACTCATCAGTGCTTCAGAAGGGATTTATTTTCCCCACTTCCAGCAACACTACGGCACGAACAATCTTTAAATCCATACATTTGCATGCATACTTCATAGAATTGACAACACAAGTACGTACAGTGCAATCTCATTTATTTTGAGAAACAACATTATACCATGCATTACATACATCATGACATCGCATGCAATTAAGTCTTCACCTTTTCAGGAAAGAATCAATCGACAAGAAATTATCATCAACAAATCTCCGACAGGAAAATATTTTCAACAAGTCAAATACAGATCAATTCCCGAGAAAAGACTGGTTGACCATCTACATAGCAAAATATTTCCCTCAAACTCCTGTTGTTTCAGATAAATCTCTCAATGGTTTACTTTGATTCGTTTCTAGATTCTTACTGGTTCAGATGAATCTCTCAACGGTTTATTCTTATTCGTTTCCAGATTCTTACTGGTTCAGATAAATCTCTCAATGGTTTATTTTGATTCATCTCCAGATTCTTACTGGTTCAGATAAATCTCTCAATGGTTTATTTTGATTCATCTCCAGATTCTTACTGGTTTAGATAAATCTCTCAACGGTTTACTCTGATTCATCTCCAGATTCTTACTGGTTCAGATAAATCTCTCAACGGTTTATTCTGATTCATTTCCAGATTCTTACTGGTTCAAATAAATCTCTCAACGGTTTATTCTGATTCATTTCCAGATTCTTACTGGTTCAGATAAATCTCTCAACGGTTTATTCTGATTCGTTTCCAGATTCTTACTGGTTCAGATAAATCTCCCAACGGTTTATTCTGATTCGTTTCCAGATTCTTACTGGTTCAGATAAATCTCTCAACGGTTTATTCTGATTCGTTTTCAGATTCTTACTGGTTTAAATAAATCTCTCAACAGTTTATTCTGATTCGTGTCCAGATTCTTACTGGTTCAGATAAATGTCTCAACGGTTTATTTTGATTTGTTTCCAGATTCTTACGGGTTCAGATAAATCTATCAACGGCTTATTCTTATTCGTTTCTAGATTCTTACTGGTTCAGATAAATCTTTCAATGATTTGTTCTGATTCTTATCCGAACTTCTATTGTTTCAATTTAAACCTCTCAACAGTTTATTCTGATTCTTCCCCACCGACAATTTTCTCTGGTTCAGATAAATTGCACCAAGATTTATTCTGATGCTTCCCAGTCAAAATTAATCCAAGATATCTTTTGGTTCAGTTTATATCGCTCCAAAAGATGTTCTGATTCTTTCCAACGACATTCAAGACTTCTGCTAGCTCAGGTTTAAATCGACCAAAGGTTTATTCTAATTTCTTTTCTATTAAAGTCGAGTTCAGACTTTCTGTCAACAATCACCTTTGGATGGCATCTATAAGCCCATCTCTGATAACTCTCCATAATTTCTCCAAATGGAATCTTTAAGCCCATCCCCTACACAATTAACCAGCGCATCATCAAGTGCAAATTTCTGGGCACTCTAGTGTTCAATCATCTTCTACTTTCAATCCACGAACGACAAACACGCCGATCTCACTTTTCAAGTTTAAGAGGATTGAACAGGGGAAGCTGTTGTACCCCAAAATTTTCCCTCCCATTTTTCACTCAAGATGTTATCCCAAGGTTTCTCAAACACTCAATTTGGCTCAAAAGTTGATCAAACAGATTCTCTTCCTAGGTGTTGTACCCCAAAATTTGCCCTCCCATTTCATCAATATTTTCTCACCACAAGACCCTTGGAGCTCAAGATCAAGTTAGGGTTTGCTCTACTCAAGACTCCTCCTTGCACTGTTGACCCAAATTAGGGTTTGAGTTTGCACAAAGATGTTTTGAACTAGAATTCCCAAAGTGACTTTCATGCTTCATGTTGGACCCACAAGTTTATCCATACCAAGTTTCAAGCCTTGATTCCAATCTTTGCCCAGTCAATTGGACAGTTGACCTAGAAATCAGCTGTATTGGGGAAAAAGTCAACTGTAGTCAATTGACAGTCAAACCTCATGATTTTTGACCCACATCAAAATTATGAACTCATATGAACCATTTGGTCATGTTTGGATCACAATTCCACAAGAAATTTGATCAGATCACCAAAAGGGCAAAATGGTCATTTTTAGGGTTTTGACTGCACAAAGGCAATTTTTGACTGATTGACCTAGCCAATGGCAAACCAAGCTCACATATGGACTCAATGACTCAATGACATGGTCTTGACATATTCAACAAGTTCAAAAGATCCCAGATGCTCAAGATTGACAGATGAATTTTCCAATCAACTGATCAAATTTGACTGTATACTGAAAAGTCAAACTTTGACTTTTTGGTCAAAATCAAGTGCCAAGATCCATTTTTCATCAAGACATGTCAAATTATGAAACTTGTTCATCAAGAAACCAAAAATTGCAAATTAGGGTTTAGAATGAGAAAATTTCATAACTTAGAATTTTTCTAAGTTATGAAACTTCCTTATTTTTTCCTAACTTTGTCCCATTTTTTCATCAAGATACATTTGGATTCAAACAAAACTCAAAACATGAAAGTTGTAGTCCATTGCAAAATATAGAACTTTGATTCACAAAGTTTCCTCAAAAGAAGCTTGTATCTCAAGTTATGATTTTTGGAATAGGGGTGCAAAACATTCTTAACTTAGAAATTTTTTTGACCTATTTTAGGCAGGATTTTTGCCTAACTTCATGGCCACTTTTCACATGCTTCCACTTGGAATTTAAATTTGCATTACAAAGATGGATTGTAGTACACATTCCAAACTTTCCAAATTGTCCAAGAACTTCTCAAACACCCTTGTGGTTAGGGAGAATCAAATTTGTCAAGATGGGCAAAAGTCACTTTGTTCATGGCCAAATTCATGTACACAACATTGGCTTTTTGAACTCAGCATGATCCAAGCTAGATTACAGGCCTCTAATCCCATTCTTACTCAATAATTTAATGCAAAACCTTTGTGTCCTAGCATTATCTTGTTCATTAAGTCATTACACAAAGGTTTAGTCTTAAAATGGAAAAAGCATTTTAACCATTTTTGAAAAAAGAAGTGCTTTATGTCAAAAGCAAATCAAAGAAGTACAAAGCAGATCTTTTAGGCACAAGATTATGGACTAATCCCACTGATCAAGGAGAGATTTTGCAGCATGCTTGAGGGGCCTGTAGTAGCCTATAATCAAGTTTGACAAACTTTGCTTATCTAGGAAGAAACTTTGCAAAACTGATCCCATCTCTCATTCCTGTAACAACTAGCCAAAGCAAAGTTTGTAAACACTTTCCATACATCATAACTGACCTAAGGCACGATTAAACCCTCCCTGATACCTCCTCAAACACAAAAACACCATCCTCTTGCAAAAACAGGGCACCTGCTGCAGATTGAGGTCCACAACTCAATCCACTCATGCACTTTGGCTAATAACCTTGCAAACACATTCCATACCATCCATTGAAACTGTTCCAAGCCCTAAACACCAGCTGTAACACTCCTAACCCCATCTGCCATTTTCATTTTTCAGTTTTGCAGGTGAACTTCCATAGCTCGATTCAGTTAGTTTCAAAGCAAGCTAGAGGTTTGAGAAGCATCCCTGAACTTCAAGCAAGCTGTACAAGTCCTCAAATTCCATTGAAAGTACCCACATTGTTGTACACGATTCAAGCTGAACAGGTAAAAACATGGACTTCTATCTCTCAATCTAGGAAGAGTTAGGCTTAGGTTTATGAATGAAACATGCTCTACTCATGGCCCTGAAGCTACCCATATCCTCACTTTCCATTTATATTGTGTGTGCTGAGAGAATTTAAGACATGAACATTGGAAAAAGCTTAGGTTAAAAATTGGGGGAGAGGAAATTCTCTCTCATTTCGGAGAGTTAGAACAACTTTTTTATATGTATGAATTCGTGATTTAATGCTCTACATAGTTTATGTTGTGAGTTTTGGCTGAAAATCAAAGAATCAGGAGTTTGTTGTTGAAGCAAGGAGGCGCGCGAATTTCAAACAAACTGGCTGGAGGTTGAAGAAGATAGACTTGGGCTGGGCCTGAGTTTTGTTTTTCTATTTACACCATTTTTTTTCACTTACACCCCCTTGGCCCATTATGTGATATTTTAATTATTTTTGACTTTTTATTTTTTCTTCTGACTTGATATTTTTGTCAAAACATAAAAAATCATAAAAAATATTTTTTCACATTTATTTTATATTTTTTTACATTTATTTGCTTTAGTAAACATAAACATGTAAATAAATATATATATACTTTTTATTTAAACCCTAGAAAATAATACAAATACATTTTATTTTCTGATCTTATTTTATTTTTACCTTTTGAAAACATTTTCTAAAAAATATACTTTTTTTTGTAAATAATAAATATTTTTATTTTTGTGTATATTTAATATATTTAATATATAATATAAATACTTATATATTTATTAGAATATTTAGGATAAAAACATAAAAAATAATACATTTTTTCTTTTACTAATATTTAACCTCAAAAATCACTTTTTTTACAATATGCTTCCCTTTTATTTATTTTTTGTGTATAATTAATAAATATTGTATATAATATAAATAAAAAATACCATTTATTTACAAAAATTAGGGTTTTGCCCTAAACATGAAAATATCCAAAATAAACCTTTTTTTTATTTTTATTTCACTTGTAAATAAATCATACACTTACACAAATACATTGATACACTTACATTGTTTTATTCTTATACATTGATCATTTTATATTTGCGATTGATTCGATTTGGTTGTAAATTTATTTGGATACTACTCTCCTATTAAGTCTCATCCCCATTTGGACATTTGTACCCCCATCCCCATGATTATTGTGTAATAATTTAGGACTTTTAATTCCGCATTTTAAAGCTTTCTAAATATGCCATGATAGACTTAGGGTTTGTATGCAAAAAATCAAATAACAAATAGCTTGACCTAATTCAAAGACAACAAAGCATGAAAATGGACAACACCAATCACACTTGCACCCCTAGGGTTACTCCACTTGTTGCCTTCAATAATGGGCCATGTTGCATGTTGAGTTTCTTTGGCAAAACAAAAACAATTCAAATGATCATAGTCCCTCGATGACGCTTTCGAAAGTTGCCTAAACAAATGATCAAGTCCCTTAAAGGAAAAATTGCCAAAGACATTTGGCACCATTGCAATCATGGTCTAAACGATGACCCGCGCCTGTCCCGTTAACATCCTAACACAAGATTGTCCACCAAATACAATGGTGGAACAAAATTGTTAAAAAGGGTTAAAACATAGGAAAAATCTTTGAGTAAATTTAGGGGTAGACAACTCTTAGTTACTTGATCAACTTGCAAAATACACTTGCCTACTTTTCAAAACCCACTCTACAACCACTTTCAAAAACACTTTCAAAACAACTTTCAAAAACATTGAAAACTTTTCAAAAAATACACACCTTTGTATACATTCAAACATGGATCATTACAAAGGTTGCCACAACAATGGCCTCTTTTCAAAACCTTTTCAAACACACACAAAGCACCATTTCAAACAATTGAAAGCACCATTTCAAACAATTGAAAGCACCATTTCAAACAATTGAAAATGCAAGGCAAGTGATCTAAGCAAGTAACTAAGAGCCCATGGATAACCATGGATAGAAAGGGTGCTAATACCTTCCCTTTCTATAATCTACCCCCCGAACCCAAGAAAACATCTCAAAGGTTTTTGCTGTGCTTTTTAACCTTTCCTTAGGATAAAATAAAAAGTCGGTGGCGACTCTTGCTCAACCGAAACATTTGCAAAAACAAACACAAAACCCAAGTCAGTTCTCCCACCGTATCACACTAGGCAACAAGTTAGCAATTAGGGTTTTGCACTTCTCAAAGAAAATTGAGCCTTCAAGGTTTCAAATGATTTTCATAGGTCTTCATGTCTCCTCAAAGTTGTTCAAACCAGTTTTCAAACCTCGCAGTACAAGTTTGTTCAATCAATGGTTCATATGACTGAAAATGACTACAACAACCCCAAAATTAACCCTTTTGGGGAGAACAAATTCAAACGATCGTAACTTCTTCATTATTCATTATTTTTAAGCAGTTTTCCTTGCGTACGATTCTCCCTGATGCCACCTCAAATTTCTCTTCACAAGTCAAGAGCTGATTACACGTAGAAGATCACCAAAATTCGAATGCACTAGAAGTCGCATCTTGAATTTTGACCTAATTTCAAGTAACGGCTGTCTGATTGTTATTTCTTCAAATTATAAGACCTTGAGACGATTATTTTTGCACATTGTCCTAATTGATGTCATCAAAAAGTTCTCTTCAAGGATCAAGGCCGAATTATGCTTAAAAGTCTACAAAAAGTTGGTGAAAACGCTACGGGTCATTTTGTGATTTAGAATGTTCTTAACTCCTAAGTTTAGTTCATGTCCTAATCGTTTCCTCAAGACATTTGCTATTATGATGAGATCGTTCATGGTATAGAATGTTAGGTGCGTGATTTATTGGATGGTTTGTTTATTAGTTCAAGTCATTGGTGTTTGAAGCATTGGTGATTATTTGAATTAGAGTGGATTTTTGACTAATGTTCTCGAAGAATTGTTAGTTCTTTCAAGATTGGTTCAAGGATTCAGTTGCATTCATCATTTTGAGATATTCGGGCTAATCACGTTTGAAATATCCGCTTTCAAAATCAAATTTCATTCATGTGGACAATTTTGAACCATACAAATCATCATCATTTCAAATTCAAATTTCTTTTCAAAAAATGGTTTGTATCAAGTATTCCATATCCGGAAGAATTTACCCGAAACTCAAAAATTCAATTCCAATTCAACGATCATCATCCAAGTTTTCAAATAAACTTCAAAGTTCCATCGATTTATGTTACAAAGGAACAATTTTAGAATATACTTCAAAGAGGACTACAATTTAAGATACAAATCACATTTGTCTTGTTTACAAAAAAAAAGGGAAAGAAATAATGCTTCTTCATTTGCTTCATCTTCAAGAAACTCATTCACTCCTCGCTATAGCCTCTTCGTCTTTTAACCTTGATCGCCCCATTCTCATTTGCTCATGAAACAAGGAAAATAAAAATTAGCAAGCATATGAAAAATTCAGGAACTATTTGTTTAGAATGAATTTCTTCTCATCATTAGGGTTTGCTCAAAGAATCAGTATACAGTTTAAGGAATTCATCATTTAACCATTTTTGCCAAAAGCCCAACAAAGGCCTCATTTATCTTTGCCAATCAGTTTTTGATCATCGGCCCAAAGCATTATTTTCATTGCAAATCACAAAAAAAAATGTGTATGTTTCTTTTGGTTCACAAAGAAAATACTGTCGAAAAAGACAAAGAGAAAAACAGTTTGCATCCCAAAAAAAAAGAGAAATACAAGAGGCCAAAATACTGTCAAGTACAGGCTGCATTGCAGCCCTGCATTGTTGTCCAAACCTGCTAACAAAGCAACCAACAAATTACACCATTTCGGCAAAAAACAAAATCTACAGCAATAAAGATATAACAACAACATGCCCCAAGTGTTCAAACTTGCCAAACATTTCCCCCAAAATTTTTATCCCACTACTATTATAAAAATACATAGAAGTATAGAGCAAAGGGAGGACCGAACAACTGCAGCAACATCACCAAAACAAAAAAATCATCAGAGTTCATTTTTTAAAGACAGTATCCAAAAAGAAATCAAGTCTAACAGCAACCAAGCCACATACATAAACAGTTTTGGTAAAAAGCACCAAGCATCAAAAAATTCCCATTTATTTATGTTCATTATCTCCTTCAAACCATAACCCTTCAGAAAAGCATTTATTCAGAAATACAGAAAGATCAAAACAAAGGTTCACAGAAGCCTACTTCCCTGTCAAAGAAAGCGCAGAGTCACTGATAACCTCTGTAAGTCTTCCTCTCCTGCATCATGAATATATTATTTTTGAACTTTGTTAAAATGAAGCAAAACAGAAAATTAGCATATACAGATTATCAATTATATGAACAAATAAAGTGATAATGCAGTAAAAAAGAAAATACACAACAGTTATTACAAAATAACATGCAAAGTATTAGACCCTGACCTCCGCCTCACAAACCTGTCAAACCCACTCACAATCAGCACCCAACAATCTTATTCTAACCCTCACAGACCTGCATTAATGCAAATTTCTCTCAGAACCACTCAACACCGACAACCATAACAACATAACGAACCACACAACTTAAATCCACCTACAAACGCAAACAGAGGGACATATATAGCATAACAGAGGAAAATAAGGAGAACGTTCGAAGCGAACAAAGCTGCAGAACCAGACACTTACCCGGAGGAAACACGGTTTAAGATGTAGTCTCTAAATCGTTTTCGTTTCGTTTACGCATTTTCTTTTCCATTTACATTTTTTATCATCATCCCTGTAACTTTTAAAATCCGCGTATCATAATGCAATCACGGGGTTGGGGACTGGTGGGTTGTGGTTTTTTCCTTCACGGTTGTGTTTCGAAGAAATTTGGTTCCCATGGAAAAGCCGAAGAAGCATCAATGATTAGGGTTCTTTTAACCCAGTCTCGTGTGGTTCGCAGGGCGGATCCGGGTCAACCCGCTCTGGCCAATTCTTTGTTTTTGGCCCATTTTTGTTAAATCTCTTTGAGCCACCACACCAAGTTTATAAACATCGGCCCATTGACACTTTTTTTTTTACTTCCAACAACACCACCATTTTTTTGTTTGATACTCCATGCTATTTAGTTTAGTTTTATTAGTTTGCTTAATTCTATTTAATTAATTTAGGTTAGTTAGTTTCTTAGAAATGAATATGTAGTTTTAGTTAGATAATTTTATTAATTAGTTTACATTTAGAATTAATTTAGTGGATTTAGAATGTTATTTTAGTTTAGAATCTTTTTAGTAGTTTTAAGTTAGTGTAGACTTTTTCTTAGTAACTTTGGAAATTTTTAGTTACTTTAAATTTTTTTTAGTTAGTTTAGAAATATTTTAACAACTTTAAAACTTTAATTTAGTTTAGATTTAATTTAATATTTTTTAGAATTTTAATTTAGTAACTTTAGAATTTTAATTTAGTCTAGATAATTTTGGTTTTAGTTACATCTCTATTCTATATCTTTACTTTCTTTTCTATCAAAACACACTGAAAAAACAATTTTCTTTCTCTTTTCATTTGCTCGTAGTTTACTATTTTTTCCCATTCTTTCGATTATTGTAATTGCTTATGGATTGTAATAGTTTAACTATGATTTTACTTCATCCCCATTTGTAAATTTGTACCCCCCATTCCCGAAGCTCTGTAATAGCATAGAATTTCAATTTCTGCAATTTATTATTTTCCTTATACTATATAGTAATTAGGCGTGCATGGCAAGATTCAACAATCAATCGTTAGATAACCTAATTTCAAAGACAAAATAACTTGAATCAAACACACTTTCTCACACACGCACCTCTAGGGTAACCCTGCTTGTTGTCTCGGAAACACAGTCAAGTCCCTCGAATATGGGACGCTTTAGCAATGACCCTTCAATAAAAAAAAAGATCGTAGTCCCTCGATGACCCTCGACTTTGCCTTCGATAAAACGATCTAGTCTCTTATGAAAATTGCTAAAGCGTCTCATAAGTTGCTTTCGATGACTGTAAAATTGACCCGCGCCTGTCCCTTTACATCCAACGATGGGGCTTCTTACCAAATCAATGGTAAGATAGAAACATTAAAAGGAGGAAGAAGAGAACATTTGAAACTTTTCGAGTAGGTAGATTCGTTCCTAGTTTCTCGCTTACTCACGACGAAAACATTTTTACACCAACACTTTCATCTGAAAAACGTTTTCAAAAGACAAGACCTTTTCTATACGTCCTTATAGAGACGAGAACCATTGAAAAACATCTATTCAAAAACCATTTTCCAAAACACAATCCACAAACACATCTTTGAACTATCTTTCGAAACAAAACTATGTATGCATTCTTATAGAAACGAGAACCATTACAAAGAGATTTTTCAAAACACTTTCAAAGCCCACACCACAAGCACACTGTCAAACAAAAGCAATTGATCTAAGCGAGTAACTAAGAGCCCATGGAAAACCATGGATGAAAAGGGTGCTAATACCTTCCCTCTTTATAATATAGCCCCCGAACCCAAGAAATAATCTCGAAAGGTCTTTCCTGTGCTTTTTTACCTTTCCTTTTGGATAAAAGAAAAGTCGGTGGCGATTCTTGCTATCCGCACAAATGCGATCAAAACGCAAAACATCAAGTCAGTTCTCCCACCGTATCACAATATGAATATGATAAAGTATAGAAAGTGATAAACACATACCTCGAATATGTACAAAACCTCAATAAAATCATTACCACGCATTCGCAAGTCGAAACAATCAAACTTAACAAATCACCTCAATATCCTCAAGCTATTCACAACAAGCTCAAAGAAAAACACAAAAATAAACACAAATAATATACACATACTAAAAGACCGAATGAAATTCTCTAAACAAATTAAAAGTGAAGATATGAAATTTAGGAACTAGTCTGAGTTAAATTTGTTTAGACAATTACATTCAACTACCTAAACTAACAAAATGAAAAACAATAAAACATGCTTATTTTATGTCATAAGCTCGACGTTTGTTATTTAAGAGCGTTTATCCCAAGTGCTTCCACCTGGTTATTCCTAACAAACACATAAGTAAACGTGAAAGGAAACAAACATTGATATAACAAATTTACAAGTATGGAAAACATGTACATGTGTGATAAACATAAACAAATAAATTAAAAAGTAAACATAAACAAGTTCATGCATAATTTATATACAACATATACATTAACTAAAAAACTCAAAAACAAAGGAATTATCACGATGCGAAACAATAAACCAATCCCTGGCAACGACGATATTTTGCTGAAGCGATAAAGCAACAAGAAAAGAGTAAAAAATTAATTTTACTAGGTGATATAGGTTATATCATATTGTGCCCACATAGATTGGTATTGATTCACCATTCGAAAAATCATTCGTTAATGGTTTTGGTTTAAAATGGTTTTGAAGTAAGTGCGAGAATTTAAAGTTATTAAAAGAAAATAAATGCATTCTTCCAATGAACAACTTATCAAGCATGCATATAATCCACTCCTCACAAACTTAAACCTATCGACTAGTTATACCTAACCTACAATACTCGTCAATGTCATCACATGTCAAATACAACACCCATTGTATCACCTCAGTAGCAATCTCTCGACCACCTCAACAACACAAAATTCAACCATGCCACTCGTGTTAGCAATCTCTCAGCCAACACAACTAACAGAGAGGCATTAATCACAGACACCCTAAGTGAATAATAACACTAAATCCCTAGCACGGAGAAAAAATTCGAGCAATATATGTCTATAGTAACCCAAAGCCCTAGCACAAAGCAAAAATCAAGGATAACAATCCACAAAGATTTGTAAAGCAAATTAAGTATAATTCCATGGGAGACAAATATACATAAGATCAAAGTAAATATACATATAAAACTCAACTAAAAGAGAATACATAAAGAAGAAGAGAAATGAACCGCAAATCTTCTGGATTGTCAAAGTCGGTCGAAGAGAAATCCACCCCGAATCATTTGTGAGTAAGCTCCATAGTTGTTATCTAAGCTAATCAAGTACAAAAATGAGGTTGATGGAGTTGGGAACTAAAAAACCACATCCAAAACCATAACCAAATAAATGAAACAAAATGAAAGTATAAAGAAAAATTTGTTCTGCGACCATCACCCAACAATACAATACACGTCGCCCGACGACAACTCTAATACATTTGGCCCAGGTTATGCCAAACATACAACAGGTCAAAAATATCTTCTTTTTCCCGACGACAGACTCACGTCACCCGATGACACTTTTATTCCTCGCCTGGCGACATAGCAGTGAAGCAAGGCAGACCCAAATGGAAAATTGGTCCTTTCTCGCTCCACTATCGCCCAGTGATGCAGACACGATGACCTTTGCCCGGCCATCGCCTGGTGATACACCAGAAACTTTTGTTGCTTTCATATGCACAACTTAAAATGGCTTTTATCTTGGCCTTATTCCTTTATTGATCAAACAATACATCTTGAAGCTTTTATTTCTCTTGCTCCAATAATTCTCAAATACCTACAAAATGAATACAAAACTATCAATCGATACACTATGTACACAAAAACACCAATATACACAAACTAAATGTATTTAAACAAAAGTCGGGTTTATTCAACGATATTAACAACTAAGAGTCGATAAGTGCAACAAAAGGTATAAATTTCCGGTGTTCTTTACTTTTCCGCATTTATCGCTTTCACCATAAAAAGAAAGAAATTTGTATCTCTAAAAACCAGAAAAAATTTAATGTACATAATTCACCCCTCTCTTAGGCGCACTTAGAACTTACAAGATTTTTCTCAGATGGGACCAAGCGAAAAAATCACACCTAAGAGGCACGGTCGATATCCAACTTAAGAGTACAAGCAAAGTTAACTCTTAAAGAATTTTTTAAAGTTTTATATAAATATATTTTCTTACCTTATCTTATTTGTAGTTAGTCATGAGACATATGTTTGCTTCTTCCCCTCGCTCTAATTTGTCATTTTCTTGGTCAGATTCCTCATATGAGCATAAGTTGTCATTCTCTTGTCCAGACTCATCAGAAAAACTGAGTTGTCATTCCATTTTATACGAACTCTTTTATTTTCATATTTCAAGAAACATGCTAGATTTATGCGAGGGAAATTCTCAAATTCATAAGACTATAATTGCTTTAGATTGTCATAAATAGTACTTAAATCCAAGAATTTTGTTACTCAAATTATTTTTGAAGGATTCACCAAAATATTTGAGATAGTTTATTTTATCAATAAACTATTTTTTTAATGTGCCCTTCAAAACTTTCTGATACCTCAAACTTTTGATCATATGTATTTATTTTATCCATCTCGATATCATTGGTATCTTCTTAGATTAACTTTATAGTGTCCCACATATCTTTAGTAGCACAACAATTTGATATACGATAATACTCTCTTGTTTTGTCTAAGACACTAGTTATTAAGTATTTGTCTTTTAAATTGTTGTACTTTTATTTTTCTTCTATGGTCCAAAGAGTTCTTAGTTTATTCACCACTTCATTGACTGGGAATCAATGGACCATTTTTAATCGAATCTCACACATCAAAATCAAAAGTTTTAAGAAATATTTTAATTCTTACTTTCCATATAAAATACATTTCACCATTGAGCGATGAATTGTTCATGGAAAGTCCTATTTTAAAATAAATAATTGAAGTCATCCTATATCTTGAGACAAATAATCTTTAAATATGAGTTAGGTTATAGTTCCACGTGTTGACCAATTGACTTCAAACACGAGAGGAAATGGAGGGGGTTAATTGTGATATAATTTTTTCTTCTGAACCTTTTTTAACAAAATAGTTTTAAGGTTGAATTAAGAAAATGAGCAAGATACGAATATAGCTAAAAGAAAATAACAATAAAGTAAATAGATAAGATATCAGAGAAGAACACACTAGATTTTATCTTAGTTTGACCCAAAACTACAAGGCATACATCCAGTCCCTAAAGAGCGATGTGATACGGTGGGAGAACTGACTTGAAGGTTTTGCATTTTATCGCAAATGTCGCGGTTAGCAAGAGTCACCACCGACTTTTCTTTTATCCAAAAGGAAAGCTAAAAAAGCACAGGAAAGACATTTGAGATGTTTTCTTGAGTTCGGGGGGTAGATTATTAAAAGGGGAGGTGTTATCACCCTTTTCATCCATGGTTTTCCATGGGCTCTTAGTTACTTGCTTAGATCACTTGCTTTGTTTTGTTTGAAATGGTGTTTGGTGTGATTTTGAAAGTATTTTGAAAAAGAGGCCATTTGTTTAGGAAATCTTTGTAATGATTCTCGTTCGTAAGAATGTATACAAAGATGTTTGTCTTTTGAAAATGTTTTCAATATTTTGTAAGATGTTTTGAAATGTGTGTGTGTTTGTTTTTGAAAATAGCAAGGATTGTTTGAAATAGAGCAAGTAACTTAGAAGCTATCTACCTACTCAAATGTCTTTCTTGTGCATTTTCTATTCCTTTGATATTGTTGACTTACCATTAATTTGGTAAGCAACTCTATCTTTGGGTGTAAACGGGACGGGCGTGGGTCATTGTATAACCATGATAGCAATGTTGCAAAGTATCTTAACATTTTTAGGGACCAAGATCATATTGTTTAGGCAACCTTTGAATAGCGTCATCGAGGGACTATGATCTTATATTTGTTTTGTTTTGCCAAGATACTTCGCATGCGTAACATGGCCATTTTATTTTAGGCAACCAAGTGGGAGAAACCCTAAGGGTGATTGTGTGCAAAGTGTATCATTTTCATGATTTTGATTTGTCTTGTATTTAGGGTTTTCTATTTTGCTTTGTTTTGTTCTTGTCATGCAAACCCTAATTACTAATCATGGTATAAAAGCGATAAATTGCGTAATGTAAATATACTAAGCTATTACAACAATTTTTATGGGAGGGGGGAATACAAGTTTGAATGGGGATTTGCACAAATATAAAGCTAAATATATTATTACAACCAAATCGAATTTGCGAGAATTAAATAAATATAATACAAATATTTAAAATGCAATGTTCATGTTAGAAAAAATGTTTTATGTCTTGTTTTTGTGTAAGAAAAATATTTAATTTAAACCTAAAAAAGGAAAAAATAATATTTAATTTTGAAAGGGGATTAAACCCTAGCTTTTATTCAAAAGAAAATAATGTTCTATGTTATTATTTTGTGTATTTTTTGTATAAAAAATAATAAATAATATTATGCCTAAATACTAAAAATTAAATATGTACAAAAAATAAGTATTTATGAGTATAAAAATGTATAATAAAAATATTAAGTATATTTGATTATTTACAAACTTATTAAGAAAATAAATTCTATTCTATCAAAATAAATCAATTTTTTATGTGAGAAAATAATAAAAAAATAAAACAAAAATGTGAAAATAAATAAATCATTTTTAGGATTTTTTATCATTCAGAAAAAATAAACAAAAGTATTAAATATGAAAATATGAAAAAAAATACAAAAATATAAAATAGTTAGCCAGGGGGGTGCAATAGCAAGTCAGGGGGGTGGGTTTAGCAAAAACAAAAAGGCCAACGCAGCAAAAAGCCCACTAACTTGATCCCTGTCCTTCGTCTATCTTCTTCACACCATTCCAGTTCAAACCTGTATCTTCCTCATGCTTGCATAAAAATGAAAACTCATAACATGAAAAATATGGCATTTGAGCTCACGATTCCAACCATATAAATTATGCAACCTAACTATCAAAGATCAAAGAGAATTTTGGAATCCCTAAATCGTGACCTAAATTTTTCAGAGATTTCAAACTTCAAATTCTCTTAGCACAAGTAATATAAATGAAAAGTAAGGATATGTACAACTTCGTTATGATGAGAACTACATTTTTCCTTCACAAATCGTGGCTTGAGGTTGCCTGTATAAAGAGATAGAGTTTAAGAAAATACCTCCTTCAGCTGGAATCGTGTATGGCAATGTAGGGACTTTAATGGAGGCTTGATGATTGTTTGAGCTTCCTTGGGCTTCCCTGAACCTATTCCAATCCTTATCTTGCTCTGAAGATGGCTGGAACTCCCTGACCAAGTCCAACTGCAAGCTTCCAAATTGAAAATGGCAGATGGTGAAACATAGGTTACAGAACCAGGGTTATGGCTTGGATTGATTACTTATCAAGTGTATAAGATGTTTTGATCAGTTAAACACAAAACGCACGAGCCAAATGAGAGTTGGCTGAGCTTTTGCAGAAATTGTGTACTTGGACAGATTTTTAGTGTTTTTCAGTTTGAGATAGTTCTAGGTTCAAGCCAAGTGTGTAATCTCTTGTACAATGTTTGCATATTAGTATAGAAGTGATCCCAAGTCAGCTTCCTACTAGTTGTGCAAGCTTTAGCCCTTTTGCAACTTTTCTTGTACTTGAAGTAAAGTTGACAAGACCAATCTCACATGCTTGTACCAGCTTGCTTTAGGGCTGATATGAATTTGTACAAATTTCTTGAGAGTTGTGTAGTTTGCTTGTATCAAGGGGACAGGTCCAATGCTCCAAGTTGACAAAGTTGCAAAAGTGCATCTTTATGAAAATGGCAATGAAGCCTTTTTGCCCAAAATGGAATTACAACTTGTGTAAAGTTTCAAAAGCAAGGATAAAGGCTTTCTCAACTGGGTATGCATTTAATTAAGGAGTTTATATCAAGCTTAGGACTTGTAAAGCAAGAAACAATCATCATAGGTTTGGTTTGCAATTTGATTCTATGTGAAAATTGCTTGAACAAAAAGTGAGAAAATGCCAAGTTCCTCTCTTCGATTCTCCCTACTCAAAAATTATCTTGGAGAGTTCTTGGACATTTTGGAAATCTTGAAATGTGCTCTATAATCCATCTTTGAAATTCAATTTTAGATACCTCTTGGAACTAGGTGAAAAGTTCCCATGAAGTTGGGTCCAAAACCTGCCTAAATTAGGGCAAAATTTCACTAAGTTATTTAGTTCATGAGCATGTATTCACAAATTTATAACTTGAGATCGAAGCATCTTTAGGGAAAAGTTTGTGAAGATAAGTTGTAGATTTCATGGAGTACTACAACTTTCATGTTGGGGACTTTTCTTGAATCAAAATGCATCATGGTGAAAAAGTGGTGAAAACTTGAGAAAAAATAAGAAAATATTTATACTTAGAAAAATTCTAAGTTATGAAAATTTTCAAATTAAAACCCTAATTTTCAAATTTGGTTTTCTTGGTCAACAAGTTTCACATTTTGACATATTTTGATGAATTATGACCATTGGCACTTAATTTTGACCAAAAAGTCAAAGTTTGACTTTTCAGTGCACAGTTGACTTTTGATCAGTTGACTGCAAATTTCATTTGTCAATCCAATAAACTTGAGATCTTTTGAACCATGTAATTAGTTCAAGATGATGCCATTGAACCCTTGTAATAATGCTTGGACTCAATTGGTCATTGGCTAAGTTAAAAATCAGAAATTTCCATTTCTCAGTCAAAACCCTAATTTTGACCATTTTGCCCTTTTGATGATTTGATCAAATTTCTTGAGGAGTTGTGATCCAAACTTGATCAAATGGTACATATGAGTCTAAAATGTTGATGTGGATCAAAAATTATGAATTTTGACTGTAAATTGGCCATGGTTGACTTTTTCCCCAATACAGCTGATTTTTAGGTCAACTGTCCAATTGACTGATCAAAAATGTGGTTCAAGGCTTGAAACTTAACATGAGCAATCTTAGGGGTCCAAAATGATGTATGAAAGTCACATGAAGCATTGGTGGTCCAAAAATCCTTGTGCAAACTCAAACCCTAATTTTGGGTTATCAGTGCAAGATGGGATGTCCTGAGCTAACCAAACCCTAATCTTGTCCTGAGTCCAAGAAGTCTTGTGAGAAAAGTCTTGATAAATGAGAGGGAAAATTTTGGGGTATAACAAGCGACCCTTGATATTTTAAGTATTAAAGATATTTTACAACATGATCAATCCACAACCTCCTTATCCAAATTCGAAACATCCCCATAAAGTGAGCATAATTAAGTTCCATCCAATATCCAATACACTCTCTTATCTCCTTCTTTAACATAAATCCTAGTAAAAACTTTACATTACAATTAGGCATGATCCTAATCCTAATAATTCTCCTTTCTTATTCATATCTTTTCTCAATAATAGATTTTGCATACTCATGGTTCCAATAAACTAATTCAAGAAACGATTTTCCCTCTCCAAGTGAAACAACCGGCTCAAAATCATCAGACAATGAAGTCGTCATCGAACTTCTTTTATCCCACATGAAGGTAAAGGTAAACATCGAGGAAACCTAAAAATTGAGAAGTCATGGTCTTGCGACTGAGAGATCGGGTAAGGGAGTCTGTTACTTGGGGGGAAGTTATTAGCACCCTCACACGCCTGTAGTACTACACGGTATCCACTCTTGTTATCTATCTTATGGGTGTGTTTAATCTATGCTAACTATTTAATACTGAAAAAGAATGTATGCAAAAGAAAACAGAAAATAATGTAGGGAAAATAAAGTTGTGCTCGCTTGGGCCCTACCCCAATGCCTACGTATCCTTTTTGAGGAATTAGAGTTACCGTAGTTCAACTCACATGTTTTGTTTGTTTTGTGTTTTTTATGAACAGTGTTAATCTAGCCTTCTGTCGCAGCTCAACCTTTGGAGACTCACGTGTTGGCACATAAGTAAATTAATCATGTCCTTACCTGAAAATGGTTTTGAGTTACGCCCTCAAGGAAAGATTCCACATTTGATTGATTTGTGTTTTATTACCTTGAAAAATGGTTTAAATATGATTATCATTTTTTATGATTTGATAAAAAAGGAAAGTTTCAGTTTTAATGCATATGAAAAAGGGAAGAAAAAAGTCTACGGGAGACTAGCCTATTTCTAATCCTAATGTTATCATACAATGGTGGTCCTAAGGTTTGGATTAACAAAATGGAAATTTCTACCTAATATTAGCATGCATAGTTTGCAACCTAAGGTCTAACTTGCATCCAAAAGAAACAAGCACATCCTAAGGGAACATGGTATAGAAAGCGAGTAAGCAAACAAGCTCGAAAGATCACACACATAAAAAGGTAAAGAAAAGAAGTGAAATGCTTTAGTCAAGGGGAGCATATCACGCGAGACAAACAAGCAGGAATATGATGTAAAACAAAAATGTGATGTCCAAAGCGACTGAACACCTAACAAAGATATAGAAGATCGAGGTAGGAGACAAAAGGCAATGTGAGGGTTTGATTGTAAAACCCTTTTCCACTTGACGACTCGATAACAAGATTAGGCACAACTCCGAAGCATCGTGGTTCGTCATGAGCTAAGGATGACACAAACGAAATTGCGGGGGTTGATTGCTAACTCCTTCCCGCTCGCCTCCTTTTTGAGGACTTATCATTTGTAACATATGAGAGCACAAATGTAAACACACCTGAGGAATACCTACTTCAAAGGTAGAACTTTAAATAAACCATACACAAGTAGCACACATTGGAAAATAATGTAGAATTCCCCTAAACAGGCCTTTAATAAACCAGAGGGGTTCCTAACATGATCAGAAACGGATACCCCCGTCATACATCTCTATTCCTATTTCTCATGGCACCAGAAATCAGTAAAACTCCTACTTCTCATGGTATCTAGAAAGCGGTAAAGAGATGCGATAAAGTGCGGGAAAATGTAAAAGTAGTAGCGACGACTACCAAAAGTGATCAAATTGTCTAAAGCATACGAAAGCAATGGATAATAAGAGAGTACACATCGAGCAAGCTTCACAAAGAAACAAACAAAGTCATAAACGATATCCAACTAAGAAAAAAGCAAATGTGTGTTGCGAATTCAACGCGTAAGCATAAGTTCCTGCACAAAGTATCACAAAATATCACATGTATCTGGATAACATATAATATGATATGAATTTCTCAAGACGATAATAAATAAGATGTGTCGCGTCAGAATGAGAATAAGCCATATGCTTCGATCATATAACAACTTGTTATGTTACATGATCGAAAGCACCAAAAATGTACCTTGCACAATGAACAAATGCGTAAAAAATAACGAGGCACGACAGTATGAAAATATGAATAAAAACTAAAATAAAAAAGTATTTTTATTAGTTTTTTATGTGAAGAAAATCATATTAAAGAATCATATCTAGAAAAATTCTATTATATTCTACCATTTTTTATTGATTTCATAATTTTTTTCATAGGAAAAATCATCAAAGAAAAATCCTGAATCTAACAAAGAAATAGTAAGAATTAGAGGGGTATGAACATGAAACCATGTGTATGATTAATAATGAGACTTTGGCATAAGGCCCATCCAGTTTGAGTCCAGGAGGATCTTTTTTGGTTTAGCAAGGCTTTAGTTCAAAAACCAGCGAATGGGCCTAACCAAATGAATCCAGCATTGAGTTTTTTGTTGCATGAGGTAAGAGGCTTGTACTAAAAAATTCTCGGGCCTAATGAGACGCTCATGTCCATGATCCTCTTCAATCTACATAACTTCACATGAGTGACTCTTCTTCTTTAATCATTCAGCGGTAGATCTCGTGACTCAAACTTCTTTCCGATTTGGGTGCAGCACAGCGCTGCTACTTTGCCAAACATCACCTACGCTTATCTCCACATCGCGATCTCCGACGATTTCGCTGCCATCATCTTCTGTTTCCACCACTATAGCCACATCGTTCAAAGCCTTCTATTCTTTCTCCGTTCAACTCTCATCGTTGCATCGCCTTCTTCAACGATTCTGCTACCGTTTAGCCTTGAGGCTTCGTCAGTCATCACCTTCGTCTCAGACTTTGTCTATTTCGACTCATGTCAGTTGCGATCCCTTTTTAATTCAACCTTTCAAAACCAAAATAAATTCATCTCCATACGGATCTCTTCTCTTCTTCTTCTTTGTTTCCATTCTTGAATTACGTGTTTGTGTTCTTTGAGTGGTGTTTTGCATTGTTGTTCGATTACATAGATGAAGTAGTGAAGTTGTTGCGTGTTAGATGAAATCATTAAAAGTAGAAGATGATCGAAGGTGTTGCGACGAAGTTTGTTGCAGAAGCTTGAAGGTGCAAGGTTGGTGATGGAGGATGAAGGTTGCGATGTAGAGAGGATGCAAAGTATGCGGAGAATTTGTTGAGAAGGTAAGATGGTGAAAGATGAAGCTTCTTGCAGAGACAAGATCTGAGAAATAAACTCAGAGAATTAAGATGAATATTCCAAGTTTGCAGAGAAGCTTTTTTCATAACTTTGTTGATGATTCTCCTTAAGAGTGAAGAATTGATGAAGATGAAGACGAGAGAATGAGAGAGAAGTTGATGGTGATTCTTCAAAGAGTTTGAAGAATCAATCAATACTAGTGAGCTTTTCTTATGTTAATGATTTGATCGTGATTCTGATAAATTATCGTGAAAAGATGAATTTCCCCCAACTGTGAAGAATATGCTGAAAGTTTGTTGGAGTTTAAATGAATATTAGACTTAGAGGATATGTATTTTCTATTATGAAATTGAATGGTGCATATGAAGAGTTGGAGAATTAGTTAGAAAGTTGTTAGAAGCAGTTAGGGGTAGCTGGAATTCGGTTACCAGGGTTAGTTATGGACTTGTGTAATTTCTGTTATAGGATAATTAGAAGACTTGGGATTCGGTTAGGGAGCTTCAAAATTCTGTTATGGTGAACTGGCCATTTGTTAGGAGGTTGTCAATTACTGTTACTTGGCTAAGAGTTTGTTAGAATCTGTTAGAAATAATTAGGAGGTTAAAGGAAGTTTTGCTTGAAAATTCTGTTATTGAGCTGTTAGAATTTCTATTGGGAAGTTGGTTAGAAACTGCTATATCAGTAGGAGTTCTGTTAGTTATTGTTGAGCTATCGAAATCGGTTAGGACAGTTAATTGTTATTGATTTTTTTGTTAGAATGTTTAGTTTAATTTCTGACTTAATCCTCTGGTCTTTTTTCCTATTACTTCCATACATTGCTGATTTTATTCTGCGGGCTGTTTGTATTGTGGCTGAGAAAGATTTTGTTTATGCGATGTGTAGGAATCAATTTATTTTTATTGATTCTTTAAATTGAAGCAACCCTTATATTTGCTCTGATTTTTGGATAGGTTTAATGTTGGACATGTATGGATTAAAGCCAGTCTAACAGGTTTAATTTTTGATAGTTTGGGATGCAGGTTAAATTCCTTTTTTATTGTGAACTGGTTCATGTGAAAAACTGCTTCAGATTGGATTTTCTTAAGGTGAACTTGGTTTATACAGATCATGTACAAGTATGAAATACCTTTTCAGTTTGGTAGCGAGTTTGTGAATCGTGAGCTAAGAGTCATGGCTTGAAGGAAAAGGCATGGTTAACTTGGAATTTGAGCAAAGAGTTTAAAGATGGAAGCAAATGCATTTGGGGTATGAAGAAATTAAACTAACTTTGCTACTTTGAGACCTAGTCATAGCACGATTTTTAGAGGGAAACTTAGGCTTAGGACCAGGTTCATGGACTTTGATTTTAGAAAATGTCTAGTAATTTATTTCCTTCATATAACTATTCAACAGTGTAAAGTAAAATGGATTATAACCTGTATGCCTTTTGAATGAATTTGAATAAGATTTGATGAACTTTGAATGATGTTTGATAACCTGAATAGAACTCAAATGAATATATGGAATATGGCTTGATGTGAATGAACGAAAGGCATGGCCGTGAATTTAATGAACTCCTTCTTAACTTTGATGCCTTTGCCTTATAACTTGTGCCTTATCTTTTAAGAAATCCATATGACCAATCTTAACACGTTTGCATCTAAAGAAAATTGATCCAATTAATTAACTTTAAACATATTTAAAAGCTTGAATGAATATTTCCAAAAAATGAATTCAAATCAATTCTCACTTCTCAAAGAAACCACAACTTCAAATCTTAAATCCACATTAACTTGCATTATAAGAAACAATTAATTGAAAGAATAATGTTGATGTCTTGAATCCACAAATCCTATCCTGTAACACGGTGACCATCCCTTGAGAAATCTGTTGAAAATGAATACGGAACTTTTAAAATGAATATGGAACTTGAGAAATGGGAATAATAATGAATAAGATAGCATAACATGTGAGTCCAATGATACTCGATTGATGAATTAACACATTTAAATTCCATGGATAAGAACCTTAATCCTTTTGAGATGCACTTTGGTGAAGAAATGACACTGAGATATTGATAAGAAACCAAGCTCTAGCTCAAAATATCTTTATCTGAATCCTTGATGAAACCCTAGCATTCACAATCCTAATACACTTAGTTCTTGAAGAAACTACGATACAAATGATTGTGTCTCTTGATAAACTTGGAGGAAGATACCCTTGTAGCCTGATAAGAGATAAGTCCATAATAACCATGAATCAAAACCCTGTCTTCAACCATGATTGTTGAAGAAATAACTTGAATCTCTTGAATGAAGATAAGAGCCTAAAATCCATAAAGAAACCCTAACTTTCCAATACCCTTGATCCCATGCCCATTTGATTGATTAATGATGCATGATGTGTTAGATGACCTAATGGGAGGTATGTACCTGATGATTATGAGACGCGTAATCCAGATGACAAAAATGAAAGGGTAGGACAAATTTGGGGTATTACACCAAGTAAACCAATTAACCTAAAATACTCTGGATGTCTAGGAACCAATTCAACAAAAAATTGTTAGGAAAACGAACTCCCTCTTCACATGAATCATCATATCAACACTCAACTTTGAAACAATTAATGGTTCATTCTCCTTATACATCAGTTTTCCTTCCTGCATTAATTGAAAAGATAATCTATGATTCAAATAAATTTCACAGGATCATAGTAGACATCGAATAAAAAGGGTTCTCTTTTAAAAAGGCATCGATATTGACCTTGAGTCGCATGCTTTGGTGACATTTTTGAGGTAACATACAAGGATTACTTGACTTGTTTCATTGACAACTTCTTTGAAGACATGTGCACATTGTTTGTAGCGTTTATTGATTTTATGGTTTGTAAAGGAAAAAGATGAACACATTATATCCACCAATGCTGACTAAATTTGACCAAATATGTCAATCGGGATGCCACATAAGCATTACTTCACATTTTTTTGGCAAAATTTAACATAAATGATCCAATTGGTCAACATAGATGTTTTTGAAAAATTTTAAAATATAGTTTTTTTTAACTAAGAGACTATTATGAAACTATAACTTAAGTTAAGCGACCATGAGAATAATTAAACCATTTATTTATTATTCAGATAAACTACAATTAAGCCTTAACTTATAGATTTTTCTGATTCAACATTTAGGCTAGAGCTGACAAAATAGGCCGAAGCCCATGGGCCAGTCCATTGAGCCATAAAAAGTTAGGGATTGGGCCTTAATTTTCGAACCCATTTACTTTCGGGTCTTTTTTAGTCCTGAAAAATATGGGCCAGCCCGTATGGGCCATGAGTAGCCCGCGAGTCCGAAAAAAAATAATTTTTTTAATATAATTAGAAATTATACTTTCCTAATTCATAAAAAAAAATTAAAATTGATTCTGTATGAAATTCTAGATATAGTGTTAGTGAAGAAAGGTATAAATAATTTATACTTTATTTTTTGAGTCCATGTAATATAAATGGTCAATTGATATAAATGGAAAATTATGATGTCTAAAGTGATGAAATTCTAGATATGCTATAAACAATTTGTGTATTATGTATTTTAATTTTATTTGGTATTATAAAGGTATAAATATCAAACAAAAGTTGTTGGTTTGACTTAATTTCAAACTAAAATGTTTCATCCTAATATAATTAGGGTTAAATAAGTTTTTGGTCCCTCCAAATATCTCAAATTTCGTTTTCAATCCCTCAAAAAATTTCCTTCAAGGATTGGTCCCTTCAAAATTTTCCGTCTGAATAATTGGTCCCTAACGTCAAGTTCCACTAACGGCTTTCTATGTGGCAAGACATGTGGATTAAATAATTTGTTTTATTTTCTGATTTGGAATTTATTACATAAGTAAGTGGCATATCTCAAGTTTCAAAATCACATTCCTTCGACAGTGGTCCCTCTCTACAACAGCGGTATCTCCATCTTGTGGTCCCAAATATTGAGGGATCTTGAGTTGGTTGATGTGTTGATGCATCCCAACAACGATTAGGTAAGTCCCAATGGTTATAGTTTATTCATTCCTAGAAATACTTGCATGCCCCATGTGCTGGTCCCAAATTCTATGGTTTATCATCTTTAATCTATTTGTTGGTAATGTCTGAGTTACCCTTGTTTTTTCTTGAAATGTGTAGGCAATGGGGTTATTTAAGGTTGTCTTTTATACCAAAGGGTCATTTGTAAAGGATGAAGGGTTAAAATATGAAGGGGGTGTTTACACTGTATGTGGGCAAGATCCTGATTTTTGGTCATACTTTGAAGCATGTGTATGATATGATAGGAGAACTGACTTGTTTTTGTATTTTATCACAAATGTTGTAGATAGCAAGAGTATGCCACCGACTTTTCTTTTATCCAATAAGGAAAGGGTGAAAAGAATAAGAAAGATCTTCGAGATTTATTGAGTTCGGGGGGTAGGTTATAAAAAGGGAAGGTGTTAGCACCCTTTTCATCTGTAATTATCTATCGCTAGCTCACTTTATTTTGAAAATTTTCTTTGTGTCGTGTGTTTGAAAATATTTTGAAAATGCCAATAATAAGGCAAGACTTTGTAATGATTCCAGATTCTGTTTTTGAGAATGTGTACAAAGTGTTTATTTTTGAAAATATTTTTGAAAGTGTGATTGTGAAAGATGTTTTTGTTTTGAAAAGTGTGAGCAAGCGATTAACAGTATTCTACCCTTACTCAAGTTCGTTCGTGTTATTTTCCTCCTCCTTTAGATAGTGCTACCCTACCATTAGTTAGTAGGAAGCCCTATCGTTGGATGTGAAGGGACAGGCGCGGGTCATCGTACAGTCATAAAGGCAACTTGTAGGGGCACTTTAGCAATTTATTGTAAGGGACTAAGATCGTTTACCGAAGGCAGCATCAAAGGGTCATGGGGGGACTATAATATTTTTAACAGAGGGTTTTTGCTAAAGCGTCCCTGCGTTCGAGGGATATGACTGTTTTCCGAGGCAATGAGTGAGGTTACCCTATAGGAACGCGTGTGAAGAGTGATTCAATTCAGTTTATTTATCTTGTATTTAGGGTTAGCTATTGATTATTTTTTAGTCTTTCCATCCAAACCCTAATTACTAGAAAAGCAATATAGCAATAGTGAAAAGCAGTCAAATGCGGGACATAAAGTCTTATGCTATTACAAGGCTTCGGGAGTGGGGGTACAACCAATAAAATCGGGGGGAAAAGTAGTAACCCCTAATTAAATTATTACAAACTGTAAGCAGGTACATAAATTGGAAAAATAATGAAACACCCGACAGTAATAAAATAGGCGAACTTGTAAAATAAACGAAACGGGAAAAGAAATTACTTTCGTGATTTTTTTATAGAAAAGAGTTTGGCGGTTAACCTAAAACCTAATTGATTATGATTAATTAAAAAGAAAGGTTAGTTAATTAAATTAATCAAAAAACCTAAAATCTAAGTTGATTTTAATTTTATTAAGAAAACCTAAAAATCAAATTAGGGTTGATTAAAAAACATAAAACTAAGTTAGGGTTTGTTAAGAAAAAATCAAGGTTTTGTAAAAAATGTTAGGTTTTAAGAAAAGGAAGAATATGTGTTAAAAATAACCAAATGGTAGGGGTGGGTGTTGAACACACGCCCTCCAAGTTTTCCAGTAACACACTCACCACCAGGCCAAGCGCGCCTTGGTGATGGAATCTGGCTTCAGCGCGTTATATGATAAACCTGCAAAAGATGGAAATGTTAAGAAAATAAATGACAAAAGGTTGGATCGAACCCAAGCCCTTTGACACAATTGACTTTAATGTGCGCGCTTCTACCACTAGGGCGACTATACTTCTGTTTATTTATATCAATTAATAAATATATATTATAAATCTGAATGTATTAACCGGAGAGACGCCAGAGCCCTAGCTCCGGTCGTCTTCTCCGACGACCTTCTGGTATCAACCTTGCAAAATACAAAGCATTAATGATAAAAAAATGCTCTACCCCACTAAACCGAGGGCTGCGAGTTTAATGGGGTGATTTTTGTGGGCTAAGACTCAATGATTTGGCCGCTATAGTAAAGACAACATAGAATCAGTATAACCATGGTGTTTCATGGTTTCGACTACATGGGGGTTCCACGATGATCCAGACCTGCATAGTTAAGCCTCATAAACACATATCAAGCATTCGTAAGTGTTAAAATGCAGTAAAACAAAAATATAAAATTCAAACAAGGATAAGATCGTGATGCATGTACAAGCATTTTCTGGCCATTTGGATCGTTGTAAAATGATCCAATCTTACCCTGGGAGTGAATGGAGTTGATTGGGATGGCAAGTTTGTGGTGGAAGGGCTTATAATAAGGATTTGGAGATTTTAGGGTTCTTGAAATTTTGTGATTTTTTGATAACTTTGAGGCAAGGGTTTTTTCGTGGCCTATTGTATAAAGATAATGAGAGAATATATAGTGGAAATTAGGGCAAAGCAAACATGGGCTTGGACCTTGTAGAAGAAGATATGATTTATCTTATTTATTTTGTATTATTAATGAATAAATAAAAAATAATTAAAATAATTAAAATAAAAATGGGTCACGGGGTGTATGAACAAGATTTGAGGTGCATGAGGAGTGTAATACACATTTATACTCTGAAACAATGGCCCAATAGCCCAAAATATCAAGCTTGCTCAATTTGAACATCATGCATTTGCTCAAAATTTCCGAGCTTGCACTGGTCATAACTCTCTCAATTTTCATCTTTTTAAGGTGACCTTAGACTTTATGGAAATCTCAAGATGTCCTTCACAGTCTCTATGTTAATAATTTTTTCTTTTGAAGACTTTATCTTGATGTAAGTTGCCTTGAAAAAAGTGTCTTTTTGTTGACTTTTGAAATGACCTGTAATGTATTGGCTTATATCTCTCAAATGAAGCACTTTTTGGACTTGAGCTTAGAGAGACAAAGTTGTAGAGAATTGAATTCCATTCAAAATGAGCTTTTTGGGGGGAAAAGATGATGAAGCATGTGAAAGTTATGCTTGGTCAAAGAGAAAGAGAAAGAAAAAGGCCACGTTAGTGTTGAGGAAATTGAAGATGGTGAGGACAGTGAATCATCTGGAGACTCATTGAATGGTATACACTTTGAAGATAGTGAATAAGAGAGGATACACTATTTTGATGAAGACATGGGTGAAGGTGCTGGTACAGGTGGAGTGGGTTATGGTGATGGTACATGTCAAATGGATAATGGTCAAGGGATACCTAAAGGCTTGACTACAAATAAGATGCAAAGGGAACATGTAATTAAGGATGATTACATCACAGGTGAACTTGATAGTGGGGCCGATGATGATAGTGATAATGGTGGGCCTTAAGTGATAAGGTTTAATGAACATGAAAACCTTAGAAAAGAATTTAAAATTCAAGGTGGGAATGGAATTTTATTCTCTGAAGCAATTTAAAAAGGTTGTACTAGAACATAATGTGTTGATTGGTACGGATGTTAGGTTTACCAAAAATGATGGGACAAAGTGTAGGGTTATTTGTAAGGACAAACAACAATGTGATTACACAGTTTTATGCAGCAGGGTTTTGAGAACAACATCATTTAGGATCAAAACTCTATTTTAGAAGCACAAATGTGGAAGAAAGTTATTCAACAAGAATGCTAATGTTGATTGGGTATCTAGAGTGATTGTTGACAAGTTAAAGAACAATTCAGGTATGAAATTGAATGAAGTTGTAGCATATGTAAGATTGAGGTTTCTACAGAAATGACTAGATGTAGGGCTTTCAAAGCAAGGCAGCTAGCTAGAAATGTTTTTGAAGGGGGACTCAGCCAAGAAATACAGTATGTTATGGTCATATGGAGCTGAATTGAGGAGGGCATCCAAAGGAAACACATTTAAGTTGAAAATTTCTGGTTTTCCTCCTAGGTTTGAAAGGTGCTACATGTGCTTTAATGGTACAAAGAAAGAATTTAAGGTTGGGTGTAGACCATTCATAGGGTTAGATGGATGTCACATAAAAAAACAAATATGGTGGAATCTTGTTGATAACTGTCAGTAGGGATGCCAATGACCAGTATCTTCCACTTGCCTTTGGGGTTGTGGAGAATGAAACTAGGGACTCTTGGAGTTGGTTTGTCAAGTTACTTCTTGAAGACACTGGTTCTGATAATAGGTGGTGCTTCATGTCTGATCAGTAAAGGTGTGCTTAATTTACTTGTTTATTTAGTGTTTAATGTTACTTATTGATGTGGTGGTCATGTATATGTAGGGACTGGTGAATGTATTTGAGGAAGAATATCTTGAGTTTGAATACAGGTTTTTCTTAAGGCATTTATATGCTAACTTCAAGAAGAAGTTTGGAGGTGGAACACTAAATAAAGATCTCATAATGGCTGCAGTAAAGGAAACCTATTTTGAAGTTCACGAGGATAAGATGAATAATATTAAGGAGGTAAGTTCAGATGCTTTTGGATGGCTAAATGTTATTCCCGAGAATAAGAAGTGTAAACATGCCTTTCCCTTGTACTCTAAGTGTGATGTTCTTATGAACAACCTAAGTGAATCATTCAATGCTACTATTTTGATGCAAAGGGATAAACCTATAATTACCATGTTTGAGTGGATTAGGAACTATCTTATAACTAGGTTTGCCACTCTTAGGGAGAAGGTTGAAAATTACAAAGGAGAGATAATGTCTAAACCACTTAGAAGGTTAGATAGGGAGATAGAAAAAGTTCTAATTGGCTGCCCACATATGGAGGTAGACTAACATTTCAAGTAAGTCATGTAATGTTCACAGAAAGTTATGTTGTAGACTTGGAAAAACACACTTTTCTTGTAACTTTTGGGCCTTGGTTGGGATCCCATGTAGACATGTTGTTGCAACCATACATAGGAAGGTAGATAATCCCATTAAGTATATACACAAGTGTTACCATAAGTCTACCTATATCTCATGTTACAATGAAGTTATCAGTCCCATTAAGGGCCAAAACAAATGGCCAAGGACTACTGACCCTAAAATCTTACCACCAAGTTATAAGAGAGGTCCTGGTAGACCAAAGAAACTCAGAAGAAGAGATCCAGATGAGGCAAGTCAAACAAGGTGGCAAAGGAGAAACACAAGCCACAAGTGCAAGAGTTTCTTGGAATATGGACATAATGCAAGGACATGTAAGAAAAATAAACAATTGGCAGTTCTTAAAGGTGAAATTCCAAGAGATGTTGCACCCACCCAAGGAAGCCAAACATAAAATGTGGCTACTGCAGGATCCAAAAAAGGGTTAGTAACTCAAACTGAACAAAAACTTTACATTAGAAATTCATATATAACTTTAAATATCTTGTTATAATTATGTTGGATGCAGGGTGGGCCAAAAGGTACAACCAAAACCAAAAAAGAGGGAACATCTAAGAAATCAAAGGCTACTGCAGGAAATGGGCATCATACTACTACAGGAAATGAGAGTCAGGCTACTGTAGGAAATGAGAGTCAGACTACTGTAGGAAATGAGAGTCAGGCTACTACAGGAAATGAGGCTCAAGCACCAACTGCAAGAAATATGAGTCATGCAACTCAATCTGAATAAAACCTTGCACCAACTAATTTGACACCTACTCAATCTGGGGTACACCTTTCACAAAATTATGTTACCTCATCTAAGGCAATGAGAATGTATTATGGTATAGATGTTGATGAACTAGAGGCATTATTGAATGATGATGACATACTAGATATTCCACCATTAATAATTGACACTAGTCCTGCAAAGAATAACATGCTTGGTACCAAAACCTTTATTGGTAAATTTTCTAAGGTACCAAAACCTGCTAAACCTGCGGTTAACCCCACTATGAGTGACCCTGTGAGTTTGTAATTGTTCTGATAAACTTATTTGACATGTTCTGTTTTTTTACCTTGATAACACTATGTTTTCATAACAGGTGAAAATCATGATATCACCAAGGAAAAAGTCAAATAATGTTGCATCTCCAATTAGAAAGAGTGGCAGACTTAGGACTTTGAAGACAAAGAATATGGAGGGACTTGGAAGGGATCCAAATGATCCATTTGTAATACCTGAAGAAGCCTCAACTATTGACAGTTCTTGGGGAAAGAAGAAATGGGATGACATCCAGAAGAGCATGACTCAGTAACAACTCAAGAGTGACACAAATGTGTTTTGGTTGAACCTTATGTCTTATGAACCTAGTGTCTTATTATGTACTATGAAAAAAATGTATGTTGTATTATGAACCAAGTGTTTTGCTCTGCACTTTGTAATGTGCTTTGTTATGCACTTTGTAATGTGCTTTGTTATGTACTTTGAACCTTTAATGTATTTTGTACTCATGTCACAATATGTTTGTTATGCACTTTGAACCTTTAATGTATTTTGTACTCATGTCACAATATGTTCTTTGTTAAGCACTTATGTCTCAATATTATTTTGTACTCATGTCTCAGTATGTGCTTTGTTACGCACTTAACAGTCAAATTACAAGCTTTTTATACCATATTTTAAATAAGGTCAACTTAATCATATACACAATTCAGCAACTATAATCAAATACATTTATCAAGTACATTGAAGCAAGACCTACACTTACAGTACATTCTCATTACATTAAACAATTCAGCAACTACTATTGATAACAAAATACACATTTATCATAAATGACACAACAAGACACAACATCTTCAATCTTCCATGAAATTTATCAGTTTTCAATTTGGTCTTCAAGTTCTTGTTCTTCTTCCTTGAATCTTCATACAAGGACTTCATATATCCCACAGATGCCATGGCTTCCAACTCTGAGTTCCTAATGGTAACATCTTCATTTCCAGATTTTACGCCAAGATCTTCATCCCATATGAATAGATTACACGTATCAGGACTCTGCCAATAAGGACATCTCTAAAACAACCTACCCTTATTTGGTCCATTCTTGCAACGATATGATACCATCCAAACCTAACAACCACAAAACTTCCCAACTCGCGATTTCACAAAAGCAATAGACATTATGTTATGCAACTGAAGGATGGAAAAGATGAAAGAAGAAAGAAGGTAAACCACCAAACTAACTGAAGCAGAAAGAAGAAAGAAGGTGAACCACCAAACCAACCTGCTGAAGGATTTTCACGAAGAAGAATGTGAACAAAGAGGAAAGGAAAGGAATTAGGTCAAATTGGATGTGACTCAACTTTAATAAGTAGCCAGTGTACACGCTGTAATCCATGGAAATATATAAAATAAATTATTTAATCCACCTGTCTTGCCACATAGAAAGCCGTTAGTGGAACTTGACGTTGGAGACCAATTATCCAGACGGAAAATTTTGAAGGCACCAATGCTTGAAGGAAAATTTTGGAGGGACTAAAAACGAAATTTGAGATATTTAGAGGGACCAAAAACTTATTTAACCCATATAATTATGTAGATTGTATAGAAAAGACACCATAATGTATTCTAATTAAAAATAAGGTTGAAATAAAGTTTAAAAAGCTCTAATATAATTTTTATGGGAGGATAAAGTTAGTACGAATTAGATATATAACAATTTGTTATAAAATTATATCTCATCAATCTAATTATAATTATTATAAAATTATAATTGTTATAAAATTTTATAACAATTTATTGTTATAATTGTTATAGAATTATAATTGTCATGAATATTTATAACTTTTTTCTTTTATCAAATAAACATTTATAACTTAAAACTTGTTTGAATAAGTTATTTAATTTTGTGTGCTACATTGGAGAATTTATTATGTATTTTAGATAGTTTGAATTAAGGTAATGTGTTATTTTATATTTTGATTGTTAACTTATATGAATTATTTAGAAATCTTAATTTTAGATATGAAATTTAATATATATATATATATATATATATATATATATATATATATATATATATATATATATATATATATATATATATATATATATATATATATATATATATATATATATATATATATATATATATATATATATATATATATATATATATATATATATATATATATATATATATATATATATATATATATATATATATATATATATATATATATATATATATATATATATATATATATATATATAAAAGTATTATTGCATGTAATTGCATGATTCTTTATAAAATAAAGAGAAAATTTTAATATTTTTTTTAAAAATAGATTCGCTTAATGTCGGGTAGCCTGCAGTTCAAACAAAATTGAACCTGAATAGTAAAAATAGAATCCATTTAGATATGGATTTTTTGAGTCCAGTCTTGAAAAATTCGAGGCCCGCATAAATTGACCCGTTTGAGACTAAATAATCCATTTTAACGCCTCTAATTCATTTGGGCTATTAAAATTGGTCAGTTGTTACTTGAGTGACTTGCTTTATATGTAATTTGTTACTACAACGACTGTTATCACATCATTACTCAATAAACACTTTGATTCTCATCATATACTTGTGTGCAAACTTTCTATTCTTTCTCTTATTCTCTCAACATCATTCTTTCTTCTTACTTATTCTATTCATTGATCAATTGAATGAACAAGTGTCCCAATAATAGAATTTTTTTGGTGCAATAACCAGGTATTAAAAAAAATCGCAAATAACCATGTTTCGGAAAAAATTACGCAAATAATCATGTTTCAGATGACTCCCCAAAGGAGGAGCCATCTCACTTGGCGCCTACACCTATTATTTAAGGGGAGGAGCCATCTCACTTGGCACCTAGGTGCTTAGGGCTTGCCCTAAGCCAAGTGAGATGGCGCCTAAGTGCATTTCTAGGGAAATTTTCGCGTTTTTTTTTAATCCGGTGCATTGCGTATTCGATATAGGATCAACAAAATTGACTTTTTATTTACAAAAAATGATTACACCCATAAGAATTACATAAAAAAATACATATTAAAAAAAACAGATTAATCAGTGGTCTCCCGGAACCCGGTAATGACCCCCGGTTCCGCATCCCCGTCCTCGCCTTTCCCGTGCTGGGTGTCGTCGCGTTTCCTGCTGTGGAAGGGTCGATGGACCAGCGAAGTCAATGCATTTCGGATCCATGAAATCAGTCAGATCTCCATATCTAGAAGATCCGCTTTGGTACGTCGGTTACCCATACCCTCAAAGTTTGGTCGTGTTGGCGGTGGGTGGGGTTCCATGGTGGGTCTGTAGCATTGATCGTCTGAGTACGGGGGGTAGAAAGGAAATGGATCCTGGGGTGTTTGGTATTGAGGATGTTGGGTGGTTTGGTGATACTGTGGTTGATGGTAAGTTGGATCGGTTGGTTCATAATCTTCTGACATTCCTATATCAGGGCTAAGGCTGGATGTTGACGGGCCCATATTGGGATATACAAAAGACT
This sequence comes from Vicia faba, assembly GCA_948472305.1. Lineage (NCBI taxonomy): Eukaryota > Viridiplantae > Streptophyta > Magnoliopsida > Fabales > Fabaceae > Vicia > Vicia faba. The sequence continues at coordinate 417,554,904 of OX451739.1, forward strand.
GAAATTGTGTGTGGGGTATGCGGGTGTGTTGTTATTGTGATTGGAATTGCGTTTGGGTGTGAGGCATATAGGGGTATTGGTATTGAGGTGGTGATTGTGGTTGGTTGTGGGGCATTTGGGTGTAATTGTGTTGTGGTGGCGACTGTGGTTGGGTGTTTGTGGTTCGGTTTCGTCTGGGGGGTTGGTGGGAGGTTGATGTGTGTTGGGTTTGTTATTGGGGAAACGAGGGTTGTGCCCATTGTGTTCGTGGGTCAACCAAATACCTTGGATGAGACATGTGCATTTCAGAGTTACTAACCGACCTGTACCAAGATAAATATTGATCCTTGTGTCGCATATTACCATGATTGAGGAAAATCGGGAATTGTAAGACATGTCGGTGACGCCTCTGCCACATCTTACACCATTCTGGAGCAAAGTCTTTCCAGTTGGTAAGACCCCACTGGGCGTCGACCCTTTTGATATGCCACGGGGACAAACAAGTCAGATCACTGGGTATCTCTTGATGCATTCTGAACTGCATCTTCACACGGTCGATGTGGTGCATCTCCACAACATTGAACCGTATGATTGTAGTCTTGGCGCTCCAAATTGCTGCATCCTCGGGGTTTGGTTCATGGCCCAAACCCAAATATGGTCTCCAGACAAACTGCGCATACAATTAAATCAGGTTAATGAAAGCGTAATACATAAATAATTTAAAATTAGGAAAGTTGAAAGGTACGACGTACATCATCTGGGCCTAGGTGATCCAATAGATTGCGGTATAGTGCGACATTGAATCTTGGATTCTTGCCGCAATCCATACCCCTCACGCAATACCTAAAGGAAATGAAAAATATTTTATTTTTAACATATAGTTGGTGAAGAGATGAACAGTAATAAATGATATAACTAGATGACTTACTTTGTTGCGTACGGGAAAATGAATGTGTTGTTGTTGACGGGTTTTAGGGACTCCATCCTCCACCAACCCCAGGCTTGAAGTAAAAAAGTGCAACCATAAAATGTACATTTTTCGTTGATTGCATTTTTGCACAAGGAACTGTATAGGTGGGCTAAAACAGCAGAACCCCAACTATACTTTCTAGTTTTTTCGAAATCTCTAAGTAAATTTAAATACATAAAATTTACACTATTTCCCGTACTTTCGGGAAATAAAAAGGTTCCAAATAGTATCATTAGATAAGTTTTAGCTTTTATTACCCTGTCTTGCTCGGAGGAATATTCGTTTAATTCCAAAGTTTCATAATGATTTTTAAGCTCAGTTAGTAGTATACCCTGACCTCTCGCACCACCACCTTCAACCATATCCCTGCCCAACAATTCTTCACACAGATAATTGGGTTGTTGAATTGACCCGTTAACGGCCTTACCGTCGACAGGGAGACCCAGTAACATGTAAACATCCTCTAGTGTGACGGTACATTCACCTATTGGTAGGTGAAATGTATGGGTCTCTGGTCTCCACCTTTCCAACATGGCAAGTATGAACTTTGAATCTATTGTGCAGTTGGAGATCTTTATAACATGTCTGAAACCTGCATATTCCAGATATGGTACGATAAATGGGTCGGGAGCCAGGTAGTTGTGAGACCGGATTCTGAATCTTTTGGTATCCTGAGTTAATAATGTAAAGGTGTAAGATTAAGTAAGATGAACAAAGCATTACCAGAAGTATAAAAAATGTATAACTATAAAAGAAACTTACAAATGCTGCAATGTTGTCCCTTGTGCCTCTGTGAGAATCCCCCATTGTGAGAAGAGCCATTGTTGAAAATTCCTGAGATTATGAAAGACTTAGAAATTGTAAGAGATTATGAAAGACTTTGTAGCAGAGAGTGAGACGATTGTGGGTGCGAGAGAAGTATGTTATGCTCTGTATTTATAGGCAAAAAAAATCCATAGAGTAAGTTAGGTGGTAGCTGGTGCATGCATGCATGATAACCAAATAATATTTTATAAAGTTGAGGTTCAAGATGACGAGGATCTTCAGAATATGTTTTCTAGTCATGTGTATTTTGGGTACGACTCTATTGAGTTGTACATTATGCTGCGAGAGCCTCAGGTGACACAAGTGGTTGATCCTTTGGAGACCGAACAAGTAGAGGTAGACGCAGTTGATGAAGAAGAAGATGACGAGTTAGAGTTTGATGAATTGGTGAATGATGATTCCGAAGACGATGTGATACCTAGTATTCCTGCAAACGAGATCTACACACCACATCCGCACATGACAAACTTCAACATGGGCAGAGATGAGCCGTCTTCTGATTTATTTTTCAATCCGTATATGCATTCGGATGAAAACTTAAAAGAGAAGGACAAGTTTCGTAACAGAGAGGAATGCATCAGAGCCATAAAAAAATTCCACATGCTCAACTCGATCGATTTTAAGGTGGACCGTGTCAACCCAGAAAGGTACAAGATCAAGTGTGTCCACCCTGATTGTATGTTCAAGCTCAATGCATCATACAAATTAAGAGGTGATTGTTGGGTCATAGGTTCCATGTCTACCCACACTTATGTCAGTTCTACCCAATCACAGGACCATCAAAAACTTAATTACAATCTCATTTGTCAAAAAATCCTACCACTCGTCAGCAACGACCTATCTTTGAAGGTGAAAACCATCATCTCCCACATCACCACGGTTTTTAACTATATTTCGTCTTATTGTAAGGCGTGGTTAGCAAAGACCAAGGCGATTGAAAAGGTGTACGGAAACTGGGAGGAGTCATACCAAGAACTTCCTTGCTACCTGAATGCACTCAAGACTTATTCTTCGAATACTGTTTACATTTTGGAAACAGTGCCAGCATACGCCCAAGATTGTAGTCAACTAAACGGAAACGGAATATTCAGTCGAGTGTTTTGGGCTTTTCAACCTTGCATCACAGGGTTTGCGTCATGCAAACCAATTATACAAATTGATGGGACTTGGTTGTATGGGAAATACAAAGGCACGCTACTGATGGCAGTTGCACAAGATGGCAACAACAACATTTTCCCAATTGCCTTTGCCCTAGTCGAGGGGGAGACCGGTGGTGCTTGGAGTTTTTTTCTGAAAAACATGCGAACACATGTGGCTCCTCAACCAGATCTCTGTTTGATCTCGGACAGACATTCCTCCATTGAAAGTGCCTACAATAATCCTGCAAACGGTTGGCATGACCCTCCTTCTACGCATGTCTATTGCGTTAGGCATATCGTCCAAAATTTCACGAGGGAGATCAAGGACAAAACACTAAGGAAAGCGGTTATGAATGCGGGATATGCATTGACACAACCCACGTTCAAATATTACCGCAACAAGATCCGTTTGTCAAATCCAGAAGCCGGTAGGTGGATCGACAATATTCCGGTGGAAAAATGGACTAGGTCATACGACAATGGCCAAAGATGGGGGCACATGACAACAAATCTTATTGAATCGATGAATGGGGTATTCAAAGGCATACGAAACCTCCCGATCACTGCTTTGGTAAAATCTACGTATTTTAGGATGGCTTCGTTCTTTGTCAAAAGAGGTGAAATGTGGAATGCGGTGTTGCAATCTGGACAACTATGGAGTGAAAGCTGCATGAAGTACATTAAGGCAGAAAGTGCCAAAGCCAACACTCATATGGTTATACGGTTTGACCAACACAGCCACAACTTCATTGTGAAAGAGATAATCGACCATAATGAAGGCCTGCCAAGACAAGAATATAGGGTTGTACTACCTTCTCATTGGTGCGATTGTGACAAGTTTCAAGCCTTTTGTATGCCTTTCTCTCATGTCATTGTCGCTTGTGCTTATACCCATCAAGACGCGCTACAACTTCTGTCACACATTTACAAATCTGAAACGTTGCTCAACGTTTACAATAACAACTTTCCTTTGGTAACAAAACCAGATTATCGGACTGCATACAACGGCGAAACAGTGTGGCACAATGACCAAATGTGAAGGAACAAGAAGGATCGTCCCAAAAGTAAGCGCATCACAAACGAAATGGACGACCTTGACAAGCTGGAAAGAAAGTGTGGTTTATGTCGTCAGGTCGGACACAATCGCAAAAATTGTCCGAATCGGGCGTTTGCCTCGACCACATAAAAATTGTAATACATAAAATCTTTCCTTAATTATGTTGTAAACATTAGAATTTTTCGTTAACAGTATCTGCTACAATAAATATTGCGCGTACAAGAAAAAAAACACGATATTCCGTCTACGAAATTACAACTGTTAAAACAATTTCATCTGACCCATGCATCATCAACATTACGTCGCTGTCTGTTTTGACTTCCTCCAACCATACATTAGGTCTTCCAGTCGCATGTGAGGTTGTTGCTCGTCTTTGCTGGATCCTTCGAATTTTTCCCCCTCCACAATGTCTCCATCTAGCCATCGCATCAACTCCCGCTTCAGACGCTCCATGGAGTGAATGTTCCAGAACTTCATTTTCATCGCAGGTTTCGTGGCGGAGAAGATAACGTAACCATCTTTGGTAAAAATCATGGGCGATGTCATGACGCAAATAACAGAGTAAAAAATAAGAAAAGAGTGCGAGAAAGTGTGAGAAATGACGGAGAAACAGACGAATTATTTATAAAAACAGCATTTTGCCCTAAGAGCCAAGTGAGATGGCGCCTCACTACAAAAATATATGTCCCCAGCGACATATATTAGCGACGTGCTTATCACGTGGGTAGTAGCGACGTGATAACCACGTCGCTAATATATTTTAATGACATTTAATGGAAACTGGCGAACGTTGTGGAGAGGGAAGTTTGAAATTTTGTAGCGACGTGATAGCCACGTCGCTAAATTTTTGGGGGGAAAAATAATTTCGCTGCGCAGTGTTGGACAGAGAAAAGTATTTATGATTGCATTGTAGCGACGTGATTATCACGTGGCAACGTTGCGACGTGACAGTCACGTCGCTACTAGAAGTTACAAATGTTAACGTTTTAATTTACAGTAGCGTGCTTCTTCTTCTTCGCCTTTGCTTGCTTCCATTCCAATTTTGATTTACAGCAACTCTCACAAACTCAAACCCAATTTTGCGAATTAATTTTCTTCCATTCCAATTTGTTGAAGAAATCTAAGGTATGCATGTGATGTTAAATGTTTATTTCGTTTTATCTTTAGTTTTTATACTGGAATGAACTATTTAATTAACATGGTATTTGTTCGATTGTTCGTTATTATTTGTAGAGAAATTTGAAGAACACCAAGAACTAGAAGACGCAAATTTATTGAAGAAATTATATAGAGGTATTTATGCATTTTTTTTTAGATTTTATATGTATTATATAGATTAGATTTGTATATGTATTTTGTGGTAATTAGGAATATATGTATATACTGTTAGTAGTATAAAATTACTGATAATAAAAAAAATTTTAAAAACATATTTAATAACATATTTAATATATTTTTTGCATATGTAATTTGTATATGTAATTTGCATATTTTTTGCATATGTGATTTATATATTTTTTAGTAGTATATGTGTATATGTAATTTGCATATTTTTTAATAACATATTTAATATATTTTTTAAAAAATTTTAGAAAACATAAATTTAATAACATATTTAATAACATGTTTTTTATAGATGTAAATTGTATTTATTATAATAGTTTTATTTTTTTATTTATATGTTAAAGATATGGAAAAAAAATTATATATTAGAATAACAATTTATAAAAAACATATTTAAAAAAAGAATATATATATTATATTATTATTTTAATATTATTGTTATATATATAATAATAAATAGTATGTATCTTACATTATTTGTTTTCTAATATTATTGTTGTATATATAATAAAAAGTAAATATGTTATATTATTGTTTTTTGATATTATTGTTATGTAATAAAAAATTATATATTTTACATTTGAATATTTATTTATATGTTAGTATATATATAAAAAAGCAAAATTTATATTTCTAAGAATAGTATTAAATAGTTTAAGAATATTTCTAATGAAAAAGACAATGATTGTATAAATGTGCAGTATGGAATATTATCGGTATTATCGCAGTTGGATGTACGATAGAACATATCCAGGAAGAAGTGGACTTAAACCCAATTTTATAGTAGGAGTTGATGGGTTTATTAAGTGGGCGTTTGCTCAGGATTGTTGTCGAAGCGAAGGAGGGGTTAGATGTCCCTGTCTTAAGTGTGAATGTAGACCAATAATTAGTGACCCAGAGGAAGTAACACGTCATCTGCATAGAAGGGGATTCATTGAAAATTATTGGGTTTGGACGTATAATGGTGAAGAACTACCGGTTAATGTACCAGAGACTAGCAACACGCATGCTTCAAGTAGTCGACCGGTTATGGAGTATGAGGAGAACTTTAATTTGATCGGTGACATGGTTGAGGATGCTTTTGGTGTGAACGTGACATATGATGAACCTGAAGATTTTGACGGGGAAGAGTTGCCGAATGAGGAAGCGCAAAGATTTTATCAATTATTGAACGAGATGAATACGCCGTTGTTTGAGGGGTCGTCAGACTCGAAGCTATCAATGTGTGTGAGATTATTGGCTGCCAAGTCAAATTGGAATGTTTCTGATCAATGTTTGGAACATTTTGCAAAAATGATGTTGGACTCCACCGCTACGAAAGACAATTTGCCTACAAGTTATTATGACGCAAAGAAGTGGGTGTCGAAGTTGGGTTTAAAAGTAAGAAAGATTGACTGTTGCATTAACGGTTGCATGTTGTTTTATGACAATGAGTTTGGTACTCAAGATGGATCGTTAGAGGAGTGTAAGTTTTGTAATAGTCCAAGATATCAAGTTCGTAGTAGAGCCGTTAACAGCAAGCAAAAGCGTGTAGCAGTAAAATCCATGTTTTATCTTCCTATAATACCAAGGTTAAAAAGAATGTTTGCTTCAATGCACAGTGCAAGTCAAATGACATGGCATCATACAAACCAAACAAGTTCTGGCACTATGCGACATCCATCTGATGGTGAGGCATGGAAGCACTTTGATCGGACACATCCAGATTTTGCTGCAGAACCTAGAAATGTCAGGCTTGGATTATGCTCTGATGGATTTGCCCCATACGTGCAAGCGTCAGGAAGTGCGTACTCTTGTTGGCCAGTTATTGTAACACCTTACAACCTCCCTCCTGAGATGTGCATGACAAAACCATACATGTTTTTGACGTGTGTTATTCCAGGCCCGCACAGTCCAAAAGCCGGAATTGATGTGTACTTACAACCTTTAATTGATGATTTGAAGAAGATGTGGATTGGAGAATGGACTTATGATATATCCCGTAAACAGAACTTCACATTACGAGCTGCCTTGATGTGGACCGTTAATGACTTTCCAGCATATGGCATGTTGTCTGGTTGGGGTACGCATGGAAAAATGGGTTGTCCGCATTGCATGGGATACACCAAAGCATTTACGTTGGATAAAGGTGGGAAAAGCTCATGGTTTGACTGTCACCGCAGATTCCTACCAGCAAATCACCCGTATAGAAGAAACAAGACAAATTTTAAAAAAGATGTACGAGAGAAAGATTTGCCTCCGCCTCGATTGCCACCAGGGGTTATATGGAACCAAGTATGTGAACTACCAAAATTTACAGATACTGGGAAAGCATGCCGAATTGAAGGATACGGCGTCACCCACAATTGGACAAAAAGAAGTATATTTTGGGATCTTCCGTATTGGAAAGATAATTTGTTGCGCCATAATCTTGATGTTATGCATATTGAGAAGAATTTTTTTGATAATGTATTTAACACAGTGATGGATGTGACAGGAAAAACAAAAGATAATGAGAAGGCCAGACAAGACATGGGAATTTGGTGTAATCGAAGAGAGTTGGAGTTGAAGCCTCAACCGAATGGAAAATTATTAAAACCCAAGGCTTGTTTCAGTCTGACTTCCCAAGAAGCTAAAGCGGTTTGTAGATGGTTAAAAGAATTGAGAATGCCCGATGGGTATTCATCAAATTTAGCAAGGTGTGCTGACCCTAACACTGGAAAATTACATGGTATGAAAAGTCATGATTGTCACATTTTTATGGAACAGTTGCTACCAATTGCATTTGGATCGCTACCCAAACATGTTCTTGACCCACTAACTGAAATTAGTCAATTTTTTAGAGATATTTGTGCGTCAGCTTTAAAAGTGGAAGACATCATTAAGTTGGACCAAAACATTGCACTCATTCTTTGTAAGTTGGAACAAGTATTTCCGCCTGGTTTCTTTGACTCCATGGAACATTTACCCGTGCATCTTGCATATGAAGCTTATCTTGGTGGACCTGTTCAATATAGGTGGATGTATCCGTTTGAAAGGTTCATGGGTGATTCAAAGAGATCGGTAAAAAATAAAGCTAGAGTAGAAGGATCTATATGTGCACATTACTTGCATCGGGAAACATCACATTTTTGCAGTCACTATTTCAATCACTTGATGTTAACTCCTAGAATCATACGGAATCCTGTAAATGTCAATCAGAGGAGTCAATTCACCTTATCAGTCTTTGCGCTACCAGGTCGACCTTCTGGAAAGAAGGGTGTGCATTGGTTGACCCAAAAAGAAATGCAATCTGCACATGTCCATGTCTTGATCAACTGCGTTGAAGTTAAACCATATCTTGAGTGAGTTTACCAAAACTTTTTAAACTTATGGTGTGTGTATACCAAACTTATTAAACTTATTGTGTGTTTTTTGTAGGGAATTTAACAATGCCTATTTTCATAGTACCGGGGTACAGTCAACATCAGGTGTCATTCATGCTCAATTTCCCTCATGGTTCAAGCAAACATTGTCTAGCGTTCCTGCACTAACTCCAGAAATACTCCATTTGAGAAACTTGGCAGAAGGCCCTATCCAAAGCGCAAATGATTGGCACACATACTTCGTGAACGGATATAAATTTCACACTGAGGCATGGACCGAAGGGAAAAAAAACCATAAATAGTGGTGTTTTTGTAAAAGGAGTTACAGATGGCGGTGAAGACGACTTCTATGGATTTGTTAAACATATCTACGAGTTGGTATACAATTACTTGGACACGGAAAATAAAGTTGTCTTGTTTTATTGTGAATGGTATGATCCAACTAGAGGCACAAAGATAGACAAGTCATATGGTTCTGTCGAGATTCAAATGAACCGGAGATACAAAGAATATGACCCTTTCATAATGTCACATATTGTTAGGCAAGTTTATTATGTTCCTTATCCTTCATTTGTAATACGTAAAAGAGGATGGTGTGTTGTAATAAAAACAAAACCGCTAGGTCATATTGAAACTGGAGATCTAGTGGAAGATGTTGCCTACCAAGTTGATGACGTTGAACAAATTAATGATGTGGTTGCAGCTGAAGACATTACAACTTTGTCCGATACAACTGTTGAGGGCCTTCAAGTTGATGCGTCTATATTGTTGGTTGATAATAATGTGGATGAAGACAATGATGAAGAGTTTGAATCCGAGGACAATATTACATCGGATGATGAACATGATATGGATAACGAGCATGAAGATTTAGATTAATTAATCACTTAATGTAATATTAATGAATATCTATTGAACATGTATATAGTGAATTTGTCAATGAATATATATTTATGTCAATGACTTTATTATCTTTGTTTATGAAAATATATAACTAGGTAAAATGGCACCGAAGAATAAGGATACCGGTAAGAAGTCTCAGCGTCCGAGGGTAGTAACATGTGAGTCTCCTCACTCAGCCATGTGCCCACCCCCTCAGAGTCAGGTTGATCATATGTCCCTGGCCAGTACTCAGGGTTTTGTCCCATTACTCTCCTCCCATACATTCCCGTCTGGGGTACCTGCATCTTTTGTGCCACCTGGAGGCCCCGGTTTCCTTTTCCCACAGACTCAGATGCCGTCTTCCTTCCAGCATGCAGCAGGATCTAGTTTCCCTTTCCCACCGACCCAGATGCCGTCATCCTTCCAGCAGGCGGGAGGATCTAGTGTTCCTTTCCCACAGACTCAGATGCCATCTTCCTTCCAGCATGTGGGAGGATCTAGTTTCCCTTTCCCACCGACCCAGGTGCCTTCATCTTTCCAGCAGACTGGTGTCCCCTCATCATTCCAGCAGACGGGGGGAGGACCCAGTTTTCCATTTATACAGACTGGCGTGCCTTCATCATTCCAGCAGACAGGGGGACCCACACAGATGTATTCATCCTTCCAGCAGGCGGGAGGGTCCAGCACCCCACACTCCACACACATTGGAGGACCCAGCAGTCCACGTCCGGCACAGGCTGCAGGATCCCGCGCCCCACGTCCTAGACGGACCGGAGGGTCACGCACCCCTCATCCCACACAGACTGCAGGATCCAGCACCCCACGTCCTACACAGGCTGGCGGTGATGCAGATGTCGTACCTGATGATATAGATGGAGCTGATAGTCGTGAGAGATCAGATGATCCGAGTGAGATTCATGTAATTGACGGGAGGTTTTGGATTTGGCCCGAAGGAAGCAAGTAAGTTTCTTATATAAACTTTTATTTAAGTACATATTCATTTTAATATTTTGTATAAATTTATAATTAATATTGTTTATTCAAAATCTTGTTGTTTAGTTTCGCGCCGAGTCGGACGGCTGCCAAGGTTATTAATTATATAATCCAGCAGATGTATAAATCCTCTTGGAAGAACTTTGGCGAGGTTACAAATAAAGAAGAATGGTTTAAAAAATTTAAGGTATTGTTATTTATTTAAGTTGTAAATTTATTATATTTTTTTAGTATTGTTATTTAAGTCACATTTTAATGATAATTGCTTAACTTTTTATTTTAATGTCATACAACATTGCAGGAAAAATGTGTGTGGGATCCGTTGAATGAGAAAATAATGGAAAAAATATATTATAGCAGAACTTCTAGAAGATTTTCTGATATCATGCGGCGGGTTAGGGAGAATTATGAGCTGCATGGTATCCGTCCTAACTGGATAGGCGTAGAGGTTTTTGGCGAACTTCGTACATATTGGAGTTCGCCTGAATTCAAGGCCAAATCTGAAAATTTTAAGAAGATGAGGGCATCCGAAAAGGGGGGATGTGTCAATACTGTTGGAAGTATTAGCACTGCAGAGCATGTCCGGCGGATGGTAAATATTACTAATTTTTTAAGTTATATATATTTTTATTCATAATATTTTTTACTAATTATTTTTAACTTTATTGTTTAGACTAAGGAGATGGGGAGACCACCGTTGATCATTGAGTTGATTACGAGGACTCGGACAAAAAAATCGGGAGGTTTTGTCGACGACCGCACCCAGAAAGCTTTTGTAAGTAATTAAACTTATGTTTTTTTTTTAAGTTAATAACAAAAATAGTGACGTTATTTCCACGTGGCAATCTATAAGTTGTGGCGTGATTATCATGTGGCAACTGATAAATTGCCAGGTGACTGATTTTCATATGGCAACTGATACATTGCCACGGGAAACTCACGTGGCAATTCATAAGTTGATTTGTGAAAATCACGTGACAAATTTTTAATATATTTGAATTTAGTATAATTTAATATATAAATGTTTTAATTTTTTTTTAATTGTATTATTTAATGTATGTGTAGGATGATTATCAGACATTGCTAGCACGTTTTCTGGAACACAATCCGCAATACAGGCCAGCAGAGGGGGAGCCGCTTAATGGGGATGTTGATTTCTATATTTGGAATGAGGTTGTTAATGGAAAAGGGCCTAATGGTTGCTTTTTTGCGGGAGGAAATTTGGCCGCCGGCTTGAGAGTTGGTGATCGTAATCTGTTTCAAAGACTTAGAGATGGAGAAGGGGGGTCACATCAACCCAATCTGACTCAGGTTCAACTTGAAACAGTACGACAATTGGCGGCCAGTGAAGTGAGACGCGAAATGGAGGCCCAAATGACGACAATGAGGCAAGAGCAGGAGCGTCAGTTAGAGATCATGCGGAAGCGGCAATCTGATATGGAGGAGCAGATGAGACAGTTTATGCAAGGCGGTCGAAATCAAAATGTTCCTGATCATACACAGCCGGATGATGACGGACTTGATGACTTTGATCTTGATAATTTTCCGGGTGAAGATGCCCCGTGAAAACATTTTTTTTATTTCGTTTTTATATTTGCATTTATGTAAGATATATTTATTTTTATCATTTTAAATTAATAAATTATATAACATTTAATTATGTGAATTTATTTTATAAAATTCTATTATTCGAAATATAAAATAAAATACTATTATTCTAATAATTTTAATATATAAATTTTATTATATAAAATTTATTATATAAATTTTAATATATAAATTTATTATATAAATTTTATTATTTAAATTTTATTATATAAATTTTATTATTTAAATTTTATTACATTAATGAATTAATATAAAAATTAATTATTAACAATTTTTTAAAAAATATAAACGTCCCCTGTAGCGACGTGGGAATCATGTCACAAATTAGTGACATGATTCTCACGTCGCTAATAAAGCTGTCATTATGTAATATGTAGCGACGTGAATACCACGTCACAACTTTGTGACGTGGGAATCACGTCGCTACTTGCTTGCCACTTACTCCCCAGCGACATAACTCACCACGTCGCTAATTTTGCCTTGCCACGTGATTTTGATGTTTGCCACATGATTTTCACGTGGCAACTGAGCTTCTTTTTTGTAGTGCCTTCTCTCACTTTTAAAGAGCACGCGCCATCTCACTTGGCTAAAAGAGAGAGGAGGCGTCAAGTGAGATGGCGCCTAGGGCAAAAATGCTGGTGGAGGCGCCAAGTGAGATGACTCCTCCTTTTAGGAGTAATCTGAAACATGATTATTTGCGTAATTTTTTCCAAAACGTGGTTATTTGCGAATTTTTTTTTAATACCTGATTATTCAAAAAATAATTCCCAATAATAACCACTTTTTTATTGAAACACATTTAATGTGCCACTCATAATATATCTTTTAATTCCAAAAGAAAAGAAAATTGAATTTTTCGTTGCCAATTTAATGATTAGTCTCATAACAAACTCAAACGACTTAAATTGTAAATCAGTTGTATGACATTTTTTTACTATATTTGTTTTTTTTTACTATATTTAGTTTAATCATGACAAAATAAATATAGGTCTTATTTAGCTATAATATGAACTATAAAAAATATTTTATAAAATTTAATTTAAGTATAATTTCATCGTGACAAATTTTACTCTCTATAATAATCTGTTTTTGTACATCTTCAACGATGTTCTCACGATCTTCATTATAAAAATACTTTAGAACATCAGATACCAAAATAATATTTTAGAAAAGTTGAACAACATCATTGATTCAAGGTATAACAAAACATATTTGGAAACAAAATATTTTAATAGAGCAACATCACTTTCATATTCTTACTCTTATGGTGAATATATATTTTCTTTCATATATTTTTACAAAATTCACCACTTATATTTTCCCTTATCATATCATATAAGCATAATTCATATCAATGTCTTCATCACTTGGAGTGACACTCTGCCTCTGAGAGCCCAACTTGCCTAGCCAACTGCATAAAAGGAGAAAATAAGCTTTAATTAATATACAACAAATTAACAATACATCTTGTAAAAAAATAATAAAAAGTATTACATATTTACCTGAAAATAAGCTTCAAGTTTCTTTTTTAGTGAAGCATATTCTTTCTTTAATTGATGGAAACTCTTCATGCATCTATATATTCAGACAAGAATACTAGTATCATTTTTTAAAATTAAAATTTACAAATTGAATAACTAAAATATCAATTTATTTATTTAATTTAAAAAAAAAAATGAAGAAAATAGTTTACCCTTCAATATTTACTGCACTGCAATATTCCCTAAACAGATTGCACTCAGCTTTCACCTTTTTGGCTCCAATGCTACAACAAATTATAATAAAAGAATTATATAATTAGGGTTATTAAAATATTATTAATTGTTACTATAATTTTTATTTTAGGCAATCTTATGTGTCTACCTTGAACTACTTCCTGTGAACTGATGCATAAGGGTGTCCAGTTTATTGAAATCCAACATGTTCCTCTCTTTTCTGTATATATAATTTGCAAAACAAAAGGTGAATTTTAATCATATAGTAAAATTAAAAGAAAAAGTTATCATGAAAGTACAAAGAATGGTGAAATGGATGAACTTACAAAGCTTGTTCTATGCTTGAAATAAGGCGTAGTGAATCACGGTAGTAAAGAGTGACAATTTCTTCGACAAAGTTAGGATTAGCTTCGTCTTGTAGTTCTTCTAGTTGGATAAATTGTTCATCAAGCAATCCCTAAAAAAAAAAAATACAAATGAGACAATTATAATAAAACAAATAAACTTAATATTATATCGATTATGAAAAACACACAATAAATTTGAATATACATATGATATGAATGTATTAATCGGATGATATACGAGTTCAATAAGAACGAGATCGTACCTGATCAAATAAAGATTGTTTCATTATCACAAGTTGCCTATGAGAGTGATTGTTTTTCTCCATTTGATAAATAAGAGCTTAATATTGTGATTGAATTGGGAGAATTAATGCATGGTAGTTTAAGAAGAAAGAAGTTGATTTTATAGCATAAAAAAGATGTTACACGTGTCTAGAAACTAACAAGTGAGAAGCTTGAGAGTGGTGTGGGGCTGGTTACAAATTCGAATATTTTGCATTGCATGCATTATGTTTTAGACATTTGGGAGTGAAATGAAATATCTCAATGTAAAGGGAAAAGGACCACTTTCATCTATCTATCTATCAACCACTAATGGGAGAGTATATTATATTCGTCTTCAATCATAGTTTCTGTAAAAGTGAGAATGATTAATTATGTTTAAAAGAAATAAAATAATATAAATAAATAGATTAAAGTAAATTAATAAATAATATAAAAAAATAAATATTATCAAATAATAAATTAATATAACTTATCATATTAATAAAATGTAAACAAATATAAAATATATACATTCAATTTAGTTCGGTTTAAATTAGTTTTAAAAAATTAATTCAAAATTCAATTTAAACCCGACGAATTTTATAAAGTCACATTCAAATACATTCAATAATTTTTTATTTTTAAAATCAATTTAATTTTTTATTTAAATCGATTTGAATTCTATTAAAAAGTGTATGTGAAAAAATAATCAAATAAATAAGTCTTCTTTTAAAATAAAATATATTGTTTAAAATGAGTGAGTAAAATCTACGAAATCTAATCTGATAAAATCTTCAATATTGTATAAATAATGGATACATACAAGAAATCTTTTTAATAACATTAGAGATTAAAAAATTTCATCAATAAAAAATAGAATGAAAAACACAAATTAAATAACACTTCTATAAAATATGAATATTTCAAAACACTTTGAAAAATTAAAATTGTTTAAAAATATATAAATATAATAAACTAAATGATAAAAAAAAGCATATTTAATTTATAATTTAAACTGACAAAACTTATTTCAAACTCATATATAACTTACCTCTGTGGTATTGTTTGTTTTAAAGATTAAAATCATTTTTAATAGCAAGATAAACTACAAAACATTATCCAAAATATTATTATGCTAATCTAATTTAAGAATTAATTTTAACATTAAATAATTTCAATCTCTTATCAATCGGAGTAATGGAGATTAAATTGTAGTATTCTTTATCAAATTTATTATTAACTACTATTGAACTAACTAACTATACACACAGTGAAACTATATTTAAATTAAAAAGTTTATGGAAGATTTTCGTCCTGTTTTAATAGAGATTAAACATTTATGTTTCCATGATTGACGGAATTTCATTACCAAATTTTGTTTGTTTATTATTTCCAATGTGGTTTATGTTTCATTTATTTATCTCTACCTCATGCAATTTTCTGTTTGTTCCTTTTTTTCATAATAGTTTTTTTTATTAATTTTTTCTTTTATTTTACATTTATTTTCTTTAAAGGAGAAAAAAAATTGAAAAAGTTTTTTTTATTAATTTTTCTTTTTATTTTACATTTATTTTCTTTAAAGGAGAAAAAATAATTGAAAAAGAAGATTCAAGTTCCATTTTATACTTGTTTGTAGAAGTATATATATATATTTGAAATTTTTTATAAATATATCACATTTTTTTAATTTTAATACTAAACTATCATACTTTTCTAAATAAATTCTAAAATATCTTGTTTTTTTTTATAAAATAAAATTTAAACAAAACCGCTAATTGAATGAACGGATACTTTAATATTTTTTTTTTAACAATTTTTTATTTCCTACAGATTTTGTTAGGAACTTTTCAACTTATTTGCGGATTTCTCTGCGGAAATTTACTATAGATTTTTCTATACATAATCTTTTCATAGAGTTTCTTTTGAATTTATTTTCGAATTTTAATAATTGTATTACAGAAAATCATATATGTAACAAATTCACAGGTAATTTCATAAGAGTATTATATGTTATAGATTCTGTAGAAAAATCTACAGATAAATTTATAGATGATTAAAAAAATTTTAAAAAAATAACACAGAACCACCAAAGTAATGAGCGGTTCTTCAATAACAATTTTTTTAAAAATATGATAATTTAAAATTTAATGAGAAAAAAAATAATATTTTAGTGAATAATTTATAAAAATGTGATATATCTATAAAAATTTCTATATATTTTCCTTTCTAATTAATTAGGTAGTTGATCAATCAATTTGTACCAACTTATTCAAAAGTGTGTACATGTGTTTCTTTTTTAAGTAGAGATTTCTGAAAAAGTTAAGTTCCCACTCAAGGAGAATGTAGAATATTTGTTTATTATCAAGTGAATAATTAATGAACAAATAAAACTTTTGATGTGACTAATAAAACTTTTACTACTATTTTCTTTAATTATATATATATATATATATATATATATATATATATATATATATATATATATATATATATATATATATATATATATATATATATATATATATATATATATATATATATATATATATATATATATATATATATATATATATATATATATATATATATATATATATATATATATATATATATATATATATATATATATAATTTTAACTTCAATTTATCTATCACTAACCGTTTTATAATAATTTACATTTTCTTTTAATTGTATTATTTTATATCATATAATTAAAATTAAAATTAAAACTTAATAAAAAATATTATTAATATTTCAAGGGTGTATATTCTAAAAATAATAATAAACAAATACAAGAGTGTATGTATTTTTATAAAGCAACTATATTTCAACAAAATTATGTTCGAGAAAAAATAAATTATGGAGAAAAAACATAAACCAAATAACAACATAAGGATATAACGTGAAAATTTCAAAATCGGAAAAAAAAATTATGACCATTGTCAAATGATAACTAGAGAAAAATATTATGCGAGAGTTATTATAACACATAGACTATCTTCAACTACCCCAAAGTCCCAATATATTCTCGCACTTTTCAAAGCAAATATTTAACTACCTCTCAACACTCTAATACATGAGTATAAGAGAACAAAAAAAGTCAAATACAAGTTTAAAGTACTTTTGACTGGTACATCTTGTAACGAAAAACTTGAATCCTATGTATAGTCTTGGACTCTCTCTTCCTTCACAAAACTAAGCGATGTGAGACTTAGAAGAACTTGAGTCTTATATATAGTTTTGGACTCTCTCTTCTTTCACAAAACTAAACAACGTGGAACTTATTCAACATGTATATTTTCAACCAACTCCAACAATCTTCACCTTGATTGAAAATAATACACTAACTTTAATTGTCTTCGTAGATAAAAATGCCTCGATTCCATGAGTATAGACCCTATGACATGTATATATGCATATGAAGATGAAGTATAAGCCAACTAGGGTCAAAATGAAGAGGGCGGATTTTGGGGTACAACAATGATGTTCCAACATCTTTTCCAACATCATTCCCAGTCTCATAGATTTCACCCTTAACTATGGTTCTGGAGATAACCCCATAGTAATCCATACATCATTCTTGAATGAACCATAATAGAATCAACCATCAATAGCTGAATACCCTTTAAGACCATATCACAAATACATGCAGTATATAACACACCTCAAGGACCATCTTATAAGCACAATGTCCAGACCACCTGTTTGACTTTGAGGTGTTTGATCATAATTCTTCTGCCTAAAGAGGGGATTCCCTCTAGGAAGATTACAACATATAGGGTTTTGTATGATCATCAACCCTTCAAAAAGACTATCCTTGAGTACCTCTCCTTCACCTAATTCTTCTGAACAACTCATCATGACTATAAGTTAATCTTCCAAAATATCATCTTACCTTAGGTTGATGCATCTCCATTGCACACAACCCATCGAGTGTCTCTTCCATTTTAGAAGAATACGATTTCCATGTTCTCATAGACTTGATAGTAGATATCAAGTTTGAGTAAACAACCTCCATCGTATTTGAGAGAAACACTAGTCAAACACATAAATTCTCAATACAGGGATGTCAAAACATTATATCTGACATCTCTTCAAGAATCTTTAACTCCAGATTTGAGACTCTTCTTCATTAGCTGCTAGGAACCACTTAGAAAATTATACATCCTCCTCCTTAATAGCATCACAGTATGTGGTTAGTGCATATTGTAACACGGTGGAAGAACGGACTTGGTTGTTTTACGTTTGATCGTAAATGTTACGGTTAGAAAGAGTCGCCACCGACTTTTCTTTTATCCAAAAGGAAAGGCTGAAAAGAACAGGAAAGACCTTTGATATGTTTTCTTGAGTTCGGGAGGTAGATTATGAAAAGGGAAGGTATTAGCACCCTTTTCATCCGTAGTTATCTACGGGCTCTTAGTTGCTTGCTAGATCACTTTCTTTTGTTTGAAAATGTGCTTTGTATGATGGGTTTTGAAAGTATTTTGAAAATGTCTTTGTAATGGTTCTCGTTTCTATAAGAACGCGTATAAAGTGTTGTTTCGAAAATAGTTCAAAGAGGTGTTCGTGTTTTTGAAAGTGATTTTAAAAAGGTGTCTTCTTTGTAATGGCTCTCGTTTCTATAAGAACGCGTACAAAGTGTTTTTCTTTTGAAAATGTTTCAAGTTTGAAAGATGTTTTGAAAGTGTTGGTGTTTGTTTTGAAAATAGAAAGGATGTTTTGGTTTAAAAATGAGCAAGCAACTTAGGAACATTCTACCTACTCAAAAGTCTTTCTTGTTTATTTCCTCTTTCCTTTGACATTGTTATCTAACCATGGATTGGTAAGTAACTCTATCTTTGAATGTAAAAGGGACGGGCATGGGTCATCGTATAACCATGATGAGCAATGTTGTAATATATCTTAGCATTTTCTTTAAGGGACTAAGATCATTTTGAAAGGCAACTTTTGATAGCGTCATCGAGGGACTATGATCTTGTATTTTGTTTTTTTTTATAAGACACCTCACATGCATAATATGTCCATTTTTGTAAGGCAACAAAGTGGATTTATCCTAGGGGTGTAAAGTGTGCAAATATATTGTATTTCATGCTTGAGTTTATCTTGGATTAGGGTTTTTTAAGCATTGATTTTATTATTTCCATACAAACCCTAATTTACTAGCATTTGTATATAAAGCATTAAATTGCGGGAAATAAAAATACTAAGCTATTACATCATTAGGGGAGGGGGTGTACAAATTTACAAATAGGGAAATTGCAAGAAAATTAAATCTAAATAATTATTACAACCATATTGAATATTGTACAAGAATTGAATAAATAACAATGTACAAATGCAAATGAAAAAAAAATATTTTTGTTTTTTTTATTTTATAAAACAAAATAAATGTAAAAATAATAAATAAAATATTTTTTGGGTTTTTATTATTAATAATAAAAAATAATATTAATAAATATACTAATAATAATAATAATAAAGGAAAAAGAAATATAATATAATAAGAAAAAGAAAATAAAAATGAAATTGGGTCAGGGGGTGCTGAAATAATGCAAGGGTTAGAAAAAGAAAAAAGTAACCAGGTCCATGTTGGAGGCCCCAAACCTGTTCAAACAAAAAAGAAACAGAAAAAATATGAAAAGAAAGAAGTAAAACGGACGTTAGGGCTCGAACCTAGATCCGTTAAGTGAAAGACGCACGCTTTAACCACCGGGGTGGTGATACATCTGTTAATATTAGCACAACAATAAGTACATAACACACAACTTGCCCTGACTGTACTTCATCTTCAACATCCAGCCAAAAGATTTGTAACTTGCTCATTCTTCAACCATTTTCAAAAATGTAAACATGAAACTTGTGTATTTTTTCATCACGAATCCAACCATGTAACTAATTTAAGCTAACATTCAAATATAAAGATGAATTTATGAAAGTACCAAATTCTGAACTAAATATTTCAGCAAGTTTAAACTCAAAATTCTTCATGCTCAAGCAACATAAATGAAATCTATGGACATGTATAGTTTCAGGGTAATGATATCTATATTCTATCTTCACAAATGCAAGCCTAACAATGCCTATATAAATAGTTCAAAAGTCATAAAACTCACCTTGCAAGAGGGTATCGTGTTTTGAGTTTGAGCAGCTTTTGATGAGTTCCAATGATTGGGTTAGCTTCCTCAAGTTCCTAGGAAGCTAATGTGATGTTTGGCTTGAGCTGAAAGTGGCTGAGGAGTTCTGCGGAATTCCACTTGCAGAGCTCTGTTTTTGAAAATGGAACTTGATGATGGAGGTGTTAAAATTATGTAACAGGGGCGGGGATGCCTTGTGTATGATGTTTGGAAGCTTTTGGAAGCAAAAGTCCAAGAAACGCATGAGTGAAATGGAAGTTTGAAGTTCTTGGTCAGAATATGCAACAATGGTGATTTGTGATATAGTTCTGAGTTCTTGTGTCTTTGAGGGCTTAAGCATGCGTGTGTTTTGATATAAATGACTTGTGCATAAGTAAGGAAAAGGTTGTGAGGCTTGAGAGAGTCAGAAGTACAAGATATAGATTGATTGTTATGTTACTTGATTTTGAAGAAAAGTGGGAATATGGTTTCAAGACATAGTACAAGCATGAACTGAGTTGTTTAGAGGCTTTAGACAAGTTTATTTTGGATTATAGGTTGTGTGTGATCAGAAGAAAATAATTTCAAAGCTCAAGAACTGATTTTGTGCATAAAGCTACTTTTCAAAAATGGCAATGTGCACTTTCTTCCCAAAATGGAAATAAGCAGGGGCAATGCATTGAATGCTTGAGTTAAAACCTCTAACATTTGTGCCAAACATTAATTATGGAATGCCAAGCAAGTTTGAGGCCTTCAAAGCAAAGGTTGTGCAGCCTAGCATGAATTTGAATTCTTGTTCATCATGAAATTGACCTAAAATCCAAGAATGAAATACCAACTTCATGCCTTCGATTCTCCTTGCTCAAAAATGATCTCAAGGAGTTCTTGGACATTTTAGAAATCTTGTAATGTGCTCTAAAACCCCTCTTTGAGTCACTTTTTAAAATTATCCTTGGAACTATGTGAAAAACTGTCATGAAGTTAGGTCAAAATCCTGCCTAAACTAGGGCAAAATTTCACTAAGTTTCCAAGTTTCATGAACATGTACTCACAAAATCATAAATTGATATCCATGTATTTCTAGGAGAAGTTGTGTAAATAAATGTTTTATATCTCATTTATATCTATAACTTTCATGTTGAAAGTTTCCTTTGAATCATCATGGTGAAAAAATGGCTCAAAGTTGTGAAAAAAACATGAAGTTTTCAATACAGAAAAATTTCTAAGTTTGGAAACTTTGACTTTTCAAAATGAAATCTTGGCTTTTTGATTTCTTGATGAAAAAGTTTCATATTTATACATGTTTTAATGAATTGTGATCTTTGACACTTGATTTTGACCAAAAAGTCAAAGTTTGACTTTTCAATATACAGTTGACTGAAAATCAACTATCGATCAATTGATCTTGAGGGAAGTTTTGAGTCATGCCATTAGGTCAAAATGATGCAATTGAATCCTTGAGATCATGTTTCCAACCAATCAACCATTTTCTAGTTCAAAAATTAGAAATTGCCCTTTCTCAGCCAAAACCCTAATTTTGACCATTTTGCCCTTTTGGTTATCTGATCAAATTTCTTGAGGAATTATGGTCCAAACTTGATAAAATGACATATAGGAGTTAAAAATGTTGATATGGATAAAAAATTATGAATTTTGACTGTAAATTGACCATAATTGACTTTTTCCCTAATACAATTTATTTTTAGGTCAACTGATTAATTGACTGAGCAAAAATGTGATCCAAGACTTGAAACTTGACATGAGCAATATTGAGGGTCCATAATGATCAATGAAAGTCATATGAGGCATTAAAAGTTCAATTATCCTTATGCAATCTCAAACCCTAATTTCAGTCATCAGTGCTTAAGGAGGTGTCATGAGCTGGTCAACCCTTGTGCAGTCTTGAACCAAAGGAGATCTTGTGAGAAAATAATTGATAAATGAGATAGAAAATTTTGGAGTACAACATCTGCCCCTGTTCAATCTTCTTAAACCTGAAGAGTTAGATTGGCGGATCCGTCATTCGTGAGTTGAAGGTGGAAGATGATTGAACACTAGAGTGCCCAGAAATTTGCACTCAAAGATGAATTGTGAATGGGATTATAGATGCCCTTTGGAGGAATGATTGAGATTTGTTGGATATGGGATTATCCAAGGGTGACTGTTGACGAAAAATGGACTAAATTTGAACTTGATTTTAACTGGAAACGAATCATAACAAATCTTTGGAGCGATTTATCTGAAACTAGCAGAAGTCTTGTATGTTGTTCGACTGGGAAGAATCAGAATAAATCTTGGAGAGATTTATCTGAACCAGGAATTTTCGTTTGGAAAGTATCAGGATAAACCGTTGAGAGGTTTAAACTGAACCAAAAAGGTCTTGAATATTCTTTAACTAGAGAGAATCATATTAGATCTTTGAGCGATTTATCTGAACCAGGGAAAGTGTTCACTAGAAAAGAATCAGAATAAATCGTTGAGAGATTTATCTGAACCTGCAGGGATTTGGAGAAGAATTAGAATAAATCGTTGAGAGATTTATCTAAACCAGAGATGTATTGGATTATCTTCAACTGGAATAGAAGTCAGAGAGATCTTAGCGTCGATCTGACTGGACTAGAGAAAAATCTTGAATTAACTTTAACCGGAATGGAAATCAGAAGAATCTTAGGATTGATTCAACTGAACCCGACAAAAGAGAGAATTTCCACCGGAAAGAATCAGGATAAACCGTTGAGAGATTTAAACTGAACCAACAGAGGTCTTAGATGAGGAACAAAATAATATTCATAAGTGAATTGTATTTGACTCGTATCTAAGAGATGTACTGAATGAGATTCAGAATGACATCCGTATCTGGATCGTATCTGGACTGTTTCTGGAAGAGTGTATGGGAAGGAGCCTGTGTAGGATTGTTTCAGCTGGTCGTGTAGATAATTGCCCTGGCTTTTTACAGGTATTAATTTCTGACCTTTTGAAGATTATTGATAATAGCCATCTATTGAATAATCTTATCCTGATAAAGGTAAAATGTTAGTTGTATGCAATGTCATGATGTATGAAATGCATGGTGCAATGATGTTCTCAAAATAAATAATATTTGTGTCGTATGCACTTGTCATGTACGTAATATGATTCATGAAGGGTGAAATGTTATTTGAATGTATCTTTGTTTGGGAAAATAAATCCTTGACAAATGTTGGGGAGTCAATAAATCTCGGACCTCTTTTGAAGAGTAGGTGTGTTTTCAAACTTTGCTTAGAATGCTTCTATTGAGGATTCCTGTTTTGTTAAGGAGAACTCCGCTGGGGAATGTTGAAAAATCTATGGAGTGTGTTGATTCTTGTATAGGGAAAAGAGTTTAAGAGCCTCAGTTGTCTATTGCTCTATTGGAGAGTCGAAGTTGAACTGATATCTGGTCAGGTTCGGGCTTCACAATGTCTTTGAAGAAGTGAACTACTATCTGGTCGGATTCCAGGCTTCGCAACACCTTATATTGTTATATGGTCGAAATCCAAGCTTCATAGTGTCTTTGAAGAAGTGAACTACTATCTGGTCGGATTCCAGGCTTCGCAACACCTTATACTGTTATCTGGTCGAAATCCAGGCTTCATAGTGACTTGTTGGGGATTGTAGAGTAGTCTATTGGGGAAGTAAACCCTGTTGTCAGTCTAGTGGAGAGGTGACGATTTCATTGGAGAAAATCCTCGAGAATTCTTGAGATTGAATCAGCTGGTGAGAAGTTTTCAGAGATTGAAACTTTGGTTGGGAGTCATCCTATGAGAAGGATTTTGGGGACATTTGTCACTGCCCCTAGTAGCAAGTGTTTGTGGCACTGCCAGGAATTAATTTACTGTACGTAACCCTTTGTTGGGATTTGCGTTCAATGCCCCAAGTGATGGAGATGAAGACTTGCCCCTGGTTATTCAGCACTTCTTGAGAGATTTCTTAGAATCTTGACTTGACTGCCCCAGGTGGGCTGAATAGTGATATTTCATGCCCCCTTGTTGATAGGAGATTTATCATTGGAAATGTCATCCCGCTTGAAGTGATTTTGTTCACTAAGAGAGCTTTCGTTCATCAGATATTGGTTGTGTGAATTTCTCCGCTGTCAAACCAATAGTCATATGCAAACAGCGATATCCAAATACTGCAAAGTTTTATGCTTGTCTTGAAATTTTGAAAATGCGTTTTAGCAAGTAAAAAAATTGTAAGAAAATTAAAAACTCATGATTTAGAGTAAAATCTTACAGGAGTCAGGATACCTTTTGTAACAATATGCTTTCGAACTAACCCATGCTTCAATTAAGACTTTTGAAGGGTTGTAACGTGGCTTGGTTCACGGTTTAAGAAACGAAAGATAAATGCTCAAAGTGTATTTGTACCCGCCCATTCTTTGTGATATTCTTCAATCCTAAACTCATCTAATTGTACGTTTGAACTCCAATTGAGTTTGGAATGACATTTTGGTGATGGTTCAGACAAATTAAGTTTGTCGGAAGGAAGTCATTTCTTGCAACATTTTTCATGTTGTCGAGGATTTGTAGTGACCTTTTTCTCTTGATTTGTTATCCCTAATTTTTGTCTGACTGTTCTTGTTTTGAGATTACAGTCAGCGGGATGCCCCAGTGTTCTCCTTTGTAGGTTTTGACTTAGTGGGCTTTTCTTTTTTGAGAGATAACGACTGCCTATTTGGTAGGGAACCATCATTGTCTTTCTGATTTTTGATGTCATTCGTTGTATTACAAAGTGGAAGTTTGCGACTGAACGCGCATTTGAATTAACTGAGAGACTACCCTGCCCCAGGTTTTGATTAAAGGTTTCAATTTGTATGTAAAAAAATAAAACTTTTACTTCTTTGGCTCGAAGGGGTTGACTAGGGATTATCTTCCTTATAACTCCAGTGTTTAGGATTTGAAAGAAACGCATGTACATCGTCAGCAAAGGTCTGTCCAAAAGCATAATGTATGAGATTATGGCATTGTTTTCATCATCCTCCCTCTAAAGGCTTGTAACTTTTAGCAAGAGTTAAATGTCATAAAGAAAGTAGAAAGCATAGTTTAAATATAGTGAAAACGAATGGATGAATTCAAGACAAACATATGAAATGCATTAATGAAACGAAGTTTAACATTAATAGATAATTGTTTAATCAACAAAGAGATTACAACTTGAAAATTCAAATGAACAAAAAATTTCCTCACCCCGATCGTTGCTTCATGTGGATGCCCTTGAGGGGTGGTAGAAGAGTTCCAATTGATCGTCTTGTGTAAACTCCAAGACTCCTTCGTCAATTAGGTCTTGAATCTTGTTCTTCAGATCCCAACAATTGTTCGTGTCGTGCCCGGTGTGATATGGTGGCAGAACTGACTGTTAATACTGGTTTGCGTTTTTTGTTTGCAAAATGTCGCGGTAAGCAAGAGTCGCCACCGACTTTTATTTTATCCAATCAGGAAAAGGAAAAAGAATAGAAAAAACCTTTTTTTGAGATGTTTCTGAGTACGAGGGGCAGATTATAGAAAGGGAAGGTGTTAGCACCCTTTCTATCTGTGGTTTTCCATGGGTTCTTAGGTACTTGCTCATTTTTAAATTGCTTGTGTGTGCTTGTTTTGAAAAGTTTTGTTTTACTTTGTTTTAACCCTTGTTTTTGTCCTCAAGAGTGTTATGAAGTTGTTTTTGAAAACCTTGTTTGGGAAAGTGTTTGTGTGAAAAAGTTTGTTTGTTTGTTTGAGCAAGTATCTAGGAACTAATCTACCTACTTGAAAAAAGTCTGTTCGTTTTCCTTTTAGACAATGCTATCCCATTATTGAGAAATAGGTAGCACCGTCGTTGGAATTTTTTAGGGACATTCGAAGGGACAAATACGGTCACAAAAGCATTGTTAGGAAATGTTAGTAGTCATCCTAAAGCCTTAAAGATATTTTTCCGAGGCAACATTTGAATGGGTCATTTTAGATATTTCGGGGCTAGAGGATAACCACTAACAAGCCATATACTTCATGACCGTTTACCGAAGGCAACCAGAGGGAGTAAACCCTAGGAGTGAGCATGTGCGAGTGTAATTTTCAGTTAATTTATCTTTGCACATCTAGGGTTTTCTACTGTATTAATTTTCAGTTTGTCTTTCCATACAATCCTATTAACATACATCTAAGCAGTTTATAGTTTACGGAAATTAAAAGTGCGAAAAGTTTAAAGTCCTAGCTATTACAGGGCTTTTGCAGATACATAATTATTTTGACTGAAAATAAAGATGCGGAATTGAAAACCCTAATTACTATTACAAACTCGGAGCAGTTACAATAATAATAAAAAGAGATTAAAAATGCGCGCGGCGAATTAAATGCGAGAATAATTAGGAAACCTAAGAAATCTAGTTGAAAAAGATTTAGGTTATTTTTGAGAAAAATTAATTAGGTTGTGTACAAATTAAACCCTAATTTCTAATTATTTTAATTATGAAAAGAAAGATTAAATTTCCCTAAATAATTAAACTAATAAATTAAGGAAATAAAATATTTTTATGAAAAAAAATGATTTTTGATGTTTTTTGTGATTTTTGATTTTATGATAAAAACTGATTTTTGTGTTATTTTTGTTAAAGGAAATAATTAATGAAATAATTAAAATAAAGGAAATAAAGAGAAAAGAATTAAATTGGGCCTGTTTGGAATCTGAAAGAGGGGGTGCATTGTTGAATTTGTGCCAAGCCCATTAGCTGAGCCCACTCCCACACTTGATCTTGTGTAGCCACGCTTGGAGGGTGCATCATGGACCTTTCTTTGACTGAGTGTTGGATCTGGATTAGTGATGATCTAGTGGCCAGATGGTGGTAGCGCATGGTGGACGTCTGGTTGTATAAAGCATGGAACCTGTGTGTAAATATTAAGAAAATAGAGAAAATGTTGAGACCTGGGATCGAACCCAGGTCCTCTACACTTTCAAACGTGCGCTTCACCACTGGGCCACATGTTCTTTTGTTAATGAGAATGAATAAAAAATAATATAATGAAATATGGGTCAGTATAATAATGCAATGCGCGAAATTCAAATAAACCAATGATGGTCAGCCACGTTATTGTCTCTTTCCCCAAGACTCTCATTTTTGACACCAACCCTTTACCTACGGTCAAATCCGTCGCTGTATGCTATAGTGACGCTATTTTCTTGTAGCTATAAACCTACAATATATCAAAATGCAAAGCAAGCAATATTAATCAGAACTAAAAACATATACCCACTAAGAATCTTGCCCTGAGTTCATTGATATCATTAATCAGTCCTAATTTTACCTCTACAGAGAATCCCTA
This sequence comes from Vicia faba, assembly GCA_948472305.1. NCBI lineage: Eukaryota > Viridiplantae > Streptophyta > Magnoliopsida > Fabales > Fabaceae > Vicia > Vicia faba. The sequence goes on from OX451739.1 coordinate 417,582,795, forward strand.
ATTTGAAGCTTCCAAACCCTAGTAATGGCGTAAGCTTGTTCCTGCACTAGAAATCAAATCTAGACTATCCAAAAGATCATAAACATGATTATGAATACATTAATGCAAGCAAATCGAAGGTAAAATGCGTAAAACCCTGAAAACGAGTTTGAGTTGTAAGGGTGCAAACTGTGATCTGTATCTTACAGTTCTAGACGTTTTGTGGCTTGAGAATGATTGGAATCACTTCAGAGTACGTCCAAGAATAGATTAATGGCTTTGGAATTGCTTGAATTGGAATGCAAATAAAAATCCGACCTACACTTTTTCTTCAAAAATTTGAGTTTTGTTTGGGGTTCTCACGACTGTAATCCTTGTTTTTTTGGCTTGGTTATGTTCTGTATTTGTACTAGAACGAATTAGGGCAACAAAAACATCTTACATTTTTTTGATTCATGGAGATTTGATTTAGTTTTGCCTTGTATAATATCATTCCAAAACAACCATAATCATGTTATTTTTTCTTCAATTTCCCTTGATCTGATTTGGATATGATATGCTAGCTTGATTAGATTTGATTCCTATAAAAAATCAGATCAAAATCAATCTTTTTGTATTTTTTTGCCATTTATTTGATTTAATTTGAACATTAAATAATAAAAAATCAAAATAAAATAAATAATGAAGAAAATATTGTGTGGTTGCTGATTTGGGTCGTGGACCATGTCACAAGCAAGATGCAAGCATGAAAAGTTAGGCCCATTGGACAAAAAATGCACTTTTGAGCATATTTGACTTTTGGCAATTTTGCAAAAATGGTCAACTTTGACAAGGCATATCTCCTCCAATTTTAACCCTAGAGAGGTGTTCTTGGACTTTTTAGAAAGCTTAGGATATCCCTTAAACAACCCTTTTGGTTTCATCTCAATTGGGTCTTCCATGTTCATGTAAGAAGCTATGACCCAAAAGGTGTTTTTGTTGACTTTTCAAAAGGACCTATAATGTAGAAATTCATATCTTTTGATGAGTGCATATTTTGAACTTGTGGGATGAAGATAAGTTGTAGGGAATTGTATCCTATTCAAAATTATCCTTGGATGGAAAATTTCAGATAAAGTATGAAGAAGTTATGCTTGGTCAAAGTTTGGTTGACTTTTCCTAAGAAACCCTAATTTAGCAACTTTTGGGTTTTGATGAATTTGGGGCATTCCTTGAGGAATCATGATCAACCCTTGATAAAATGATGGATATCTCTTCAAAATTTTGATGTTGACCAAAAATCTTGAAGTTTGACTGTATGTGGGCCACAATTGACTTTTGACCTAGTACAGTTGATTTTCAGGCATCTGAGCAATTGACTAAGCAAACTTCTTATGCAAGGCATGAAACTTGACATGGATGGTCTTGGGAACATATTAGGACCATGGAAAGCATTTGGGATCTTTGGAGTTCTCACATATTGATAAAAATGGAAACCCTAGTTTGAGGTACATTGCCTTAAGAGAGCGTTTGTCTGGTCAACTCTTGGGCATCCTTGAGCAAGTTGAGGACCTCAATGGGCATGTGTTGAGTGAAATGAGAGGTCAAATTTTGGGGTACAACATCTGCCCCTGTTCAATCTTCTTAAACCTGAGGATGTAGATTGGCTGTCTGCCTTTCGTAATCTGAAGGTGAAAGATGATTGAACACTAGAGTGCCCAGAAATTTGCACTCGTCTGAGATGGTGCTGGACTGTGTAGGTAGTGTCAGGAATGGGTTTACAGATGCCATTTGGAGGGATGATGGAAGGTCACCGGAGATGGGCTTAAAGATGCCATCCATAAGATATAACGGAGAATCGTCGGAGATGGGCTTAAAGATGCCATCTAGAGGATGTTGATTTCCCGAGATATTCCTTTGATGAGAATTCTTGTTCCTGTCATTGAGGAGGAATCTGCTGAGGAATGTTGGTCTTTGTCTTAGGAGAAATGGAATTTTAGGAACTTCAGTTGTCCGTTACTCTACTGGGGAATCATCTCTTGATTGAGGAGACAGAAGTGAACTGCTTATCTAGTCAGGATCTATGCTTCGCAGTGATTTGCTGAGGATAATAAGAATGACTGCTATTTGGTCTTGCTCCAGGTTTCACAGCGACTTATTGGGGAGATGAGATTAAACTTGTTATCTGGTCGTGCTCCAGGATTTGCAATCTCAAAGACTGTTATCTGGTCGTTGTTGTACCCCAAAATTTTCCCTCCTATTTCATCAACATTTTCTCATCACAAGACTCTTGGAACTGAAGATCAAGCTAGGGTTTGCTCTGCTCAAGACACTTCCTTGCACTGTTGACCTAAATTCGAGTTTGAGTTTTGCACAGGGATGTTTTGACCCACAATGCCCAAATTGACTTTCATACTTCATATTGGACTCACAACTTGGTCCATACCAAGTTTCTAGCCTTGATTCAAATTTTTGCCCAGTCAATTGGACAATTGACCTAAAAATCAACTATATTGGGGAAAAAGTCAACTGTGGCCAATTGACAGTCAAACCTCATGATTTTTACCCACATCAACATAATGAACTCATATATGTCATTTGATCAAGTTTGGATCACAATTCCACAAGAAATTTGATCAGATCACCAAAAGGGCAAAATGGTCATTTTTAGGGTTTTGACTGTACAAAGGCAATTTTTGACTGTTTGACCTAACCAATGGCAAATCAAACTCAACCATGGACACAAGAACTAAATGACATTTGTCTTGACCCATTAAACAAGTTCAAAAGATCTCAAATGCATAAGATTGACAGATGAATTTTTTAGTCAACCGATCAAAATTTGACTGTACACTGAAAAGTCAAACTTTGACTTTTTGGTCAAAATCAAGTGCTAAGAGTTATTTTTCATCATGACATGTCAAATTATGAAACTTGTTCACCAAGAAACCCAAAAATGTAAATTAGGGTTTAAAATGGAAAATTTTCATAACTTAGAAATTTTCTAAGTTATGAAATTTTCTTATTTTTTCCTAACTTTGTCCCATTTTTTCACCAAGATAAAAATGGATTAAAACAAAACTTGAAACATAAAAGTTATAGTCCATCACAAAGTCTACAACTTTGATTCACAAAGTTTTCTCAAAAGAAGCTTGTATCTCAAGTTATGATTTTTGGAACAAGGGTACCTAAAACTTTTAACTTAGGGAAATTTTGCCCTAGTTTAGGCAGGATTTTTATCCATCTTCTTGGCCATTTTTCACATAGTTCCACTTGGAGTTTCAAGTTTCATTTCAAAGATGGATTATAGTACATGTTCCAAGCTTTCCAAATTGTCCAAGAACTCCTCAAACACCCTTGTGGTTAGAGAGAATTGAATGCTTGAAGTTGGCAAAAACTCACTTTTGTCCATGGCCATTACATGTTCATACCAATTTGCAATTCTGATCTAGCTAGCTTGGTTCACCATTACAGGCATCAAAACCAATTTGTACTCCTTAATTTAATGCATATCCATTTAGTTAAGGTATTTTCTTGGTCATTAGGGCATTATACATTAATTTAATCCTTAAAAGGAAAAAGCAACAATGCCATTTTTGCCTAAACTTCACTTTATGTCAAAACAAAATCCTTGAGGCATGGGGCCAGATATTTAAGGCAAGATCAAGTCCACTAATTCAGTAACCAAGAGCAAAAGGTGCAGCATGATTTAGGGCTTGTGCAGGCCTACATTGGGAGGAGACACACTCTTGCTTGAAAAATAAGAAAAGTTGCAAAACAGATCCCATCTCTCACACATCTGTTAAGACAAGCTTAGACAAACATTGTAGACAAGTTCCATACCTCCCAACAAGCCTGAAACATGATCCTTTCATCACTCAAACCTCCTCATACTCAGAATCACTGTTTTTCTACAAAACAGGCCAAGTTATGCATTTTGCAAGCCATAACCAAGTTCCATCGTGGGTTTTGTCCAAAGATAGTTCAAACACATTCCAATCAACTCACCTGAACTATCCCAGGCCCCCATTGCAAGCTGTAACACCTCTAACACAATTTGCCATTTTTATTTCAAAGCTCTGCAGGTTGAGTTCTACAGCATGATTCAAGCTGTTTCAAAACAAGCCAAGCATTGGAAAAGCTTCCTTGGACCTCAGGCAAGCTCAAGAGAAGCTCAAACACCATTGAAGGTTACTACATTGTCCAGCTCGAAGTCAACTGAAACATGTATTTCATGGACTTCTATCTCTCTATTTAGGAATGGTTAGACTTAGGTTTGTGAAGGAAATATATTGTACTCATAGCCCTGAAGCCATACATATGCTTAGTTTCCATTTACATTAATCGTGCTAAGAGAATTTCACTCGTGAACTTTCTGAAAAAACTAGGTTAGAAATTAGGGCCAGAGAAATTCTCTCTGGTCTTTGAGAGTTAATCCAAGTTTTTTATATGGTTGAATTCGTTGTTTAATTCTCTACAATGTTCATGTTATGAGTTTTGTCAAAAGATCAAAGAATCAGGAGTTACAGTTTGGTACATAGCGCGCGCAGGTTTGTTCAGAGGAAGAAGAAGAAGTGAATTCTGGGCTGGGCCTGGTTCCTTTTGCTTTTGACACCCCTTTATTCAGTTTACACCCCCCCTGGCCCATTTCTTTGAATATTTGTCATTTTAATGTTTTTATTTTTTATTCTGACTTTATTATTTCTTGTCTAAATATAAAAAATGCCAAAAAAATTATTTTCTATATTTTTCATATTTATTTGATATTTATTTCTATTTTATTAGTATAATCATGTAAATAAACTATTTCCTTTTTATTAAAAAAACTCAAAAAATTAATATAAAAATTATATTTGTCTTCATTTATCATTTGAAAATATTTTCTAGAATATACACATTTTTTGTAAACAAATATCATTTTTTATTTCCTTTATATATATACTTATATACTTGTTTTATTAAATAATTAGGTCCACAATATAAAAATATTACCTTTTTACTTTTATTAATATTTTACACTAAAAATATCTTTTTTTCATAATATACTTTCATTTTATGCATAAATTAATATATTATTGTATATAATTAATAAATGATATTTGTTTATTCAAAAATTAGGGTTTTGCCCTAAATAACAAAAAAATAATAAAAATTGACTCTTTTTATTTACTTATATTTCACATTAAAAAATATGCTTTTTACATACATTAAAAAACTTTTTTTGCATAATACATTTTATTTGACTTTTATTTATTTGTATTCATTTTAATTATTGTACATTTAAATATTGCCTATACAATCGATTTGGTTGTAATAACTTAGAATTTAATTTCTTGTCAAATACCCCCAATTCAAATTTGTACCCCCTCCCTATATCATGTTGTAATAGTGTAGCATTTAAATTCTTGCACATTTAAAAGCTTTCAATTATGCCATGTTTAGACATAGGGTTTGTATGCAAATAAAATCAACAACTAGTTTGACCTAATCCAAGATGAATATGCATGAAAAACAAACACAATGCACACTTGCACCCCTAGGGTTACAATCCATTTGTTGCCTTCAAAAATGGGTCATGGTTGCATGTCAAGTACTTTGGAAAAACAAAAACAAACAAAACGATCATAGTCCCTCGATGACGCTATCTGAGTTGCCTAAATAAAATGATCAAGTCCCTTAAGGAAAATTGCCAAAAATACTTAACACCATTGCTATCATGGTCTATACGATGACCCGCGCCTGTCCCGTTAACATCCTAACACAAGGTTGTTCACTAAATACAATGGTGAAACAACACTGTTAAAAGGGTTAAAAACATAAGAAAGATCTTAGAGTAAAGTAGTGTAGATAGATCTTAGTTACTTGATCAAAGCTTGCAAAAACATCCTTGCTATTTTCAAACACACCTCACAACACAATTTCAAAACCCTACTTTCAAACATTGGAAATTTTTTCAAAAGATAAAAACACCTTTGTATACATTTAAACAAGAATCATTACAAAGGTTGCCACAACAAATGGCCTCTTTTTCAAAACATCTTTCAAAATCACACACAAATCACCATTTCAAACAATTGAAAAGCAAAGCAAGTGATCTAAGCAAGTAACTAAGAGCCTATGGATAACCATGGATAGAAAGGGTGCTAATACCTTCCCTTTCTATAATCTACTCCCCGAACTCAAGAAAACATCTCAAAGGTCTTTCCTGTGCTTTTTGACCTTTCCTTAGGATAAAATAAAAAGTCGGTGGCGACTCTTGCTAAACCGAAACATTTGCGAGCATAAACGCAAAATCCCAAGTCAGTTCTCCCACCGTATCACAGAACTGGAGACTCTGCTGGGGAATACTTTAAAAGTGGAGTAACCTTAGGGCTTAGATCACCCTTTGCATGATTATTGTTTGCTTTGTTTGCTTTATATTTGGTTCTTTTGTTTGGGCTTGAAATCCTCTACCCGGATTTGGGAAACATTCATAGGTAAATAGCAATACATTATGGAAACTGTGTGGGGTATACCGACATGGTTGAAGCAATAGATATATTAGTGCGACATATTTGTGAGTACCGGTAGCCTTTGAGTCAATCAAAGAGAATATGAGGCCGCTGAGTGATGTCATAAAACACTAATGAACTCTTAGAACCTTACTTGACCATCTTGGCCTTTCATTAGGAGTAGTGAGATGGCCGGCTTTGATGCAGTCCGAAGTTGGTAGATACTCGATACTACACTCATTGAGGGTTGTTTTCTTGGAATATTTTGGTCGCTAGTTAAGTGGCTAAACCAAAACAATTAACATAGAAAACAATCCAGTGATATTGAGCTCCTTAGAACCCGGTTACTATTTATTGGACAGGTTTGAGCCAACTAACTTCAAGAGGGTATTTACCTATGAAACCTCATGCAAGCCTGAAACTAGGGTTTTTGTGTGACTTGCTTGTCCATGTGTTTGTGCATACATCATAAACATCATAAAACATCATATGCATCCACTAACCATTTCAAGGGTTTGGATCTTCATCTTTGTTCTTGTTTTGTAGGTCATGGAGTCTCTTCGCAGGAAAATAGTTCAAGTCAACCTTGTGAGAATCCCTTCTCAACTCAAGGAGCTTACATCCAGGATTCCAGAGAATTCTCTCTTCAGTGAAAGACATGGTAGACTTCTCAACTTAGTCAACACCAACATTGAAGAAGACATGGTTAAAGTTCTCTTCCAGTTCTTTGACCGCTTACACCACTGTTTCACATTCCATGACTACCAATTGGTACCTACTTCGGAGGAATTTTCTCAACTCTTGAGAATTCCTATTCTTAATCAACTACCCTACAACGGTACGGAAAAAGAACCAAAGCCTGAAGAGGTTGCTCAAGCATTACACTTGCAACCATCTGATATCAAGGGGCATTGGGAAACCAGAAGTGGTGTCAAGGGTTTCTTGGAAAAGTTTCTGTTTGAGAAGGCACAAGACTGCTAGAATTCTCTTGATCTACAAGCCTATGAAGAGATTGTGGCACTCCTCATCTATGGTTTGGTCTTGTTCCTAAACCCTGATCAGCTTATAGATGTGAATGCTGTCAAGATTTTCATATCCATGAATCCTATACCTACATTGCTTGGGGACATCCTACACTCATTTTACACACGAACAATGAGGAAAAGAGGTGTTCTCGTGTGCTGTACTCCTCTCCTAGAAAGGTGGTTTATTTCTCACCTTCCACAATCAGTTCTGAAGAATGAGCAGGGTTTAAGGTGGTCACAACGATTGATGACCCTCACACATTCTGATGTACATTGGTGTTCTCGGTCCAGAGAAAATGTCATCCTCATTGATCGTTGTGGGGAATTCCCTAATGTCCCACTACTTGGAATTAGGGGAGGCATCACCTACAACCCATGTCTAGCCTTGAGACAATTTGGATATGCTCAGAGGGATGGCCCTCATGACATGTTGATTCCTGACCTAGTTTTTGACTTCGACAACGATACGCAAGGACTTCGATAAAGGTTCATCAGAGCTTGGAGGATGCCTAACAAGGTGGATAGTAAGACACTGGGGCACAAAAATTCCATCCCCTTGAGCCTTATCTCAAGTGGGTGCGAACCCGTTCCCAGAATCTTATGATGTCGTACCCTCACATTCTCCCCTTGATCAAAGAGCCTGTTACGGAAGGAGAGGTTCCATACACCATCCTACATCCCGACATGCCAACATCATGGGAAGAAATGCAAAAGAGTTGGATCCAACTCAAGGAAGAAAGGGATACTTTTGAAGCCAGGTTCTATGCCAGTGAGAAGAAGGTTTTGGAGCTTACCCGCCGACTTCACGAGGAGGAGACTCTCAACACTTACATCGCACCAAAAAGGATGCGCAATGTCTTTTTACATTAAGAATTTTGTAATATTTCTCCCATGGGGAACTTATGTACTAAAAAATTTCTTCTTAATATGACGTGCGCTCTTTTTGTTTGCAACAAATTTGAATTTTTAAACCCTTGAATGCATTACATGAATAACATACCATTCATCATATGCATAAACAGGTCTTCACGCCAGGTTTCCTTATCTTTCTACTGTTTATTTCAGCAAGATGGATTTGGAGCAAACGGTAAAGGATCTGCAGGCACAAAATTCACAGTTTCAGCAACTCCTCATGACCTTGGCAAAGGGTCAAGAGGACCTCAAAGTTTTGTTGGAGAATAATAAAGAGAAAAAGAAAAAGAGACTTGGAGTGGCTAATTTCAAAAGAAGGTTTGAGAGCAATGCTAGGAAGGTTCTTGAGTTCCCCTCAACGTCTGACGAAGGGGTCGGTAAAGGGAAAGGGACTGCTGTGCCTTCTGAATCTGAAGTGGAAGAGGAGGAAGAGGAAGAAGACGAAGACTACTCCGAACAACAGTATCCACCAGCGGACGATAAGTACAAAAATCTTGAAGATAGACTGGCAGCCATGGAGTTGCAGAGGGTTCCCGGTTTAGATTTTGAAGAACTGGGGCTGGTAGATAGGATTGTTATCCCTCCCAAGTTCAAGGTGCCAACATTCGCCAAGTATGACGGTTTGTCGTGCCCAAAAATGCATCTGAGATCTTATGTCCAAAAAATCCAACCCCACTCATCTGATAAAGACCTATGGGTACACTTTTTCCAAGATAGCTTGTCTGGCACGCATTTAGACTGGTTTTATCAGCTCGAAAGATCAGAGGCTCACAATTGGGAAGACTTGGCAGCTGCTTTTTATCGTCAGTATCAATACAATGCTGATTTGGCGCCCACTCGTACTCAGTTACAAAGTATGGGGATGGCTTCCAATGAAGGGTTTAAAGAGTACGCGCAGAAGTGGCGTGATCTGGCGGGAAGGGTGCAGCCACCGCTATTGGACAGAGAATTAGTTGACATGTTTCTGGGGACCCTATCTGGCCCTTTCTTCAATCATCTAATTGGGAGTTCCTCCGCGGGATTTACTGAATTAATTTAAACCAGCGAAAGGGTTGAGGCTGGTATAAAAAGTGGCAAGATTCAGAAAGATACTTCTGCATCCACTGCTGTCAAGAAAGCCTTCCCGACTAAAAAGGAAGCTTCCGCTGTTTATTCTCAGAAAGGCCAAGGAAAAATGGGGCGCCGACCTACTGTAGGGGCTGTGATGATTCAAAATTCTTCAAATGATCCACCTCGTAACAATCAGTCGAAACCTAATCAACAACGGGTGGAAAGGCCACAACGGCAGTTCACCCGCATCAACATGACGCCAGCGCAAGTACTCCCTCATTTATTGAAATTGAATCTTACTAGTTTGAAGGAAGCGCCTAAGAACCCTAACACCTCTTCTCTATGCTACCATTCCAATGCTAAGTGTGCCTACCACTCCGACAGTGTTGGACATGATACGAATAATTGTTGGGCGCTTAAGAACAAAATCCAGGACTTGATTGATGCCAAAGAAGTAGAATTCGAGGTGCCTGAGAAGCCCAATGTGATTTCTGCTCCGATGCCCAAGCACGGTAATAATGTTCATGCTGTTTTGGAGGACCTCCATGTTACTGATGTTGTTGATTTGTTGACACCGCTACTTGTGATTAAGGAAAATTTGATGAGAGCTGGGATTTTTCCTGGTTGTGATGAGGACTGCTATTTTTGTTTGAACATACGAGGAGATTGTCCAATGTTGAAGTCAGGTGTCCAACGCCTGATGGATACCCAAGAGATACTTTTCCAGAAAACCCCTGTTGATACTTTCAATCCTGTTACTACTGATACTTTTGCTACTTCAACCAACGATATTGCAATCATAACCATTTCCGACAATCCTCCCAAGGCTTGCAAAAGGCCTGTCAGGATTACACCCAACTCTAAGTGTGTACCATTAAAGATCACCATGGCGGGGCCAATCCCGTATCAATCTAGCAAGACAATCCCATGGAACTATGGAGGAGAAATCTTCTATCATGGAGTCAAGCAGATTGAAATAGTCCAAGAGATTTCTGAAGAAGAAGACCCTGATATAGGGAACATCGCGGGTACAAGCAAGATAACCCGCAGTGGCCGGATCTTTTCTCCGGAGATTTCTCCCCCTCGAGCAGTTTTCGGACCCTTGAAAGCTTCTGCACCTGTTGGACCATCTGTGCAAGGCCCATTGATTGAAGAATTGGATACTCCTGAAGTTAGACCATCTGCTGATATTACCGACAAGGGTAAGGGGATACTAGAAGGTCCTGTCAGGACGAAGGCTCATGCTGCGGTTATCCCCGAAACCACTCAGAAAGAAATGGATGAAATCTTGAAAATAATCAGAAAAAGTGACTACGACGTTGTGGAACAATTAGGGTAGACCCCTTCTAAAATTTCAATGTTGGCTCTTCTGCTCTAAAAATGAGCCAAGCATTGGAAAACTTCCTTGGACCTCAGGCAAGCTCAAGAGAAGCTCAAACACCATTTAAGGTTGCTACATTGTCCAGCTCGAAGTCAACTGAAACAGGTATTTCATGGACTTCTATCTCTCTATTTAGGAATGGTTAGACTTAGGTTTGTGAAGGAAATATGCTGTACTCATAGCCCTGAAGCCATACATATGCTTAGTTGCCATTTACATTAATCGTGCTAAGAGAATTTCACTCCTGAACTTTCTGAAAAAACTGGGTTAGAAATTAGGGCCAGAGAAATTCTCTCTGGTCTTTGAGAGTTAATCCAAGTTTTTTATATGGTTGAATTCGTTGTTTAATTCTCTACAATGTTCATGTTATGAGTTTTGTCAAAAGATCAAAGAATCAGGAGTTACAGTTTGGTACATAGCGCGCGCAGGTTTGTTCAGAGGAAGAAGAAGAAGTGAATTCTGGGTTGGGCCTTGTTCCTTTTGCTTTTGACACCCCTTTATTCAGTTTACACCCCCTGGCTCATTTGTTTGAATATTTGTCATTTTAATGTTTTTATTTTTTATTCTGACTTTATTATTTCTTGTCTAAATATAAAAAATTCCAAAAAAAAATATTTTCTATATTTTCATATTTATTTGATATTTATTTCTATTTTATTAGTATAATCATGTAAATAAACTATTTCCTTTTTATTAAAAAAACTCAAAAAAATAATATAAAATTTATATTTGTCTTCATTTATTATTTGAAAATATTTTCTAGAATATACACATTTTTTGTAAATAATTATATATATATATATATATATATATATATATATATATATATATATATATATATATATATATATATATATATATATATATATATATATATATATATATATATATATATATATATATATATATATATATATATATATATATATATATATATATATATATATATATATATATATATATATATATATATATATATATATATATATATATATATATATATATATATATATATATATATATATATATATATATATATATATATATATATACTTGTTTTATTAAATAATTAGGTCCAAAATATAAAAATATTATCTTTTTACTTTTATTAATATTTTACACTAAAAATATCTTTTTTTCATAATATACTTTCATTTTATGCATAAATTAATATATTTTTGTATATAATTAATAAATGATATTTGTTTATTCAAAAATTAGGGTTTTGCCCTAAATAACAAAAAAATAATAAAAATTGACTCTTTTTTTATTTACTTATATTTCACATTAAAAAATATGATTTTTACATACATTAAAAAACTTTTTTTTGCATAATATATTTTATTTGACTTTTATTTATTTGTATTCATTTTAATTATTGTACATTTAAATATTGCCTATACATTCGATTTGGTTGTAATAACTTAGAATTTAATTTCTTGTTGTGATCGGTGGATCTGGAACTGACTGTTTAACGCTGGTTCGTGAAATGTCGCGGAAGCAAGAGTCGCCACCGTCTTTTATTTTCTCCAACATGGACAGGACAAAAGCACAGCAAAATTCCTTATTGAGAATGTCTCTCGGTTCGGGAGGTAGATTTATAGAAAGGGAAGGTGTTAGCACCCTTTCTATCCATGGTTATCCATGGGCTCTTAGATACTTGCTCATTGTGTTTTCAAAAGTGTTTGCTTTTCAATTGTGAGTGGGTTTGAAAAAGTTTCGTTTAAAGATTTCTGAATAACTCTTGTATCTGTCCTCAAGAGTGTTTGAAAAATTGTTTTGAAAGCTTTTTGAAAGTGTCGGTGTGAAAAGAGTTTTGATTTGTTTTTTAGAGTAGAGCAAGTATCCATGAGTCATCTACCTACCCTAAGGAATTAGGCTGTGTAAATGTCCTTAAGGTAGTGCCATCCCACCATTGAGAGGTAGGTAGCACCACCGTTGGAGGTGTTCGGGTCAATTCGAGTGTAGGGACAGTGTGGTCACCGAGCAACAGTAAGACACCTTAGAAGCTACCCTTATGCCATTGATCTTTTTATTCCGAGGCAACCGTTTCGAGGCAACTATTCCGAGGCAACCGTTCCAAGGCAACTTGTTCGAGGCAACTAGATCAATGGACATAAGGACTCACTAAGACGTCCTATACTCGACGACCACGTTTCGAGGGGCAAGGCAACAATGAGGCGTACCCTAGGAGTGGTGTGTGAATTGTGTGTCATTTTCAGTTATGTTTTATCTTGATCATGCATTGGGTGAGCTACGCTTTGATTTTATCTGGGCATTCATTCTTTCATGTGATTAGCAGTTTAAAGGTGCGGAAATTAAAATGCGGAAAATAAAAGTCCTACGCTATTACAAGGCGCGGGTCTATACATCACCAAATTAACAAAGACCCGATTTGACAAAAACGCGGAAAATAAATAAATGTCCTAATTACTATTACAAAGCTTTGGGGCAAATACATTATATTTAAAAAGGAAATATAAACAAACGCGCGAAAAGAAATTAGAAGCGAAAGTTCGAGGGCGTTGGACCCTTTAAAGAAATTACATTGAAATTGGAAATTAATTAATTATTGAATGAGAAAAGAAATTGTTTTTTATGTTTTTTTGGTATTTAATGGAAATAAAGAGAATGAATCAAAATTAAATAAAACCCTAGTTCTAAGCATTTTTAATTATTAAAGAAAAAAAGATTAAAGTTTTAACCTAATTTATACTAATTATTTAATGACATGTTTATTTACAAAATGATTAATAATTAATAATAATGATAAGAAAAAATATATTTATTAAAAGAAAAGATAAAAATGCTAAAAACCCTAATTTCTATGTATTTTAGTTATTAAGAAAAACATTGAAATTTTAGCCTAAATTAACCTAAATTGATTAATAAAATTTTATTTACAAAATTAATAGAAATTAATATTAATAAAACATATTTTTTGTTTTATGATTTTCTGGTTTTATTATGAAAAGAAAATTATTTGAAGTAAATTAAATGAAAGTGATCAAAAGAATTAAAAAAAGAGAAAAGAAAAGAAAAGAAGTTAAAAGATATACAAACATTGGGGGGTATCTGGCCCATTTGAGAGGTGTTATTGGAAGGATCTTGGCCCAAGAACAGGAAGCCCGTTTGACTTTCCACGTTTGCATGCATGTGGTTGACTGAATGTGTATGGTAGGCTGCACGTTCTAGCCTTTTGATTGATCAAGAATCCACTTGTCAAGCCACTGCGTTGGGATGCATGGTGGACTGAATGATGGGCGCTGCATAGAGGCACGTTAATGGAAAAAATATGGAATAAGTGGGGGACCTGGGAATCGAACCCAGGTCCCAATGCTTGCAACAACCTTCTCTCACCAACTGAGCTACTTAACATCTTTGTTAGTACAACGGAATATAAATAATATATAAGAAAAACAAACGTTATTGGTAGAAAACAAAAAACGCGCTAAATTATTTGAATGGCCCAATAGTAACAAGCCACGCCTGTTTCTTCTCCGTTTTGCCTACAAACAGAAAAGAGATAGCGAGGGTTTTAAACCCCCACTAAACGCATCCTGTAGAAAATAGCGATTAGAGTATGCTTGACCATAAATTGAGCGCGAGGTATGAGCTTGCTTCGTCTTGATACAACGAGTTTGCCCGCACTAGTTTGGTGGTCGAATTTTACACCTTATGTAAAGCCCCAATTTTGGAACTCTGAAACCCTAAAATCCGTCAATGGTGAATCACGATACAGGCATTAATAATTCAATTGAGTTATGTCATTAGCTTCAGAAAGTTAGCATTAGCATAAATCACTCAAGAAACATGATTAAAAATGCATGAATCGTCGTATTGAATTCAAGAATTTTGGGCAAATCGTATGATCTGTATCTTCTGATTCTCAGCGCGTTTGAAATGACTCTTGATGCTAACAGGTTCCTGGAAGGTCTACCAATGTATTAGAATCGTTTTTAGACCTTGAATTGTCCCCTAACCATGAAATCAGTTTCAAGCTTTTTTTAATGAAAATTTGCAATTTTGTTTGGCCTCCTTGAGCAGCTTTTTCGTGTGTTAGGATTAGGTCTTGATTATGCATATATGTGTGAATGAATTAGGTCAAAAAAACAGGCCCAAAGTCTTTGCATTCATGATTCAAATATTTGATTTTTCCATATCTTTTTCAATCCTTTTTCCATTGAAATCTTGCCAAATTTAGATGATTTTGTCCCCTTGAGAAGGTGCACGAAATCTCTATCACATGTGGAAGGTATTTGCTGCATAAAAGGATTTAAAAACATTGATTTCGTATTTTTCTTATTTTTAAATTTAGTTAAATGAATTAATAGGATTAGAAATTCAATTAATTAATTAAAAATAAGAAAATAACTCCCTTTTAGCTTAATGGGTCGTGCATAGCTTTTGGATAATGTTTCATGGAAGAACTTGAGGCCCATTAGCATTTTTGAGGCATTTGAAGCAAAGTTGACTTTTCAAAATTCCCAAACATTTCCAAACTTCCACAAGGCATATCTTGCTCAATGTTTAAGCTTTGATCATGTTCTTGGACATTTTGGAAAGGTATTGAAGTCCTCTAACCAATGCCTTTGGTCCCATGTCATTTTGATTTACCAATCTCAAGTTATGGTCTTTGACTTAAAGTGTCTTTTTGTTGACTTTTGAAAATGACCTATAATGTTGAGATTGATAACCTTTTGTGAGAGCATTTCTTGGACTTTAAGTGTGAAGATGAGTTGTAGGAAATGTCATTCTCTTCAAAATGAGCTTTGGATGGAATTTTTCTGATAAACCATGTGGGAGTTATGCCTTGGTCAATTTGCAGTTGACTTTTCCAACTATCCAAAAATAGAAACTTTTGCATCTTGAGACTTTTTGAGCCATGCTTTGAGAATCATGATCAAGAATTGATCAAATGATGTGTGTGGCTTCAAAATAAGATGTTGACCAAAAATTTGGACTTTTGACTGTCAAATGACCATTTTGCCCCTGCAGTTGACTGTGAAGCAATTAGGGTTTTTGATTGTGCAATTTGGTGCTGTGAGTCTTGAAACTTGGCATGTGGATGCTTGACAATGTTTGTAGGCATGTGGGACTTGATTGGACCCTTGGAAAACTTCAATTTCTTTTCCAGAACCAAAACCCTAATTTTTGACTGTTAGGAGACCATTGGACTGTGCAACCTTTGGGAGATTTTGAAGCATGCTCTTAGCAAATCTTGAAGACAATGGGAGGGCAAATTTTGGGGTACAACACTTGTCAAATACCCCCAATTCAAATTTGTACCCCCCTCCCTATATCATGTTGTAATAGTGTAGCATTTAAATTCTCGCACATTTAAAAGCTTTCAATTATGCCATGTTTAGACCTAGGGTTTGTATGCAAATAAAATCAACAACTAGTTTGACCTAATCCAAGATAAATATGCATGAAAAACAAACATAATGCACACTTGTACCCCTAGGGTTACAATCCACTTGTTGCCTTCAAAAATGGGCCATGGTTGCATGTCAAGTACTTTGGCAAAACAAAAACAAACAAAAATATCATAGTCCCTCGATGACGTTATCTGAGTTGCCTAAATAAAATGATCAAGTCCCTTAAGTAAAATTGCCAAAAATACTTGACACCATTTCTATCATGGTCTATACGATGACCCGCGCCTATCCCGTTAACATCCTAACACAAGGTTGTTCACCAAATACAATGGTGAAACAACACTGTTAAAAGGGTTAAAAACATAAGAAAGATCTTAGAGTAAAGTAGGGTAGATAGCTCTTAGTTACTTGATCAAAGCTTGCAAAAACATCCTTGCTATTTTCAAACACACCTCACAACACAATTTTAAAAACCTACTTTCAAACATTGGAAATTTTTCAAAAGATAAAAACACCTTTGTATACATTCAAACAAGAATCATTACAAAGGTTGCCACAACAAATGGCCTCTTTTTCAAAACATCTTTCAAAATCACACACAAAGCACCATTTCAAACAATTGAAAAGAAAAGCAAGTGATCTAAGCAAGTAACTAAGAGCCCATGGATAACTATGGATATAAAGGGTGCTAATACCTTCCCTTTCTATAATCTACTCCCCGAACTCAAGAAAACATCTCAAAGGTCTTTACTATGCTTTTTGACCTTTCCTTAAGATAAAATAAAAAGTCGGTAGCGAATCTTGCTAAACCGAAACATTTGCGAGCACAAACGCAAAATCCCAAGTCAGTTCTCCCATTGTATCACAGTCGTGCTCCAGGTTTCAGAAGGAATTAAGTGGTTATCCGGTCGCATCCGGGTTTCAACTTGAATTTAAGGCATACTTATATCCGGTCGTTTCCAGGCTTCATAGTAATTGGCCAAGTAAACTTCTATCTGGTCAAATTCCAAGCTTCTCAGTACCTCATATTGTTATCTGGTCGTGTTCCATGTTTCACAGTGTCTCTTGCCGTTATCTTGTCGTGCTCCAGACTTCAAATCATCTTATATCGTTATCTGGTCAATTCCAGGCTTCGGTAATTTGGAGAAATTAAGATATTATCCAGTCGATTTCCGGGCTTCATAGCTTGAATTTGAGATATACCACTATCTGGTCGATTCTAGGCTTCGTAGTATTTTGGATAAATTAAGATATTATCCGGTCGATCTTCGGGCTTCATATCTTGAATTTGAGATATACCACTATCTGGTCGATTTCAGGCTTCGTAGTATTTTGGAGAAATTAAGATATTATCCGGTCGATTTCCAGGCTTTATAGCTTGAACTTGAGATATACCACTATCTGGTTGATTCCAGGCTTCATAGTATTTTTTACTATTATCCGGTCGAATTCCAGGTTTCACAATATGATGTATTGTTGGTTGACTATTATCCAGTCAGTTTTCGAGCTTCATAGCTTTTGAATTGGAATAAAAATCTTAGTATCGATTTAACTGAACCAGGGAAAAGTCTCGAGCTGTCTTCAACTGGGAAAGAAATCTTAGCATCGATTTGACTAAACCGGGGGAAGGTCTTAGATTGACTTTGACTGGCATAGAAATCAGGGGAATCTTAGCGGCGATTCGGCTGACCCAGGAGAAAGTTTTAGAACATCTCCAACTAGAATAGAAACCTTAATGTCGGTTTGACTGAACCAGAGAAAATCTTGAAAAGTGTTGGAATATCTTCAACTGGAATAGAAACCTTGGTGTCGGTTTGACTGAACCAGAGATAACTTGTGAGAACTTGATTACATCTTTCCCTGGAAGGTAAAGAGTTAGTCGTATGTAATGTCATGATGTATGAAATGTATTGAGTAATGATGTTCTCAAAATAAATGAGATTGTGCTGCATAATATGTATGCACATGCCATGCTGTATGGATATGCAATGCTATTGTGATATTCTCTAGTTGGGGAAAATAAATTTTGGACTGCTGCTGGAGAGTATAAGGAGTTGAGTTCTTCGTTTCCACTGGGGATAGTGACCGAAGATGATTAGTTGAGGATTTACATCCATTCTGCTTGAGAATATTCTGCCGGGAGAGACTCTGTCTAAGAACAATCCTGCGGGGGAATGACTATGTGGGGAATGGAGGTACTTTGTTGGAAGATCTGCTGATTTGGAGAAATAAACTCAGCTTAGGATGAACTTCCATTGCTGGAGAGAAGAGCTCTGTTGGAGATTGAGCTTCTGCTGTCAGAGAAATAAACTCTGCTTGGCAGAAAAACTTTATAAACTATTTATTATTATAAAGCTCGGCTGGGAAATACATAAATTAGCTTTCTGAAAGAGCCTGTTGGGGAAGGAATTCCTGCTTGGGGATACGGAGGTCGGACCTTGGTTGTCTCGGCTTTGTAGGAAGTATAGGTATCACTGGCTTGTATGTGATACTAACTTCGCTTCCAACTGTTTCTGCCCCTTGTACCATGATGGAAAAAGTTTATGTGGAGATTTTGTGGATGGATCTATGTCGTGATTATACTTGAACATGTATTTAATGAGTGTCAGGATGACATCCGTCTCTAGATCGTATCTGAATTGTACTTGAAACATGTGTTGAATGAGTGTCAGAATGACATTTATCTCTGAATCGTATCTGAACTGTACCGAAAAGCTGAATCAGAATGAGCATTAAATGGCATCCGTATCTGGAGTGTATCTAAACTGTATCTGAATTCTGGTGTTATTGATGAATGTTGATCAAGGTATAAGTCTTCCACTGATAGACAGGTGGCAGGACATAGTTGTATGTTTTAAATCCCTAACTTTTGTCTGGACCGCCCTTTCGGGTTTTCAGTCCACCGGGATACCTTTTTGCCCAAGCCGCCTTTTCAGGTTTTCGACTTGTCGGGTGTACATATTTTTTTATGTATATCCCTAACTTTTGCCCGAACCCTTTTGGTTCACCGGGGTTCCCTTATTTTTGCCTAGGTGTGTCAACCTAGCGGGTTTTTTTTCATGTGGAGTATTTTCCGACTATGTCCACGCTTTCAGGATGTAGGGAGTTGTCACTGTCCATAGTGTTATGTTGTAGTTTTGTCAAAAATGTTTTCTTGATGGCACATGATTCGTTGCTGGAATGCGTGTGTAATGCCCGAAGCAATTCAGATGGAGATCTTCCCCTGTTATTTGGAACTTTTGGAGAGACTTCCCAAGTGTGTTTAGACATCATGTCATGCCCCTTGCTTATGGAAGACCTGTTATTGGAAGTGTCTTTCCCGCTTAGGTGATTCTGTCTATTGAGAGGATGTTTGTTCATTGAATATCCATTGCGTGGATTTCTCTGTTGTCAAACAATTAGTCATATGCAAACAATGTCATTTAAAGAATGCAAAACTCATGTCAGTCTTGAATTTTTTTTTGAAAATGTGTTTTGTGTAGTAAAACAAAATTTGCAAGAATGTGATATCAACTCAAGATTCACAACAAAGCCTACAGGAGTCAGGATACCTTTGTAACTGTATGCTCTCAAACTAAACCCATGCTTCAGCTAGGACTTTTAAGGGTTATAACGTGGCCTAGTTCACAGTTCAAGAAACAAAGGATAAAGGCTCAAATTTTATTTGTACCCAGCCCGCTCTTTGTGATGTTCTTCAGTCATATGCTCAGTTAATTGTGCGTTTAGATCCTGGTTGAGTCAGGAATCTTTGCTATGATACTTGGTGATGATTCAGAAATTGAACATTTGTTTAGAAAAGGCAGTCATTTTTTTAATCTTCTTTTTTGTCGAGGATTTGTAGTAACCTCTTTTTTTGTTTTCTTTATCCCTTCTTTTGCCTGAAATGTTTCTTTTATGATTACAGTCAGCGGGATGCCCCAATTTTTTTTCTCTTAAGTCTCCTTCATAGGTTTTGACTTAATGGATTTTTATTTCGAGAGATAATGACTGCCTGTCTTGACGATTATACGGAACCATCACCGTCTTTTGTTTTGGAAGGGCGTCTTCGATTCCATTCATTATGTACGAAGCGGCAGATTTGTGACTGAATGTGCCTCTGAATTAGCTGAGAAAACTACCCTGCCCTAGGTTATGATTAAGGGTTTTAATTTGTGTGAAAAGAAACACTCCTACTTCTTTAGCTAGAATGGGTTGACTAGGGATTATCTTCCTTATAACTCCACTATTTAGGATTTGAAATAACACCTGTACATCGTCAGCGGGGTCTGTTTAAAAGCATATTGTAGAGATTGTGGTATCATTTTCGTCATCCTCCCTCTAAGGCTTAGAGTTTTTTATGAGAGTTGAATATCATGAAAGGAAATAAGAACGCATTTTTGAAATAGTGAATACGAATCAATTGATTCAAGATAATTATGTGCAATGCATTGATGAAATAATGAGGTTTGATATGAATAAATGTTCAAACAAATCAAAAGAAAATTACACATTGAAAATTCTAATGAATGAAAATTCTTCTTGTGAGAACTTGTCACTTCAGATGGTATGCCTTGGGGGGGAGGAAAAAGAACTCGGCCTGATCGTCTTGTGCGAATTCTAGCGCTCCTTCATCAATCAGGTCTTGAATTTTATTTCTCAACACCCAACAAATGTTGGTGTCATGCCCAAGACTGTTGGAGTGGTACGCACATCTTGAATTTGGATTGTACCTTGGGGAGGCTATGTTGGGATTCTGAGGAGGGTCCCTTAATATAACCGACTTGGCCTTCAACAGGCGTTGCAATACTTGAGCCAATGACATGTTGATTTCAGTGAAGCGTCTTTCGGATGTATTCTTATTATGCTGATTGCCCCGTTGTCATTGGCGAGGTTGTGGTTGGGCTTGTGATGTAGTGGCAATCTAGAAAGGTCTGTTCCTGACCAAACCAACCTCTTCCCTCACTAGGGGCTGATTAATGCCTTGATCCACAATTTTAGCTGTTTTTTTCATGTATCTGCATCCATCTTGGTGAAGCTTGTGGAGGAAAGCTCTTAGCCCTTCTTGTCCTCGAGCTAAGTTTTGGATAAGAGCCTTCTGCCCCAGCATCTGGATTCTCATTGCTTCTACTTCAGCTTGCAGTTGTTCTAATTGTTCATCCTTGTTATTGTCAGGACGTTCCTTGGTCAGATTCCCGGTGAAGAGTGTTTTCAGGTCTTCTTGTCCCTTGGATAGATTCAGGAGAAATTCCTTAAACTGGGCATCTTGAGCTCGGAGATCTTTGTTGTCTTGTGGGAGAGGCATTGGTGAAATAAACAGCGAGAGCATGAGAGACCTTCTTTGAAACCTGCTTATGCAATGATATGTATGATATGTATGCAATGTTTTCAAGGATCTCGCGGGATAAACAAGAAAATGTCAGAAGTTAAATTTTGCAGCTTTGATTGAAGAACTTTGTATTGTTGAGAGTCCTTCTACAAGAGTCAAGCTCACCATATCAAGTGGGTCATAGCCCCTGACTCAGGTTGTTGAGTTTTGATCTTCTGATTACATTGGCTAGAGGAAAATAAATCCCCTTGCCCCTTGCAAGACGTCTGATTTATCATAACCTGCATCACAGGCCCTCGAGATCCTTGAAATGGTTAAGGAAATGTTAAGGCATGATGTTATGATGTGTATGCTATGCTTTTAATCAAAGGTGCGAAGTGATGTAAGCAAGTAAACCCTGTAAGAAATCCAAATTATTGGATAATAACTGTAAATAAAACCTGCAAGGAACTCATGTTGTCAGGTAATAAAACTCTGCAAGTAGTTCAAGTTGAAAGCACACAAGTCACACAAACAACCTTAGGTTTAGGCTTGTATGGGTTTTAAGGTCGTACCCTCTTGAAGTTGGATTGGTTCAACCTGTCCTATAAATAGTAACCGGGTTCTAAGGGATCTCAATATCACTGATATTTCCCCCAGCTTCGTTCAATAGGCGATTGTGATCGGTGGATCTGGAACTGACTGTTTAATGCTGGTTCGCGAAATGTCGCGGAAGCAAGAGTCGCCACCGTCTTTTATTTTCTCCAACATGGAAAGGACAAAAGCACAGAAAAATTCCTTATAGAGATTGCTCTCGGTTCGGGAGGTAGATTTATAGAAAGGGAAGGTGTTAGCACCCTTTCTATCCATGGTTATCCATGGGCTCTTAGATACTTGCTCATTTGTGTTTTCAAAAAGGTTTGTTTGCTTTTCAACTGTGGGTTTTAAAAAAAGTTTCTTTGAAAATTCCAGTTCGACTCTTGTATCGTTCCTCAAGAGTGTTTGAAAAATTGCTTTCGAAAGCTTTTTGAAAATGTGTCGGTGTGAAAAGTATTTTTTGATTTGTTTTGAAATTAGAGCAAGTATCTAGAGTCGTCTACCTACCCTAAGGAATTCGTCTGTGTAAATGTCCTTTAAAGTAGTGCCATCCCACCATTGAGAGGTAGGTAGCACCACCGTTGGAGGTGTTCGGGTCAATTCGAGGTTCGGGACATGGTGATCACCGGAGCAATGGGAAGACACCTTAGAAGCTACCCTCATGCCAGGTTCCCGGATCATGAGGACTTACTAAGACATCCTCTACTCGACGATCACCTTTCGAGGCAAGGCAACAGTGAGGCGTACCCTAGGGGTGGTGTGTGATTTGTGTGTCATGTTCAGTTATTTTGTCTTATTCATGTCAAGGTGATCTATGCGTTTGTTTTTATTTTATCATTCATTCTTGCATGCATTTATTAACAGTTAAAACAGATGCGGAAATTGAAAGTTCTAAACTATTACAAAGGCGCGGGTCCACATCGCCAAAATTAAAATCCAGGACCCGATTTGACAGAAAATAAAGAAGTAAAGTGCGAGAAATAAAATGTCCGATTTTACAAGGCTTTGGGAGAATTACATTAATATTAAACGAAATAAAATAAATATGCGAATAAGGATTAAAAACGAGGGCGTTGGACCCTTTTTGCAAAATTAAATTAAATGATGGAATTAATTAATTAAGAGAGAAAAGAAATTGTTTTTTGATATTTTTTAGTATTTTATGTTTTTAATGGAAAAAGAATTAATTGAAATTAAATGCTAACCCTAATTCTATTTGTTTTTTAGTTTATTAAGAAAACATGTTAAAATTAAACCTAAATTAACCTAATTAATTACATGGTAATTTAATTACAAAAATAATATTTAATAATTAATTATTGTGAAAGAAAAGAAAAAAAAGATAAAAATTGATTAAAACCTAATTCTACCAATTTTAAGTTTATTAAGAAAAATGTTTGAATTAAACCTAATTTTACAAAGCTAAAATTAATTAGTGATATTTATTTACAAAAAATATTAATTAAATAAATATATTTTGATTTTCATGACTTTTCTATTTTTTACTATTTTTTATATTTTATGAAAATAAGTTAAATTAAAGGAATTAATTTAAAAAAAAAATTGAAATAAATAAAATAAGGACAAGAAAGAAAATACAATACCTTGGGGGGCTTCTGTCCCCTTTTTGGAGGTGAATTGGAGTGGTTTGACCATTTGTGTTCTGGCCTCATCATACATAAGTTGTTCTACTTTGGCCATTTGGCTTTTGGCTTTTGGCCATTTGCGTTTTGACTTTTGGCCATTTGTGTTCTGGCTTCAACGTTCCCTTAATGTCTGGCTTAATGTCTGCCTCGCCATGTATTGGTGTCATGCATAAAATGTTCTACTTTGGCCATTTGGCTTTTGGCTTTTGGCCATTTGGCTTTTGGCCTCAACGTTCCTTAATGAACCTGCATGGGATCCTGTCTAAATCTGCAGTGTTGAATCTCACGAACACATTAAATAAAATCATAAAATGCAAATAAAGCCAATATATGAAGAAATTTAATGTTTAGGCACAATATGGCATGTATGAATGATTATACCCTTTTGATCATGGAGATCAAATCAATCTTACCCTTACTGGAAAATTAGTGACCTGGATGCTTTTATGCCTTACTGGAAAATTAGGATCATGGAGATCAAGTCAGCCTTATCCTTACTGGAAAAGTAGTGAGGTGTTGGTTTGTAACTGAGATGGCTTTGTTTGTAGTGAGAGAAGGATTTGTAATAAGGATTTCAAGGTTTTAGGGTTCTTGAAAGAGTTTGATATTCTGACAGTGTTGTGGCCAGGTTTTTTCTCTCTTTTTTCTCCTCTTTTCTCCTCTTTTCTGGTTTGTATGAATGAAGGTGATTATATAATGGAAATTAGGGTAAAGCAAATGGGCTTTGAATGTGCAATTGAGCCTCCAATATTCACTTGAATTCGTCACTTTCCAGGATAAATCGCAGGGACTTAAGTGCATTTTTTGAAGTTGAAATGTGAAAACAAAATGTAGCTGACATCGAGAACTAACTCCTGTCCGAAAATCGACTCAATTGGATAAACGGTGAATTAGTTATGAATTTTTGAAGTTTCAGCTCAGACAAACTTATTTTGGGCTCCAGTGTCGGCTCTGACACGTTTTTCAATAAAAAACTGGTATTGATCGGTGCATAATTTGGTCTCGACTTTTGAAGCAAAGTTGTAGATCTATGAGTCAGTGACCTTGTGTAAAAATATGAGTCCAATCCGATAAAAATTGACCGAGTTATGAATTTTCGAAGTTTCGGCTCAGATGAAATAATATTCAGCATTCAGGATTTTCAGCGTGTCACGCACTCTGAGCAAAAAACGAAGGCCTTTTGAATACTGTTTGAACTCAATACCTTCTGTGAAAATGTAGCCAACTCAATTTGTGAAATTTTGGCGCCAGAACCAGCTCGATACGATGAAAATCGACCAAGTTATTATTTTTTGAACATGACGCAAATAAACTTCTGTCACAAATTTTCTGCACGAAAATACTTGATAAATCTACATTTTTGAAGACCTTCTGATCGAAATTGGCTTCCAGCCGTGAGAGATGAAAATGTAGATAATGTCAAGACGGAATTTTGGCCACCGGAACGGGTTCAAAACGAGTCACGATCTTCAAGTTATGAATTTTTTAGCGTGTAAAAACTGCACTTTCAGCACACTTTTTCACTATATTTCTTCAAGAAAACTCACACATTCGGATACCTTCTTTAAAGAATTGACTCTTGAGCCGAACCTGAATTTGAGAATACGTTATCAGAGATATCTTGGCGAAAGAATACCTGAATATGACGCGCCAGGTTGGACTTGTGAATTTTTCTTGAAATGTTTTTTTGAGAAATATGGGAGGGCAAATTTTGGGGTACAACAGTTGCCCCTGTTCAATCTTCTTAAACCTGAGGATGCAGATTGGCTGACGTGCCTTTCGTAATCCGAGGGTGGAAGATGATTGAACACTAGAGTGCCCAGAAATTTGCGCTCACATAGTAGCAGTGCGATGATGGAATGGGCTTATAGATGCCATTTGGAGATTGATGGGGGGTGATGGGCTTATAGATGCCATCTGGATGTCGATCGCGTAAGAGATTCCTTAGTGAGAACCTGCATACCCGCAAAAGAAACATGAGTACCTGACACGTTGCAGGAGTTGATTTCAGATGCTTGGCATAGATATGTCCTGACTGGTTACAGGAGCTGAGTCTGGAGTTTCAAAAGACGATGAACGAACCAGGGATGGTTACTGCCTTAGCATGAATGGTAAGAGAACCTTGAGTGACTTTAACTTCAACAACGCTCGTTGAGAAAATCTTGGTGGGAATTACCATCTTCGCAGGATCGGGAAGAGGGAACCAATAAGAAATTATAATCTGAAAAGGAATTGTCACCTCACTCACCGTCGGAGAGGGGATTATCTGAAAAGGAATTGTCACCTCACTCACCGTCGGAGAGGGAACCATCTGAAAAGGAATTATCACCTCACTCACCGTCGGAGAGGGAAACATCTGAAAAGGACTTACCACCTCACTCACTGTCGGAGAGGGAACCATAGGAGACTATCACCTCACTCACCGTTGGAGAGGGAAACATCTGAAAGGACTTACCACCTCACTCACCGTCGGAGAGGGAACCATAGGAGACTATCACCTCACTCACCGTCGGAGAGGGAACCATCTGAAAAGGAATTACCACCTCACTCACCGTCGGAGAGGGAACCATAGGAGACTATCACCTCACTCACCGTCGGAGAGGGAACCATCTGAAAAGGAATTACCACCTCACTCACCGTCGGAGAGGGAACCATAGGAGACTATCACCTCACTCACCGTCGGAGAGGGAACCATCTGAAAAGGAATTATCACCTCACTCACCGTCGGAGAGGGAACCATAGGAGATTATCACCTCACTCACCGTCGGAGAGGGAAACATCTGAAAGGACTTACCACCTCACTCACCGTCGGAGAGGGAACCATAGGAGACTATCACCTCACTCACCGTCGGAGAGGGAAACATCTTGAAAAGGAATTATTACCTCACTCACCGTCGGAGAGGGAACCATAGGAGACTATCACCTCACTCACCGTCGGAGAGGGAAACATCTTGAAAAGGAATTATTACCTCACTCACCGTCGGAGAGGGAACCATAGGAGACTATCACCTCACTCACCGTCGGAGAGGGAAACATCTGAAAAGGACTTACCACCTCACTCACCGTCGGAGAGGGAACCGTAGGAGACTATCACCTCACTCACCGTCGGAGAGGGAAACATCTGAAAAGGACTTACCACCTCACTCACCGTCGGAGAGGGGACCATAGGAGATTATCACCTCACTCACCGTCGGAGAGGGAACCATCTGAAAAGGAATTATCACCTCACTCACCGTCGGAGAGAGAACCAATAGGAAATTATAATCTGATAACTTCTACTGAGCCTTTATCAGAAAAAACTGTTGGGAGTTGATTTAGCTGGACTAGAGAAGGCCTTGGACTGGATAATAAATCTTTAGAGTCGATTAACTGAACCGGTCTAGGTCTTGAAATATGACTGAGAATTTAGATGAATCTTTCCTGAAAGGTAAAGGTCAGTCATATGCAATGCATGATATGGATCAAGCAATGATATTCTCGACATGAGTGAGATTTGTATGATATAATGCGTCTATGCATGCTATAATGATGTATGTGATGTTTTATGAATGTATGTTTTCGTCTAGGAAAGTAAATCCTTGACGGGTGCCGGGAAGTCATATCCTAGGCTGATGTTGAAGAATAGATTTTGCTTCCGCTGGGGATGATAACTGCAAGAATATCGGTAGGAGAAGATGACTCCGTTGTGGAATAAACTTGGCGAATGGAAGATTCTGCGAGGAGAAAAATACTCTAGCGACCATGCTGGGGAGCGATACTCTGTGGGGAGAGAGATACTTTGTTGAATTGTTGATAATAATTTGCTGGGGATACCCTTATTGTTGGAAGTGTTGATGGACTTCGCTGGGGTAAGAAGACTTTGTCGAGGACGCTCTTTCCGTGGCTTTTGGTTGAGGATAACCCAGTTATATCCTGTTAAGGAAATAACTCTTTGAATAAAGCCGGGAGACGCGTTCGTGTTCTGCCAGGATAAGCTTCCAGAATCTACTGGGGATAAGCTTACTGTTTGGGGAGATGAATTCCAACTTTCCTGGGGAACTAGATTGGATTCTCTTGGGGAAGTTTTGAACTATGTCGGGGAAGCGATTCCTTTGAATGTTGGTCTGCCGCCGAGGAACAATCTTTAGACCGAGACTGCCGGGGATGCTTGTTAAGAATATATGTATTGCTGCTGGGGAATGTTGGGATCTGCTGGAGGATACTCAACTTCCTTGAGATTTGATAACTGCTTGGAGAGGAGTGTACTGGCTGCTGACTTACTCTCTGGGGAATTAAGGTGTCTGGTTATGCTCTTTAGCCGAACCTACCTTGGTACCTTGGAGGATAGCCCAATTAGATTGCTTAGACAGCTCTTTATTGCCCCTGTTTCTGAGGTGGGAGAGGAAGACCTGTGAGGTGCTGATAGTCGTTGATGGGCAAACCTTCTTCTGGTAGGCAGGTGACAAGATGACAGGACATAGTCGTACGCTTTAATCCCTAACTTTTGCCTGGACCGCCCTTTCGGGTTTTCAGTCCACCGGGATACCCATTTTTGCCCAAGCCGCCTTTTCAGGTTTTCGACTTGCCGGGTGCACAGATTTTTCATTTCATCCCTTCATTTTGCCCGAACCCTTTTGGTTCGCCGGGAAGCCCTAATTTTTGCCTAGGTATGTCAACCTAGCGGGTCTTTGATCACGCGTCGTATCTTTTTCGACTATGTCCATGCTCTCTGAATGTAGGGAGTTGCCCCTGTTAGAATTGTATTGTCATGCCCCAGAAGATGTTTAATCAGGCAAGATTCGTTGTTGGAACACTCCAAGTGACTCAGGCGGAGATTTGCCCCAGGCTATTTGACCTTTGAGAGATTCTCCGAATCTTGACTTAACTGCCCCAGATGATAGACCATGATCATGCCCCTTGATTGGAGATGCTTCTGTTCACCGGATATTCGTTGCGCGAATTTCTATGATGTTCAAACAAAAAGTCATATGCAAACAAAGTTATGTCAAAAATGCAAAGCTCATGTCTGTCTTGAAGATTTTGAGAATGCATATTTTTTTTCGTAAAACATGTGAATGTTTGTAAAACATGCTGTCAACTCTGTATTTACTGTAGGCCTTCAGGAGTTAGGATACCTTTCGTCACAGTATGCTTTCGAACTAACCCATGCTTCAGCTAGGACTTTTAAGGGTTATAACGTGGCCTGGTTCATGGTTTAAGAAACAAAGGATAAAGGCTCAAATTATTTGTACCCACCCGCTCTTCGTGATGTTCTCCAAACCTAAACTCAGTTGATCATACGTTAGACCTTGTTGAGTCTTTGCTCTTGGTATACTAGTGATGGTTCGAATGTTGACAATTTATTTCAAATAGGCAGTCATCTTTGTTTTTGTTGAGGGTTTGTATGACCTCTTTCTTTTTTATTTTTGTTATCCCTTTATTTTTGCCTGAACTGTTTCCTTTTTGGAATTACAGTCAGCGGGATGCCCCAGTTTCATAAGTCCCTTTTACAGGTTTTGACTTCTTGGGCTATTCATTGATGATTTTTTTGATAATGACTGCCTGCCCTTATGACTGTTCTGAACCATCACTGTCTTTCTTCGTTTTGTAAAGACTTCTTTGGTGCCATTCGTTATGCACTTGGATCAACTGAGAGACTACCCTGCCCCAGGTTATGATAAAGGGTTTTAATTTTCGAAAAAAGAAACTCCTACTTCTTTGGCTCAGAGGGGTTGACGAGGGATTATCTTCCTTATAACTCCAGTGTTTAGGAATTGAAACAATGCCTGTACCTCATCAGCGGGGTCTGTTCAAAAGCATACTGTAAAGATTGTGGCATCGTTTTCGTCATCCTCCCTCAAGAGGCTTAGAATTATTAATCGAGCGTTGATCATCAGAAAAAATATGAAAATAATTTGCATAGAGTGAATACGAATATATTGTTTCAGAACAGACATATGCGATGCATTAATGAAATAACAATGTTTAACAATGAGTAAATGTTTGAACGAAAGAAAATTACAACTTGAACATTCGAATGAACAAAAATTCTTCTCATCTCAGGGCTTGTCACTTCAAATGGTGCCTCCTGTAGGGATGGTAGAAGCACTCAGCCTGGCCATCTTGTGTGAATTCTAATGCCCCTTTATCAATCAGATCCTGGATTTTATTCTTCAAAGTCCAACAATCCTCTGTAGCATGCCCCGGGCTGTCAGAATGATAAGCGTAGTGAGCGTTGGGGTTATACCTTGAAGGTGTCCTGTTGGGATTCTTAGGAGGATCCTTTAGAGTTACCAAGTTCAACCTCAGCAGTTGTTGTAAGGCTTGAGGCAGCGACACATTGAGCTTGGTGAATCGTCTTTTGGGCTTGTCTGGCTGAAGCTGGTGAGGTTGATACTGAATTTGTGACACTGGAGCCCTTTGAGGAGCTCTCCCTTTACCTCCTTGTCTCAAAGATGGTCGAACGATGACTGGCTTTTTACCCTTAGACGTTTGTCCCAGTTGGTTACCCTGAAGCAGTTGGTTGACGAGAAACCGGAGCTCATCTTGTCTTTGAGCTAAACCTTGAATGGCATTCCTCTGCCCCAACATTTGGGATTTCATTGCATCCATCTCAGCTTGTAGGTGTTTCAGCCTTTCATCCTCAGCACTGTTTCTGACAAAGGTCTCCATGAGAAGTGTCCTTAGCTCTTCCTGCCCCTTGGATAGATTCAGGAGGATTTTCCCGAACCTGGTCTCTTGAGCGAGAAGGTCCTGGTTATCTGGTTGGAAGGCCATTGTTGAAATAAACAGCGAGAAAGGTAAGTGACCTGCAACAAAGATACCTGTTATGTAATGATGTGTATGACATGCATGCAATGTTTTCAAGGACCTCGAGGGGTAAACAAATTGTTAGAGTTGGAAACTGGTAACTTGATTGAAGGTACTTCATGTTGTTGAGAGTCCTTCTTCAAGGGTCAAAGGCTCACCATATCTAGTGGGTCATAGCCCCTGACAACTTTGGCTAGAGGAAAATAAATCCTCTTTGCCCCTTGCTAGGTGTTGATTCACCATGACCTGCATCACAAGCCCTTGAGATCCTTGAAATGGGTTAGGATGTATGCAATGGTATGATGTTATGGTATGCATGGGGTAATGTGAGTAAACCCTGTTATGAGTCCCAATTAAGGACATAAACAAAACCTGCAAAAAACTAGTCTGCAAGAAACTCAGTACATTTTGTTATGAGTCCTAATTAAGGACTATAAACAAAACCTGCAAGAAACTTAGTAAGCCCTATTATGAGCCCCAATTAAGGACTAAAACAAAACCTGCAAGTAGTTCATGTGTCAGATAAAGCATGCAAGCAGACAAGTACGAAGGCACACAAGTCACACAAGAGAAAGCCTTAGGGTTTAAGGCCAACATGAGGTCTAGGTACTACCCTCTTTCAGTTTGTTGGTTCATACCTGTCCTATCAAAGTAACCGGGTTCTTAGAGGATCCCCATGTCATTGACTACCCTCAATCGGTCATAACTCCAGCATCGCAATCTTTTCTTGCGGCCAGAACCATCACGAGAGTTTAGCCTCAATAGGCGTAGCATACTGCTACTGTTCTAATGGCCAAGTTGTGTCATTTAAGGTTCTAAGGTTGTTGGTGCTTAATGACTCCTTAGAAGACCCATATTCTCCTCGTTGCAACACAAGGGATATCGGTACAGACCAAGGTGCCACACCAACGTAGCCACTGCTTCACCCGTGTCGGTCTACGCCGGACAGGTCCCTCACAGCTTATGCTACCTAAACAGGGTATCCCCAGATCCGGGTTAGGATCTATGTAACTCCCAGGCAACCCACAAATTTAAAGCAGACAAGTCAATACAATTGAAAACAAAGTTATGAACTAACCCTAAGGTACACCTCACTTTATAAGGTATTCCCCAGCAGAGTCGCCAGTTCTGTGATCGGTGGATCTGGAACTGACTGTTTAACGCTGGTTCGCGAAATGTCGCGGAAGCAAGAGTCGCCACCGTCTTTTATTTTCTCCAACATGGAAAGGACAAAAGCACAGAAAAATTCCTTATAGAGATTGCTCTCGGTTCGGGAGGTAGATTTATAGAAAGGGAAGGTGTTAGCACCCTTTCTATCCATGGTTATCCATGGGCTCTTAGATACTTGCTCATTTGTGTTTTCAAAAAGGTTTGTTTGCTTTTCAACTATGGGTTTTAAAAAAAGTTTCTTTGAAAATTCCAGTTCGACTCTTGTATCGTTCCTCAAGAGTGTTTGAAAAATTGCTTTCGAAAGCTTTTTGAAAATGTGTCGGTGTGAAAAGTATTTTTTGATTTGTTTTGAAATTAGAGCAAGTATCTAGAGTCGTCTACCTACCCTAAGGAATTCGTCTGTGTAAATGTCCTTTAAAGTAGTGCCATCCCACCATTGAGAGGTAGGTAGCACCACCGTTGGAGGTGTTCGGGTCAATTCGAGGTTCGGGACATGGTGATCACCGGAGCAATGGGAAGACACCTTAGAAGCTACCCTCATGCCAGGTTCCCGGATCATGAGGACTTACTAAGACATCCTCTACTCGACGATCACCTTTCAAGGCAAGGCAACAGTGAGGCGTACCCTAGGGGTGGTGTGTGATTTGTGTGTCATGTTCAGTTATTTTGTCTTATTCATGTCAAGGTGATCTATGCGTTTGTTTTTATTTTATCATTCATTCTTGCATGCATTTATTAACAGTTAAAACAGATGCGGAAATTGAAAGTTCTAAACTATTACAAAGGCGCGGGTCCACATCGCCAAAATTAAAATCCAAGACCCGATTTGACAGAAAATAAAGAAGTAAAGTGCGAGAAATAAAATGTCCGAGTTTACAAGGCTTTGGGAGAATTACATTAATATTAAACGAAATAAAATAAATATGCGAATAAGGATTAAAAACGAGGGCGTTGGACCCTTTTTGCAAAATTAAATTAAATGATGGAATTAATTAATTAAGAGAGAAAAGAAATTGTTTTTTGATATTTTTTAGTATTTTATGTTTTTAATGGAAAAAGAATTAATTGAAATTAAATGCTAACCCTAATTCTATTTGTTTTTTAGTTTATTAAGAAAACATGTTAAAATTAAACCTAAATTAACCTAATTAATTACATGGTAATTTAATTACAAAAGTAATATTTAATAATTAATTATTGTGAAAGAAAAGAAAAAAAGGATAAAAATTGATTAAAACCTAATTCTACCAATTTTAAGTTTATTAAGAAAAATGTTTGAATTAAACCTAATTTTACAAAGCTAAAATTAATTAGTGATATTTATTTACAAAAAATATTAATTAAATAAATATATTTTGATTTTCATGACTTTTCTGTTTTTTACTATTTTTTATATTTTATGAAAATAAGTTAAATTAAAGGAATTAATTAAAAAAAGAAATAATTGAAATAAATAAAATAAGGACAAGAAAGAAAATACAATACCTTGGGGGGCTTCTGTCCTCTTTTTGGAGGTGAATTGGAGTGGTTTGGCCATTTGTGTTCTGACCTCATCATACATAAGTTGTTCTACTTTGGCCATTTGGCTTTTGGCTTTTGGCCATTTGCGTTTTGACTTTTGGCCATTTGTGTTCTGGCTTCAACGTTCCCTTAATGTCTGGCTTAATGTCTGCCTCGCCATGTATTGGTGTCATGCATAAAATGTTCTACTTTGGCCATTTGGCTTTTGGCTTTTGGCCATTTGGCTTTTGGCCTCAACGTTCCTTAATGAACCTGCATGGGATCCTGTCTAAATCTGCAGTGTTGAATCTCACGAACACATTAAATAAAATCATAAAATGCAAATAAAGCCAATATATGAAGAAATTTAATGTTTAGGCACAATATGGCATGTATGAATGATTATACCCTTTTGATCATGGAGATCAAATCAATCTTACCCTTACTGGAAAATTAGTGACCTGGATGCTTTTATGCCTTACTGGAAAATTAGGATCATGGAGATCAAGCCAGCCTTATCCTTACTGGAAAAGTAGTGAGGTGTTGGTTTGTAACTGAGATGGCTTTGTTTGTAGTGAGAGAGGGATTTGTAATAAGGATTTCAAGGTTTTAGGGTTCTTGAAAGAGTTTGATATTCTGACAGTGTTGTGGCCAGGTTTTTTTCTCTCTTTTTTCTCCTCTTTTCTGGTTTGTATGAATGAAGGTGATTATATAATGGAAATTAGGGTAAAGCAAATGGGCTTTGAATGTGCAATTGGGCCTCCAATATTCACTTGAATTCGTCACTTTCCAGGCTAAATCGCAGGGACTTAAGTGCATTTTTTGAAGTTGAAATGTGAAAACAAAATGTAGCCGACATCGAGAACTAACTCCTGTCTGAAAATCGACTCAATCGGATAAACGGTGAATTAGTTATGAATTTTTGAAGTTTCAGCTCAGACAAACTTATTTTGGGCTCCAGTGTCGGCTCTGACACGTTCTTCAATAAAAAACTGGTATTGATCGGTGCATAATTTGGTCTCGACTTTTGAAGCAAAGTTGTAGATCTATGAGTCAGTGACCTTGTGTAAAAATATGAGTCTAATCCGATAAAAATTGACCGAGTTATGAATTTTCGAAGTTTCGGCTCAGATGAAATAATATTCAGCATTCAGGATTTTCAGCGTGTCACGCACTCTGAGCAAAAAACGAAGGCCTTTTGAATACCGTTTGAACTCAATACCTTCTGTGAAAATGTAGCCAACTCAATTTGTGAAATTTTGGCGCCAGAACCAGCTCGATACGATGAAAATCGACCAAGTTATGATTTTTTGAACATGACGCAAATAAACTTCTGTCACAAATTTTCTGCACGAAAATACTTGATAAATCCACATTTTTGAAGACCTTCTGATCGAAATTGGCTTCCAGCCGTGAGAGATGAAAATGTAGATAATGTCAAGACGGAATTTTGGCCACCGGAACGGGTTCAAAACGAGTCACGATCTTCAAGTTATGAATTTTTTAGCGCGTAAAAACTGCACTTTCAGCACACTTTTTCACTATATTTCTTCAAGAAAACTCACACATTCGGATACCTTCTTTAAAGAATTGACTCTTGAGCCGAACCTGAATTTGAGAATACGTTATCAGAGATATCTTGGCGAAAGAATACCTGAATATGACGCGCCAAGTTGGACTTGTGAATTTTTCTTGAAATGTTTTTTTGAGAAATATGGGAGGGCAAATTTTGGGGTACAACAACGATTAACTCGCAACCAAATAAAACTCAAGATTCAAACCTCAATGAGTGTAGCATCGAGTATCTGTCGACCTTGGGCATACACCAAAGCCAACCATCTCGCTACGTCCTACTGGCCAAGTTGTGCAATTAAAGGTTCTAAGGTCAGTTGATGTTTTATGACACCACGCGGCGGGCCCGTACATCTCCCTGATTGACTCAAGGGTTACGGGTACCAACCGAAGTGCCACATCAACGTAGCTATTGCTTCAACCGTGTCGGTATACCCTAGCATAGCTCCCTCACAGTTTATTGCTACTTACCTAAAAGGTGTTTCCCTGATCTGGGTGTAGGATCAAATGACCCAAACAGTTCCCATAAATATAAAGCAAGCAAGATAATCAAGGGAAAGTAATTAAATATGACCTAGATCCTAAGGTTTACCCCACTTTATATTTTAGTCCCCAGCATAGTCGCCAGTTCTGTGATACGGTGGCAGAACCGACTGTTAATATTGGTTTGTGTTTTTTGTTTGCAAAATGTTGTGGTAAGCAAGAGTCACCACCGACTTTTATTTTATCCAATCAAGAAAAGGAAAAAGAACAGAAAAAACCTTTTTTGAGATGTTTCTGAGTACGGGGGGTAGATTATAGAAAGGGAAGGTGTTAGCACCCTTTCTATCAGTGGTTTTCCATGGGCTCTTAGGTACTTGCTCATTTTGAAATTGCTTGTGTGTGCTTGTTTTGAAAAGTTTTGTTTTACTTCGTTTTAACCCTTGTTTTTGTCCTCAAGAGTGTTATGAAGTTGTTTTTGAAAACTTTTTTTGGGAAAATGTTTGTGTGAAAAAGTTTGTTTGTTTGTTTGAGCAAGTACCTAGGAACTAATCTACCTACTCGAAAAAAGTTCGTCCGTTTTCCTTTTAGACAATGTTATCCCATTATTGCGAAATAGGTAGCACCGTTGTTGGAATTTTTTAGGGACATTCGAAGGGACAAATAAGATCACAAAAGTAATGTTAGGAAATGTTAGTATTCATCCTAAAGCCTTAAAGATCTTTTTTCGAGGCAACATCTGAATGGGTCATTTTAGATCTTTCGGGGCTAGAGGACAACCACTAACAAACCCTATACTTCATGACCGTTTACCGAAGACAACCAGAGTGGAGTAAACCCTAGGAGTGAGCATGTGCGAGTGTAATTTTCAGTTAATTTATCTTTGCATATTTAGGGTTTTCTACTATATTAATTTTTCAGTTTGTCTTTCCACACAATCCTATTAACATACATCTAAGCAGTTTATAGTTTATGGAAATTAAAAGTGCGGAAAGTTTAAAGTCCTAGCTATTACAGGGCTTTTGCAGATACATAACTATTTTGATTGAAAATAAAGATGCGGAATTGAAAACCCTAATTACTATTATAAACTCGGAGCAGTTACAATAATAATAAAAAGAGATTAAAAATGTGTGTGGTGAATTAAATGCGAGAATAATTAGGAAACCTAAGAAATCTAGTTGAAAAAGATTTAGGTTATTTTTGAGAAAAATTAATTAGGTTATGTACAAATTAAACCCTAGTTTCTCATTATTTTACTTATGAAAAGAAAGATTAAATTTCCCTAAATAATTAAACTAATTAATCAAGGAAATAAAATATTTTTATAAAAAAAATGATTTTTGATGTTTTTTGTGATTTGTGTTATTTTTGTAAAAGGAAATAAAGAGAAAAGAATTAAATTGGGCCTGTTTGGAATCTGAAAGAGGGGGTGCATTGTTGAATTTGTGCCAAGCCCATTAGTTAAGCCCACTCCCACGCTTGATCTTGTATAGCCACGCTTGGAGGGTGCATCATGGACCTCCCTTTGATTGAGCGTTGGATCTGGATTAGTGATGATCTAGTGGCCAGATGGTGGTAGCGCATGGTGGACGTCTGGCTGTGTAAAGCATGGAACCTGCGTGTAAATATTAAGAAAATAGAGAAAATGCTGGGACCTGGGATCGAACCCAGGTCCTCTACACTTTCAAACGCGCGGTTCACCACTGAGCCACATGTTCTTTTGTTAATAAGAATGAATAACAAATAATATAATGAAATATGGGTTAGTATGATAATGCAACGCGTGAAATTCAAATAAACCAATGATGGTCAGCCACGTTATTGTCTCTTTCCCCATGAGTGTCTTTTTTGACACCAACCCTTTACCTACGATCAAATCCATCATTGTATGCTATAGTGACGGTATTTTCCTGTAGATATAAACCTGCAATATCTCAAAATGCAAAGGAAGCAATATTAATTAGAACTAAAAATATAGACCCACTAAGAATTTTTCCCTGAGTTCATTGGTATCATTAATCAATCCTAATTTTGCCTCTACGGAGAATCCCTAATTTGAAGCTTCCAAACCTTAGTAATGGCGTAAGCTTGTTCCTGCACTAGAAATCAAATCCAGGCTAACCAAAAGATCACAAACATGATTATGAATACATTTATGCAAGCAAATCGAAGGTAAAATGCATAAAACCCTGAAAACGAGTTTGAGTTGTAAGGGTGCAAACTGTGATCTGTATCTTACAGTTCTAGACATTTTGTGGCGTGAGAATGATTGGAATCACTTCAGAGTACGTCCAGGAATAGATTAATGGCTTTGGAATTGCTTGAATTGGACTGCAAATAAATATTCGACCTACACTTTTTCTTCAAAAATTTGGGTTTTGTTTGGGGTTCTCACGACTGTAATCCTTGTTTTTTTGGCTTGGTTATCTTTTGTATTTGTACTAGAATGAATTAGGGCAACAAAAACAGCTTAAATCTTTTTGATTCATGGAGATTTGATTTAGTTTTGCCTTGTATAATATCTCTCCAAAATAACCATAATCATGTTATTTTTGCTTCAATTTCCCTTGATCTGATTTGGATATGATATGCTAGCTTGATTGGATTTGATTCCTACAAAAAAATCAGATCAAAATCAATCTTTTTGTATTTTTTTTGCCATTTATTTGATTTAATTTGAATTTTAAATAATAAAAAATCAAAATAAAATAAATAATGAAGCAAATAATGTATGGATTCTGATTTGGGTCGTGGACCATATCACAAGCAAGATGCAAGCATGAAAAGTTAGGCACATTTGACAAAAAAAATGCACTTTTGAGCATATTTGACTTTTGGCAATTTTGCAAAAATGGTCAACTTTGACAAGGCATATCTCCTCCAATTTTAACCCTAGAGAGGTGTTCTTTGACTTTTTAGAAATCCTAGGATATCCCCTAAACAACCCTTTTGGTTTCATCTCAATTGGGTCTTCCATGTTTATGTAAGAAGCTTTGACCCAAAAGGTGTTTTTGTTGACTTTACAAAAGGACCTATAATGTAGAAATTCATATCTTTTGATGAGTGCATATTTTGAACTTGTGGGATGAAGATGAGTTGTAGGGAATTTCAACCTCTTCAAAATGAGCCTTGGATGGAAAATTTCTGATAAAGTATGAAGACATTATGCTTGGTCAAAGTTTAATTGACTTTTCTTGAGAAACCCTAATTTAGCAACTTTTGGGTTTTGATGAATTTGGGGCATTCCTTGAGGAATCATGATCAAAACTTGATCAAATAATGGAAGTCTCTTTAAAATGTTGATGTTAACCAAAAATATTGAAGTTTGACTGTATGTGGGCCACAATTGACTTTTGACCTAGTACAGTTGATTTTCAGGCATCCGAGCAATTGACTGGGCAAACTTCTTGTGCAAGGCATGAAAATTGACATGGATGATATTGAGAACAAATTAGGACCATGGAAAGAATTTGGGAGCTTTTGAGTTCACACATCTTGATAAAAATGGAAACCCTAGTTTTAGGTACATTGCCTTAGGAGAGAGTTTGTCTGGTCAACTCTTGGGCATCCTTGAGCAAGTTGAGGACCTCAATGGGCACGTGTTGAGTGAAATGAGAGGGAAAATTTTGGGGTACAACAGTTTCCCCTGTTCAATCTTCTTAAACATGAGGATGTAGATTGGATATCTGCCTTTCGTAATCTGAAGGTGGAAGATGATTGAACACTAGAGTGCCCAGAAATTTGCACTCGTCTGAGATGGTGCTGGACTGTGTAGGTAGTATCGGGAATGGGCTTACATATTCCATTTGGAGGGATGACAGAAGGTCACTGGATATGGGCTTAAAGATTCCATCTGGAAGATATGATGGAGAATCATCGGAGATGGGCTTAAAGATGCCATCTAGAGGATGTTGATTTCCCGAGATATTCATTTGATGAGAATTGTTGTTCCTGTTGTTAAGGAGGAATATGTTGAGGAATGTTGGTCTCTGTCTTGGGAGAAATGGAATTTTAGGAACTTCATTTGTCTGTTACTCTACTGGGGAATCATCTCTTAATTGAGGGGGCGGAAGTGAATTTCTTATCTAGTCAGGATCTATGCTTCACAATGATTTGTTGAGGATAATAAGACTGACTGTTATTTGGCCGTGCTCCATGTTTTACAACGAATTATTGGGGAGATGAGATTAAACTTGCTATCTGGTCGTGCTCCAGGCTTTGCAATCTCAAAGACTGTTATCTGGTCGTGCTCCAGGTTTCAGAAGGAATTAAGTGGTTATTCGGTTGCATCTGGGTTTCAACTTGAATTTAAGGTATACTAATATTCGGTCGTTTCTAGGCTTCATAGTAATTGGCCGAGTAAACTGCTATCTGGTTGAATTCCAAGCTTCACAGTACCTCATACTGTTATCTGGTCGTGCTCCAGGTTTCATAGTATCTCTTGCCGTTATCTGGTCGTGCTCCAGACTTCACAACGTCTTATACCGTTATCTGGTTGATTCCAGGCTTCGGTAATTTGGAGAAATTAAGATATTATCCGATCGATTTCCAGGCTTCATAGCTTGAATTTGAGATATACCACTATCTGGTCGATTCCAGGCTTCGTAGTATTTTGGAGAAATTAAGATATTATCCGGTCGATTTCCGGGATTCATAGCTTGAATGTGAGATATACCACTATCTGGTCGATTCCAGGCTTTGTAGTATTTTGGAGAAATTAAGATATTATCCGGTTGATTTCTGGGCTTCATAGCTTGAATTTGAGATATACCATTATCTGGTCAATTCCAGGCTTCATAGTATTTTGTACTGTTATCCGGTCGAATTCCAAGTTTCACAGTATGATGTATTGTTGGTTGACTATTATCCGGTCAGTTTCCGGGCTTCATAGCTTTTGAACTGGAATAGAAATCTTAGTATCGATTTGACTGAACCAGGGAAAGGTCTCGAGCTGTCTTCAACCAGGAAAGAAATCTTAGCATGGATTTGACTGAACCAGAGGAAGGTCTCACATTGACTTTGACTGGCATAAAAATCAGGGGAATCTTAGCGGCGATTCCGCTGATCCAGGAAAAAGTTTTAGAACATCTCCAACTAGAATAGAAACCTTAATGTCGGTTTGACTGAACTAGAGAAAATCTTGAAAAGTGTTGGAAAATCTTCAACTGGAATAGAAACCTTGGTGTCGGTTTGACTGAACCAGAGAGAACTTGTGAGAACTTAATTGCATCTTTCCCTGGAAGGTAAAGAGTTAGTCGTATGTAATGTCATGATGTATGAATGTATTGAGTAATGATGTTCTCAAAATAAATGAGATTGTGCTGCATAATATGTATGCACATGCCATGATGTATGGATATGCAATGCTATTGTGATATTCTCTAGCCGGGGAAAATAAATCCTGGACTGCTGCTGGAGAATATAAGGAGTTGAGTTCTTTGTTTCCGTTGAGGATAGTGACCGAAGATGATTAGCTGGGGATTTACATCCATTCTGCTTGAGAATATTCTGCCGGGAGAGACTCTGTTTGAGAACAATCCTGTGGGGAATGACTCTGTGGGGAAGGGAGATACTCTGTTGGAAGATCTGCTGATTTGGAGAAATAAAATCAGCTGGGAATGAACTTCCATTGCTGGAGAGAAGAGCTATGTTGGATGTTGTACCCCAAAATTTTCCTTCCCATATTCTTCAAAGATTCTTCAAGATCAAGCTTCAAATAGATCAAGGATTGCACAATTCAAACACCCTCCTAACACAGTCAAAATTAGGGTTTTGATTCTTGCAAGGAAATTGAGGTTTTCAAGGGCCCAATCAAGTCTCATATACCTATATACATTGTCAAGCATCTATATGTCAAGTTTCAAGACTCACAGCATCAAGTTGCACAGTCAAAAGCCCTAATTGCTTCACAATCAACTACATGGGTAAAATGGTCATTTGGCAGTCAAAAGTCAAAAATTTTGATCAACATCTTATTTTGAAGCCACAATCATCATTTTATCAATTCTTGATCATAATTCCACAAGCATGGCTCAAAAAGTCTCAAGATGCAAAAGTTTCTATTTTTGGACAGTTGAAAAGTCAACTGTAACTTGACCAAGGCATAACTTTTCCATGGTTCATCAGAAAAATCCCATCCAATGCTAATTTTTAAGGGGATGACATTTCCTACAACTCATCTTCACATTCCAAGTCCAATAAATGCTCTCACAAAAAATTATCAATTTCAACATTATAGGTCATTTTCAAAAGTCAACAAAAAGACACTTTAAGTCAAAGACCATAACTTGAGATTGGTAAATCAAAATGACATGGGACCAAAGACATTGGTTAGAGGACTTCAAGACCTTTCCAAAATGTTCAAGAACATGTTCATAGCTTCAAAATTGAGCAAGATATGCATTGGAGAAGTTGGGAAATTTTTGGGAACTCTCAAAAGTCAACTTTGCCTAAAACACTTCATTTTTGCTAATGGGCCTCAAATTCTTTCTTGAATCATTACCCAAGGCCTATGCACGACCCATTGAACTTAATTTGATTTATTTTCTTATTTTTAATTAATTAATTGAATTTTTATTAATATTAATTCATTTAATTGGTTTTAATTGTAGGAAAATTCAAAGATATGCTTTTTAAATCTTTTTGTGAAGCAAATATGACTAGGGCAAGCTGGAAATTCGTGTGCACCTCAAAGGCATCAAAATATCCATGATTGGCAAGGTTTTATCACAAGAAAAGATTGAAAAAGATTTGATTGGCAATCACACATTCAAA
Source organism: Vicia faba (assembly GCA_948472305.1). Classification (NCBI taxonomy): domain Eukaryota; kingdom Viridiplantae; phylum Streptophyta; class Magnoliopsida; order Fabales; family Fabaceae; genus Vicia; species Vicia faba. Next base: position 417,624,808 of record OX451739.1, read on the forward strand.
CTTGAATACAATGGATTTATGGGCTTAATTTTAACCTAATTCCCTTCACATATATGTGCTGAAGCAAACCCTAAAGGGAGACACGTGAAAGCTGCCACAAAAAACCATATGCCATATTGAAAAAAAGTGAAAAAAGTTCAAAACTGTTTTCTAACTTCCAGGCATATTCAAGAGAGTTTGTTGATTCTAATCCCTTGTTGGGAGTTTCCTGAATGTATTGCAATCAAGAACGAGTCCTAAAGCTCAAAGAACGCGCAAGAACAAGCCCTACGGTTTGCATTATTTTCCAGAATTACATATCATCATTCATGCGTTTTTAACCATTTTTTTGGACTGATTCATGTTAATAGGGACATTCTGAAGCTATTGGTATAATCCAATTTGGTTATAGCCTTCTGAATCAAAACCTACCATGGACGAAATTTAGGGTTTCAAAGCTTGGATTTTGGGGTTTTCTACATAAGGAAAAATTGGACCATATCATGACCATGGTTGAATTCGTCAAGGCCAGACGAATTCAACCAGACTATCGCGCTCTTTTTATATCAACCCTAACTCTAATCGTTATTATTCATGGTTGTAGTTAGTGGGGGTTAAAAATCCCCGCTATCTTGTTTTGTTTTTTTGCAGAAAACGAAGAAGACGAAGGGCGTGGCAACGTGTGGTTGGTGAATTCAAATCTGCGCGCGTTTTCCAGCATAGTTATTACTTTTCATATATTATTTTAGTTGGTCATTATTATTACAAACAAACGCGTTTGGTTCAGTGGCTGGTGACACGCTTGGTAAGTGCTGGGACCTGGGTTCGATTCCCAGGTCCCCCATATAATTCATAATATTTTTTCTAACACAATCTTGTGCAGCAATCATCCAAAGTTCCATCATACACCCTCACGCCTAAGCTTGCCAAGTGGCCAGGAGATCCATCCAGTGGCCAGGAGAGGAAGACCATGGTGTGTCCCAGTCAACAAGCCTGCACGTGATGCCAGAAAGTCAAACGTGACTTTGTCTAATGGGCCTGAATTCCAGAATTTCTCAATTAAACCTCCATATGGGCCATCACACCCCCCTTGGTTTACAATTTATTTTCTTTTCTTTTAATTTTCTTTTAATTGTTTTAATTATTATTATTAATTCATAACTAAATTATTTTTTCCTAATAAAAATCAGAAAATCAAAATTGTAAATATATATTTAATTATTTATTAATTTTATCATTAACTTATTTTTGTAAATAAATATTAAATAATTAACTTAGCTTAATTTAGGTTTAAATTTTAATCTTTTTCTTAATAAATAAAAATTATATAGAATTAGGTTTTGACACTTTTAATCATTTTCTTAATTAATTATTATTATTATTTATTAATTATTATTATTTTTGTATATACAAATGTAAATTAATTAATTAGTTTAAATTAGGTTAACGTTAACATTTTCATTAATAATTAAAATAAACTTAGAACTAGGGTTTCATTAACTTTAATTTCAATTCTTTTTTCCTATTTTCATAATAAATACAAAAACATAAAAAAACATTTTTCTTGTAAATAAGTAAAATAATTAGATTTAGGTTTAATTTTAATTTAATACAAAAGGACAAAAAACTCTTAATTGCTCAAAAGGGTCAGAAACCCTAAAACGTCCAATTTAATTCTTTCGCATGTTATTCTTATTTCTTTTGATTATTATGTAACTGCTTCCAAGGATGTAATAGTAATTAGGTTTATTGCTTTATTTACTTTCCGCATCTTTATCAAAAACGGGTCTTTGTTTTTAGGCGATGTATAGACCCGCGCCTTGTAATAGCGTAACTTTATCTTTTCGTCTTTTAATTTTCCGCACTCCTAACTGTTAAATTGCACGAAAGAATGTATGATAATTAAAAACAACTCGTAGCTCACCATTGCATGATAAAAGATAACTCTTAACATGAAAACAACACACAATGCACATGCCACTTCTAGGGTACGCCTCACTCGTTGCCTCTCGAACGTGGTCGTCAAGTATAGGGTGTTTTAGCGGTCGCCCTTATGTCTAAAGATCCGGTTGCCTCGAAACAGTTGCCTCGGATAAAAAGGATCTAGGACATTAGGGTTACTTCTAAGGTGTCCTACTATTGCTTCGGTGACCACACTGTCCCTTAACTCGAATTGACCCGAACACCTCCAACGATGGTGCTACCTATCTCTCAATGGTGGGATGGCACTATCTTAAGGACTTTTACACAGCCTAATTCCTTAGGGTAGATAGATGATTCATAGGTACTTGCTCTCTCAAAAAACAAACAAATACTTTTCACACTGACACTTTCTAAAAGATTTCAAAACAAATTTTTCATACACTCTTGAGGACAGATACAAGAGTCACTTAGAAACTTTTCAATGAAACTTTTTCAAAACCCACACACACTTGAAAAGCAAACATTTTGAAAACATAAGAGCAAGTACCTAAGAGCCCATGGATAACCATGGATAGAAAGGGTGCTAACACCTTCCCTTTCTATAAATCTACCTCCCGAAGCGAGAAACATCTCGAAAAGGAATTTTGCTGTGCTTTTGTCCTTTCCTTGTTAGAGAACATAAAAGACGGTGGCGACTCTTACTTACCGCGACATTTCGCGAACCAGCATTTCAAAAACAGTCAGTTCTATTTCCACCGATCACAGAACTGGCGACTCTGCTGGGGATACTTAAAAGTGAGGTGTACCTTAGGATAGATCATACTTATGTTTTCAATTGCCTGTTTTGTCTGCTTTAATATTGTGGGCCTGTTTTGGGAGTTCTATAGATCCTAACCCGGATCTGGGGGATACCTTCTTAGAAGTAGCAACAAACTGTGAGGGAACTGTGTGGGGTATACCGACACGGCTGAAGCAGTTGCTACATTGATGTGGCACTTTGGTGAGTACCGGTAACCCTTGAGTTAAGTCAAGGAGAGTACGGGGCCGCCGCATGGTGTCGTGAAGCATCAGCTGACCTTAGGAACCTTAATTGAACCATCCTGGCCTCTTTAGGGGTAGTGAGATGACTGACTTTGGTGCAGTCCGAAGTTGGTTGATACTCGATACTACACTCATTGAGGGTCGTTTTCTTGGAATATTTTGATTGCCAGTTCAGTGGCTAAATCAAAACAATGAACATGGAAAACAACCCAATGATATTGAGCTCCTTAGAACCCAGTTACTATTTTCTAGGACAGGTTTTGAACCCACCAACTTCAAGAGGGTAGTACCCCAAACCTCATGCTGGCCTAAACTCTAAGGGCTGTCTGGTGTGCCTTATCATGTTTGCCTTTTGTGAATACTTGTGGTGTGCTTTATCATAACATCATGCCATCATAACATTGCATGCATCCTGCATAAGGACTGACCCATTTCAAAGACAAGAGGGTTTCACTTTTGCCCTGTTTTGTAGGACATCATGATGCCTGTGCGAAAGAACACTATCCGGATCAACTTTGTTCACCCACCTGAGATGCTTAAAGAGTTGGTTGACAGGATTCCAAACACTACTTCCTTTATCCAGAGGCATGGTTCTCTTCCCAGCTTAGTCACTGCAAAGTGGGACCAACAACTGATGAGTGTCCTGACCCAGTTTTATGATCCACTATATCATTGCTTCACCTTCCAAGACTTCCAGCTGGTCCCTACCCTGGAAGAATTCTCTGGTTTGCTTGGTATCCCTATCTTGGATCAGACTCCCTTCACTGGATGGGAAAAGACCCTTAGGCTTGAGGAGATTGCTGCAGCCCTCCCTTTGACCACCAAAGAAGTAATGGACAACTGGGTGACTAGAAGCAGAGTTAAGGGCTTCTTGGCTAAGTTTCTGATTGGTAAAGCTAACGGTTACTGGAATGACTTAGACTTCAGGGCGTACGAAGACACTCTGGCTCTCTTAATCTATGGTTTGGTTCTGTTTCCGAATCCGGATAACTTTGTTAATGTCAATGCCATAATGATCTTCATGTCTCAGAATCCGGTGCCCACTCTCTTGGGTGATATCTTGCAACAACTCTATGCTCGTACTGATCGAAGACGTGGAACTCTGTGGTGTTGTGCTCCTTTGTTAGTGAGGTGGTTTATTTCGCACCTCCCTAAATTCGTGCTGAAGAACAAAGAAGGAAGAGGTTGGGCTCATAGGTTAATGTCTCTCACTGATAATGACATCATTTGGACCCTCAGAGGTATGGATGAAGTAGCTGTTATTGATCGTTGCGGAGAATATCCAAATGTTCCACTACTCGGTACCCAAGGAGGAATCTCTTATAATCCATGTTTAGCGCTCCGTCAGTTTGGAAGAGCCAGAAGTACAGGGCCTCATGAGATGTTGGTACCTCACATCAGTTTTGAGTTTTGGATGGACTGTGACGAGCAGCGTCGTATATTCATCAAGGCCTGGGACAGAATTCATAAAGTTGAACCACAGGAGTTGGGTCCGAAGACTTCTCTACCTATGGAACCCTACTACAGATGGGTCCGCATCCGTGCTCAGAATCTAGGTATGCCATACGAAGTTGTCAGGCCTATCATCCTGGAGTTTCCTAATAGAGACGGGGTTCCTCCAACTGTACTCCCTCCTCGGATACCTACTGATGTTGATACACTAAAGAGGTCTTGGGTGCAACTACAAGAAGAAAGGGATTCTTATCAGGAAAAGTTCAACGAGCAGGAATTAAAGATCCAGAAGCTGACAAAGCAGTTGGAGAATGAGCGGACCTTGAATGACTATATCCGCACTGAGAAGAAGAGACCATGGGATCACTGATGAACTTTGGATGTTCTTTTACATTTTTTATTTCCTTTTCAGTATTTTCATTGATGTAACGCCTAAGGGAAATTTCTTGAACAATTTAAAGTTGAATCTAATAAAGTGTGTTTCTTTTTTGTTTACAAAGTTGAATCCCGATTGTCTTTGAAAACATAAATCATACGCATTCCATTCATCATAAGCATCACAGGTACTTTTCTTTTCAGGTTGCTTAATCTTCTTCACTGTTTATTTCAGCAATCATCATGAATCCTGAATCATCTACCGAACAAGCTATCAAGGCCCTCCAGGCCCAAAGCGCCCAGTTTCAAGAGATGGTCATGAGTTTGGCCCAAGGTCAACAAGAGCTGAAGACTCTGCTGATAAAGAAGAAGAAGAAGGGTAGGACTGTGTTGTTCAACAATGGACGGAGATTTGGTAATACACTGCAAAATGATGCTAACCAAGTTGCTTCCTCTATAGGGAAAGGTAGTCCCCAAGGGGGAGGGGTCCCTAGTCCCGTGGTCTCTGACAATGAGACCGATTTTAATGATGAGCAGTACCCTCCAGCTGAGGACCAGTACAAGCAACTAGAGGATCGTCTAAATGCCATGGAGATTCAACAAGTGCCTGGGTTGGATTTCGGAGATCTGGGTTTATCTTCCGGGGTGGTGATTCCACACAAGTTTAAAGAACCTTCTTTTGCGAAGTATGATGGGGCATCCTGTCCCAAGCTGCATCTCAGATCTTATGTGCGGAAGATTCAACCGTATACCACAGACAAGAACTTGTGGATCCATTTCTTCCAGGATAGCCTTTCAGGGGCTCAACTCGAGTGGTTCTATCAGCTGGATGGAGCCAATATTCGAAACTGGGAGGACTTGGCTACTGCTTTTTACAAGCAGTATCAGTACAATGCAGACCTCGCTCCTACACGTACCCAACTCCAGGGTATGTCGCTAGGATCGGGAGAAGGTTTTAAAGAGTACGCGCAGAAGTGGAGAAGCCTGGCTGGCAGGGTGCGGCCATCGTTGACTGATCGTGAACTTGTAGACATGTTCTTGGGGACCCTATCTGGGCCATTTTACAACCACCTTATTGGTAATTCTTCTGCAGGGTTCACAGACCTCATTCTGACTGGCGAAAGGATAGAAGCTGGTATGAAATCGGAGAAGATACAGAAAGGTTCATCTTCAAGTTCTGACAAGAAGCCTTTCAAAAAGGAAGCTAGTGCTGTGTATGGTCCCAGAAGACAGAATAAGCCGGAACGCCGCCAAGCTGTCAACGCAGTGGTTATCTCTAAGCCTGCTGCTGCTCCTCAGCAATACAACCAACCAAGGGGTGAGAGACCCAAAAGGCAGTATACTCGGCTTAGCATGACTCTCTCTCAGATCTTGCCACAACTGCTGTCGACCAATTTGGTAACCTTCAGGGAAGCTCCAAAGGTTGTGAATACTACCTCGCCGAAGTACAACCCCAATGCCCGCTGTGCTTATCACTCTGATAGCCCGGGGCATTCTACTGATGATTGTTGGGCCCTAAAGAATAAGGTTCAGGACCTTATTGATGCTAAGGAGGTACAGTTCGAGGCGCCCGAGAAGCCTAATGTGGTGACAGCTCGCATGCCCAATCATGGGGTGAACGCTATCAGGGATGGTGACGAAGTGGAGGAGTTTGAATTTGACAGCTGGATCTACCCAACAACCGACGGTGGACCGAGCAACTGGACCACGAAAGACTTCGTACCTGTTACTTTTGTTACTCAGTAATGAACTCCTTTGTTTTAAAGTTGTAATAAACAATAATTTGAAACTTTATGGCCCAGTGTCTTACCCGGGGCACCGTGGCTTCATTTGTGAGGGCTTATTATTTGTCATCTTCATATATCATGAATAAAAACATTGGACGTTTTTCGCATTTCAAATCTTGTGCTCCCTTTCTTTCTTTATATATATTGCGAAACAGCCATATTTACACACACTCACTTATACAGGTTCCAATCCACTCTGGATCTCACTGGTAACAACTCTGCTACTGCCAGTTATGACTTTGAAAATCCGATCAACTTGGCCGAAGACGAAGGTGAAGATGATTGTGAAGTGCCTGGCGAGCTTGCAAGACTGTTACTCCAGGAAGAGAGGGTTATTCAGCCACATGAAGAGCCAGTGGAAACGGTAAATCTGGGTACTGAGACGGACAGAAAGGAAGTCAAGATTGGGGCCAATCTAGAGGCCAGTGTGAAACAACGGTTGATTCAGATGTTGCATGATTATGTGGAAATATTTGCCTGGTCTTACGAAGACATGCCTGGGTTGGACACCGACATTGTAGTTCATCACCTGCCTACCAAGGAAGACTGCCCTCCGGTCAAACAAAAGGTCCACCGTATGCGTCCTGAGATGTCCGAGAAAATCAAAGCTGAGGTTATGAAACAATTTGATGTCGGTTTTCTAGCAGTGACTTCTTACCCTCAGTGGGTTGCCAACGTGGTTCCGGTGCCGAAGAAAGATGGTAAGGTCAGAATGTGTGTTGATTACAGGGATTTGAACAGGGCGAGCCCTAAGGATGACTTCCCTCTGCCTCAAATTGATGTTCTAGTTGACAATACTGCTCAACACAAGGTGTTCTCCTTCATGGACGGTTTCTCCGGATATAATCAAATCAAGATGGCTCCTGAAGACATGGAGAAGACCACTTTTGTTACTCAGTGGGGCACCTTCTGTTACAAGGTCATGCCATTTGGGTTGAAAAATGCTGGGGCAACCTACCAACGGGCCATGGTTGCTTTATTTCATGACATGATCCACCATGAAATTGAAGTATACGTCGACGATATGATTGCAAGGTCCCAAACTGAGGAGGAGCACCTTGACCATCTACAGAAGCTGTTTGACCGTCTGAAGTTGTACAACCTGAGGTTGAACCCGAACAAGTGCACCTTTGGGGTGAGATCTGGGAAGCTGTTAGGTTTCGTCGTGAGCGAAAAAGGTATTCAGGTGGACCCTGCCAAGGTGAAAGCCATACAAGAGATGCCAGTTCCCAAGACAGAGAAAGAAGTCAGAGGTTTTCTAGGACGTCTGAACTACATTTCTCGGTTCATCTCGCACCTAACTGCTACTTGTGAACCAATCTTCAAGCTGCTGAAGAAAGATCAGGTAGTACGTTGGAACGATGAATGTCAGGCTGCTTTCAACAGAATCAAAGAGTATCTCCAAGAACCACCCATTCTTATGCCACCGGTTGAGGGGAGACCTCTAATCTTATACTTGACAGTACTTGACAGCTCAATGGGGTGTGTGCTGGGGCAGCATGGCGAGTCTGGCCGAAAAGAGCACGCCATTTATTACCTTAGCAAAAAGTTTACCGACTGTGAGAACCGATACTCACTGCTTGAGAAAACTTGTTGCGCTTTGGTATGGGCTGCTCGCCGGCTGAGACAGTATATGTTGACTCACACTACTCTGTTGATTTCAAAGATGGATCTGATCAAGTACATATTCGAAAAGCCTGCTCTATCCGGAAGAATAGCAAGATGGCAGATGATCTTGACCGAATACGACATCCAGTACACGACTCAGAAAGCAATCAAAGGAAGTGTATTGGCAGACCATTTGGCACACCAGGCAGTGGATGACTACCAATCTATGAACTTTGAATTTCCAGACGAGAGTATCATGGTAGTGACTGATTGTGAAGCACCTGGACCGGATGAAGGACCTGAAGAGGGATCCTGATGGTTATGTACTTTGATGGAGCCTCAAACGCTTTGGGTAATGGAATCGGTGCTGTGATCACATCTCCTAATGGCTCTCATACTCCACTCACTGCCCGACTATGTTTCAACTGCACCAACAATATGGCGGAGTATGAAGCATGCATTATGGGTCTCCAAGCTGCAATCTGAAGGAAAATTGCGATAAAAATGCAGCGGAATATAAAATTTTCCTTTAGCGATCCTTACGAATGAGCATGGTCAGTGATAGAAATATTTACCTCTTGTAGCGATTCAGAACTTTGATGTTGTGATCACGAGCATTGATGAAGAACAACGCCTCTACTCAGTCCACACGAACAGATCGCTTCCGGTCACAGTGCTAGCTGATCACGAACAGAAACCTTGAGTGAGAGAGAGAGTCAAAAACGAAAATGCATCAAGTGAAATTGCTTCATCACAAGGGATCTATTTATAGAATCACTCGTGTGGGCTACAAGCTAAAAGCCCAATTAAGGCTATAAGCTAAAAGCCCAATTAAGCTTATGGACATCATACCTTATGATGTACCATATATCACTTATCCACGTGGTACCTTACCACTTTCCGTATTACACTTAAGTGCACCGTACCTTACGGTGTTCCTTATTTATTCTATCTCTCATCAACCTGTCCTTATGTGTGTGACCCTGTAGGTTTTCGCGACGTTGGCAATTATATTAAATCACACATTTAATATAATAAACAGTGAGCGGTATCTAGCAACACATCACTGTTACCCAAGTCACGAAAATGTCATGTGATCTGACCAAACCTTTTCCGTGATAATATTTGTGTTGTACAATTACCCTTTTGCCCTCATGTCTATATTGAACACAAGGCATACATTGTGTCACCCTTGTCCAGTTCAATATTGGGCCCTTAGACATTTATCCTGTTATGCAGGATGAGCAAATTCCATCTAGTTCACTCATGTCCCTCAGCATGCTTTGTGAAGTACCCATCAACCGTCTTTATAGTCATCCAGTTACGAATGACGTTTGATCAGCAATAAAGTACTTGACTCTACATCTAGGGTCCATAGTGGTTTCAGGTCGAAGGGTGGTATACACCATTATCATCATGAGAATAACTTATGACACTTTGCATAACATTCTATGTAGTATTCTCATAACGGGTCAATCCAGTATAAATATTACTCCTAATATTCATACCTATGTCAAGACTTGATAACTCCTTATCTATGATCCATGAGATGTGATCATCAATCTATCTTCATAATAATCTTAATGCTTTAATGTTATCCCACTTCACATTAAATCTCGACTACGGATACTTTAAGAATAGTGTCTTATGTTTAATGGGATCTCATGATTAAGTCACACTTAACATTTCATTAAACAAATAAACCATTCTAGGGACTGTATTATTTTGGAAAGCAAACATAATAAAGAAATGCCTTTTATTATTAATAAATAATTCGATACAAGTACCAAAAGTATTGGCCTCTAGGGCTTACACCAACAATCTCCCACTAGCACTAGAGCCAATCAGGCATACCCCTAATACCCATAGATCTAGTATGTCCATCATGCTTCAGCTGCACAAGAGGCTTTGTTAATGGGTCAGCAACATTGTCAAGTGTAGGTACTCTGCATATTTTCACATCTCCCCGATCGATTATCTCTCGAATGAGATGATAACGCCTAAGTATGTGTTTGGATCATTGGTGAGATCTAGGCTCCTTAGCTTGTGCGATAGCACCATTGTTATCACAATAGAGATCAATGGGATCCACAATGCTATGGACTATGCCAAGTTCACTAATGAACTTCTTGATCCAAACAGCTTCCTTTGCTGCAGTTGAGGCAGCAATATACTCAGCCTCGGTTGTAGAATCAGCAACTGTATCTTGCTTTGAACTTTTCCAGCTCACAGCGCCACCATTTAAACAAAACACATAACCAAATTGCGATCTAAAGTCATCCTTATCTGTCTGGAAGCTAGCATCGGTGTATCCAATTACAGCAAGCTCTTCCTGACCTCCATATATCAAGAATGAATCCTTAGCCCTTCTCAAGTACTTAAGGATATTCTTGACAGCTACCCAATGAGCATCACCGGGATTAGACTGGTACCTACTCGTTGCACTTAAAGAATACGAGACATCTGGTCGAGTACATAGCATGGCATACATGATAGATCCTATTGCAGATGCATATGGAATCTTATCCATGCGATCCCTTTCTTCCTTACTTGAAGGGGATTGTGTTTTTGACAGATACATGCCATGTTGCATAGGTATGAATCCTTTCTTGGAATCATGCATATTAAAGCGTCTCAACACTTTTTCTATGTATGTACTCTGACTTAGGCCAAGCAGTTTTTGTGACCTATCTCTATAGATCCTGATTCCTAATATATAGGCTGCTTCACCTAGGTCCTTCATTGAAAAGCATTTCCCTAACCAAGTCTTCACTTGTTGCAAGGTAGGGACATCGTTTCCAATGAGTAATATGTCATCTACATATAATACCAGGAATACGATCACGCTCCCACTAACCTTCTTGTAGACACAAGGCTCATCTTCATTCTTGATGAATCCATATTGTTTTACTGTTTCATCAAAACGAAGATTCCAGCTTCTGGAAGCTTGCTTCAATCCATAAATTGATCGTTGTAACTTACATATCTTTTGGGCTTCCTCTGGTATGTCAAATCCTTCAGGTTGTGTCATGTACACATCCTCAAGAAGATTCCCATTAAGGAAAGCAGTTTTGACATCCATCTGCCATATTTCATAATCATGATATGCTGCGATAGCAAGTAAAATCCGAACAGATTTAAGCATTGCAACTGGTGAAAAGGTTTCATCATAGTCCACCCCATGAATTTGTTTATAGCCTTTTGCAACCACTCTTGCCTTATAGGTATGTACCTTACCATCCATGTCAGTCTTCTTTTTGAAGACCCACTTGCATCCTATAGGGTTAACTCCTATAGGAGGCTCTACCAAGGTCCAAACCTGGTTTGTGTACATGGAATCCATTTCAGATTTCATGGCTTCTAGCCACTTCTCGGACTCAGGACCAGTTATGGCCTCTTGGTAGGTCACAGGCTCATCTTGATCCATGAGTAATACATCACCCTGATCACTTATGAGATATCCATATCTCTCAGATTGTTGACGTATCCTGCTTGACCTACGCTGGTCTTGTTCTACTTGAGCAGGTTGCTCTTCCACAACTACTTGTGTTTCCTGCTCTAATTCCTCCATAGGTGTATCAATGCTTTGTGGTTCTTGAATTTCTTCAAGCTCTATTTTCCTCCCACTGATTCTTTTGGAAATAAAATCCTTTTCCAGAAAAACTCCAGTTCGAGCGACAAACACTTTGCCCTCAGAAGGATTGTAGAAGTAATACCCTCTTGTTTCTTTAGGATACCCCACAAATAAGCATTTGTCAGATTTGGGCTCAAGCTTAGTTGAAATTTGTCGTTTCACATAAACTTCGCAACCCCAAATCTTCATGTAAGACATATGTGGTTTCTTACCACTCCATATCTCATATGGTGTCTTCTCAACCCTTTTGGATGGAACCTGGTTAAGTGTGTAAGCTGCAGTCAATAGTGCATGTCCCCAAAAGGAGTTCAGAAGATCGGCGTGACTCATCATGGATCGGACCATGTCTAACAAGGTTCAATTTCTTCTCTCAGATACACCATTCCATTGTGGTGTTCCGGGAGGAGTAAGTTGGGATAAAATCCCACATTCCTTTAGATGGTCATCAAACTCTAGGCTTAAATATTCACCGCCTCGATCTGATCGAAGAACTTTAATATTCTTACCTAGTTGGTTTTGTACTTCATTCTTGAATTCCTTGAATTTTTCAAAGGTTTCAGATTTGTGTTTCATTAAATACACATAACCATATCTACTGAAATCATCAGTAAATGTGATGAAGTATTGAAAACCTCCTCTGGCTGGTATGTTCAGTGGTCCACATACATCAGTATGTATGAGGGCCAAAAGATCATTAGCCCTTTCACCTTTTCCTGTGAATGGGGACTTTGTCATCTTTCCAATTAAACAAGATCTGCATGTCTCATATGATTCATAATCAAAAGAGTCCAAGAGTCCATCTTTATGGAGTTTGGAAATGCGTTTCTCATTTATGTAGCCTAAGCGACAATGCCAAAGGTAGCTTGGATTTAACTCATTAGGTTTAATTCGTTTAGTATTAATGTTATAAATTGGCATTTCAAGATCAAGGACATATAGTCCATTATTCATTTGTGCAGAAGCATAGAATATATCATTCAAATAAATAGAGCAACAATTGTTCTTTATTATAAATGAAAAACCAAACTTGTCCAAACAAGAAACGGAAATAATATTCCTACTAATTGCAGGTACGTAATAACAGTTCTCTAACTGAATTATTAAACCACTAGGTAAAGTCAAAACATAAGTTCCTACGGCTAAAGCAGCAACCTTTGCTCCATTTCCAACTCGTAGGTCAACTTCACCTTTTGCCAAATCTCTACTCCTTTTTAGCCCCTGCACATTAGTACAAATGTGAGAACCGCATCCAGTATCTAATACCCATGATGCAGAAGTAGATAAATTAATTTCAATAACAAAAATACCTGAATTTGAAGTCCCTACTCCATTTTTCATATCTTCCAGGTACTTTGGGCAGTTTCTCTTCCAATGTCCGGTCTTACCGCAATGGAAGCAAGTGCCTTCCTTTGCTATGCCTCCACTAGGCTTCAAAGCAGGAACAATAGGTTTAGGCTTGGAAAATTCCTTGCCTTTCCCTTTACCAACCTGCTTGGTAGGCCTCTTGTTCAGCTTCTTTCCATTACTGACCATCAGAATGGACTTCCCTTTTGTCTTCATATTTTGCTCAGCAGTTTTCAACATGCTTAGCAATTCTGGAAGACTCTTATACATGTCATTCATGTTGAAATTCATGACAAACTGATTAAAGCTATCTGGCAATGATTGCAAGATAAAATCAGTTGCAAGTTCCTTTCCAAGCGGAAACCCTAACCTTTCAAGGTTCTCCACATACCCAATCATTTTGAGTACATGGGGACCTACAGGGTTTCCCTCAGATAACTTGCTGTTAAAAAGGGCCTTTGAAACCTGAAACCTCTCATTTCTTGCCTGCTCTTGATAGAGCATTTTCAGATGTTCGATCATATCGAACGCTGACATGTTCTCGTGTTGCTTTTGCAACTCCGAGTTCATAGTAGCTAGCATGAGACAAGCGACTTCGTTAGCATCATCAAGATGCTTCTTATAAGCTTCTCTTTCTGCCTTAGGTGCCGAACTAGGAGGTTCCTCTTCAGGAATAGGTGTCTCCAAGACATACAGCTTCTTATCATGCTTGAGGACAATCCTCAGATTTCGGTGCCAATCCAGGAAATTTGTCCCAGACAATTTTTCCTTATCTAGGATTGATCGCAAAATATGGTTGTTTGTTGTCATGGTAATCTACAAAAAAAAATGAAAATATAAGTATCATTAAAACAACATATTTAATTAGGCCTTTAATCAAATATGCTCCCACTATTTTACTCAAACCAAATGACCCTCATCATTTGATTCGGAAAATCCCGTTGGAAGACTTTCTAGTGGGTCGAGATCCACATTTCACTTCGTTCTAAGTCAGCGTTAGGCTGATTACACAAAACTAGGTTATTTAGGTAGGAACTCCTTCCAATTGTATCTCATACAACTCTCGAATATTTTCAGTTGGGTGAATAACTCCTTATTCTAATTCATCATATGAATCATTCCCAACTCTTGCTTCTAAACATGTATAATCTTATTATAATGTGTTTAGTTAAGTTTGACCCATTGTTTTAGCAGTTGGATATTACAATTATCCCATCGCACCTTACCAATATAGAACATGCACCTCGCGTAGGCGAAACCTACATTGTTCGATACTAGTCTTGATGAGTGCTAAAACTTGGAAAGCATGAACTTAATATTTAACTTGAGGGATTTTGTTATTAGTTTGATCTCACCGGCTTAACATGCAATTCGTCTCTCTCATGCATCAACATACAAACACATGCATCAATATACATAAAAGGATACAGTTATGGCCCCTAGCGCAATTGTTCTCCCAAGCCAATGAGAGAACCTAAGCTAACCTAATAACGATCTAAACTTCTCCAAGCAAGATCTTCAAGGTTATCCTCCTTTGATATTGTATTCTTCTCTTTCTTCATAACAATACATTACATAAAAGAAACTCGTTTTACATACGAGGGAGTGAGATGAGAAAAGAAGTTACATCAAGAATTTTAGAGAGAGGCACGACACGCAGGCCGTATTTTACAATCCCAAAACAAAATAAGGAGAAAAAAAAACTAAGGCCATAACTGATCACCACAAGACAATAATAATAAACACACTTTTATTATTAGTTTAAATTTTGTTAATTAAAAAAAAGGCAAATTAAATTTCGACGATTGATCACACTACGCAGAGTTAGCCGGGGGTTCCGCACAACTCTTGTGCATTCACAACCCTAATCGCATAACTCTGCAACAACACAACCCCTGTGCCGTTATGAACCCTAATGCAACAGTTTCATGCTGTCAAACACATTTCGATTGATAATTCAGTATGATTAGTCACATGCCATTGCTTCACCATACTAATGTCGGATTCCGAAGCATATGAACAGTGATCGGTCAAAGGAATAACAATCATCAAGTGTTTGAATGAACGAAACAGAAACAGTATATCCCATATACCATCGTTGCATCAGATTTACTTATATCATATATAAAAGTGATCGATCTTACTTGTGTAACCTATGGACGATCGATGTATCGCTGCTTCACCATACTAATGTCGGATTCCGAAGCATAGTCAACATCAATCATCCAAATCGTACACAACAGATGCCAAATTTAATTACTCGTTTATTATTCAATTCATTCTGGTTTTAATCGAATCAAAACAGAAAATATAGAACATAAACAACTATCAGATCCATGGTTTCGTAAGTGGCTCTGATACCACTGAAGGAAAATTGCGATAAAAACGCAGCGGAATATAAAATTTTCCTTTAGCGATCCTTACGAATGAGCATGGTCAGTGATAGAAATATTTACCTCTTGTGGCGATTCAGAACTTTGATGTTGTGATCACGAGCGTTGATGAAGAACAACGCCTCTACTCAGTCCACACGAACAGATCGCTTCCGGTCACAGTGCTAGCTGATCACGAACGGAAACCTTGAGTGAGAGAGAGAGTCAAAAACGAAAATGCATCAAGTGAAATTGCTTCATCACAAGGGATCTATTTATAGAATCACTCGTGTGGGCTACAAGCTAAAAGCCCAATTAAGGCTATAAGCTAAAAGCCCAATTAAGCTTATGGACATCATATCTTATGATGTACCATATATCACTTATCCACGTGGTACCTTACCACTTTCCGTATTACACTTAAGTGCACCGTACCTTACGGTGTTCCTTATTTATTCTATCTCTCATCAACCTGTCCTTATGTGTGTGACCCTGTAGGTTTTCGCGACGTTGGCAATTATATTAAATCACACATTTAATATAATAAACAGTGAGCGGTATCTAGCAACACATAACTGTTACCCAAGTCACGAAAATGTCATGTGATCTGACCAAACCTTTTCCGTGATAATATTTGTGTTGTACAATTACCCTTTTGCCCTCATGTCTATATTGAACACAAGGCATACACTGTGTCACCCTTGTCCAGTTCAATATTGGGCCCTTAGACATTTATCCTGTTATGCAGGATGAGCAAATTCCATCTAGTTCACTCATGTCCCTCAGCATGCTTTGTGAAGTACCATCAACCGTCTTTATAGTCATCCAGTTACGGATGACGTTTGATCAGCAATAAAGTACTTGACTCTACATCTAGGGTCCATAGTGGTTTCAGGTCGAAGGGTGGTATACACCATTATCATCATGAGAATAACTTATGACACTTTGCATAACATTCTATGTAGTATTCTCATAACGGGTCAATCCAGTATAAATATTACTCCTAATATTCATACCTATGTCAAGACTTGATAACTCCTTATCTATGATCCATGAGATGTGATCATCAATCTATCTTCATAATAATCTTAATGCTTTAATGTTATCCCACTTCACATTAAAGCTCGACTACGGATACTTTAAGAATAGTGTCTTATGTTTAATGGGATCTCATGATTAAGTCACACTTAACATTTCATTAAACAAATAAACCATTCTAGGGACTTTATTATTTTGGAAAGCAAACATAATAAAGAAATGCCTTTTATTATTAATAAATAATTCGATACAAGTACCAAAAGTATTGGCCTCTAGGGCTTACACCAACACAATCGACCTAAGGATCAAGTTTCTGAGTGTCTTCGGAGATTCCGCTCTTGTGATCAATCAGATCAAAGGCGAGTGTGATACGAAACACCCAAATCTTATTCCTTACAAGGAGTATGTGTTAACGTTGCTCCCCCATTTCACGGAGATAACTTTTGAACACTTCCCAAGAGAGGGGAATCAGTTAACGGACGCGCTGGCTACGATGTCTTCTATGTTCAAAGTCAAATGGGACAACGAGGCTCCCCGGATCATCATTTGGAAACTGGACGAACCTGCATACTGTTGTGATCTTGAGGCCGAAGAGGTAACAGAAAAACCATGGTATCATGAAGTGAAGAGGTACCTGGAAGCTCAAGAATACCCCGAGGGTGCGTCTATTAACGACAAGAAGTTTCTGAGAAGGTTCGCAGCAAAGTTCTTCCTCAGCAACGACATTCTATACAAGCGAAAGAATCATGGCAGAGCTACATGAAGGTACCTTCGGGACACATTCCAGTGGGCATACCATGGCAAAGAAGATCCTTCGAGCAGGATACTATTGGTCCACAATGGAAGCTGACTGTTACCAACATTCTCGGACATGTCACAAATGCCAGATTTACGCTGATAAGGTGCACATTCCTCCAGTTCCTCTGAACGTCTTGACAGCACCTTGGGCTTTTGCAATGTGGGGCATTGATATGATCGGCGAGATCAGACCTACGGCATCCAACGGGCATCGCTTCATCCTAGTAGCGATTGATTACTTCACGAAGTGGGTTAAAGCAGCTTCATACGCTACGGTAACCAAGAACGTCGTGGCACGGTTCATTCGGCATAACCTGATCTGTCGTTACGGCGTCGCGGAAAGGATCATTACGGACAATGGTACCAATCTTAATAACAAGATGATCACTGAGCTCTGCGAGCAATTCAAAATACAGCACCACAACTCTTCTCCCTACCGACCGAAGATGAACGGGGCTGTCGAAACAGCAAATAAGAATATCAAAAAGATTGTGCAGAAGATGACAGTGACCTACAAAGATTGGCACGAGATGTTACCGTTTGCCCTTCATGGATACCGTACTTTAGCACGGACGTCAACCGGGGCAACTCCCTTTTCCTTGGTCTATGGCATGGAGGCAGTCTTGCCCATAGAAGTCCAGATATCCTCTCTCCGGATAATAAGGGATGCAGATTTGAACGAAGATGACTGGATCCAGACTCGACTTGATCAATTAAACCTAATTGACGAAAAGAGACTCACTGCTATTTGTCATGGTCAAACGTACCAAAAACGGATGATCAGGGCATTTAACAAGAAAGTCAGACCACAAGAGTATCAAGTCGGAGACCTGGTAATCAAGTGCATCATTCTTCCTCAAAGTGATCCCAGGGGCAAATGGACCCCTACGTACGAAGGGCCATTTGTGGTTAAACATATCTTCTCAAGAGGAGCTATGATTCTGACTACCATGGATGGTGACGACCTTCCTCACCCCGCCAATGCAGACATAGTAAAAAGATACTACGCATGATAAAAGACCCGCTAGGTTGACATACCTAGGCAAAAATAAGGGCTTCCAGGCGAACCAAAAGGGTTCGGGCAAAAATAAGGGATGAAAATGAAAAAATCTGTACACCCGGCAAGTCGAAAAACTGAAAAGGTGGCTTGGGCAAAAATGGGTATCCCGGTGGACTGAAAACCCGAAAGGGCAGTCCAGGCAAAAATTAGGGATAAAGCGTAATACTATGTCTCGTTGGATCACCTTGCATCCAGAATCCGGTATCAGCTATCAGGTTCAGACGGCATCAATCAGTCAGCTTCATCTTCAACTAGGCAGCCAAATGATGAGACGCTTGAAGACATAAAGGCAATAACAGAGTTGAAACCCAGTGGGATCATTTTTCACATAGCTGTTTGGTTTTCCTTTTCAAATGTATAAACTCTATGTTGTTCGGCGGCGTTCTCTTACTAGGACGTCAGCCTCTTGTACATAAACGCCTATTTACAGGCAAATTCAAAAATCAATACAAATTCACATTTCCAGACAAATTTCCAATTATTTTTCCTTTTTTCTGTTTTGTCTTGCAAAGAACGTCCAATGTTCAGTTTTGATATATGCATTTGACATTAATTGCTGACTCATAAATATCTGCATGTGAAACAAAGGATTAATTGCAGGTGACATCAGAAACATGGGCAATAACGAGTTGTCTAAGCGATCTAGTTGCTCTGTCCACCAAGGTACCAAGGTAGGTTCGGCTGAAGAATGTGACCAAGATACCTTCACTCCCCACAGAGCGAGACAAGGTCCAACAATACTCTTCCCCAATCAGAGCTAGCCCTAAAAAGGCACAATGCCTCCAGACAAGTCAGCGATACTCTCCCCAAGCAGAGTTAGCCTTCAGTCAGCCTCAAGGAAGTTGGGTATCCCCAGAAGATCTCAACATTCCCCAGCGGAGTATACAGTTATTCCTCAACAAGCATCCCCGACAGTCTTAAGATTGTTCCCCGGCGGAATACCAGACATCCAGCGGAGCCATTCCCCAGTGCAGTCCAAAGTCTCCCCAGGAGAGTTGAATCAATATCCCCAGTAGGAAGCTTATCCCCAGTAGATTCTGGAAGCTTATCCTTTGCAGAGCATATTTCTCTCCAGCTTTATTCCAAGGTTATTCCTCATCAGAGCTTATAACTGGGTTATCCTCAGCTAATTACCACGGAAAGATCGTCCCCGGAGAAGTCTTCCTATCCCCAGCGGAGTTCATCACATTCCCAACAAAGCTCGTCAATGGTATCCCCAACGGAGTTATCATCAACATCTCAGCAAAATACCTTTTCTCCCACAGAGTAATTTCCCCCGCAGAATAATCTCTCCAAAGTTTCTTCCCCAACGGAGTCATCTTCTCCTAACAGGTTTATTCTTGCAATCATCATACCCAGCGGAGGCAAAGAACTCTCTTTTCAGCATCAGCCCAGGATGAGCTCCCGGCATTCGTCAAGGATTTATTTTCCAGACGAAAATACATTCGCAAACATCACATTTTCATACATAAAGCATATATATACACATCACATTATACA
Source organism: Vicia faba (assembly GCA_948472305.1). Classification (NCBI taxonomy): domain Eukaryota; kingdom Viridiplantae; phylum Streptophyta; class Magnoliopsida; order Fabales; family Fabaceae; genus Vicia; species Vicia faba. The sequence continues at coordinate 417,644,719 of OX451739.1, forward strand.
ATCCCATTTATCATAAGCATCATGACACCATGCATCTCATGCATCATGACCTTGCATATAACTAATGTTTTGCCTTTTCAGGAAAGGTCAAGACAAATATGATTATTATCAACTGTCGCAATTCCGGATTCGATACCTGTATCTAGCCAGGGCATATCTATGAGCGATTAATTATGGACTCGATTCCTGTATCAAGCCAGGGCATGTCTGTTGACGACTATTTCCAGATTCGATTCCTGTATCAAGCCAGGGCACGTCTGAAGAGTTTGAAGACTCGATTCCTGTATCAAGCTAGGGCATGTCTGTTGACGACTAATTCCAGATTCGATTCATGTATCAAGCCAGGGCACGTCTGAAGAGTTTGAAGACTTGATTCCTGTATCAAGCCAGGGCATGTCTGTTGACGACTATTTCCATATTCGATTCCTGTATCAAGCCAGGGCACGTCTGAAGAGTTTGAATACTTGATTCCTGTATCAAGCCAGGGCATGTCTATTGACGACTAATTCCAGATTCAATTCCTGTATCAAGCCAGGGCACGTCTGAAGAGTTTGAAGACTCGATTCCTGTATCAAGCCAGGGCATGTCTGTTGACGACTAATTCCAGATTCAATTCCTGTATCAAGCCAGGGCACATCTAAAAAGTTTGAAGACTCGATTCCTGTATCAAGCCAGGGCATGTCTGTTGACGACTATTTCCAGATTCAATTCCTGTATCAATCCAGGGCACGTCTGAAGAGTTTGAAGACTCGATTCCTGTATCAAGCCAGGGCATGTCTGTTGACGACTAATTCCATATTCGATTCCTGTATCAAGCCAGGGCACGTCTGAAGAGTTTGACGACTAGATTCCTGTATCAAGCCAGGGCATGTCTGTTGACGACTATTTCTAGATTCGATTCCTGTATCAAGCCAGGGCACGTCTGAAGAGTTTGAAGACTCGATTCCTGTATCAAGCCAGGGCATGTCTGTTGACGACTATTTCCAGATTCGATTCCTGTATCAAGCCAGGGCACGTCTGAAGAGTTTGAAGACTCGATTCCTGTATCAAGCCAGGGCATGTCTGTTGACGACTAATTCCAGATTCGATTCCTGTATCAAGCCAGGGCACGTCTGAAGAGTTCGAAGACTCGATTCCTGTATCAAGCCAGGGCATGTCTGTTGACGACTAATTCCAGATTCGATTCCTGTATCTAGCTAGGGCACGTCTGAAGAGTTTGAAGACTCGATCCCTGTATCAAGCCAGGGCATGTCTGTTGATGACTAATTCCATATTCGATTCATGTATCTAGCCAGGGCACGTCTGTGAGCAATTATTTGTAGATTTGATACCTGCATCCAACCAGGGAACATCCACATAAAGAGTTTGAAGATCAATCCCTGTAACAGGCCAGGTAATTATCTTTCTTTTCCATGTACGCAAGTTCTCGCTAAGGAATCTCTTACGCGATCGACACCTCCAGATGGAATCTATAAGCCCACCCCCCTATCCATTATCTCTCCAAATGGAATATGTAAGCCCATTCCCGCCATCATACTGCTGATACTTTACTATGTGAGCGCAAATTTCTGGGCACTCTAGTGTTCAATCATCTTCCACCTTCAGATTACGAAAGGCACGCAAGCTAATCTACATCCTCAGGTATAAGAAGATTGAACAGGGGCAACTGTTGTACCCCAAAATTTTCCCTCCCATATTCTTCAAAGATTCTTCAAGTTCAAGCTTCAAATAGATCAAGGATTGCACAATTCAAACACCCTCCTAACACAGTCAAAATTAGGGTTTTGATTCTTGCAAGGAAATTGAGGTTTTCAAGGGCCCAATCAAGTCTCATATACCTATATACATTGTCAAGCATCTATATGTCAAGTTTCAAGACTCACAGCATCAAGTTGCACAGTCAAAAGCCCTAATTGCTTCACAATCAACTACAGGGGTAAAATGGTCATTTGGCAGTCAAAAGTCAAAAAAATTTATCAACATATTATTTTTAAGCCACAATCATCATTTGATCAATTCTTGATCATAATTCCACAAGCATGGCTCAAAAAGTCTCAAGATGCAAAAGTTTCTATTTTTGGACAACTGAAAAGTCAACTGTAACTTGACCAAGGCATAACTTTTCCATGGTTCATCAGAAAAATCCCATCCAATGCTCATTTTGAAGAGGATGACATTTCCTACAACTAATATTCACATTCCAAGTCCAAGAAATTCTCTCACAAAAAGTTATTAATTTCAACATTATAGGTCATTTTCAAAAGTCAACAAAAAGACACTTTAAGTCAAAGACCATAACTTGAGATTGGTAAATCAAAATGACATGGGACCAAAGACATTGGTTATAGGACTTCAAGATCTTTACAAAATGTCCAAGAACATCTTCATAGCTTCAAAATTGAGCAAGATATGCATTGGAGAAGTTGGGAAATTTTTGGGAACTCTCAAAAGTCAACTTTGCCTAAAACACTTCACTTTTGCTAATGGGCCTCAAATTCTTTCTTGAATCATTACCCAAGGCCTATGCACGATCCATTGAACTTAATTTGATTTATTTTATTATTTTTAATTAATTAATTGAATTTTTATTAATATTAATTCATTTAATTGGTTTTAATTGTAGGAAAATTCAAAGATATGCTTTTTAAATCTTTTTGTGAAGCAAATATGACTAGGGCAAGCTGGCAATTCGTGTGCACGTCAAAGGCATCAAAATATCCATGATTGGCAAGGTTTTATCACAAGAAAAGATTGAAAAAGATTTGATTGGCAATCACACATTCAAACTTGAATACAATGGATTTATGGGCTTAATTTTAACCTAATTCCCTTCACATATATGTGCTGAAGCAAACCCTAAAGGGAGACACGTGAAAGCTGCCACAAAAAACCATATGCCATATTGAAAAAAAGTGAAAAAAGTTCAAAACTGTTTTCTAACTTCCAGGCAGATTCAAGAGAGTTTGTTGATTCTAATCCCTTGCTGGGAGTTTCCTGAATGTATTGCAATCAAGAACGATTCCTAAAGCTCAAAGAACGCGCAAGAACAAGCCCTACGGTTTGCATTATTTTCCAGAATTACATATCATCATTCATGCATTTTTAACCATTTTTTTGGACTGATTTATGTTAATAGGGACATTCTGAAGCTATTGGTATAATCCAATTTGGTTATAGCCTTCTGAATCAAAATCTACCATGGACGAAATTTAGGGTCTCAAAGCTTGGATTTTGGGGTTTTCTACATAAGGAAAAATTTTGACCACATCATGACCATGGTTGAATTCGTCAAGGCCAGACGAATTCAACCAGACTATCGCGCTCTTTTTATATCAACCCTAACTCTAATCGTTATTATTCGTGGTTGTAGTTAGTGGGGGTTAAAAACCCCCGCTATCTTGTTTTGTTTTTTTGCAGAAAACGAAGAAGACGAAGGGCGTGGCAACGTGTGGTTGGTGAATTCAAATCTGCGCGCATTTTCCAGCATAGTTATTACTTTTCATATATTATTTTAGTTGGTCATTATTATTACAAACAAACGCATTTGGTTCAGTGGCTGGTGACACGCTTGATAAGTGCTGGGACCTGGGTTCGATTCCCAGGTCCCCCATATAATTCATAATATTTTTTCTAACACAATCTTGTGCAGCAATCATCCAAAGTTCCATCATACACCCTCACGCCTAAGCTTGCCAAGTGGCCAGGAGATCCGTCCAGTGGCCAGGAGAGGAAGACCATGGTGTGTCCCAGTCAACAAGCCTGCACGTGATGCCAGAAAGTCAAACGTGACTTTGTCTAATGGGCCTGAATTCCAGAATTTCTCAATTAAACCTCCATATGGGCCATCACACCCCCTTGGTTTGCAATTTATTTTCTTTTCTTTTAATTTTCTTTTAATTGTTTTAATTATTATTATTAATTCATAACTAAATTAATTTTTCCTAATAAAAATCAGAAAATCAAAATTGTAAATATATATTTAATTATTTATTAATTTTATCATTAACTTATTTTTGTAAATAAATACTAAATAATTAACTTAGCTTAATTTAGGTTTAAATTTTAATCTTTTTCTTAATAAATAAAAATTATATAGAATTAGGTTTTGACACTTTTAATCATTTTCTTAATTAATTATTATTATTATTTATTAATTATTATTATTTTTGTATATACAAATGTAAATTAATTAATTAGTTTAAATTAGGTTAACGTTAACATTTTCATTAATAATTAAAATAAACTTAGAACTAGGGTTTCATTAACTTTAATTTCAATTCTTTTTTCCTATTTTCATAATAAATACAAAAACATAAAAAAAAAATTTCTTGTAAATAAGTAAAATAATTAGATTTAGGTTTAATTTTAATTTAATACAAAAGGACAAAAAACTCTTAATTGCTCAAAAGGGTCAAAAACCCTAAAACGTCCAATTTAATTCTTTCGCATGTTATTCTTATTTCTTTTGATTATTATGTAACTGCTTCCAAGGATGTAATAGTAATTAAGTTTATTGCTTTATTTACTTTCCGCATCTTTATCAAAAACGGGTCTTTGTTTTTTGGCGATGTATAGACCCGCGCCTTGTAATAGCGTAGCTTTATCTTTCCGTCTTTTAATTTTCTGCACTCCTAACTGTTAAATTGCATGAAAGAATGTATGATAATTAAAAACAACTCGTAGCTCACCATTGCATGATAAAAGATAACTCTTAACATGAAAACAACACACAATGCACATGCCACTTCTAGGGTACGCCTCACTCGTTGCCTCTCGAACGTGGTCGTCAAGTATAGGGTGTTTTAGCGGTCGCCCTTATGTCTAAAGATCCGGTGCCTCGAAACAGTTGCCTCGGATAAAAAGGATCTAGGACATTAGGGTTACTTCTAAGGTGTCCTACTATTGCTTCGGTGACCACACTGTCCCTTAACTCGAATTGACCCGAACACCTCCAACGATGGTGCTACCTATCTCTCAACGGTGGGATGGCACTATCTTAAGGACTTTTACACAGCCTAATTCCTTAGGGTAGGTAGATGATTCATAGGTACTTGCTCTCTCAAAAAACAAACAAATACTTTTCACACTGACACTTTCTAAAAGATTTCAAAACAAATTTTTCATACACTCTTGAGGACAGATACAAGAGTCACTTAGAAACTTTTCAATGAAACTTTTTCAAAACCCACACACACTTGAAAAGCAAACATTTTGAAAACATAAGAGCAAGTACCTAAGAGCCCATGGATAACCATGGATAGAAAGGGTGCTAACACCTTCCCTTTCTATAAATCTACCTCCCGAACCGAGAAACATCTCGAAAAGGAATTTTGCTGTGCTTTTGTCCTTTCCTTGTTGGAGAACATAAAAGACGGTGGCGACTCTTGCTTACCGCGACATTTCGTGAACCATCATTTCAAAAACAGTCAGTTCTATTTCCACCGATCACATTGGAGATTGAGCTTCCGCTGTCAGAGAAATAAACTCTACGTGACAGGAAAACCTTAACCGCATTCACATCTATGAGCTGGTCCGAATTAGGAAACAGTAACAACCCATAGATGAGAAGGGCTAACACCTCCTTAAAATTTTGTAAGTCTAAGGTATCCCAAAAAATGATGAGCTTTCTCGAACAAGAACTTAGCCAAAAAAACCTTGACACCTCTCTTGGTTTCCCAATTTGCTACTACGTCAGACCGTTGTAAGGATGGGGCTTTAGCAATATCTTCAGGTTTAGAGGCTCTTTCCATACCATTGAAAGGTACCTCATTAAGGATAGGCACCCACAACGACAGAGAAAACTCCTCCATAGTAGGCACTAACTGGTAATCCGAAAAAGTGAAGCAGTGATGTAGAGGGTCAAAGAATTGAAAGAGGACTTTTAACATTTCTTCATCAGGGTTTGAGGTGACCAAGCTGAGAAGTATTCCGTGACTTTCAGTGAATGGAGAGCTTTCGGGAACCCTTGATACCAAATCCTTAAGCTGAGGAGGTACTTTTACCAGACTGACTTGAATAATGAATCTGCGGGCGAGAGCCATGTCCTACAAAACAAGACAAAAATAAACCCTAAGAATCCTTAAAATGGTTAGTATGACATGCTATGTTATGATGTCATGATTATGCTCAAATATAGCAAACACAAGCAACTCTCACAGAGACCTTAGGTTTAAGGCTTGCAGAGATTTTAAGGTGATACCCTCTTGAAGTTAGGTTAGCTCAACCTGTCCTAAATATAGTAACCGGGTTCTAAAGGATCTCAATATCACCGATATTTCCCCCAAATCTCATTCTGATAGACAATTGACTTGCCACCAAACAAAACTCAAGGGTTAAACCTCAATGAGTGTAGCATCGAGTATCAATCGACTTTGGGTTTACACCAAAGACGGCTATCTCACTACGTCCTAAAAGCCAAGTTGGTCAATTAAGGTGCTAAGGCCAGTTGACGCTTTATAATACCATGCAACGGCCCCGTTGTGATATGGTGGGAGAACTGACTTGAAGGTTTTGCGTTTTATCGCAAATGTTGCGGTTAGCAAGAGTCGTCACTAATTTTTCTTTTATCCAAAAGGAAAGGTGAAAAAGCACAGGAAAGACCTTTGAGATTATTTCTTGAGCTCGGGGGGTAGATTATGAAAAGGGAAGGTATTAGAACCCTTTTCATCCATGGTTTTCCATGGGCTCTTAGTTACTTTCTAGATCACTTGCTTTTGTTTGAAAATGTGCTTTGTGTGGTTTTTGAAAGTATTTTGAAAAGGAGCCATCGTTTAGGCAAACTTTGTAATGATTCTCGTTCGTAAGAATGTATACAAAGTGTTGATCTTTTGAAAGTGTTTTTCAAGTTTGAAAGATGTTTTGGAAAGTGTTGGTGTTTATTTTGAAGATAGCAAGGATGTTTTTAGTTTTGAAATTGAGCAAGCAACTAGGAACGTTCTACCTACTCAAAAGTCTTTCTTGTTTATTTTCTACTTCCTTTGACATTTTTATCTTACCATTGATTTGGTAAGCAACCCTATCTTTGGATGTAAACGGGACGGGCGTGGGGCATCTTAGCATATTTCTCTAGGGATTAAGATCATTTTGAAAGGAAACTTTTGATAGCGTCATCGAGGGACTATGATCTTGTGTTTGTTTTTGCTAAGATACCTCACATGCGTAACATGGCCATTTTGTAAGGCAACCAAGTGGATTTTATCCTGGGGGTGCTTGGGTGCAAGTGTGTTGATTTTCATGCTTTGTTTAGTCTTTGATTAGGGATTGCTACTTGATTGATTTTAATCTTTCCATACAAACCCTAATTACTAGCATTTGTATAAAGCGATAAATTGCCGAATTTAAAATTACTACGCTATTACAATACTTGTGGGAGGGGGGTGTACAAATTACAAATGGGGATTGCTATAAAATAAACCTAATTATTTATTACAACCATATTGAATTTGGATAAATAATGTATAAAAATGAATAAATATACAAGAATGTAAGATGGAAAGAAAATGGACTTTTGTTTGGATTTTTCAGGAAAAAGGGTTTTGTTTTAACCTAATTAAAAAAATAATTAATTAAATTAGTAAAAAGTAAACCTAAATTTACTAGGAAAAGAATTTAAATAAAACCCTAATCTAAATATTAATTGATTAAAAAAATAAATTAAGTTTGTAAGAAGAATATTTTTAATATTTTTGTCTTAAAAATAATTTATAGTATTATAAAATATTTTTGGTCTTTTTATATTTTAAAATAATATATTTTAATTGTGTAAAACAAAATAACTAAAAACCTAGTTTCTAATTAAATTTGTAAATTAATTAGTAAAATAAATAAAATATGATTAAAATAAAAGTAATTTTTATTGTAAAAAATAAATAAACTATATCAAAATATAAATCTAATGTTTTTATATTATTTTCTAATTTTTTAATATTAAATAAAATATTTAAGAAAACAAATAAATGAAAAAAATGAGAAAAAGAAATAAAATGGGCCAGGTGTGAATAGTGAGCAGGGGGGTCAGAATGTAGAAAAAATACAAAGCCCAAAGGGGGGAGGCCCAGCGCTGCAAACAAGTGTCAAAAATGAGAAAATGTGAGAAAATAAGCAAAAGGGTACCACTGGGGCTCGAACCCAGGTCCCAAAGGATAACAGGCGCGCGCTTTACCACTGGGGTGGCTATACATCCGTTCATTTAAACAAAACAATAAATATATATTAGAAATCAAGTCCATGGCCTGAACTTTATCTTTAACCTCACGCCCAGCCAGAGTACCTGCATCTTTTTCATCTCTCATCCATTTGCAAAAATGTAAACATGAATCTTGTGCCAAATTTCCTCACGATTTCAGAAATGCAAAGCAATAAAATTATAGATAAAAACAAGCATGAATTTTAATGGCCCTAATATGAACCCTAAAAATTTCAGAAACTTCAATACTAAAATTCTCTAAGCTCAAGCAACATAAATGAAAACTATGGACATGGTTAGCTTTGGAGCAATGATACCTACATTTTCATTCACAAATAAACCATTAATGATGCGTGTATGAAGAGTTCAAAGTTGAGATAACTGACCTCAAAACTGGAAATCGTGTTCTGCAAATGAGCACTCCTCAAGGTGTCGTGATGATCAGAGTAGCTCCACTGAGGTCTCAGGAAGCTAATGCAATGATTATCTAGGTTGGAGAGTGGCTGAAATGGTCTGGAGAAGTCCACTTGCAGTGCTCTATTTTTTAACTTGTAAATGAAGGAAGATGGTATTATAGAACTGTAATAGAGTAAGGGATGACTTCTAAATGATGTTAGAAGCTTTAGGAACAAAGAGGCTTAAAAACGCACGAGGGAGTTATGAGTTTCAAACTTTTGGTCAGGTTATGTGAAAATGGAGGTATGAGATGCAAATATGAGTTCTTGGTGTTTTCAGGACTCAAGCATGCGTGGGATTTGTGACAAATTACTTATGTATGTATAAGCAAAAGGCTTGAGTGCTTGGGAGAGTCAGAAGTACAAGTTATAAGCTGATTGCTATGTTACTTGATTTTGAAGAAAAGTGGGAAATATGGTTCCAAGAGGAGGTACAAGCATGGGATGAGTGATTGTAAGTGTTGAGATCAACTTCTCTTAAGTTATAGGACATGTATAATCAGAAGAAAACAATTTCAAGGCTCAAGAACAAATTTTGTGCAAAAAACTATTTTATCAAAATGGCATTGTGCATTTTCTTCCCAAAATGGATATAAAGCATGGCCTTGCATTGAATGCTTGAATTGAGATCTCTAACAGCTGTGCAAGCAATTAATTATGGAGTGCCTAAAAATTTTGAGGCTTGTAAAGTAGAGATTATGCAGCATAGGTTTGAAATTTGAATCTTGTTCATCACAAAATGACTTGTATTTCAAGTGTGAAAACCCTAACTTTATCTCCTCGATTCTCCCTTCTCAAAAATGATCTCAATGAGTTCTTGTACATTTTGGAAAGCTTGTAATATGATCTACAACCCCTCTTTGAATCACTTTTGAAAATTCCCCTTGGAACTATATGAAAAAGTTCCATGAAGTTAGGTCAAAATCCTGACCAAAACTAGGGCAAAATTTCACTAAGTGTCCAATTTCAAGACCATGACTTTAGGAATTAATAACTTGAGATCCAAGCATTTTTAGGAGAAGTTGTATAAAGAAATGTTGTAGATATCATGTAGATCTACAACTTTCATGTTGAAAGTTTCTTCTGAATCCTCTTGTATCATGGTGAAATTTTTTCCCAAAGTTATAAAAAAAACATGAAGTTTAAACACTTAGAAAATTTTCTAAGTTAGAAAACTTTGACTTTTCAAAATGAAATCTTGAATTTTTTATTTATTGTTGAATAAGTTTCATATTTTGACATGTTTTGATGAATTGTGATCTTTGACATTGAACTTTGACCAAAAAGTCAAAGTTTGACTTTTTAGTGTACAGTTGACTTTTTGATCAGTTGACTGGAAATTCACTATCAGTCTAATTGATCTTGAGCAATGTTTTAGGTCATGCCATTAGGTCAAAATGATGCAATTAAACTATTGAAATCATGCTTCAAACCAATTGACTATTTGCTAGGTCAAAAATCAGAAATTGCCCTTTCTCAGTCAAAACCCTAATTTTGACCATTTTGCCCCTTTGATGATTTGATCAGATTTCTTGAGGAATTATGGTCCAAAATTGATCAAATGATACATATGAGTTTATAATGTTGAAGTGGATCAAACATCATGAGGTTTGACTATAAATTGGCCATAGTTGACTTTTTCTCCAATACAACTAATTTTAGGTCAACTGCTCAATTGACTGAGCAAAAGTATGATCCAAAGCTTGAAACTTGACATGAGTAATCTTGGGGGTCCATAATGACCCATGAAAATCATATGGAGCCTTGAAAGTTCAAATATCCTTGTGAAGTCTCAAACCCTAATTTTAGTCATCAGTGCTTAAGGAGGTGTCTTGAGCTGATCAACCCTAGTGCAGTCTTGAACCAAGAGAGATATTTGTGAGAAAACATTTGATAAATGAGAGGGAAAATTTTGGGGTATAATAGCTTCCCCTGTTCAATCTTCTTAAACCTGAAGAGTTAGATTGGCGAATCCACCATTCGTGACTTGAAGGTGAAAGATGATTGAACACTAGAGTGCTAAGAAATTTGCACTCGAAGATGGGTGGTGAATGGGCTTATAGATGCCATTTGGAGGAATGTTGGTAAACACTGGAAGAAGTATCAACACAAATATCTTGTTTATTTATACTAAAACTTTATGGTTTACTTGTGAGGAAAAGAGTTAGTAAAATGCAGATGCCTGCATGATGTTCACCAGATGTGGTATTATGTTAAATGCATATGGTATGTACATGCTATGATGTATGAATATGAGATGTATGTTTTTGTCCAGGAAAATAAATCCCAGACTGCTGCTGAGGAAATTCTGGGGGGTTGAATCCCTGATTGTCGTTGGGGGATGAAGAATATGCATATCTTCAAACTTTGTTGACAGGAGATTTCACTGGAGAATATATCTTGAATGTCAGCTGTTATCTGGTCGGATCCAGGCTTCACAATTTGCTGAAGATGAAGTAGTCAATTGCTATCTGGTCGGATCCAGGCTTCACAATGACTTACTGGGGGAAGAGATGAATTAACTGTTATCTGGTCGGATTCCAGGCTTTGGAGAAAATTTTCTTGAAATTGAATAGTTATCTGGTCGGATCCAGGCTTCACAACAACTTGTTGGGGATACGGAAGTTAACTGTTTTCTGGTCGGATCCAGGCTTCGCAGTAAATTGAAGTGGTAACTACTATCTGGTCAGGTCCAGGCTTCATGTTTTTTTTTTGGAAAATTGTACTATTATCTGGTCGAATCTAGGCTTTATAGTGTCTCTTTGGGGATCATAATTAATTGTTATCTGGTGGGGCTCTAGGTTTTACAATAAATTGTTTGAAAAACTGTTATTTGTTCGGGTCCAGGCTTTGCAGGTTTCTGAGATTGATGAGGTCAATTTCTATCTGGTCGGGTCCAAGCTTCACAATAAACTGTTTGGGGATTTACTTATTATCTGGTCGGTTTCCAGGTTTCACAATGATTCTCTGAGGGTAATTGCTATCTGGTCAGATCCAGGTTTCACAACAACTTGCTTGAAAAGATGAAATTGAAAACTGATATCTGGTCAAATCCAGGTTTCACGGTAATTTGTTGGGGGCGACGGCAAATTCTACTGGGGAAAAGAAGTTAAACCTTAGTCGGGTTGAGTCCAAGTTCTTCTATATCTTTGAAGAGTTAGACTATTATCTGGTCGGGTCCAGGTTTCATAGTATCTTGAAATTGAGATCAACTATTATCAGGTTGGATCCAGGTTTTAGGTATTTAAATCTATTATCTGGTCGGGTCCAGGTTTTAGTAATTACTCGAAAATTATGCTAATATCTGGTAGGGTCCATGCTTCATAGTATCTTTTTTGGAAGTAGTAAAGGCTTTGCTGACGGATTTCCTGGGGATCAGGGGTTGTGGCCCTATGATTTGCAATAATCTGAAAGAAAATTCAAAATGGAGAGTGTAGACTCAGTCAGGTAGGACAGACTTAACTTGGGGAGGATACACTCAACTAGGGAAGATAAACTCTGCTTGGGGATAATAGCCTTGGATGGGGAAGATATGCTCAACTAGGGAAGATAAGCTCAACTGGGGAACTTCGTGGTGTCTTGATTGTTGTATGTTGGGGAAATTTGAACTCGGCTTGGGAGTTATGTGCTTCCTCGATGATTGTTAGGGAAATAAAACCTGTTGGGGAAAGGTTTATTGCAGCCGTCCTTATGGGGATAATGATGATGAGATAACTCTGTGGGGATATTTCATATACATTAAAGAGATGCTTACTGCTGCTTAGCAGGACACATGTGCCAAATAGTTTTAATTATGTTCATATGCATATATTCATTTAATTTTAGTCATTGGACAAATTTGCATTCAAAACAAAGACAAATTTTGCACTACAAAGTATATTTGTATTGATATTTTGCCCATGAATAGACGTTTTTGTACAAAGAGACGGAGATCCTAGTAAGAGGAAATCGTCGAAAGAAAAAACAAAATTGAGAATAAAAAACAAATTGCCACGTGAAATAATCTCATTGCCTTCCAAATCTACTATTGCTCCAATGTCTTCGAATGTCCCTTGTCATTGATAGAAGTTGATTGGATTGATCTTGGACCGTTTGAACTTGGACCTTGGTGATAAAATTGACTGTGTTGATTCCACGGGACATAGTCATACGCTTTTAATCCTTAACTTTTGCCTGGACCACCCTTTCGGGTTTTCAGCCCACCAGGATACCCCTTTTTGCCCAAGTCGCCCTTTCGGGTTTTCAACTTGCCCGGTGTACAATCTTTTTCATATATCCCTAATTTTTTCCCAAACCTTTTGGTTTGTCGGGATGCCCTTATTTTACTTAGGTGTGTCAACTTAACGAGTCTCTTATGCGTAGTATTTTTTAACTATGTCTGCGTTTATAGGATGTGGGAAATCTTCACCATCCATGGTAGTCAGCATCATGGCACCGCCAGAGAAAACTCTCTTAACAACAAATGGCCCTTCATAGGTGGGAGTCCATTTGCCTCTGGGGTCGCCTTGTGGTATAATGATGCGCTTTATCACCAAGTCACCAACTTGATATACTCGAGGCTTGACCTTTTTGTTGAAAGCCTTGATCATTCGTTTTTGGTACATCTGACCACGGCAAACAACAACTAATCATTTTTCATCGATCAAGTTCAATTGATCCAATCTCGTTTGAATCCAATCGTCGGGGATTTGGTGATCAAACGTATCATACTTCCGTAAGGTGATCACATGGGAAAATGGACTCCTACATACGAAGGACCTTTTGTAATCAAAAGCATATTCTCTGGTGGAGCAATGATCTTGAGCACCATGGATGGTGACGACCTGCCACACCCTGTGAACGCAGATATAGTTAAAAGATACTACGCATAAGAGACCCGCTAGGTTGACACACCTAAGAAAAACAAGGGCATCCCGGCGAACCACAAAGGTTCAGGCAAAATTAGGGATAAAACAAAAAAATTGTACACCTGGCAAGTTGAAAACCCGAAAGGGCGGCTTGGGAAAAAAAGGGTATCCCGGTGGACTGAAAACCCGAAAGGGCGGTCCAGGCAAAAGTTAGGGAATTAAAGCGTATGACTATGTCATGTTGGATCACCTTATAGAAAAACTGGTAAACTCATAAGTTTTGATCAACTCAATCAACTTCGGACAAGGCAGCAAGTGGACAAGATGCTCAGTGACACGAAGGCTATAGTAGAATGGGAACCCCATGGGATTATTTCACATAGCTATCTTTTCTTTGTATCAAATTTTCATTTTTTACGGCGGTATTCTCTTACTAAAATGTTTGTATCATTGTACAAAAATACTTACTCAAAGTCAATACAAAGATATCCCTTTGAAAGTGCAAAACTATTTGTTTTTCTTTACTCTTGTGTTTTGTTTACAAAAACGCCCAATGATTTATTGTTGAACATATGCATTTGAACATAATTACTGTTTACAAATAAAAAAATAGAAAGACAGTCACTGATGGATTTAAGAGATGGGGAAATCTCTCTAAGATATTTCCATGGAAACCCCCACAGTGTGCAGTTTAATCCCCAGTGGAATAAAACTTACAATTATCACTCCCCGGTAGAAGTCGTCAAATTTCTCAGGATTCCCCAACAGGATGTTACAAGCAGTACATGGTGTTTTCCTTACAACAAAGTTTATTTCTCTAAGTAGAAATTCGTCAACACTTCAGCTTCACAACATAAAGACTTATACTCCATATCCTTAGCATCAATCAGAGATTTATTTTCCCCAAGTCCAACAAGCAGTGCAACAGATTAGCTCACATACGCATACATCGTATCCATATATCATAAACATCGATAACACGAATGCATTATACCTTGCATTTCATACAACATGACATTGCATATTAGCTAACATTTTACCCTTTTTAGGATAAGGTTAATCAGCAGCTACCATTAACAATGTTCAAAGGCCTTTTAGATACAATACAGATACGCTTCAGACACATATGTCATTCTGATATTCATTCAGATTCAATTTTCAGATACAGTTCAGATACGCTCCAAACACGGATGCCATTCTGATATTCATTCAGATTCAGTTTTCAGATACAGTTCAGATACGCTCCAGGCACGAATGCCATTCTGATACTCATTCAGATTCAACTTTCAAATACAGTTCAGATACGCTCCAAACACGGATTCCATTCTGATACTCATTCAGATTCAATCTTCAGATACAGTTCAGATACGCTTCAGACACGAATGCCATCCTGATACTCATTCATATACAGTTCAGATATGCTCCATACACGGATGTCATTCTGATACTCATTTAGATTCAGTTTTCAAATACAGTTCAGATACGCTCCAGACACGGACACCATTTTGGTACTCATTCAGTTTCAGCTTACAGATATGATTCAACAATCATTTCTAGATGGCATCTACAAGCCCATCTCCAAAAACTTTCCATTATCTCTCCAAATGGAATCTTTAAGCCCATTCCCTCTACCATTACATCACCGAGTGCAAATTTCTGGGCACTCTAGTGTTCATTCATCTTCCACCTTCGAGTCACGAATGGCAAAACTAGCCAATCTAACTCTTCAGGCTTAAGAAGATTGAACAGGGGCAGATGTTGTACCCCAAAATTTTCCCTATCACTTATCAATAATTTTCTCACAAGATCTCCTTTGGCTCAAGACTGCATTAGGGTTGATCAGCTCAAGACACCTCCTTAAACACTAATGACCAACATTAGGGTTTAAGATTGCCTAAGGATTTTTGAACTTACAATTCCCCATATGACTTTCATGGATCATTATGGACCCCCAATATTACTCATGTCAAGTTTCAAGCCTTGGATCACACTTTTGCTCAGTCAATTGAGCAGTTAACCTAAAAATCAGTTTTATTGGGGAAAAAGTCAACTATGGCCAATTTACAGTCAAACTTCATAATTTTTTATCCACATCAACATTATAAACTCATATGTATCATATGATCAAGATTGGACCATAATTCCCCAATAAATTTGATCAAATCTTCAAAAGGGCAAAATGGTCAAAATTAGGGTTTTGATTGGAAAAGGGCAATTTCTTATTTTTGATCTAGCAAATGATCAATTGGTTTAAGGCATGATCTCAATAGTCCAATTGCGTCATTTTTACCAAATGATATGGCTCAAAACATTGCTCAAGTCCAATGGATTGAAAGATGAATTTTCAGTCAACTGATCAAAAGTCAACTGTATACTGAAAAGTCAAACTTTGACTTTTTGGTCAAAATCAAATGCCAAAGATCACAATTCATCAAAGCATGTCAAAATATGGAACTTATTCATCAAGAAATAAAAATTCAAGATTTCATTTTGAAAAGTTAAAATTTCTAAACTTAGAAATTTTTCTAAGTGTTGGAAATTTCTTATTTTTTTTCATAACTTTAAGCCAATTTTTCACCATGATGCAAGGTGATTCAAGAGAAACTTCCAACATGAAAGTTGTAGATCTCCATGAAATCTACAACTTTTATTCACACAACTTCTTCCAAAAGTGCTTGGATCTAAAGTTATAATTTTAAGAACATGTGGTCATGAAACAAAACACTTAGTGAAATTTTGCCCTAATTTGGTCAGGATTTTGACCCAACTTCATGGAACTTTTTCATATAGTTACAAGGGGAATATTCAAAATCAATTCAAATATGGATTGTAGAGAACATTTCAAGATTTCCAAAATGTCAAATAACTCCTTGAGATAATTTTTGAGTAGGGAGAATCGAAGAGATGAAGTTAGGGTTTTATCACTTGAATTACAAGGCATTTTGTGATGAACAAAATTCAAATTCAAAGTTATGCTGCATAAACTCTACTTTGCAGGCCTCAAACTTGTTAGGCACTCCATAATTAATTGCTTGCACAGCTGTTAGAGGTCTCATTTCAAGCATTTGATGCATGGACGTGCTTTATATCCATTTTTGGAAGAAAGTGTACATTGCCATTTTGATAAAGTGCTTTTTTACACAAAACTTGTTCTTGAGCCTTGAACTTGTTCTCTTATGATCATACAAGTCCCATAACTCATAAGAAACTTGTTAGACAATTACAATCACTCAGCCTATGCTTGTACCTCACATTGAAACTTGGTTTCCCACTTTTCTTCAAAATCAAGTAACCTAGCAATTAGCTGAAAACGGATACTTCTGATTGTCCAAACCACTCCAATCCTTTTGCTTATAAATATACAAACCATTTTCCACAAAAGACACGAAGGCTTGACCCCTAAAAACACCAAGAGCTCAGAATCACATCTCATACCTCCACTTTCACATAAACTGACCAAAAACTTGAAACTCATAACTCCCTCGTGCGTTTTCAGGCCTCTTTGTTCCAAAGATTCTAAACATCATTTAAAATTGATCCCACACCCTGTTACAGAATTGTAACACCATTAACACCATCCTCCATTTTAAAAAAATAGCTTTGCACTTAGACTTCTCCAGCACTCTTCAGGTACTTTCAGCTCAAGCTAAGCATCCCATTATCTTCCTGGGAACTTGAGGAAGCTAACCCAATCATTGGAACTCATTGAAAGTTGCTCAAACTTCAAACTCGATACCCTCTTGCAAGGTAAGTTTTCTAACTTTGGAACTTTTCATGCAGGCATCATCAATGATTTATTTTTGAATGAAACATGTAGATATCATTGCCCTAAAGCTAACCATGTTCATAGTTTCCATTAATTTTGCTTGAGCTTAGAGAATTTTTAGTTTGAAATTTCTGAGATTTTTAGGGTTCAGATTAGGGCCAATGAAATTCATGTTTATCTTTGAGCTATAGTTTTAATGCTTTACATTTCTGAAACCGTGAGGAAATTTACTACAAGTTTCATGTTTACAGTTTTCATTTTTGTTGAGATTTGAACAAGTTACAGTTGGTTTGGCTGGAGGTTGAAGATGAAGTAGAAATCTGGGTGCATTTTGTACCATATATTTATTGTTTTGCTTATGTTAACGGATGTATAGCCATCCCAGTGATAGAAGTGTGCGCCTGTAACCTTTGGGACCTGGGTTTGAGACCCAGTGGTACCCTTTTGATTTTTTCACATTTTTGCTTTCTGACTTTGTTTCTTGGACAGGCGCTGGGCCTCATTGGGCTTTGTTGTTTTTTTGTTTTTGCTTTCTAACCCCTTGCAGGCTATCAGCACCCCTGGCACAATTTTTTATTTTCTTTTCTTATTTTCATTTTATTTATTTTCTTAATTATTTTTCTAATATTGAAAAAATCATAAAAAATGTGAAAATAGTAGATTTATATTTTGACTTAGTTTATTTATTTTTCTCACAAAAAATATATTTTATTTAACCATACTTTATTTAGTTTACTAATTATTCTTGTAAATTTAATTAAAACTAGGTTATTATTTATTTTCATTTACACCAATTAAAATATATTATTTTAAAATATAAAAAGACCAAAAATATTTTATAAAACTATAATTTATTTTCAAGACAAAAATACCAAAAATACTTTTCTTAAACTTAATTTCTTTTTAATCAATAAATAGATCTATGGTTTTTATTTAAAATATTTTCTTAGTAAATTTAGGTTTTATTTTAATTAATTATTTTCTTTTAGTTAATTAGGTTAAATCAAAATTCCTTTTCTCTAAAAAAAAATCCAAACAAAAATATCCATTTTCTTCACATTTGCATTCTTGTATATTAATTCAATTCTTGTACCCATTCAATATGGTTGTAATAAATTAACTAGGTTTATTTTCTTGCAATCCCCATTTACAATTTGTACACCCCCTCCCACAAGTATTGTAATAGCGTAGTAACTTTAAATTCCGCAATTTATCGCTTTATATATAACATGCTAGTAATTAGGGTTTGTATGGAAAGACTAAAACTAATACTTAGAAAACCCTAATTCAAGACAAAATCAAGCATGAAAACAATACACTTCCACACAAGTACCCCCTAGGGTAAATCCACTTGGTTGCCTTACAAAATGGCCATATTATGCATGTGAGGTATCTTAGCAAAAAAAACCAAAATATAAGATCATAGTCCCTCGATGACGCTATCTAAGTTGCCTTTCAAATGATCTTAGTCCCTAAAAGAGAATGCTAAGATATCTTGCAACATTGCTAATCATAGTTATACGATGACCCACGCCCGCCTAATTTACATCCAAAGATAGGGTTACTTACCAAATCAATGGTAAGATAACAATGTCAAAGGAAAAAAGGAAATGAACATGAAAGACTTTTTTAGTATGTAGAACGCTCCTAATTACTTGCTCAATTTCAAACAAAACATCCTTGCTATTTTAAAAACAAACACCTACACTTTCAAACATCTTACAAACTTGAAAACATTTTCAAAAGATCAAACATCTTTGTATACATTCTTACAAACGAGAATCATTACAAAGATTTCCTAAACGATGACCTCTTTATAAAATACTTTCAAAAACCACACAAAGCACAATTTCAAACAAAAGCAAGTGGTCTAGCAAGTAACTAAGAGCCCTTGGAAAACTATGGATGAAAATGGTGTTAATACCTTCCCTTTCCATAATCTACCCCCCGAACTCAAGAAATAATCTCAAAGGTCTTTCTTGTTCTTTTTCACCTTTCCTTTTAGATAAAATAAAAGTCGGTGGCGACTCTTGCTAACCACGACATTTACGATCAAACGCAAAACCTTCAAGTCAGTTCTCCCACCGTATCACAGAACTGGAGATTCTGCTGGGGATAATTCTAAAAGTGGGGTTATCTTAGGGTTAGATCACATTTACTTGCTTTCATTGTTTGACTTGTATGCTTTACATTATGGTCCTTTGTTTGGGTTTGAATCCTCTACCCGGATTTGGGTTACCTTATAGGTAAGTAGCAATACGTTATGGAAACTATGCGGGGTATACCGATATGGTCTAAGAAATAGCTATATTAGTGCGACATATTTGTGGGCACCGATAGCCCTTGAGTAAATTAAGGAGAATACGGGGCCGCTGAGTGATGTCATGAAGCACTAATGAACTTTTAGAACCTTTACTTGACCAACTTGGCCTTTAGAATGTAGTGAGATGACCGGCTTTGGTGCAGTCCAAAGTTGGTAGATACTCAATACTACACTCATTGAGGTTTAGTTTTTTGGGATATTTCGGTCGCCATTAAAGAGGCTTGTGCTGAAACAATGACCAAGGAAACAAATCAGTGATATTGAGCTCCTTAGAACCCAGTTACTATTTCTAGGACAGGTTGAGCCAACTAAACTTCAAAAGGGTACTTACCTATGAGACTCCATGCAAGCCTAAATCTAAGGACTTGTTTTCTTTGTTTGTATATACATACTTGTACATATCATCATGAACATCATAACATCATACTCATTCACTAACCATTTCAAGGATCTTGAGATTTATCTTTCTTCTGTTTTGTAGGACATGGATTCTATTCGCAGGAAAACTATTCAAGTCAATCTTGTAAGGATCCCTCCACAACTTAGGGAGCTAGCTTCAAGGATTCCAGAAAGTTCTCCATTCACCGAGAGACATGGTCGCCTACTCAACTTGGTCACTTTCAACACTAATGAAGACATGATGAAGGTGCTCTTTCAGTTCTTTGATCCTTTACACCATTGCTTCATATTTCCCGATTATCAACTTGTGCCAACTTTGGAAGAATTATACCGACTCTTAAGGATTCCCATTCTCAATCAACTACCTTTCAACGGTACAGAAATAGACCTAAAGCCAAAAGATATTGCTCAAGATCTACACTTGCAATCATCTGATGTCACAACTAATTGGGAAACAAGGAGTAGTGTCAAAGGTTTCCTAGCAAAGTTCTTGTTTGAGAAAGCCTGAAACTGTTGGAACTCCTTGGATTTGCAAGCCTTTGAGGAAATTATGGCTCTCTTCATCTATGGGATGGTTTTGTTCCTAAATCCTGACCAACTCATAGATGTGAACGCCGTCAAGATCTTCACGTCTCATAACCCGATACCTACTTTTCTAGGGGACATCCTACATTCTTTTCACACTCGCACTATGAGGAAAAGAGGTGTCCTTATGTGTTGCACTCCTCTCTTGGCAAGATGGTTTATTTCGCATCTTCCCCAATCTGTATTAAAGAACGAGCAAGATGCAAGGTGGTCACAAAGGTTGATGACACTCAAACATTCAGACATCCATTGGTGTTCCCGATCTATAAAGAATGTTACTATTGTCGACCGTTATGGAGAATTCCCTAATGTCCCTTTACTTGTCATTATGGGAGGTATCACCTGCAACCCCTGCTTATCCTTAAGACAGTTTGGTTACGCCCGAAGGGATGGTCCTCATGAGATGCTCATTCAAGGATTGGTATTTGACTACGAGAACGACGATCAAGGTCTTCGCCATAGATTTATCCAAACTTGGAGGATGTTGAACAAGGTAGATAGAAAGACATTGGGGCATAAGAATTCCATCCCTCTTGAGCCTTACCTTAAATGGGTACGAACTCGTGCTCAGAGTCTTATGATGCCTTATCCTTCCATTCTCCTGGTAATCATTGAGCCTGTTATGGAAGGAGATGTTCCACACACTATCCTATATCCTGACATGCCCACCTCTCTTGAAAACTTACAAAGAGATTAGATACAACTCAAGGGGGGCGAGATACTTTCGAAGCTCAATTCTACGCTAGCGAGAAGAAGGTTTTGGAACTCACTAAGCAACTTCATGAGGAGCAGACTTTGAATGCCTACATCGCACCAAAGAGGATGCGTATTACCTTTTTATATTAGAGTTTTTTGTATTGTTTTGCCCAAAAAGGAATTGATGTACTCAAGCTTTAATTTATTAATATAACGTGTGTTTCCTTTTTGTCTAAAACAAATTTGAATCTCTAAATCCTTGAAATCATTTCATATGCATTTACCATTCATCATAACATAAGCAGGTTTCTTGCAACAAGTCTCCTCATCTTTCTACTGTTTATTTCAGTAAGATGGATCTCGAGAAAACGGTGAAGGATCTCCAAGCTCAAAATGCCCAGTTTCAATAGATGTTCTTAACTCTAGCCAAAGGACAAGAAGAGTTGAAGACCTTGCTGGTTAAAGAGAAAAAAAAAAGAAAATAACCAGAGATCTCAACATGGGAAGAAGATTCCAAGGACAAGCAAGAAGGACTTTAGACTTTGCTACGTCATCTGGTGAGAAAGACAATCGAGATGGGAAGGGAAAGGAAGAAGTTGTTCAGCCTGATTCAAAAGAGGAAGAGGAAGAAGAAGATTATTCTGAAGAACAATACCCTCCAGCCGACGACAAGTATAAGCATCTATAAGAACGGTTAAGTGCAATGGAAATCCAAAAAGTGCTTGGATTGGACTTTGAGGAGTTGGGGTTAGTATCTGGGATAGCCATTCCTCCAAAATTCAAAGCACGGTGTTCGGTAAATATGATGGAGTTTCATGTCCCAAAATGCATCTCTGGTCCTATATGAGGAAAATCCAGCCTCATACTGCTGACAAGGATTTATGGGTACACTTCTTCCAAGACAGTCTGTCTGGAACTCAACTTGATTAGTTTTATCAATTAGAAAGAGACAATGTTCATAACTGGGAAGATCTAGCCGCTGCCTTTTACAAACAATACCAATACAACGCTGATCTTGCACCAATCCGTACTCAACTCCAGAGTATGTCCATGGTTTCAAGTGAGGGCTTCAAGGACTATGTGCAAAAATGGAGGGACTTAGCGAGAAGGGTTCAGCCTCCCCTATCTGAAAGAGAGTTAGAGGATATGTTTTTGGGAACCTTGTCCGGAACTTTCTTCAATCACTTAATTATGAGCTCTTCGGCGGGTTTTACTAAATTGATATTGATCGAAGAAAGGATAGAAGCCGAGATAAAAAACGAAAAGATTCAAAAATATGAATCCTCTGCTACTGTAAGGAAAACATTCATTAGAAAGAAGGAAGTGGTTGCTGTATATCTTCAGAGAAATCAAGATAGGGCTGAATGCCGTCTAATGGTGGGGGCTGTCATGATTCCTAAACCAGAGCCTGCTCAGCAAAGAAGAAACCAACCAAGAATGGAAAGACCAGTTAGACAATTCACCCGAATTAATATGAAACTATCTCAAGTATTGCCACATTTGTTAAGGTCCAACTTAGTGACTTTGAAAGAAGCTCCAAAGAATCCTAACACAACCTCTCCTCACTATCATCCTAATGCCCATTGTGCATACCACTCTGAGAGTTCCAGCCATGACACTAACAACTGTTGGGCTCTAAAGAACAAAGCACAAGACCTCCTTGAAGCCAAAGAGATTGAGTTCGACGCGCCAAAAAAGCCTAATGTCATTATTTCCCCTATGCACAAGCACGGTCGTGATGTCAACACCTTGAGGAAGATATGTTTGTTACTTCAGTTGATAAACTTGTGACCCCATTCCTGACTATCAAAGAGAATTTGTTGAATGTCGTGGTTTTCCCGGGCTGTGATGAAAACTGTCATTTCTATTTATCCTCACCAACCAATTGTCCTTTGTTGAAAGCAGGCATTCAGTGCCTAATAGATAACAAGGAAATTTTGTTCGAAAAGACTTCTATTCCAACCTTTTCTTATAATGATGTTTCCATCGTGACTATTTCCGAAAATTCTTCCAGGGTCTCCATCAAAAGAGCCGTTAGAATTGCATCAATTCCTAAAGTAGCTCCGTTGATAATTACAATGCCTAGACTTATCTCGTATTCGTCAGACAAAACCGTCCCATGGAATTATGGAGGTGATGTCTACTACCACAGTATCAAGCCAGATTGGCCAACTGCTGAAGATTCAAGTTCTGAGAAAGATGACCCTGATGTCAGTAATATTGCAGGGACTAGCAAGATTACCCGAAGTGGAAGAATATTCTCTCCAGAAATTGCTCCTCCAAAAGCTATTTCTGGACCCGTAATCATTCATGTTGTTGTTGCTCCTCCAAAGGCTATTCCCAGTCTTACAATCACCTGTGCTAATACTCATGTCGACAAAGCTGTTACGATCCCTGTCATCACCCCTATTGACATTCCTGCTGCCGAGTCAACTGAGACTCGAGCAAAAGGTATTCTGGTTGAGCCTGTCCAGACGAAGGCACAATCAGTGGCTATCCCTGAGACCTCCCTGAAAGAGATGGAGGAAATTCTAAAGATCATAAAAAGAAGCAAATACAACGTAGTCGAGCAACTGGGGTAAAATCCATCAAAAATTTCCATGTTGGCTTTATTATTATATTCTGAGGCTCATGCAAAAGCCTTGGTAAAATTCCTGAAAACTGCCCATGTACCCCAAGAGACATCTGCCAATCAGTTCCAAGACTGCGTAGCCAGCTTGACCGCAGATAATGCTCTAGGTTTTTCAGATGTTGATTTAACGCCAAGAGGGAGGAAGCATAATGAGGCATTACATGTCTCAGTCGAATGTAGGGGCACGACCTTGGCTCATGTTTTAGTGGAAACTGGTTCGTCTCTGAATGTGTTTCCTAAAAAGGCTCTTGATAGGCTTGACTGTGAAGGATTGACATTGAAACCGAGCAATATAGTAGTGAGGGCCTTTGACGGCTCAAAAAGGATGGTGCATGGGGAAGTGGACATCCCCATAAAAGTTGGAACCCAAACATTTGATTCAGCTTTTTATGTAATGGATATTCGCCCTTCTTATTCCTGCTTATTAGGCCGACTATGGATTCACAATGCTGGTGTTATTACCTCTACGTTGCATCAAATGTTGAAATATCCAATTCAAGGGAAAATCATCACCGTTCATGGAGAAGATGAGTATATGGTCATCCATCTAAATTCCTTCAGATATGTGGAACTAGATGGTGAATTTATTGAAACTCCATTCCAACACTTTGAAAAAGTCCTACAAGATGTGGCAGTAACCAAGGCTGTGTCTCAAGTCCCCAAGATTACAAGGCCTCCGCTCAAGATGTCGTCTTTGAAGGATGCCAAGGCAGTGATAGAAGAAGGTGGGTGCACTATTTGGGGTCAACTCCCAGATATCCCATACAAATTTGACAAATTTGGTCTGGGTTTCACTTCAGGTGCCCAGAAAGCTGTACGTCGCGCTCGTACCGGAGGACTACCCTTGAAGATCAGCAACCGCGAAGTCAATGCAGTAGAGGATGATGAAGACAGTTATGACCTAGAGGATTGGATTTTCCCAACTGTCAATGGAGGGCTCAACAATTGGGAAGCTAGAGATTTCATCCCAATCACTTTTATCCCACAGTAATTTGTCTTTACATTTTGTCGGATCTGTAATATTAAAACACTTCAGACTCTTAAAACCTTGTGTCTTACCCGAGGCACAATGGTCCATTTGTAAGGGTTATTATCTCATTTCCATATGACATCAATGAATCATGGACGTTTTTTGCATACAAACTTTGTGCTTATTGTTTTTCTTTTTTACATTTTCATCTCTTTCAAAGATAGATATACTCTTACACACACTCACACTCACAATACAGGTCTACATCCATTCGGGATCCCATGGGTAACGATTATACTATGGCTTTCTTTGATTTTGAAAATCTAATCTACCAAGCCGAAGACGAAGGTGAGAAAGATTGTGAAGTACCAAGTTACTGCAACAAGAAGAGAGGACCATTCAGCCCCACGTAGAACCGGTGGACACAATCAACCTAGGTACCGAAGAAGACAAGAGAGAAGTCAAGGTGGGTGCCAATCTGGAACCCAATGTCAAAGAGCGTCTGATTCATCCGCTACATGATTATGTTGAGGTATTTTCCTGGTCGTATGAAGACATGCCAGGACTTGATGCAGATATCGTAGTACATCGTCTACCTACAAAAGAAGATTGTCCATCGGCGAAGTAAAAAGTCCATCGCATGCGACCAGACATGTCAGAGAAGATTAAAGCAGAAGTCATGAAATAATTCAATGTTGGATTCTTGTTCGTCACCTCCTATCCACAATGGGTTGCCAATGTTGTTCCCGTGACCAAAAAGGACGGCAAGGTACGAATGTGCGTAGACTACATAGATTTGAATCGGGCGAGCCCTAAGGATGATTTCCCACTTCCCCACATTGATGTTCTAGTTGATAATACGGCACAACATAAAGTGTTTTCCTTCATGGAAGGTTGCTCAGGCTACAACCAAATCAAAATGGCGCCTGAGGACATGGAGAAAACAACCTTTGTCACACAGTGGGGCACATTCTGCTACAAGGTTATGCCATTCAGACTGAAGAATGATGGGGCAACCTATCAACGGGCCATGGTAGCCTTATTTCATGACATGATGCATCACGAAATAGAGGTCTATGTGGATGACATGATAGCTAGATCTCAAACAGAGGAAGAGCATCTTGACCATTTACAGAAACTGTTTGAGAGGTTAAAGAAATACAAACTGAGGTTGAACCCAAATAAATGCACCTTTGGGGTGAGGTCTGGTAAACTCCTAGGCTTTTTCGTCAGCAATAAAGGTATTGAGGTGGATCCTGCCAAGGTGAAAGCAATACAAGAAATGTCCGCTCCTCGTACCGAGAAGGAAGTCAGAGGATTCTTGGGACGGTTAAACTACATTTCTAGATTCATCTCTCACCTGACAGCTACTTGTGAACTAATCTTCAAATTACTGAAGAAAGATCAAGTAGTAAAATTGAATGATGAATGCCAAACTGCCTTTGACAAGATCAAAGAGTACCTGCAAGAGCCTCCTGTTTTGATGCCACAAGTCAAGGGAAGACCATTGATCATGTATCTAACAGTTTTGGAAAATTCAATGGGGTGTGTATTGGGGCAGCATGACGAGTCTGGCCGAAAAGAGCATGCTATTTATTACCTGAGCAAAAAGTTTACCGACTGTGAAACAAGATATTCACTGCTCGAGAAAACTTGTTGCGCTATGGCATGGGCTGCTCGCCGACTAAGACAGCATATGTTGACCCATACTACCTTATTGATATCTAAAATGGGTCCAATAAAATACATCTTCGAGAAGCCTGCCCTTTCTGGGAGAATAGCGAGATGGCAGATGATCCTGACAGAATATGACATACAGGATACTACCCAAAAAGCAATAAAGGGTAGTGTACGAGCTGATCACCTTGCTCACCAAGCTGTGGAAGACTACCAGTCCATGAAGTTCGAATTTCCAGATGAAGACATCATGATGGTAAACAACTATGAAGAATCCAGGCCATATGACAGACTTGAACAAGGATCCCGATGGACCCTGGTTTTTGATGGGGCATCTAATGCACTCGGCAATGGTATTGGTGTTGTACTCATATCTCCTGAAGGATGTCATACTCCCTTTACGGCAAGACTCTGCTTCAATTGTACAAATAACATGGCAGAATACGAAGCGTGCATTTTTGGTCTCAAAGTTGCCATAGACTTGGGGATCAAATCCTTAAATGTATTCAGAGATTCAGCTTTGGTCATCAGCCAGATCAAAGGAGAGTGGGATACCAAAAACCCTAACCTTATCCTCTACAAAGAACATGTTTTGACATTGCTCCTATATTTTGAGAGGATTGCCTTCGAGCATTTCCCGCGAGAAGAAAATCAGCTAACAGACGCACTAGCCACAATGTCATCTATGTTTAATCTTAAATGGGATAATGAGGCTCCCCAGATCACCATCGAACGAATGGATGAACCAGCTCACTGTCACGAAATTAATACTGAAGAAGTAGTGGACCAGCCTTGGTTTCAAGAAGTCAAGAGGTATCTCGAGGCTCAAGAATATCCAGAAGGAGCTTCAGTCAATGATAAGAAGTTCTTAAGGAGATTCTCTGCTAAATTTTTCCTTAGTAATGGCATTCTCTACAAACGCAACCATGACTCAGTGTTACTTCGTTGCATAGATAAGGTTGAAGCTGAAAAGATCATGGCTGATCTACATGAGGGAACTTTTGGCACCCATTCCAGTGGGCATACGATGGCAAAGAAAATCCTACGGGCAGGCTATTACTGGTCTACCATGGAAGCAAATTGCTATCAACACTCTTGAACTACCACAAGTGTCGGATTTATGCTGACAAGATGCACGTACCTCCGGTTCCTCTAAATGTCTTGACGACTCATTGGCCCTTTGCTATGTGGGGCATCGATATGATTGGGAAAATCAAACCAACAGCCTCCAATGGACACCCCTTCATCCTAGTGGCCATTGACTATTTTACAAAGTGGGTTGAGGCAACCTCTTTCGCTTCCGTAACCAAGAATGTTGTAGCCCGGTTCATTAAACAGAATCTCATCTGTCGGTATGGTATCCTAGAGAGGATCATCACAGACAATGGTACGAATCTAAACAATACTATGATCACCGCTTTGTGCGAGCAATTCAAGATCCAACATTACAATTCTTCCCCTTATCGGCCCAAGTTGAATGGTGTTTTCGAAGCTACAAATAAGAACATTAAAAAGATCATACAAAAAATGACAGTCACTTACAAAGACTGGCATGAGATGCTACCATTCACTCTCCACGGTTATCGTACCACATCACGCACATCAACTGGGGCAACACCCTACTATTTGGTATATGGCATGGAAGTTGTCTTTCCTATTGAGGTCCAGATCCCATCTCTAAGAATCATGAAGGATACAGGGCTGAACGAAGACGATTGGATCCAGACTCGACTTGATCAACTGAACTTGATTGATGAGAAGAGGCTTATTGTTGTTTGTCATGATCAAATGTATCAAAAACATATGATCAAGGTGTGATACAGTGGGAGAACTGACTAGTGTTTTGCGTTCGTATTCGCACTTGTGCGGTTGAGCAAGAGTCGCCACCGACTTTTTATTTTATCCTAAAGGAAAGGTTAAAAAAAGCACAGCAAAAACCTTTTGAGATATTTCGTGGGTTCGGGGGGTAGATTATGAAAAGGGAAGGTATTAGCACCCTTTTCATCCATGGTTATCCATGGGCTCTTAGTTACTTGGTTTTTCAGATCACTTGCCTTGTTTTTCGATTGCTTGAAAATGGTGTGTGTGTGGATGCTTTTTGAAAATGTTTTGGAAAAAAGATGCCTTGTCTTAGGCAACTAATGTATTTGACTCGTGATTGAGTGTTTTACAAAAGTGTGGATCTTTTCGAAAAGATGTTTCAAATGTTTTTGAGAGTTTGTTTGAAAGTGTTGTGGATTGTGGTTTTTGAAAAGAAGGCAAGTGTTTTTTTGCAAATTGATCTCAAGTAACTAAGAGTTTTGTCTACCCTATTGTACTCAAAGGTTTTTTGTTATGTTTTAACCCCTTTTAACAATTTTGTTCTACCATTGAAATTGGTAGACAATCTTGCGTTTAGGAAGTTTATTCGGGACAGGCGCGGGTCATCGTATGGACCATGAATGCAATGATGCCAAGTGTCTTTGGCAATTTGCTTTGAAGGGACTATGATCATTCCGTTTAGGCAACACTTTGAGACTTATGATCATTTGATTTTGTTTTGCCAAAGATACTCGACGTGCAAGCATGGCCCATTTTGGAAGGCAACATGTGGGATTACCCTAGGGGGTGCAAGTGTGATTGTGTATTGATTACATGTATTTGTCTTGTATTAGGTTATCTAGCGTTTGATTTTATGTACATGCAAACCCTAGGTCTAACCATGGTATAATTGGAAAACTGTAAATTCCGGAAATGTAAAATCTACGCTATTACAAAATAGTGTCCGGGAGTGGGGGTATAAATGTACAAAGGGGATGAGACTTATAGTATCCAATAAGTTACAACCAAATCGAATTTGCGATCAAAATGTAAATATAGAATATACAAATATAAGATAAAAAAAAATGTGTATAGGGCAATGTGAATGTATTTGTGTAAGTGTACATGCATATGAGTATATGTAATTATTTACAGGTTTGAGATATGAATTTAAATGCGTATTAGGTATTTGACCTAAATATGTGTTTTAAGGAATCTTGGGTTTGTATATTTTTAATATGTACAAAAAAAATGTTTTAATTAAATCGTATGTTCAAGTTTTAATTAGATTATGTATAAAATGTATCATGGTTTATTATATACAAAAAGTGTGTTAATTAAGTGTTTTTAAGAATTTTAATATTAGAAAAAATGTATTTTTATTATTATGTACAAATGTATACTTTAATTAAAAAAAGTTTTCAATTTTAGTTATATGATAAAAAAAAGTATTTTATTATTTTTATGTACAAATGTATTTTAATGTGTATTAAAAAAATGTTTTCAGATTAATTGAATTAAGTATATATATATATATATATATAAAAAAAGTGTTTTAATTAAAATGGAAGTAATTTTATGGGCTTTTGGGAGGGTGCAGAATGGGCAAAGCCCATTTGTTTGAAACGAATTTAGGGTTAGGCATTTTGTCGTTCAGTTGGGAACAAAGCTTTAGGGTTTGTAGCGCGCCGTTTTGCTCGTCTTCGCCTATCTTCTCCGATTGTCTTGAACGCTGAAATGCCGTCCTCCGCCCAGAGCCACCGTGCCATCTCCTAAGTCTCTCTTCCCTCTATGAGCTCAGTGGATTTGTGATTCAAGGTTCGTTTCAGTTTTTATGTTCTTTTTCACGGATTGCATGCGTTATTTCCATTTGAATCTAAAACTTGATCTTTGACTATTATGAGGTGAAGGAGAAAAAGAGAGGGAAAAGTTTGCTACCTTCGTTCCTTAGAGATGGAGGAGAGACGGGGAAGTGGCGCTCAGGAGGCCGGGACGGCGTGAGGAACGTGACGAATCTTTGAGCTTTCCTGGTATCTTTTATCTGGTTGCTATTTTTTGCCTATGGTTTTGATGATGATGTTCTGAAAAGCCCTATCTTAAAATAGATTCACTTCTTTATCTTTTCTCTTCTACTATATGTTGCCTTTGGGAATTCGTATGTTTTTGAATATGCTTCCTTGCCTATGATGAAGCTTGCTTCTGAGGCCCTTGAATTGCCTTCTGAGATTGATGCCCTTGGAATGTATTTTGCTTATGATGAAAAGCTTCTGAGTTCACCTCTTTCCTCTTCTCTACTGCTCACGTTGCCTTTGGATGAACTTTCTCTCTTCTTCTTGAACACTGTGTACTTGTTGCCACTGTACGCTTGTTTATGTTGCCCTGTGTAACACCCCGATTTGATTAAATAATATTTATATTATTAATTTCCAAAATTATCAAATTATATCTATTTTGAGAAATATATTCATTTGATATCGATTAAAATATTAATTCGATTATATGAAATAAATATATTTATATTGTTGAAATATTATTTTGAATAAGATTAATTTGGTGTGTAATAATATTTGACTTTGTTTGATTAATTGACATGATTAGGTTTATATAGAATAAATATTATTTGGTGTAATATTGTTTAATAGGATTATATATTATAATTTGAATTAAATAATTGTTGGGGCCAAATTACAATTTTAGAAAGATAGAGGGAGGAAAGTTAGTAGTAGAAAGAGAGTTTTATAAAAGAGAGAAGGAGGGTTAGTAAGAGTAGAAGGAAAAGAAAAGAGGAGAAAGAAGAAAGAAAAGAAGAGAAGAGAAGAAAGGGAGCTAGGGTGGAGTTGCAACATCTTCATCATCTTGTTTCAATAAAACCCACACCAAGGTAAGGGGTTTGATTCTCCATCTCATATTGTTAGGTTTTGGTAAATATATTTTGGATTTGGGGGTAAAATGGATAGTTGATTTTATAGTTTTGATTTTGGAATAAATTAGCCCAAGAATTGAAATGATACTTAGTAGGCATATGCTTGTACTGTAGCGATGGAAGAAGTAGCATGTTGGGCATTTGTTTTTGAACACAGTAGCGTAGGAATGGAATATACTAACATTTGAAGGCACTTGTTTTATAATATTGTGGCAAGAATCATTACTAAAAGGCATATGTTGCTGTAGCGAATAAATGTGTAAAATAGTACTTATGTTACATGCTGTAATGATATAAGCTGAAGTAGTGTTAATGGCTCTTGTCTCATTTTCTGTAGCGCATGGATTAGATTAAGAAATGAAGTAGCATAAGAGGTACTTAACTGCTTGCTGTAGCGTTAATTTAAGAAGTAGTATTTTAAGGTGCTTGCTTGCATTACTGTAGCAACATTAAGATATATTTAATAGGCATATGTTTATAATACAATGGCACATAGAAATAAATTAATAGGCAAGTGGAAATTGGAAATACTTGAATTAAGGTAACACTTAGAAGTTATATGACTTGCTTGCTGTAGCGATGAACATAATGATATTTAATGGCAAGTGGTGTTGGGCATATAGCGCAGGAAGAAATGATAATTATAGGCATTTGGCTTACAGTACTTAACTTGCTTACGTTTTATTGGCATATGGAGAAGTAGCATTAGTAATAATTGCATAAAGTAGCACTTAAAACATTTGTATTGTATATTACTGTAAGCTAATTGAAATAGTTTGTAGGAGTACTTGTTTGGTTACTTGATGTAGTATAGAAGTGTAAGTGTAGTAGCATCATATGGCACTTGCATTGGTTGTTCCTGTAGTGCAATATAACACACGCCGGGCTTACTGTGATGATAGATTAATGTTAATGGCACTTGATTTGGCAAGCTGTAGCGCAAGTTTATAAGGTAGTATATTGGAGGTACTTGATTGCTACTGTAGCGTGATATTATAACGGAATATATATTTAATAGGCCTATGTTTTGTAAATAAAATAGCACAAGAAAGAAATAGTAAAAGAAGTAATATATATAAATATTAGTTTGTATACTATAGCTACTGCGCTCCGGTTTATCAAATACGGGTTATTTAATAATAATGATTTAATATCTTTAATAAATAATTTTGCAGGATTTATAAAGTAGAAATATTAGAAATATTTAGCCGACTTAATTCCGAACCCGTTGATGTGCCGATTACCCGATTTCGGTAATTTCGGCGACGGAGCTACTTTCTCCGATTCGCACGAAAAATTGACGTGCTAGCATAATTCGACGTGTAGATTAACGTAGTGAAGTTTGTTTTGCGAAATTTCGACTTTTTAAGAATCGACCCGATTTTAGTACGAAATGAAATGAATTGAGTTTAATCCCAAATTTAACCGTTCGAGTTACATTCCGGTGACTCGATCGCGATGAGTAACATTGAGAGTAATGCCGGTTCATCGATGATGACTTTATGTTGAAATATACTTTCCGATTTGGAATTGTTTGATAGTTGATGGTGTATGTTTTGGTTGAGTAAGTAACTTGTTTGTATACATTTTACTTGACGTTGTGATTGTTAAATTATACGTATGCATGCATGTACAATAGTTGATGTTCCATTGGTTGGATTTGACGGTATGTGTATGTTAAGACTATTGTGAATCTTAATTGAATACATTGGTTATATTGTACATTGCATGGCATGGTTGGTCTTGAAAATAGAGACGGTGAAACTGTGGGTTCACATGATTTTATAGACGGTGACCCTAGTGTGGGAATAGACGTAGTGACCTTGATCCGGAAGGGAAACATAGGTGGTGGAACATTGGGTCTACAATATCTAGACGGTGACCCTATTGTGGGAAAAGACGTAGTGACCTTGATCCGGAAGGGAAACATAGGTGGTGGAACCTTGGGTCCACGAGTCGGTACCGCATTTGCATACATTGAGTCGTGTTGTGAGTCACATGTATAATTGTGCATGATATGTATGTGTGTTGATGTGTTTGATTATATGCCAATATTGTTGTTGTTTGGATTATGGTTATGTGCCAAGGATGTGAGAATTCGGATAATCGGTTTACATGGTTAATGTGTTGGAAATGGATTCCTTGAGTAAGGATATTACAGGTGATAAAATGAACATGATCATTATGTATTGCTCTATTTATTGCCATTTCATTTACTTAAAATTACATGTTATATGATTATTGGAATTCTTACCCTTTTGTTGGCCAATGCTTTTGATGGCATTGTGCAGGTACCGAGGACGGTAGCGCGAGGCGCTAGCTAACGGATGCATTGGATTGCAATCTGTTTTATTTTGATTAGAGTCGAGTCGATGCTCTGGTAGTAACACATTGGGGGGGGGGGAATTTATTTAGTGTCAAACTCGATTATTTTGTATTTGGATTATGATGTATATAATCCTTATTCGTGTATATGATGTTTTGTATATGTGAGACTTGATAACCTGTGCTTATGTGAACTATGATGGCTTGATGCCTTGAATTATGTTTTGATTCCTCCATGAATGGAGATGATGTGAAATTATAAAACTCCGTTGCGTTTGCACGAGAGAATAAAGTAAATAATTATTGTATGTTTGTTTGTGATGGAATGCTTATACTTTCAAACATACCCTGTCCGTTTTTCTTTAAAAACTTTGGAATATGATGTGTGTTGTGGCATCCATTCCGTGCAATTTTATTTCTCTGATTTTAATCTTTACCTTTAATTGGGGTATTTAGAAGGGGTGTTACAATAGTGGTATCAGAGCAGGTCGGTCTATCGGCCAGGTTGTTTATGTGTTTAATCCCTTTTGGTACGCGACATGTGTGTGAAACACTGTCGGTACTTGTTTGTTTCCTTTTCATTGTCTGCAGAGGTACGCGTGAAATAAGTGGGGGAGAAGTTTCTTCTCTGAAGTTTTGTGCAAGAGGTTGGTTCAGTATACCGCCGATTGTGGGATGTAAGTATTGCCGAGCAGTTGATGCTTCAAGCATGGTTATGTTTAAATACCTTGAGAGGTAAGATTGAAGATGCTGTTGTGGTTTGGTAACGATGGTTAATGCCACCTCATGATTGTCGACTGTCTACTGACAAATTGAGGGACTGATCATCCTTAATATCTTGTTGATAGTAGTCGGGAATTATGTTGTTTGGGATAGACTTGTCTTGCCAACTTATTAGTGTGTGAAGCAGAAGGGTTGGCACAAGGCAGTGCATGGTTACTTGAGTTGTGGGCGAATTTGGATTTTTGGTGAGAAATAAGATTTTGGCAAGCGAGCTTCTTGTTGTGATTCTCCCGAAACCTTTTGTGGAAATGTGAGTGAATTACCGCTGTAGTGCGAGGTGAAGTTTTGATGGATTTAGTTTCTGGAACTAGTTGGGATTCGAAGTATCCTTAAGGGATGTTTGCTTCTGAATTAGAGTTGAAGAGTCAACTTGAATATTGGTTTTAGTAGAGTTTGTTTGTTTGAGTGGTTCGCCGTGGAGTGCTCCGATTGTGTTGTTCGAGAAGAGCAAAGGTTACCTAAGTTGGTGTGTCGTTTGTAGTCAAGGAATGAAGCGGATGTTGAGGACGAGTGTCTGCTTCAGAGGATTGATATTTAAGTGAAGCAGTTATTTGGAGTTTATGTGTTTAGTGAGATCGTTTTGAAGTCTGGCTGCCTATGGGTTAGTGTGAGGGTTGAAGATGTTCAGGTAATGCTTTTCAAGATAGTGTATGGTCAGTATAAGCTGATGTCATTAGTGTGACTAATGCGTCAGGTAAGATTTTGAAATGTTCCAACAGTACTCTCATGAGTAGCTGAAGAGTTGTTTCGTGTTCATGGATATTATTTGGTTTACATCAAGTTAAGGGATTGTGGCAAGCATCCGAGTGTTGCGTTATCAGTAGTGGAGTTAGATTGGAGCATGTTGAGTCCTCTAAAGAAGGAGTTTTGGAACTGTTGGACGTGAGTGTCTTAAGTAAGCAACTTAGACGGCAATATTTTGGACAGTTCCGCGAAGATCTATTTTGGGTCTTGTCGAAGACTTTAAGGGGCTAATTCATAGTTTAGAAGTTCTTTTGTTTTGGATGGTTAACTTTGTGAGTTTGATGGAAGATATTTTTATGAGTTGGTATTGATCGTGAGTATTTTGACCCGAAATGGTTGAGTCACTAATTGGACTTCGCCATGGGAAGCGAATTTGTTTTGACCGGTGAAAAGTTTAGCGAATGCCTTGATTTTGGTTTTGTTTTGTACTGAAGAACCTGGTGCGACGCGTTGTGATATTTTGTTTTGGACGTAAGATGTATTTCGACATAGAGTTGGAAAAGTGTATTACTACCTTGGAACCTTATAGGCACAGATGTTAACGACAAGGAGATTGGAATTGTTGAAGACAATTCAAGTTGAGTATGATCTATAAAGAGACTTCGTCTGTTGTTGAGTTTATTAAGTTGATATTGAGGATAACCCAAGAATATCTTATTTGAGATTTATTATTTTGAAAGAATGTTGCATGTTTGTTTTGAGACGCTTGTTGAGATTAAACTCAGAAGGTTATTAAGGATTCGTTCACTACTACCATATGGATTTCACCGGATACTAGTGGTCGCGGTGGATTATTAGATTACGACTAAAATAAGTCTTGGCGGTAAGGAATTTGGTGATGGTTTGGTAACCACAGGTACTTAAAGATGATTGATGTTTTATAGAGGGAGATGTTCTGTTTGTGACTGAAGTCGGTCGCGACGGTGTTTATGTTGGATTCCATAGAAATTGATGTTATGGTTCTAAGTCCAAACTATGTTGTAATTTCAGGAGTATGAGACGAAATTGATGAGTAGAGTTCTCGAGAGAGTGTTTTGGTTTGGATTACCACTTTAGAAGATTGAAAAATATGAGGAATGTTTCGAATAAGAAACCGGTGTATTAATCGTTGCGACGATGTGAGGATAGTGATTACTTAATTAAACTCTGGGAATTGAATTGTTATAAGGGAAGACTTCGTGGAAGTCAAGTGTATACATCGAAGTTTCACAAGTGAAATATTTGGACAGTATTTGAAGAGGTCAAACTATGTCATGTATTTCAGAGGATCAACGGACGTTGATCAATCGAGAATGAAAGAGTGATTCTTCGAGTTGATGAAGCTGATGTTGCGAGGTGTCTTGATGGGTGTACGCTTTGAACGTATCCATTTTGGGTGATTGGGAAGTTGAGGATTAACCAAGTTGTTTTACGGTTGGCATCTTATGCATAAAGTGACACAGCATGGTTTAGGTATCGAGCATTGAGTTTTAGCGAGTATGCGGGATTGTTGGATTTGGGCTAGTGAGTTATAGTCGCAAGTCGTCAGTATACGTCCTAGGATGAGTGGTGTGTCGCAGTTCAGTTATGTTTGGGTAACTTGGTATTGTTCAAGGGTAGTACGTTGGTAATCTACAAGGACGATGTGACCTTATGATTTTTATGGAATGAGAACGATAACGGCAAGTGTAATTCTTGAGTTCGTACTTATGCGTGAATGATGGCATCTTTTCGTGTTGGCGTAGCACGCGTGGTTTTATCCTTTCTGATTGTTTCAGTTTTGGTTTGTATAACCATTTTGTTGTTTTTGTTTTAGCGATGGTGTCGGTGTTGTGTCGTAGGACTTTATGTTCCTACCTTTGGTGACTCGTTTCCGAGGCGTCGGTTCGAGTGTATGACTAATTCTATGGTTGAGACGTTAGGATGGTATCGATCTTGTTTGTTTAGTTCTCGAGCGAACCGGTGTGTCTGCGACTTGTTTAGTTGTTGGGTGTTAGTTGATTGTCGAGTGCATTGTATGGGCTTCGCATCTCGGCATGGTTGTTCTTGTCTAAACGTTATGGCTAGGGAGATGCCCTTGTGTTAGGTGTATTTTGTATGTTGTTTAATTAACGCAAGGATTGGGTGGACGAATGCGTAGGCATGTCCCGATTTGTTCGTTTTGGTCAAAATTTTCGAGGCCGAAAATCTTTTAAGTGGGGGAGAGTTGTAACACCCCGATTTGATTAAATAATATTTATATTATTAATTTCCAAAATTATCAAATTATATCTATTTTGAGAAATATATTCATTTGATATCGATTAAAATATTAATTCGATTATATGAAATAAATATATTTATATTGTTGAAATATTATTTTGAATAAGATTAATTTGGTGTGTAATAATATTTGACTTTGTTTGATTAATTGACATGATTAGGTTTATATAGAATAAATATTATTTGGTGTAATATTGTTTAATAGGATTATATATTATAATTTGAATTAAATAATTGTTGGGGCCAAATTACAATTTTAGAAAGATAGAGGGAGGAAAGTTAGTAGTAGAAAGAGAGTTTTATAAAAGAGAGAAGGAGGGTTAGTAAGAGTAGAAGGAAAAGAAAAGAGGAGAAAGAAGAAAGAA
The DNA here is from genome assembly GCA_948472305.1 of Vicia faba. Classification (NCBI taxonomy): domain Eukaryota; kingdom Viridiplantae; phylum Streptophyta; class Magnoliopsida; order Fabales; family Fabaceae; genus Vicia; species Vicia faba. The sequence continues at coordinate 417,682,435 of OX451739.1, forward strand.
AAGAAGAGAAGAGAAGAAAGGGAGCTAGGGTGGAGTTGCAACATCTTCATCATCTTGTTTCAATAAAACCCACACCAAGGTAAGGGGTTTGATTCTCCATCTCATATTGTTAGGTTTTGGTAAATATATTTTGGATTTGGGGGTAAAATGGATAGTTGATTTTATAGTTTTGATTTTGGAATAAATTAGCCCAAGAATTGAAATGATACTTAGTAGGCATATGCTTGTACTGTAGCGATGGAAGAAGTAGCATGTTGGGCATTTGTTTTTGAACACAGTAGCGTAGGAATGGAATATACTAACATTTGAAGGCACTTGTTTTATAATATTGTGGCAAGAATCATTACTAAAAGGCATATGTTGCTGTAGCGAATAAATGTGTAAAATAGTACTTATGTTACATGCTGTAATGATATAAGCTGAAGTAGTGTTAATGGCTCTTGTCTCATTTTCTGTAGCGCATGGATTAGATTAAGAAATGAAGTAGCATAAGAGGTACTTAACTGCTTGCTGTAGCGTTAATTTAAGAAGTAGTATTTTAAGGTGCTTGCTTGCATTACTGTAGCAACATTAAGATATATTTAATAGGCATATGTTTATAATACAATGGCACATAGAAATAAATTAATAGGCAAGTGGAAATTGGAAATACTTGAATTAAAGTAACACTTAGAAGTTATATGACTTGCTTGCTGTAGCGATGAACATAATGATATTTAATGGCAAGTGGTGTTGGGCATATAGCGCAGGAAGAAATGATAATTATAGGCATTTGGCTTACAGTACTTAACTTGCTTACGTTTTATTGGCATATGGAGAAGTAGCATTAGTAATAATTGCATAAAGTAGCACTTAAAACATTTGTATTGTATATTACTGTAAGCTAATTGAAATAGTTTGTAGGAGTACTTGTTTGGTTACTTGATGTAGTATAGAAGTGTAAGTGTAGTAGCATCATATGGCACTTGCATTGGTTGTTCCTGTAGTGCAATATAACACACGCCGGGCTTACTGTGATGATAGATTAATGTTAATGGCACTTGATTTGGCAAGCTGTAGCGCAAGTTTATAAGGTAGTATATTGGAGGTACTTGATTGCTACTGTAGCGTGATATTATAACGGAATATATATTTAATAGGCCTATGTTTTGTAAATAAAATAGCACAAGAAAGAAATAGTAAAAGAAGTAATATATATAAATATTAGTTTGTATACTATAGCTACTGCGCTCCGGTTTATCAAATACGGGTTATTTAATAATAATGATTTAATATCTTTAATAAATAATTTTGCAGGATTTATAAAGTAGAAATATTAGAAATATTTAGCCGACTTAATTCCGAACCCGTTGATGTGCCGATTACCCGATTTCGGTAATTTCGGCGACGGAGCTACTTTCTCCGATTCGCACGAAAAATTGACGTGCTAGCATAATTCGACGTGTAGATTAACGTAGTGAAGTTTGTTTTGCGAAATTTCGACTTTTTAAGAATCGACCCGATTTTAGTACGAAATGAAATGAATTGAGTTTAATCCCAAATTTAACCGTTCGAGTTACATTCCGGTGACTCGATCGCGATGAGTAACATTGAGAGTAATGCCGGTTCATCGATGATGACTTTATGTTGAAATATACTTTCCGATTTGGAATTGTTTGATAGTTGATGGTGTATGTTTTGGTTGAGTAAGTAACTTGTTTGTATACATTTTACTTGACGTTGTGATTGTTAAATTATACGTATGCATGCATGTACAATAGTTGATGTTCCATTGGTTGGATTTGACGGTATGTGTATGTTAAGACTATTGTGAATCTTAATTGAATACATTGGTTATATTGTACATTGCATGGCATGGTTGGTCTTGAAAATAGAGACGGTGAAACTGTGGGTTCACATGATTTTATAGACGGTGACCCTAGTGTGGGAATAGACGTAGTGACCTTGATCCGGAAGGGAAACATAGGTGGTGGAACATTGGGTCTACAATATCTAGACGGTGACCCTATTGTGGGAAAAGACGTAGTGACCTTGATCCGGAAGGGAAACATAGGTGGTGGAACCTTGGGTCCACGAGTCGGTACCGCATTTGCATACATTGAGTCGTGTTGTGAGTCACATGTATAATTGTGCATGATATGTATGTGTGTTGATGTGTTTGATTATATGCCAATATTGTTGTTGTTTGGATTATGGTTATGTGCCAAGGATGTGAGAATTCGGATAATCGGTTTACATGGTTAATGTGTTGGAAATGGATTCCTTGAGTAAGGATATTACAGGTGATAAAATGAACATGATCATTATGTATTGCTCTATTTATTGCCATTTCATTTACTTAAAATTACATGTTATATGATTATTGGAATTCTTACCCTTTTGTTGGCCAATGCTTTTGATGGCATTGTGCAGGTACCGAGGACGGTAGCGCGAGGCGCTAGCTAACGGATGCATTGGATTGCAATCTGTTTTATTTTGATTAGAGTCGAGTCGATGCTCTGGTAGTAACACATTGGGGGGGGGGAATTTATTTAGTGTCAAACTCGATTATTTTGTATTTGGATTATGATGTATATAATCCTTATTCGTGTATATGATGTTTTGTATATGTGAGACTTGATAACCTGTGCTTATGTGAACTATGATGGCTTGATGCCTTGAATTATGTTTTGATTCCTCCATGAATGGAGATGATGTGAAATTATAAAACTCCGTTGCGTTTGCACGAGAGAATAAAGTAAATAATTATTGTATGTTTGTTTGTGATGGAATGCTTATACTTTCAAACATACCCTGTCCGTTTTTCTTTAAAAACTTTGGAATATGATGTGTGTTGTGGCATCCCTTCCGTGCAATTTTATTTCTCTGATTTTAATCTTTACCTTTAATTGGGGTATTTAGAAGGGGTGTTACACCCTGTGATGTTTATACTGAGGGCCTAGGTTGCCTTGAACATCTGCTTCTGAGTATGCCCTTGATGCTTTTGTTGAGTTGGATGCCCTGAATATTTATTGCCTATGATGAAGGGATTCTGAGGCTTAGGGGTTGGTTTTTGAATGCTTTGAGATTTGAACTGGACAGGTTATGTTTGTGCTAGCAGGTTGGTGTGTTGACAGGTGAATGGTTGTTAGGTTGTACTTGGCCTGGGATTTGTGTGCTTTTGTATTAGTTCTAGTATGTGGTATGTGTTTAGTAGTGCAGTAGGCTTGAGGTTTGAGTTTTGGTCATTGCAGATTTGCTTCAGTATGTTTTATGGCTTGAGTTTTGTATATACAGGTTGTGCTTGGTTTTTAGGTACAGGCTTAACAAGTTTGGTGTTTGCTTAGCTTGATGAGGCTTGGCCTGGTAATTTAGGCTTCAGCAGGTTGTTGGTTCTTGGAGGGGTTCGCTTCATATCTTAGCAGGTTTTTTGTGTTAGAGGTTATACTGATGCAGATTTGTCTGTATGCTTCAGGCCCTTTGAGTTTGTATATTTTTTCTTCTCCTTGAACTGTGTTGTACTGTCTAAGCCTAAAGCCTGCCTCTTATCTTTCTTCTTTTCTCTCTATGGTACAATAGGACATTATAATATGATTTATGCTGTACTTTCTTAGTTCTGAAGGGGCCCCTTTATTCTGGGAAATGATGATTAAGATTTAAGTTGCTTGCATATAGGATTTCCTCTGCATCTTTATCCTTCTTTTGACATCTTTGTGTGCTTTTATTGATATCTTTCCAAAATCTTTGTCAAATCTTTTTTGACAGCCTTGAGTAGATTTGTACTTTGACAGTAAATTGCTCTTTTGGCTTTTGATAGAAAGTTGGGATTGGATTATGCAGTTTGAACTTTGGAGTTTATGCATTTGACATTTTAAAAATTATGCATTTTGACATTTTCCATTTATGATAAAAATCTTCCCTCTTTGTGAACCGGGAGAAATCCCGTGATTTGCAGAGAGGGTCAACTGATCCCAGTCAGTGGCCTCTAATGATGAGCAAATTTTATCAGTCTTTTTTAATTCAACTGCTTTCTGACTTTCTCCTTTCTTTTTGCAGATGAATAATGGAGCACCGGAACGGAGTGAGGAATGAAGAAATTAGAAAATGTTTAGAAAAAATAGGATAGTTTTTATTTTCAATTTAATTATTTGTAAACCATTATTATTTTAAATACTTCGTAATTAAATACTTGTATCAAATAATAATTGTAACAAACATTAAATATGAAATAAAAATTCTATTGATTCAATTAAATCTTTTCAATTCCTTTTCTTTAATTATTTACTTGTTATTTATAATCCCCTGAATTAAATAAAATGAAAGTTAAATTTCAAGTATTTAATTCTTAGAACCATAAATAATCAACTAAACCTTGTTGATCAAAATAAACGAACTTGACGTCTCCATCATTCAAAGCAACGCACAGTCGAACACATAAACTGATCAGACGCAATCCTTTTTTTTCACTGATTCTTTGCCAAGCACTGTAGTTCCAAACTGCATATTCTTTGACTGGCTCAAACAACATGAATTCAAACCACTGTCTCTTTCACTGATTAAATCAAAACAACGCGAATTTTGACCCGAATCTTGGAATAAACTGCAAAGTGCTGTGGAATTTAAATCCTTCTGAGAACATGCCCATAAAACCTTAATTCTTGATTAAATGCCAAATAATGCTCGCCAGATCAAAATTGAACCAAAAATCATCCAAAACCCTAAGCCAACTGTGAAACAATCCAGAGTCCTGAAAATTAGTAAAAACCCTAATTTCGCTTGACTGACAAGAAAAGTCCGTTTGTCCGATTCTTGAGCCAGTTTTGAAAAATCAGGGAAGGCTTGAAGCTGAGATTTCTTGGGGAAAAATGCGAGGGCAAATTTTGGGGTACAACAGTTACCCTTGTTCAATCTTCTTGGACCTGAAGAGTTAGATTGGCAAGTTTGCCTTTCGCGACTTGAAGGTAAAAGAAGATTGGACACTAAAGTGCCCAGAAAATTTGCACTCGGCGATATGATGGTGGAGGTGAATGGGCTTAAAGATTCCATTTGGTGATGGGCTTAAAGATGCCATCTGGTGCGATAGAATTTTGTCGGGGGATGGGCTTAGAGATGCCATCTGAGAATGGGCTTATAGATGCCATCTGGTGACTGCTGGTAGGAGGATGGGCTTATAGATGCCATCTGGAAATGTTGAAATGTATGTCAATGGTGAGTGGACAAGTATCAGAAAGCCGCCCATGTTTCGGAACATCTCTGAATTGGGGTCCGAACAAGCAACAGATTGACGTCCATGTCTGGATAATCCGTAAACTATCTGAGATTGAATAAGCAATAGAGCAGCATCCGTTGTTGGGACGTGTTCGTAAACTATTTTCAAAAATTGTGAAGAGTCTGAACAAGTTGGTAGATTGACATCCGTTGTTGGGAAGAATCCGTAAACTATTTTCAGAAGTTGAGAAGAGTCTGAACAAGTCGGTATATTGACATCCGTTGTAGGGAAGAATCTGTAAACTATTTTCAGAAGTTGAGAAGAGTCTGAACAAGTCGGTAGATTGACATCCGTTGTAGGGAAGAATCTGTAAACTATTTTCAGAAGTTGAGAAGAGTCTGAACAAGTCGGTAGATTGACATCCGTTGTAGGGAAGAATCCGTAAACTGTTTTCAGAAGTCTTGAAGTTGAAGAGGAACCGGTGTAGGGTTTCTTGATGATGCGTCTGAATGAATCTGGAATAAGTATCAGAACGTCGTCGTGTCCGGGTCACATCTGAACTATTTCTGGATGAATTTCGGGAGTTGATCTGTGTCTGTCGACTGATCTTACCTGAAAAGGCAAAGGGTTAGTTGTATGCAATGTTATGATGTATGATGCAATGCCTGTGACATTAATGTTTATGATATGAATGTAATGAATGCGCATGTAAGCTGATGAGCTAATCTTGCCGAGGATACATGAATCCGAGATGGCTGAAGATAAAAGCATCTTGACTGCTGCCGGGGAAAATAAATCCTTGGCTGTTGCTGGGGAAGAGAATTCCTGATGACCTCTACTGGGGAGTTCCAAACTAGTAGGCTCATGCTGGGGAGACCAGATTGAGAATCTTTAGCTTGGTGGAAGTAACTCTGGCGACTTCACTGGGGAACTCAAGATTTGCCCTTTCCGAAACTCTGTGGGGAGAAGGTTCAATGGTCTGGCTCCGCTGGAGACAGGTTTGAAGTTTTAGACCTGCTGGGGATACTGAGATTTAAACTCTGAGGGGAATTGAATTCCGGAGAATTCTCTGGCTGGGGATTTGCAAAGATAAGTTACTGCTGAGGAATTTTGATGAACTCTGCTGGGGATAGGAAGAATTTTGGCGAGCGCGATCTTCCGCGGTTGTTAGATTGAGAAGAATCTGAACAAGCGATAGGTTAACATCCGTTACTTGGAGAACCCGTGAACTGTTTTCAGAAATCTTGAGATTGAATCAGCAATAGAGCCGCATCCGTTGTTGGGAAGCGTCCGTAAACTAATTTCAAAGGTTGCATCTGAACAAGCTGATAGATTAACATCCGTTACTTGGGAAGAATCTATAAACTGCTTTCAGAAGTCTTGAGAAGAATATGAACAAGTGATAGGTTAACATCCGTTTACTTGGAGAACCCGTGAACTATTTTCAGAAATCTTGAAGAGGAACCGGTGTAGGGCTTCCTGATGATGAGCCTGTGTAAAACTGCATCGGTTTTGAACACTTTTGACATTCGAATGCCCCAAGTGGTGATGTAGATAAATTCCTGGCTTATTACAGGTGTTGGTCTACAATCGGTAGCTCACAGATGTTTTCCTGGGTTGTTACAGGTGTTGATCTGGAATTCTTCAGACATGCCCTGGCTGGATACAGGAATCGAATCTGGAAAGGTGATAGTTGATAGATATGCCCTGGCTGGATACAGGAATCGAATCTTCGAACTCTTCAGACATGCCCTGGCTAGATACAGGAATCGAGTCTGGAAATGTGGTCAACAGATATGCCCTGGCTGGATACAGGAGTCGAATCTGGAAATGTGGTCAACAGATATGCCCTGGCTGGATACAGGAGTCGAATTTGGAAATAGTCGTCAACAGATATGCCCTGGCTGGATACAGGAATTGAATCTTCGAACTCTTCAGACGTGCCCTGGCTAGATACAGGAGTCGAGTCTGGAAATGTTGTCAACAGATATGCCCTGGCTGGATACAGGAATCGAATCTGGAAATGTGGTCAACAGATATGCCCTGGCTGGATACAGGAGTCAAATCTGGAAATAGTCATCAACAGATATGCCCTGGCTGGATACATGAATCGAATCTGGAAATAGTCGTCAATAGATATGCCCTGGCTGGATACAGGAATCGAATCTTCGAACTCTTCAGACGTGCCCTGGCTAGATACAGGAGTCGAGTCTGGAAATGTGATAGTTGACAGATATGCCCTGGCTGGATACAGGAATCGAATCTTCAACTCTTCAGACGTGCCCTGGCTAGATACAGGAATCGAGTCTGGAAATAATGTAGTTGATTTGTTGAACACTTTTGACATTCGAATGCCCCAAGTGGTGAAGAAGGAGTCTTGAATCAGATTACTCTGCATATTGAGAGATTTCTTGAAATCTTGACTGGACTGCCCCAGGTTAACTGAACTTTGAAAGATCTGTTGGACCTTGACTGGACTGCCCCAGGTTAATTGGATTTTGAAAGATCTGTTGGACCTTGACTGGACTGCCCCAGGTTAATTGGATTTTGAAAGATCTGTTGGACCTTGACTGGACTGCCCCAGGTTAATTGGATTTTGAAAGATCTGTTGGACCTTGACTGGACTGCCCCAGGTTAATTGGATTTTGAAATATCTGTTGGACCTTGACTGGACTGCCCCAGGTTAATTGAATTGTGACATGTCATGCCCCTTGTTGATAGGAGATTTGATGGAAGTGTTATCCTCTTGAAGTGATTTTGACTTACTGAGAGAGTTTTCGTTCCTCCGAACATTCGCTGTATGAATTCCTTCGCTGTCAAACAAAAAGGTCAAATGCAGACAGTGATATTCAAATAATGCAAAGTTTATGTTTGTCTCGAAGTTTTTTTTCGTTTTGAAAAATGCGTTTTTAGCAGAAAACTTTTCATAAGACAAGTCAACACAAGATTTAGAGTAAAGCCCTACAGGAGTCAGGATACCTTTTTGTAACAGTATTGCTTTCGAACTAACCCATGCTTCAATTAGGACTTTTGAAGGGTTGTAACGTGGCTTGGTTCGTGGTTTAAGACACAAAGGATAAAGGCTCAAAGTATATTTGTACCCACCCGCTCTTCGTGATGTTCTCCGACCTAAGCTCAGTTAATTACGTCATTGTTTTGAGTTTGGAGCGACTTTTGGGCGATGCTTCACCAGTTTGAATTTGGGAGACAGTCATCATCTCCTTTTTTTCTTTTTCAACATTTTTCATGTTGTTGAGGATTTTGTAACGACCTCACTATTTTGATTTTGATTTGTTATCCCTAACGTTTGCCTGACTGTTACCGTTTTCCGGGATTACTGTCAACGGGATGCCCCAGCTTTCTTAAGCCTCCTTTATAGGTTTTGGCTCAGCGGGCTTTTTCTCTTTTTGAGAGATTGACTGTCTATATGATAGGGAACCACCCTTGTCTTTTGATTCCAAAGGAATGCTTACTTTTTCGATGTCGTTCGTTGTATTAAGAACGGAGAGTTTGCGACTTCAATGCGCGTTTTCTTTTGAATTAACTGAGATACTACCCTGCCCCAGGTTTACATCAAAGGTTTCGATTGTTTAGAACAGAAAACTCCTACTTCTTTGGCTCGAAGGGGTTGACTAGGGAGTAACTTCCTTATAACTCCAGTGTTTGGGAATTGAAAGAAATGCCTGTACATCATCAGCAAGGTTCGTTCAAAAGCATATTGTATAAGATCATGGTATTGTTTCGTCATCCTCCCTCTAAAGGCTCACAGCTTTTTATCAAGAGTCAAATATCATAAAGAAAAGCATAAGAGTAGTGAAACGAATGGATGAATTCAAGACAAACATATGCAATGCATTAATGAAAATAGAGTTTAACATCAACAGATAATTGTTTGACAGCACAAGAAATTACAGCTTTGAAAATTCAAAAAGAAGCAAAAGTCTTTCAGTTTGAGCTTCGTCACTTCAAGCGGAGAACCCTTTAACGGAAGATCTTCATCTCGCCGTCTGGCATGAATTCCAGCACCCCAATGTCGATCAGATCTTGAATTTTATTCTTCAAGGCCCAACAGTCGTTGGTGCCGTGTCTCGGGTTGTAGGAGTGGTAAACACAGAATGCATCGGGATTATAGTGAGGAGAGGAGATATTGGGCTTCTGAGGAGGGTCCTTTACGGTGAGCAAATTGACCTCCAACAGGCGCTTCAGTATGAAAAATGATGGTATTTCAGTCTCCGTGAACTGTCTTCCCGACTTTTCTTGCTTACGCCGACTGCCCCGTTGACGCTGGCGAGGTTGTTGATGGGTTTGTGACCCTGAAGCTAGCAAAGGAGCTTTCCCCTTGTCTTCTTGAGTGGATGGAGGCAGAGCGGTGACTTGCTCTTCAACCTCAGATGTTTGCCCCAGTTGGTTGTTTAGAAGTAGTTGGCGGACAAGAACTCTGAGTTCCTCTTGTCTTTGAGATAGGTCTTGGATGAGAGCCATCTGGCCCACCAACTGTCCCATCATTTGAGTCCTCAGTGTTGTCAGATCAAACTGCAGCTCCGCAATCTGATCACTCCTGGCATTGTTGGAACTCCCCAAGCCTTTGGTGAGGAGAGCTTTCATCTCTTCTTGCCCCAGAGACAAGTTCAGGAACATCTCCTGCAGCTGAGCAGTCTGGTCTTGGATGTCTTTGACAAACCTTTCTAGAGCCATCTCTTGCTGAAATAAACAGCAGGAGAGTAAGGAAACCTGAAAAAGGAAAGATTGTCAAAATGCAATGCATGATATGTGGATGCATGCTTTCAAGGATCTCTTGGGGTAAACACAAGAAAACGTTAGAGGTTGAACTTGGATCGTTGATTGGAGATCTCCGCACCGGTGGATATCTTTCCACGAGAATCAAGCTCACCATGTCAAGTGGGTCATAGCCACTGATTCAAGTTGTTGTACTTGAACTTTGACTGGAGAACTTTGTATCAGTGGATGCCTTTCCACGAGAATCAAGCTCACCATGTCGAGTGGGTCATAGCCACTGATTCAAGTTGTTGTTTTTGAACTTTGACTAGATTGGTTAGAGGAGAAACCCCTTGCCCCTTGATAGACGTCTGGCTCAACGTAATCATGCATCAACAGAACCCTCGAGATCCTTGAAATGGTTATTGAAAATGCTAAAATGCTATGGTATGATGTTATGATGTTATGTACATGTATGCAAAAAAGCAGGCAAGTGTATATACAGGCAAACATATTCACACAAAGCAAACAAGTCCTTAGGTTTAGGCTTGCATGAGGTTCAGGTACTACCCTCTTTCAGTTTGTTGGTTAAAACATGTCCTGTCAAAAGTAACCGGGTTCTAAAGGTCCCAATATCACTGGATTGCTTTCATTGTTCATCGTTTCGATTTAGCCACTGAACTGGCGACCGAAATATTCCAGGAAAGCAATCCTCAATTGAGTGTAGTATCGAGTATCAACCAACCTCGGACTGCACCAAAGTCAGTTATCTCACTACCCTAAAAAAGGCCAAGATGGTTCGATTAAGGTTCCTAAGGTCAGTTGATGTTTCGCGACACCACGCGGCGGCCCCGTACTCTCCTTGATTGAACTCAAGGGTTACCGGTACACACCAAAGTGCCACATCAACGTAGCAGACTGCTTCAACCATGTCGGTATACCCCGCACAGTTCCCTCACAGCCTTGTTGCTACTTTCTAAGAAGGTATCTCCAGATCCGGGTTAGGATCTATAAAACTCCGATACAAAGCCCACAAATGTAAAGCAAACAAAGCAATCAATTTGAAAACAAAGGTGATCTAAACCCTAAGGTAACCCCACTTTTATTCCCCAGCAGAGTCGCCAGTTCTGTGATACGGTGGGAGAACTGACTAGTGTTTTGCGTTCGTATTCGCACTTGTGCGGTTGAGCAAGAGCCGCCACCGACTTTTTATTTTATCCTAAAGGAAAGGTTAAAAAAAGCACAGCAAAAACCTTTTGAGATATTTCGTGGGTTCGGGGGGTAGATTATGAAAAGGGAAGGTATTAGCACCCTTTTCATCCATGGTTATCCATGGGCTCTTAGTTACTTGGTTTTTTAGATCACTTGCCTTGTTTTTCGATTGCTTGAAAATGGTGTGTGTGTGGGTGCTTTTTGAAAATGTTTTGGAAAAAAGATGCCTTGTCTTAGGCAACTAATGTATTTGACTCGTGATTGAGTGTTTTACAAAAGTGTGGATCTTTTCGAAAAGATGTTTCAAATGTTTTTGAGAGTTTGTTTGAAAGTGTTGTGGATTGTGGTTTTTGAAAAGAAGGCAAGTGTTTTTTTGCAAATTGATCTCAAGTAACTAAGAGTTTTGTCTACCCTATTGTACTCAAAGGTTTTTTGTTATGTTTTAACCCCTTTTAACAATTTTGTTCTACCATTGAAATTGGTAGACAATCTTGCGTTTAGGAAGTTTATTCGGGACGGGCGCGGGTCATCGTATGGACCATGAATGCAATGATGCCAAGTGTCTTTGGCAATTTGCTTTGAAGGGACTATGATCATTCCGTTTAGGCAACACTTTGAGACTTATGATCATTTGATTTTGTTTTGCCAAAGATACTCGACGTGCAAGCATGGCCCATTTTGGAAGGCAACATGTGGGATTACCCTAGGGGGTGCAAGTGTGATTGTGTATTGATTACATGTATTTGTCTTGTATTAGGTTATCTAGCGTTTGATTTTATGTACATGCAAACCCTAGGTCTAACCATGGTATAATTGGAAAACTGTAAATTGCGGAAATGTAAAATCTACGCTATTACAAAATAGTGTCCGGGAGTGGGGGGTATAAATGTACAAAGGGGATGAGACTTATAGTATCCAATAAGTTACAACCAAATCGAATTTGCGATCAAAATGTAAATATCGAATATACAAATATAAGATAAAAAAAAATGTGTATAGGGCAATGTGAATGTATTTGTGTAAGTGTACATGCATATGAGTATATGTAATTATTTACAGGTTTGAGATATGAATTTAAATGCGTATTAGGTATTTGACCTAAATATGTGTTTTAAGGAATCTTGGGTTTGTATATTTTTAATATGTACAAAAAAATGTTTTAATTAAATCGTATGTTCAAGTTTTAATTAGATTATGTATAAAATGTATCATGGTTTATTATATACAAAAAGTGTGTTAATTAAGTGTTTTTAAGAATTTTAATATTAGAAAAAATGTATTTTTATTATTATGTACAAATGTATACTTTAATTAAAAAAAGTTTTCAATTTTAGTTATATGATAAAAAAAAGTATTTTATTATTTTTATGTACAAATGTATTTTAATGTGTATTAAAAAAAATGTTTTCAGATTAATTGAATTAAGTATATATATATAAAAAAAAGTGTTTTAATTAAAATGGAAGTAATTTTATGGGCTTTTGGGAGGGTGCAGAATGGGCAAAGCCCATTTGTTTGAAACGAATTTAGGGTTAGGCGTTTTGTCGTTCAGTTGGGAACAAAGCTTTAGGGTTTGTAGCACGCTGTTTTGCTCGTCTTCGCCTATCTTCTCCGATTGTCTTGAACGCTGAAATGCCGTCCTCCGCGCAGAGCCACCGTGCCATCTCCTAAGTCTCTCTTCCCTCTATGAGCTCAGTGGATTTGTGATTCAAGGTTCGTTTCAGTTTTTATGTTCTTTTTCACGGATTGCATGCGTTATTTCCATTTGAATCTAAAACTTGATCTTTGACTATTATGAGGTGAAGGAGAAAAAGAGAGGGAAAAGTTTGCTACCTTCGTTCCTTAGAGATGGAGGAGAGACGGGGAAGTGGCGCTCAGGAGGCCGGGACGGCGTGAGGAACGTGACGAATCTTTGAGCTTTCCTGGTATCTTTTATCTGGTTTCTATTTTTTGCCTATGGTTTTGATGATGATGTTCTGAAAAGCCCTATCTTGAAATAGATTCACTTCTTTATCTTTTCTCTTCTACTATATGTTGCCTTTGGGAATTCGTATGTTTTTGAATATGCTTCCTTGCCTATGATGAAGCTTGCTTCTGAGGCCCTTGAATTGCCTTCTGAGATTGATGCCCTTGGAATGTATTTTGCTTATGATAAAAAGCTTCTGAGTTCACCTCTTTCCTCTTCTCTACTGCTCACGTTGCCTTTGGATGAACTTTCTCTCTTCTTCTTGAACACTGTGTACTTGTTGCCACTGTACGCTTGTTTATGTTGCCCTGTGATGTTTATACTGAGGGCCTAGGTTGCCTTGAACATCTGCTTCTGAGTATGCCCTTGATGCTTTTGTTGAGTTGGATGCCCTGAATATTTATTGCCTATGATGAAGGGATTCTGAGGCTTAGGGGTTGGTTTTTGAATGCTTTGAGATTTGAACTGGACAGGTTATGTTTGTGCTAGCAGGTTGGTGTGTTGACAGGTGAATGGTTGTTAGGTTGTACTTGGCCTGGGATTTGTGTGCTTTTGTATTGGTTCTAGTATGTGGTATGTGTTTAGTAGTGCAGTAGGCTTGAGGTTTGAGTTTTGGTCATTGCAGATTTGCTTCAGTATGTTTTATGGCTTGAGTTTTGTATATACAGGTTGTGCTTGGTTTTTAGGTACAGGCTTAACAAGTTTGGTGTTTGCTTAGCTTGATGAGGCTTGGCCTGGTAATTTAGGCTTCAGCAGGTTGTTGGTTCTTGGAGGGGTTCGCTTCATATCTTAGCAGGTTTTTTGTGTTAGAGGTTATACTGATGCAGATTTGTCTGTATGCTTTAGGCCCTTTGAGTTTGTATATTTTTTCTTCTCCTTGAACTGTGTTGTACTGTCTAAGCCTAAAGCCTGCCTCTTATCTTTCTTCTTTTCTCTCTATGGTACAGTAGGACATTATAATATGATTTATGCTGTACTTTCTTGGTTCTGAAGGGGCCCCTTTATTCTGGGAAATGATGATTAAGATTTAAGTTGCTTGCATATAGGATTTCCTCTGCATCTTTATCCTTCTTTTGACAGCTTTGTGTGCTTTTATTGATATCTTTCCAAAATCTTTGTCAAATCTTTTTTGACAGCCTTGAGTAGATTTGTACTTTGACAGTAAATTGCTCTTTTAGCTTTTGATAGAAAGTTGGGATTGGATTATGCAGTTTGAACTTTGGAGTTTATGCATTTGACATTTTAAAAATTATGCATTTTGACATTTTCCATTTATGATAAAAATCTTCCCTCTTTGTGAACCGGGAGAAATCCCGTGATTTGCAGAGAGGGTCAACTGATCCCAGTTAGTGGCCTCTAATGATGAGCAAATTTTATCAGTCTTTTTTAATTCAACTGCTTTCTGACTTTCTCCTTTCTTTTTGCAGATGAATAATGGAGCACCGGAACGGAGTGAGGAATGAAGAAATTAGAAAATGTTTAGAAAAAATAGGATAGTTTTTATTTTCAATTTAATTATTTGTAAACCATTATTATTTTAAATACTTCGTAATTAAATACTTGTATCAAATAATAATTGTAACAAACATTAAATATGAAATAAAAATTCTATTGATTCAATTAAATCTTTTCAATTCCTTTTCTTTAATTATTTACTTGTTATTTATAATCCCTTGAATTAAATAAAATGAAAGTTAAATTTCAAGTATTTAATTCTTAGAACCATAAATAATCAACTAAACCTTGTTGATCAAAATAAACGAACTTGACGTCTCCATCATTCAAAGCAACGCACAGTCGAACACATAAACTGATCAGACGCAATCCTTTTTTTTCACTGATTCTTTGCCAAGCACTGTAGTTCCAAACTGCATATTCTTTGACTGGCTCAAACAACATGAATTCAAACCACTGTCTCTTTCACTGATTAAATCAAAACAACGCGAATTTTAACCCGAATCTTGGAATAAACTACAAAGTGTTGTGGAATTTAAATCCTTCTGAGAACATGCCCATAAAACCTTAATTCTTGATTAAATGCCAAATAATGCTCGCCAGATCAAAATTGAACCAAAAATCATCCAAAACTCTAAGCCAACTGTGAAACAATCCAGAGTCCTGAAAATCAGTAAAAACCCTAATTTCGCTTGACTGACAAGAAAAGTCCGTTTGTCCGATTCTTGAGCCAGTTTTGAAAAATCAGGGAAGGCTTGAAGCTGAGATTTCTTGGGGAAAAATGCGAGGGAAAATTTTGGGGTACAACACAAGGCTTTCAACAAAAAGGTCCAACGCCAAGTGTATCAAGTTGGGGATTTGGTGATCAAATGTATCATACTACCGCAAGGTGATCCCAGGGGAAAATGGACTCCTACATACAAAGGACCGTTTGTAATCAAAATCATATTCTCTGGTGGAGCAATGATCCTGACCACCATGGATGGTGATGACCTGCCACACCCTGTGAACACAGACATAGTCAAAAGATACTACACATAAGAGACCCGCTAGGTTGACACACCTAGGCAAAACAAGGGCATCCCGGTGAACCACAAAGGTTCGGGCAAAAATTAGGGATAAAACAAAAAATTTGTACACCCGACAAGCTGAAAACCCGAAAGGGTGGCTTGGGAAAAAAAGGGTATCCCGGTGGACTGAAAACCCGAAAGGGAGGCTTGGGCAAAAAAGGGTATCCCGGTGGACTGAAAACTCGAAAGGGCGATCCAGGCAAAAGTTAGGGAATTAAAGCGTATGACTATGTCCTGTTGGATCACCTTACGGACAAACTGGAAAACTCAGAAGTTCTGATCAACTCAATCAACTTCAGACAAGGCAGTAAGTGGACAAGATGCTTAGAGACACGAAGGCTGTAGCAGAATGGGAACCCCATGGGATTATTTCACATAGCTATTTTTTCTTTGTATCAAATTTTCATTTTTTACGGCGGTATTCTCTTACTAGAATGTTTGTCTCATTATACAAAAATACTTACTCAAAGTCAATACAAAGATATCCCTTTGAAAGTGCAAAACTATCTGTTTTTCTTTACTCTTGTGTTTTGTTTACAAAAATGTCCAATGATTTATTGTTGAACATATGCATTTGAAATCCTAATAGGACATTTAGAGGTGATCCTAAGAGGTTTGTTAGAGATAGTAACAATGGAGAGGTCTTCACATTTGTTCATCAAACTCTTGGCAGGTGGAGTCTTTTCAAACAGAATTTCGTGGCTATCCATCAGGCATTGTATGCCTTTTTTCAGCCCTTCACATCCATTGAGTTGTCTTGTAGAGCATACACAGTCTTTTTCACAGCCAAGGAAGATCCCATATTTCAACAGATTGCTTTTGATTACATTCAACGGAGTAGTCAATTCTTTAATAGAGGCAACAAAAATTGTATCTTGGACAACATTAACACCTTTGTCATGCTTCGGCATTGAAGAGGTAATTACATTTGGTGTTGGAGGAGGATCAAATTCAATAGTCTTGTTGTAAACTAAATCTTGGATCTTGTTCTTCAAGGCCCAGCACTGGTCAGTCTCGTGCCCGGGGTTGTTTGAATGATAAGCATACTTTGCGTTCGGATTATACTTTGGTGACGAGGTGTCAGGGTTGGCGGGAGGATCATGCAATGTCACTAAATTAGTCTTGAGCAAATGTTGAAGGGCTTGAGACAGTGACATGCCTAACCTTGTAAATTGTCTTCTTAGAGTTTCAAAACGTTGATGATTTGCAGATGGTCTTGAAGTAGGAGTTAGATTGGAGATTCAGATAGCATTGACAGACGGACGATCATTCTTCTTGGTATGGGCCCTTGCCCCATACACAAAATTAACTTGCTTCTTTACAGCAAAAGGTTTCTTGATAGGATTGTGGTGGAGGTAGACGCCACAGAGATCTTCCCACTTTTGATGCCACTCTTAACTCTTTCACCGGTTAAGATTAAATCGGTGAAACTAGAAGAAGAGCAGCCTACCAACAGATTAAAGAAAGGACCGGATAAGGTGCCCATGAACATGTCTATGTGTTCCCTATTGGTCAAGGGAGGTTGGATCCTACTAGAAAGGTCTCTCCACTTTTGCGCATATTCCTTAAATCCTTCATTCTTCCCCATGGTCATATCTTGCATTTGAACCCTAGTTGGCGCCAAGTCTGTGTTGTACTGATACTGATGGTAGAAGGCTGTAGCTAAATCCTCCCAAGTGTTGATACGAGAACCATCTAACTGATAAAACCATTCAAGTTGTGTTCCAGCCAAGCTCTCTTGGAAAAAGTGAACCCATAGCTTCTTATCGGTAATGTGCGGTTGTATCTTGCGCACATAAGATTTCAAATGGAGTTTTGGACAAGAAACCCCATCGTACTTTGCAAAGATTGGTACTTTGAATTTGTGGGGAATGATTACCCCAGAGATCAAACCCAAATCATCAAAATCTAAACTGGGGACGACTTGGATTTCAACAGCTTTCAATCTGTCTTCTAACTGCTTGTATTTGATATCAACGGGTGGATACTGCTCGTTGAAATAATCATCATCAGATTCTTGACCATTAGCATATTCAGCTTGAGTACTCTTGACCTCACTGACCTGGTTCTCAGCCTCTTCAGATGAGTCTCCTCCTACTAGGATTTGATGGATTGTTTCCTTGAACCTTCTACCCATGTTGAGTAGAGCTTTCTTCTTTGGCTTATTCTTAACGGCCAACAAAGCCATCATATCTTGCTGCCCCTTGGCTAGGGCTAGTAGAGCTTCCTGAAACTGAGAATTATGGGCTTGAAGATCCTTTACCGTTTTCTCTAGATCCATCTTGCTGAAATAAACAGCAGAAAGATAAGGAAACATGTTATGCGAAAAAACTGTCATGTTATGATGCATGGGATATGTACATGCAAATGTTTTCAAGGATTAATGAGATTTAAATTTGTGTAGAAAAACAGAATGAAAAAACATTAATTTTCATTAGACAAAACAAGAAAGATTACATCATGCCTCTTGGGCTTACAAAATAGCTTTCTAAGATAAAAAGACTGAGCGCGTCCTCTTTGGCGCGAGATAAGTGTTCACACTTTTCTCTTCTTGTAACTGCTTCGTAAGCTCCAAGACCCTCTTCTCACTAGCATAGAATTGGGCCTCAAAAGTATCTCGTTCTTCCTTCAGCTGGACCCAACCCTTTTGTAAGTCTTCGAGAGAGGTAGGCATGTCGAGATTGAGGATAGTGTAGGGAACATCCCCTTTGACCATAGGCTCCACAATGACTGGTAAGATGGAGGGATAGGGCATCACAAGTTTCTAAGCACGAGCTCGCACCCATTTAAGGTAAGGCTCGAGGGGAATGGAATTCTTGTGTCCTAGTGTCTTGCTATCCACCTTGTTCAACATCCTCCAAGCTCGGATAAACCTTTGACAGTAACCTTGATCGTCGCTCTCGTAGTCAAATACCAAACCTTGAATAAGCATCTCGTGTGGACAATCCCTTTGGGCATAACCAAATTGTCTTAAGGGTAAGCAAGGGTTGTAGGTGATATCTTCTCTAATTCCAATTAAAGGGACATTAGAGAATTCTCCACAACAGTCAACGATAGTAAAATTCTCCAAAGAGCGGGAACACCAATGAATATCTGAATGTCTGAGCGTCATCAACCTTTGTGACCACCTTGAACCTTGCTCGTTCTTTAATACAGATTGGGGAAGATGTGAAATAAACCATCTTGCCAAGAGATGAGTACAATACATAAGAACACCTCTTTTCCTCATTGTGCGAGTGTGAAAGGAATGTAGGATGTCCCCTAGAAAAGTAGGCACCGGGTTACGAGACATGAAGATTTTGATGGTGTTCACATCTATGAGTTGGTCAGGATTTGGAAATAAAACCATCCCATAGATGAGGAGAGCCACAATTTCTTCAAAGGCTTGCAAATCCAAAGAGTTCAACAATTTTGGGCTTTCTCAAACAAGAACTTTGCTAGGAAACCTCTGACACCACTCCTTGTTTCCCAATTAGTTGTGATATCAGATGGTTGCAAGTGTAGAGCTTGAGCAATCTCTTTTGGCTTTGGATCTCTTTTCGTACCGTTAAAAGGTAGTTGATTGAGATTGGGAATCCTCAAGAGTTGGGAGAATTCTTCCAAAGTTGGCACAATTTGATAATCGGGAAATGTGAAGCAATGGTGTAGAGGTTCAAAGAATTGAAAGAGCGCCTTAATCATGTCTTCATCAGTGTTGGAGGTGACCAAATTTAGTAGGCGACCATGTCTTTCAGTAAATGGAGAATTTTCAGGAATCCTTGATGCTAGCTCTTTGAGTTGAGGAGGGATCCTTACAATATTGACTTGAATGGTTTTCCTGCGAATAGAATCCATGTCCTACAAAACAGAACAAAGATAAATCCCAAAAATCCTTGAAATGGTTAGTGAGTATGAGTATGATGTCATGATGTTTATGATGTTATGTACAAGTATATATATACAAACAAAGAAAACAAGTACTTAGGTTTAGGCTTTCATGGAGTCTCATAGGTAAGTATCCTCTTAAAGTTTAGTTGGCTCAAACCTGTCCTAGCAATAGTAACTGGGTTCTAAGGAGCTCAATATCACTGATTTGTTTTCTCGGGCATTGTTTCAGCACAAGCCTCTTAAATGGAGACCGAAATATCCCAAAAACCCAAACCTTAATGAGTGTAGTATCGAGTATCTACCAACTTCGGATTGTACCAAAGTCAGTCATCTCACTACGTCCTAATGGCCAAGTTGGTCAAGTAAAGGTTCTAAAAGTTCATTAGTGCTTCATGACATCACTCAGCGGCCCCGTATTCTCCTTGACTACTCAAGGGCTACTGATATCCACAAATATGTCGCACTAACGAAGCTATTGCTTAGACCGTGTCGGTATACCCCGCACAGTTTCCACAACGTATTACTACTTGCCTATAAGGTATCCCAAATCTGGGTAGAGGATTAAAACCCAAACAAAGAACCAAAATATAAAGAAAACAAAACAAACAATGAAAGAAAGTAAATATGATCTAACCCTAAGGTAACCCCACTTTTAAAAATTCCCCAGCAGAGTCGCTAGTTCTGTGATACGATGGGAGAAATAACTTGAAGGTTTTGCATTTTATTGCAAATGTTGCAGTTATCAAAAGTCGCCACCGACTATTCTTTTATCCAAAAGGAAAGGTAAAAAAGCACAGGAAAGACCTTTGAGATTATTTTTTGAGTTCGGGGGGTAGATTATGAAAAGGGAAGGTATTAGCACCCTTTTCATCCATGATTTTCCATGGGCTCTTAGTTACTTGCTAGATCACTTGCTTTTGTTTGAAAATGTGCTTTGTGTGGTTTTTGAAATTATTTTGAAAAGGCACCATCGTTTAGGAAAACTTTGTAATGATTCTCGTTCGTAAGAATGTATACAAAGTGTTGATCTTTTGAAAATGTTTTTCAAGTTTGAAAGATGTTTTTGAAAGTGTTGGTGTTTGTTTTGAAGATAGCAAGGATGTTTTTGGTTTTGAAATTGAGCAAGCAACTAGGAACGTTCTACCTACTCAAAAGTATTTCTTGTTTATTTTCTCCTTCCTTTGACATTGTTATCTTAGCATTGATTTGGTAAGCAACCCTATCTTTGAATGTAAACGGGACGGGCATGGGTCATCGTATAGCCATGATTAGCAATGTTGCAAGGCATCTTAGCATCTTTCTCTAGGGACTAAGATCATTTTGAAAGGGAACTTTTGATAGCGTCATCGAGGGACTATGATCTTGTGTTTATTTGTTTTTGCTAAGATACCTCACATGCGTAACATGACCATTTTGTAAGGCAACCAAGTGGATTTTACCCTGGGGGTGCTTGTGTGCAAGTGTGTTGACTTTCATGCTTTGTTTAGTCTTTGATTAGGGCTTGTTACTTGATTGATTTTAATCTTTCCATACAAACTCTAATTACTAGCATTTGTATAAAGCGATAAATTGCGGAATTTAAAATTACTACGCTATTACAGTACTTGTGGGAGGGGGTGTACAAATTACAAATGGGGATTGCTAGAAAATAAACCTAATTATCTATTACAACCATATTGAATTTGGATAAATAATGTACAAAAATGAATAAATATACAAGAATGTAAGATGGAAAGAAAATGGACTTTTGTTTGTATTTTTCAGGAAAAAGGGTTTTGTTTTAACCTAATTAAGAAAAATAATTAATTAAATTAGTAAAAAGTAAACCTAAATTTACTAGGAAAAGAATTTAAATAAAACCCTAATATAAATATTAATTGATTAAAAAAAAGAAATTAAGTTTGTAAGAAGAATATTTATAGTATTTTTGTCTTAAAAATAATTTATAGTATTATAAAATATTTTTGGTCTTTTTATATTTTAAAATAATATATTTTAATTGTGTAAAATAAAATAACTAAAAACCTAGTTTCTAATTGAATTTTTAAATTAATTAGTAAAATAAATAAAATATGATTAAAATAAAAGTAATTTTTATTGTAAAAATTAAATAAACTATATCAAAATATAAATCTAATGTTTTTATATTATTTTCTGATTTTTTAATATTAAATAAAATATTTAAGAAAACAAATAAATGAAAAAATGAGAAAAAGAAATAAAATGGGCCAGGTGTGAATAGTGAGCAAGGGGGTCAGAATGTAGCAAAAATACAAAGCCCAAAGGGGGGAGGCCCAGCGCTGCAAACAAGTGTCAAAAATGAGAAAATGTGAGAAAATAAGCAAAAGGGTACCATTGGGGATCGAACCCAGGTCCCAAAGGTTAACAGGCGCACGCTTTACCACTGGGGTGGCTATACATCAGTTCATATAAACAAAACAATAAATATATATATATATATATATATATATATATATATATATATATATATATATATATATATATATATATATATATATATATATATATATATATATATATATATATATATATATATATATATATATATTAAAAATCAAGTCCATGGCCTGAACTTTATCTTCAACCTCACGCCCAGCCAGAGTACCTGCATCTTGTTCATCTCTCATCCATTTGCAAAAATGTAAACATGAATCTTGTGGCAAATTTCCTCACAATTTCAGAAATACAAAGAAATAAAATTATAGATAAAAAACAAGCATGAATTTTAATGGCCCTAATATGAACCCTAAAAATTTCAGAAACTTCAATCCTAAAATTCTCTAAGCTCAAGCAACATAAATGAAAACTATGGGCATGGTTAGCTTTGGAGCAATGATACCTACATTTTTCATTCACAAATAAACCATTAATGATGTGTGTATGAAAAGTTCAAAGTTGAGATAACTTACCTCAAAACTGGAAATCATGTTGTGCAAATGATCACTCCTAAAGGTGTTGTGATGATCAGAATAGCTCCACTGAGGTCCCAGGAAGGTAATGCAATGATTAGCTAGGTTGGAGAGTGGCTGAAATGGTCTGGAGAAGTCCATTTGCAGTGCTCTGTTTTTGAACTTGGAAATGGAGGAAGATGGTGTTACATAACTGTAACAGGGTAAAGGATGACTTCTAAATGATGTTTAGAAGCTTTAGGAACAAAGAGGCTTGAAAACGCACGAGGGAGTTATGAGTTTCAAACTTTTGGTCAGGTTATGTGAAAATTGAGGTATGAGATGCAAATTTGAGTTCTTGGTGTTTTCAGGGCTCAAGCATGCGTGGGATTTGTGACAAATTACTTGTGTATGTATACGCAAACGACTTGAGTTCTTGGGAGAGTCAGAAGTACAAGTTATAGGTTGATTTCTATGTTACTTGATTTTGAAGAAAAGTGGGAAATATGGTTCCAAGAGGAGGTACAAGCATGGGTTGAGTGATTGTAAGTGTTGAGATCAACTTATCTTGAGTTATGGGACATGTATAATCAGAAGAAAACAATTGCAAGGCTCAAGAACAAGTTTTGTGCAAAAAGCTACTTTATCAAAATGGCATTGTGCACTTTCTTCCCAAAATGGTTATAAAGCATGGCCTTGCATTGAATGCTTAAATTGAGACCTCTAACAGTTATGCAAGCAATTAATTATGGAGTGACTAACAAGTTTGAGGCCTGTAAAGTAGAGATTATGCAGCATAGGCTTGAAATTTGAATCTTGTTCATCACAAAATGATTTGTATTTCAAGTGTGAAAACCCTAACTTCATCTCTTCAATTCTCCCTGCTCAAAAATGATCTCAAGGAGTTCTTTGACATTTTGGAAAGCTTGCAATATGATCTAAAACCCCTCTTTGAATCACTTTTTAAAATTCCCCTTGGAACTATATGAAAAAGTGCCATAAAATTAGGTCAAAATCCTAACCAAAACTAGGGCAAAATTTCACTAAGTGTCCAATTTCAAGACTATGACTTTAGGAATTAATAACTTGTGATCCAAGCATTTTTAGGAGAATTTGTGTAAAGCAATGTTGTAGATATCATGGAGGTCTATAACTTTCATGTTGAAAGTTTCTTCTGAATCCTCTTGTATCATGGTGAGAATTTGCCCAAAGTTATAAAAAAAATATGAAGTTTAAACACTTAGAAAAATTTCTAAGTTAGAAAACTTTGACTTTTCAAAATGAAATCTTGAATTTTTGATTTCTTGATGAATAAGTTTCATATTTTGACATGTTTTGATGAATTGTGATCTTTGACATTGAACTTTGACCAAAAAGTCAAAGTTTGACTTTTTAGTGTACAATTGACTTTTTGATCAGTTGACTGAAAATTCACTATCAGTCCAATTGATCTTGAGCAATGTTTTAGGTCATGCCCTTAGGCTAAAATTATGCAATTGAACTCTTGAAATCATGCTTCAAACCAATTGAACATTTGCTAGGTCAAAAATCAGAATTGCCCTTTCTCAGTCAAAACCCTAATTTTGACCATTTTGCCCCTTTGATGATTTGATCAGATTTCTTGAGGAATTATGGTCCAAACATGATCAAATGATACATATGACTTTATAATGTTGATTTGGATCAAAAATCATGACGTTTGATTGTAAATTGGCCATAGTTGACTTTTTCCCCAATACAGCTGATTTTAGGTCAACTGCTCAATTGACTGAGCAAAAGTGTGATCCAAAGCTTGAAACTTGACATGAGTAATCTTGGGGGTCCATAATGACCCATGAAATTCATATGTAGCCTTGAAAGTTCAAATATCCTTGTGCAACCTCAAACCCTAATTTTGGTCATCAGTGCTTAAGGAGGTGTCTTGAGTTGATCAACCCTAGTGCAGTCTTGAACCAAGAAAGATCTTTGTGAGAAAATATTTGATAAATGAGAGGGAAAATTTTAGGGTACAACACCCGTAATCTCCTTGATTACTTAATGGGTGCCGGTACACACTAAAGTATCGCATCAACGTAGCTACTGTTTCAACCGTGTCGGTATACCCTGAATAGTTCCCTCACAGTTTATTGCTACTTACCTAAAAAGGTACCCCAAATCCGGGTGTAGGATCAAAGCAAAATCAAACAAGGAACCATAATGTAAAGCATGCAAGTCAAACAAGGAAATCAAGTAAATGTGATGTAGCCCTAAGGTAAGCCCACTTTTTAAAAATTCCCCAGCAGAGTCCCCAATTGTGTAACGCGGTGGGAGAACTGACTTGGTTGTTTTGCGCTTGATCGCAAATGTTGCGGTTAGCAAGAGTCACCACCGACTTTTCTTTTATCCAAAAGGAACGGCTGAAAAGAACTAGAAAGACCTTTGAGATGTTTTCTTGAGTTCGGGGGGTAGATTATGAAAAGGGAAGGTATTAGCACCCTTTTCATCTGTAGTTATCTACGGGATCTTAGTTGCTTGCTAGATCACTTGCTTTTGTTTGAAAATATGCTTTGTATGGTGGGTTTTTAAAGTATTTTGAAAATGCATTTGTAATAGTTCTCATTTCTATAAGAATGCGTACAAAGTGTTATTTCGAAAATATTTCAAAGAGGTGTTCGTATTTTTGAAAGTGATTTTGAAAAGGTGTCTTTTTTGTAATGGCTCCCGTTTCTATAAGAACGCGTATAAAGTGTTTGTCTTTTGAAAATGTTTCAAGTTTGAAAGATATTTTGAAAGTGTTGGTGTTTGTTTTCAAAATAGCAAGGATGTTTTGGTTTAAAAAAGAGCAATCAACTTAGGAACATTCTACCTACTCAAAAGTCTTTCTTGTTTATTTCCTTTTTCCTTTGACATTGTTATCTTACCATGGATTGGTAAGTAACCCTATCTTTGGATGTAAAAGGGACGGGCATGGGTCATCGTATAACCATGATTAACAATGTTGTAAGATATCTTAGCATTTTCTTTAAGGGACTAAGATCATTTTGAAAGGCAACTTTAGATAGCGTCATCGAGGGACTATGATCTTGTATTTTTTTTTTGTTTTTGCTAAGACACCTCACATGTATAATATGGAAATTTTTGTAAGGCAACAAAGAGACTTTACCCTAGGGTGTAAAGTGTGCAAATGTATTGTATTTCATGCTTGAGTTTATTTTAGATTAGGGTTTTCTAAGCATTGATTTTATTCTTTCTATACAAACCCTAATTTACTAGCATTTGTATATAAAGCATTAAATTGCGGAAAATGAAAATAATAAGCTATTACATCATTAGGGGAGGGGGTGTACAAATTTACAAATGGGAAAATTTCAAGAAAATTAAATCTAAATAATAATTACAACCATATTGAATATTGTACAAGAATTGAATAAATAACAATGTACAAATGCAAATGAAAAAAAATGATTTTTGTTTTTTTAGTTTTATAAAACAAAATAAACTAAATAAATATAAAAATAATAAATAAAATATTTTTTGGGTTTTTATTAATAACAATAAAAAATAATATTAATAAATATAATAATAATAATAATAATAATAATAAAGGAAAAAGAAATAAAATATAATAAGAAAAAGAAAATAAAAATGAAATTGGGCCAGAGGGTGCTGAAACAATGCAAGGGTTAGAAAAAGAAAAAAGTAACCAGGCCCATGTTAGAGGCTCCAAACATGTTCGAACAAAATAGAAACAAAAAAAATATGAAAAAAAAGAAGCAAAACGGACGTTGGGGCTCGAACCCAGGTTCGTTAAGTGAAAGGCGCGCGCTTTAACCACTGAGATGGTGATACATTCGTTAATATTGACACAACAATAAATATATAACACATAACTTGCACTGACTGTACTTCATCTTCAACCTCCAGCCAAAGGATCTGTAACTTGCTCATTCTTCAACCATTTTCAAAAATGTAAACATGAAAATTGTGTATTTTTTCATCACGAATCCAACCACGTAACTAATTTAAGCTAACATTCAAAGATAAAGATGAATTTATGAAAGTACCAAATTCCGACTAAATATTTCAGCAAGTTTAAACTCAAAATTCTTCATCCTCAAGCAACATAAATGAAATCTATGGACATGTATAGTTTCAGGGCAATAATATCTACATTCTATCTTTACAAATGAAAGCCTAACAATGCATATATGAATAGTTAAAAAGTCATAAAACTCATCTTGCAAGAGGGTATCGTGTTTTGAGTTTGAGCAGCTTTTGATGAGTTCCAGTGATTGGGTTAACTTCCTCAAGTTCCCAGGAAGCTAATGTGATCCTTGGCTTGAGCTGAAAGTGGCTGAGGAGTTCTGGAGAAGTCCACTTACAGAGCTCTATTTTTGAAAATGGAACTTGATGATGGAGGTGTTACAGTTATGTAACAGGGACGAGGATGGCTTATGTATGATGTTTGGAAGCTTTTGGAAGCAAAATGCCAAGAAACGCACGAGTGAAATGGAAGTTTGAAGTTCTTGGTCAGAATATGCAACAATGGTGATTTGTGATACAGTTCTGAGTTCTTGTATCTTTGAGGGCTTAAGCACGCGTGTGTTTTGATGCAAATGACTTGTGCATAAGTAAGGAAAAGGTTGTGAGGCTTGAGAGGGTCAGAAGTACAAGATATATACTGATTGCTATGTTACTTGATTTTGAAGAAAAGTGGGATTATGGTTTCAAGGCATAGTACAAGCATGGGATAAGTTGTTTAGAGACTTTAGACAAGTTTCTTTTGGGTTATAGGTTGTGTGTGATTAGAAGAAAACAATTGCAAAGCTCAAGAACTGATTTTGTTCATAAAGCTACTTTTCAAAAATGGCAATGTGCACTTTCTTCCTAAAATGGAAATAAGCATGGGCAATGCATTGAATGCTTGAGTTGAAACCTCTAACAATTGTGCCAAACATTAATTATGGAGTGCTAAGAAAGTTTGAGGCTTGCAAAGCAAAGGTTGTGCAGCCTAGCATGAATTTGAATTCTTGTTCATCATGAAATTGACCTAAAATCCAAGAATGAAATGCCAACTTCATGCCTTCGATTCTTCTTGCTAAAAAATAATCTCAAGGAGTTCTTTGACATTTTATAAAGCTTGTAATGTTCTATAAAACCCCTTTTTTAATCACTTTTGAAAATTACCCTTGTAACTATGTGAAAAATTGTCATGAAGTTAGGTCAAAATCCTGCCTAAACTATGGCAAAATTTCACTAAGTTTACAAGTTTCATGAACGTATATTCACAAAATCATAACTTTAAATTCATACATTTCTAGGAGAAGTTGTGTAAAGTAATGTTTTAGAACTCATTGAGATCTACAACTTTCATGTTGAAAGTTTCCTTTGAATCATCTTGCATCATAGTGAAAAAATGACTCAAAGTTGTGAAAAAACATGAAGTTTTCAACACTTAGAAAAATTTCTAAGTTTGAAAACTTTGACTTTTCAAAATGAAATCTTGACTTTTTGATTTATTGATGAACAAGCTTCATATTTTGACATGTTTTGATGAATTTTGATCTTTGACACTTGATTTTGACCAAAAAGTCAAAGTTTGACTTTTTAGTATTCAGTTGACTTTTGATCAGTTGACTGAAAATCAACTATCAATCAATTGATCTTGAGGGAAGTTTTGAGTCATGCCATTAGGTAAAAATGATGCAAGTGAATCCTCGAGATCATGTTTCCAATCAATCAATCATTTTCTAGGTCAAAAATCATAAATTGCCCTTTCTCAATCAAAACCATAATTTTGACCATTTTGCCCTTTTGGTTATCTGATTAAATTTCTTGAGGAATTATGGTCCAAACTTGATCAAATGACATATAGGAGTTAAAAATGTTTATATGGATAAAAAATTATGAAGTTTCACTGTAAATTGACCACGGTTGACTTTTTCCCCAATACAGTTGATTTTTAGGTCAACTGAGTAATTGACTGAGCAAAAATGTGATCCAAGACTTGAAACTTGACATGAGAAATATTGACGATCCATAATGATCCATGAAAGTCATATGAGGCATTAAAAATTAAATTATCCTTGTACAATCTCAAACCCTAATTTCAGTCAGCAGTGCTTAAGGAAGTGTCTTGAACTGATCAACCCTTGTGCAGTCTCGAACCAAAGGAGATCTTTTGAGAAAATACTTGATAAATGAGAGGGAAAATTTTGGGGTACAACACATACTGTAGTTGTTTAGGTATTGGCTTGCATTTTTGGTAAAACCCAAGTGTATGTGTGAATGTCATGACTGATGTCATAACATTCTAGTTTAGTTTGTACTGATTCATTAGGTACCTTTGCAGAAAAATATTGTCATTCAGGTACTGATGTTTATAAGTGTGTATCTGAGCATTTTGCAAAATGATCACATTTTCCTAAATCAGTAGACAGGTTTCTCAGATGTCATAACAGATGTTAAGACATCCTGTTCTGAACTAACAGGTATGCAGGTTGGTTAATTCTGAGTTTTTTCAGGAAAATAACTCAGTCTTTCCAGAACAGAATCCTGCGTTTTCTTTGGGTTAACCTAGCTCAACCCTAACCTGGTTAATAAAGTCTTGTGACCTAGTCTTAAGGTCAAACGGAATTAACCCTAGGTTTTTGTGGAAACCCTAACTGAAGTTGCAGCTGCTATATATTCAACAGAGCTGCTGTTTTGCAAGTAATCCCTTTGTGGTCAGAAGATCATTTGTAAACTGTATAGGTTAATTATTGTACTTCAAGTAATTATCATTGTGATAAGTGACTTGGAATAGGTTTTTAATTGTAAGGGTTGTGTAGCACTCAAAGCTTTGAAGCAAGAGTGTTTGAATGTTTCTTGACTAAAGCTGTGAAGCAGAGTCAAGTTAATTGTGTGTATCACTCAGAGCTGTGAAGCAAGAGTGGTTGTGTTGCTTGATTAAAAAGCTGTGAAGCTCAATCAAGTGTATGTTTTTGAAGAGTGTCTTCATCAATTCATTAGTCAAATTGTTTTATGTATCACTGCTGTGATTGAGGGGGAGTGAGTAGGAACTCAGGTTTAAGTTGTACTTAGATTGAAATTGCATTGGGTAGGTCTTAAGTGAAGGAGATAAACTGGTTGGTTTATTCCTGAATTAACATCTCTTATAGTGGATTTCCTCCCTGGCTTGGTAGCCCCCAGAGTAGGTGTTGTTGCACACTGAACTGGGTAAACAATTGACTGTGTTCTTTACTGTTTTTGTATTTACTGTCTTATAGAAATTCAGATACGGTGTCATAACATTAAACGTGACATTGAGCATCTGCAGCCAGAATTTCAATTGGTATCAGAGCAGGCACCCTGCATGTATTACTGGGTGAGATCTAGGGATATCACTTTCTGGCACTATGGACAAAGAAGGAGTTTTTGGAAATAGACCACCCATTCTGGATGGAACTAATTATGACTACTGGAAACCTCGTATGATTGCCTTCTTAAAATCTCTGGACAAAAAGGCTTGGAGAGCTGCTGACAAAGGATGGATCCATCCCACCATAAATGAGAAAGATGGGACAATCAGTCTGAAGCCTGAGGAAGATTGGAGTAAAGAAGAAGATGAGTTAGCCCTGGGAAATTCCAAAGCTTTAAATGCCTTGTTCAATGGAATTGATAGAAACATTTTCAGACTAGTACGTCAATATGAACTGGCCAAGGAAGTTTGGGACACTCTCAAAACTACTCATGAGGGCACTTCCAAAGTAAAAATGTCAAGGCTTCAGATGTTGACTACCAAGTTTGAGAATCTAAAAATGATGGAAGATGAAACCATTCATGAGTTTCACATGAACATCTTGGAGATTGCCAACACCTCAGGAGCACTGGGAGAAAAGATGTCAGAAGAAAAACTGGTGAGGAAGATTCTCAGATCCTTGCCTAAAAGATTTGCAATGAAGGTAACTGCCATAGAGGAAGCCCAGGACATCAGCAAGTTGAAAGTGGATGAACTTATTGGGTCTCTTCAGACTTTTGAGATGGGGATCACTGATAATGGTGACAAGAAGAACAAGAGCATAGCACTTGTGTCCAACACTGATGTTGAAGAAAATATTTCAGAAGCTATAGCCATGCTTGGAAGACAGTTCAACAAACTCATCAAAAGGATAGATCCAAAGTCAAGGTCTAATGTTCATAACATTCCCTCTGACATTGACAGTTCCAGCAAAAGACCAAGGTCAGAAGAGAAGGGAAATCAAGGCAGAGGAATTCAATGCCATGGTTGTGAAGGATATGGGCATATTCGAGCTGAATGTCCTACCTTTCTTAAGAAACAAAAGAAAGGAATGACTGTTACTTGGTCTGACTGTGATTCAGAAAGTAATTCTGAAGAAGAATCTGCCAAACTAGTTACTGCTTTAACTGGTGTTTGTACCTCTGAAAGTGACATCAGTGATGAAGAGGTGACTTTTGAAGAACTGGCTGATACTTACAAGAAATTGTGTATCAGAAGTACTGAAGTCTGTGTGCAGAATGAGAAACAATCAAAACTCATCATAAAGCTGGAGGCTGAAAAAAGGGCAAACCTTGAAACTATAAGTCATCTAGAAGGAGAAGTTCAATTGCTGAACTCACAACTGAATCAAATGACCAAATCTGTCAAGATGCTGACAAATGGAACAGACAAATTGGAAGAGATCCTTCAGGTTGGACAAAATGTGGGAAATAAATCTGGACTAGGATTTATGGAAGCAAAGAAATCTGGTACTGATAAGCAAATGTCAAAACAGATGTCTCAACACAACTCTCAACATCAGGAACAGAGACATATGAAGAAAAGGTACCAAAGATGGAGATGTCATCATTGTGGGAGATATGGCCACATAAAGCCCTTCTGCTTCAGATTGCATGGATACCCTAATCAGAACTCAGGTGTCAAACCTAAGTCTAAAAAGGTACCACATGCTCCTAAATGGAAGAAAAAGGCTACTGCCCTGATAGCCCACACTTCCCTGAGGGTCTCTGCAAAGGAAGACTGGTACTTTGACAGTGGATGTTCCAGACACATGACTGGAATCAAGAACCTCCTCAATAATGTTAAGCCTCACACCACTAGTTTTGTGACCTTTGGAGATGGTGCTAAAGGTGAAATCAAAGGAGTTGGTGATTTGGACTGCCCTGGAGTTCCAAGTCTGAATGAAGTACTGCTGGTAAAAGGGCTGACCGCTAATCTCATTAGTATCAGTCAATTGTGTGATCTAGGATTCAAGGTCAATTTCTCAAAATCTGAATGTCTTGTAATCAATGACAAACAAGAGATAGTAATGAAAGGAGTCAGATCCAAAGACAACTGTTACTTGTGGGAGCCTGAGAACACTAATTTCTCATTTGTGTGTTCCATTGCAAAAGAAGAAAAAGAGGTGAAACTGTGGCACCAAAAACTTGGCTATCTTCATCTAAGGGGTATGAAGAGGATTATCTCCTTGGAGGCAGTCAGAGGGATTCCAAGACTGCAAATTGATGAAGAAAGAGTTTGTGGTGAATGTCAGGTTGGTAAGCAGACTAGGATGTCACATCCAAAGTCAAGACATCTGACCACCTCTAAGGTTCTAGAACTCCTTCATATGGATCTGATGGGACCAATGCAAGTAGAGAGTCTTGGTGGAAAAAGATATGCCTATGTGGTTGTGGATGATTTTTCCAGATTCACCTGGATTAATTTCATTAGGGAAAAATCAGATGTATTTGAAGTTTTTAAAGAATTGTGCAAAAGAATTCAAAGAGAGAAGGAAGGGTGTATTGTCAGAATCAGAAGTGATCATGGCAAGGAATTTGAAAACAGCAAGTTTGATGATTTCTGTTCTTCAGAAGGAATCAGTCATGAGTTTTCTTCTCCTATAACACCTCAACAAAATGGAGTTGTGGAAAGAAAAAACAGGACCATACAAGAATCTGCCAGAGCAATGTTACATGCCAAAAGACTTCCTATGTATTTTTGGGCTGAAGCTATGAATACAGCCTGCTATGTTCATAACAGGGTCACCTTGAGAAAGGGAACCTCATCCACCATATATGAACTCTGGAAAGGAAGAAAACCAACTGTGAAGTACTTCCATGTGTTTGGCAGCAAATGCTATATTCTGGCTGATCGTGAACAAAGAAGAAAACTGGACCCTAAAAATGATGAAGGCATATTTCTAGGATACTCCTCAAACAACAGAGCTTATAGAGTATTCAATTCCAGAACCAAAGCCATGATGGAATCAATAAATGTTATAATTGATGATTATCATGAAGAAATAGATGTTCCTTGTACTGTTGAGACATTCTTTGAGACCTCAACCCAACAGAATGATCTACCCAACTCCACCACAACAGAATCTGAATCAAAGGAAGCTAGCAAGATCCCTTCCATCAGAATTCAGAAGGATCATCCAAAAGAACTCATCATAGGAGATCCCAACAGTGGAGTCACTACAAGATCTAGAGAAATAATCTCAAACTCTTGTTTTGTGTCCAAAATGGAACCAAGAAATGTCAAGGAAGCTTTAACTGATGAATACTGGATTGGTGCAATGCAAGATGAACTGAACCAATTCAAGCAACATGAAGTTTGGGAACTGGTTCCTAGACCTGAAGGAACTAACATCATTGGGACAAAATGGATTTTCAAGAACAAGTCAGATGCTGAAGGAGTTGTCACCAGAAATAAGGCAAGACTTGTTGCTCAAGGATACACCCAGGTTGAAGGGGTTGATTTTGATGAAACCTTTGCACCTGTAGCCAGGCTGGAATCAATCAGACTCCTATTGTCAATTGCTTGTCTTCTGAAGTTCAAGTTATTTCAGATGGATGTGAAAAGTGCCTTTCTAAATGGGTACTTAAATGAGGAAGCTTATGTGGAACAACCTAAAGGCTTTGTGGATCCAACCCACCCTGATCATGTCTACAAATTGAGAAAAGCTCTATATGGCCTGAAACAAGCTCCTAGAGCATGGTATGACAGGTTAACAAAGTTTCTCTCAAACAAAGGCTACAGAAAAGGAGGCTTGGACAAAACTCTCTTTGTCAAAACTGAAGGAGGGAAGTTGATGGTTGCCCAAATATATGTTGATGACATAGTGTTTAGAGGAATGTCAGAACATATGGTTAAACACTTTGCTGACCAGATGCAGGCTGAATTCGAAATGAGTCTCATGGGAGAACTAACTTATTTTCTTGGACTGCAAGTCTCACAGATGGAGGACTCAATCTTCTTATCTCAAAGCAAGTATGCTAGGAACATTGTAAAGAAGTTTGGTATGGAGAATGCAAGACACAAAAGGACTCCTGCTCCTACTCATCTAAAGCTTTCCAAAGATTCAAGTGGGGTTAAGGTGGATCAAAGTCTGTACAGAAGCATGATAGGAAGCTTGTTGTACTTAACTGCCAGCAGACCTGATATTGCCTTTGCAGTTGGAGTTTGTGCAAGATACCAAGCTGATCCCAAAGTCAGTCATATCAACCAAGTGAAGAGAATTTTGAAGTATGTGAGTGGAACTTACAACTATGGGTTGATGTATTCTCATGGCTGTGAACCAGCTTTGACTGGCTACTGTGATGCTGATTGGGCTGGTAGTGCTGATGATAGAAAAAGCACCTCTGGAGGATGTTTCTTCTTGGGAAATAATCTGGTTTCCTGGTTCAGCAAGAAACAGAATTGTGTGTCTCTTTCTACTGCTGAAGCTGAATACATTGCAGCTGGTAGTAGCTGCTCTCAAATGATCTGGATGAAACAGATGCTCACTGAGTATAATGTCACACAAGATGTTATGACATTGTACTGTGACAATCTGAGTACAATCAACATTTCCAAGAATCCCATTCAGCATAGTAGGACCAAACATATTGACATACGACATCACTTTATCAGAGACCTTGTAGAAGAGAAGACAATCAAATTGGAACACGTTGCCACTGAGCTACAGCTGGCTGACATTTTTACCAAGGCTCTGGATGCAAATCAATTTGAAAACTTGAGGGGTAAGTTAGGTATTTGCCAACATGAGGAATTGTAGCAATTAATTTTGCTTAAAACAAGGATTAAAGGAGTTATGCTTGTTCTGATTGGGTTAAAATTATATTTTCCCATTTCCTTCAATTCTTTTAAGAAGTTGAATAGACACTCCTTTTCTTCCTTTCCCTCTCGTCTCCTCATCAAAACCCAGTCTCTCAATCAGAATTTTCTCTTCAGTTGCTGTTGGTCCTCTAAGACTGTCAAAATGTCTCAAACACCATCATCATCCAATACGACTATTTCAACCTCTTCCTCTGATCAAGATTCTAGGACAATCTCTTCCTGTCTGGACTCTGAAGTCCTGGAGATATCTTCTCGTAGAAAAGTGGGAACTAACCCCACCAAGGTCAAAGAGTTGAGAACAAGACATACAGGAAAGTCCCAAGCTTCTGCCTCTGGTAATCCATCTCATCCTTCTTCTTCAGTTCCCCCTGAAATTGCAAATAGGGAAGGGTCAGCCTATGTTAATCAAGCAATAGCAAAAATTGTTTCAAGAATTCTGAACGAGAACCACTCAGTTCCTGGCATTTCTGTTCCTTTGAATCAAGAAAGTTCAAATGCTGAAACAAATCCAGATGTCTCTAAGGATGTTGAGACATCAGACAAAGAGAAGAATGCTGACATTGCTCACAAGAAAAGGAAGAAGCCCGAATCCTCTGAGTCTGATGACAGTACTTGAAGGTTGGTTGCTGTTTGGTGGTGTTGCTGATTGGTGGTGGTGATATCTGGTGGAGTTTGGAAGTGTGTTCAGTTTTTTTTCTGCTGCTGCTCTTATTATTTTTTTGGATAACTGTATAATCTTTATGAACATGTATCTTTGGCCCATTTGTGGCTAAAGAGGGGGAGAATATTTTGGTACTTACTTAATTAGTACTTGCTCAATTAGACATTCTATTTTTCTGCAGTCATTTCTTTCTGCTGCTATCTATCTCTGATTGCTTAGGGTCTTTAGCCAAAAATCTGCCAAAGGGGGAGTTTGTAGTTGTTTAGGTATTGGCTTGCATTTTTGGTAAAACCCAAGTGTATGTGTGAATGTCATGACTGATGTCATAACATTCTAGTTTAGTTTGTACTGATTCATTAGGTACCTTTGCAGAAAAATATTGTCATTCAGGTACTGATGTTTATAAGTGTGTATCTGAGCATTTTGCAAAATGATCACATTTTCCTAAATCAGTAGACAGGTTTCTCAGATGTCATAACAGATGTTAAGACATCCTGTTCTGAACTAACAGGTATGCAGGTTGGTTAATTCTGAGTTTTTTCAGGAAAATAACTCAGTCTTTCCAGAACAGAATCCTGCGTTTTCTTTGGGTTAACCTAGCTCAACCCTAACCTGGTTAATACAGTCCTGTGACCTAGTCTTAAGGTCAAACGGAATTAACCCTAGGTTTTTGTGGAAACCCTAACTGAAGTTGCAGCTGCTATATATTCAACAGAGCTGCTGTTTTGCAAGTAATCCCTTTGTGGTCAGAAGATCATTTGTAAACTGTATAGGTTAATTATTGTACTTCAAGTAATTATCATTGTGATAAGTGACTTGGAATAGGTTTTTAATTGTAAGGGTTGTGTAGCACTCAAAGCTTTGAAGCAAGAGTGTTTGAATGTTTCTTGACTAAAGCTGTGAAGCAGAGTCAAGTTAATTGTGTGTATCACTCAGAGCTGTGAAGCAAGAGTGGTTGTGTTGCTTGATTAAAAAGCTGTGAAGCTCAATCAAGTGTATGTTTTTGAAGAGTGTCTTCATCAATTCATTAGTCAAATTGTTTTATGTATCACTGCTGTGATTGAGGGGGAGTGAGTAGGAACTCAGGTTTAAGTTGTACTTAGATTGAAATTGCATTGGGTAGGTCTTAAGTGAAGGAGATAAACTGGTTGGTTTATTCCTGAATTAACATCTCTTATAGTGGATTTCCTCCCTGGCTTGGTAGCCCCCAGAGTAGGTGTTGTTGCACACTGAACTGGGTAAATAATTGTCTGTGTTCTTTACTGTTTTTGTATTTACTGTCTTATAGAAAGTCAGATACGGTGTCATAACATTAAACGTGACATTGAGTATCTGCAGCCAGAATTTCACATACCCATACAACTCTTTCTCTGTTGTAGTAAAAATTGTTCCACCTGAACAATATCACATACATCTGGCTTCTTTGATCAAAATAGACTAGATGACAGAGAAAATGTCCTTGACATATGAACTTGACCTTCATATTCAAGAGAACTAGATGAGATAACAAAACTCTACTGGAATTATAGCTCATCTTCTGAATTTTTACTAACTTGGATAAAAAATAAAGTGAACTAAGAAGTAACCAATTGGTTGATCAACATTCAACCAGTCCACCAATCCAAGACATGTTTTCTGGATAAAACATCTTAGATACACATCTCAAATGCATCCTGTTCTAAATCAGGAGTAGGTTCCAAACATATGTGATCATTAAACATTTGTTTAGCACCCAGAGCATCTGTTAAGAAACATGGTTATGCACACCTGTTGACATGATGTCCCAACATCTGGTAGGACATCAGTTCCCTTCTTCTGGAACACAAAACTGAGCTTGGTTCTGAAGCCTTTACTGCTTCAAGAAAATCAAAACATCCCTTTATCACCTTCAAGGTCTTCAAAAATAGTCCAAGCTCCGGCTACACCAACAACAAGACTCAGAGTAACTTTCCTAATTAGGTTAAGAATTAGGAAGATTCTTTTAGAAACCAAAATAAATGGCTTTATCCTTTTTTCAATAAACTAACAAATAAATGACAGGCTTCTTGAAAAATACATCAACCACACACTAAAATGCCTTTTGAGTGGACTTGAGAAATAAAACTCAAGTATCGTTGGCAACATTATAGAGATGGTTGAAATAGTCTTGCACATATCCCATCACCATAGGATAAACCTGCTGAGGAGACCAAACCCTAATGCCTTAAGAAGTAACCATGGTTACACCAGATACCATGTAGCGGAACAAACAACAACTCCTCAACATCTTTCAGGTGCAACAAACTCTTGCACACAAACACCACAATCCAGGTTCCAACAACATAAGTTTAAAAACAAATCAATCCTATCACAGTAGCTCACCACCAAGCTACAACATCGGGCATGTTCAACTCATACCCTGTCAAGAACAGTTCATCCTCCACTTTTAGGGACAATTCAAACAACAATATGAACTTATCCAAGTTCAAACAACTTTTCGATAGATACCTACTTCCTTGCCCATGACCAGAAAGTATCATCCCAGGATCTCACCTAGAAACAAAACAAGATGCTTGCTCTAATACTAATTGAGATTCTGGTATATTAGAACTCAAATGTCCTATAAGATGTCGAGACATCTGATCTGACAGAAAAAACATGGTAAGGTATAAACATATTAAAACCAGTATTGAAAAGCATAAACAACACACATAAATTGTTAATCTAGTTTGGACCAATTCTCCTGCTCTAGGGGCATACCAAGCCAGGGACAAATCCACTATGATAGTACCAATTCAAAGCTAAATTCATCCGTTTACAACTTCTCACTTAATCACTACCCGTGCTATATTTCTACCTAAGACTCACCTAGGTATGAGGCCCTCCTCAATCCCTCATCAATCCCCGACATCGATTGGACAACAACACATGAATATAC
The DNA here is from genome assembly GCA_948472305.1 of Vicia faba. Classification (NCBI taxonomy): domain Eukaryota; kingdom Viridiplantae; phylum Streptophyta; class Magnoliopsida; order Fabales; family Fabaceae; genus Vicia; species Vicia faba. Next base: position 417,720,478 of record OX451739.1, read on the forward strand.
ACTTCCATGATCGAAAATAGAAGACACACTTATATGATAATACTCATCAAGACACTTGACAAGAACACAATTTGGAGTTACTTAAAAGCTTCCTCCAAGAACAATACTCACTCTTGTTTCAAAGCTTCAAGGAGAACAATAATAGAGACTACAACTCTATAGCATCAGTCCAACTCACAACCGGGTGGAACACACAAACAACTCTCCTAGAGAGTGGTACAGACTCATCCCTGATGACTACATCTCTTCAATTCACGACTGGTACAAATCCTAGGTTACAATGATTCTATTTATAACCTATCTCCCAACTGGATTTGGGCTTCAAAACACAACTCTTGGCTGTTACAAAATTGTAGAAAATGTGGGATAATAGGAAAATGTCAGATAATTTCAACTCTAACATTGGTGAGAAACTATGGAGGGTTATTTCTAATCTTGGTGTTGTGGAGGTGGATTTTAAGAAATATTACGGAAAAAAGAATTGACAAGATGGAAAATAAGGATAAAAACAGGAGGTTAGGAGGGAAGGCGAAAGTCAACTTGTCTTAATGATTATAGGTTCTCTTAATATTAGAGGTGGTGGTAGCAAGGTGAAGAGAAGGAGAATTAGTCACATTATTAATAATGGAAATTTCGATGTGTTCCTTATTCAAGAAACGAAACTCTCTTCTGTTTTAGAATCGCTTGCTAGAAGTTTTTGGAGGAATGATGATGTGGAATTTTCTTATTCGGCCTCAATTGGTTCCTCTAGTGGGCTTATCACTTGGTGGAAAGTGAGTAGTGTTCAGGTGGTGTGTAGTTTTGGTGGAGTTAGTTATTTAGGGGTCAAAGTTATTTGGAAGAATGATGTGTATTACATAGTAAATGTGTATTCTCCTTGTTCTATTGTTAAAAAGTGAAAGTTGTAGGAGAACTTGTTAGCTTTGAAACTTAAGTATAGGGATGGAGATTGGGTGTTAGGGGGGGGGGGGGGAGATTTCAACACGGTGAAGAATAGTAGAGAAAGGAAAAATAGCTTGACAAGTATTAGAAGTGGGGAATGAATGGAGTTTGTGGAGTTTATTGAGGAGAGTAATTTGGTGGATATCCCTTGTAAAGGGAATAAATTTACTTGGTTTAGTGGTGATGGTAAGGCGAACAGTAGAATAGATCATTTTTTGATGGCGGATAATATTATTAACAAATGGGGAGTGGTAGGCCAATTCGTAGGAGATCGTGATATTTCAGATCATTGCCTGATATGGTTGGTGGTGGAGAATGCTAATTGGGACCCGAAACCGTTCAAAGTCAATAAAGAATGGTTTTGTAATAAAGACTTTATTCATTTTATGGAGAAAAAGTGGAAGGAGTTATTGGTAGTGGTGATAGGTGATTTTGTTCTTAAAGAAAAATTGTGGATTCTTAAAGAAAGACTTAAGTGGTGGAATTGTAATATCTTTGGGAAGTTTGATTTGGCGGTTGAAGAGGGTGTGAGGAAGATGAATGAAGAAGATGAATTGGTTGGTAACGATGATGAATTGGTGGAGGATATGAATTATGAAAGTAAAAGAAGGGCTAATAGTGAGTTTTGGTTGAATCTCAAGACTAAGGAGAACAAACTTATTCAAAAGGCGAGATTGAAATGGCTTAATGATGGGGACTCAAATAGTAAGTATTTTCATAAGGTCATGAAATCTAGAAGGATGCGTAATCACGTTGGTTCTATCTTAACGGATAGAGGAACAGTTGATTCGGTGTTAGAAGTGAATGAAGAGGTGAGACATCATTTTGAGATGAAATTTACCGAGATGGAGCAAAGTCGACTGATTCTAGACGATATTGCTTTTAAGTTGTTGAATTCTAGACAAAGCTATCTTCTCGTGGCTCCTTTCTCGGAATTAGAGATTAAAGAAGCAGATTGGAATTACGAAGGATCCAAGAGTCCGGGTCTGCTGGATATTCTTTTCTTTTCATCAAGAAGTGTTGGGATATCATCAAACTTGAATTTTTAAAATGCTTTAAGTGCTTTCATCATGAGGCCGTGTTATCTAAGGCAATAACTTCTTCTTTCTTAATGTTGGTTCCGAAATCCTCTAATCCTTTGAGTCTTGATGATTATAGGCCGATTTGACTTACCGATTGTGTCTATAAAGCCATATCAAAACATTTGGCTTATAGATTAAAGAAGGTGTTGGATTCGGTAGTTTCCAATTGTCAAAGCGCTTTTGTTCCGGGTAGACAATTATTTGATGGGGTTTTGGTTGCTAATGAAGTGGTTGATTTGGAAAAAATAAGAGGGGAATGATCGCTTACTTTTCAAGGTGGATTTTGAAAAAGCTTATGATAATGTGAATTGGAACTTCCTTAGATACATGATGAAAAAGATGGGTTTTGGTGTTACTTGGTTGAGTTGGATGGAGGCGATGATATTCACAAGAAAAATGTCGGTGTTGGTTAATGGTAGTCCTTCAAAGGAATTTATGGTGGAGAGTTGATTGAGACAAGGTGATCAGCTTTTGAATTTTCTCTTTGTTATTGTAGCGGAGGGGTTAAAGAGTTTGGCGAGTAAGGTGGTGGAAATTGGCTATTATGTCGGGTACAATATTAAAAGGACTTGTAGTGTTGATATTATTCAATTTGCGGATGATACTATTTTGGTGGTTGAGGGAGGTTGGAAGCAAATTTGGGCAATCAAAGCTATCTTAAAGGGGTTTGAGATTGTATCGGGGCTTGGTATTAATTACCACAAAAGTAAGCTTATCTGAATCAATATTAGCGATAACTTTATGGATGTGGCTTCTATTTTTTTATCTTGTAGGAGGGAGGATAAAGAATTTATATTCTTTGGTATTCCTATAGGTTTCAATCCTAGAAGAATATCTACTTGGAATTTGATTTTGAATAAGATCAAATCTTGACTTTTGGATTGGAAGGCTCGAATGCTTAGTTTTGAGGGAAGATTGACTCTTCTCAAATCAGTTCTATGTAGTCTTTCGATTTTTATGTTTTTCATTTTACAAGGCTTCCGTTAAAATTTTGAATGAAATTACTAGGTTGCAAAGTAATTTCCTTTGGGGTGGTTCGAAGGAATGTCGGAAAATTCATTGGGTGAGTTGGAAGAACGTTTGCCTTCCGATTGAGAAGGGTGGGCTTGGGTTGTGATGGATTTGTGATTTCAATTTTTCTCCTTTTCACAAATGGAGATGGAGAATTTTAGGTGGTTCGGAAGCTTTGTGGTATAAGGTTTTTAAAGCTAGATATGAAGATACTAATCTTCATATAGTGTCTTACAATGGGGTTAATTGCAATCGATGTTCTACTTCGTCTTGGTGATTGAAAATTATTTCTTTATAGAATAACTACAAGGATAATTATTTTGTCAATAACTGTAGAGTTCACATTGGAAATGGTTTCATCACTTCCTTTTGGCATGCAAATTGGTTGGAAGACAATTGTTTACAGGATTTATTCCTGATATTGTTTGAATTATCAGAGCTTAAGTACGTGGCGGTGGAGAGAATGAGAGGTTGGGTGAACGGAGCTTGGGAGTGGGGGGATCTCAGTTTTTCTGTCGATCACAACACGGTTGTTGCGGCTTAGGAAGCGCCTGTTGTTGGTTCAGCTGGCGGTCAGGGGTGTTGACGCGGTCTCGTAGAAGGCCGAGGGTGACAGTTTTTTTCCATTAGGAGCTGCTATGGGATATCATACAGTTTTCACATTCCTTTTGATCCAAAGAAAGAATTTGATAAAACTTTATCCTTTGTTTGGAAGTTGGATGTTCCTCTTAAAATAAAGGCGTTTGGGTGGAGATGTTGCATTAATAGGCTTCCGACTAAAGATTTTCTTACTCGTAGAGGTATTTCGTTTAATATTAATGCTTCTACTTGTGTGTTGTGTGGTGTGGGAAACGAAACGTTGAATCACATTTTATTATTCTATGGAGTTTCAGTCTTAAATTGGATTGACTTCAATGAGTATGAGTCAAATTGTGTTATGGATAGATTTTTGAGATGAAGTTCTTTTTGTAAAAATAACAAGGTGAAATCTAGGAGGGAGGAAAATATTTGGTTGGCAACGTGTGAGAATATATGGATGCTTAGAAACAGTATCATTTTTCGGAATGATTCTTAGAATATCGTTGATACGATTTGGAATATTAAGACGCTTGTTTGGCATTGGTCGTTCATAAGAAAAATTACTAATATCAACTATAACTTCTATGAATTTAGCAAACTTCATTTGTTTTATTTATCTTAGGTTGTAATTACTTTGTAATTTTTCTTCAGTTCGAGTTTCGTCTCGTTCTTTTGTAACCAAGTTTTAGAATTTTTAGTTCTATATATCTTGCTTTTATATTTTATTTATATATATATATATATATATATATATATAGTTTGCATACTTATTATCCTCTTTTCTTAATATATCTATTTGATGCTCCAAAAAAAGGACTGGTGTTGTAACCGGTAAGAATAGGTGCTGAGAAAATCACAAAGTGGAGAGTAATCGACAGCAAGTGATCAACCAAAAGAGGAAACTAATTAAGGTGGAAAAAAATTCTCTATGATTAACTAATGATAATGACACACGATATTTTTCATGTGGTTGCCGTCATGTTCCTCTTGCGACTTCAAGAAAGCAACATGTTAGTTATAAAGGAGTAATAAGTGTTGGAGAAGTTATACTCTTTCTATTCTCCTTTTATTCCTCCGTCACACTAAACTGAAAATATTTAATTACGTTAAGAATCTCACACATGGACATGCAGCTACAACAGCTTTGCTTCATTTGTTTGTGTGTTGTCACATCTACTTCTTTGTAAAGTGTTAAAAATCAGGTTAATGTTTTGAGTTGATATATAGAGAACAGAATCTGAAGTCATTTTCAAGTTTGGTATATTCTGGTTTATATTTTGGGAAATGATAAGTTGACACAAGTTACTTACATTTACAACACCGTATTTGCATGTATACAGTACACAAGTTTTATTTTTTTTAACAATTTATATTGTCTTGATTTCTAAGCAATAACTTTCTCCTTTGATAAAATCTAGTGTAAAATACAGTGTATGCAAAAGCAGTCTCAAAATAGTATACCTCTTATATTTTTCCCTCTTTATACTAGAGAAAAAAAATACATGTGTATTCATTGTTAAATTGTAATTCATAGGTGTCAAAAGAAGATTTGATTTGTTTAGATTTAAATAGATTTGAATTTAAATCTAGATTAGATTTGATTTAGTAAAGAGATATTTTGGGCTTGGGTTTAGCTTAGGGAGCAAGCTAACCTAAATCTATAAATAGAGGGAGTAACCCTTATTTTGTAAGCAAGTCAATCAAGTCATTCACAGTATTTTGCAGTTGCAAAGTGAATAATAAAGATTCCACAGTTTGTGGGCAGAATAGAAATTCTGCAGAAATATCTCCATTGTTTTTTTTATTTGTTTGTCATAACTAATCATCAGTGGTGGTCGAAATTCATCATAAGGTATTGGTGGATTTCCAACATCTGGTATCAAGAGCTTGTGTTACGATTCAAGGGAAGTATCAATCAAGAACGATTGAAGAATTCACGATGACAAGTTATGGGAATGCAAACTATCCAGCAACGCTGCCAATTCTGAAAGTTGATAACTATGAGAATTGGTGCAAGCAGATGAAAGTCCTATTAAGGTGTCAAGGCCTTTGGGACCTTGTAAAAGATGGAGTCGAAGCGCTTGGCGAAAACGCTTCAGAAGAAGAAAAGAAGAAATATACAGAATCTGAGAAGCGGGGTTATAAAGCATTGTTTATAATTCATCAATGTGTCAGCCCAGACAACTTCGAAAAGATTAGTGATTCAGAATCTGCAAAAGAAGCTTGGGAGATCCTGGAGAAATCTTTTGGAGGCGCTGAGAAGGTGAAAGAAGTGAGGTTACAAACTCACAAAAGGACCTATGAACTGCTTCAGATGGAAGACAGTGAAAACATATCTGATTTCTTCACTAGAGTTACAAAACTAGTGAATCAAATCAAGACATGTGGAGAAACATTAACAACAAGAACTGTTGTTTCGAAGATCCTGAGATCCTTAGCTCCTAAGTTCGACCACATAGTGGTGGCGATCGAAGAAGGGAAAGACTTGTCGAAATTGACAAAGGAAGAGCTTCAAGGGACACTCGAATCTCATGAACAAAGAATGAACGAAAGAGCTGCAGGAAAATCGAAGAGTGATGTAGCCTTGCAGGCACATTCAGCAAAAGAAACCAAAGGCAAAGGAAAGTATTTCGACAGAAGTAGAGGTGCCTACAACAAATCGAATGGTAGAGGAAACCAAATCGAAGGAGACGTGTCGAATCAAAGAAGACCACACCACGACAACCAAAGAGGTGGTGCTGCAAACAGAGGAAGAGGTGGTGGTCGAAAACCTGATAAGAGTCACATTCAATGTTACAATTGTCAGAAGTATGGTCACTATTCGAGTGATTGTCCAGAAAAACGAAAGAATCAAGAAAGTGATGCAAAGCTGGCAAAACATGAAGAAGAAGAAGAAGAGATGATGCTGATGGTCACAACAAGAGATGAAGACAGATTCAAGGACCAATGGTACTTGGATTCAGGATGTTCATCACATATGTCTGGAAGGAAAGACTGGTTCGTCAATATAAAACCCTCAACGAAGAATATGGTAAAATTTGCAAATGACAACACCCTAGCAGCTGAAGGTATTGGTGATGTTATGATCATGAGGAAAGATGGCAAGAAGTCAGTAATTTCGAATGTATTGTACATACCAGGCATGAAGAGCAATTTGCTCAGTATAGGGCAGTTGGTCGAAAAGAATTATAAAGTGTTAATCGAAGATAAGTTGATGAGAGTCGTTGATGCAAATGGGAGATTAATCTTGAAGGCTCCTATGTCTCAGAATCGAACCTTCAAGATTGAACTAAATGTGATGGAGCACAAGTGCCTTTCGACTGCAGCTAGCAGAGATGAATGGATATGGCATTATAGACTTGGTCATCTCAACTTCAGAGACATCAGAAATTTGAAGAGAAGAAATATGGTTTCAGGATTGCCTGAAATTGACATTCCAAATGAAGTATGTGAAGAATGTGTGCAGGCGAAGCAACACAAGAACATCTTCAGCAAGGATGCAGGAAGCAGATCGAAGGCTAGTCTCGAAGTCATATACTCTGATGTATGTGGATCAATTCAGGTGGATTCGATGGGAGGTAACAAATACTTTGTTACATTCATAGATGATTTCAGTCGAAAGCTATGGACTTACCTGATCAAGCAGAAAAGTGAAGTGTTCGAAGTATTCACCAAGTTTAAGTCTATGGTCGAAAGACAAAGTGGACGAAAACTCAAAGTTTTGAGAACTGATGGTGGAGGAGAATATGTGTCGAAAGACTTCGACAGATTATGTGAAAAAGAAGGGATTGTGCATGAGGTGGTGCCACCCTATACTCCACAGCAAAATGGAATTGCAGAAAGGAAAAATCGAACCATCATGAATATGGTGAGAAGTATGTTGAAAGGCAAGAATTTACCCAAAGAGTTCTGGGGTGAAGCTGTTTCGACTGCAACATACATTTTGAACAGAAGTCCTACAAAGAAGCTAGAAGGAATTACTCCAGAAGAATGTTGGTCTGGTGTGAAGCCTAGCTTGAGTCATCTGAAAGTATTTGGATCTATTGCACATAGACATGTGCCAGATCAGTTGAGAAAGAAACTTGATGACAAGTCAAGTCAAATGATCCTAGTTGGATATCATTCGACAGGAGGCTACAAGTTATTCGATCCAGAGAACAAGAAGATTGTGATCAGCAGGGACGTGATCATAGATGAGTTCAAAGAATGGGATTGGACTGCAAATGTCAAGAAAGATTCAGTGGGAATCTTATTCGAAGATCCAGAAACTCAAGTCGAAAGAGAAGTTCGACAAGAGGAGCCAACAGATATACCCAGTACAAGCAGACCTCAAAGAACAAGACGCATGCCTGCAAGATTGCAATATTGTGTGATTACATCAGATGATGTAATAGATAATGAAGGTGAGCTGGTACATTATGCTTTCTATGCAGATGTCGAACCTGTTAATGCAGCTGAAGCATTAAAGGATTCGAAGTGGGTGAAAGCAATGAACGAAGAAGTAAAGTCTATCGAAGACAACAACACTTGGTCACTTGTCGAATTGCCTCAAGGCAAGAAGGCAATTGATGTCAAGTGGGTATACAAAGTGAAGACGAATTCGAAAGGTGAAGTAACTCGACACAAAGCAAGACTTGTGGCGAAAGGATTTCTACAGAAAGAAGGAATAGACTTCGGCGAAGTTTTTGCACCTGTTGCTAGGATCGAAACAATCAGGCTGGTTGTTGGTCTAGCAGAAATCAACAGTTGGCACATATCTCAGATGGACGTGAAGTGTGCATTCCTAAATGGACCCTTAGATGAAGAAGTCTATGTTAAACAACCAGTTGGGTTTGTGAAACATGACGAAGAAAGAAAGGTGTACAGGCTACATAAAGCCCTGTATGGTTTGAAACAAGCTCCAAGGGCTTGGAATAAGAAAATTGATAGTTTTTTAAGGGAGAAGGAATTTGTGAAGTGCATAACTGAACATGGAGTATATGTAAGAAGAAGCAAGAGTAAATTGCTTATACCATGTCTCTATGTAGATGATTTGTTGATAACAGGTAGCTGTAAAAGTGAGATCGAAGACTTCAAAGTTGACCTTAGCAAGGAATTCGAAATGTCTGATTTGGGTGAGATTTCATATTTCCTTGGTATCGAATTCTACAAGAGCAGTAGAGGTTTGATGATGCATCAAAGAAGATATGCAGGAGAAATTCTCAAGAGGTTTGAGATGGAAGAATGCAATGCAACTTCGACACCTGCAGAACCAAGACTGCAACTGTCGAAATATGCAGATGAAGATGATGTTGATCCAACCCAATACAGAAGACTTATTGGATCATTGAGATACCTTTGTCATACAAGGCCTGACTTAGCATACAGTGTAGGTATGGTAAGTAGATTCATGCAGAAGCCAAAGATATCACATCTAGCAACTGTGAAGAGGATACTAAGGTATCTTAAAGGAACTTTCGATTATGGCATTCTGTTTCCTGCAGTTGATAAAGGAAAAGAATGCAAGTTAGTGGGATACACTGATTCGAGTTGGTGTAGTGATGCTGAAGATCGAAAGTCAACAGCAGGATATGTATTTATGCTAGGTGGTGCAACAATTGCTTGGAGTTCGAGAAAAGAACCAGTAGTAGCATTATCATCATGCGAAGCAGAATACATAGTTGCTTCTCTTTGTGCATGTCAAGCAACCTGGATGGTGAACTTGGTCGAAGAAATAACAGGGAAAAATCATGGAGCAATTACCATGAAGATAGACAGCATGTCAGCTATCAATCTGGCAAAGAACCCAATAGCACATGGTCGAAGTAAGCACATCGAAATGAGGTTCCATTATCTTCGAGAGCAGGTAGCATATGGGAAGATGAATTTGGAACACTGCAGAACTGAGAATCAGATTGCAGACATCATGACGAAGGGAGTGCAGGTCGAAGTATTCAGAAAGCTAAGGACCATGATGAACATAGACAGTTTAGACACAATGAATTAGGTGGTGTGTTAAATTGTAATTCATAGGTGTCAAAAGAAGATTTGATTTGTTTAGATTTAAATAGATTTGAATTTAAATCTAGATTAGATTTGATTTAGTAAAGAGATATTTTGGGCTTGGGTTTAGCTTAGGGAGCAAGCTAACCTAAATCTATAAATAGAGGGAGTAACCCTTATTTTGTAAGCAAGTCAATCAAGTCATTCACAGTATTTTGCAGTTGCAAAGTGAATAATAAAGATTCCACAGTTTGTGGGCAGAATAGAAATTCTGCAGAAATATCTCCATTGTTTTTTTTATTTGTTTGTCATAACTAATCATCAATGGTGGTTGAAATTCATCATAAGGTATTGGTGGATTTCCAACATCTGTTAAATTGTAATTCTTATGTGTCAAAAGAAGATTTGATTTGTTTAGATTTAAATAGATTTGAATTTAAATCTAGATTAGATTTGATTTAGTAAAGAGATATTTTGGGCTTGGGTTTAGCTTAGGGAGCAAGCTAACCTAAATCTATAAATAGAGGGAGTAACCCCTATTTTGTAATCAAGTCATTCACAGTATTTTGCAGTTGCAAAGTGAATAATAAAGATTCCATAGTTTGTGGGCAGAATAGAAATTCTGCAGAAATATCTCCATTGTTTTTTTTATTTGTTTGTCATAACTAATCATCAGTGGTGGTCGAAATTCATCATAAGGTATTGGTGGATTTCCAACATCTGGTATCAAAGCTAAGGGCCATGATGAACATAGACAGTTTAGACACAATGAATTAGGTGGTGTGTTAAATTGTAATTCTTATGTGTCAAAAGAAGATTTGATTTGTTTAGATTTAAATAGATTTGAATTGTAACATTGATTATCCTAAATATCGATTTAAATAGACAGTTTAGACACAATGAAATAGATTTAAATAGATTAGAGTTATATATAATTGATTATCCTAAATATCGATTTATGATTGCATTATTAAACATATGGTTTTTCTAAATTATTATTTCTTAGAGTTTTTTTAATAACAAATAGTAATTAAAAAAAAAATTAAATTATTACTAAAGTACAAAAGCAACAAAGCACAAGAAATGCTAGAAGGCAATAAAAGATCAACAAAATATATAAAGGAAAGAATACAATAAAAACAAAAGATCAAAAAGTACCGTAAGAGGAATGAATATAGCAAAAATAGTTTAACCAACACTACAAAGTAAGAGGTCCCGTAGATTAAAGATCCAAGCTAATGTTAAAGTCCACCTCGTTGGTAATAGATTAGTTTTCAGGCTGTCAGATCCACCATTAATAAATTAGATCTCATCAAAAGAGGATCAAACAAATAAAAGTCAAAATTTACCTTCAAATCGAGGCAAACACTCGATTTACTATAATTGCGTGTAGAAGATGAAATTAGAAAGTCATTCGAAAAAGATACAAGAGTTCACTCCTGATTTATCTATAAATTATTTTCAGGCCAAAACAACATTCTTCTTTTCCACTTATTTTGTGACTCCCTTAAAGATAACACACTACTAGAAAAGAATTATTTTTTATGACGATGATTTCACCTCATATATAAAAAATATAAGGTATAATTCTTAGACGCGGCATGATTTTTTCTTAAAAAAATTATAATCTATTTCGTCATTTTTAAAAATTGAAGGATAAACTAATTTAGTCTACATGCTTCGAATCCAGCCGTTACAAATTATGTTTTTATTTCATTAAAAATGGCGCCTTCTTGAATATTTTATTTTTAATTTAAAAATAAGTCACTTTTCACTTTGGTTTTATTTTTTAACTGATGTGAATTTATTTCTCTTATATATATATATATATATATATATATATATATATATATATATATATATATATATATATATATATATATATATATATATATATATATATATATATATATATATATATATATATATATATATATATATATATATATATATATATATATATATATATATATATATATATATCAAATAAAACTCTAACAAAGAACCCTAAACAACGATAGCCATAAACACATATCATTTATCTCATGCTCTTTTATCATTAAAATATCTCCAATACTTCTAGATTTCGTTCAACTTTATTCTATGTTTATAAAACTCTAACAAAGAACCCTAAACAACGATAGCCATAAGCACATATCATTTATCTCATGCTCTTTTATCATTAAAATATCTCCAATACTTCTAGATTTCGTTCAACTTTATTCTATGTTTGTTCATTTTTCACAACATCAAATTTTATGCTTTCAAGAATGAATTAATAGAAAAGAAAATGTTGAATAAATAACTTGATACATTGAAGATATTTTAATCATGAAAGAGTGTGAGATAAGTAATGAGTTACAAAATATTCGAAAATCATTGATTAGTGTAAGTTGCTCTTCAAATATAACACAATTGTTCATATAATTATTTTCCTAACCAATTTTGAGAAGATATATATTCAGTTAGGGTTTAGTGAAATAAGCAATCCACATTAGATTTAAGAAACTCATTCATGTTTTATCTGTCGGTTGAATGTCAAAGCGGAGGCGAAGGAGTTATACATGTCGATGGAATGTCAAAATCAAGGGAAATGTGTTTTCACCATTTAAAAATTTCAAAAAGGATTTCCCAGAGGATCAAACACATGATCTTTACACATTACCCTTCAGTTGACTTAAAACTGAGAGATAAAGTGACGCATATTTTTCATGATGCCCTTTGTTACCTCGCCTGTGAAACTGAGATAAAACCTCTTTTTCAGCCGAGGTAAAAGACATTTTCGTTGTAATGAAATTATTATGGGCTTTCTAGTGGATCAAACTACAACGTGTCAAATCAAAATATAATCATCCCTACACTTAACCATGTCCCCTAAAGAAGAAGAAAAAAGACTGAAAGAGCATCCTATGATCACTGTGAATAACTCCCTACCACCACAACCACTTAAAGATTATATACCATAAAGACAAGACAAGCTCGCAAGTAGCAAAAAGATGAGAGATAATCTCAACCAAATTCTGACATAAGGGACGAATGGTCTTACTATGATCAGAAATCACCTATTTCTTAGACATGTTATTTCTAGTCGGGAGTTTGTCTTGCAAAAGTTTTCAAGAGAAGATTAAAATATTAGAAATAACCCAAATAATCCAAATAAGGAAGGGACCTAACTCTCAACCATAATAGGATTCTAAGAAGAGATCGAACTAACTCTGTAAGTAAGATAGGCGGAGGCCACTACCCATTTTCATAAAGATATTTTACATACTTCGGATCCAATACAAAATCCTGAACACAACACTCATATGAGTCAACTATTATCTTCTTTTCTTTATCACATTCTTCATATTTTCTATGTATTCTCTCTCTCTCTCTCTCTCTCTCTCTCTCTCTCTCTCTCTCTCTCTCTCTCTCTCTCTCTCTCTCTCTCTCTCTCTCTCTCTCTCTCTCTCTCTCTCTCTCTCTCTCTCTCTCTCTCTCTCTCTCTCTCTCTCTCTCTCTCTCTCTCTCTCTCTTAATTTTTAAGTCTTCTTTCTTTTTCTTTATATCTTCTTTCATACCTCATTTCTTCCTCATCATAATCTTTATCACCAAATCTCAACATAATACAAAAAAGATGAAGTAATAATAACAAAATAAAGTGATCTTTCACTCAACTAAGTTCTTACACTCTTAAATTTGACAATCATGTTTTACTCAATTGTTACGTTTCAATAATGTGCACTCTTGGATTTTCCGTTCAAAGTTCTATTTTAAATGTCTTAAAAAGGAATTTGTTGGGGAGCTTAGGGCGCGTCAGAAGTGTCAATGAGCCAAATTTTCAAGATCCAGGAGACATTGATATCACATATCCACCAAAAACTTAAGGTAATAGAGGTATGAGCCACCTATCTTATTAACTCAATATTTTTCTTCATTTTTAGTCAATGTGAGACTTAACCACTAACACTTGAATCCTAAAAATCTCCTCCACAAGTTTGAGCCACTCACATCACTAGTCTTGATCCACACTAGGATCCATTTCCTCTCCCCCGTCGAGCTTAACTACGATTTTGATACCACTTGTTGGGGAGTCCAGAAAGCAGAGCATAAGAAGTGCCAATGGGCTAAAATGTTCAAGATATAAGAGACGTTGATACCACATATATATCCAAAACCTTAAGGCATTAGAGGTATGGGTCCTTTATCTTATAAACTCAATATTTCCTCCATTTCTAGTTGATGTGGGACTTAACTAGTCACATTTGAATCCCAACAATCTCCCCCACAAGTGTGAGTCGCCCACATCACTAGCCTTGATCCATGCTAGGATCCACTTTCACTCCCCCATCAAGCCTAACCATGTCTCTTTTACCACTTGTTGGGGAGTCCAGAGAGTGTCAGAAGTGTCTATGGGCCAAACATTCAGGATCCAAGAGACGTTGACACCACATATCCACCCAAAACCTTAAGGAAATGGGTGTATGGATCATCTCTCTTATAAACTCAATATTTCCTCTATTTCTAGTCGATGTAAGACTTAACCACTCATTATTGAATCCTAATAGAATTCAAGAAAATATCACAATCAACAAATTCCACACATAATGCAATAAATCCACAAAGAATTTCAAAATGCGAGTTCAAATAGTAAGTATTATAATACAAGACAGTGAGAATTTTTAATGACAAACAAGAAAGGTAAGCATAGAAAGATACACTTGATAACCCATATTTTGTGAATTATTATGAATCCTAATTCTTGGTTATTGCTTTTTGTTTTATCATTATATAGTTAAATCCATTGCATTTTGTTGTTTTTATAGTAGGTTCATAAAGAGCGCGATAGGTGCTCTCTTTTGTAGTTTTTAAGTGTTTGTTGTTTTGAAAGGTTAGTTCTTATGAGGTCAGGCACGATAGCCTAGGACAACAACTGGTAGTCCAAGGAAAGCATAAGGCTGGAAGTAGCTGAGAGAAAAAGAGAAACAACAATTGCATTCATAGGCCACACGTGGCAATTATCTGCACGGAAATGGTTGTTGATTTGAAAGCATAAGAACAAAGGCTCTAAAAGACAAAATGAAGTACGTAGTACACACTACGCGTATTATGCAGCAAAAAGGACATCGCTACCTGTTTCTCTATACCAACAGTCTGTCACACTATGCCTTGTCCCCCACTACTGCCTGTACCTGATCTCCATGTTGTACGTATGAGAAGGAAAATGACTGAACTTTGCTGATATTCTTTTGGGCCTGTTTTGATTTATTCTCAAGTCCATGATCTAAGACAAATGGCAAAACCCTAGATGAAGCAACTATAAAAGCAACTCTTGAAGAATGAAAAAAGAGTACAGTGTTTGTCAGAGAAAAATCCCGTAGAACAAACGAGTGAAGAAAAGAAATGAGTGGAAATAGAGATTCTTCTTCTTACCACCTCAAGTGCATACTGTTGAATCCTAAGGTGACATAAGTTGTCTCTTGGTGATTAACCATTGTAAGAAGACAAGACGTTTCTCTTAGATTATTATTTTGTTTCCACTATGTGTTTAAGAATGATTAGCTTAAGGATCAGTAATGTAGTTTGTAGTCAGCTCATTATGAGCTAAACATTTGTTTGTTGAGCAATGAGAATTTGATATAATTTAGTTTTTATGTTAGGTGATGTGTTGTTAATGGTTTGTTTTAGCATGTGTTAACTTGCTATAAATATCATTATGTGCTTGATCAACTTAGAAAAAAATAAAAATTTGTTGTTGTGAGAGATCCAACAACTGGCGGGTTTCTTGATAAAAATGGTTGAAAATAGTAGGATATAGATATTCACTAAATTAGCTTCTTAGAGATAAGTAGCTACACCCATAAAGGATTTTCAGAGTAAGAACATGCATGCTTTAGGGTTACAAGTGAGGCTTAAAGATTTGTTCCCTTTCCCTAAAGTATATGTTTTTAATATTGTAGAGATACACCTTTAGATCATGACCTTTCTTGGTACGATACAACACATCATGCATATATAAATGACTAAGTTATATTAATGGATCATTGTCTAACATGTTCTTTATTATTGAACTCAAATCACCTCTTTAACACTATTCTACATTTGTTTATTACTCAACTGAACCTGTGACAATTATATATTATTTTACCTTACTCAAATCACCTGTGACAATTATATATATATATATATATATATATATATATATATATATATATATATATATATATATATATAATATATATATATATATATATATATATATATATATATATATATATATATATATATATATATATATATATATATATATATATATATATATATATATATATATATATATATATATATATATATTTGCATGTGACACCATATATTTTCAAACAACAACATTTAAAAGGATTATGAATGAAACAATTCAAAAAAGATTGAAAGTGACTAAGTGATTTGAGTAAGTGAATGACATAAATATGAGAAAAAAAGGTACTAAAATAAAACTTAAAATGTATAATAGAGACACACAAAATTGATATATCAAAATGAACCATTATAAAAATTCACTAGTACAAAAAAAAAACTTATTAAATCAGCTAAAAATACATTATTTTGTGAGAATGTGATATATGTTTTATCATCTATAGTTAAAAACCTCACTAAATATATTGTAATTTTTTTAGTGATATATTTATGCTCCCCTTCACAAAAATAATAAAAATTTATTAATTTTTGATAAATTCTTTGACACACGTGAGTTTTACTTAGATACTGATATCTTTAATGAAATTAATTTTTTTTAAATAAGAAGAAGATAAGTCATTAAATAACATTATTTGATTGGATGATAGGTGTATATTCAATTAAATTCAAAGGATATCAAAGTGTTTACCTAAATTTTTTATATTAATTAATTAATAATTATTCTTTATTATTTAAATATTAAATTTAGTAAATAATTAAAAAAATATTTTTTTTAAGTAAAACACCCCTAAGGTCAGGTTGTCGATTATCTGATTTACAAAAATTTTGTATCAGTTAAAAAATAATATGACTTAAGAAAACTAAATTAAAATTTATTTTATTAATAATAAATCGGAAACATGATTTCTCAAAGATTTAGATCAAAGCGCACTAAGTGAACCTAAAATTTAAGTTTTATCAAGAACATCAAAAACACAATACACTTGCAATAAAAATTAAATACAAATATTACCACTTGATGATGAGCTCTAAATACGACCTGATGTGGGCAAAAATATTTCCATGTATAATGAATGGTTTAACAAAGTGACTTATTGAATCAAAATGACAAATAAAAGAGAAAACAAAAAACAAAATATGGATAAGATAGTATTATTCTGTGAGTATAAATTCTGCTAGTCGTCTTCAGAACATAGAATCCACTGTTTTGCATGTTATTATTGAAAGAAGCCATTGACAAATGTTGATCTATTGGCCAAAGTTTTATCCAAATAAGATAAGATGAATCAGACATTAACATCATCCTCGTAATACCTTTTGTAAAAGGAAGAACCAATAGGGTTCGGATGATATCACACATGCTTCTTCCTATATGGAGTATC